>CM060935.1:968992024-971492024 GCA_030765085.1 Allium cepa
GACACGATGATTTACTTAAGAACTTGGAAGATGCAGAAACCCCATTATATCCTGGTTGCATAGATCATACAAAGTTATCTGCCATCACTATTTTGTATAACCTTAAATGCGAAACTGGATTATCCGATTCTGGTTTTGATAAGCTTCTTAATGTGCAACAACTGTTTTTGCCAAAGAATAATGTACTTCCTAAGACTTTATATGAAGTAAAGAAATTCCTCAAACTATTTGATATGGGGTTTGAAAAGATTCATGCATGTGAGAATGATTGTTGTCTTTTTCGTAAAGAGTATAAAAATTTGAATGACTGTCCGAAATGTGGTTCCTCAAGATGGAAAATGAATCAGGATACAAATGAGATTATGCAGGGTATCCCGGTTAAGGTGTTGAGATATTTTCCAATAATTCCAAGATTCAGAAGAATGTTCAGATCTGAAAAGATGGCAGAAGCATTAAGGTGGCATTTCAATAATAAAAGCAGTGATGGAAAGATGCGACATCCCGTAGATTCTGTAACATGGAGCACAATTGATGAAAATTGGGAATCATTTTCAGCCGATCCACGTAGTCTCAGACTTGGTCTTGCTACAGATGGGTTTAATCCATTTTCCATGTTGAGTTCCAAATATAGTTGTTGGCCAGTAATGCTTGTGACATATAATTTGTCGCCTATGTTGTGCATGAAGAAGGAAAATATTATGCTAACACTTCTAATTCCAGGTCCAAAGCAACCGGGGAATGATATTGATGTATATATGGCGCCATTAGTAGAGGATTTGCATTACTTGTGGAGTAGTGGAGTTGAGACGTACGATGCATTTAGTAAGACACTTTTTAATATGAGAGCTATTTTATTATGGACGATAAATGATTTTCCAGCTTATGGTAATCTTGCTGGATGTTGTGTAAAGGGTAAAAAGGCTTGTCCATTATGTGGTGTCAATACTCATCGTCGATGGTTGAAATATAGTCGAAAGAATGTTTATATGGGTCATAGAAGATTTTTGTCTATTTCACATCCGTTGAGGAAAAAAAAAGCTTGGTTTGATAACACTATAGAGGATGGAAAGATGCCTAGAATTCTAACAGGTAAAAACATCTTTCTTATTTTGAAGGACTTTCCAAATGATTTTGGAAAAGAGCAGATTAAGGGAAAAAGTAAGAAAAGGAAGATCGATGATAGTAGTGAGGATGAAGATAATGAAGATGATAATTCTGTAAAAAAGGAGCTATCAAGGTGGAAAAAAAGATCAATTTTTTTTGACTTGCCATATTGGGAGGTTAGTATTCAAATCTCTTTTTTATTTATTAATCTAAAAAAAGAATATATAGAAAATTTAAATGTTAATTTTTTTCATAGGAACTTCCATTGCGTCATAATTTGGACGTAATGCATGTTGAGAAAAATGTTTGTGAAAGCACACTAAGTACAATGTTGCATGATAACAAATCAAAAGATGGGATTAATTGTAGACATGATTTAGAGGATTGGGGTATTCGACATGGTCTGTATGCACAACCCCGTGGAACTAAAACATATCTTCCACCAGCTCCGTATACATTATCAAAAGTGGAGAAAAAAATATTTTGCAAAAGGTTGTATGATTTCAAAGGTCCCGATGGTTATTGTTCAAATTTCAAAAAATGCGTGTCGTTGGTGGATTGTAAAATTAGTGGTTTGAAGTCTCATGATTATCATGTTTTAATGCAACAATTATTATCGGTTGCAGTAAGAGGTTTATTGCCAACCAGACCCCGAAATGCAATAATTCGTCTATGTTCATTTTTCAATAAAATATGTCAACGTGTTCTTGATAGGGAGAAGTTGCAACAACTTGATGATGATATCGTTAAAATATTGTGTGAACTTGAAAGATATTTTCCACCCTCATTTTTCGATATTATGATACACTTGACAATTCATCTTGGAAGAGAAGCACGATTGTGCGGACCAGTTCATTTTCGTTGGATGTATCCTTTTGAAAGGTATATGAAAACACTGAAAGACTACGTAAGAAATTATGCACGACCTGAGGGGTGCATTGCAGAATCATATCTTGCCGAAGAATGCATGAAATTTTTTAGTGAATTTTTGAGTAAGTCGGTAGATATTGAAAAAAAAGATCGAAATGAAGATTATGAAGATAACGCAATACTTGAAGGGCGTCCAATTTCAATGTCCAAATCAATTACATTGTCTTCCAATGAGAAAGAAATTGCTCATTTAGCTGTGTTAATGAATATGGCTATGGTGGAACCATTTTTAGAGTGAGTATATGTTATGTCCCACTTTCATTGATTTGATGTGCTTGTATTGGCAACTGTAATTTAACATCACTTTTACTGTACTAGTTTGCATTTGGAGGAGTTGCAAAATTCAAACAGGCGCTTAGAAAAAAATGCGACCTTACTGTGGAAAACACATAGAGATAGCTTCGCTGATTGGATTAAAAGGAAGGTTTGTTAAAGAATTTCAATATTTTCATATATGAATTAATGAAATTACTTGTTTAATATGTTTGAATATTTTTTTAGATACCTGTTGACTCAAAGGATCATGATAAAATATTAAAATGGATTGCATACGGTCCTAAAAAGACGGCATTCTCCTGCAAAGGATATATTATTAATGGACAACGATTTCATACAAAAGATGTTGATAGAGAAACCCAGAATAGCGGAGTAACTTATGACGCGACCACCATGTGTAGAGCAAGTGCAAAAGACATTTCTCAAGTGGTTGATGTGGTTACGTACTATGGGATACTGACTGAAATAATTTTACTAGATTATAATGTTTTTTATATTCCTGTTTTTAAGTGTCATTGGGCGAACATAGGAAACGGGATAAAAGTTGAAGATGGATTCACTCTTGTTAATTTACATCAAAGTCAGGTTTCATTTTCAAAAGATCCTTATATCCTCGCATCTCAAGCGAAACAAGTCTTTTATTCAAGAGAAAATGATTCTTCTAATTGGTATGTTGTAATGAAAGCACCGCCAAGAGGTTTTCATGAATTAGAGATAGATGATTTTGTTGAAGAAGCTAACTATGTTGCGAGCGGCCCTGAAGAAAACGATATGGATGCAGATGATTTAGTTGAGAATGTTAGTTATGTCAGGGAGGATTGCGAAGGCATACTTGAGTAGTTTTGATGTCTTGTTTTCTTATGAGAAGTTTAAGTTAGATAATGAAGTCTTATTAAATGTTGAAATTTGAAATTTTGTTTTGAACTTTGATGTATGTATATGGTGATGTCAGTAGCAACTTTGGAAACGATATGGATGCAGATGACCCATCAATATATTAAAATTATAGTAGTATATATGTTTCATATGGTTTTCTTGCTAATTGCTATAATCAACACAAAGCCTGTGATTTTTTTTCCTAAGATGGCTACACAAATGTATAGTGTATACTAATTGCAGTTGTATATTCTTGCAAATATTGTTTGTTTGATGACAATCTGTACAGAAAATAACACAATCTGTACAGTTGTATATTCTTGCAAATATTGTTTGTTTGAGTTGATGTACCAGATATTGAGTGATGCTAATCAAATCTTGAACTTTACATATACACTCTCAATGATAATATTCATCTTCTTTAATTAAAATCTTTTGACAATGTAAAATAACCACTGCACCATTCATACTGATTCCAAAAAAATTGACCAGTGCATTATATTAATATAATTAGAAGAATAAATCTTCAGTAACTATAAGATACATTTCAAATGAATGAATCATATATTTACTAGGTCATTTGAACATAACAAGGTTTCTAAAAATAAAAGGGTGATTAATTCTTCTATTTATTAAATACTAAGTGAAATACAGCATATGATTTTTGATTACTTATCCCTTCCCAACAATATATGGCAAGCATTCATTAGATACACTAAGGTATACCTCTGGATCACTTTGATGTCTGCAATAAAAAAAGTTAATTGTTGTCATAATATTCCAACAAGTATAATTATAAAAACATTTAACACACTGATTTCCATAAAGTTTCTCTTAATATGTTTGATAGACATAGTGCAACAGATGACAAAATAATATATGCAGACAACTTGTATATCTCTTACACAAATTTTATTTCTAATATTCCATTTTGTCACATCTTCATAAGCTTATCTCATTGAATTACAGAAAATTTTAGATGCAAACAAATAACACTTCAATTTTTTGGTATGTAAAGCTCAAATAAACCATCTGTACAGAAAATAGCATCAATCCTCATCCTATTTGCATCTTTTATATATTGCATTTTTTACAAGGCCTACTGCTCAAAGACTTAACTGCTCCTCGCATGATCGAAATTGGACCTGAGTTCTGATTTTGGTAAGACGCAGGCCAATTTGTACTTTCTATATGTTACAATTTTTTTAAGGCAAACTGATTTTTGGCTATGAAAATATATTGGATGATTAATTTAAAAAAAACACTCCTGGTAATTATGCGCATACTGCATGCTCTGACAAAGTCTTTTTTATTTGTACCTTAAAAGTTTTACCTAGAATATGCTCTTATAAATTGAAATTCATATGTTGCTATGTTATACTTGCAGAAAATGGTTAGAAGTACGAAAAAGACAGTGGATAAGAGGATTACGCGCAATCAAAAAAGACTCGAACAATCCACATATGCAGTCGATGGGTCTAATGCAATAGGAGAGCATATTGAGCCACCTTTGGAAAACAATGATGTTGGGAATGCAAACAACTCAATCGCAGACATTGCTATGCAAGTCGATGGAAATCTTGAAACAACAATGGAAATCGAGAGACCAATTGAAGACATTGATGCAAATCAGATTTCGAAAAAGAAGACTAGAGGCCCAACCAAAGTGAAAAGACTTCCTTCAGATGTTGCAAGCCGAATCGAAGTCGAGTTTAACTCATCGGGCGAACCGATAGGAAATGGGTCGGTGAAGCTATCTTCTTATCTGGGGCCACTTGTGCGCGAGCATGTTCCATTTACACTTGACGACTGGAGGCAACTTGGTGAAGAATTGAAATCAGTTCTATGGGAATCCGTTCAGGTTTGCTTATCTTGCAATGTTCTTAGTTACTGTATACTGATTACTGCTATTAAATCTGTTTATTTCTTTACTTTTTATACATCAGCAACCCAGTGACCATTAAGTACCAAATTAGTATCAAGTGGTAAAATATGTCAACATCTCTAAGTTAGGATAAGACACCGATCTGGCTAAATCCTATCTATAATTCGATCAATTCATATTTCCAAATACATACTGTGTGTTGTTTGCTAGATGTTTTTGCATTTGAATTTGAATTTTTTTTTTTTTACACAATTGCATTTGAAAAAAAAGGTTTCATTCCATTTCATTTTCAAGTACATTTTCCCTTTTCAATTTACAAATTACAGTCCATTTACAATTTCCCATTTAAAAAAGGCATTGTTTACATTTTTTTTTTACATTTCATCGAGTTACAAAACTGCTCTCTACCTGCATTCTATGTACAATCCACCCCCTGACAACTGCTTTACATTCCCTACCAGCTCTGTGCATACAAACTTACCAATCACCAACAATACAAACTGTTCCACCTCACAACCACCATCTCACAATCTTCTCCTCAAAACACTTCACAAACCTGCTCCTCCATAGACAACATGTATCCACAAACTACTGCCTCATACCTTTACAATCATTGCACATTCCCTTCAGTTCAAATACACAACCATTACAATAATGCCCCATCCACTGTGCCATCCATAGAACCAAACTGTCAACACATATTCATCACCACCCACAAATCAATACACAACTGCCTTTGCTCCTCCTTTTACGATCCCTGCCTTCGACCACCCCTAACCAAACCTCTGCCACATCACATCACAGTGCTTACTGTCAAGCATCACCAATTTCTGCCACAGACCCACTTCTTCCTCGAGCAACATCACACAACACCACCTGCCTTGGCTCAATCACATACATAGCCACAAACCAATACCCACCCTTCCACTAACAACCCCTGTCACATACACAACCAGCCATCATCAGAACTTCAACAATCACCAATCGTAACCCTTCAGTCGAACTTCATCTGACAACTCCACTCGACAACTTGCTGCCTCACTGATCACCAGAAGTAATTGTTACATGTACATTTGGTCAACTTGGTTTATATATAATGCTAACTCCTATACATATATTAGATTACTGGACATAATGCTTACTCTATGCTGCAATACATTAATGAGTATAACATTTTCAATTACTGTTCATGTTTGGGATTATTGGAATAAATTTTATAGTAATTGTTACATGTGAACAAATTTTGATATTTTTCTTTGTTACAGGCTAGATTTAAACTAGATGAAGAATGGCAAAAGGTTCCCATTCTTCGGCAAATGGGATGTATTTGGAGGTGTTCAAAAAGCAAACTAGTTGACAAGTTATTAAAGGCAAAAAACACGGAGGAACGGCTTCGACTAAAACCAGATAATGTCAAAACTATGAAGGAATGGAAAAGGTTTGTTGAGTCTAGAACTAGTAATGAGTTTAAGGTAATTATATAGTAATTGTTTTAATCATTTCTATATATAAAATATAAGTGCACAAAGAATGCAAATTAACTAATAAATGTGATAAATCTTTATACATAGTTACGAAGCGAAAAATTCAAATCCATGAGGGGTAAACAAATGCCACATACTTGTAGTCGTCGAGGAATGGCACGATTAACTGAAGATATGGTGAGAAAAAATATTTGATTAATTTACTATGATTAGTTGTTTTATCTAATGTTATGTCATTTTTAATGCAGAAAGAGGAAAGTGTACAGCCTTCTTCCATTTCTAGAGTTGATGTTTGGGTTAAATCTCACACTCATAAGAATGGCGAACCCGTGAATGCACATGTTGCCGAAATTGTTGTAAGTGCTTTTGACCTTTTTTAAAGTAATTATTTTGAAAATAATATAAATTAGAACTCATATTTAAAATATATTTTTTGTAGGAGAAAATAAAAAAGGTGGAAAATGAATCACAACCTAGCTTAACATGTAGTTTCAAAGATGATGCTCTCTCACAAGTGTTGGGACAAGATAGACCGGGACGACTACGTGGAATGGGAAGAGGCATGACTGCGACCAAGGCGGTTCTCTCACAAATCAAAGATACTCAAGTAGCTCAATGTCAACGTAGTGTCTCAGAACTAAAGCAAGTGGTTTACATGTTAATGAAGCGTCTGGTACGACTTTTAATTTATAATTTAAATGTTTTTGGTGTTCAGAAATTTCGAGAATGATTTTTTTACACTGTTTTATTGTTTTACATTTCACTCAGTGTTACAAAACTACTCTCTGCCTGTTACATTTACAAACCCCCTGCATACTCCACTGTCAAACTCTCGCATAACAGCGCAGCACATTCTTCCCGACCACATCCACTTCTCTCTTCACTGATTCCACAATCTAACTGCTGTCAACATTCTCACCTTCAAATACATCCCCTAATAGGAAAACTTCCCACCTGCATCTTCAGGGTGTTGGTTAATTGGTCTTTATTTCTTATCCCTTCCTCGAAGAAAACATGGATTTATGTTTGTTCATTTGTAACCCAGTAGCTTGATTTATTTTTTCCATGATTGCACAAATTGTTTTGGCACTTTGAATGGTTGCTTTGGTTAGAACAAGTATCATCAATACATAATAAATGTGTTAACATAGGTTCTATATTATAAATTAGAGTTATATTGCCCTTGATGAGTTCTAGCTCAAATAGTACTGATATATATTCCATAATCATGGGGAATAGATACGGAGATAGAGGATCTCCTTGTTTTAGTCCTCTATTGCTTGTGAAATAGCCTTGTCGAAATTCATTGATGATGATAGAAAAAGATGGCGTGAAAATACAAACATAAATTAAATATGAGAATTTACTTGAGAATCCCATTGACTTCATCATATGGAGGATGAATTCTCTACCGATTTTGTTATGTGAAAATCGATCTTAACACATAAATTATTTGAAGTTTTCTTGTTAAAACCGCTAACCAATTCATGTGCAAAAAAGGAATTTTCATTTATGTTTCTAGGTATGAATGCATTCTGGTTTGGTGAAATGAGATCATTCAACGGGTCTTTCATTCTACCATATGATAAATTGACCAATATTTTGTTAAGGACATTGCACAATGATATTGGTCTATAATGCGTTATTGATTGTGGGTTTTGCTTCTTAGTGAGTAGGCAAATAAATGTATGATTTATTTCCTTAATTATTTTCTCGGTACTAAGAATTCCGTTCGTGGTTTCAAGTGACTTTATTTTTTTATCAAATCCCAGTGAATTTTAATTTTTTTTTGCATTGAAACCATCACGTCCTGGTCTGCCATTGATTGCTGGGAAAGCTTTTTTAAGTTTATGAAGTTTGAATGGCTTGTCCGTTTCCTTACTGGCTTTCTCTGATATTATTTTTTACAAGTAATATCAGAGAAATTACTATTAACTAATGTACGATTAAATCGTTCAGTAAAAAAAGGTAATAGCTGCTCTAGTTATATTCAGTTGAATCTTAAGTATTACCTTCCTGCTTGATAAGTTGGATTGATTTAATACCCGTCAAAGTCTCTGCAGGACTTGAATGGAAATTTTTTGTTGCTTTATCTTATCACCCTAGGTTACTATATGAACTTATTCTGCTGGAGGTTTTGGATTGATTTTGCTTGTTCCAGTTCGTTCAGTTTTGCACTCCTTTATATTGGTTTTGCAAGTTTTTGTATGTAGGATTCCGATAGAGTTACTGATAAATTAGGTCATTCCAAAGTGAAGAACACTGCATCAGGCATACCAAAGCTGCGAAAGTATAGTTATAACTCACTGGATGTTCAGTATTTTTTTCTTTGTTCTTTTCTGAAAAGATTTTATACTGTCAAAGATTAAAAGCTTTATTATAAGTTTCTGTGATTATTTTTCTGTGATTATTTCGACAATTTATTCTTTGGTTAAATGAACGTCTATTTATTTTTACCATTAATTTGCAATATTATTGATTTGGCAGGATAAAGGAAGTTGGGGAGAAGAGAACACATCCGTAGTGGTAAAAATCCAACGGTTGCAACATCATACATAATTTGATATCTAAATCAATAATCAATATAATATAGTTTTGGTTAATTGCAGAGTAAGTACAGTCAAATAGGTGATAATTGTAGTTTACTGCCTTGGCATGGAGATGATGACGAGGTTGTCGCCGAAGGAAAAATTGTGTCAAGCGATCCGAAAGAACTGTGCAATGAAGTCCCTTTAGGTCCAAATGCCAAAAAAATTTTGATTGTCCATCCAAGAAAATTAGATGTTTTCTTATGGAGGCCTTCTCCTGGTTTGGTATATTTAAGAGATGCCAAGGATGAGATAGTAGCATGGCCAGCCGATAAAGTTGTTATACACAAAAATGAGGACTCCAGAAAACAAAACAATGTAAGTTTAACACTAATTAGCATTTTTTTTAATATGTAGGGCCATCGTAGATAATAATCTCTATCCATAAATTTAGCATTTTATGGTAGTATGGTAGTATGGTTTAGCATTTTTTTGTATATTTCTATTGCTACAACGCTTTAAAGATGTGTTACTGAAATTTGTGCAATGTTTTTGTATATTTCTATGTTCAACTTAAACAAATGTATTTTTTTAATAGAGTAAAACTAATAGCATGGAAACCAATTGCAAGCTGTATGATTGGGGTGGGAGCAAAGAACTGGTTGCTGAAGGACGAGTGTACTCGAGTGATCCAAATCAGATAATTAATGGTATTCCTCTCGGACCAGATGCCAAGATAGTTTGGGTGGACAATCCGAAAAAAGAAGATGCATTTTTGTGGAGGCCTATAGTTGGCATGACATGTATTGGAGAAGCTATTGGTAAGAAAATAGCATGGCCAGAATCAACAGTGGTTGTTGAAACGGTTAACGCTAGCACATGTCCTGTTCCTATGATCAATGCTCCAACATCTCTTACGGTAACATGTTCATATTGCTAATATTCCTCTCAAAGAATTGTTGATATCGTATTATCATTTTTTTTGTTATGTGATAGAGTGCAAATTTTTCTGCAAATACCAAATGCAAGTTGATTGATTTAGAGGGTACGGGAAAAATAGTAGCAGAAGGAACCGTGTCTTCAACAGATCCAACTGCTTTGGTACATTCTGTTCCACTGGGACCAAATGCGATAAGAGTTTGGGTGGATGTTGTAAAAGTCCCAAATGCACCCATATGGCGGCCTACATCCTTCATGGAATGCTTATCAGATGCTATTGGCTCGACTGTAGCATGGCCTGTCGCGAATGTTAGAATTGGCTCAACTTCCATGTAAGTTTCACATCTTGTTTATATGCAATAGACAAGATAAAAAACTACTATAGTTTCATATCCTTTAAGTTTAACATGTAAGTTTCACATCTTGTTTATAAGAGTTTGGTGACTGTTTGGTGACTGTTGATGACTGTTTGAGTCCCTTGTTTCTTAAATCAACGGTTTCTTCAAATCTATTGACTTCAGAGCAGTTTGGTGACTGTTGGTGAAGGAACTGTTGTATGATGACGTTAGTGGCGGCTTTATAGTTGTAGATGGATGAAGGAAGGATGGTGGTAGATGAGTGGTTGTTGTTCAAGGTTGATGTTGTTCAGGGGTGATGTTGTGAATGGTGGAGATAACTATATTTGATGACTGTTGGTGTTACTGGTGGAGAAGGAGTGTGCATAGAAACTGGATGTTGTAACAGGTTGATGGATGTTTATTGTATGTGAAGTGTTGGTTTTTTGTACGGAAATATTTGTATGTTTGTGAAGGTTTTTGTAATATGAGTGCTGTAAGTTCTCAGGTAGTAGATGACGTGATGGTGCAGTGGAAGGTGGTCAGGTGTAAATGGTAAAGGGGATGTATTGGTAGGTTGTTCAAAGTTTGTGTGATTGAACTGGGTTGAAGTTGCTTGCAACAGTAACAGTTTTATGCATAGGGATTTAGAACAGGTTGTTTGTTTGATGACAGAGGGGCAAGGGAAGAACTGCAATGTTGCTGTAGTTGGTTGGTTGTTGGAGTTCAGGTAGTTGTTGATGTAATAGTGGTTGAAGTTGAACAGTTGAGGTATGTGCAGGGGATATGCGGTGGTGAATGATGAAGCAGTTGCAGTGTAGGTGATGAAGTTGTGTTGTTTGGGTATGTTAACAGAGGTGAGTAAGGGAAATGAAGCAATGAGGCAAACCCAAACCCGGCCCAACAATTAGTTTAGCAAACCCAAACCATTCTTCTTCTTTCTTTTTTTAATCTTGTTTATTAAGCAATGAAATCTTGTTTCAATTGCAGTGGTTGTGGGTATTAGAGGTTTGGTATGAAGATGATATAGTATGTTCGGTTTGATCTAGTTCAGTGAAGTCGTAGGCTGTTGTATTGTTTGTGGAAGGTCGAGGTGGAGTGTTGATGGAATAATAGCAGAAGGCGTTTGTTTTGACAGAGGAGGTAGATGCAATGATGGTCAGAGAAGGCTGGTGAGAAGTGCAAAGTGATGTGCAGGTTAAGGGAAAATGTATCAGTGTAGTGGGTTGTTGAAGATTGTATGAATAGCTGTTGATGTTGTGTAGTGTTAATGTCATCTTGTAAATGGCAGAGAAGTGGGAAGTACCTTATGGCTGAAGTGAATGAAGGTGAAGTGTCAAGATAGAGAACTGGATGTGGTAACTATGATGGTCAGTGATAGTCTTGTTGTGTTAAGGAATGTAATAGTGACAATGGCAGAGTTCATATTAACAAACTCTGTCATTTGTTTATTTTAAGTTGGTTGGTTGTTGATTTAAAGGTTGTTGTTGGAGTTCATATTAATAAATAAGTTGCATTTCTACTTTTTTTTTAGTATATATTGCTTAAATTTGTGTAGTTTTCACCATACGTTTACATCTTTATTGCCTTGTAGCTTTGTTTGTATGCTTATTATTCCTATTAACTCTAACTTTTCCTTTTATTGCTACTGTGCAGGGTAGAGACATGAGCAGGAGATTCTCTTTGCCAGTTTTGGAATGTTTGTTCTTCTTTATCCAATCTATTCTCTCACATATAAATATGAATATCTAGAGGAGGAGCATATCTGCAAATATATTTGTTGTTATGTTAATTATGCAGAATAGAAAGCACGTTGTATTTAGAATGAAATTTCTGTTAGTGGTGGTTATGATTATTATCTGGGAAGACGAGTCTTGAAACAGTCAATCCAAAATATAGCATGATTAATTGTCATTTTGCTTTTGCTGTATATCTTAATTAATTGTTCATGTTTTCATGCTAATTTGATAAACTTATATTAATTCTCCGTATATTCAAGAATTGACTGTAGATGAAAATGGGAAAAAGGGAAAAAAAATAAAAGGGAAGACAGCGGTTGGTTAATGCTGTCAATGAAGAAACAACAGCGTTTATTTTGTGCTGTAATTATCTTGAAATTGTCAATAACAGCGTTTTTTACATGCTGTCGAAATAGTTGATGATTCAATCACAGCGTTTTTAACATGCTGTCGAAATTGTTGATGATTCAATAACAGCGTTTAGAAAAAGCTGTTGTAAACAGTCAAAGTAGAATTTGAACATCTTCGACAACTAAATTATAAACGCTGTTGAAACATAATACAGCACGTCTGAAACGCTGTAAAAAATATTATTGACAGCTCCTAATAAACGCTGTCACAGAGATGTTTCAACAGCGTTTATATAAACGCTGTTGTAAGTTATGTATATACGACAGCATGTCGTTATACAGCGTTTCTAATAACGCTGTTGTATCATATTACAGCGTTTATCAAACGCTGTTAAAAGCCTTTTGTGGTGTAGTGACTACTTGAATTTCAGTCATTAGTTGCAGTGCATCCTTCAAGGAATCCTCCATTTTTGTCACTCGTGCAAGTGTAGTTCGTTGAAATGATCCAGTAGAAGGAGAAGGGAATGAAAAGGTTGAATTTTTATTTGATTTGGAGGAGGTGGCCATTGTTTTATTGTTTTCAGAAGTTAGATTGGAGAAAGGACAGAAAGAATGAAAAAAATTTCGAAATAAGAAGAATATATAACCACTCATTTGAATTTTGGTGGGAAAATTTCAAAAAAAAAAATCGTTATATGTCGACAGGGGTAAGGGAGGATTGTTTGCATGGTACCTATATTTTTACTATCTGATTTATTTTAATTTAATTTTTAATTATACTTTGTTATTTATATTATATATTTCAGTTATTGAACAAATACCTAATTCTCTTATTAATTTAGTAAATATAGATTCATTTAAGGGTTTTGTTAAGATATCAGCAATTTGGTTCTCGGAATTGATATAATCGAGAGTAATTACTTCCTTACTTATATTATCTCTGAGAAAATGATGTCTAATATCAATATGTTTAGTTTGAGCATGATGAGTAGGATTTTTGGATAAATTTATTTCACTAGTATTATCACAAAAAATTGTTGTTTTTGAGATATTTAAACCAAAATCTTTTAATGTTTGTTGCATATATATTACTTGAGAACAAGCCAAAGCAGCAGAAATATACTTTGCTTCAGTTGTTGATAAAGAAACCGTGTTTTGCTTTTTACTAAACCAGGAAATCAGAGAATGCCCCAAAAAGTGACAAGTTCCACTTGTACTTTTTCGGTCTGATTTACAACCAGCGTAATCAGTATCACAGTAAGATATTAATTCAGAAGAATCATTTTTAGGATAAAATAAGTCATAATCAAAGGTGTGTTTAACATATCTTATGATACGTTTTACAGCTTTTAAGTGGGCCTCTTTAGCTTGGGATTGATATCTTGCACAGAGACAAACACTATGCACGATATCGGGTCTACTAGCAGTGATATAGAGTAGTGGTCCAATCATTCCTCTATATAATTTTTGATCTACATCTTTCGAGAGATCTTCTTTACTTAGGTACTCATTGGTTGCCATGGGAGTGGGTTTTCCACTTGCAGTAGTCAAACTGAATTTACTAACTAGGTCTTTAACATATTTTTCTTGACTAATAAAGATACCATTATCTAATTGTTTTATTTGCAATCCTAGAAAGAAGTTTAATTCATCCATATGACTCATCTCAAACTCTTTTGTCATTATTTTAGAAAATTCTTTATTTATTTCAAAACTAGTTGATCCGAAAATGACATCATCTATGTAAACTTGTACTAGTTGAATATCATTTTTATTTCTTTTAATAAAAAGAGTATTATCAACTTTACCAATTTCAAATTTTGATTGTAATAAGTAAGATCTTAGTCTATCATACCAGGCTCTAGGAGCTTGTTTAGACCATATAGAGCTTTCTTAAGTTTGTAACATGATTTGGTAATTTTTCATTTTCAGAAAGTGGTCGCTGTTCAACATATACTTCCTCTTTTACAAATCCATTTAAAAAGGCACTTTTAACATCCATTTGAAATAATTTGAAATTATTATGATTTGCGAAAGCAAGTAGAATCCTAATGGCTTCTAATCTTGCTACGGGAGCAAAGATTTCATCAAAATCTATTCCTTCTTCTTGACAACAACCTTGAGTGACTGGCTGGGCTTTATTTCTAACAACCTCACCTTGTTTATTCATTTATTTTTATAAACCCATTTAGTTTCAATTATCGTTTTATTTTCAGGTCTAGGAACAAGTTCCCAAACATCATTTCTAGTGAATTGATTTAGTTCTTCTTACATAGCCAAAATCCATGAATCATCAGTTGATGCTTCGTTTGGATTTTTGGGTTCAATAGTTGATATAATGGCTACATTGCTCATTTTACTTAGTTGATTTCTAGTTGTAACAACAGATTGCATATCTCCTAGTATATTTTCTATAGGATGATCTTTTAAAAGTTTAATCTTTTTATTAGGATGGTTATTTTCATTATTAGTTTCAGTTGACTCTTAATTTTGAATGATTAAATTCTCTTCTTCATTTGTATCTTCAAAATTTTTGAGACTTTCATCGAATGAAACATGCATTGTTTCTTCGATGGTGTTAGCTCTTAAATTAAACACTCTGTATGCTTTACTTCTATTAGAATATCCGATAAAGATAACTTTGTCTGATTTAGGATCAAATTTATCTAAGTTATCTTTTGTATTTAAAATAACATATTTACTTCCAAAAATTCTCAAATAAGATACCTTA
Organism: Allium cepa; assembly: GCA_030765085.1. Classification (NCBI taxonomy): domain Eukaryota; kingdom Viridiplantae; phylum Streptophyta; class Magnoliopsida; order Asparagales; family Amaryllidaceae; genus Allium; species Allium cepa. The sequence continues at coordinate 969,007,202 of CM060935.1, forward strand.
GGTTTCTTTGTGTGAAGTAGTCCATAAGATGTCTTATCAGTTAAAGGTCTAACTAAAATTCTATTTAAAATATAAAAGGCGGTAGCAACTGCTTCTGCCCAAAAATATTTTGGTAATTTACTATCTGAAAGCATAGTTCTCGCACACTCTTGAATCATCCTATTTTTACGTTCTACTACTCCGTTTTGTTATGGAGTTCTTGAAAATGAAAAATTGTTAGTTATTCCCCATTTATTGTAGAATTCCTCAAACTTTTCATTTTCAAATTCACCATCGTGATCACTAAGGATGGTTATAATTTTGACAGAAAGTTGATTTTGATCCTTTTTGTAAAGTTCTTAAAACATTCTAAAGTATCACTTTTATGTTTCAAAAATATTGTCCATGTAAATCTAGAATAATCATCTACAATTACAAAAACATATTTACTATGATTTATTGACTGAATTTGAGATGGACCAAATAAATCAAGATGAACTAATTCAAGAGGTTTTGAAGTTGAAATCATATCTTTTAATTTAAAGGAACTTTTTCTAAGTTTTCCTAATTGACATGCATCACATAAACTATCTACTTTAAAATTCATTTTAGGGAGACCTCTTACTAGATCATGTTTTGACAGTCTAGATAAGAGTTTGAAATTCAAATGCCCAAATCTCTTATGCCAAATCCAAGGATCACTTGTATTTGCCAAAAGACACAGGTTATCATTTGAAACTTTCATACTAAGAATATAAATATTCTTTTTCCTAATTCCCTTAAATATTATGGTTGAAATATTATCTTCAATGTGACACTTATCTTTTTCAAATTTAATTTATATCCTTTATCGCAAAGTTGACTAATACTTAGCAGATTATGTTTCAGATTCTTAACTAGCAAAACATTAGTAGTAATAGGAGTTTCAGAGTTACCGACTTTGCTGATGCCAATCACATATCCTTTTGAGTTGTCTCCAAAGTTAACCAGTCCTCCTTCTTTGTATATTATATCATTCAGCATATCTGGATTACCAGTCGTGTGTCTAGAACATCCACTATCGAGCATCCATTTATTCCTTTTGATCTGCACAATTTGTCCATTGTGGATTGATTCCTAAACGCCCATAAAACGTGTTTCCTGCACATCATACAATTTTGATAGACAACTTGAATTTGAATATTGATTATATGCAGACTCAAGAGAAAATGATGATCTGAATATTTCTAAACTAGTACTAACAAGTTTTTTAAACATAGCTATTTTAAAAGCTTTTTCAAAAATCATATTATGAAACTTTGAAAACCTTGCTCCGATACCAAATGTGAGAAATGCGGATTACGGATCTTAAGGCTAGAATCAACACTAGAGGGGGTGAATAGTGTTTTAAGGAATTACTAAATCTTTTTAAGTTTATATTAATTTGAACACAAATGTATGCAATATTCAGACACATATTTGATCACAGAATCAAACACAGATGTAGATATAAAGTAAAAGCAATAAAGGAAAGAACACACCAGATTTTATACTGGTTTGGAGTTACCCTACATCCAGTCCCGCAGCACAAGAACGGTTTTTCTTTCAAAATCAATTCTTACAATTACACCCTTGATTTCAAGGCCACGAGGTACAGCACTCCAGATTCACAATTCTATGGGTAGAGATACTTGATTTTACGGGCAAAAAGTTCACCCAATTGATTTCCCAGGCTATAGTCACACCTTTTCTTGCTTGATTGATTTTACAGGCTACAATCATACCTTTTCTCACTCAATTAATTACAAAGAAATCTATAACTCTGAATAGCACTGGGATCTTGTTGAGATATTGATAGAGAATCAAACTAGAAATGATCTAGTTAGATTCATTGGTGATTTCGGCAGAGTAATGGTAAAAATGTATATAAAGAAACGTGGAAGAAGAAGAGGAGTGAAATCAAAGAAAATATGAATATAAATTCGTTTAGAACTGTCCCTATTTATAGTAGAACAACAACCACGTCCATTCGTGAAAGGATATGACGAATAAACACTTCCTTTGAAATTCAATTTTTTGAAATAAACTGCCACCTTATCGACAAGGGTCCCTAGGGGTTGTCGACAGGCCTAAGTAATTTTTGGTAATTTGTTTTTCTTTGAAAATAACTTCTATCTTGTATTAAAACTATTTTGAAACTTTATAAATATATTTAACTATAGTTAAAATACATAAATAAGTATAGAGAATAATATTTTGGTATATATAAAATTTTACTATATATTTAAATCTAAGCATAAATATTAAAAGTTAAATATATTATAATTAAAAGATAGTTTAAAACCAAGGATACTTTGATTTTGAAGATAAAGATTATTTTGAGGCTAAAAGTATTTTAAAACCAGGATAGATGTTTTTGATTCTTTTAAAAGGAAGATTTTGAAATCATTTTGAAAACAAGATATAATTTTGTAAAACATTTGAATAAAAGTTAGTGGATACAAAACAATTTTCCACTAAATTTTTCGTAGGTTCCATCCTACTTAGGGTTCCATCCCTTTAAAGGGCTCGAAGTGGATTCGATTTCACGAATAAAATGGATTTTAAGATGTCAGTGCTTTTCTAGGATTTTTAACAAAATTCCTAACTAAAATACTTGTTATTGAAATCTTGAACTCTTGATAATCTTGATACTCATGAGTCTTCAATCTTGATATCTTCTGTCTTGAATCTCTATATTGTACAGTCTTCATTCTTGGTATCTGCATGATTAAATCCTGCATATCATATATATCTAAACTATAATGTTAGTATTTATATTTTATAATCTTATTCTGAGGTTGTTGCCATCAAAACCATCTTCTCCGGGACTAACATATAGTGTTAGACTTTGTTTATAAAATATTCCATATTCAAGTAGATCTTAGAGATATTTGAGTTTATGAGGAATTATTACTCAAATTCATTGCCTATTTTATAGATTTGGTAGATTTTGGTGTGTGATTTGTTGCACCTTTTAGAGATTTTGTGTACTTAGTAGGTGATTAGTAGCCTCTTTTATCGCAATAAAGAAGGCAACAAATTATCTAGATGGGAAAGATTTATGGAAGTATGTAATAACTTCTTAAAGACGATATTTTGTGAAGTCTATTATAAATAGACATATCTAGGGTGTATAAGATGTGTGTAGGAAAACTGAATTTGTTGGGCGTTCGGGGTTGAGATTTCTTCTCAATTTTAGGCTCTTTTGTATTTTCTTGGTTGAATCAATAAAAGTTTTTGCTTTTGGGGGAATCATTTTTGTTTGTTTTCTTTACTACTTTCTCTTCTAAATCTAATTGTGTAGTGATCGCGGAAAATATCTAATAGTTGGTATCGGAGCCATCTGCATAATTTTTTGGACGAGCTTTGGCCATGGAGAAGATAAGCGTTGAAAAGCTTAATGGAAGTAATTGGAGGTTGTGAAAGGCGAAGATGGAAGATTATCTCTATCTTAATAATCTTCACCAACCCTTGGAAAACAAAAGGGAAAAGCCAAACGGCATAATTGAGGCAAAGTGGAAATTTTTTGATAGGAAGGCAGCTGCCGCTATTCAATGTTTTATGGAGAATTCTATGTTTCATATTGTTGCTTGTGAAACATCTGCTTTTGGAACATGGAAGAAGTTGGAAGGGATTTAAGAAAAAATATTCTACGGTGAATAAGGTATTTCTGATGAGAAGGTTGGTCAATCTAAAATCAAAGGAAGGCGAATCGATTGGTGAACATCTCAACAACTTTCAAGCAATTGTGAACCAATTGGTGGCAGTAAGCTTCAAAGTTGATGACGAAAGTCAAGCTTTGATATTAATGATCTCATTACCTAAAAGTTGGGAAACCCTTGTAGTCGCATTGAACAATTCAAATTTTAGTGGTGTTGTTTCCATGGAGACTGTGGTTAGCAGCCTTCTTAATGAGGAGATGCAGAGGATAAATTCATAGGAAGGAAACACCATTAAAGAAAAGGAAACTACAAATCCATTGGCAGAGGTCCACCTTTCAAGGAGAGAAAGAAGCTTTTTCAAACCAAATACGGATCGAAACTTCACTTTCTGTTACAACGAAAAACCACGTCATCAGCTGAAATTTTGCAACAAATTAAGAAAAGATAAAGAGAGGATGAAAACTCAAGAAGGAAGAAAAAGTAAGCTGGAGGTAGACAGTGATGAGGAGGTAAACTTTAGCATTAGTAATGATGTTCATTGTGTTGATATGAGTAGCGGAGGAGAGTGGGTGCTAGATTCTGGTGCATGTTTCCACATTTGCTACCAAAGGGAAGCATTCACTGATTATAAGGAGGAAGTGTAACAACCCTATATTTTGTGATTTTTTTTATTGTATATTTTAATTATTTTAATTTAATTTCCCGATTTAAAAACTTTATTTTATTTATTAAAGTGAATAGTTTTGTTATTTTAAATATAAATTTTGATTTCTATGTGAATTAGAATTCCAAACATGAATAAATAGAATATTTTTCCACAAAAGTAAGTTTTGGCCAATATGGTCAAACTTTGACTTTTAAATTTGAAATTTTGAAATTTTGAATTTAATCTTTTATTATGGAAGTAAATAAAATTTTAAGAATTCTGCTTTTCATTTCGTTGAAATCTGATTTATATTGTGAAAGTTATGTCTTTTACACCATTGTGTGAAATTTGCTATATGTAACAAAATTGTTATTTTAATTTTTTTATAAATAATATTTTGTTTTTTATGTCATGTTCTAATTTATATTTACATGTGTAACATGATGTTATGTATATATTTTAGTTTTAAAACATTTTCAAAGTGTTATTGAAATTTTCCAATGTCAGTTGTATTCTGTTTATAATTTTTAATTTCTAGTTTCAATTAATTAAAGAAATTATTTATTTATTTTTTTCTATTTTCTCAAGACCTTATTTTATTTCATTTCTAATTTATTTTGTTCATCATTTATTATATTTATTTGACTTTTTACTTGTTTTAAAGTGAAATGGAAATTTTCTAAAGCTAGTGATATTTTGTTTGTAATTTTAAGTCTTGTTTTAAATTATTAAACTATTTCTTTAATTCTTTTTCTATTTTCCTAAAAAAAATTATTTTTTAATTTTTTTCTTCAGTTCTGTAATTCATTTACTTAATTTTTATTGTTTTATTTGATTTAATAGAAGTGGAAATTTGAAAGGACTTAAGTTTTAAATTGTGTGACTTTTCATTAACCAAACTCTTCATTTTCCTTGACCTTTCACTTGCTCATGTTTGGCCGTACACTTCAATACCTTAGCCGTGTATTTCCCATTCAATTTTCACGTGAAAAATTATGCATCTCATTTCATTTTCATGGCAAAGGAAAATGGTAATGGCCTCCTCTCTTTTTTTTCAAATTTTCTCTTCTTTTTCTATTGTTTTTAAATGTTTTGGCCATGATTTCTTCACATATTTGCATGCTCTTCACCTTGTTTGCCTTGACCATCACCTCCACCACCTCCTCCTCCCCACCATCAACCAACTACCCTCTGACTTTGGCCCAGCCGAGACCATCTATGATGCCAAACTCCACAAAAATTGCTTAACACCTTGAAACATACAAGCCTAGCCACCACAACTCCATCACCCTTCACTTTTTGGCCACGGCCACACCCCTAGGCACCACCACCACCAAGTATTTCACCTTTGAACATCACTATCTCCTCTTTCCAGACCTATAGCGCCACCTGGCCGAGCCACTTGACCCATGGCCGAGCCCAAAGTTGAACCAAAACTCCACCATATTGCATAAACCTCTTCATATTCCTGTATTGTAACTTCCTCTACAAGTCTAGCTTTGTTAGCCGTGCCTACCTATGTCCAAACCCGAGCCTATGGCATGCCAAATGAGCCAAAACATCCCCTAGGCCGGGCATTTGAGTGTAGAAAGCATGGCAAAAACATTCATTTCAATATTTGTTTTGTTCCCAAGTTATTTCAATTCAATGTTGTATTGAATTATAATTTTATTTGGTTTTGTTTTTGGGTTGTGACAAGATCATCAGCTTGGTTCTCATCCACTTGAATCTATCATTGTGTCATCATGCCTTTTGGAAATCCATTTGTGTCATTTGAATTGCCAACTCCAGCAAAAAAAATGAGTAATCTCACCTGACATTTATACTTATGCACTTGTGAATTGACAACAATTGAATGTGTAGAAATAATTATATCATGTTATACTTGCCTATGATTATAAATTATATGATGTTAAACCTATTTATTTACCTATCATGTCATCTATTACTGATATTTGCTGTTAAACTGTTCATTTATACCTGTTCATCACTGCCAGTTCCCTGTTAGTTTAGAAATCACTATGGGTTGAAATGATATATACCCGAACGGACTTTAGAATAGGGAAAAATCGTTATGGGCTGAAATGATAGGCCTGAACGGTTTTTATTTATTTTATTTTACTTGAGACTGCGGGTTTGAAAAGATAGAACCCATATTTTTTTTGTAAATTGCGGATTGAAATGATATATATCTGTATCGCTTGACCTAGGTTAGAAAACTATATACAGGCCCGAGGTTATTTTATAAAGTATTTTAAATATTTTTAAGTATTCCTAAAAGTGTAAATTAATGAAAATTTGATTTAAATTGGATTTTTAATGTTTGAATAAAGAAATTTTGATTTTTCTATAAGTTAAAAATGTTGAATAATTAAATGATTAAATTGAATTTTTGAAATATAACTTAAATCTGGAAATTTGGACTTTGGCTTTTAAAATGACATTTAAGTTATATAAATAAAATTTTAAGTGGTTTAAAATGTAAATTTATGATAATTTGATTTAAATAGATTTTAATGTGTTTTAAATAAAGGATTTATGATTTTTCTATAAGTGGAAATTGTTAAATAAATAAATGGTTAAGTTGAATTATTAAAATATAACTTAAGACTGGAAAATTGGGTTTTTGGTTTAAAAAGGAAATTTGAGTTATATAAATAAATAAAAATGGAAACTAAGTTGTATTTCTAAAAATGGTAATAAAATTTAAGTGTCAACTTTATTTATTAAAAATGTGAAGGCTAGAAAATTTACACTTGAATTTATTAAGTAAATTATTGAAATTTGATTTAGTTATGAAGTGTTACTTTATAAAAATCATAAGTTAAAAGAGTATTTTTAAATGAACATTTTTAAATGTTAAAATATGATTTTTATAATGTTTAAAGGGTTTAAATTGAAGTTTATTATTTGCTGGAAATACACTAAAATCTGGAAAATACTTTTAATAGCATTCAGAAATGCTACGGTTTCTGTAAATGAACTAAAAACCTAATAAAAAGGCTATTACAGAAGTTCTGAAATGCTGTAGTTGCTGTAGTAAATTTAAACCTGAGCTATTACAGCATTTCAGGAAATACTATCGTTGTTGTTTTAAACTAAAATTCAACTGAAATTGAGTTTTAAGAGCAGTTTTTAAATGCTGTCTTTGCTGAATTAAAATGTTTTCAAGTATAACTTATAACAGCTTTTTTCTAAATGCTATGAAAGGCTGAAATTTTAAATGTTTATAGTTTTTGACTTAGTAAATGAGCTCAGAATGGTTTGAAACTTTGAAAATTGAGTACCGGACTTGAAAGAATAATAACTTCAATTTTAAATGATTTAGATGAATAAATTTAATTGGAAAATAAATCATTTTAAAAGGTGATTTGAATTGAAATAAATGAATGTTATCTTTGAATTTAAAAGGGTATATAAATTGGATATTTGGATTTGAATTGAAATAATGATTTGAAAAGGAAGTTTTGAAAGATATGATATTTTGATATATTGAAATGATTTGGAAATGATTTAATCTTTATTTGATAAAGATTTGGATTTGAAAGGGTATTATATTTTGAAGTATAAATTATTAGTTTAAAAGTTATAACCACGGGTTATAATAACGACTGGTTGGCAAAGAGACCGGGATCGGATATGGACATACTCTCTTTCGATACCGAAAACCACTTTGACAACCGTGTACGCGGTGGAGATTCCAGAATGAAGTAGGATGGTGGCGACTTTCTTGTGGTATGTTACGTGGACCCAACTCCCGTAAGTTGGCATAAGGTGGCTAAAAAAGGAGCGATCTCGGGCCAAGTGAGGTCATACCTTCTATCGGACGCATTTCTTCGATACCATTTTATTACTTTTGTGATTGATTGGGTGCACCCCTTCGGATTTGGGAATGTGTTCCGAGGTGGGCGTAGTGGCTGCTACGTTACCACCAGCCCGTGTGCGTAATTGGTATATCTACCCTGGCATTGTCTCATTGTGCCGTGTCACCTACCATATCGAGCATTTACTACGAGTTTGGTTTTCTCCCGTAGCCCATGCATATCTTCTCGTAGTCTCCCGATCAGGAGATATGCAGATATTGGATGGACTACTAGGACTATTACGTGTCTGGGGCTATATGGGTAACCCTTTGATGCTATTTTAAAGTAAGTTTATTTTACTGTTAGACGCTATTATAATAGCGCAATATTACTATGTAGTAAATAGTTTAATGGATCCTTAGAGGATGGACGGTCCCAAGCATCCTTTAAGTTACTTATGCATTTACTACAGTTCACTTGAGTTAGTTTACATTGTATAAGTATGTATGTCCTGACTCGAGTGTTTGTATTTTTATTTACGCTCGGGTCAGCCTGAGTATTCACAGATTTGGATTTCACTTTCTGGAGGTTGGAATCACTGGAGATTATCTGCTTGTCTAGTTTTATCTATTTCACTTCCAGTTATCCTGTTGATCCCAGTGTTGTATTCAGTTTGTACTTGGTTATCATATTGAGACTTCTGTTGTATCTTATTTAACTCTGATATATTTATATAGTAGCTTCATGAACTACTATTTCTTTTACTTCCGCTGCATTATTATTACTCTGTATCTGCGATCCGTGATTACTTATTTACTGTAAATTCTGAGATTTCCCAAATTTTATTTACAACGCGGTATTTTGAGCAATTCAAGCCGACATGTGCGAATGCGAATGGTTGAAAATATCGGTTTGTTACATTTGGTATCAGAGCTTTGGCTTTGTGGCGAAACTTAGAATATAAGGTAAATTTATTTACAGAATCACTTTCGTTCGAGTCTGAATCTTTTCCTCTTTGATTCGAATTTCCTTTGAATTTTGAAACATTCCCTACGGTTCCAAAATCCATTCTTGTCCCTCACTATTCATCTTCTTTTGATTCTGGAATTTCCCATAACACCACTTCGAATGATCTTTATAGTGAGTCGGCAGTCTCGCCTATCTCAAATTTGCTTGTAAAGGGGTGAAACTCCTTTATAATTAGCATCGATTCACCAGAGATTTATATCTATCCTTTGTTTAGATGCTAATATCTTTTATTATTCCCAACTCTGTCTCTTGAGATCGAATGTAGATTTACCCTAGAAAATCCACATCGATCTTATTCTTTAAGTCATGGTTGACCCGGTTAAGGTTGTCCGGGATTTATTTAAGCTTATCCATTTCCCTATTTTGTTAATTAATCATTTTGTCTTTTGTTTCCAAACTATCTTCAAAACATTTTTGAATTGTATTTGTAAATCTATAATTAATGTTTTGTTTTATATTGTGTTGTTTGAGTTGTTGATGTTGATTTGGGTTTCTGATCGATTCGTCTGACCACGCTATCGATAAGATTTCCAAAACACTTAAACCGAGCAAACTTACACAATAAGTTTTTTCCAAATTTAGCAATGAAACAAATTTTGTAACCATATTATAAACTTTTCTGGATCTTTATTGAATTGGTTGTTAAGAAATAATTTTTTATATTTTTATATATCATTATCTCTTGTTTCATATATAAATAATTGAACTTTAAAACATGTTTATAAGTTTATTTGGAAATTTAAAATGAATTCAAAACAAGAATTTAAGAATTTAGTTTCCGATGATTTCAAACTTTGTGTTTAAAGTTTTAAAAGGATATATTATTCAAAGTATTTTCGAATATAAATTTGTTTCCAAAGAATTTTAAAGTTTAAAAATTTGTGCTCTTCTCTTTGTCGCTGGAAAATAACTTCGGTGATGACCGCAGCATCATCGCCATTTATTTTCGAGTTTCGAAGTAAAGAGACCATTCTATAGTCTTGCTATAGCTTTGTTTTGGGGAATTTAATAGATTTGAATTTCTAAAATAAGACTGGATTTACAACTGATGCTAATATATGATTTAAATTTGAATAGATATATATATATATATATATATATATATATATAGTATATGTGCATTTATTTATCTCTAAATAGTTTGGAACTTATCAGAAATTTAAATTCCTAAATTTTATTTTGAGAGATAATTTCAATTATAATTTCAAAATTTGGATAAATATTCAAGCTTGAAATTATCGAATTTGGAAGTTTTATTTGTATAATACACCATTTCATTTCAAGATAACTTACCTTAATTTTAGAAGTTGAATGTGTAATTGGATAATATACAATATAAAAGATTTTTTTAAATAAAATTTTGAGTGGTTATAATAAATGTTATACGCTTAAATTTTAGTTATAAAAAAGATTAACAGAGGTAAATAGAATAAAAGGTAAATTGAATAATTTACAATACAAAGGATGTTAAAGGAACTAAGAATAAATTGAAGCAGTTGTAATAAGTGTAAATATACTTAAATTAGGTGATAAAATATATTGAAAGGAATAAAATTTAATTTGAAGAACTAAATTTATTGAATACACTATGAGTATAATAAATGATTTTTTTCAAATCCATGATTTTAGAGATTGTTAAATTAAGAAAATTGGATGATAAGATAATGAAATTAGAGATAGTTAAGATTTATTTAACTTGTGTAAAATTAATTATCAATTTAAGTTGAAATTTCCATGGTTTCAAACTTGTTATCTTATTTTGTTTTTCAAACTATCTTTTGGATGTTCTTATTTTCCTTATCTTGCTACAGAATGGGAAGGCCATTGCTTATACCAGTCTGTTTAGAAATCTTTCTATAATCTTTGATAATCTTTGGTACTCATTTTAAATCTGAGCACTACTTGCCATCCACAGACCGTCGGTCAAGTGGAAAGGGTGAACCAGATTCTAGAGGATCTTTTCGTGCTTGTATTCTTGATTCTGGAGGATCTTGGGAAGATCATCTCAACCTTGTTAAACTTACCTATAACAACAGTTATCAGGTATAATTTCAATCTTTTGGTCATCTTATCTTAATCTTATTTCATTTTATTTTTTCTGTGCTTTCCCGTACCTTATTCCTTTTCGGGGATGAAAAGTTTTGAGTAGGGGAGAGTGTAACAACCCTGTATTTTGTGATTTTTTTATTGTATATTTTAATTATTTTAATTTAATTTACTGATTTAAAAACTTTGTTTTATTTATTAAGGTGAATAGTTTTGTTATTTTAAAAATAAATTTTGATTTCTGTGTGAATTAGAATTCCAAACATGAATAAATAGAATATTTTTCCAAAAAAGTGAATTTTGGTGAATATGGTCAAGCTTTGACATTTAAATTTAAAATTTTGAATTTTTTCTTTTATTATGAAAGTAAATAAATTTTTAAGAATACTAATTTTCGTTTCGTTGAAATCCGATTTATATTGTGATAGTTATGCATTTTACACTATTGTGTGAAATTTGTTGTTTGTAACAAAATTGTTAATTTAATCTTTTTATAAATAATATTTTGTTTGTTATGTCATGTTCTAATTTATATTTACATGTGTAACATGATGTTATGTATATATTTTAGTTTTAAAACATTTTCAAAGTGTTATTGAAATTTTCCAATGTAAGTTGTATTATGTTTATAATTTTTAATTTCTAGTTTAAATTAATTAAAGAAATTCTTTATTTATTTTTTTCTATTTTCTCAAAACCTTATTTTATTTCATTTCTACTTTATTTTGTTCATCATTTATTTTATTTATTTGACTTTTTACTTGTGTTAAAGTGAAATAGAAATTTTCTAAAGCTAGCGATATTTTGTTTGTAATTTTAAGTCTTGTTTTAAATTATTAAACTATTTCTTTAATTCTTTTTCTATTTTCCTAAAAAAAAATTCCAGTTCTGTAACTCATTTACTTAATTTTTATTGTTTTATTTTATTTAATAGAAGTGGAAATTTGAAAGGACTTAAGCTTTAAATTGTGTGACTTTTCATTAACCAAACTCTTCATTTTCCTTGACCTTTCACTTGCTCATGTTTGGCCGTACACTTCAATACCTTAGCCGTGTATTTCCCATTCAGTTTTCACGTGAAAAATTATGCATCTCATTTCATTTTCATGGCAAAGGAAAATGGTAATGGCCTCCTCTCTTTTTTTTCACTTTTTCTCTTCTTTTTCTATTGTTTTTAAATGTTTTGGCCATGATTTCTTCACATATTTGCATGCTCTTCACCTTGTTTGCCTTGTCCATCACCTCCGCCTCCTCCTCCTCCCCACCATCAACCAACTACCCTCTTACTTTGGCTAGGCCGAGACCATCTATGATGCCAATCTCCACAAAAATTGCTTAACATCTTGAAACATACAAGCCTAGCCACCACAACTCCATCACCCTTCACTTTAGGCCACGGCCACACCCTTAGCCACCACCACCAAGTATTTCACCTCTGAACATCACCATCTCCTCTATTAAGACCTATAGCACCACCTGGCCGAGCCACTTGGCCGATGGCCGAGCCTAAAGTTGAACCAAAACTCCACCATGTTGCATAAACCTCTTCATATTCTAGTGTTGTAACTTCCTCTGCATGTCTGGCCTTGTTAGCCGTGCCCACCTATGTCCAAACCCGAGCCTATGTCATGCCAAACCTGAGCCAAAACATCCCCTAGGCTGAGTATTTGAGTGTAGAAAGCATGGAAAAAACATTCATTTCAATATTTGTTTTATTCCAAAGTTATTTCAATTCAATATTGTATTGAATTATAATTTTATTTGTTTCGTTTTTGGGATGTGACAAGATCATCAGCTTGTTTCTCATCCACTTGAATCTATCGTTGTGTCATCGTGCCTTCTGGAAATCCATTTGTGTCATTTGAATTGCCAACTCCAGCATAAAAAAGTGAGTAATCTCACCTGACATTTATACTTATGCAAATGTGAATTGACAACAATTGGATGTGTAGAAATAATTATATCATGTTATACTTGCCTGTGATTATAAATTATATGATGTTAAACCTGTTTATTTACCTGTCATGTCATATGTTACTGATATTTGTTGTTAAACTGTTCATTTAAATCTGTTCATCACTGCCAGTTCCCTGTTAGTTTAGAAATCACTATGGGTTGAAATGATACATACCCGAACGGACTTTAGAATAGGGGAAAATCGTTATGGGCTTAAATGATAGGCCTGAACGGTTTTTATTTATTTTATTTTACTTGGGACTGGGGTTTGAAATGATAGAACCCGGATTTTTTTTGTAAATTGCGGATTGAAATAATATATATCTGTATAACTTGACCTAGGTTAGAAAACTATATACATGCCCGAGGTTATTTTATAAAGTATTTTGAATATTTTTAAGTATTCCTAAAAGTGTAAATTTATGAAAGTTTTATTTAAATTGGATTTTTAATGTTTGAATAAAGAAATTTTGATTTTTCTATAAGTTAAAAATGTTGAATAATTAAATGATTAAATTGAATTTTTGAAATATAACTTAAATCTGGAAATTTGGACTTTAACTTTTAAAATGAGATTTAAGTTATATAAGTAAAATTTTAAGTGGTTCAAAATGTAAATTTATGATAATTTGATTTAAATAGATTTTAAAGTGTTTTAAATAAAGGATTTATGATTTTTCTATAAGTGGAAAATGTTAAATAAATAAATGGTTAAGTTCAATTATTAAAATATAACTTAAGTCTGGAAAATTGGGTTTTTGGTTTAAAAAGGAAATTCGAGTTATATAAATAAATAAAAATGGAAATTAAGTTATATTTGTAAAAATGGTAATAAAATTTAAGTGTCAAGTTTATTTATTAAAAATGTGAAGGCCAGAAAATTTACACTTGAATTTATTAAGTAAATTATTGAAATTTGATTTAATTATGAAATGTTACTTTATAAAAATCATAAGTTAAAAGAGTATTTTTAAATGAACATTTTTAAATGTTAAAATATGATTTTTATAATGTTTAAAAGGTTTAAATTGAAGTTTATTATTTGCTGGAAATACACTAAAATCTGGAAAATACTTTTAATAGCATTCAGAAATGCTATGGTTTCTGTAAATGAACTAAAAATCTAATAAAAAGGCTATTACGGCAGTTCTGAAATGCTGTAGTTGCTGTAGTAAATTTAAAAGGCTAAAACTTGATAAAGGCCTATTACAGCAGTTCTTTAAATGCTGCAGTGGTCTGCTGTCTTTGCTAAAATTTATAAAAACCTTAAACTTGAAACCTGAGTATTACAGCATTTCTGGAAATGATGTCTTTGCTGTGTTAAACTAAATTTCAACTAAAACTGAGTTTTAACAGCAGTTTTTAAATACTGTCTTTGTTGAACTAAAATGTTTTCAAGTATAACTTATAACAGCTTTTTTCTAAATGCTGTGAAAGGCTGAAATTCTAAATTTTTATAGTTTTTGACTTAGTATATGAGCTCAGAATGGTTTGAAACTTTGGAAATTGAATACTTAACTTGAAAGAATAATAACTTCGCTTTTAAATGATTTAAATGAATAAATTTAATTGAAATATAAATCATTTTGAAAGGTGATTTGAATTGAAATAAATGAATGTTATCTTTGAATTTAAAAGTGTATATAAATTGGATATTTGGATTTGAATTCAAATAATGATTTGAAAAGGAAGTTTTAAAGGATATGATATTTTGATATATTGAAATGATTTGGAAATGATTTAATCTTTATTTGATAAAGATTTGGATCTGAAAGGGTATTATATTTTGAAGTATAAATTATTAGTTTAAAAGTTAAAACCACGGGTTAGAATAACGATTGGTTGGCAAAGAGACCAGGATCGAATATGGACATACTCTCTATCGATACCGAAAACCACTTTGGCAACCGTGTACGCGGTGGAGATTCCAGAATGAAGTAGGATGGTGGCGACGTTCTTGTAGTATGTTACATGAACCCAACTCCCGTGAGTTGGCATAAGGTGGCTAAAACAGGAGCGATCTCGGGCCGAGTGAGGTCATACCTTCTATCGGACGCATTTCTTCGATACCATTCTATTACTTTTGTGATTGATTGGGTGCACCCCTCCGGATTTAGGAATGTGTTCCGAGGTGGGCGTAGCGGCTGCTATGTTACCACCAGCCCGTGTGCGTAATTGGTATATCTACCCTGGCATTGCCTCGTTGTGCCGTGTCACCTACCATATCGAGCCTTTACTACGAGTTTGGTTTTCTTCCGTAGCCCATGCGTATCTTCTCGTAGTCTCCCGATCAGGAGATATGCAGATATTGGATGGACTACTGGGACTATTACGTGTCTAGGGCTATATGGGTAACCCTTTGATGCTATTTTAAAGTAAGTTTATTTTACTGTTAGATACTATTATAATAGCGCAATATTACTATGTAGTAAATAGTTTAACGGATCCTTAGAGGATGGACGGTCCCAAGCATCCTTTAAGTTACTTGTGCCTTTACTACAGTTCACTTGAGTTAGTTTAAATTGTATAAGTATGTATGTCCTGAATCGAGTGTTTGTATTTTTATTTACGCTCGGTTCAATCTGAGTATTCACAGATTTGGATTCCACTTTTTGGAGATTGGAATCGCTGGAGCTTATCTGCTTGTCTAGTTTTATCTATTTCACTTCCAATTATCCTGTTGATCCCAGTGTTGTATTTAGCTTGTACTTGGTTATCATATTGAGACTTCTGTTGTATCTTATTTAACTCTGATATATTTATATAGTAGCTTCATGAACTACTATTTCTTTTACTTCCGCTGCATTATTAGTACTCTGTGTCTGTGATTATTTATTTACTGTATACTCTGAGATTTGCCAAATTTTATTTACAACGCGGTATTTTGAGCAATTCGAGCCGACATGTGCGGATGCGAATGGTTGAAAATATCGGGTTGTTACAGGAAGCGTGCAAGGTGGAGTCCGCTAATGATGGAGATTTACATGTTCAAGGATGGGTTCTATCAGGTTGACGATGAATACTGGAAGATTGGTGACGCTTACATAGGTTAGCCATATCCCAGAAATCAAAAGGAATCTTGTTTTTGTCGGACAGCTGGAAGGAAAAGTTTGTAACTTCTCAACTTGAGTGGGTAACTAGGGTTTGGAAGGGTAACATAGAGGAGCTATGTGCGAAGAGGAAAAGAAATAATATTTATTCATAGCTTGGAAAAACCTTAAAGATTGCAAAATTTTATACAAGTGAAGTTGGAGAGACAAGTCTGTCTGAATCTAGGCGGAGTCAACAACGTAAAACCACAAAGCCTGCTTGGAGGTCTTTGTGGTTTTACAAGCAATTCTGATCTGTTGTTGATATGCATGTTTGATTGGTGAGCATGCATAATTTGGGGGACGGTTTAGCATTGTGGTGGAGACATTTGTTTCCTTGGATATATTGTTTGGAGTTTGAGGTTCTAGGAGGAGCTTGGATGAGATTTATGCAATATTGTATCAAGGTGGAGGTTGTTAGATTTTGGTGATAAAATAATCCTTATTTAAGTAGATCTTGGAGATATTTGAGTTTATGTGGAATTATGACTCAAATTCATTGCCTATTTTATAGATTTGGCAGATTTTGAAGTGTGATTAGTTGCACCATTTAGAGATTTTGTGTATTTGGTACGGTGATTAATTGCCTTTTTTATTGCATTAGAGAAGGCAATAAACTATCTACATAGCAAAGATTTATCGAAGTATTTAGTAGCTTCTTAAAGAAGATATTTTTGTGAAGTCTATTACAAATAGACATGTCTAGGGTTCATAAGATATATGTGGGAAAAGTGAATTTGTTGGGTGTTCGGGGTTAAGATTTCTTCTCAATTTTAGGTCACTTTTGTATTTTCTCTGTTAAATCAATATAAAAATATTTTTAGGGGAATCATTTTTGTTTGTTTTCTTCACTACTTTCTCTTCTAAATTTAATTGTGTAGTGATCCCAAAATGTTCCAAACATATAGCATTCATAAGTCAAGAAAACCATGTAACATCACTTTGAGATTTTCTGTTTGATCTTAGTTATATTGAACAACAGAAAACTATAGAGTGGGACATTCCATAGTTATACAATAACTGCCAGTAAATTCCTCAATGCCCCCAACAGCTTTGCGTAATACACTGCCCAACACTGAAGAGCGTTATCTACTCTATCTCAACAGATGTATCAATTCCTATCTCAAAACATCTTGACTATAAATATTTAAAACAATATGCCATTTTTAATGTGATAAATTTCTTATAATTGCAATACATTATAATTACTATTGCACAACATATCTTTTAAGGATTTTCTATTCCATACACTTTACATTAATTACCTCATTAATTTATCATAATATAATGGTATATAATTGTAAAAAAAAACCTTTTATTCTGAACAATATTGATTATCGACTTATATAAGTAACAAATTACATAATTGTCAATGTGGCATACCCTAACCCTATCAGCTTTTAGGCAAGATATAAATCCTTGACCTTATTGGGTTAGAATGATCTTTGATTCGTAGGTGAATCCCATAGAACTAGATGGTTCATCATGATAAACTGAAGACACAACTGACAATTTACCAACATCGATACATGTTCTTGATCAAAATATGCTTTATATCCATAAAAGCATGCTTCAGGGGGAAGTGTTATTGGCCAATTTTCCAAAATCTTGAAATTAACTCAAATCGTAGGAATTGGATTGCAAAATCATGAAGGGATGAGCCAACAAGCTTGGAAGATGTGACCAACTCAAACATTTGACTAAGCATTAGAAGTGCAAAACAGGTTGTCGCCGACTGGTCCGAACATGTAGGTGCCGATTGGTCCAAAAATTTCGATGCCGACTGATCCATGATTGACAATTTTGGTCAAATAATGTCCGAAGCTTGAAGATTTGAACAATAGGAAAAATGAAGTTTTGATATGCAAAAACAAGCAGCATCGACCGGTCAAAACAAGACAGTACCGGCTGGCCTAAATGGGTCGGTATCGAGCTATTTGACCCTTTAGGAAATATGCATTTTGACTCAATTTTGATAGTTGGAACTTCATATTTGAATATTTATTTGTTCAAATCTACTATATCAACTATAATGAGAGGATTCGGTTATAAATAGTAAGCCTTCATCAACTAGAAGTAGACAATTTTTGAAGTTTTCCTTTTTCTTCCCTATATCTTACTGTGTAATCCAAGAACTGGTTATAAATTGAGTATTCCAGATAGAAAAAATTAACAAAAAATCGAGTGGACGTAGATGGAAGATTTTGCTAAACCATTATAAGATCTTATGTCTTTTCTCTTTGATTTCTTTATTTTGCTCAACACCATAATTATCATTTTGTACAGTTATAACCGTTGGTAATCAAATTCCCAATAGTTATAACCATTGGTAGCAGATACGTAACAATTTTTTTATACATATTTTGTAACGGTTATAACCACCTGGAAATTTTGATATTCCCAACGGTTACAACCGTTGGGAATTTTGGTATTCCCAACGGTTATAACTGTTGGAAATTACGGTCATAACCTATGACTATTTTCATATTCCCAACGGTTATAACCATTGGGAATTTTATAATTTTTAATGGTTATAACCGTTAGGAATTTTTTAATTTCCAACTAATATAACCGTTGGGAATTCCTTGCACACATAGGTAAATAACAAAATAACCAACACTTAGAAGTGTTGCAAATTTGGTATAGTTGAATCATATCTTATTCAACATCTAATAGTATTTCATTTAACTATATCTATATGAATTTATAACAATAGTAAACACGAAACTAAATATCAAAACTAACAGATTATCAAACTATAAACAAAATAAAACGTACGAAATAGTGCATATCAAATTCTGCAAAGTTCATTGTGACAACTTCAAATTTCTCTAATACAACATATCTAGAAGCCTACAACAACGAATACGACACTCCGGCCAAACTACAAAACCACCATCAACCAACTCGGATAATGTATAATGACCATTTTGAACCACCATTAAATTTGTACAACAACATCTCTTTCAAAATCTTTCGAACTAATTACTCCTTCATTACCAATAACACTAGCTTCTGATTTTTGCCTCACTTCTGCAGCTTCTATTAAAGCTTGAATATTAAAATGAATTATCATTCAATCTCATAACTGTTACAATTTGAAATTGTTAAAACATTATTTTGCCAAAAACCATTAGTGCCAATACATTCTATGTTTGAATATGACATTGCAAAACTGGCTCCATAATAACAATAATGAACAATAAATAAAGTGTGGTCACCTATACATTACCATTTACATGTCAGGATCATGAATGTAATGCAATTTGAAACCCTACGTGTGTGTGTATTCCACAATTCACAATATTAATACATAATCACCTTTTGTTAATACATTGGATGCTGAAAAAGTACATGACCAGGAAAGATTACACTTAGAGTCCTGTTATATAATAAAATTTAAGTTTAGAAGTGCTGTAAAATGTTTATGTATAGTTTGAATCTTATTGCAAAATATCAGTTGTTTAATGCAAATGTTTTTGTGTGCACAGTTAGACACAATCGATAATTTCACCTGAAGGGGTAATATGTCATTAATTCCATTTTCATTGTTCAGATTCGTTGTATATTTATTGTTGATGCATGTTTTCACTCCTTTGGTTGTTCACTTATTTACAAAGCAGTGTGAACATTTGTACGGTTTTTACACATAATGAACTGGGACATTTGTAGTTTTCCTATTTTGTATTGAACTTTTGCTAATTGAAGCAAATTTTGATTAGTTCATAGGACAATCACGAAAGTCGAGTTTTGGTCATATTATTGTAATCTTTTTTAAATGTTTTAGCATATGAAAATTGACGATATATTTTTGGAATTTGTATAAGCTTTTAAAAACAAGAAGCACTAAGGTCATGTGTATCTAAGTATATGATGGATATTTACAGCTAAATCAATAGCTTAAGGTGCTAAATCTAGTTTCGATTTTCAAATATCTACTAACTTTTCTACAACCGATGATTTCGACAATTTGGTGCTATAACAACCCGGTATTTTGTGATTGTTTTAATTGTATATTTTAATTATTTTAAACTGAATTTCCTGATTTAAAAACTTTATTTTATTTATTAAAATGGAATTTTTGTTATCTTTAAATATAAATTTTGATTTATATGTGAACTATAATTCCAAACATGAAAAATATAATATTTTCCAAAAATGTGAATTTTTGTCAATGTGGTCAAACTTTCACTTTTAATTTAAAAAATTAAAATTTGAACTTTTGAAATTTATCTTTATTGTATGAAAGTGAAGAAAATTCTAGGTATACTGCTTTTTGTTTCGTTGAAATCTGATTAATATTGTGAAAGTTGTGCTTTTTAAACTATTGTATGTAAATTGTTTTATTTAACAAAATTGATTATTTTAATTTATATAAATAATATTTTGTTTGTCGTGTCATGTTCTAATTTATGTTTACATGTGTAACATGACATGTTATGTATATATATTTTATTTTTAAAACATTTTATAAGTGTAGTTGAAATTTTCCAATGTTAGTTGTATTGTGTTTACAAATTTTAATTCTATTTCAATTAATTAGAGTATTTTCTTTATTTATTTTCTACTTTTCCTGAAATTATTTACTTATTTTTCATAATAACTATCTCTACCTTATCTTTCTATTTTATTTATTTAGACATTCATTTATTAATTGAATGGTTATGTGTTTAGATCCCTTATATATTTCTTGGAAAGAAATTTCAAATAGATATACGTTATTGACTTAAATGCATATCTTTTAAAATTTATTTATCAAATGTTCTTGTATTTATTTGTTTTGTGAAGGCATCTTGTAACAACTCGGAATTCTCACCTATTTATAATCATCGTTATACGATTTTTGGCGATAGCTAATTGCTGTTTGGAATTTTTAAAAACCAGTTTGAAACTCTTTTGAAAAATCTGTCAAGTGTTGATGCACTTTGATAATTAAATAGGGTCCTTGTTTTTTTTTATTATTGGGCCGTGATAATTCACATAAGCTAATAACCGGTTTCTTTTTCCCCCTTTATTCATTCTGGTTCGTGACCTAAAACTAAACGAAAGAAAATTATGGTGGCTGCTCGTTTTCGTCGCCCCCCTTTCTTTAAAATTAGGGCTTCGTTCCAAATTGGGGTGTTCGCCTGTAGCCTTGCTCGATCCAATTCTCGTGCTCGGCTATGAATCTGCGACTCGAAAAGGTGAGTGTTTCACTCACATCTAATTCCTATCTCGAGTTTATTAGTGTTCGAATTCGATGATTTTCGTTCGTATTTGATTGTTGAATTCGTCCCTTGATTTGTCGGCCATTCGACTATGTGGGAGATTGATGTTTTCTGAATTGGTTACGTTCCGTGTTTTGATGATTGTCGTGATGGTTTTGAGTTGTCTCGAGCATTTGTGTTTTGTTGATTTGAGTTGCATTTTATAATGGGCATCGGCTTTAATTTTGATTTATGTCCCATTGCTTTGGCATGGTTATTCGAGAGCATACTCGCCTTCGACTATGTATTTACTTTGAGTATTGACTTCGGTCATTGCTTGAACTATTTTGATTTCGGCATCGTTTTGATTTCGAACTGCATATTATTTCTGGCTTTATCGTTCCGAGCTGTTCGTTTTCGTGGTCATCACTCAACTCTGACCTGTTGTGTTCTTCCCTGTAGCTTGACTTGATTGAGCTTCAGGCTAGACTTGTCCTTCTATTTGATTTTTGCCTTGCCTTGGGCATATGTATACTGCTGCGGCTTCGAATGATGCATGTTGTACCTGGCCCCTTTTGTTGTTTACTGGTTTCTCTTGACAGTTTTGTATTGCTTGATGGACTTTGGATCTTTGATTTAATTGGGGTCATTTACTGTCTCACTGCTTTATTGTTACTGCCCATTGGTTGTGAAGTTGAACTTGTATTTATGTGTTGTGGTGCCATACCTCTGGTGCCCTCACCCTCCTTCTATTTTGTAGTTGTGCCACTGTTTTGTGCGCTTGGTGTAGCAGTTTCAATGTTGCATTCATGTGCACACTGTATTGATTTTACCCCTGATCTCTCTGTTGGAATTTCAGTACTCTGGTAGTTGATGTACTTGTAGTTGTATGGCCGGTCCACTGTCGTGTTCATTTGCATTGTGCATTCACTCTGTTGTATTTTTGAGTCTTGTGCATTTGTGTGCACTGTCGTATGCTGCATGCTTTGTGATTTGAAACTGCTACCATCATTTGTTATCTGATGCATTTCATATTGAAACTGTGTCATCTGCACTTGCACACTCCATACTTTGGTATTGTTCCATGTATTTGTACCATGCTGTTACCTGTACTTGGTGCATTGAGCATTGCTTTTGTGTGCATATTGTATATTTCACTGTCACTGTGCTTCTTTTGTTGGTTGGTCTGCAACTCCTTGCAGCCACCTCTGTTTCATTTTAATCCCCATGCTTGAACTTTGATTGGTTGAAGCTCTGTTAGCCTGGTTCACCTCGGTTGATTACATTGGTGACTGACACTGCTTAGTTGCTTGTATCAACCCCATTTCCAGGTTGCATGTAATCTTCATGTGCATCACTTGTTCATTCCACTGTAGCAGCTTTGTGCATTTCTCTGGCCATTTGTGTTGGGCATTTCTTTGTTGGTACTGACTGTTGTCTTTGTGGTCTTCTCATTCACTGTTGCCTGGTTTTATTGCTTCTGTGCACTAATTACTGAGTTTGAATTAGACTGACCCGAGTATTATTTTCTTTTGAATTTAATACTCGGGTCAGACCGAGTATTTCAGGTTGTAGATATTCTGCTTTAGGTTGCTGCTAGAGCTATGAAGTTCTTTCATATCTTTTGGAGTAGTCGTCGTCATTTGTAGTAGTCTGTATAATCGTATAGGAAGATATGTATTCATGTATATTATATACGTTAATGTACTTGTATATGTAACTTCCTGAGTCGACTGCGGTAGTTGTATCATATGTACCGTGTCATATGTATTGTATCAAATGTATTGTAACTGACATCAGTTATTGTATATATGAGACTTTCTGTTTTATTTGTGTTCCGCATTATATTATCTGTGTAATATTTTATATTTACTGTTCTAAACTATTATGAACCATCGTAGTTCGTTTTATACTGGAATTGGGGTATTTCGATGAGAGAAAATAAATCAGAGATGAAAAATGAAAGAATATTTATATATATTTATATACCACTCCTATCGAGATAACCAATACTAGTGTAAGGCCTAACTACTGATGGCCGCTCCTCAACAGTCTTATTCTCCGTGCTAGTTGACAGCACTACACCGTAGTGTTCTTGGCTAGCGTGGGTATAGAGGCGGGGTGTCACAGCTTGGTATCAAAGCCTGGGGTTTAGAACAAATATAAAACATAACTTGGATGGAACATATGTTACAACTATTTGTCGATATTTTATCTCTCATCTTTGCATATAATTATCTTTGATTGTTAGGTATGAATTCCTAACGCTTATTCATATGCCTTTGATTTTGATTTCGTGAAAGTATTTTGGCTTCGGCCTCCGTTTGCTTTGCGAACTTAAGTTGTATTCTTTGATGATGAGGATTTTGTTCTTGTGTTTTCGGCTTTGAATTGATTTAGCCGACGTTGATTTTGTTTGAACTTGGCCATTACTTGTTGACTTCGACATTGACTTGATTTTCATTTTTGTTGAAGTCATTTATGCATTTATGCTCGTTTTGCTTCGTTATTCCATTTGTTAATCGATTCTTCTTTCCCGATTAGTTGTTGTCATCTTTGTCGACTTTGATAACTTCTATTTCTTGAATTTTTAGGTATTTCTACTTTGATGGATTTGGAATCGAATTCTTTGGATTTTATTCACGTTTTCGAATGTGAATTTTTGTGAATTGATTTGGTTTCCAAATTTGACCGATTCGTGTTATTTCCCCGATTTGTTGGTATCATTTATTAGCAACTTTGATAACATTTTCTTCGGAATTTTTGTGAACATTCCTTTTGATGGATACAATATCGATTTTTTTTGGATTCTATTCACATCTTTGTATGTGAATTCTTGTGCTTGATTGTTCCTACAATCATTTTTGTGATTTGTCACTTTAAAAATATAAAGGTTTTCTATACTAGTAGTAAATATCAAAACCCTTTTCTCCAAACGATTTCAAAACTATTTTACTGCAAAACTCTTTTCCTAAACCGTTTTCCAATCTATTAGTATATACTAACCTTTACCTCACTCGTATGAGAAATCTAATTAAACGATTTAGTAAAACTCGTGGTTATGGGACATGTGTGTTTGCTGTTTCGGTTAACCCCGGACTCGTTAATTGAATATTTGTGTTCTGATTATCGTTTTTGATAATCAGATATTTATGATTTCAGATTATCGGTTGTGATAATTAGAGATTTGATATTTAATTATCGTTTGAGATAATTAAATACTTTTCGATTTAATTATCGTTTGAGATAATTAAATATTTTTCGATTTAACTATCGTTTGAGATAATTAAATATTTTCAATTTAATTATCGTTTGAGGTAATTAAATATTTTTCGATTTAATTATCGTTTGAGGTAATTAAATATTTTTCGATTTGATTATCATTTGAGATAATTAAATATTCGTTGATTTGATTATCGTTTGAGATAATTAAATATTTGTGATTTGAGATATAATTATCGTTTTTGATAATTAGATATTTGATATTTCTGATTCTCTTTTTGGTAATTAGATATTTGCAATTTTGCGAATTGTGATTTGTGTTTTCTAATTATCTTTGTTGATAATTAGATTTTGCTGTTTTCTAATTATCGTATCGATAATTAGATATTGCTTTTTTGTGATTTCTGTATTCTAATTATCTAATTGATAATTGAATATTGCTGATAATTGTATTTATTCAGTTTTGATGTTTTCTGATTATCTATTTAATAATTAGATTTTATTGAAAATTTATGAATTTCTTTTATGAAATTAAAAGATGATTTTGTGATTGTATTGCCCATTGAGTGCTTTAAGAATTCTGGTCGATGCGCTTGATCAACGTTATCGATAGGAATCTCTTAGACACTTTGATGAGACAATCGGACACAGTAAATTGAATTGAAAAATGTAAATTTTTCTGAACAGATAATTACATAAAGTAAATTGTAAATTTTGAAAGTTTTAGCTTTTCGGGAAAGAATTATTATTTAAAACAACTCTTTTTCGATACTTCTGTTCTTGCGATTCCCGAAGGGAACCAAGACTTTATCTTTTGTACCAATGTTAATCTTATTGGGTTGCATGCCATTCTCTTGCAAAAGAGAACGTGCTGTCTCTTGTGTTTCTAAATCATTAATGCCTATTGAGACTAGATATGCCACTCATGATCTAGTGCTCGTGGCTGTTGATTTCGCTCTTAAAAATTTGGCATCATTATTTTTGGGTGAGAAATTTGTTCTCCACCCTGATCATGAATCTTGAGAATTCATCGAGCAAACACGTTCAAGCTTTCTTTTCCTTGCTCTTTATGGTGAACTTCCTTTTTCGAATTTCTTCATCTTGAGTTGATAGGCTTTTATGGTTGTTACCTTTTGTCCATTTATCTCTTATGATTGCGAGGACGCAATTTCTTTAAGGAGGGGAGTCTGTAACAACCCGGAATTCTCACCTATTTATAATCATCGTTATACGGTTTTTGGCGATAGCTAATTGCTGTTTGGAATTTTTAAAAACCAGTTTGAAACTCTTTTGAAAAATCTGTCAAGTGTTGATGCGCTTTGATAATTAAATAGGGTCCTTGTTTTTTTATTTATTATTGGGCCGTGATAATTCACATAAGCTTATAACCGATTTCTTTTTTCCCCTTTATTCATTCTGGTTCGTGACCTAAAACTAAACGAAAGAAAATTAGGTGGCTGCTCGTTTTCGTCGCCCTCCCTTTCTTTAAAATTAGGGCTTCGTTCCAAATTGGGGTGTTCACCTGTAGCCTTGCTCGATCCAATTCTCGTGCTCGGCTATGAATCTGCGACTCGAAAAGGTGAGTGTTTCACTCACATCTAATTCCTATCTCGAGTTTATTAGTGTTCAAATTCGATGATTTTCGTTCGTATTTGATTGTTGAATTC
Source organism: Allium cepa (assembly GCA_030765085.1). NCBI lineage: Eukaryota > Viridiplantae > Streptophyta > Magnoliopsida > Asparagales > Amaryllidaceae > Allium > Allium cepa. Next base: position 969,033,508 of record CM060935.1, read on the forward strand.
GTCCCTTGATTTGTAGGCCATTCGACTATGTGGGAGATTGATGTTTTCTGAATTGGTTACGTTCCGTGTTTTGATGATTGTCGTGATGGTTTTGAGTTGTCTCGAGCATTTATGTTTTGTTGATTTGAGTTGAATTTTATAATGGGCATCGGCTTTAACTTTGATTTATGTCCCATTGCTTTGGCATGGTTATTCGAGAGCATACTCGCCTTCGACTATGTATTTACTTTGAGTATTGACTTCGGTCATTGCTTGAACTATTTTGATTTCGGCATCGTTTTGATTTCGAACTGCATATTATTTCTGGCTTTATCGTTCCGAGCTGTTCGTTTTCGTGGTCATCACTCAACTCTGACCTGTTGTGTTCTTCCCTGTAGCTTGACTTGATTGAGCTTCAGGCTAGACTTGTCCTTCTATTTGATTTTTGCCTTGCCTTGGGCATATGTATACTGCTGCGGCTTCGAATGATGCATGTTGTACCTGGCCCCTTTTGTTGTTTACTGGTTTCTCTTGACAATTTTGTATTTCTTGATGGACTTTGGATCTTTGATTTAATTGGGGTCATTTACTGTCTCACTGCTTTATTGTTACTGCCCATTGGTTGTGAAGTTGAACTTGTATTTATGTGTTGTGGTGCCATACCTCTGGTGCCCTCACCCTCCTATTTTGTAGTTGTGCCACTGTTTTGTGCGCTTGGTGTAGCAGTTTCAATGTTGCATTCATGTGCACACTGTATTGATTTTACCTCTGATCTCTCTGTTGGAATTTCAGTACTCTGGTAGTTGATGTACTTGTAGTTGTATGGCCGGTCCACTGTCGTGTTCATTTGCATTGTGCATTCACTCTGTTGTATTTTTGAGTCTTGTGCATTTGTGTGCACTGTCGTATGCTGCATGCTTTGTGATTTGAAACTGCTACCATCATTTGCTATCTGATGCATTTCATATTGAAACTGTGTCATCTGCACTTGCACACTCCATACTTTGGTATTGTTCCATGTATTTGTACCTTGCTGTTACCTGTACTTGGTGCATTGAGCATTGCTTTTGTGTGCATATTGTATATTTCACTATCACTGTGCTTCTTTTGTTGGTTGGTCTGCAACTCCTTGCAGCCACCTCTGTTTCATTTTAATCCCCATGCTTGAACTTTGATTGGTTGAACTCTGTTAGCCTGGTTCACCTCGGTTGATTACATTGGTGACTGACACTGCTCAGTTGCTTGTATCAACCCCATTTCCAGGTTGCATGTAATCTTCATGTGCATCACTTGTTCATTCCACTGTAGCAGCTTTGTGCATTTCTCTGGCCATTTGTGTTGGGCATTTCTTTATTGGCACTGACTGTTGTCTTTGTGGTCTTCTCATTCACTGTTGCCTGGTTTTATTGCTTCTGTGCACTAATTACTGAGTTTGAATTAGACTGACCCGAGTATTATTTTCTTTTGAATTTAATACTCGGGTCAGACCGAGTATTTCAGGTTGTAGATATTCTGCTTTGGGTTGCTGCTAGAGCTATGAAGTTCTTTCATATCTTTTAGAGTAGTCGTCGTCATTTGTTGTAGTCTGTATAATTGTATAGGAAGATATGTATTCATGTATATTATATACGTTAATGTACTTGTATATGTAACTTCCTGAGTCGACTCTGGTAGTTGTATCATATGTACCGTGTCATATGTATTGTATCAAATGTATTGTAACTGACATCAGTTATTGTATATATGAGACTTTCTATTTTATTTGTGTTCTGCATTATATTATCTGTGTAATATTTTATATTTACTGTTCTAAACTATTATGAACCATCGTAGTTCGTTTTATACTGGAATTGGGGTATTTCGATGAGAGAAAATAAATCAGACATGAAAAATGAAAGAATATTTATATATATTTATATACCACTCCTATCGAGATAACCAATACTAGTGTAAGGCCTAACTACTGATGGCCGCTCCTCAATAGCCTTATTCTCTGCGCTAGTTGACAGCACTACACCGTAGTGTTCTTGGCTAGCGTGGGTATAGAGGTGGGGCGTCACACTTCTTTTGTATACATCTTTCTTTAATTTATAGGAAATGAATCAATTAAGATACGTTACTTGTTTTAATTGTAGGCATACGTTTCCTTTGATTCTTGCCTTTATATTTTCCACCCTTTTGATTTCTCACGGCCGTAAAAAAATCAGTAAATAATGGCTTCTTCCTTTCTACTTTTCTTATTTTTTTTCCATTTGTTTTGCCTTGCTTCCTCTTGTTTAGCTCGGCCTCAACCACCACCATCTTCTCCGACCACCACCATCATCTCCTTTTTATACATGGGTATGTTATATTATTTATATTATATTATGTGGTATATACTATACAGTTTACAAAGTTACAAAAGTGTGTATATATATATATGTCAGTAAGTATGTATATTAGTTTATTTACGTCTATATAAAATTTACTGTCGTATATAACTTCAGTTTATGAAATTGTACACACACATACATATACATATATCGTTTTTTGTTTATATATATAGTATGTTAGTTTATAATATAAACTATTATATATAAGTTAAATAAATATATATAAGTTATATAGTCCGTTTATATTATAGAGTTATACATATGTGTTTATATTTCGAAGAGTTTACATAATTTGTAAGTTACAATGTTCGTTATAAATATCTTCTTTACAGTAGTATAATGTGATATAAGCACTGGTGTTAAAAAAAGTATAAAGGTTTGCATATGCCTGTAGTTGGTACATTAATCATATATATGTATATATAAGTATTCGTAGTTTTGCAGTTGTAGTATTTTATAGCAAATGTTGATTTATAACATATATTCTGGAAGAAAGTATATATTAATTTATAAAAGAAGCATTATACCAATAAATATATCATACTTTAAGACGTAGGCTGTGTTCTATTAGCTGTTATATATACAGTTTGTTATTTTGGAAAGAGAAAAGTTTGTTGTTATATGTATAAAGTTTGGACAAGTTATGTTAAAGTGTTGTTTATACCGCTGTATATAATGATTGATAAGTATATATATTAGATTTTAAAATGATGCAAGTTTTATATATATATATATGCTTGCGTGCTTTAAAGTATAAACTTTTACTGTACTTTATATATATGTTTAGACCTCTGCATATTGGTTTATATATATATATATATATATATATATATGTTTAATAAGTTTATAGTATAAACATATGGTTGATTTCAAAGTATATATGTGTAGAGGTTTGTAATCATATTTATTTTAGAATTTGTATGTGTTTTATTATATATTATATAATGATTTTGTTAACACGTTGGATTTGAATATATGTATATAGAAATTCTATTTATGTATGTATTGAAATTGATTTTGAAACAAAAATATATTTTCTTTATATATCAAGTTGATTCTGATTTGTTCTCGTCAATTTCTATTTATCAGTTGTCCGTCGAATTTGTGTTGAATTTGTTATTTTGGATTCGTGCCTGGATTTCGTAACTCAACTTCATTGTCTATGTCTCTAGCCTCAAAAGGTGAGCAATCACTCACGATTAACGTTCTTTTATTTATTAAATTTGATTTCAATTGAAACGACAATTGAAATATGCTGCTGTAGTTATTTAAATTGTTATATATGCTATTATCTATAACCGTTCACATGTGGGATATGACACCATATCTTGTTGTTTATATTATATTGTTATTGATGATATATGCCTGTTGTTATGTTTATATAGTCTGTTATCACTTTGCAAGTTCCCTGTTAGTATAGAATTGACTATGGGTTGAAATAATACATACCCGAACGGACTTTAGAATACGAGAAAATCGTTATGTGTTGAAATGATAAACCCAAGCGATTTTCATTGAATTGAGTTTGGAAATGATATCTACCCGTATATATTACGGATTGAAATGATAAATATCTGTATCACTTGACCATAGGATGGGAAAATATATACAGACACTGTTGGTCCATATATAAATGTTTGAAAATAATTTCTATGGTTTTGAAAAGAAATATATGGTTTTTAATAAATATTGGTTCTTAAAATATTATATATATATATATATGGTAATTTTATACAAAGAGTTAATAATAATATTATTGAGATTGATTTAATACATATAATATGATTAACTATTTATTTAAATCTATATATTAAAATAGATTGTTGTAATAATTTGAATAAGTTGAGGTTGAGAAGATAAAGCTGAATTAATTGAGATTGTATTTAATTAAGAATTCTACTAAATTTAATCGATTTAAACTATTAAAGTTGAAGTTTAAGATTGATTTTATAATTTGATTTTTGATTTAAAGTGACTAAATGGATATTTGAAGTTTAAAACAAATCGAAAGGAACATTTAGTCTAAGGGTAAATTAAGGTTATTTAAATAATACTGAATTTATTAAGTGAATATTTCTAGACTAAATAATAATGAGTTAAATCAAGATCTATATGAAATCGTTAAATTGAACTTTGAAAATGTTGAATACTAAAGCTTTGAAATGCTGGAATTTAAATGGTTTATTTGTGATCTAGATCTGTATTTGAATCAATAAAATTTGAATTTGTTATTTAGAAACTGAATTGAATTAAAATTAATAAATCTAAATTGAATTAAATGTGAATTTGGAACTCGAATTAATTGGAATCTATTTATGAAATTGAGGAAATATATACATATTTAATGGAAATGACAATTTGGTTTTGAAGTATAAATATATTGAAATGACCACGGTGTTATAGTGTATATTTTTTGCATTGTAGATAGTTCCATGGATCCTTAGATGATGGTTATCCCAAACATCCTTTAAGTTAATTGTATTTCAGTTGATATTTCACTGGAGTTGGATTTATTGATATAAGAATGTCAATCCTGACTCGAGTGTTTTGTGTTTTGTTTTATACTCGGGTCAGACTGAGTGATACAACATTTGAGACTCACCTTTGGAGTTTGGAGCTCATTTGGGGATCCAACTATCGATTCAGCTTTCGGATTTTCCAGTTGATTGGTTCAAAGATGTCATTTGTTTGTATTCGAGACTTTAGTGTATTTGAGGTATCCTATTGTATTTTATTTCTAACTCTGATATTTATATAGTAGCTTCATGAACTACTATTTATCTATTCCGCTGCATTATATTACTCTGTGTCTGTGATTCTGTGATTGATTTATTTACTGTATATGCCGAGCTTTGCCAAATTTTAAATTGGCAATATGATATTTTGAGCAATTCATGTCTGACATGTGTGGATTATTGTCGATTTGAATGGTCCAAAATAGTGGGTCGTTACGGTTGGTATCAGAGCTTTGGCTCTAGGCAAGCTTAGCATATATAGTAAATTTATTTACAGAATCACTTTCGTTCGAGCTTGAATTTCTTCCTCTTAATTTGGTTTTTTTCCTCTGGACTTTGGAACGTGACTTTCGGTTCCAAAATCCATTATCTTCTCTCCCTATTCGTGTTTCTTGATTTTGGAGTATCCCATAACTCCACTCCGAATGATCTCTATAAGAATAGGCGATCCCGCTAATCTTTGAATGATTTGTAAAGGGGTGAAACTCCTTTACAATTGTCATTGATTCACCGAAGAATTCTATACCCTCGGTTCAAATGATCCTATCTTTGTTTTGGAAATCCATTTTGAATCATCCTTTGAAAATCGGGTTTGTATGTATTTTAGAAATTGTTTTATATATCGAATTATTATTTTGATAAGTATGATTTTATTCTATATATACAAGTGAAAATGTTTTTGACAAGGATTATATACCTTTTAAAAACGAGAATTTTAAATTTTTAAAGGACTTGATATTTTGAAGATTTTATATAAGAAATGGATTTATATAAAAAATATTAAAACCGAAGGGTTTTAATTTGAAATTCAAGAGATTGAATTTTGGTGTTTTGAAATTGGTTTTAAGATTTTGGAAAATATATAATAATACGATTTAAAAGTATTTTCTAAATAAGAAATGTTTCAAATGATTTCAAATGAATTCCAATGATTTCGAAGAAATTTCAAAAGAAGTCTTCGAGAAAATAGCAGTCTAGAACCCACTTATGTCGCTGGAAAATAATTTCGGTGATGAATGCATGCATCGTCGACATTGATTTCCGAGTTTCTAAGTGGGGGAGTGACCACTTCGGCAGCTTTGCTATGCGATTGATTTGCGAAACCAATTTTGATTTCAAATGCCGAAGTATAATTTGATTTTCGAAAAGATATGCATATATATATGACACAGTTTTGAAATGAGCCGGTGTTAAGTTCTTGAGTTTCGAATTTGATTGATATAACTCTATCTTTTGGAATTGATTTACTAATTTGTTGGTGATTTCCAACTCTTGGATTGAAAATATGATTCTTCGACTATTTTGAAGGTTCGAGCACTTCCAAATCAAGGTTAACATTTCAAAGCTAAGTAATTTTGAAAAGTATAAAGTATTTGATAAGGTATATAAGTTTAGTTTTGTATGTTTTAATATGATTTAAATAAGTTTGAAACTGTTTTGTTAAGTTAATGAATAAGACTATTTTGGATTATACTAATATGAAATTTAGTTTTGAAACGTTTTGAAGAAAAATTTAGTTTTCAAAATATTTTGAATAGAATTTAGTTTAAATGTTTTAACTTAGTAACATCTTTTATAAAACTATATATATAATAATAATGATGATGATAAGGATAATTTTCAAAGGTATAGAATTGTAATCGTTTTGAGGATAAGTGATTCTTGAGGAAAAGATTTGGTTTCGGAAATAGATTGAAATTTAAAACCCAGTATATTTATGATGATTTTTGGGAAACAGATTTGTTTGACATAAATTATGTTGATTTGGGTTATTTTCTGAACTTATTATTTTGGAAACTTGAAACTGAAGGTAATTGATTTGGAAGAAATGATTTGGCGAAATTGTATATGTTTTTCCTTTTGAAAATTGTACTGATATTGAATGGAATTGAAATTGAGAACCTTGTTTTATTAAATACTTGATTTGGAAGTTATCGAACTTATATTAAGGTGATTTGTATAAGTATGAAGTGATTTGATATACTATTGATTTTGGAAAGTACTCGATTTGAAAATGAAATCTTATATATAATGGACTTTATATGAGTACGGTATTTGAAATTGATTTGAAAGGTACTATATGATATATATTTTCGAAGTAAAGATATGGGAAGTGCCTTCTGCTTGATATCCGCTCTGTGACCACACTGTGGATTTATTCTATCGATATTATTCTCTCTGATTTTGGTTTTCTGGATGTGATACTCGAGTGTCCTACGATGGCATAACCCACGGTTTTACGATCGCGACTGCATAGCGTAATTCGCCTGGCTGAGATGGCCTACGGGTACGGATGTTTCCTGTGGGATCCAGGCGTAACCATTGTGTATCTGCGATCTATGTAGGTCGCTTTTAGTAGCGAAATCCGCAGGGCTGAGAAAGCTTACGGATACGGATGTTTCCTGGGGGATCCAGGCGTAACCATTGTGTATCTGCGGTCTACTAGTCATCATGGCATAATTCGTAGGGCTGAGAAGGCTTACGGATACGGATGTTTCCTGGGGGATCCAGGCGTAACCATTGTGTATCTGCGACCCATGGTTAGACAATGATTTGGTTCATTTTTTTGGATTGTACTTTCCATATCTGTTTTTAAAAGTTCTTCCAGTATTTTCACTGGGTGTTGAAACAAGTCTACTAAGTACCTGGAGAATTTTAGTTTTGCGTCTGATCAACGTATAGCCGTAGCCTATAGGAATAAGGATAAACTTGTTAAGACATTGAGTCATAAAAGTATTTTTGATAAAGCATTATATAAAGTATATTTTGATCATTTATCTTACCTTCCTAAATAATTTAAAATGTTTTAAATATTGTTTACTTTGAACTAACAAATTTGAAAATGACTATTCATCATGTTATAAAATGTTTAAAATGTTATAAATATTAAAATTCTAAATATAGTTTTAAATAATGGTTCATCCTTGTCTTTCAACCTATTTTCTTTCCTAGATATTCCTATTCTCCTATTTTCCCTTCTAGCTATTCCTATTCTCCTACGTTCTCTTTTTTTTGGGGGATGTTTTTCAACCTATTGTTCTTTCTAGTTGTTTCTCCGATTTTTTTCTCCTTTTCGAGGACGAAAAGTTTTGAGTGGGGGAGAGGGTAACAACCCGGTATTTTATGATTGTTTTAATTGTATATTTTGATTATTTTAAACTGAATTTCCTAATTTAAAAACTTTATTTTATTTATTAAAATGGATATTTTTGTTATCTTTAAATATAAATTTTGATTTATATGCGAACTATAATTCCAAACATGAATAAATAGAATATTTTCCAGAAATGTGAATTTTTGTCAATGCGGTCGAACTTTGACTTTTAATTTAAAAAAGTAAAATTTGAACTTTTGAAATTTATCTTTATCTTATGAAAGTGAATAAAATTCTAAGTATACTGCTTCTTGTTTCGTTGAAATCTGATTAATATTGTGAAAGTTATGCTTTTTAAACTATTGTATGTAAATTGTTTTATTTAACAAAATTGATTATTTTAATTTATATAAATAATATTTTGCTTGTCATGTCATGTTCTAATTTATGTTTACATGTGTAACATGACATGTTATGTATATATGTTTTATTTTTAAAACATTTTATAAGTGTAGTTGAAATTTTTCAATGTTAGTTGTATTTTGTTTACAAATTTTAATTCTAGTTTCAATTAAATAGAATATTTTCTTTATTTATTTTCTATTTTTCCTAAAATTATTTACTTATTTTTCATAATATCTATCTCTACCTTATCTTTCTATTTTATTTATTTAGACATTAATTTATTAATTGAACGGTTATGTGTTTAGATCCCTTTTTTTTTTTTTTTTTTTTGAAAAGCAATGGGCTAAGGGAGCCCTGCCCAATATATTCATATACTTCATTAATGTACAAAAAGATATACATGCTGATACATACCATCATCAAAAAGAATAAAAAGATACAAAAATGATAGCAATACAAAATTTTATTCAACAAAAACCTCTACAACTCCTACATCTCTGCAAAAAAAATCACCTCAGCCTTCCAATTCTCTTGCAAATCCTCTTATGTAATAGACTAAATAGCACATTAGCATTCTCCATTTTCTGTTCAAAAATTCTTCTGTTACGTTCAGTCCACATTTCATAAACAAAGGACTTCAATATGATCAACAGAATCTCAGATTTTCTACACTTCCATCTTGTAGCCTTGAAGATATTAAACCATTCAATTCGAGAGTTTTTCACTGGTTTGTAGAAATTTCCAATGGAAAGTAATCTGCTCCAAACTTCATAAGTAAAATTACATTCGAAAAATAAATGCGTATTAGATTCAGGATAGGAATGGCAGAAAACACAGTCTTCATTGTTAAGAATGCCAAGCTTAGTCAATTTCTGTTTTGGGTTTATTGCATTTGCCATGATTTTCCAGAGTAGAAGATTTTCTTTAGCAGGTGAATTGCTCATCCAGATTCTAGATGCCCACGGGAAAGATTCCAAGTTTTCACTAAGTAACATAGCTTTGTACACAGTAGATATAGCATGTTTCTTCCCCTTTACTGTCCAAAGAACTTTTAAATTTGAAGAAGAAAGTGGTAAAGATGTTATACTTTGCCATAAGTCTCTGACTTGCTTAGAACTGCAATAAGGTAGATTAATAGAGCCATCACATATATAAGAAATAGCTTTAACATTTAAAGGAATTCCAGTAAGAAGTTACAGAGGATATGGGAGAATGTCCTGAAATCTCAAACCAATCTTGGACCAAGGAGAACTCCAGAAGTTTATATCATTGTTAGCCAGAGGGTTGCATTGTATAAAAGGTAAAAATGTTGATCTTAACTTCAAAATATTACGCCAACTGCAGCTGCATAAGTTTGGGATGGTGATAGACCAAAAATCCTTGCCTTTTAATAAATTTTTTAAAATCCATTGAGTCCATAGATCCTGATTATTACATAAAAAAATTTCGTAGTATACAGACATAGCAGCAACATTCCATAATCTTAAATTTGTTATGCCCAGACCGCCCTTATTCTTAGGAAGTTGAATCTTCTTATTAGAGATTGGAATTAACTTTTTTGAGAAAGGATCTCCATGCCATAAGAATCTATTCATAGCACTATTTATCATTGTTACAAATTTACATGGAAGAATGTAGTGTCTCATCCAATAGCAAATAACTAGTCTCCCTGCTTGTGAAAGCTTTGTGTTAGGCCAAAGTGTTAATTTCTCTGTGATTTTTTCATAAAGTGGCAAACAATCTGTAGTAGTGATTCTTGCAGTGATGATAGGAAGACCAAGATATCTTTCATTTTGCTGCATTTCACTAAGACTAGAGAAAGATATAATTTCACTCTTCAAAACATCATTTATACCTGCTATCAGAATACGAGATTTGCTAAGATTAAGCTTCAAACCAGTGATTATGTAGAATTTATCCAGAACTTCAATTATAGTAGTGATATTTGATATGGTTGTCTTTGTAAAAATGATAAGATCATCAGCAAATAAAAGATGAGTAATTTGTTGATTTTTACATTTAGGGTGCAACTCAAACTTCCTATTAATAACTTGCTCATTAATTAAAGAATTAAACACCTCCATTACAGTAATGAACAATAATGCAGAGATCGGATCCCCTTGCCTGACACCTTGAGTTCCTTTGAAAAATCCCCTGGCACAACCATTTCTAATTATTGACAAATGAGTTGAAGAAATACAAGTGTAAATCCAAGCAAGCATAGGCTTTGGAAAGTTCATCCGAGAAAGAAATTCTATAATGGAGCACCAAGATACTGAATCAAAAGCTTTTTGTATATCAAGTTTGATCATACATCTAGGAGAAATACTCTCAATACTATATCCTCTTGTAAGCTCTTGTATTAGTAAGATATTATCACCAATATTTCTTGAAGGAACGTAAGAAACTTGATTATTTGAAATAACTGAAGGCAGAACATGTTGAATCCTATTTGCTATGATCTTGGAAATAATTTTGTACAGTACATTACAACAGGAGATAGGTCTAAAATCAGTAACTTTCCTAGCATTTCGGCATTTTGGAACAAGGGCTATGTTAGTTGCATTTATTCCAATAGGCAATTTATTGTGAGAAAAGAAATAGAGTATTGCCCTGTTGAGATCATCCTTAATTATTTTCCAAGTATGTTGAAAGAAGAAAGCACTGAAACCATCTGGTCCACCACTACTATCAGGCTTTAAGGAAAAGACAGCCATCTTAACCTCTTCAGGTAAAACTTCTCGAATAATTTCACCTGCCTGTTCAGTACTCAAAAAAGGAAGCTTCATAGAAAACAGAGGAGATAGATTAGGGGACATTGGGTTTGGATTGGCAAGAATAGCAGAGAAGTAATCAATAAAAGCTGCATTGATAGAATCATCATTCTCCTGTAATACTCCATTCCTATCAAATATACTCATAATTCTTCCTTTGGATTGTTTAATCTTGATAGAGTTATGATAAAATTTTGTATTCCTATCACCTTTCTTATCAATAGTCTCATGAAGTATTTCTTTTTTCATCAATGCTTCAAACTCTAAAGCTTCCAGTAGTTCTTTGGATAAAACTGCTTCTTGACTAGCCAATAATGAATCCAGATTATCATTCTGTAATTGTTGTTGAACAACCAATAATTTTTCCCTAATACCATCAGAGTTTTAGAACCTTTCCCAAAATTCTCTCCAGCCCAAGATTTAAGCTTTCCTTTTAACCTCTGCATTTTTGTCTTAAGAATATAAAGAGGATTGCCAAAAATATTTTCCTGCCAAACCTGCACCACAATGCTTAGAAAATTATTATGATTAGTCCAAGTTTTATAAAATTTAAAAGATGGATTCCTGTATATTGTCTTCTCCCCCCAAGATAAAATAATAGGAGAGTGATCAGAAATTGAGGGATTTAGAAATTTGCAATAGAGATTTGGCCAAATATTAATTGAATGAATATTATAAAATGCGTGATCCAGTTTGCAATAAGTTCTAGGACCAAGTTTACTTTTATTATTCCAAGTAAACACTGCTCCAAAAGATGGAATATGAGTAAGAGATGATTTTATCAAAGTTTGATTTAAAGGGGAAATATCTTTTAAAGATAGAGGGATTCCACCCATTTTTTGATCAGATGAGCACATACAATTAAAATCACCAAGAACGATCCAAGGTAAATTTGAATGAGAAAGAGAAATGAGGTTAGAAAGAAAAGATAATCTTTTATCAAGATTGTTTTGAGCATAGACAAAAGTAATCAGAAAAGGACTATTTGAAGAAAATGAAGAAGCAAAGAAATGAATAAGTTGATCATCCTCTTTCGACTTTGTCAATTTCAAAACATTTGAATTCCATAAAACCAATAATCTGCCATATGGAGCACATTGTAAATTATCCTCATGATCCCAATTGTCAGGACCCGATTCTTCGACTTTCGAAAATCGACATTAATACGTCCACTGTATCAAATGCCGCCTATTCGAAGGCCGAAAAACCGAACCATGAGGGTTTAAGAAAGAAGAAAGAGGTAGAAGAAGAGAGAAAAAGAGAGAAACAGAACAACAAAACAGAAAAAACAACAGAACAATATCAGAATCTCACAGTCGCAGCGGAACAACATATAATTGATAAATGAATATTCATTAAAACAAAAGAACTATACATTTTATACATTACATCACATTACATTCATTATCAGAGTGTACAACAACGAACAGCGGAAAAGAAATACTATATACAATGGATAATATACTATGCCATCCAGCTTGCCTCCAGATATCTGTAGCAACACCTGAATCTAGAATAACCTGATAACCTAACTCTAGACTGCCCGTGTGGAAATTGGTGGGCACCCAGAGTTTAGGAAGGGAACAATAAACTCCAGGTCAGTCATGTGACTGGTATGAGAACTAAAACAGTTATTTATCTTTAAAACAAAGAATAAGATAATTTTAAAAGAAAATTCGCAATGCTTTTTGAAAATGAAACTACCATAAGGTCTCCCGCCACACACACAATGCAAACGCAGACTTGGAGGAGGTTTCTCCTTATGATAGTCAAAGATGCTTGATACGCATTAAAAAGAACATTTGATATTATTACTAGTGCATAGTGTAGGAAAAATTCATTTCGAAAATAGAATATAAATCTTAGCCAACATACGACCATTATCGTATGCCTACTATAGCTACCATCTAAACAGTGGTGACCACCATAAGTAAATGGCAGGTTCTACAACTAAAACCGTACAAGATGCGTATTGGAGTTTGGATTTCCAACAAATGGTCAGGCCAAGGAACTTCCCATTGCCACATGGAAACGCCTCTGGAATGACGTCCCGAGAACCTAACCGGATCTCTGCCAACACAAGGCCGGGTTACCCCTAACTGGGTAACAACTGACACTAATATGTCATTCCCCGATCGTAACCGATCTATATCCGAGGATCCCCGATTTCCAACAACCACAAAGTAATAAATTTGCAGTAACCACATAAGTTAAGTATCTAGGCTCCATACCATGATACCACCTCTATCCAGAAGGAATGACATACACTAAAGGGGTGCTACCCCCTAATAACCTTGCCGCGTCTTTCCTGTTTTGACCATTCCGGGGTGTGAGGTCCGATGAAGTCTCGTCCACAAAGCCACGCTTTACAAAAGCTGCTTTGGGTCAACAAATGATCAAAGCAATGATCATCAATATAGACGATCAAACAAATGATCCTATCACAAACGATCAACCAATGATCATTTCACAGCATCACTCAGTATGCCACATTACCAATTCGGGAATGTATCACTAGTAACCATCAACTATATAACCTCTGAGCTCGTACGTCTCAGAGAAGGGTGTTAAGCTAAGAGAATAAATTCTCCGCCACCAACAGGAATATATTTGATAGAAACCAGCTTTACATCTCAAATTGTAACGTCAAACATACAATCCATACAAGTCCGTTCCGGGATCGAACGGAACCGAAGGCACTTCCAAAGAAGCCCTTGCAAATCCGGATATTCACTGATCACATCCGGACATCCCGTCACTAAGGGTGATAAAACATCTATATCGGAGATCAGCCGATGCAGAGTAACTCGACGGTAATCCATCCATTTTCACAAATATCCGGTCTTCAACACCGGTCTTCAAATGCAATTCATAACGACGTATCACTATTCGAAGTGGGTTATACGACCCCATGGTCCTTTCCCCGTTAACCCGAATAGTGAGCGCTTATTTTAAAAATAAGTGTGGCATCCAATTCAAGCAATCACAACAAATACCCATTTAAAGGTAAATATTGATAGTTGGTTATTTAACTATCAATAAAGATGCGCCACATCATCAGATTCCAAATAATTTTCCAAATTATTTATTTTCCCAAAACTATCTTTACAAGATATATATAATTTTCCACACTTCAAAAATAAACAACGTTTATTTTGAAACCAATTTTCCCTTTCCATTTATAAATTCCGTAGTGAATTTATATTTCAAAATATCTACCGATATATGGTTTTCAATAGATTCCAAATATTCACTTTCTATTTAACATTTTTTTTTTAAAAAAAGATAAATTCTCAAAAAGTTTTATTTCGTATTGGGAAAACATTTCCATACTTATTTAATAATAAGTATTTCACAAATCTATTTTATTTTCAACATTTGAAAATATTCGATATACTTAAATCAAAATTAAGTATATATTTCATTCTTTAAGGAAAACGGTCTTTTAAACGCATTTATTTGGGTCAAAACGAATGTTGCGTAAAACATCGTTACGACAACCCAAAATCACTAGTATAGGGATTCGAAATTTAAAATAGATATATAAATCCCAATACTATACAAAACATTTCTTTTCGGAAATCATTTACTATAACAACAGTGTTATAGTCCACCATTTCCTTCTATTTCTTGAAAACGTCTATTTCAACAATGAATGTTGAAATCTATGTTTTCGATACTTGATGCATTTTAAAGCACCTTTAAGTCGTTTTAAATTCCATTTAAAACATTCCTTTTCCCAAAAGATATCCATTTTATTTAACGATATATTCACTGTTCAAAAACGTGAATATAACTCCTTTAATAAACTTTTATATCCAATTGATTACGAATTTATAAACAAATGTTTATAAATTCTATTCCTATTTATAAACTTCGATTTATAAATTTCCTTTATCAATCCAATTCAAGTTATATAACTCAATTTTATACCAACAGTCCATATTATAAGTTAAGTACTTATAATTCATTCATTTACCAAATCGTTCTTTTAAAACTTCACAATTTTTAAATCTTATTACTTATAAGATTCTTTTATATTCCATGACAATTTCAACTAAAAATAAAATTCCTTTATTTACAATTTCTATAAATATCTCATTTAAATGCCCAAAATCCATTTTTTATATAAGTTAATGACTCATGAATCTTTTATTTTCAATATCTATTCATTTTATAACTTTCACAATTTATAAATCTATAATTTTCAATGATCCATTTTATACTTCATTTTAACACATAATAAACTCGTTTATACTTCCAATATTTTTATTTATAAATATCAATTTATAAAATCTTTTATGTTCATTCCTTATAATAATTCAGAAATCCAATTTAAATTATTATATAAATCTATTTATTTTTAAAAACTACCTTTTGGTTATATTTTACAAAATTCATGAATTTTATAACTTAAAAATTAAAATTTTTAATTTATTTATAATGAATCAAATTCAAAAATTAAATAACAACATATATTTTAAAAAATCACTTTAAAAATCCTTTTTAATTCAAAATCGTTATTTTTAAATTTTAAAAATGAATCCGATGATGCCACAGCATCCAATAGTCAATCATGACACAAATATCATATATCGATATGATAATCAATAATCACACAATATCTATAATCATATAAATATTTGTGAGGAATCCAGTTGGATCCCTCCAACCTGTTTCCCTGCATCCACAGATGTTAGCACAATACCAATTCCACTTCGAGGTGGAATATCGCGGTATATGGGATTTTATAATATTATCATCCGCTTACTAACAGCGTAATAGGGTCTCATCCGCTATATAATGCGGGAAATCAATCAACTGCAATATATACATATGCCAATATATATATATTGCTATATATAGTATATCCTACTATATCTTCTAACACAAACAAACAACAATCCATCAATCAACAAAATTTTAAATATAACTATTTAAAATTTTAAAATAACCCTTTTGAGTGAGGAGTTCTCACCTTGCTTTTATTTGCAATCCATTTTCCAATCCGGCTTGTTTTCCTTTGTAGTTTTGACCTTGTATAAACATTTTTATACGACTGATTAGTATTCGAAATAAATCGAATAATATATTCCCATTTAATAGGTTTATTCAATTTGGCTAACCATTTTGGGTTTATACTAATAATTTTATTTAAGCTAATTTCTTTTAGTCAAATAAACTTTATTTAACCAAAAATTTATTTTAACAAATCTTCCCTTAATAAATCACTTCGCCTAGCAAATTAAATTTCTAACAAATTTCCTTTTATAATTTATTTTTCAGCTTATCTATATTTATTCTTCTTTTTCACAAATATCTTTTCTGTTTTACAACATACCGTCACTATTTTAGATACTTCTAAAAATTATTACAATAACATTTTTTTAATAAAATAGAATTCAAACTTTATTTGAACTCCTCAACATTTTTGAAATCACTGTCTTTCCAAAGTTTTATACCAACTAAACAGTATTTCATTTTTAACCTTTACTGTGAAGAAAAATTTTCATAAATTAGATAGAGAAGATAGGAAATACCCTTTACTGCTCGACTCGTGAACGCCTCCATCACCAGACATTGCGATGCCCCACGCAAACGCTTGCCCAGCCTCCACTGCCATCGCGCCACCTCGGCCTTCGAACGCGAATCGCTCAAAACCCCAGCTTGCCGCCCTTGCCTGCCTCGCCTAACGCCTCGCGGCGCCGCCCCAGTTCCACGCGACCACCGAAATCGCCCAGCCACTGCAGATCTCGCCGCCCCCAATAACGCGCCGCCTCCTCTTCGAGATGCTCGAAACCGAGCTCCCCATCTCGCGGCCACGTCGCCGTCGCGAGCTTCGCGACTTCCCCCTTTTCTTTTCTCTTTTTTTTTAATCGCAGAAAGGGGCTTCGGCCATTTTTGATTTGAAGGAAATGAAGAATTACGATCTGAGGGGGATTTCGTTTGAATCTGAGAGGACTTCGAATTTTAATTTAAGTAGGAAGAGAAGGGGAAACTTGTTTGAACGAGATTTCGGTCGCCATTTTTTTCCCCCCAGAGGATTTGTTTCTCTTTTTTTCTTCTGTGTAACTCGCGTAATAATAAGACATGAAGGGGACAAACGTACGTGATTAACAGGGAGTAGGGTGGTTGTGGTATATTAGGGTGGCTGATGTTGACAATTTAAATATTTAAAGTCAAATTGAATTTGATTCAAATTCCAATGCGTTTACTCACCGTGTGCTCACATATCAACTCCGAAAAATACGAAATTTGAAATCCGGTAATAACAAACTATTACGGACCCAATGGAACTGGTTTCGTCGAATTCCGAGACTATGCCTCGGAAGGCTATTTTCAAATTCAATTTAAACGATATAAATTCAAAACTGAACAATTCACTTTCAAATTCAATTCTGAAGCTTCGATTATCTTCAATATTATAAATATAAAATTTATAAGCCTCTGAAATATTTTTAATCAGCTCAAAACTGAAGATTCAAATTTTTATTCAACTTCAATAGATTAAATTTTAGAATTTAATCGCCAATTTCACTCTGATAATTTGAAATTCCAGTCAAACCATCATCCAAATATTTAAAATTAATTAAATATTTTCAAATTTAAATTGTTCAAAATTCTGGGTCGTTACACCAATCATGAGCAATATTCTTACAGGCTAAATCAGATTGCAGTTTATTTAGCTTTGTTTCACTGATAGCAATGAGTTGCAGTTTCTGATCTTTAATTAAATGCTTTACTTCAGCTTGTTTTGATGCTAGATGTCCTCCTCTTATGTTCCAATATGCTATATTATTGCACAACATCATTAATGTTTGGGTGAAATTATATTTGAATGGTGCTTCCTTGTATGCCTTAAACCACTTTTCTGAGAGGAAGAGACCTGAAATGTTACTGATTCATTATTGTCTCTCGGCTGAATTTCTTCTATATTATAGTTTTTACCATTGTTTAAATCCTCTGTTGTATCATGGAATGAGACTTTCTTTTTGCCTTTTTTACCTTTTTTGTGAGATGTAAAAAGTTCCTCAGTAGAGTCCTTTGAACAACATGGTGGAGGTAGAATCAAATTATTGTGAGGAGAAATGTTGATATAAGGGGAGGTATGTGCAGAGGAGACATCATTGATTATATGTTCATTGTTGAAATCCTTAACGGGAATAGAACTAGCAACTAAACCTTCATAATGTTCCTCAGTATAGTCCTTTGAACAACATGATGGAGGAGAAATGTTGATATAAGTGGAGGTATGTGCAAAGGAGACATCATTGATTAAATGTTCATTGTTGAAATCCTTAGTGGGAATAGAACTAGCAACAAAACCTTCAGAATGTTCCAATGCTTCAGAATATAAAGAAGGATTCCTAGGTACAGAATTATTCACTGCTATGAAATCTTCAACAAAAGAACAATCTTCAGATATTACTTTATCAATTTTTCCATCAGAGCAACAATTACTTTGCTTATTTTCAGATTGAGAGTAAGAGATTCCCTTTTCAATTAATATCTCATTATTAAACGCTCCTTCATCAAAATAAGATAAAATCTGAAAAGAGTTAGTAGTTGCAACATTTTCCTTAATGCCCAATTCCCTATTACCATCAGTTTCTATTTGTATATTCTCATTATGATCCAATTCCTCACTCTTTATCTGATATTTGATTACCATCACCTTTAATCAAATTATTATCAATAAGAGAGTCCTGAACTAAATCCTTTCTTCTCCATACTTTAAGAGAATTCTTATTAGAAAATCCAACATTATGAGGCTTCTGAACCTTATCTTTCAAAATCCCATGATCCACATATTCTTTATTAACATTCTTTCCATCATCATCACCAATACCACTTGTTTGCATATCATAATTTTTCACCTTATTGTTACCTGAACAGAAAATAGTTTCATGACCAAAAACTTTACATTTACTATAGATTTTTGGCTTCCAGTCATATTCAACTTTAACATATGGACAGCAATCACCCAAACCATCAATTGCAATAAAGTCAGGGAGCTCTTGATCAGGTGATACTTCAATCAACGCTTTAGCATACTTAAATCGAGACAATCTTTCTGTACTTTCATCAAGACAAATCAGTTTTTCCACATGACATGCTAACCAATTGATACCAATTAAAGTCCAAGCAATCAAAGGAATTCTATAAAAATGAACCCACACTGGCACCTTTTTAATTTTCTCTTGAAAGTAACCAAAAGAAGGGTCCTATTTTGTAATGATGAACATCTTACCCTTAATAAAGATAGGATCAGATTGCAATACTTTCATTCTGTCAAGATCATTCGAAAAATTAAAGAAGAAATTCTCATTATCAGATTTGATATCAACTTCTCCTTTTAATCGCCAAATACTTCTCAAATGCTTTGAAACAGTAAGGTAAGAGAGAGGACCATCCAAGAAGAAACCTACTAAATGATCAGCCCAGTATTTAATTCCTTCACTCCTAACTTCATCAGGTAGTGCATTCAGAAAACCATCTTTTTTAATGACAAAATGCCTAGGTTCAAAAACACCAGCATTTCTAGGTTTTTTCTTGAACAAAGAAGACCACTTTAAATCTGAATTAGATAACCTAGTAAGATGATCTTGCTTCAAATCAGGGTTAACACTACTAGCCAAAGGTGGAAATTGCCTATCAAGATTCGATGACAGGTTATTAGAATTCAAACAAGAAACGAAATCTGACAAAGTCGAAGGTGGGACGAAAGAAGAAGAAACAGAAGGAGGAGGAGGGACCAGAGAGGATGAAAGATTCAAAGAAGAGGGATGAGAAAGAGATTGAGAGAGAGGAAGAAGAGGGGCCGGGGAAGAAAGAGAAGGAGGAGGGATCGAGGAAGGAGGGATCAGGGAAGAAAGAGAAGAAAGATGAGGAGGAGGGAACGGGGAAGGGGAAGAAGAGGAAGCCGCCATTAACAGAATTCAAAACATTTGTTTAAATTTAATATTACGCGATTTCGAATAGATATACGTTATTGACTCAAATGCATATCTTTTAAAATTTATTTATTAAATGTTCTTGTATTTATTTGTTTTGTGAAGGCTTCTTTGGTATACATCTTTCTTTAATTTATAGGAAATGAATTGATTAAGATACGTTACTTCTTTTAATTATAGGCATACGTTTCCTTTGGTTCTTGCCTTTATATTTACCACCCTTTTGATTTCCTACCTTACTTCTCCAAAATTTTAGCCGTGCATCCTTAACCTTAGCCGCCTCCAACTCATTTTCACGTGAAAATTTACTTCTCATCTTTCATTTCTCACAGCCACAAAAAAATCTGTAAGTAATGGCTTCTTCCTTTCGACTTATCTTCTTTTTTTTCATTTGTTTTGCCTTGCTTCCTCTTGTTTAGCTCGGCCTCAACCACAACCATCTTCTGCGACCACCACCATCGTCTCATCTTTTATATATGGGTATGTTATATTATTTATATTATATTATGTGTTATATACTATGAAGTTTACAAAGTTGCAAAAGTGTGTGTGTATATACATATGTGTCAGTAAGTATGTGTATTAGTTTATTTACGTGTATATAAAATTTACAGCTGTATATAACTTCAGGTTATGAAATTGTATGCACACATACATATATATGTATATATTGTTTTTTTGTTTATATATATAGTATGTTAGTTATAATATAAACTGTTATATATAAGTTAAATAAATATATACAAGTTATATATTCTATTTATATTATATAGTTATATATATATTTGTTTATATTTCGAAGAGTTTACATAGCCTGTAAGTTACAATGTTTGTTATAAATATCTTCTTTATAGTAGTATAATGTGATATAAGCACTGGTGTTAAAAAAAAGTATAAAGGTTTGTATATGTCTGTAGGTGGTACATTAATCATATATATGTATATATAAATATTCATAGTTTTGCAGTTGTAGTATTTCATAGCAAATGTTGATTTATAATATATATTCTGGAAGAAAGTATATGTTAATTTATAAGAGAAGTATTATATCCAATATATATCATACTTTAAGACGTACGCTGTGTTCTATTAGCTGTTATATATACAGTTTGTTGTTTTGGAAAGAGAAAAGTATGTTGTTATATGTATAAAGTTTGGACAAGTTATGTTAAAGTGTTGTTTATACCGTTGTATATAATGATTGAGGATTATATGTATTAGATTTTGAAATGATGTAAATTTTATATATATGCTTGCGTGCTTTAAAGTATACTTTTATTGTACTTTATATATATAAGTTTAGACCTCTACATATTGGTTTATATATATATATATATATATAATAAGTTTATAGTATAAGCGTATGGTTGATTTCAAAGTATATATGTATAGAGGTTTGTAATAATATTTATTTTAGAATTTGTATGTGTTTTAATATATATTATATAATGATTTTGTTAGCACGTTGGTTTTGAATATATGTATATAGAAATTTTATTTATATATGTATTGAAATTGACTTTGAAACAAATATATATTTTCTGTATATATCAAGTTGATTCTGATTTGTTCTCGTCAATTTCTATTTATCAGTTGTCCGTCGAATTCGTGCCGAATTTGTTGTTTTGGATTCGTGCCTGGATTTCGTAACTCAACTTCATTGTCTATCTCTCTATCCTCGAATGGTGAGCAATCACTCACGATTAACGTTCTTTTATTTATTAAATTTGATTTCAATTGAAACGACAATTGAAATATGCTGATATAGTTATTTAAATTGTTATATATGCTATTATCTGCAACCGTTCACATGTGCGATATAACACCATATCCTGTTGTTTATATTATATTATTATTGATGATATATGCCTGTTGTTATATTTATATTATCTGTTATCACTCTGCAAGTTCCCTGTTAGTATAGAATTCACTATGGGTTTAAATGATACATACCCGAACGGACTTTAGAATAGGAGAAAATCGTTATGGGTTGAAATGATAAACCCAAGCGATTTTCATTGAATTGAATTTGGGATTGCGGGTCGAAATGATATCTACCCGTATATATTACGGATTGAAATGATAAATATCTGTATCACTTGACCATAGGATAGGAAAATATATACAGGAACCATTGGTCCATATATAAATATTTGAAAATAATTTCTATGGTTTTAAAAAGAAATATATGGTTTTTAATAAATATTGGTTCTTAAAATATTATATATATATATATGGTAATTTTATATAAAGAGTTAATAATAATGCTATTGAGATTGATTTAATACATATAATATAATTAAGTATTTATTTAAATCTATATATCAAAGTAGAATGTTGTAATAATTTGAATAAGTTAAGGTTGAGAAGATAAAGCTGAATTAATTGAGATTGTATTTAATTAAGAATTCTACTAAATTTAATCGATTTGGACTATTGAAGTTGAAGTTTAAGATTGATTTTATAATTTGATTTTTGATTTAAAGTGACTAAATGGATATTTCAAGTTTAAACAAATTGAAAGGAACATTTAGTTTAAGGGTAAATTAAGGTTATTTAAACAATACTGAATTTGTTAAGTGAATATTTCTAGAATAAATAATAATGAGTTAAATCGAGATCAATATGAAACCGTTAAATTGAACTTTGAAAATGTTGAATACTAAAGCTTTGAAATGCTGGAATTTAAATGGTTTATTTGTGATCCAGATCTGTATTTGAAATCAATAAAATTTGAATTTGTTATTTAGAAACTGAATTGAATTAAAATGGATAAATCTAAATTGAATTAAATGTGAATTTGGAACTCGAATTGATTGGAGTCTATATGTGAAATTGAGGAAATATATATATATATATATATATATATATATATATATATATATTTAATGGAAATGACAATTTGGTTTTGAAGTATAAATTTATTGAAATGACCACGGTGTTACAGTGTATATTTTCTGCATTGTAGATAGTTCCACGGATCCTTAGAGGATGGTTATCCCAAACATTATTTAAGTTAACTGTATTTCAGTTGATATTTCACTGGAGTTGGATTTATTGATATAAGAATGTTAATCCTGGCTCGAGTGTTTTGTGTTTTGTTTTACGCTCGGGTCAGATTGAGTGATACAGCATTTGAGACTCACCTTTGGAGTTTGGAGCTCATTTGAAGATCCAACTATCGATTCAGCTTTCTGTTTTTCCAATTGATTGGTTCAAGGATGTCATCTGTTTGTATTAGAGACTTCAGTGTATTTGAGTTATCCTGCTGCATTTTATTTCTAACTCTGATGTTTATATAGTAGCTTCATGTACTACTATTTATCTATTCCGCTGCATTATATTACTCTGTGTTTGTGATTCTGTGATCGATTTATTTACTGTATATGCTGAGCTTTGCCAAATATTAAATTAACAATCTGATATTTTGAGCAATTCAAGTATGACATATGTGGATTATTGTCGATTTGAATGGTCCAAAATGGTGGGTTATTACAGGTGCGATTGCAAGCATGCAGGTTTCAGTCTATATTAAACTACTTGTCAACAGAGGAAAAATATAGGAAAAGGTTTTCATTTATATATCACCGTGTATAATGTTTTACATGTCTATTGTTTCATTTGGTCTTGCAAGGTTATGATTTCACGCATAGATATATGAATCAAGCAAGATATTATAATACCGATAAATAAAGTAGAGGACTTACACATATAGTACTCCAAAAATATATATTGTACACTGAATTATTCGAATCCTATATAGCAAGCATAGTATAGAAACCTAAACAATTTATACAAATTTATACTTGGCTTTATTTGAGAACCTAACCTTGCGTGATTAGTATTTTTTGTAGTTAGACAAAAAAATTGACCTTAATTACTTGTTTATATTGCCGTACAAATTTCTGATATGATATATACTTTTTTTTTACCTTGCTATTTTTATTTTACTTTGTTGGCTAGTGCTATTTTGATATGTTTTGCCTTGCTATTTTTATTTTAGTTTGTTAACTAGTGCTATTTTGATATAAGTGCGTGTGTGTATAAGTGTGAGAGCAGGTATACTATTGTGAGTCGCGTTTTTTTAACTTTGCTATTGTGTATTATTCTTATGCAATTCTTGTTTAAGTACCTGATCCCGGTAGTTATGTAGTGGCCATGCATTGACCTTGTTATATTAACTATTTTGTTATTTAAAAATTGTTCATACCATAAACCTGTTCGCTCTTGCTGTATATTGTTAAATTGAATATTCTTGGGTCTAAATCTTTTGAAATTATAATTTCAAGTTCAAGTAATTAATAAAGTGAATTTCTCATTTTTAATTACACACACACATATATATAATTGGGAAATTAGTTTTTCTTATAAACAGTTAAATTATAATTGAATTTAAATTCTAATTGATCATGAAATATTTACCTAATATCTATTTTTACGTACTGAATCTTTATCATTTTTTATTTTCAATTTTTCCTTCACATATATAAGAAAGTTATTAATTTTATAAACTCTGTTATTAATGGAAAATATTGATTCAATCGCAATAGACATAATGGCAAATATTCCTTCTTATATATAAGAAAAGGCGACTCTGTGATTTACCACTATATTGTTATAGAAATAATTAGATATCTGGAGTCTTTACAAAATAGTTTTAACCAACTAAGACTTCAATAAATGTCAAATTAATGAAAAATAACACAAAAAATTTATATAATTAAACAATATAATAATAAATATGGTAACATACCTCAAATTTGACAAGAGGACCACCTTTGACAACTGCATCATGTGTAGGGAGAGGAAGATGGGGGAAGTATCTACATGAGAAAAATATTCGATCGGAAGAAAAACAGTTATGAAAGCATACAAAGTTCGTACACCCAAAGGAATACCGTGTGTTTGGTTAATGCATGGAAAACTGATGTCATTTATTAGCATGTATATGCATTTTCGCTTAGTTTATATTGTAGCAGATTTCATATATGTGCCATAAAAGATGACTAGACGGGGAAAACATAACCATGTAAAATATATAGAATTGGGTAGAGAAAAAGTGAAAAACCTCATTTGGTTTGGCTCCCCATAGAAATACTCTCACACGATACTAGGGAAGGCCATAATTCCCTGCTACAAGAATTCCTAATCGTGCCTGATAATGCATTTTAATAAGGCAACAAAGAGCATATTTTCCCAAACAACCATTTGAAAACTTGAGAATATCAACAACGTTTTCCATCAACACATATTTTGGTTTCAGGAATTCAACGATTTCATGAATACTGTCACTTGACCATTTTTCTCATATTTAAATGGATCATCAACCTTCCAAAATTGGTTATGTCCACTTGCTCCTGGGCAAGGAGGTCCACCACAAATAATATCAATCTTGCCTTAACAACAAGAACTGCTGACTCAATTTTCAATGAAAAGGAGAAGAAAAAAAGAATCAACATGAATGAAGAATAAATTACAGCCAATGGTAAAATATTGTTTCTACACCCACTTACTACTAATTGTTTGATTTTCACTTTACATTCACTGGTTCAAATTGAAAAAGAAAGGCATCTTCAGTATCAGCTTACATTTCAACAAATAAATATGTAGAAGCAAATTTACTTAAGGCCTTCAACAAGTTCCCAACTATCACTTTCTGATCCATAACCTTTCCAAGAAACCCTAACAATGCAAAAATGATAAAATGAATACAAAAACTGATAGGATACTCTATTTAAATAAATATATGTGAACAAGAAATGTTATTACGAGCTCATGGGAATGATAAAGGGTGCCTAGAGCATTATCTATAAACTATCTTAAATACGTGAGTAATAAAGTAACATTTTGAAAAGTTATAGTTTCGATAACATTTTATATTGGTGGTTGATACTTTAGGTCAAGAAAATGCCTCACCAACACTTTACTATTAAAAGCCAGTGGAAAAATATTAATGAATAAATCATTACAATTAAATTTACATGTACAATGATTACTATGTACCAATTCTTCATAAAGTCGAGCATATGATTTTCTTCCCAAAATATGAGGTATTGTATTTTTTTGCTTTTTTTAGCGTTCATTTTGCATGTTTTCTTTTCTTATCACTGTACTCAATATCAACAAATTACTCCAACTGGACTTCATTAATATCATTTGGACGGTATGCTAAAAACGAAATTTGTGGTCACCCCATGTAGATGGGACTGAATATTACATGATAACACGACTAACCACAGAAACATCACTTACGTGTGCAAAAAAAGAATGAACTTAGATGTTAGGGTGTATGAATGTATCAAAAGATATCAAAACTAGAAACTAATCCTAAACTTGTGTGCGTACACACACAAGTATTTATTGTATAAGTAGAACCAATGAAATTTGTTCACTTATAAAATTACTTGCATAAAATTTCATAAAGCTTTAGATCATGGACATAAACATGCAAATGAAAATTGGGGTGGAACGTGTGTTAAAAACGATGAACGTTAAATGTACAAGGCTATTGTACAACTACCACAAGCAAGCGCAGTGATGGAAAGCCTCTAGAAGGAAATGAAAAATAATTGCTCAAATAATTATACCTTTCTAAACAACCGCTATCGGAAGATTTAGCCTACGATTGGACACACTTGGGGTAGCTATGCCACCATTTCCTACATGGTTAATGGGGTCTGCATTCACTTCGGAAATTTCTTTAGTTTTTTCTCTTGCACCTTTACTTCATATATAAGAAACATGGTAGTCAATAAAATAAAGGTGGCTTAGTGTCTATAGAAAGATGGCACTGAGAAAAAATATTTATGGGTCGAAGTAGATTTTTCGACCAATTATTGTTACAGGTACACAAAATCATGTTGAACATGGCAATAAAAAATGTACAAAACAAGACAAATATTATAACAAGTTACATGTTTAAGTACTATAATATTCTTAGTTTCGATTGTTTCGCCTCAGTTGAGTAACTGCACAAATCGTATCATATAAGAATTATTATGTTTGGCTGTTTACCATTCAAGAATTTCTTTTTAGACACTGCAGCAGTAGATCATCATACATTTGTAAGCACGTAAACTTCCTAGATTTTCTAATTTAAATACTATACAGTCCATTTATTTGTATTCACTAACTTTATTATTGGATGTATGTATATCATTACATGGCTTAAAACCCTTAATAAGTACAATATCAAGAGTTTAATACTTCATTCCAACCTTCTCTTCTATGAACATGTTATAATGCCGCCGTTATGGTAAATTATTGTAGAGTTAAGTCCAATTTTTTATTATGTTAATTGTGAAACGAATTTATTTTTTTCCTCTATTTCAATTCGAAAACAGGGAGAAATTAAGGAATTTTTTTTGAACCACATGTATATAGGACGAAGATACAAATAAATGCCTTTAGGAATCATTGCAAGGCTGAAGCAGTAATTCAATATATGTCTTATGAGTTTGATTTGGTTAGCATAGGAAATGTTACACAACCTGGATCTATAATGTCATTTTTATATAAAACCTTTGGAGATTAAAATACTTAGGATCAAAGATTTATAGATTGAAAAACTTCGTATACTCTTAGGATTAAACACTGCAAGTTGCCACCTGGCAAAGTACATGTGGATAGAGATTGAGAAAAGATATCAATTCATGGAATTTTTAAGAGTACTTCTATGGAGCAACCTAAGGTATATCTACAACTTTATCTAGCTATGATTCAAAATACCAATTGTAAGGTGGAAGGGATTGCGCAAACCAGTTCATGGAAAAATCATTTGACTAAGATAAGGAATGATGATAAAGGTTCCATTAGGGACTACAATATGCACATGCATCATTGGGCATACTGGGTTTAATTAACTACAAGATTGTCAATTGTAATATAAAAGAACAGAGCATAAGCTAGTTGATAGGATATCATTTCGTATTTGGCATAAGTCAGTTTGCTAAACTGAAGATGAACTAATTTGACAAAAGTTATTTTTTTTTCCAATAAACGCAATTAATACGGATAGAATATATTAATATCTTTCATCATTGATGCAATGTTTAAGTCAGTTGATGGGTGCTTGCATATTGAATATATAGCTCGATTATTGGCACCAATAAATTGTCACAAATAATAGGATGCAAACTTAATCTGTTGGACTTAAGAAACACATGAAATGGGTAGACATAAGCAACCGCTACAAGAACAAAATGAGAAATGACAATAAATAAATGTAACCATCAATTTACATTAAACTACTATTAATTTCATTTTTTATCATTATTACTCACCAACTTTTCAGTTGCGCTCACTGAAGCACCATTCGTATTTTTTCGTTTGTCTTTTTGCCAGTTTCCATAGCTAATGCAAATATTTGTTAACAGATTTTATATTTATTTTAGTTTATTACGAATTAAGATACTCAAAAACATAACCAGCAGATAATAAATTCTCCGAATTTCAATTTACTAAGATATTTTAAATGCATCAAATCATAATAATATATATAAATAACACTACAAAATGAGCATGATGTGATAATTTATTAAATAAAATAAAATTAATTTGTCAAAACTGTTCATTAGTCAAAAAAAGAAATTTTAAAGGGGCTGACTAAATTAATTATGACTAAATTAATTATTTTCAAAAAATTTATTTATAAACAATAATTGCTTAAAATTATATACATATATAAATATTTAAATTAAATTATCCATTGTCAATCGTTTGATAAAGACCCATTAACCATTAAGTAAAATTATGTATCATTAAATTTAGCAATCAAACTGATATCGTGGAATTCAAAACTTGAAATCAATTTTCAGTCTAACTAAAATTCAAAATAAATAATAAAACTCTTAACTTTTGATTGAATTTGAATTCAAAAATTGGGAAATAACTACTGTTGATGTGCATAAGTATGCTTCGATAACACTTAACTTCAAATCTACTCTCACATCTAATTATCTTCTTCCAAAACTGAAAAAATAGTTAATCATTCTTTGTGTCAATATAGAAACTCTAAATCAATTAAGAATTAATACTAATTCCCTTCTTCCAAATTCAGCAACTGCCATATTGGAAAATTGAAATCAAAATTACTGCTGATTGAAATACCTAAATTTTTAAATTTTAAACCTTAACCTGAAATAGCCTCCACAGTCTTTGCTTCCTACTATAAGCACTGGTTGTTGTTTGTTGATTTGTCTTTGACATTGGCCGATGTTGCTGCCCTTCGAGCCTTTGAAATTTGATCCAAATGATATTTTTTATGCGCAACACGTCTGTTTTATTCAGTATGAAGAGAAACAAGGCTTGCTGCTTCGGGTAAAAGCTGGCGCTGTAGAGGGGGCGCTAGAGGCGGGGGTGGCGATAGTGGAGGCGGCAAAAACCATAAAATGAAATTTTTACTTACAGCAAATGTAGGAAAGAAAGTAAGAAGCATAAGAAATGGGATGGGGAATAATAAGAGATAAAATGACCATCCTATCCATGCTACTTTCAATTACTTACAAAATCACCAAATTTGATAATGAAAATAACCGTTGTAAATTGAAATATCCATGGGGAATTTGTAAAGGTTATAACTATTGCAAATTGAAATGAAAAAGGTGTTACAAAAGAGTCTATTTGGTGTAGTTGCCCATTTTTCATGAAAATGCTTGTTGGAAATTCATTTTGGCTTCAATGGTTCCTACGCTGTTTTACCTAAGTGTATGTATTCATGTCTAATTGACAGCTAAGACTTAAAGCAAAAACATATGAAGATAATAAGTAATCCCAGTTAAGTCAGAAGTTATATGTGTAATATAATTAAGGCTAGTTCTATTTTCACCCTGCTGTTTTTTTACATCCCCCATTAATATTGTTAATATCTTAGTTACTATTTTGCCCTTTGAAATAATAAACCAAAACTCAATTTCATTTCGTTTATAACTTTAAAACCAATATATGACGACGACAGAAAATTCTACTTTTGGAGAAAATGAATCTGATTCTCAAGAATTTGAGAACCACAGTATGCACTATGTTTTCCTTGAAAACTAGTGCCAAGGTACTCGGAATTGATAGAAAATTAGTAGAATGAAAGCTTGCAATTGATAAAAACCAAGTGCAAACTAAGATTGAAATTAATGGAAACCTAGTGTAAATAAAACTTAGAACACATAAACCTAATATAACGGTAATTTGGAATTGAAACAATCCATGATAGATTCCTATATGGAACATGTTAAACATAAGCATGATTTCTTCTAGAAAACTGACCAAAAAATTTATCACATCAAGTTAAAAATATGACAATTAGTATCAAAAATATTTGATGAATTTAGCTACAATATATTGAAGAAACATAGGGTTAGGGGTAAGATGATAGTAAAATTTTAGAGAAGATAAAAGCAATAATAAAATAGATGATACAAAGGGTAAAAATGGAATATAGTGGAGTATGAAGGGAATTAACATGGGTGTGCAAGTTTTTAACATTTATAGGGGTATGAAAAGGAATTAATAGGATGATAATAGAATTAGCCTACAATTAAAATGTCTCTCAATTTTTTTACTATAACCACCCTTAATTTTGCTTATTGGATTTAAATAATTTAATTAATTTTAAATATTTGAATAATAGGTTTTCAAAGGGCTAAACATGAATTCAAATATAGAGATTATATAAATAATTGAATTGTGAACTTAAAGATTTGTATAATGATTTAAAATATCTGATTTTGAATTAAATATATATCTAACGATTTATTGGTCTTATTTAATTTCTTTTAATTCTAAGAAGTAACGGCAAATTCATTTTGTAAATTTAATAGTTCAAATAAATAATCAAAAAAAATTTCAATATAATGACTCGATTTCTATTGACGTATTTTTAATTTAATTTATTTGATGTTTCCGTTACTTTAATTTGGAAAATATTGAAATAATTCATTTGACGATTTATCGGCAAACGACGATGTTTATGTGATTTTACAAAACTCAATAACCAGTGTATATTATTATTGTTTGGAGTTGCATCGCTATTCTGAGCGCGATCGTAATCTTATTTTATCGTTTGGGACTCATATTCGAATGGAAATATGTGCGGTGAAATGCCGAAAATCGCAATATATTATATCAACACTTAAACAAATTAGCACACATCTTGTACTTATCCTCTCCTTAAGGTTCCATTTCCTATAGACAAAGAAAGAAAAAAAGCAAGCTCAAGAAACTTTAAAAATAAAAATCTCACAATATACTAAACTATAAATTAAAAAACAAGCTTCTTTGTTTTTTTTTTTGAGATCTACACACCCATGCTTGTTTTAGTGTGTGCGAAGCTCGTTTGTGATGATGACAGTGGGAGTCGTGAGCCTTTCATAGACTAGGGTTTGGATTTCGAAAAGATTGAGGCTATGGTTCGTGAAATAGAAGTTGGATTTGGGTTTAGGGTGGCAAAAACGAGTTGATGGCTGTAGTTTGAGGCAGTGCAGTGACTCCTGGCGATTTCTGTCAATTGTACGAACAAAGACGAGGCTATTAGGTTGCATCCGAATAAAAGGTGGGCTAGTCGTCCATAGGTTAGGGGGATGGAAATTTGGGTGGAGAGTT
Source organism: Allium cepa (assembly GCA_030765085.1). Taxonomy (NCBI): domain Eukaryota; kingdom Viridiplantae; phylum Streptophyta; class Magnoliopsida; order Asparagales; family Amaryllidaceae; genus Allium; species Allium cepa. Next base: position 969,065,413 of record CM060935.1, read on the forward strand.
TGTCGGCATCATCAATTTCAAGTTTCTTCGACCATGGATTAAGATAAGGGGGAGGGAAGCTACGGTGATGGTAGGTTGTTTACTGGAGTTTAGCGGGAGGAAATTAGTGGTGAAGTAGAAGGGTTTTATTTTGAAATGGGTAATTAGTTTTAAAATTTGTAGTTAAGGGGTTAATTAATCATATTTAAAATCATTAACTTATAAATTCAATAACTAGTTCATTCAAGGTCGGATTTGAACGTAGTCAGTGGTGTTGGACTCGTATCAACGTTAGCTATGATTTGTAATGGAATTAGTGGAGATCGGAGCTTATGGAATTTTGTGCTAAAGTTGACCAAATCAGAACGCTTCGGAGAAAATTGGAATTTTGGTAAGCTTAACTCGCCTTTTTGGTTAGTCGGCAATGTTTTGTAGTAGGTAAAAATTAGTGGTTGTATGACGAGATGTTATACTGGTGGATTGTTTGGTTTTGATGAATTATCGTTCTTGAAAATAGTCAATATATAAAATCATTTGTAGGGAATTTTATAGCGGGATCGAATGAGATTTCGCCATTATTGATTTGCTTTCAATAATACTCATGTTATATGAATTATTGAACATCAAACCCGATTGTTTGACCCTATTAGATATGACATTGTTATATGTTCAAACTTAACCCATGTATTGATAACAATCAATAACAACATTAGTTAAGTCTTTTAGTGACTATTGACCTCAATTTAGTATTTTAAAATCCTATTAACTACCATTTGGCTTGAAATGGGTTTTTGATTTGGAAAATATTTTATATCTAATCTTTGGGTATTTTGGAATATTTCTGTGCGAGCAGATTTTAAACTTCTCTATTCTACCCTAACCTTTTTATTTCCTTTTTCTAAACCATTTAGAAATGTTTTAAAATGGTTTAACTATTAGAATTTGTTTAACTATTGTTTAATAATTTTAAAAGTTGTTATTTTCTATTTAATATTGTTTTAAAGCTATTTGTTGGTATTTTAATATTGTGAAAAGTTATTTATTTAAAATAATTAATATTGTTTTGGAATATATATTTATTATTTATTAATAATTTTTTGGAAGTTAATTATTATTTATTATAATAATGTTTGAAGATTAATTATTATTGTTTTATTAATAATGTTTCAAAATTATTAATTATTATATTTATAATGTTTTGAAGTTAATAATTATTATTTATTAATAATGTTTTGCTGTTAAAAATTATTATTATATAATAACATTTTGAAATAAATAAGTAATATTTATTTATAATGTTTTGAAATTATTAATTATTATATTAATAATGTTTTGGAGTTAATAAATTATTTTATTAAGATGTTGGAAAGTTAAATTATTATTTATTTAGGATGCTAAAAGTAAATTAATTTATCTGATTAATTGTATTTATAAATAATAAATTGATTTATAAAAGGAATCTCATTTAAAAGATTTACAAATGAAAATAGGTTTATTGATTTATAAAGGATTAAAAAAGGCTTTATAAAAGAAGTTTTTAAATAATTTTGGATATTTACAAAAGAAGTTTATAAATAATTTTTTTTGTAGGGCAAGCGGGGTTGAAAACTGGACCCCTACCAGATTTATTAAAAGGAATAAACAGAGAAACAAATGGATAACGAAGAAAACAAACACTAGAAAAGAAAAAACAGGGATAACAAGAGTAACTTCGGAATCCAAGGATCAAACTGCTGCTCCTGGAAATCATGCTTACTCACTCTCATACCATTAAGTATTTCATTTTTTAAAATAGCCCAAAGCACAAAATGACTCCTCATTTGCCCTTCAAAATTCCTCTTATTCCTCTCATCCCACACTAATTTCATCAGTTTTTTAATAGTGAAGAAGAAAGGATATCTTCTCACATCATTCCATTTTGTTGCATTCTCAACCATAGCCCACTGATCTGCAGTTTGTATAGGGACAGTAGCCAACCCCAAATTACACAACATCTTACTCCATAAAAATAGAACATAAGGACATTCAAATAAATATGCAGGGTAGTTTCATCATGGACACTGCACAGTAAACATGAGGTGGGAACATTCATGCCATAAGCAAGCAGTTTATCCCTTGTTAACAAGGCCTTGTTCACAACTTTCCAAAGCATCAAATTGTCACTGCTCGGAGATATGCTATTCCAAATATCCCTATGCCATTTGCAATCAGGCATGGAATCAATACCTAGAAGTGCCACATAAACACAGTAAATGGAATGTGCCTTGACATTCCATAACACAGGATCATGATCGTCAAGATCATACTTGTTATGAGCAAATTGGCTCCATAGGGCTCTGACATTTTGGTTACTAGAGTATGGCAGCAATAACTTTCCTTCAGTAATGTAATTAACTGCCCTGTCATTAATGCCAATGCCTGTTTGATATATCTGCTGGGAAGTGAAGATTTGATGAATAATAATGCCTTTGCTTATCCAAGGATCATGCCAGAAACTACAATCACTAGTACCAGAAAGCTGAATTTGGACAAAAGGCCTAAAAGTATTCCTCAAGTTCATAATACACCTTCAAATCCAGCTGCAATATTGAGGAACCTCCATCTCCCAAAAATTCTTAGTGCCAACATTGTGCTTTGTAGTCCAATTAACCCATAAAGAGTCCTTCCTATGCATTAGGGCATCTAAGTGGTAACTGTAAGCTGCCTTATTCCAAACAGGGATGCTGAACAATCCTAAACCACCTTTGCATAATGGGCTCTCAAAAAATGTGAAGGAACATGGGAAAACCTTCTTGGCATGTATAGTACCAAACTAGAAAAATCTCAACATTGTTGTTCTAACCATTTTCAGAAGCTTAGTGGGTAGGTCCTAGACCAATAAACCATCATAGAAAAGCACACAGATTTTATAAGAACAAGCCTGCCTGCTTGAGATAAGAATTTTGTGGTCCACCTCTCCATCACAGCAGTAATTTTTTGGAAAAGAGGTAAGCAATTAGCTATTGTCACCCTGGAAGTACATAATGGCATGCCAAGGTAAGACATATCATGATTCATGGTTTGCATCCCAGCAGCTATAGTAAGAATTTGTCGCTGCACACTTGGCACGCCAGCAATCAAAATACTAGATTTATTAAGATTAAGTTCTAAACCTTTCATCAAGTAGAAGCCATGGAGAGCACTTTTGATAGTTTCAATAGACTGAATATTTGGCTTGGTGAAAATCATGATGTCATCAGCAAATAGAAGAGATGTTAATTGCACATCTTTACATTTGGAATGAAAGCAAATCTGCCTGGACATATACAAGGGCCTGATGTAGCATGTGAAGACTTCCATCACCAAAATGAAGACATAGGAGGAAAGGGAGTCACCTTGCCTAATCCCTTGTTTGGTTTCAAAAAAACCAGTGCTTGTTCCATTCAGAATCAAAGAATAAGAAGGAGACGAAATACGTTCATAAATCCAGGCAACAAACACCTTAAGGAACCCCATAAGGGAATGGTTCTGACAATAGAAGACCGCTGTAGAATGTTATATGCTTTCTTCAGATCAAGCTTAAGCATGGCTTCTTGGGTGGAATTAATTCTACTGTAACCCTTTAAGAGCTCATGCGCAAGCATTACGTTGTCAAGGATGTTTCTGCATGGAAGAAAGGCAACTTGATTCTTGGAAATGATTCTCACCAAAACTACAACCAGCGTTGAGGCAATGATTTTAGGAATGCACTTGTATACTACATTACAACAGGAGATTGGTCTGAATGAAGACACAGTAGTAGGATGCAAGCACTTTGGTATCAGAACCAAGTTTGTGGCATTAACCGATTTAAGGAGCCTAAATTTGTCAAAAAAAAAATTCACAGATTTACAGAAATGCACACCAACAATTCCCCAACTAGTAGTGAAGAAATGAACATTGAAACCATTGGGACCACCACACGAATTCTTATTCATTGCAAAGAGAGTATTCTTTATTTCTTCATCAGTCACTTTTTCCACAAGCTTAGCTGCTTCCTCATTGTTGACTTTGGGCAGAGAGACAGAAGATAGATCATCCAAATGAGGTAAAAAAATTACTATTGCCAAGAAGTCTTGAAAAATGGAGTTGAAAGGCATTGTCCACCGACTCAGGGGAAGAATGCAAGTTTCGTGCTTCATCAAGATTGGAAAAGATATTGTTTATAGATTGTTTATCTTTAAGGGAAGCATGGAAAAATTTAGTATTCCCGTCCCCTTCAGATGCCCACTTAATTCTCGACTGTTGTTTTTTCATATCACATTCAATATCCAGCACATGATTGAACTCATGGGAGAGGGCAGCTTCATTGGCAGCCAACTCAGCATTATTTGGAAAAGCCATCATCATTTTCTGAGCCTCACTTAGCTGTTCCTTGAGTTTAGTGGATCTGAGATTGCCATACCCAAATTTGTCCTTAGCCCAAGCCCTTAATGCTTCTTTTGTTGCCTCGAGTTTTCTGCAGAAAATAAACATTGGATTTCCAGAAAAACATTAGCCCAAGCAGTTTGTATTATATTATTATATTCAGGTTCAAGAGACCATGAGTTATAAAATTTAAATCCTCTTTTATTTCCATGAATCTTCCTACCAGTGGTAGTGATGAGAGGTGAATGATCAGAAAGAATAGAAGGTGGAAGAAGTGTAGAAAGATTAGGCCAGGTGGAGAGGGCACTGTAATTGGAGAATGAATGATCAATATTAGTGAAGGTCCTGACACCACTCCTGGACCTGTTATTCCAAGAAAAGACAGCACCCTCCTTGTGGATGGGAATGAGATTTCAATTAAAAAGGCAGAGTTCAAGGGGATGATATCCTTAAGCATAAGTGGCAAACCACCATGCTTGTCTAACAGGGAGAAACAGCTATTGAAATCTCCAACCATAATCCACGGGTGTGTTTCTTGTCTTAGGGATGGCATCAAATCGAAAAGATTTTGTCTTGAGACTTGAGTATTAAAAGCATACACAAAAGAAATATAAAAGGAGGAAGGAGGATTATGATATTTGGCATGGAAATGCATGATTTGGGGAGAAGCAAGAAGGAGATCAAGAGTGAGGACAGCAGGATTATGAATCACCATAATACGTCCATAATTAGCTTCATTAAGGTTATGAGATAGGGACCAGGAAGGGTTAACATACTTTGCAGTAGAAATAGCAAGTGGTAGATTTAGTTTAGTTTCAAGGATAGCAAATATTGACAGCTGATACTCTTTTATTAACTGCTTGACATGTTCTAACTTGAGGAAGTTATGAGATCCTCTAATGTTCCATGCTCCAAAATTATGCGACATAAATTAAACAAAGGATCGGAGAGCAGCTTCTTTCATGCTCCTAGTTACAAGAGACTCTGATCTAGTTGGGACTATTTGATTCATTGGTTTCCATTTTTTTGAAATTTGTGTTTGAAGTTAGGACACTGATAGTATCATTTACTTCTTTGGGAGATGAGGGTGGAGATAACAATCCAGGAATGGTTCCTGTGAATACATAAGGTTGCTTTGGGTTTTCTTGATTTAGAGATAGAGAAATTGATGAGGATGGATTGGATAGAGTTTGAGGAGAAGAATGCATAGAAATGATTAAATCAGTAATTTGACTTTGCAAAACTCTGCAAAAATGGACATCAGGATCAAGTTCGGGGGGGAATGGGTAATTAGGTTTGGATGAGAATTTAGGGTTAAGTAATGTAGATGATGTATCATGGTTGTTCAAGCTATGATCAGAGAGGTGTGTTTGCCTCTGTGTCTTGCCTTTTGAAGGTGGTGTGTGGATTCCATGCACAAAGGATATGCTGTGCAATTTCAGTGGATTTTCGAAAACAGTGTCTAAAGCATAATCACTATTAGTATCAACAATTATATGTCCTTTGATTGGTCTGCTCTCCTTTCCTTCAATGTCTACCACCTTATCAATTGAAATTCCCTCCCCCCCCCCCACATTTTCATTACCACTTATTGCTTCATACCCAGCATGAGCATCATCAACCTTATCATTTAGCACTCGAAATTTATTGCTAGTCAAATAAACATCCTGATGATTGTCAGGAAAACAAACTTCCAAGTTTTTATCATTATCTCCCAAAGCTCCAATACTAACAGCTTCTGAATGAATCTGATATTCATGGGATCCTACATGCTCTACAAAATGCACCTTGCTTACATTTAAATCATCTACCTTCTGAAAAGGCGGATCTCTGGAATATGATTTTCTTTTTGCAACTTTATGCCAGACTTATTTACCCTTTTTTTGTTGCTTGTTTGTCCCTCTATCTGCTTTATCTCATTCTTGATATTTCCTTTTCAATGCTGCATCATCCTTACTTCCAATTTTTTCACTACAAACTTTCAGGCATGAATTACCCAAATGACCAAACTCTTTACATTCATTACAAATATCAGGCCTCCACAAGTAGCTGACTTGAACCAACTGTGTAGATCCATCAAGCATTTTAACAGGAAACTCATCCACAAGTTGACAATCAGGAGACACATCAATCAAACATTTTTGCAAAACCAATCCTCTCCAGCCTCTCAGTGGAAGAATCCATGCACAACAACCTTCCAATTCTGGAAGCCAACCAGTTGATGCCTAAATGAGACTAAGCAAAGATAGGAATATTAGCTAATTTAAGCCATACGGGAACTGATCTAATGGAACTGCAACTATTGCCTATGGTAGGATCCCAAGCCTTGATTATGAAAATTTTGTTCCGTAGAAAAATAGGATCAGATTCTAAGATTTTTCTTCTGTCCTCAGCGCATGACAGATGGAAAAGGAACAAAGTTCCATCAGATTTAACCACAATCTCTCCTTTAAGCTTCCATAATTTCTTGAGATGGTTGATCACTGTGAGGTAGGACAATGGTTTATCAAGAAAAAAACCAACTAACCATTCATTCCAGATATCACTTCCAGCTTTTATCACCACCTCCTGTGGAACCAAAGCAGTACCATCAAAGACGAGGGGGAAATCGATAGGGGAGTATTACCCTGCATTACGTGGTTTGTTTTTGAAGAGAGAGGACCAGGTTGGAGTAGCTACAGAAGGTTGAGAGGAAGATGAAGCAAGCGGGGGGGGAACATAAGGAGGCAGGGCGGGAGGAGAGTTAGGTAGGGGACAAGGCCGAGAAGAAAGAGAGGGAATAGTTGTTGGTACAGGAGGAATAGTTTGAAAAGATGGAGATAGGGTGGGGGTATGGGCGGGAGCAGCCATGAAAAGTAAAAGAGGAGACTCAACTTATTTTATTTTTGTTTTTAGTTTATAAATAATTTTTGGATACTTATAAAAGAACTTTTATAAATAATTTTGGATACTTATAAAAGAATTTTATAAATGATTTTGAATATTTATGAAAGAGTTCTATAAATAAATTTGGAGATTTATTAAGAGTTGTATAAGTGGTTTTGGAATTTAGTAAAGAAGATGTTCATAAAGAAAAAGATTTATTAAAAAGAATTTACTAAAGGAATTTACAAAAGAAATTGAGATTGGATTCCCCCAATTTGACCTTCTTAATTTTGGTGATGTGGACATCAATTCCATGCTTAACACTGTTGGAACAGTGTTTGGGTTTATTCTTATCTCCATTTCTTTTGAAACCATGTTTATTTTAATCCTTTGATAGGATTTTAAGATAAGAAATCTTTCATAATGTTTTATGAATATACTTATATCGTTGGGATAAGTATATAAATACATTTTGCAAGTTTTGAAAGGAGCATAAAAGGGGTTGTAAATATATCTTTGTAAAAGTGTTTTAATATTAGTGTTTATAAAGTGATTTTAATTAATGAAAGGATTAATTTAAAAGGCTAATAGATGCTTTGTTCTTAACCAGCATTATTTTCATTTAGAAATTAAATCTCTACTTGAATTGTTTGTTATTTTATAGTTAAATAACCGATTATAAAATGTTGGCCTTTCTTAAACTACCGTTGTCGGTTCGTAGAGACCGGGATTGGTTATATTGTCTGAAAACCACTTCGAACCAGTATAAGTGTTCAAATGGAAGACCTCTTAATGATGGTTTCTAAGACGGAGTTCTTTGATGTACAAGGGCTACCTACTATGAATCCTGAAGGTGATTTCAAAATAAATGTAGTAGAAATAGTGTCTTCGGTTTGTTCAGACCTAGAATGAACTTGTATGGATGATTACTGGCATTGCAATTCTGACTAGAAAGGTAATGTTAGCATTCCAAGTGGAATGACTATATAAAAGGTAAAAAGTGCCAACACCTCATCAACCGATAAATATGACTAAAGCAGGGACATGCAGCAAGGCTAAGCGGGTCGCTCCCATTAGGATAAGATCATCGCCTTATCTAGAGTCGATATCTATGTGTGCTTTGGGGCCCAAAATGGCTGTTTATCAACCTAGGGGTGATCATATTCGACGCTATCCAATAAGGCTTAGGGCCGGTCCTGAGTACTAGAGGTGAAACCTTTTGTAACCTTCGGCACATTTTAACTAGAGGTGTACTAATTTGATGAGTAGACCCTTACCCTTTCTTAGTTGGAATCCATTTTTCAATAAGAGCTTTCCGACTTGATTGTATACCTATTATGTTGGAATTTAATTAATGTAACAACTTCGGCTATATTCAATATTTATTTTAAACCCTAGACATTAATATAATATCACTAATTTTCTCATAGAAATGTTCTGGTTAACGTAAGGTAAAAAAAACCATATGTATTTATGTGCGGTGTGGTCCTACGGGATACCTTTATTTTCAAAAGGTTTTTATAACATTAAAATTCCATTGAGGTGTGTTTTCTCATGCTGGTTTACCAGATTGAATCGGGCGTTATTTTTCTTATAATGCTAGGGTCTGATCGAGCATATTTACAGATTTAGTTTAGATACTTTGAGCTTCAGAAGACAAGCTGGATGCCTCCAAGTCGTATTCACGTATATTCTATTTTCTGCTACATTAGTTGTTTATATTTATCAGTAATTGCGAGGACGGGTTGTTATAAATGTCTAGGCTGTTGATTGATTAGTTGATTCTGATTGATATATGTATAATAAAGTTCAGTTTTTCTTTTGTAAGATCATTATTATACTATAGATTGCTCGTCACATTGTGATATTATGTTCTATCTTTCATTTCTTCACCCTAAATAAGCTGTCTTTTGGACACTTAAATGATCGACACAACAGTACTGAAGATGTATTAAGTGTCATCTTTAGGTGTAATAAAGGCAGATCGTTACAGTGGTATCAGAGCTTAGGTTGAGCGAACACCTACACTTTGGTGGGGATTACTTATTTGAGATAGGGTAAATAAGACCTTAGGATGAGTTTGAGTGTATTATGTATAGAGTGCATATTTGTTGGTGCTATAAAAATATTTTATAGTTTGTTGATTTATCCGTCGAGTGGTTTGTGAATTCTAGTCCATATATGAGACGCTACAGTATCGGTAGGGGTTTCTAAACACTTAGAATAGGAAAATGGACTCGGTATTGTTTTTGAAAATTTAGTGGATGCAATGATTTTACCTGGGATTAAATTTTATAAATATAGTGGAATAATTTTATAAAATTTGTATAATTATTCTTTGTGTGTTTTTTCGTTAGGAAATAATCATATTTAATTATTATCATTTATTGTTGGTTAGTCATGCTCACCCAGTTACGAGCATTGGCTATTATTTGTTGATCGAGTAGGCATAAACAATTGTGGTTGATTAGGATCTGTTTATTCTTTTCTTTGCATAGTTTGGGTAAATAGTAATTATGGGAACATTGAGAGGAACCTGGTGAATTTAGTTTCAATTTAACAATAAGGCGTTCACGATAATGTTGGTTAAAATTAATATTAATAAATGTTGTTATTTATAATCTAAATAAAAATATTCATTTATGAAATATTTTTATATAAGAAGAGAAATTATATAAGTATGGTGTATAAGTATGGTCTATAGATAAAACGGATATAAATTGAGAATTTGAGAACTAAAATCCCAGTATTTTTGGAATTTATTTTTAAAGTTTTGGATAAAATAATAATAGAATTATTTTGAAAGTATTTATTTATTGAAATGTTTATAATGGATTTTAAGGAGATAGAAAGCACAAAACTTGCTTCAGTCATTGGAAAATAATTATAGGGATGACTATATCATCATTGGCATTCATATTTGAGTTCCTAATGTGAGGGATTGCAACCACAGGAATTGGGTATAAAGTTATTTTGCTAAACAGAAATTGATTTAAAAATTGAAAAAGCATGATTTGTCATACAAAAGGAAATATGTGTATTATATATTATTTCAAAATGTTTTAAAATAAGAACCAAGTGTTTAATTCTTAAGTTTTCAGTTAAGTCATTTTTATGGATACATGTATCCTAGGCATTAGTGTAGTTTGGTAGGTGCATCATATTATGATATGTTGTTTGGTAGTATTGATTTACTAGAATCAAATGGTATTTCTGACGATTTTGAATAGTCGGGACTTCTAAATGGATATAGAATTTGAAGCTAAGTTTTTGGTTAGAAAATTTAGAAGTTGAATTTTGTAACTCTAAATTATGAAGATAATAAATTAAAACAAGTTTTAAATTTGTTGAACATTCTGGTTATATGAAACATATCTGATATTGTAATACTCTTAGAAAATAGAAGATTATTTTGCAAGTATGAACTTGAGTTATATAATGTTAATAGACTTAAGTAATGTTTCTTAAGTAAAATAATGATTCCTTGAAAGGGTAATTATTTGGGAAATGTTTTATTAATGAAATAAGTTTTTATAAAGTGATTGTAAGCTTAAAGTAATATGTTATGGAATGACTCAGAAAATGAATTCTAGTATTAATTGGGAATATGAACTTAAGTTTTAAAGTAATGATGAACTTAGGTTGCGTTTTATAAAATGTTTACAAACTTAAGTAGTGGTTTTATGAAATAATTCCCAAATGATTTTAGTATTAAAGTAAATACAACTGGTGTAATTAAATAGGATTTAAAATGAATGTGAATTAAAAAAGGAAATTGGTGGAACTAAGAAAAATAATTAGAATAAACACGCAACTTGTACGTAGACCATTTTATTTGCATGACTATTTGATTCAGATTCGAGTAAACGATTTCGATGGGATTTCCACTAGTTTGAGTTAGGATTTTCACTCGATTCTTGATAGCGAACACTTGGTATGAGTTTTTGATATGATTTCGAATTTTCTATCATAGTATATGGCTATGCAAGAAGAATGACGGTTTTTAATCAAGGAACCGGATCGAAATCTACACTAAAGTGGTTGAGTGAGCGACGCTAGTTTGGAAGTGAAATTATGTGATTGAGCGAGTGATAATTTTTTTTCCATATGGATAGCATATGCACATCATACAGGCTTGAACATGATTACATAATTTTAATATTGTAACTGCAAATTATGTGCATTTTATGGTTAGATATATTTGTAAATGAGATGTAGGTTTAAGGAAGCAAAGACTAGTTTGATGCTTTTGGTTTCATGAGTAGAGTTGTTTGCCCGACAAATAGGATGTGTTTATATTGTTATTTAGTTGATTTTATGTTCTAGATATGGGAGGCCACCTGGCTTTTGATTTCTTTGGTTCGAACCGTGGGGTGATTTATAGCCTTTCTGATCAAGCCGTGCGAAGGAGACACTACCAAAATTTTCCACAATTTCAAAAGACAAATAAAATTTAATAACCTATTTCAAAAAAATTAATTTTGGAAAGTTAATGGGTTTAGAGAAGATTTCCCGGGGATAATGTAACAACCCAGAATTTTGGTCATTGGATTTAAATATTTAATCAATTTTAAATATTTGAATAATTGGTTTTTAAAGGGTTAAACTTGAATTCAAATATAGAGATTATATAAATAATTGAATTGTGAACTTAATATTTGGGTAGTCATTTAAAACATCTGATTTGAATTGAATATACATTTATTAGATTTATTAGTTTTATTTAACTTCTTTTATTTTATAAGTAATAATGATAAATTCCTTTTGTAAATTTATTTGCAGTAATAAATGGTTCGAATAAATAATCAAAAAAATTGTTTCTAATATAATGCCTCGATTTCTATTGATGTATTTTAATTTAATGTATTTGATTTTTCCATAATTTTTAATTTGGAAAATATTTGTAACAACCCGCATATTTATCGGTTTTATATTTAAATATTTTATTTAAATATTTTGTCGTTAATCGGATATTGGTCCGAAAAGATAATTTTTGCAAACGGTCAAATTAGGACTCGAGACCACTTCTATTGATTTCAAAATGCCGTTTACAATTTTTTAAGTATAAACATTGATAGGTTTGGAGTTAGTGGAATTTCACTTACTTTTCCCGCTTTGGACTTTGGGTTAGTTTAGCCATTATAACTCAAACCCACTTCTCTCCTTCTCCTCACTCTTCATAAATTCCCTAACAACCAAGCTTTAGCATTAATGGTGAGTGGAAGGGGAAATTAATATTCCAAGCTTAAATTCTCTTGCAAATCCAACATTCAATTCCAAATTCAAGAAGAAGATATTGGATTCAAGCTTGTGATTACTTCTCCATTGCTTTCAAGCTTTTCTTCATAAATTTGGTGCAAAGGTGAGATTTTTATCTCACACATTTAGCCTATAACTATCTTGGACTGTTGGGAATGAATCCCTATCATGTTTGCATGTACATTTGCATTTGGTTTGGATTGGATTGGCGAAAAACCCCAAATTTTAGTGTTTTTGGTGAAAAACTGCACTTAGGTCGTTTCTGCCTATGCTAGGTCGTTCGCGTGGAAAAGTCTCGGCCTCAAAATAGCTCGTTTCCGACCTTAAAATGGCCTACAACATTAGGTCGCTCGACACTCGGAATTAGGTCGTAGGTCGTTTGGTTTTAGGTCGCTAAGTCGTTGGGCTTTAGGTCGAATGGACCTTAGGTCGTAGGTCGTATGGACCTTAGGTCATAGGTCGTTCTGGCCATTTCTAACGTCTTCGGAGTTAGGTCGTATGGACCTTAGGTCGCTAGGTCGTATGGCTTTAGGTCATTAGGTCATATGACCTTAGGTCGTTAGGTCGTATGGCTTTAGGTCGCTAGGTTGTATGACCTTAGGTCGTTAGGTCCTATGGCATTTTAGGTCGTGTGATCTTCTTACCTGTTAGGTTGTTGGACCTACATCATGTTAGGTCGTTGAACCTTTAGCTCGTAGGTCGCTAGGCCTGATCTCCTTAGGTCGCGTGACCCATCTTCTTTAAACCACTAGGTCGCTAGACCACGTTTCCAGTTAGGTCGCAAGACCTTGTAAACCGTTAGGTCGCGTGACCTATATTCCGTAGGTCCTTGACCAACTTAAGTCGATTGTCCCTCATAGGTCGCGTTTCCTGCTTAGGTCGCTAGGTCGCATGCCTTTAGGTCGCATTCCTTTATTAGGTCGCATGTCTCTGTTAGGTCGTTGACCTCCTTAACTCGCATGACCTAACCCGTAGATCGTTGGACCTCGATTCTATTTAAGTCGCTGTTTCTTATAGGTCGCTCGGCCCCTTATTTTCTTTAGGTCGTTTGAGTGTTAGGTCGCGAACCCATTTTAGGTCGCATGACCTTTACCCTTTAGGTCGCTGGACCACTAGGTCGTGCCCCTTTAATCACTAGGTCGAACCCCGTAGCAGGGGCGTTGCCCCCGCACCCCCACCTTGGGGGGTTGCCATCCCCCTGGACCCCCCCTCCGTTGGGGATCTTATCTGAAAAATATTCAACAGAACTTGCTTGTTGAGATGCCGAGTTGACCATTCTTCGAGACAAACTATCTTGGGCTTCTCGGTCGATTTTATGGATTTTTTAATATCTATTTCGATGGATTCTTTATCGGTCTTTTTGGATTTTATTCACGTCTTCGAATGTGAATTTTTATTACTGATTGTTTCTACAATCACTTCTATGATTTGTCACTTTAAAATATAATGGTTTTCTATACTAGTAGTAAATATAAAAACTCTTTCATCAAAACAATTTTAACTCTATTTTACTACAAAGCTTTTTCCTTAAACCATTTTCCAATCTATTAGTATATACAAACCTTTACCTCACTCGTATGAGAAATCTAATTAAACGACTTAGTAAAACAAGTGGTATGAAATGCTTGCGTTTACTTCGTTGGTTAATTCTTGGACTTGTGCGATTGAATCTTTTATGACAATTTTCTAGTGAAGATCTACAGTTTGTTCGTAAATATTTGAGTTAAGCAAGTGGTTATGGGACATGAAGCTAAACTTTTATATTTACTAACTTAGTGTAATTGACACTTCTTGATGATCATGACGATCATTTTTGTGTTTTAGACTAGCAACTGTGCGATGTCTCTTTGTCTGCGTGGGAGACTAGACCCCGCTCTTGTGATGTTTCGCCATCGCATTTGTGTGATGTTTCGCCATCACATATGTGGGGTAGCGCCCCACGGTCTTCGGGTCATTCGTGTGTCAAAATTAATGGCTTGCAACCATGAGATAGCGTCTCGCTTTGTGTTACACGTGTAGGAGAGTTTTCATACTCCCATTTTGTGAGTTTTCATGCTCCTATATTGTGATTTCTGGATTTCTTGTGTAGTCTTATGGAATTTGTTCTTCACCTATTTTCATGACTTTCATTGTTATGATTTTCCAGCTTTTATGCTTAGGTGAATTTGGATCTTTTAGAAGATTCTTTTGGTATTGTTTGATCTCTTGATGATCTTCATTTACATGCTTGTCATAGTATGTCTTTATGGTTACTATATGTTCTTGCCATATCTATTGTTTATATCATGTTATCTGATATTTATAGCTAGACTGATCCGTTTATTATTTTCTTATAAATAATATTCGGGTCAGACCGAGATGTTACAGGTGCTTTTGCTTGACTTCTCCCCCGGGATTTACTACTCTGACTTTTGGCTGACCATTTAGATTAGCAGTTTTTGTCGTTTACACTTGAGATATAGACTCATAGTTGTATTCTTTTGTATAGCACGTGTTTCTATTCTTTTGTATTATTGTGGATCTTTTTGACCACTACTCTGATGTACACTTTCATGTGTTAGTTATATATTCATATCTTCTTCCGCCTTTGTGATATGGATGTCTGTGACTGATTTGTGTTATGCTTATTTCTATGTTTATTTCCGAAGATTATTTATAGCCACCGTGTGATAAGAAATCACATGGATGGTCGCTCCTCAACAGCCTTATTCTCCGTGCTAGTTGACAGCACTACACCGTAGTGTTCTTGGCTAGCGTGGGTATAGATGTGGGGCGTCACAATATTGAAATAATTTGTTTGACGATTTATCGGTAAACGGTAGTATTTTGTGATTTTACAAAACTCAATAACATTGTATATTATTATTATTATTTTGGAGTTCAGTTGTTGTTCTGAGCGCAATCATATTTTTGTTTTACCGTTCGGGATTCATACTCGAATGGAAATCTGTGCGGTGAAATACCCGAAATCGCGTTATATATCACATCAACACAAACAAATCAAAACACATCTTCCACTTATCCTCTCCTTAATGCTCCATTTCGTACAGACAAAGAAACAAAGAAAAGCAAGCTCAAGAAACTTTAAAAATACAAATCTCAAAATATACTAACTATAAATTACAAAACAAGCTTTTTTGGTTTTTTGAGATCTACGCACCCGTGCTTGTTTTAGTGTGCACAATGCTCGTTTGTGATGAGGACAGTGGAAGTCATGAGCTTTTTATGAACTAGGGTTTGGATTTGGGTTCGATTGTGGTAATGGTTAGCGAAATAGAGATTGGATTTGGGGTTAAGGTAGAAAAATGAGTGGATGGTGGTAGTTTGAGGCAAGCAGCGACTCCTGACGATTTCCGTCCATGTATGGATGAAGACGAGGCCACTAGGTCACATTCGAACAGAGGGTGTGAGTTTGTCATCCACAGGTAAAGGAGATGGGTATTTGGTAGAAGAGTTTCTCAACGTCATCGGTTTCGAGTTTCGCTGGCCATAGATCGAGATAAGAGGGAGGTAAGATATGGTGATGGTGGGTACCCACTGGAGTTTAGCAGGTGGAAACTACTAGTAAAGGAGAAAGGTTTTATTTTGAAATGGGTAATTAGTTTTGTAGGATCGAGTTAATAATAGAAAGGGGTGAGTGGGGTTTGGAAAATATTCATAAATTAATAAGAATTGCAGCACACATAATAACAGATTAAATACAGAAATAAAAACGACATAGAGATTTACCCAGCCAGCAAACCTGCGTTCTGCTGCCCCCACATTTTCTACTAGAATTAAACAAACAACCGTTTACATACCTTGTAAACTTGCGACTAACACTTGTTTGTTCTAACCTACGCTCAAAATCCTGCCACAACTCTGCCATAGAGTTGCGAATTCTCGAACTACACCCTATAGCTCGTAACCTAGTTAACATTAGATCCTAATAATTAAAAGGAACCTGCAATAAAAATAAGAAACCTTATAACTAATTTAAGTCCAAAAAAATTGTTAACAAAGCTAGACCCAAATCCAATCATAATGTTATCCCTTTTGCCTATCTGGTCTGTATTCTTTTCATGGCCAAACTCTTTTGTTTTCTTCAATTAAATAATTTTGGTTTCTCTAAATTGAAGTCATCTATTTAATTTGAGCTTTTGGTTCGAATCACCCTTCTCCTTTTGATGCTAGCATTGTTCAATTGATAGGCGATTTATGGCTGATGCTAATTCTTTGTCGAGTGTTCTTCAATGATATTTAGTATGACTTTTCGCCCCTTTTTGATTTTTTGCGTTTCTACTTTGATTCAAGTTATAAATTGGTTTGTGGTTTATTTCTAAGGCTTTCTTTCTAATTTAGCTCGAACTGAAATGAATTATGCCAATGATGATGTTTGGTTTATATAGGGATTGATTTCGTATGTATCCCTACATATTAGTTTTCTTTGAATTTTTCAATTGATTTTTGTTATTTACCTTGATTTGTTCAATTCACTCTTTTGGTTGAACTTGTTAGTTTGAGTAAAAATGATATTTTTCCTTATTGAGTTCTTTGATATTCTGCTACTGCTTTGTTGTGATAGTGGACCTTGAAACTGGTTGCTGCTTGGATGATGTCGAGACTCTAACTGAGATGCTTTGTTGCTCTTAAGCATGTTGGTGTGCATGTCTAGTTTTCCACTATGTTGCATATGTGCACAACCCTTATGTATGCACTGGTCCATTATTGCACATGTTCTTGACCCTGGTTATGCCATGTTTTTGTGTGTGTTGCTTATACTTTCTATTGTTTTTGACCCTACACATCCATAACTACACTGCCCATATGTATGTTTGCCTTGCCTCTTGTACATATGCACTGGTTTTCACGTGTATACGTACATACATATGTGTGTATGTGTGTATGTATGAAATTTTTGATGCTTTATACTCCTTTCTTTATTTCTGATTTGCTGGTCTTGCCTTGCACAGGAGTTGCACTCCACTATTGTCTTAAGTATATGTATATTAGTGTGTTTTCTTTTGCTGCTTCAGATAAGTGCACTTGAGATAAGTCTGAAACATGATTGAGCTGACCTTGTGCACACTTGCACTATGTTGAGCCTACGGACTTGACCTTTGCAACTCTCCGTGAGATTTAATCGATGTTTGTCCCTATGATCTTCACAATTATACATTGTGCATTTAATAAGTTGTCTATGCACATATATATTTGGTCCTGTCTAAATATGAAAGAAAAAAAACAAATCCATAAACTGAGGCAATATTAATATTCAAATTCATTTTTATTTGTGTAATTTAGGTTCGTTTCTTTTCCAGTTTACTACGTTATTTATTCGGCTGGTATTGCGGATAGCTGGTCATAAGCTAGAGCAAGCAAATCAAGAATAAAATCGAGTGTGGGTGAGTGGGGAAAGAAAGTGTTGTATATGAGTGTAAAGAAATTGTGTATAAGAGACTATGGAAATTTGTATATTGACATATTGTATTGTAATTGAAAATTGTAAGTGTGGTGGAAGCAAATAATGTATTTGAAATTGAAATAGAACATTTGTTTGAATAAAATATTTATTCAAATAAAATTTCAATTCATTTATTTCATTCTATGAAATCGCAATAGTACAATAACAAATGCATTCAACAATAATATATATGTGTTTATCATCATCAAACAAAAACAATAATCATTGTAATTTACAATCTCCCTCCTTTTGATGATAACAAACATATATTAAGATTTTGAATTTTAAATAAACATGTTTGGTATGATGTGTTCAAGCTCCCCTATTTAGATGCTCCCTTTATAATCAACTACTCCTACATAGACGAGCGGTTGAAATGAAAATTTGATTCTTTAAAAAAAATTCAAAACAACTCTTGAAATAATAAAACACTTTCGAATAAAAGTTAATTATTACTCAGTCAACAAAATCTTAACATCTCCCCCCTTTTGTTGTCATCAAAAATAATAATAGTAATTGAAATAGTAATGAATTTTTCTTAAAACTGTAAAGTCAAATCAAGAGGGGAATGCATATCATAAATTCCAATTAATCAAACAAAAATCATAATATTTTATCTACTAGAAAAAAATTCCACTTTAGAGAATTGATAGGATAATGGTTTAAGGAAAATTTTATACAGCGACATCAGTTTTGTATTTTCAATAAAGGAGTAATTTGTGAATCTTTCTTTTAAATATTATACCAAAAAGATTAGGCACTTTCTAACTACGCGTAACCATTAGGACTTTCAATTGAGGTTAGTAGTTACTTAAAAATGAATGTCAAGTATTTCTAACCATGCATAAAATTCTAAACGATATTAGAATTTACTTGAATATTTATTCCTTCCTTATATGAGTCTCATCCATACATAACCGTAAGGACTTTTTAATGAGAATGGAAGCACATATATAGAAATTAAAGTATTTCTCCATGCATAACCATGAGGACTTTAAATGAGAATGAATAATCTAGGATATAAATTTTTTATAAAAAGAAACGTTTTCTTGTTTTGAAATGCCAACTTATGCACGCTATATTAAATTATAGTGTATGGATTGAAAAAATGGCGATAGTTATAGAAATGATCATGGAATAAGTACTAATTTATAAAATATGTTTAATTTTCATGAAATTTTAAATTATGCTTCCTCTTGTTATGAAATATAATTTAATCACTATCCATCACTTTCTCAAACACTAAAATAATTTTGATAAGTTTCAAGAATCTTTAATTAGTTAAAGATTATTTGTTCTAGAGTAAATTACATATCAAAATAAATAAGTGTCTTTTTATCAAAGTAAGAACCTAAGTTATTTAAAAAAAATATGAAAATCAATTTTCTACAGGGGGTTTTGTGAAAATGTGTGCTAGTTGAAAATCAGTAAAATCAATCAAACGCAAATATGATTTCAACATAATGTTTGTTACCAATTGTATTTGGATTGACCAAGGTGACATATAGTAGTATATAAGAACACAAGCAAAACTTTTACTTCTCACAATCACTCGAATTGATTTTCAAAAATTTTAGCAAGATCATTTACATCAGTCAAAGGCAAAGGCATTTATATTGAAGCAACAATACAAACATTTCTTCCATCATTACTTTGTTCGCGAACAAGACAATAAGAGATACCAATTCAACCAAAGCAATTGAAAATTACTGATTAGAAATTTTAGTCCATGGAAACTACTATTTGAAAGCATTAAATTCATAATTTGATTTAGCACAAAACATGAAAAAAATTATATTCAAAAATGCCACTTATCAAAGTTGGTTTCAAGTCAAAATGATAAATCGATCAAAAGTTATGGATGAAATACTGTAAATCATAAATACTTTTCAAGTGATGCGTTGAAAAGATTGTTGTTTTTCAATATTTTCCAAAGTGAATCGATGAAAACTCAAAACAGTAAAGTTGGAGTGCTATCACTTAGAATTTTATAACTTTAAAATTTTCTCAAATCAGAGTAAAATTTTCTAATAATGATAGAAATACTACGGCTTTGTCAAGAAATTATGAAACTATTTTCAAACAATACTCTAAATGATCTGCAGTTTTTTCACCTGTTTAAGTTCGGGTTGTGGAACTGAAAATAAAACCTATAGAGTTTTCTGTTTATTTTCCAAAACATCTTTAATTTTACAAATAGGAGTTAAAAAGCTCAATATATGACAATTTACTACTTCAATGTTAACAAAAAACAGAATTAACAATAAGAGAACAAAATAGAGTTGAGATCATAACTTACTTACCTTCGATGTCATGTTATCCAAAATATGTAGATCTCCACTTCATCTTTCTAGGCTAAGTAACATTAGAATTTTTGGTACATTAATTATATTGAACAACTCGAAATCGATCTGCATCAAAGTTATTCCTTAACCCGCTTTTGTGCCAAAATGTTAGAAGAGTCGAGTTGTCTAACAAATGATGTAAGATCACTCTAATATTCATTCGTAGCCTTTGGTACCCAGCCACATCTACATAACAAACCATTATTACCGACAATAGTAACCTTGCAAACCCAAACCTGTTTAAATTTCAAAACATCTGCATTTGTACCATTGGAACCCAATTTTTTTTAATGGTTTTGTTTTTATTTCTGTTTTTATTCCAACATTTATTCTGATCATGCTCTCTTTTCCACAGGTTAAGCATCTTGAAAAATCTTTGATAATACTAAAATATCTTTTCCTGACTGGTTCAACTTATCAAATCAAAGTCCTTTTCTGTTTACAATAAAAGTTTGATTTCTTAGCAACATATTCAATGAATTTTCTCTCTTTGAAACTTTTTTTGTTGTTGATTTAAATTGTTGAACCTTATCTCTAAGGACACTATTTCCATTCAAAAGTGTGGTACATCTTTTGATGGAATTCTCTCGTTTTGTGTTCTTATTATTTTTCAAAATCAAATTTTCATTTTTGAGAGTTTCAATTTGTAACAACCCCGGTTTTTAAGATAACCTGTTAATATTAAATTATAACGGTAATATTTTAAATTAAAATGAAATTGGAAATTTTATTTACTTGTTTGGAATAAATAATTAGTTTGAAAATAAAATGAGAAACATAAAGTTTGAAACTTTATTTTATTTATTTGGGTTAATAATGAATGGAAAATGGGTTTTATTTGGAGAAAATACAATAATTGTATTAATTATTGCTAATTTCTTCTTTTAATAATTTTTAAAAGAAGTATGAAATTTTTGAACACTTTTTATTTAAATAAAAAAATGAAAATTGGTTTAAAAATAAGCTTTAGCTATAAAGAAAGTTTATATATAGTTTGAAGTATTTTTTTTAAGTAAGAAAATGATTTTGGTTGAATTTTAGAAGTAAAAAATGTAAACTTTTACACTTATTGGTGAAAATTTTGTATTATTGTGAAATATAGGATTTTAATAATAATAATCTTTTAAAAATAAAAATTAATCTTTTTATATAGTGCAAAAGAATTCATTTCATGTGTATGTAAGTTTACAATTTTATTTGTGTGAAAATTTGAAAGAAAATGGCCTTTGTTAATTACGTATGGTTAAATATATGTATTGTAGTTTAAGTACGAATTAAAACTTAAGCTACTTTATCTTTTCTGTTAATTTTAGGTTTAAAGGCCTACTAACAAGTAATAGCCTGTAGTTAGAAATTGAGAAACATTATCTCATTTCCTATACGTACAGAAATGAGTTTCACCTTCTTCCTCTTCAATCAGTAAATAAAAACTCCTCTTCCTTCAAACCAAGCTTTTTTACTCAAATCTTTTTCAAACAAGTTGTTGTTTTTATCAATTGAGAGTGTAATTAAAAGGTAATCTCATTCCAAAATCTTATTATCTCATCAAAATCTAGTTTTTAGCAGAGTTGGCTGTTAATTTCTTCCTTTCCCATTGCATGTGTTTGTCTTGAGTTCTAGTAGGTTAAGAGAAGCTCCTTCTTCCCAAAAGCAAGCAACTTTCTTCTTATTCTCCGAGTTTGCTCCCTAATAGCAAAGGTGAGTATCAAACTCGCATCTTCTAGATTAGATTGGGATTTCAAATAAAAATCTCAATTTTGTTTGTTGCATGTTCATTTGTGAATCGCTATCCGT
This sequence comes from Allium cepa, assembly GCA_030765085.1. Lineage (NCBI taxonomy): Eukaryota > Viridiplantae > Streptophyta > Magnoliopsida > Asparagales > Amaryllidaceae > Allium > Allium cepa. The sequence continues at coordinate 969,087,484 of CM060935.1, forward strand.
AAATTGGGCATATCTCTTTCGTTAAATCAGAATTATATTTTCTTTGAAGTTATGGAAAGCATAGACATAGAGCTACAAGTTTTATCTACTGAGTTTTTCAAAATTTTGATGTTTTCTTAATCAAAATCGTGCTTGTTGCTGTCCTGAGAGCAAATAGATAGCAACAACAATCACAGGATTGAGAATTGTTTTGGCCATAAGTCACTCGTTTCTTATTCAAATTTAATAATTTGGGACGTTTTGGAAAGCTTGGATGTAGAGATAAAAGTTTCATGTTTTTCGTTTTCTATAATTTTGAATTTTTCCGGGTCAAAATTGAGTGTTTCTTTTCCTATCCCGAGAGCAAAACTAACATTTGCTCTGTGTTTGAATCTGAAACGGAATTAACCATAACTCTTTCGTTTCTTAACCAAATTCAATAATTTTAGATGTAATGAAAAGCGTATATCATGTACTACAAGTTTTTCTTTTTGAGTTTTCTGGAATTTTGAACTTGGCTTGGTCGAAATTATGTTCGTATGTTGCTGTCCTGAGTGCAAAATGACAGCAATAACAGTCATTGGCCTTAGAATTTTATTAGCTCGTTTTTGCTCTCATTCTCGATCGGTTTTGATGTTATTTTTGAGATATTTTGATAGCTATGATGCCTATCAGAAGGCTAGCTATATTTGGACAATTTTAAATTTAAATTTAAGTAGAGTTTGAATTAATTTTGGGTTAAATTTGAATTGAATTCGTATTGAATTCAAGTTATCGGTCCTGAGTTATCTTTTTCATTTTTCATTGTTTTCGAGCACGGTTTTCATTAAACCATTATTGAAGTAATTTTTGAAGTAAATGGACATTTAAAATTATTATTAGTATTTTAAAATTATTTTTCTAGTATAAAATTTATTTATTTCATATAGTAAAGAAATTTCAAATATTGGTTAATTAATGTTTTCGAGAAATTTTTTTAAAAGCCTGTTTCCTCTAGTAAACTATTTTAAAAATAAAACATACACTTTTATACTATTCGAATGAATGAGAAAGAAAATTAAAAGATTTATTAAAACACGTGGTATGGGATATGTGCGCTTACTATTTCGGTTAATTCTGGGCTTGTACGATCGAAGCTATTTGAGATTATTGATTCTGAGATGTTTTGTCATTTTATGACGTATTTTAAATTTTATAATTTTTATTTATTAGAATTATTTAAGATGGCCAATATTTAGCAAGTATTATTTTTGAGATCTCCTATGTAGGAGTATGGTCGATAAGAACCATCACGATGTTTTGTTTACTTGCCAATGATATAAGGCAAGTCTTGAGTATATGATTTCATATTTTGAGATTTATGGTTTATGAGGAACCATCACGATGTTTTCACTTGTGGATGAAATGAGACAAGTTACGATGTCATTTAATACTTGTCGATGAGACGAGACTAGTATGGTGTCTCTTTATCACTCACCAATGAACGAGGCAAGATATGATTTTATGTGTTATATGATGTTTCTAGTGTGGCATCGACTAGCGGCTAGTAAACTGTTAAGTGCAAACGTGTGGTATGGGACACACGTTGACACTTTTTTGGTTTCTATCCAAGAGTTTGTGACATATTCACGATTACCTAACAGAACTGCTTTGAGAGGTGTTAGGGACCTTGTCATGAGAACGAACTTCTTTGGGCGGTGTTAGCGACCTTGTTAGGGCTGACAAAATGGCTTGGAGAGGTGTCGGCGACCTTGTCATGAGGACGAACTACTTTGGGAGGTTTTAGCGACCTTGTTTAAAGCTTCGGCCATTTGAGTTTAGCATGTGCAGCATTGCTTCGGCAATGCAATCGGGGATTTGGCCAATCCAGTTTTTTGAGTTTTCTGTTTTATTGTGATTTCACCATTTTAAATTGATTTATTACATTGATAGCCTAGTGCTATATGAGGTGTTATATATATATATATGGTGATTTCATTTATGATGTTTTGAACTCTTATTGAGTTCCTTGAGTTATGAGTTTGGATGATTTCATGATTTTATACAATATTCTGGATTTTGCCATTTTGGCGAGTTGAGATTGAGATTTATATACATTTATACCGATGAGATGAGATAAAATTGAATTTGGAGATGCTTCTATATTTGAGTTTTGGATCATCCTACTAGAGAATGTTTTATGTTTACCATTTTGGCAAGTGTTTGTATTGATGTTTCTCTTTTTGAGGAGATATGGTTCATGGAAACCATGTAGACATTTTGGGATGTCGTCGATGATATGAGGCGAATGTATATATTATTTGAGTATTATTATTGAATTTACCTCTTTTGAGGTCTTTGTACACTTAAGTGACATTAGTTCACTTAAGTCATGGGTTGTATTCTTTTTGTTGCCTCTTCTCATTCGAAAAGAATTATCCCTTGTATCTTATGCTTCATATTATCGTCTATCTTCATTAACTGATTGTTTTAGCTAGATTAACCGTGTATTTTGTACTCGGGTCAGATCGAGTTGTTTCAGATTAACTATCAGTTATGGGAATTAGCTTTGATGCATCTGCTTGGATGTCAGCCTAGCACTTTTGTGTAGTTTATATTTCTTTCCGCTTGACTCTGATATGTATTTGATTAAATGTATATAGTATGGTCTTTGTACCACTTTTATGTATCAGTTTGTATCATACTGGGATGTATCTGTGTATATGTAATTATATAAATGATGATTACTATTCTATGATGTGATATGCATTTTGTTATTATATTTTGTTTCGATAGATCCATTAGTCACTCTATTTGGTATTAAACATTTATTGGATATGTCGATCCACTTGAAATAGAAAAAAAATATGGAGCACTTATCGACATATGTAGTAGAAGTTTAAGACAACATTATAGATGGTCGCTCCTAACCAACCCAATTATCTGCATCAGCGGACAGAATTACCCAGTAATTCTCTTTGTTAATGTGAGTCTCGGGGTGGGGCGTCACAGCTTGGTATGAGCCAGGTTTAGAAAAAAGTATGTTAAACACAGAATAGAAACACATATTACGGTACATCTAAGTGTAATATAAGTGTTACGAATCCCTTAATCATCGTGTCCTTTACCTTATCGTATCTTTTGAAGTAGATAATTTGGGATATGTCTAGGAATATGTTTTATCTCGTGATATTCTCAAATTTAATTAATGACATCTTATCTTAGGAGTAATCCTTATCATGATTGTTTTATACGAGCCCTATTCAATACAGGTGCTTGACACCCATCCGTATCGAAGGAGTTTGTTGATGATCTTCGATGTTCTTATCTTCTGATTTCTTTGAGGATTGCGAATCCTATTGAGGGGATCTGCAATATTTGGTATGATGTTTGAGGATTTTGGGATTTTTCCTTGTAGCTTATCTTTTCATGCGAATTAGCACGCCTTTTCCTATCTTGAGTTTGGAATGATTTGAGATGGGGTAGCTTGGGTAATTTCTAGTTGCATTCTATGATCTGAAGGATCCTATATTTAAGTAACCTAATTTTGGCTGATTTGTTGTGAGTATTCTTCTTCTCATTTGAGAAGATAACTTAACCTTACTCTTACATCTCGTTGATCTCCTTTTAATCCACTAAGTGGTGCTAGGGTCATTCCTCAGCTAGACATTACACCGATTTTTCATGAGCTACGAGTCGCGGAGGATGGCGTTACTCTTACCGCGTTTCGCATTTGTTGTGAGTATTGTGAGTGGTTCGATATACCGTTCGGAATAATGAACACTCTAGTCTATTCCATCAATCTTAAGGATCGAGTATTCTAGAAATATATCGTGAGTTCTTCTTGTGTTTTTGATTTTGAGAATAAGTAACAAGTTGTGTTTCCAAAAAAAATTCAAAAAAAAAATTTGAAGATATGTTTCTAAGAGAAATCAGATTATGTTTTTGGGAAAAACAAAGGATATTTTAAGTATTACATATGAGGTAATAATTTTTATAAGAAAATGAATTTTTGTGTTGGGTTGTCCGTCTAGTGCTTTAAGAATTCTGATCGATGTGTTTGGCCAACGTTATCGATAGGGATTTCCTAAACGCTATGATGAGACTGTCAGACACGGTAAATTGAGTTTTAATAAGCAAAGTTTGAAAATAATTAATATGTTGGATTATTATTTTTTTTTAAATGTTTAATAAACCCATTGAACCATAGTAAGTGTTGGATGAGTGGTGAGGCAGTTCTGATCATTCAACCCACTCTGCAGCTAATCAATGTGGTCATTCACTATAAATCAATGGCAAGAAAATACCCTTAAATTATTTGAAACTTTTGAAATTTACTATGGTAATTTGGGTAAGCAAAGTGAATAATTATAATTAAGGAGATGTCTTAACTAGAAGAAAATATCGTTTGATGCTTTGATTAATAAAATGATGTATTTAAGGTAAAAGAATACTTTGGTTTTAAAATTAAAATATTAATTGAATATTTTAGTACAAGTTATTAATGTTGACTGTAAAAATTTATTTTGATGGATAAACAATAATCATCTTTTAATAATGGAAGAAATTAGTTATCTCTTCCAAATTGAGTTTTCATAATTAATTATTTTTAAAGCTAGATTTTGGAAAGTAATAAAAATATTTAAACTTAATAAAATGTTTTATGATGATTACATAAAGTTGATCATATTTTATATGTCTTAGCTTTCCGGGGAAAAAGATGATCATTTAATAAATGATTTAGCAAAAAGCTTGTTTGACATTGTATTTTGAAATTTAAATGGTTTGGGAGAATTTCAAATTTCAAATTAATTTTAAAAGCTGAAATTTCATTTAGAAAAGTGCTGTACTAAAATAGCGATAACTTAATATTTATAACTCCAAATGAGCTCAATCTTTTTGCAAATGAAAGTGCTTTCATTAGTTTATAAATGTTCTTTTACAGCTTTTAAAGATTTTGCCTTTTACTAAGTCTAAAATGGATTTGAATGTGGATAGGCAGTTCTGCCCTATTACAAAATTCTCTAAAACTAAGCTGAAAGTAAATTTAACATAACTTTCAAATCGTAAAACGATTTTGATGATCTTTATATTTCTGGAAAGCTTAGACTGATTAGAACAACTTCTGTATTATAAATTTCTTCAGATTTTGTTGTTTGATTGGTCAAAATAGGTCCTCTTTATAGTAGGTCTGAAATGAAATTGATTTGTTTCCCCTTAATAGTTAAGTGTAGCACTTCTTATTTATGAACATGAACTAATATCATCTATTTGAGTTAAGTACAGGTGAAAAGAGAATAGTTGGACTATATTTTGAGCAAAAAGAATATATATAAGTTTGTGCAAACTCGCTTTAAATTGCTAAAAATAAAAGTATGTTTTCAGACTAATTTTAAGAGTTAAATGATGATATATATTGTGTTTCCGACCTAATGGTCGATGTATATCATATAAATCATTTTTGTAATATTGTATACAGCCCTCTGTTCAAAGGAGACTCTGCCAATTTTTTTGAAAACTTCTAACACTTAGAAAATTTGGGAATATATATATATATATATATATATATATATATCTGTGTGTGTGTGTGTGTTGCAAATTAGAGAATACTTATGGAAGAATTGGAGAATAAATAAGTTAAACCTTATTTACTCTAATGAAGAGTATGAGTTTAAATTTAAAATATATGTAAGAAGCTTCGAAAATTTTCAAGTGTTGATCTAACGGTCCGACTTTTCGACTTTTGCAAGTCGACATCAATATGTCCACTGTATTAACTGCCGAACAATCGAACGCCGAAAAGTTGAACCGTTAGGGTTAAAGAAGAAGAAGATAGAAGAAGAAACAGAAACAATAACAGAATCTCACATTTCGCAGCAGAATAAATATAATAGATAAATGAATATCTTTAAAACAAAAGAAGTGTATATGTTATTACAATACAACATCAGAGTACGACAACAACACACAACACTGGTAGGTATAATGAATTGCCTACATAGAAATTTGTCTCACACAAACCTGAACGCAACAAATACTACATAGTATAGAAAATACGTCTCGCCATCCAGCTTGCCTCCAGATCTCCACAGCAATCCATCCAGATCCAATTGATAACCAGACTCTAGGCTGCCCGTATGGAAAATTTTAGGCACCCGGAGTTTAGAAAGGGAACAATAAACTCCAGGTCAGTCATGGGACTGGTGTGAGATCTTAAAAACAATTATTTTCACAAAAAAAATAAAAAGAAATCCGCTATGCTTTTTGGAAAATGAAACTGCCATAAGGCCTCCCGCCACACACACAATGCAAGCGCACACTTGGAGGAGATTTCTTCTTATGACCGTCAAAAATGCTTGAAACGCGAACACTATTTGATATTATTATTACTGCATAGTGCAGAAAACATTTCGAAAGTATAATATTAATCTTAGCCAGCATACCATATTTCGTCGTATGCCTACTATAGCTACCATGTTCAATAGCAGGTTACCGCCACATTCCATGGCAGGTTATACAACTAAAAACCATATAGGACGTGTATTGTATCTTTGGATTTCCAAAAAATGGTCAGGCAAAGGAACTTCCTACACCGAAATGGGTATGCCTCTGGAAGGACGCCCCCGAGTAACTAACCGGATCTCTGCTAACATAAGGCCGACGCTACCGCATGCTTTAACCAAGCTGTAACTAGGTAACTACCACACAAGTATGCCATCCCCCGTTCGTTACCGACCTTTATCCGAGGATCCTCAACCACAAAGCAACATCACACAGTAATAAATTTACATTGTCCACATGAGTTAAGTATCTGGGCTCCATACCATGATACCACCCTTTATCCAGAAGAAAATGGACATACCCTAGGGGAGCGACCCCTAAAAACCTTGCCGCAACATTCCTGTTTTGACCATTTCCGGTTCTGAGGCTCGACGAAGTCTCGTCCACAAAGCTACGCTTTTCACAAAAGCCATGCTTCGATCAACAAATGATCAGCAGCACTTCGTATGTCACATTACCAAATTGGGAATGTATCACTAGTTACCATCAACTACATAACCTCTGAGCTTGTACGTCTCAGAGAAGGGTGTTAAGCTAAGAGAATGAATCTCCGCCACCAAACAGAAATGTATTTGATAGAAACCAGCTTTACATCTCAAAGTGTAACGTCAGACACGCATCCATACAAGTCTGTTCCGGGTTCGAACAAAACCGAAGGCATTTCAAAGAAGCCCTTGCAATCCAGGCATCCACAATCCCGATCGGACTCCCCATCACATATGGAGATCTCTATACCGGAGCAACTCAGTGCAGAGTCATTCGACAGGTTATCCTATCGTTCTCGAAGACACCCGGTCTTCACCACCGTCTTCAAATGCTAACCATTTCGTCGTATCGCTATTCGAAATGGGTTATATGACACGAAGTCCTCTCCCGGCTAAACCGAATAGTGAGCGCTTAATTCAAAACCCGTGGATATTTCAATCACAAAGATTCATCATCAAGATTCGATGTGGGTTTCGGATAACCATATAGAATCTGATTCCCTGTCGCGTCGAAATTCAAATGCCATTTAAAGGCCAATATTGATAGTCGGTTATTTAACTATCAATCAACATTCACAACAAATCATCAAGATTTAAATAATTTTTCCAATTATTTATTTTCAGAATATCTTTACAAGATATATTTTCACACTTCAACCATTTGAAAACAAATTTCAAATCATTTTTCACTTGCGGAATAAGATTCCCGATATTATTTATTTCCACCGAAAGTCTGCCGAGTTCAAATACTTTGAAATACTTTAAATCACTTATCCAAAATATATACTTGGAAACATTTAGGTAAAACTATTTTAAAACATTTATTTAAATATTAGTTATGAAAATATTATACCAGTATCTCATATAAAACTTCAAGTCCAAATTAACTTTAAAATAAAATTAGTAGATCGGGTATAACTATTTAAATAACAATTTTCCAAAACAAATATTAATTAAATCTTTAAGTACTCACTTCTATAATTAATTAAATAAATCTTTACTTTAAAGATTTAAAAAAACTTAAGAAAATAATTTCTCCAAAATATTCTTTTTAAAACCATCTTTAGAACTTTTAATTTATACTTTAAAAGCTACTTTGAAAGCATACTCGGCTTTCCAAAGAAAATACGCTTTCCATTTCAAAATGGTCCATTTAAACCAATTAATAGACCCTTCCAAATCTGTAAATTCCTTTCCACACTTTTAAAAATAACTCAATGTTTATTTTTAAAACAAAATTCCCTTTCCTTTACAAATTCCCAAATTTCCAAGTATCAACTGATATACGATTTTCAAATATTCTCTTTCAAACACCAAATCAATTTTCTAACTGATTTCCCAAAATTTATTTTTATAAACGCCAATTCAATTTCAAATCGGTTTCCCAAAGATTAAATTTCAAACACCGAATCAAATTCCAAATTGATATTCCAAACTATTTTCTTTTTAAAATAAATTCCTTTATTTTTTTCCAACCTATTTAAAATCCGTATTTCAAATAAATTCTTCAACCTTTGAATAACATTACCCGAAATCCATTTATTAAGCTTTTTTCCCATATTTTGGAATTTTATTCAACAGGATTCAAAAATAAAACTTTATCCTTTTAAAATTCCTTCTTTTAAATTTATCCCATTCTCAAAAAAATAAATTTTACTATAGACTTTCTTCTTGAATTTTAAAAATCCAATTCTATTTATTTCTGGTATCCTACGATACCAAAAATATATTCGGCTAAATTATGGTCTTCAACGATTTCAATCACAGATATAATCACACACAGATTATAAATAAATCAATACACAACATATGAAACAAATTCAAATGTTTGAGGAATCCAGTTGGATCCCTTCATCCTGCTTTCCTGCATCCACAGATGTTAGCACAATAATTAAATACCCATTCCACTTCGAGGTGGAATATCACGGTATATGGGATTTATAAAATATCATCCGCTATTATGCGGCGCATAAGGTCTCATCCTCTATATAATGCGGGAAATCAACAACTTCAAATACATATATAATACCAATTCCACTTCGAGGAGGAATATCGTGGTATATGGGTTTAAATATAATATCATCCGCTATTATGTGGCGCATAGGGTCTATTTCAATCCAATTGACAATAATAATCATCCAAGCACACAATCAATAATTTTAAATCTAATTATTTAAAATTAACCAAGCATGAATTTCGTTGAATGAGAAGTTCTCACCTTTGATTTGCGATCCATTTCCATTCCAGTTTGTTTTTCACGATCTTTGACCTTGTATAGCAATTATATGATTTAATTAATATTCTAACAAAGCAAACAATTCAATTGCCATTTTTAAAATTTTAATTCAACTAATATTTTAATTCTAAACTAATGATTAAATTTTATTAAACAAATTAATCTCCATTATACGTCATTATAAAAAATTAAATCGTAAGTGAAGACGTGTGTGTGTGTGTGTGTGTTTAATTCTTTTTTAACTTGTATATATAAATATTAAAACAAAGCTGGTTTACTTACTATAATTGATTTTCTTCTTTTGACATTTATATACATATAGGATTAAAACCATAACAGGTTTATACCTGAAATATATATATATATATATATATATATATATATATATAAATTTCTTTTAAACAAGAGAATTACCAGACAGTAACTAGGCCTCGAATGACGACGGTAAACCATCACCACCTCCACTTCTCTTCGTTCACGTCGGCCCAACATCATTGCCAGACTTCGAACCCTAAGTCGAACAACGACATCGCGATAATCGACACGATCCCGAGCCTCAAGAACCACCAACTCAAGACTGCCGCAACCCTTGCCTTCCAATCACAACCCATACTCATTCGCCAGACCAAGCACAAAACTCGATTCGTGTGCCAACTTCAACGCAGTGTCGTCCCCTCAAACCATCGCTTCGACAAACGATCGGCCTCAAGCGACCATCCTTGCTATCGCGACCTCCACTGCACTTGAACAGAAACGTGACTCCCAAATCAAAACCTTAGACGCCGTCGACGAAGAAGCCACCTGCATTTTCCCCTAGGCCTCGCGCGTACAGTCCTCCATCGCGACATGACTAAGAAATTCGACCGCGGCGACCAACTGTAATGCCTCCATTTTCGAATAGAAATGAAGATCGGGATTTAGATTTGAGGCTATTATTCGATTTTTTTAAGGAAGAAAAGGAATAAACAAGGCAGCCCCCCTTTTCTTCGAATTGAAAAAAACGCGACCATGACTTCTGATTTGTTTTTGAATTCGAGATTGGGACTGAGGGATTTCATTGATTTCAAATAAAATAGAGGAACGCGGCCTTTAATTTTTTTTTGAAGCTCTGATATTTTTTCCTTTCATCTGAACGAAGAAGAAAAGAATCTTTCGTTTCCTCTTTTTTTATTATTAAGCACGAGAAAGCTTCTCTTGAACGCGTGTAGCATTTATCAGAATAAACCAAACACGTGGTTTAAAGATGGAGACGTGTAATTTTCCTTGTGAAATAATATTATATAAATTTTCACACATATATATTGTTTTTAAATTCAAATTTAAAATCTAAATCGCCCCATTTCGCAATTCAAAATCTCGATCTTCAATCAAGGCGTGCCGCCAGGCGTTGTAATGTTAAACCTCTATTCCGGACACAATGGAAAAGGTTCCAAGTCCAAATCGATCGTGTGGAAAAGATAGCTTTTCGGACCTAGCTTTTATATTGAATTTTCAATTTAATTTCAGCGCGTTTGCTTATCGTACGATCACACGACAACTCCGAATACCACGAAAATTGGAATCCGATAATAATACAATATTACGGATCCAATGGAACTGGTTTCGTCGAAACCTGAGACTGTGCCTCGGAAGGCTATTTTTAAATATCGATTTAAACGATATAAATTCAAAAATAAACAAAATATTCCCAAATCCGATTCTAAAGCTACCATTATCTTCAGTATTATCAATATGAATTTTCCAAGCCATCAAATTATTTTTAACAAGCTCAAATTAAAGATTCAAATTTTCACCCAACTTCAATAAATTAAATTCAATAATTTAATTGCCAAATCCATTCTGATATTTGAAATTCAAGTTAAACTAACTTCAAATTGTCCAAAATTCAGGGTCGTCACAGACTTCCCCCCTTAAAATAATTTCGTCTCGAAATTACAAGTTAAGAAGAATGATCCTTGACCCGTTTATCATTTTTCCAAAACCAAACAATTTGAACTTTCCAAAATAATATTTCTATTAAAAAACCCATTATCGATTCAACTAACTTTTCAAAATCTTCCATACTTTCCAACAATATTGTTTACTTCATAATTCAAATTTAAATTTAAATTCAAATTTTCAAACTTTCAAAATTTTCCCAAAATTTTTCTAACTCCCTAAATTTTTGAAAAATTTCGCCAGCGTCTCCTTTGCGCGGCTAGCTCGGTACGACTACAAAATGCCACAACGGAACCCCAGATTTCAAAAGAAAACAAAAGGCGAAACGGCTAGACAAGAAAATCATCAAATTTCATACTGAAATTTAAAATACATACCTTTTTCGAGCAATTCAAGATTTATCTTCGAAAATCAAATCCCAATTCATTTTCCTTTATAATACCTGTATGCTATTTAACAATCATATCCAATTTCTACATTCAAAAATCATTTTGCACTTTTCTTTACAAAAGTTTGAATATTTAGATCATTCAAATCCGTATAATATACTTATATCATTCGTATGCAATTATCAAATTCGATCGCTCACTCGATCACACAATTTCACTTCCGAATTAGTATCATCCACCCGACTGCCTAGTGCGGACTCAAATCTGGTTTCTTGATCAGAAACCAACATTCTCCTTGCATAGTCCTAAACTATGATAGAGAATTTCCGAAATCAATCAAAAATCCATATGCAGGTTCGTCGTCGAAAATCGAGTGAAAAATTCCAACTCGGTTCGATATAATTATCTTGAAATTCTATGCTCGAATTCTGGAACAAACCGCTATGCGAATAAAATAATACACGTACATCCTATTTATTTATTCCAAATTGATTATTAGCTATATCAAATTCCTTTTCTATTATTCACATTGATTTTCATTTCTATACACTTATTCACAGTCGTCATTTCACAATTTCCAGTTTAATCTTCATTTACTTATCAATTTAGAATATTTTCTCAACTCCAAATTTTTTTTACTTAAGAATTCCATCATTCATTTCTTAAGTTTCATATAAATTTCCTATATACTTCTTATATTTATTTTCAATTCATTACTTTGGTTTTATCTATTTTTTATTTAAAGTGGATTTCCAATTCCATGTGATTTCATTTCTTTTCCAACCATATTAAATTTGTCATCTCTTTAATTGGTTTCACTTACTAATTTTATTTCAATACTTCACTTTGTTCATCACAAATCAAATTCAATTCCAGAGTCTTTCCAACATTTCAAATCATTTTTGAAATCAATTCATATTATCTTTTTGAATTCCCAAAACCAAACACAGTTTGCATACAATTTCCATTTAAAACAATTCGGCAACAATTCCTCTCTTGGAAACCCGAAAATGAACATCGATGATGTCGCGATCATCATCGGAATTATTTTCCAGCGACCGAAAAGAGTTTAGAGATTTTATCCCTCTAAAAAAAATTTCAAATATTTTTAATTCCAAACTCCATCAAATTTCAAATTTAATTAAAAAATTATTTCCTAATTAATTTCACCACTATCTTTCCGAACCTTTGAAAACAATTTTCAAACTCAAGGGAATTTAAACTTTTCCAAATTTCCCAAATTTCAAATCTTTTCAAACAAACTTTTCCAAATATTTCTCTGGAATTCTATTTCAAATTATAAATCACATTTATCATTTATATTTACAAATCCTATTTGCATAGGAATTAATTTCTTAACCTTTGGTTTTTAATTTCTTATTCGATAATGATAATAATGTAATATTATCATCTCCTAGCATCCAAGCAACCATATAATTTACGGAAAATTACTTCTTTTATATAGAAAAATAATTTTGGGTAAAATTATTTTATTTACCCTAATTTAAAACAATACTGTGTCGGTTTATCTTGTTTAAGAGTTTAGAAACTCCTATCGACACAGTTAGCTAGACTGCACCGACCAGAATCAATAAACAATCAACCGATAAGTCAACACAATATAAAACAAATTTTTTTATATTCACTATCAAATATGCGCTCATATCTATTAATACACTCACACCCATTCTAGAGTACTACTGACTCTATCTCTAATGAGCATTCCCCACCAGAGCCAAGGTTGTCACTTAACCAATTGCTCTAATACCACTTTGTAACGGTCCGGCTTTTCGACTTTTGAAATCGACATCAATACGTCCACCGTATTAACTGCCGAACAATCGAACGCCGGAAAGCTGAACCGTTAGGGTTAATGGAGAAGAAGATAGAAGAAGAAACGGAAACAATAACAGAATCTCACATTTCGCAGCGGAATAAATATAATAGATAAATGAATATCTTTAAAACAAAAGAACTTTATATGTTATTACAATACAACATTAGAGTACAACAACAACACACAACACTGGAAGTTATAATGACTTGCCTACACAGAAATTTGTCTCACACAAACCCGAACGCAGTAGATACTACAAAATATAGATAATACGTCCCGCCATCCAACTGGCCTCCAGATCTCCACAGCAATCCATCCAGATCCAATTGATAACCTGACTCTAGGCTGCACGTGTGGAAAATTTTGGGCACCCAGAGTTTAGAAAGGGAACAATAAACTCCATGTCAGTCATGAGACTGGTGTGAGATCTTAAAAACGGTTATTTTCACAAAGAAAATAAAAAGAAATCCGCTATGCTTTTTGGAAAATGATACTGCCATATGGCCTCCTGCCATACACACAATGCAAGCGCAAACTTGGAGGAGATTTCTCCTTAAGACAGTCAAAAATGCTTGATACGCGAAAACCATTTGATATTATTATTAGTGCATAGTGCAGAAAACATTTCGAAAGTATAATACTAATCTTGGCCAGCATACCACATTTCATCGTATGCCTATTGTACCTACCATTTCAATAGCAGGTTACGGCCACATTCCATGGAAGGTTATACAGCTAAAAACCGTACAGGGCGCGTATTGTTTCTTTGGATTTCCAACAAAATGGTCAGGCAAAGGAACTTCCTACACCGAAATGGGTACGCCTCTGGAAGGACGCCCCCGAGAACCTAACCGGATCTCTGCTAACACAAGGTCGATGCTACCTCACGCTTGAACCAAGCTGTACCTAGGTAACTACCATACAAGTATGCCATCCCCCGGTCGTTACCGACCTTTAGCCGAGGATCCTCAACCCCAAAGCAACATCACATGGTAATAAATTTACAGTGTCCACATGAGTTAAGTATCTGGGCTCCATACCATGATACCACCCTTTATCCAGAAGAAAATGGACATACCCTAGGGGCGCGACCCCTAAAAACCTTGCCGCAACATTCCTGTTTCGACCATTTCCGGGTTGTGAGGCTCGACGAAGTCTCGTGCACAAAGCTACGCTTTTCAAAAAAGTCATGCTTCGATCAACAAATGATCAGCAGCACTTCGTATGCCACATTACCAAATTAGGAATGTATCACTAGTAACCGTCAACTACATAACCTCTGAGCTCGTATGTCTCAGAGAAGGGCATTAAGCTAAGAGAATAAATCTCCGCTACCAAACAGAAATGTATTCAATAGAAACCAGCTTTACATCTCAAAGTGTAACGTCACACACACATCCATACAAGTCAGTTCCGAGTTCAAACAAAACCTAAGGCACTTCAAAGAAGCGTTTGCAATCCATGTATCCACAATCCCGATCGGACTCCCCATCACATATAGAGATCTCTATACTGGAGCAACTGAGTGCAAAGTCATTCGACAGGTTATCCTATCGTTCTCGAAGACACCCAGTCTTCACCACCCTCTTCAAATGCTATCCATTTCGTCGTATCACTATTCGAAATGGGTTTTATGACACGAAGTCCTCTCCCGGCTAAACGGAATAATGAGTGCTTAATTCAAAACACGTGGATATTTCAATCACAAAGATTCATCGTCAAGATTCGATGTGGGTTTTGGATAACCATATAGAATCCGACTCCCTGTCACATCGAAATTCAAATGCCATTTAAAGGCCAATATTGATAGTCGGTTATTTAACTATCAATCAACATTCACAACAATCATCAATAATTTTTCCAATTATTTATTTTCAAATATCTTTACAAGATATATTTTCACACTTCAACCATTTGAAAACAAATTTCAAATCACTTTTCACTCGCGGAATAGGATTCCCTGTATTATTTATTTCCACTAAAAGTTTGTCGAGTTCAAATACTTTGAAATACTTTAAATCACTTATCCAAAATATATACTTAGAAACATTTAGATAAAACTATTTTAAAACATTTGTTTAAATATTAGTTATGAAAATATTATACCAATATCTCATATAAAACTTCAAGTCCAAATTAACTTTAAAATAAAATTAGTAGATCGGATATAACTATTTAAATAACCTTTTTCCAAAACAAATATTAATTAAATCTTTAAATAATCACTTCTATAATTAATTAATTAAATCTTTACTTTAAAGATTTAAAAAAACTTAAGAAAATAATTTCTCCAAAGTATTCTTTTTAAAACCATCTTTAGAACTTTTAATTTACACTTTAAAAGCTATTTTGAAAACATACTCGACTTTCCAGAGAAAATACGCTTCCCATTTCAAAATGGGCAATTTAAACCAATTAATAAACCCTTCCGAATATGTAAATTACTTTCCACACTTTTAAAAATAACTCAATGTTTATTTTTAAAACAAAATTCCCTTTCCTTTACAAATTCCCAATTTCCAAATATCAACTGATACACAATTTTCAAACTGATTCCCAAATATTCTCTTTCAAACACCAAATCAATTTTCTAATTGATTTCCCAAAATTTATTTTTTTTAAACACCAAATTAATTTCAAATCGGTTTTCCAAAGATTAAATTTCAAACACCGAATCAAATTCCAAATTGATTTTCCAAACTATTTTTTTTTACATAAATTCCTCTATTTTTTTCCAAACAATTTAAAATCCGTATTTTAAATAAATTCTTCAACCTTCGAATAATATTACCCGAAATCCATTTATTAAGCCTTTTTCCCATATTTTGGAATTTTATTCAATATGATTCAAAAATAAAACTTTATCCTTTTAAAATTCCTTCTTTTAAATTTATCCCATTCTCAAAAAAATAAATTTTACTATAGACTTTCTTCTTGAATTTTAAAAATCCAATTCTATTTATTTCTGGTATCCTACGATACCAAAAATATATTCGGCTAAATTATGGTCTTCAACGATTTCAATCACAGATATAATCACACACAGATTATAAATAAATCAATACACAACATATGAAACAAATTCAAATGTTTGAGGAATCCAGTTGGATCCCTTCAACCTGCTTTCCTGCATCCACAGATGTTAGCACAACAATTAAATACCCACTCCACTTCGAGGTGGAATATCGTGGTATATGGGATTTATAAAATATCATCTGCTATTATACGGCGCATAGGGTCTGATCCGCTATATAATGTGGGAAATCAACAACTCCAAATACATATATAATACCAATTCCACTTTGAGGTGGAATATCGTGGTATATGGGCTTAAATATAATATCATCCGCTATTATGCGGCGCATAGAGTCTATTTCAATCCAATTGGCAATAATAATCATCCAACCACACAATCAATAATTTTAAATCTATTTATTTAAAATTAACCAAGCATCAATTTCTTTGAATGAGAAGTTCTCACCTTTGATTTGCGATCCATTTCCATTCCAGTTTGTTTTTCACGATCTTTGACCTTGTATAACAATTATATGATTTAATTAATATTCTAACAAAACAAACGATTCAATTGCCATTCTTAAATTTTAATTCAACTAATATTTTAATTCTAAACTAATGATTAAATTTTATTAAACAAATTAATCTCCTTAATACGTCATTATAAAAAATTGAATCGTAAGTGAAGATGTGTGTGTGTGTGTATTAAATTCTTTTTTTTTAACTTGTATATGTAAATATTAAAACAAAGATGGTTTACTTACTATAATTGATTTTCTTTTTTTGACATTAATATACATATAGGATTAAAACCATAACAGGTTTATACCAGAAATATATATATATATATGTATATATATATATAAATTTCTTTTAAACAAGAGAATTACCAGACAGTAACTAGGCCCCGAATGACGACGGTTAACCATCACCACCTCAACTTCTCTTCGTTCACACCGGCCCCACATCATTGCCAGACTTCGTACCCTAAGTCGAACAACGACATCGCGATAATTGACACGACCCCAAGCCTCACGAACCACCAACTCAAGACTGCCGCAACCCCAGCCTTCCAATCACAACCCATACTCGTTCGCCAGACCAAGTAAAAAACTCAATTCACGTGCCACCTTCAACGCAGCGCCGTCCCCTCACACCATCGCTTTGACGAACGATTGGCCTCGAGCGACCATCCTTTCTATCGCGACCTCCACTGCACTTGAACAGAAACGTGACTCCAAATCAAAACCTTAGACGCCATCGATGAAGAAGCCACCTCTAATTTTCCCCAGGCCTCGCGCGTACAGTCCTCCATCTCGACTTGACCAAGAAATTCGACCGCGGTGACCCAACTGTAATGCCTCCATTTTCGAATAGAAGTGAAGATCGAGATTTCGAGTTGAGGCTATTATTCGATTTTTTTAAGGAAGAAAAGGAATAAACGAGGCATCCCCCTTTTCTTCGAAATGAAAAAAACATGGCCATGACTTCTGATTTGTTTTTGAATTCGAGATTGGGACTGAGGGATTTCGTTGATTTCAAATAAAATAGAGGAATGCGGCCTTTAATTTTTTTGTTTTGAAGCTCTGATATTTTTTCCTTTCATTTGAACGAAGAAGAAAAAAATGCTTTCGTTTCTTCTTTTTTTTATTAAGCACGAGAAAACTTCTCTTGAACGCGTTTAGAATTTATCAGAATAAACCAAACACATGGTTTCACATATATATATTGTTTTTAAATTCAAATTTAAAATTTAAATCGTCCCATTTCGCAACTCAAAATCTCGATCTTCAATCGAGGCGTGCCGCCAGGCGTTTATAATATTAAACCCCTATTCCGGACCCAATGGAAAAGGTTCCAAGTCCAAATTCGATCGTATGGAAAAGATAGCTTTTTGGACCCAGCTTTTATATCGAATTTTCGATTTAATTTCGACGCATTTGCTTGTCGTACGATCACACGACAACTCCGAATACTGCGAAAATTGAAATCCGATAATGATACAATACTACGGATCCAATGGAACTGGTTTCGTTGAAATTCGAGACTGTGCCTCGGAAGGCTATTTTTAAATATCGATTTAAACGATATAAATTCAAAACTAAACAAAATATTCCCAAATCTAATTCTAAAGCTACCATTATCTTCAGTATTATCAATTTGGATTTTCTAAGCCATCAAATTATTTTTAACAAGCTTAAATTAAAGATTCAAATTTTCACCCAACTTCAATAAATTAAATTCAATAATTTAATTGCCAAATCCATTCTGATATTTGTAATTCAAGTTAAACTAACATTCAAATATTTAAAATCAATTAATTATTTCAATTTCAAATTGTCCAAAATTCAGGGTCGTCACAGTTGAAAATTTAGAATTTTAAGTCTTGAAGATAATGGGTTGGAAAACTTTAAGTATATTTATTAGTAAGAGAGAGTTTAAAAATCCATTCCTTGAGTCTTATCTTGCCTTTGTGCAATTATTTTACGACTTGCCTTCGTATGTGTTTAGTGGTATTGAAGGAAAACCGCCTACCTCTTACTGGGTTTTCTTTCCGCAATAATTGTCATCTAATATCGGTATGACTCCCTTCATAGTGTTATATGGGAAGTCGTATCGATTATCATCTTGTGGGTTGGAGTTCAAGATAAATTTTTGATTAAAGCCCGACTCTGTTCGTGAAGCTTCTTAGTAATCGATTTCACCCAATTTATCTATTGTATAACATCATATCTATGTTTTTCTTCGAAGGTGAAACGCCTTCAAAGTAGATGTGTTGCTCGTAGAAATTCAATGGTTTGCAAATCCCAGTAATTCCATTTGGGGAAACCATAGAATTAATTGAGCAATCTTATCTTGGCTTTCTATCATCTTGTTTTGAGGGTGAGAAATTTTAAACTCGAGCTTATCTATTTTCCTTTGATTGATGAAATAATTATGTTGAATACAAACTCTTCTCTAGAAATTGTGAGGATGCAATTTCGCTAAGGGGAGGAGTTTATAACAACCCCCATTTTTGAGATTACTTGTTAATATTAAATTATAACGGTAGTTATAATTTAATATTGTAAATTAAAATAAAATTGAAAGTTTTATTTTCTTATTTGGAATAAACAATGGATTTGAAAATAAAATGAGAAACATAAAGTTTGGAACTTTATTTTATTTATTTAATTTATTAATGATTGGAAAATGGATTTTATTTGGAGAAAATACAATAATTGTATCAATTATAGCCAATTTCATCTTTTAATAATTTTTAAAAGAAGTATGAAATTTTAAAGGTTGTTTATTTAAATAAAAAGATGAAAATTGGTTTAAAAATAAGTTTTGGCTGGAAATAAAGTTTATATATGGTTTAAAGTATTTATCTAAGTAAGAAAATGATTTTGGTTGAATTTTAGACGTTAAAAATGTAAACTTTTACATTTATTGGTGAAAATTTTGTATTATTGTGAAATATAGGATTTTAAAAATAAATAATGTTTTAAAAATAAAAATTAACCTTTTTATATAGTGTAAAAGAATTCATTTCATGTGTGTATAAGTTTACAATTTTATTTGTGTGAAAATTTGAAAGAAAATGACCATTGTTAATTACATATGGGTAAATATATGTATTTTAGTTTAAGTATGAATCAAAACTTAAGCTAATTTATTTTTTCTTTTAATTTTGGGTTCGAAGGCCCATTAACAAGTAATAGCTTGTAGTTAGGAAGTGAGAAACGTTATCTCATTTCATGTATGTATAGAATTGAGTTACACATTCTTCCTCTTCAATCAGCAAAAGAAAACTCCTCTTTCTTCAAACCAAGCTTTCATATTCAAATCGTTTTCAAACAAGTTATTGTTTTTATCAATTGAGAGTGTAACTAAAAGGTAATCTCATTCCAAAACCTTATTATCTCATTAAAATCTTGTTTTTAGAAGAGTTGGCCGTTAGTTTCTTCCTTTTCTCTTGCATGTGTTTGTCTTGAGTTCTAGCAGGTTAAGAGAAGCTCCTTCTTCCCAAAAGCAAGCTAATTTATTCTGATTCTTCGAGCTTGCTCTCTAATAGCAAAGGTGACTATCGAAACTCACATCTTCTAGATTTGATTGAGATTTCAAGGTAAAAAATTTCAATTTTGTTTATTGTATGTTCATTTGTGTATCGCTATCAGTAAATTGGGAATATCTCTTTCGTTTTAAATCAGAATTTAATTTTCTATGAAGTTCTAGAAACATGGACATAGAGCTACAAGTTTCATGTACTGATTTTTCCAAAATTCCGATGTTTGCTTGATCGAAATCGTGCTTGTTTGTTTTTGTCCCGAGAGCAAATCGACGACAACAACAATCATAGGCCTAAGAATTGTTTTGGCCATAAGTTACTCGTTTCTTATCCAAATTTTATAATTTTAGATGTCCTGGAAAGCATAGACATGGTGCTACAAGTTTCATGTCTTAAGTTTTTAGTGTTTTGAAGTTATACAGGTCATTTTATTGCTATCCTGAGAGCTAACCTAACATTTGCTTTGTGTATGAATCTGAAACGGAATTAACCATAACTTTTTCGTTTCTTAATCAAATTTAATAATTTTAGATGTTCTGGAAATCTTAGATCATGTACTACATGTTTTGAGTTTTCTAAAATTTTGAAGTTTTTTTGGTCGAAATTATGTTTGTATGTTGTTGTCCTGCGTGCAAAAGGACGGCAATAACAATCATTGACCTTAGAATTGTATTAATTCGTTTTTGCTCTCATTTTCGTTCGATTTTGATGTTGTTTTGAGATATTTTGAGAGCTATGATGCCTATCAGTAGGCTGTCTATATTTGGATAATTTGAAATTCAAATTTAAATAGAATTTGAATTGATTTTGTGTTAAATTTGAATTGAATTCTTATTGAATTCAACTTATCGGTCTTAAGTTATCTTCCTCGTTTTTCATTGTTTTCGAGCACAGTTTTCACTAAACCATTTTTGAAGTGATTTTTGAAATAAATGGAAATTTAAAATTATTATATAGTATTTTAAAATTATTTTTCTAATATAAAATCTATTTATTTCCTATAGTAAAGGAATTTCAAATATTGGTTTTATTAATCTTCTCGGGAAAAAGTTTTAAAAGCCTATTTCCTCTAGTAAACTATTTTAAATATAAAACATACACTTTTACACTATTCAAACGTATGAGAAAGAAAATTAAACGATTTAGTAAAACATGTGGTGTGGGACATGTGCATTTACTATTTCGGTTAATTCCGGACTGGTACAATCGAAGCTATTTGAGATTATTGATTTTGAGATATTTTGCCAATTTATGACGTATTTTGAGTTTTATAATTTCTATTTATTGGAATTATTTATGATGGCTAATATTTGGCAAGTATTATGGTTTGAAATCATCTATGTAGGAGTATGGTCGATGAGAACCGTCACGATGTTTTGTTTACTTGCCAATGATATAAGGCAAGTCTTGAGTATATGATTTCATATTTTGAGATTTATTACTTATGAGGAACCATCACGATGTTTTCACTTGTCGATGAGATGAGAGAAGTTACGATGACATTTAATACTTATTGATGAGATGAGGTGAGTGTGGTCTCTCATTATTACTCGCCAATGAGACAAGGTGAGACATGATTTTATGAGTTTTATAATGTTTCTAGTGTGGCATCGACTAGCGGCTAGTAAACCGCTAAGTGTGAACATGTGGTATAGGACACACGTTAACAATTTTCGGGTTCCTATCCGTGAGTTTGTGATACATTCACGATGTTTATATAACAGAACAGCTTTGAGATGTGTTAGCGACCTTGTCATGAGGGCGGACTACTTTGGGAGGTGTTAGCGACCTTGTTAGGGCTGACAAAACGGCTTAGAGAGGTGTCAGCGAACTTGTCATGAGGACGAACTGCTTTGGGAGGTGTTAGCGACCTTGTCTAAGGCTTCGGTCGTCTAAATTTAGCACGTGCAGTATTGCGTCGGCATTGAAATTTTGGATTTGGCCAATTTGGATTTTCTGAGTTTTCTGTTTTATTGTGATTTCACCAGTTTAAGTTGCTTTATTACATCGATAGCCTAGTGCTATATGAGATGTTATATATATGGTGATTTCATTTATGATGTTTTGAACTCTTATCGTGTTCCTTGAGTTATGAGTTTGGATAATTTCATTCGAAAAGAATTATCACCTTGTATCTTATGCTTCATATTATCATCTACCCTCATTAACTGATTGTTTTAGCTAGACTGACCAATGTATTTTGTACTTAGGTCAGACCGAGTTGTTTTAGGTTAGCTATCAGTTATGGGACTTAGCTTTGATGCATCTGCTTGGATGTCAGCCTAGCACTTTTGTGTAGTTTATATTTCTTTCCGCTTGACTCTAATATATATTTGATTGGATGTATATAGTACGGTCTTTGTACCACTTTTGTGTATCAGTTTGTATCATACTGGGATGTATCGTGTATATGTATTTATATAAATGATGAGTACTGTTCTGTGATGTGATATGCTTTCTGCTATTGTATTTTGTTCTGTTAGATCCATTAGCCACCTATAGTTTTGTATTAAGAATTTATTGGATATGTCAATCCACTTGGAATAGAAAAAAATATAGAGCATTTATCAACGTATGCAGTAGAAGATTAAGACAAGATTATAGATGGTCGCTTATAACCAGCCCTATTCTCTGCATTAGCAGAGAGAATCACCCAGTAATTCTCTTTGTTAATGTGGGTCTCGGGGTGGGGCGTCACATAGTTATAGTTTTAGACCTATTAATTTCTTTTTTCAAAATCAAATTTTTATTTTAAGAGTTTCAATTATAGTTTTGGACCTATTAATTTCTTCTTCTAAAGACTGACACTTCTCCTAATTTGAGTTAAACTTTCTAATGTGTTCAATCATAGATTCTAACTCATTATTTTTCCCAAGTGGATTATTTTTCTCTGATTCCAATTTATTATATCTTTCTTTAAGTTTATCATAGCTTCCATTTACCTCGTGATATAACAATAATAAATCAGTATATGATAATTTTATACCTCGCTTTGTTCATCGTCGTTGTAGCTAAATTCTCCCGTAAGAAGACACTTATTTGCTTCTTCTTTTTCACTATCGGTGTTCTCGTCTTCTCCATCACCATCATCCCAAGTGGCTGTGAAACTCCTTTGCTTCTTCCTCTTTCCTTATCAAATCTATTTTGTGGACAGTTTGGCTTGACGTGACCTAGCTTCTTGTATTTTGTTGCATATAATCTCATCCTCTTCACAATCATGCAGAACTTAGACAATTTTTATTTTTATTTGTTGATTTATTTTTGGATTTTCATGCTTTCGGGACCATTTCTTGAATTGCTTCATCAATAGTGCTAGCTCAGTCACGACATCATCATCATTATCGGTTGTACTTTTTAAAGCGACTGATTTCTTTTTCGAGTCCCCATTTTCACGTTCTTTTTTGACCTTCAATTCCATCTCGTAAATGATGAGATTTCCTATTAGCTCCTCCAATTTAATCTTTGTCAAATCTTTAGATTCCTGAATTGCAGTCACTTTCACTTCAAAATTTTCTAGGGAGGATTCTCTTAATTTTTCGGACCATCTTCATTAAAAATTGAAACGTCCATACATCACTTTTATATTTTCATTTTTCATCATTAAAAAATTCTCGTATTCATTGTTGAGTGTGGATAGATGAGACTCCTTGATCTATGATGTACTTTCATGAGTTACTTCAAGAATATGCCAAATTTCCTACAAAGTTTCACACTGAGAAACACGATTGTATTCAATTTTGTCTAAAGCGCAAATAATGCAATACGTAGCCTTAGCATTGGAATGATGTAAACCAAGGACATTTTCATTCCACTTTTCTTTTTTCTTAAGAAATTCATGACTATCTATAGTTACCATAGGTAGATTACATCCAGTTTCAACTATATCTCATGCATCTATAGTATCTAGAAAAAAATTCATACTGGTTTTCCAAAACGAATTAGGACCACTTAACATGGATGTCCTAGCAATAGATTGACTGTCGGAAAAAGCATTATTAAAACTAGCCATAGTTAAAAAAGTGAAATTTTTCTACCTAGCTCTGATACCACTTGTAGGATCGAATTAACCCTAAAGGGGGGTAAATAGGGTTTAAAAAATATTCATCAAAAATAAGAATTACAACATAGACAATAACGGTGTAACTACGGAAATAAATAAGATACATAGATTCACCCAGCTTCGGCAAACCTGCCTACCGATGCCCCTAAATTTTCTAGTAGAATTAAACAAATGACCGCTTATAGATCCTATAAACTTACGACCATCACTTACTTGTTTGTTATAACTCTATGCTTAAAATCCTTCCACAACTCTGCCACAGAGTTGCCAATAGCTCGTAACCTAGTTAACACTAGAGTTTTAAAATTAAAAGGAAACTACATTAAAAGAAAACAAAGGAAACCCCATAACTAATTTAAGTCCAAACAAATTGTTAACAAAGCTCGGTCCAAATCCAATTATAATGTTATCCATTTTGCCTCTTTGGACCATATTCTTTTCATGGCCAAAATCATTATTTTTCTTCGATCTAATAATTTGGGTTTCTCTAAATTGAAGCCGCCGCTTGTAATTTGAGCTTTTGGTTTGAATCGCTCTTCTCCTTTTATTACTAGCATTGTTCAATTGATAGGCGATTTATGGTTGCTACTGCTTCTTTCTCAAGTGTTCTTCGAATTGATATTTAGAACGAATTTTTTTCCCATTTTCGATTTTTTGCGCTCTCGACTTTGATTCGTATTATAAATTGTTATCTTATTTATTTCAAGGCTTGCTCTCAGATTTTTCTCGAACTCAACTGAATTATGCCAATAATGATGTTGCATTTATATAGGGATTGATTTTGTATATATCCCTATATATTAGTTTGCTTGTAATTTTTCAATTTTTTTTCCTGGCCAAGGATTTTTGGTCGAATGCCTTAGTACTTTCTAACCCGTCCATTGATTTTTGATCTAACAATTTATGGGTTGATGACTTGTTCATTCATTCAAATATATTGTTTTATATTCTTGACCGTTTTCTTTGCACCTTGACATATTCAATTCACTCTTTTGGTTGAGTTGTTAGTTTGATTAAAAACTAATATTTTTCCATGTTGAATGCTTTGATATTCTGCTACTGCTTTGTTGTAATAGTGGATCTTGAAACTGGTTGTTGCTTTGATGATGTCGAGACTCTAATTGAGATGCTTTGTTGCTCTTGAACATCTTGGTGTGTATGTCTTGTTTTTCACTATGTTGCATATGTGCACTGCCCTCATGTATACATTAATCCATTACTGCATATGTTCTTGACCCTGGTTATGCCATGTTTGTATGTATGTTGCTTACACTTTTTATTGCTTTTGACCTTGCATATCCATTACTACACTGTCCTTATGTATGTTTTCCTTGTCTCATGTACATATGCATTGATTTTCATGTACATACATACATATATATGTGTGTGTTTGTATGTGTGTATTGTTAGTGCCAAAATTTGTCACTAACACTCAAACGCAGTTGAAAGCACTACATTGCAGTTACCGATCATAGACAGAATGTATGTAGAGAGTATAAATATGAAGAACAGTTAAAATTAAAAGGAGAGCAGTAATAACAGAGGATTTATAGTGGTTCGGCTGACTCTGGCCTACGTCCACTCCAGAATTTTCCTTTTTATTGATATTAGAATCAAGTACAATTACAATTCGAAGTTTTCAAAACAATAATGGTAGAGTAGCCTTTGTGGAGAAGAGGGAGGGGAATAGAATGAAGATCCCCTTTTCTGAAGCACCACATGCTGTATTTATAGGCAAAATCCGAGTTACTAGGCTTCCTGAGCGGTCCGGGCCCACCAAAACCATAGCCAATCCAAACCCCAAACACCACGACCGACCCCGAATTTAAAATATGCCAACCCGATATCCCCTGGGAATGACCCAAAGCAGGCCTATTCAAGACTCAGAGTAAACTAGGCTAGAACTCGGAGTGAAATGAATCCGATCCTATCCTTAAACATGCCGACCCACAATTTTGTTGCCGACCTATTAAGGCGGAACCACACGTGCCAAACCATCAATGCCAAACCATATCTGGCCGACCCATCTTAACTTTTCTACCATGACCGAACGATACATGCCGAACCAGGGATAGGCAAATACCGACCTGAAGCAAATCAAAGAAGTCGATCCCCTAGTGCTGCCGACCTACTCCTTTGGACCGACCCTGAGATGACGATCCAAACTTGTGATGATGCCAACCTAGGGTGATCTAAAACATGCCGAACCACCTTCAATGTCGACCCACTCCAATCACCGACCCACTCCAATCACTGATCCACTACAATCACCGTCCTACTCCAACATGACCGAACCACCTCTTACCAACCCAAAACCTTCAAAACATCGACCCACCCATGAACTCCTACTGAACTAGAGCAACTTAAAGCACAACTCAATGTGACCCGAAGAAAGCTCCATGAAAACTTGAAGCAAACCTAGGAACGACTCGAAGTAAACCCCGGGTGACTCACGACAACTCGACTTTTGTGGAAACCCATATTTCGAGTATCCCATGACTTTTGTCCGTCGACTATGCCCAAACCCGACTTTACAATCATGATTATCCTCCGTGCTTGACCGTCTATCCATCCAGTTGACTCAAACTCATCGTATTCTAGTCTGGACAAACAAGTAGTCGATTTAGTTAAATCCGCCTGTCTATGGCCTTGCCAAAAAAGGGTTAACATTTGCCCCCCAAAACATGCCTTGCTATTGGAAGGTGTGTTTTGAATAGCTTCAAATCTGATATCCAAAGTCCATATGTTATTCATAGCCGTACCTTTCAGTTCATAATCCAATCCATTTTATCCAAGTTCCATTGTCGTATCCTTGTCCAAATCTACAACTGCTTCGAATCGATATCTGATTCCAATCCAGTAACTAAATCCTTATCCAATTCCACATCGATCCCAACCCGACAATATTCTAATCCATCCATATCCAATAACCAATAACCACATCTATGACCTCTTCGGGTCGATATCCAAATCTGGGACCGCTCAGGTCCCATGTCCAAATCCTTAGCTGTTCATAGCCAATATCCAAATCCATAACCTCTCTCGGTTCTTGCCAAGCGTAATCCACACTCGACGACCTGTGTTAAGTAATGCCATGGTTTTTCAGGTTCAGTGTCCCTGAATGCTAAGTAATGTCGTGGATTAAGTCCTAAGACGAATCCTGGTCGCTCCGAACCCTTGCCGAGCATAGTCCATACTCGACAACCTGTGATAGTAACCGATAGATAATATAGTGCCTAAATCCTAGGCCGAATCCTTGTCTCTCCAGACCCCTACCGAGCATAGTCCATGCTCGACAACCTTTTAGCCAAAAATTAGACAAAAAGTCAACCAAAATCCAATCCAAAATCCAGATTTAAACCAAAAAACCAGAAATCCATATCAAAGGTCCAAACCACAAGGAAAATGTCCAAACTGGAATCCAAATCAAAAAACAAACAAAACTGGGAGTTCAAACCAAACTCCAAAACCAAAGAAGAAAAAGTAAGTGTTCAAACCAAAAGAAAAAACAGATTCCACAAACTAGAGCGTCACGATTTATCATCATCTCAGAGCATGCCTAGGGGTTATCTCTGTCCCCATACATGAGTAAGCCACTGATTCGTTAGCCCAAAGTTTGTTACTTATTCCAAACCATCACGATTAGTTGATGACCAACCGATCACCATTCCTAGGCCTCGCGCCATCGTTGTTCAAGGTATGAGGTGGCTGCTCCTGTTCCACCGTTGCGTTCCGAGTTTCGACATATTGCTACAATTGACCATTCCTTACATGCTCATCGATTATATCCTTTAGATGCATGCAGCAGTTAGTATCATGCCCGTCCAGGTCATGAAAGAGGTAGTGCCCTCATGATGCCCTTTCGCATTCTGAGGGTTCCCTCCATGTCAGCCTTCGGTAACGAAGGCGATCTCGAGTATCCAAGTATATCCGCTTCAGTGTCTCATTCAGTCCTGTATAAGTGGAGAATTTTGGTTCTCCCCAGCACTTCCTTTTCCCTTTATCCTTATTTTTACTTGAGCTTTCTCTTGACGGTTCTCTATCCTTAACCATGTTTACTTCCTTTGACCTCATATCCAAACATGCAGCCTCTTGTCGAAGAAATCTCTTAGCTTCATGAAAGAATTCTTTGAGGTCCATTGGTGGATCCCGTATCAACGATACTTTGAAATCTGAATCATCCCTTCCTGGCACCGCTTCCATCAAAACCATTGATGGTCTGGCCGATCCACCGAAGCAATTGCTGCATTAAACCGAGTTAAAAAAGTCCTGAGCGATTCTCCCGTCTTCTGCTTCAATGACGTCAGTGTCATCACATTCTTCGGCCTTTTGACGTGGAATCAAAACTTTTTCAAAAACCTATCCACCAATTCTGTCCATGTTCCAACTAATCCATCATCTAGCTGTCTGAACCACATAGCAGCTATATCGGTCAAGTACAGGGGAAAACACTGGGCCATAACCTCCTTTGATGCCACCAACACTTCCTGATGCCTTGTGTACCCCATCAAGTGGTCAGTGGGATCCGTCTTACCACTGTATACTTCCAGAGTTGGCAGCTTGAAATCGGGTGGATTCCTAGTTATCCTGATGTTTCGGATAAACGGACTTTTGTTGACTCCCTCCAAATCTTTGTTTTCCATACCTCCGCGAATAGTTTTCCCGATAATGTCAACTAATCTAGTGTTACCTACCAAGGGTTGCCACCCATCCACATTTCCTAACCGCCCTACAAGTCCATGAGGGAATTTTGGCACATACTCCTTGTCACGTACTCCTATATTCATGTTGGCGCCGAGCTGTGCAGCATCATCTGGTATCCATCTATGGATTGGTCTTGCATTATCTGGTGGTGTGCCTCCGAGTCTAGGTCCACCCAGATTGATAATTATTTGCTGATTGGGGGCTGCCCCTGCTGAACCGCTCCATCTACTTGCCAGTTGAGTACTTTTGATCCAACTCTATGGATTTGAAGTCCTACAAATCATGTTGTTCCTACCTGTCCAAATTGCCTAAGAAGGGTCTGCATCATTTTCTCTTGTCTTTTTATCAACTGCTCCTGCATGGAATCCATCATAATCTGCATCTCGTCCCTGGTGATGTAGATGGATGCCCGATCTGACCTAGCTTCAGAGGAAGCCTCTTGACTTCCCTCCCGATTGCTCCTTTCTGTTACTTGTCTCCTTGTCGATGGCCTAACCATCGCTTTCCAAAATCTGGATTCCTAAGCCTTTAAATCCAAAATCCAAGCTTTAGAATCCCTGAGTGCTAGCGTTCTCAGTGAAAGCACCAAAATGTTAGCGCCAAAATTGCTTAC
The DNA here is from genome assembly GCA_030765085.1 of Allium cepa. Lineage (NCBI taxonomy): Eukaryota > Viridiplantae > Streptophyta > Magnoliopsida > Asparagales > Amaryllidaceae > Allium > Allium cepa. The sequence goes on from CM060935.1 coordinate 969,117,331, forward strand.
TAACACCCAAACGCCGTTGACACCAAATTGTAGTTACAGATCATAGACAGAATGTATGTAGAGAGTATAAATATGAAGAATGGTTGAAATTAAAAAGAAAGCAGTAATAACAGAGGATTTATAGTGGTTCGGATAACTCTGGTCTACGTCCACTCCAGAATTTTCCTTTTTATTAATATTAGAATCAAGTACAATTACAATCCGGAGTTTTCAAAACAATAATGGCAGAGTAGACTTTGTGGAGAAGAGGGAGGAGAATAGAATGAAGATCCCTTTTTCTGAAGCACAATATGTTGTATTTATAGAAAAAATCCGAGTTACTGGGCATCCTGAGTGATCTGGGCCGACCAAGACCATAACCGTTCCAAACCCCCAAACACCATGACCGACCCCGAGTTTATAATATGCCAACCTGATATCTCCTGGGCATGACCCGAAGCAGGCATATCCAAGACTCGGAGTAAACTAGGCTAGAACGCGAAGTGAAATGAAGCCGATCCTATCCTTAAATATGTCGACCCACAATTTTGTTGCTGACCCATTAAGGCCGAACCACACGTGCCAAATCACCAATGTCGAACCATATTTGGCCGACCCACCTTAACTTTTTTACCATGACCGAACGATACATGCCGACCCGAGGATACATGAATAACGACCCGAAGCAAATCAAAGATGTCTATCCCCTAGTGTTGCCGACCCACTCCCTTGGACCGACCCTGAGATGCCGATCCAAGCTTGTGATGATGCCGACCCGAGGTGATCTAAAACATGTTGAACCACCTTCAATGTCGACCCACTCCAATCACCGACCCACTCCAATCACCGATCCACTCCAATCACTAACCCACTCCAACATGATCAAAACACCTTCCTACCAACCCAAAACCTCACACCGACCCACTCATGAACTCCTACCGACCCAGAGCAACTCGAAGCACAACTCAATGTGACCCGAAGGAAACCCAATGAAAACTCGAAGCAAAGTTGGGAACGACTCGAAGTAAACCCCGGGTGACTTGCGACAACTCGACTTTTGTCGAAACCCATATTTAGAGTATCCTGTGACTTTTGTCCATCGACTATGCCGAACCCCGGCTTCACAATCATGATTATCATCCGTGTCTAACCGTCTATCCATCCAGCTGACTCAAACTCATCGTATTCCAGTCTCGACAAACAAGTAGTCGATTTAGTTAATTCTGTCTGTCCACGGCCTTACCAAATGGTTGGTTAACATATATATACATATATATGAACTTTTGATGCTTTGTACTCTCTTTTTTATTTCTGGTTGGCTATTCTTGTCTTGCACATGAGTTGCGCTCCACTATTGTCTCATGTATATGTATATTAGTGTGCTTTCTTTTGCTGCTTCTGATAACTACACTTGAGTTGAGTCTAAAACATGGTTGAGATGACCTTGTGCATACTAACACTATGTTGAGCCTTCGGACTTGACCTTTGCAACTGTCCATGAGATTTAATCGATGTCTGACCTTATGATATTCACAATAGTATACTATGCATATCATAAGTTGTCCGTGCACATATATGTTTGTCCCTGTCTAAATATGAAGAGAGAGAAAATATCCATCAACTGAGGCAATAATAATATTCAAATTCAATTTTATTTATGCAATTTAGATTCTTTTTTTTCGGTTTACTACTTTGTTTATTTGATAGATATTAGAGATGGCTGGTCACCAGCTGGAGCAAGCAAATCAAGATCAAAATTGAGTGTGAGTGAGCGGGAAATCAAAGTGTTGTATATGAGTGTATAAAGAAATTGTGCATAAGAGAGTATGGAAATTTGTATAATGACAGATTATACTGTAATTGAAAATTTTAAATATAGTAGAAGCAAATAATGTGTACTACTTGAAATTGGAATAAATATTTATTTGAATAAAATATTAGTTTAAATGAAATTCCAATTCATTTATTTCATTCTGTGAAATCGCAACAGTATAATAAGAAAAACATTCCACGAATATATATATATATATATATATATATATATATTATTAAACAAAAATCACAAATCATTGTAATCTATAAGTTTTAAAATTTGTAATTAAGGGGATAATTAATCATATTTAAAATCATCAACTTATAGATTCAATACCTTGCTCATTAAAGGTCGGATTCAAATGCGGTCAGTCATGTTGGACTCATATCAACATCAACTATGGTTTGGAATTGAATTGGTGGAGATTGGAGCTTATGGAATTTTAAGGTAAGATCGAATCAAAATGCTTCGGCGATATCTGGAATTTTGGTGAATTTAACCCGGCTTTTTGGTTAATCGATAATGTTTTATAGTACATAAAAATTATTGGTTGTATGTTGGGATGTTATATTGGTTTTTTTTTATTTTGATGAATTGTCATTTCTAAAAACGGTAAATATATGAAATCATTTGGAGGGAAATTATATGACGAACAGGAAATTTTGTAGAAAGATCCCATGGGATTCATCGACATTGTTGATTTGTTTTCAATAATACCTTTGTTATATGAATTATTGAATATCAGACTCGATTGTTTGGCCTTATTAGATATGTTAATATATGTTCAAACTTAACCCATGTAGTGATAACAATAAATAACAACATTAATTAAGTGTTTTGTGGCTATTTGCCTCAATTTAGTGTTTTAAAATACTATTAACTACCGTTTTGGCCTGAAATGAGTTTTTGAAATGGAGAATGATTTCAAATCCAACCTTTGGGTTTTTTGGAATATTTTTATAAGTAGATTTTGAACTTTTCTAGTTTACCCCAATCTTTTTATTGCCCTTTTCTAAACTGTTTGGAAATGTTCTAAAATTGTTTAATTATTATTTAATAATGATTTAAAGTTGTTTAACTATTATTTAATAATGTTTAAAAGTTGTTTACTTCTATTCAGTATTGTTTAAAAGTTATTTATTAATATTTAACTATTGTGAAAAGTTGTTTATTTAAAATAATTGACATTGTTTTGAATTTATAATTATTATTTATTAATAATGTTTTGGAAGTTAATTATTATTTATTATAATAATGTTTGAAGAATAATTATTATTGTTTTATTAATAATGTTTGAAATTATTAGCCATCGTATTTATAATGTATTGAAGTTAATAATTATTATTTATTAGTAATAATCATTATTTATTAGTAATGTTTTGCATTAAAAAATTATTATCATAAAATAATGTTTTGAAATAAACAACTACTATTTATTTATAACGTTCTTAGGTTATTAATTTGTGACAACCCGTAATTTTTGATAATTAAAATATAAAATTAAATAAGATTTTGAAATTTAATATTATGATAAATTAAAATTTATGATTTATTAATGAAAAAATAGTTAGATATGATTTAATAATGTTGTTTTAATGATTATTGACAATTATTTTAATGTAATTTCAATAAATTGAAATTATTATAAAGTTAATTTGGTTGTAATTGTAAATAGGGAATTAAATTGGTAATTTAAGGTATTAATGAAATATAAATATTAAAATTGTGACGACCCCCCTTCTCGACGATCGAAAATCGACACAAAATACCCTACAGCATGATATGCCGACGATCAAGTGTCGGAAAGACGGATTGTTAAGGGAAAGAAAGAAGATAGAAGAAAGAAGGAACTAAATAATATCAGAATCTCACAGTCGCAGCGGAATAAAATATAATAGTCAATAATAGATCTTTACACAAAAATGAAAACTATATCTGTTTTATACAATATATCATCAGAGTATCTCAAACAAACAACAATTACCAGTCAGACAATCCCATACAATCACAGCAGCGGATAAATATACAAGTACGAATAATACGTCTCGGACTCCAGCTTCTCTACTGCTCCATTGCATTCTGTCCTGAACATATAATACTCGGTCTGACCCGAGCATTATAATGAAATAACACCCGAGTCATTCTGGAATACCAGCTGATAATAATGCACCCAAATTGATTATTAAAGTTTCAAAAATCCTTTTTGAAAACAAAAGCGTCTCGTAAGACCACGCCACAAATAAACATGTCGGGTTTTTACCTTACAATAGCTAAAACACTTTTTATAGAGATCCTTTGATATTATGATAGGCTCTATATACCAATACTTATAAAATAGCCGAAATCGTTACATGATTAAATTCCAGCTGCTAGCCACAGAGTGGGTAATACAAACAAAACTCGTAAAAGGCTCGTAGGGAGAATGGATTTCCAACTAATGACTAGGCACTGGGGTACCACCTGTCACGGTACCTAGTCTAGATCAGTGTACCGAGGACCACACCCGATCCCCTGCAACACAAGGCCCGGATTATCCCTTACTGGATAATCCCGAGTAAGATCACCCCACGGTTGAAATCAGCAACCGCACCACTAAGCCGAAATAAAAGGGACATCTATACAGGAATAAACTTACTCAGAAATGGGTGCTGCCCACCAAGCCTTGCTGCATAACCCCTGATTTTCAGTCATTCCCGGTTGATGAGGCTTGAGGCTAAGCGTTACCTTTTAGAACGTTTCACTTAGAATGCCCATCGCCCACCTGACGATGTTCCGAAAGCATTCGTCCATACAAGTCTGTCTCGGGTGCGAACGGAACCGAAGGCACTACTCCTACTACATCCATTTTGGAAATATCCTCATGATTAGTAGCGACTAGCCCTTCCACTTCATTGCTCCATCTTCGACTCCGAACTCGTTTTTCCCACGAAAACGTAAAAACCGGATCGAAGTGGTTTTCGAGAAATAAATCTCGATCTCGGTCTCTTCGAAACGATCAACGCATTTGTCCAATATTGATAGTCGGTGATTTAACTATCAATTAACATTCACAAACACCCATCACACAATAAATAATTCCCACATTATTTATTTTCCTCGAAAATATCTTTACAAGATATGTTTCCATTTTCAAAATCCCTTTGGAAACACTTTTCTAACCCAATTCTTATCATGGAATAAATTTCCTAAATTGTTACTTCCCTTGAAAACATCCAAGCACCAATCCTTAAGATTTAATATAATTTAAATACTTTATTCTTGAAAATACATCAAAACATTTATATTAACCTACTTACATACTTGATTTAATATATATATATATATATATATACTTTTAAAAATATCTCAAATCAAACTGCTTTAGAAAATATAAACTATTTTCTTCAAATAAAGTCAAGTCATACAAATTTAAATAAAGCTATGAAATCCTATACAAGTTTTCAAATAATACTTTAATTAATTATCTTTAAAATAAAACCATTTATAAAGTATAAATAATAATAATATTCTTTAAGCATAATTCTAATTACCCTTTTAAAATAATTACTTCTATAACTACTTTGATATATGTTCACTTTTAAAATTCTTACAACTTAAAAAAAATTCTCGAAACCATTCTTTAATATGACTTCAAACTCTAACGTTTCAAAAATCTACTTTAAAAACGTACTTGGCCTTAAGGGAAATACACTTCCATTTTAGGATAACCAAAGAATTCTTTTCCTCAATCTTACACGATTTATCCCAATTCAATTTTTTGTTCATCCCGTAAAATTCTTTCCATACTTTAAAAATAGCTCCTTTTATTTTTAAACACATTGCTATTTCCTGGAAATCGTTTTCAAACATAATATTTAAAATATTTAAAATAAAGCTTCATGAAATTATTTAATTGAAAATAATATTAAGGAAATATATAGAGGTTTCCTAAGTAATTTAAGTCAAATGTAACCTTTAAAATAAAGTTATTAAATTAAATATTTATATTATAATTTGCTTTTGTGAACTTAATACCACTTTACCTTTTAAACTTAATTAATACCATAATTACTAAATCAAATATTTGCTTTCACTTAAAAACAATTTGAAGTAACATTTCTTTCTAAAATATTCTAACATATTTAAACTACAGATTTATATTTGAAAACTTTTCTTAAAAACATACTAAAGTTTCCAGGAGAAAGCACACTTCCATTCTTTAAAAATAAATCTCGCTATTCTTTTAAACAATTCACATTTCCTTTTAGAATCACTATTTCAAACACTTTAAATTACCAACCAATTCCTTGAATTTAATCCCTTTTAAATCTTTACTTAGGAATTTCTTTAATATCCTTTAAACCCAATTCATCTATTTATATTTAAAATTTTCAGGTGGTATTCATCCAATCACAGCACAACACAATTTCAATTTCAATTTAATTCATCACAGCATATAAATAAAACACAGCATAACAAGATCTAAACAATTTATCACGGAATAATAAATAAGATATATCACAGAATATAAATTAATTTCTATTTGTGAGGAATCCAGTTGGATCCCTCCAACCTGTTTCCCTGCATTCATAGATATTAGCACAACAAATAAATATATATTTAATTTGATAATAATTATCATATTCAGAAAATCAACCAATCAAACATTTACTGGTGTCCAGATGTGAGTGAGAATAACTCACCTCGAGTTTTGCTGGACGTTTAAATTTTTGAATTAAATCTCCTGCAATTGATTTAACCCAAAAATTTCGCTAGTTCCAATCGTCCCAATGTACTCCACTGCGTAGCACTCGTCTCTATGACCATGGCGCCGCCAATTCATCGAATTTTGAAGAGCTTTTATGACCTTGCAAGCAGTAGTCTCGATAACATATCATCTTATCTCAAAAACCCATTGATCAAACCACACAGCACCATCTCCTCAACAAACTGGATCATGCATCACCGGATCTCGGTTTCGGCATCTAAAGTTCATCAACCAAACACGGATTCAACAGCCTCAAACAACACGGTACTCAGGCAACTGTCAACATAAGAGCATCGATCTACAAGAAGCATCTAGCATGGCTTCAGAAACAGGAAGCGTTCTTCGTCATCCACGTGGCATCACCTTCATCCATCACGACTTGGTCAGATGATGACAGATCCAGGCTTCAAAAGGCGGTAGCAGCTCCAGATCTAGCCGTGCTTATCATTCAAGGTGTCGACGATAGTCAGCAACAAACACGGCATCATCGGCGGTTCCCCCTTTTTTTCGAAGAAATTATCTTATGCTGATTCCTTTGAGAAGAGGTAAGGAGCAGTTGGGCTTCTCTAAGGCTGTTCTTATCTAAAATTTTGGGGTAAAAATGGTGGCCACGAATATAACTAGGGTTTCCATACCATATGTGAATATATATATAAGTGAATTATTTAATATTATTTTCAAATTTAACGATCATTTCAAACGAACTCCAAATTAGACATGCCGTCAGACGAATATAAGGTTTTACCCACATTCCGAACACAATGGAACATGTTTCGGAGGCTAATTCGATCATATGCGCGAGTTATGGAAACAAACGATCAATTTTTAATTAAATTGATTAAAATAATTTTCTATGCGTTTTGAGCTACCACGGTTAAACGACAACTCCGATTGCTACGAAAATTGAAATCCGATAATAACTAACTATTACGGATCCAATGGAACTGATTTTGTCGAATTCCGAGATTGTGCCTCGGAAGGCTATTTTTAAATATCGATTTAAACGATATATTATTAAAACTTAACAAAACATTCCAAATTCAATTTCAACACTTTTACTATCTTCAGTATTATCAATATAAATTTTACAGACCTTTAAATTATACTTTTACAAGCTTAAAATTCCAGATTCAACATCTTACCCAATTTCCAATAATTAAATTCAACAGTTAAATTTCCAAATAATGGTGATATTTGAAATTTAAGTTACAAATTAACTTTTAAATATTTAAAATTAATTGAATATTCCGATTTTAAATGCTCAAAAATTCCGAGTCGTCACATTCCTCTCCCCTTAAAAGAATTTCGTCCTCGAAATTACTAGTTAGGAAGAATGATTCAATACCCATTACTATTTTCCAAAACCAAACAGTTTTATCAACTTGTGATAACATATCATTTATTAAAGACCCACTATTACTTCAACCAACTCTCAAAACCTTACATAGTTTCCAATAACATTATTTACTCCACTTATTCAAATTTAAATTCAAATTCAAATTTAAATATCCCAATTTTCTCAAAAAAAAATTCTAACTCTCTAGATTTTCGAAAAATTTCGCCAGCGTCTCCTTTGCGCTGCTAGCTCGGTACAACTATAAAAGGCCTCTACGGGCTCCCAAATTCCAAAAGAAAACAAAAGGCCAAGTGGCTATATCAAAATCCCAATCAAATTTCATACTAAAGTTTAAACACATACCTGTTTGGTCGGGCAATTCAAATTTATCATCTGAAATCAAAACCAATTTTCCTTTCCCTTTATAATACCTGCATATCCTACATAGCAATAATATCCAATCACAATATTCCAAAAATATTTTATCAACTTCCTTACTAAATGTCAATATTTATTCATTCAAATATTAACTTAGAATATATTTGTAATATCAATTTCCCTTTTTAGAATTCACCATTTCTTTCTTAAGTTTAGTATAAGCATTTTATATGCTTCTTTATTTATTTTAACTTCACCACTTTAGTTTATATCTATTTTTATTCAAATTGGTTCTCCCATTTCCATATGAATTCAATTTATTCTTATCTCTGAATATAAAATTTCATCTTCCATTTACAACTGATTCATATCATTATTTTAAATTAGTTTCATTCACTAATTTATTTCAATTTCCAGTTTAAAATCGTTTTGTCGTTAACAAAAAATTTCTAAAATTTTCTAACTCCCAAATTTCCGAAAATTTTTGGCAGAGTCTCCTTTGTACGGAGGAGCTTTTGCAATATCACAATAGATGTAAATATATACCCACACGGTCGGAAAACCAAAACAGTTCATATTTCCTATTTTTATTATGTAGGCGTACCTTTGTTAGCATTTTAAAAGAAAGCGGCTAATTTATATTGCATATATGCGCTACAACTCTATCTACTGCCTCCCGTACCTGTATTTACTTAGACAAACACATCAGTTTTCAATAATATGAGAATTTTAATAACATTCTATTCATTAAACTAGCCAAACACATCAATTACATGGTTTAAATAGGCAAACTTCATAATTTAACAATGTTAACCATATTTTATCAGCAATTCAAAGATTTCAATCACCTTTTTAAATTTCTTATACAAGTCCAAACTTCATTTTATCTCACTCGAATAATTTACACTCAAGTTCACTATATACCATTCATATTAATTACGACCAATTCATTTGTACCAATTAAGCTCATATTCACATCATTTTGGTTTAACATATGTATTACTTGCATCAATTTACTTCAATTTGATATATTTGCATGATATTCATAGTCCACTTCATTTATATGCAAATCCACTAAATTAAATTCTGACCCATTCCAATTTATTCAAAAACCAATTCCATTTGCTTCTTTAAACCAACACAATTCCAAATACAACAAAACGACCAATCCTTATGCAATTCTCATGTCATTCAAGCAAATAACCATCACTTAAGCCTATAACCATTTAAAATTAATTTCAACTTAGATCTACATTAATATTATTCCATTCGGAATTTTCACAACCCCAAATATTCTTATTTTCTTGCAATTTCAAATCAAATCCTTATTCTCACTTCAAGTTCACCATTCAACTTAAGTTTTAAATTAATAACATCCCATTCTATATTATTTAATTACAACTCACACCTTCTTATTTCATCACGACAATTAATTAAAATTCTTTTCACTTGCCTTCAATTTTATTACCTAAACAAATTTCATTCAAGATCACTTATAAAGCTCGACCACAATCATTCTTTCCCAATTTGCTTAAGTTCTTTCACACTATTTTATTTCTTCTTAAATCAATTTTATTTTTATCTTATTTGATTCTCATTCAATCAAATTCCAATCCATTTACAAATTTTAATTCAATTTTTTTATTTATTCAATCCATTTGAAATTTTAATTCATCTCCTCGATTCATTCTGAATTTTGTTAATAATATGACCACTATATATTATTCCACTCATTTGAATTTATTTATAATTAAAACCATCGCTATTATAATCTAATTCCATTATTCATTCAGACTCTCAACTTTTTATTGCCAAAATTAAATTCCATACCAGAGCTGGGTTTTTATTGTTCTTTCAAAATTTTCTTAACAAACCACGAAAATTTCATCCATGCCAATACAAATTCCATTTAATTTAGTTTACACTAAATTCATTTTCAAGCTTCTCCTTATTTAATTTAGCTTACGCTAAATTCATTCTCAAACAATTCCTTTGAATGTAGTTGGGTTAAAATTTTATTCATACAATATCCTTTCAACTTAATTAAATTTTCTTTCAATTCAATTCTTTTTCAAATTTAATTCAAGTCCAACTAAGTTTTATTTAGCCAACTTGAATCCATTCCATATACAAGTTCAAATTTATTTACTGACTTAAGTTCATTCACATCCTTTATATCTCACTTTACCTTATCTTACTTTACATTTCATTTGAGATTAAGTTTGAGTTCACCATACCATTCAACTATTTCCCATTTGTGATTATAATTCCATTTTACTTGGGTTTACAATCTGTTTTTCTATTCTTAAATTCACTAACTTATTTATTTTAAAGCTCATATTGCTTATTTTAATCCATTTCCATCTTATAATCAAAATTCCAAATTCTATATATATATATATATCACTGTATTCTTACGGATACAAAATTTTCTTTCAATTTAATTCTTTGCAAATTTTAAATCCACAATTTCAGATTATAAGTATAACACTTAACAGCTTATGGGTACAATTCATTACACAATGACCCATAATTACCAAGTTATTTTACACTTTGATTTAATCCAAATCAATTTAATTCTAAGTCCAATTCATTTAATTTATCCCAAGTTAAATTCAAATTTTCTATTCACTTCAATATTCAAGTTAAATTTTAAATCCAGGATTAAAATTTTCATTTTCTTCTTATTAATATCAACTTCGCTTAATAAATTCAATAGTTGATTCATTTTAACTCTACACATTATTTAAATAGGATTTTCCAGAATTCAATTACCCGGTTTTATATCAAACCATTTTGAAATAATAATCAACTCATACCCATTTGGTATATCAATCCAATCACCAGATTTCCAAAACAACTTGGTTGTACCAAAACAATTTCCCTCTTTTGAAATTTCCAAAACAAATGGTATACCCAACAAGTCCAAACAATATCATAACCAACCACTTTGGTAGCAATCCATCACTTTAGGAACTCGAAAATGAATTCTAATGATGTGGCCATCATCATCAGGATTATTTTCCAGCGACTGAAGTGAGATCAGTGCTTCCTTACTCTCCCAAATTCATTTCAAAACAATTCCCATTCAAAAATACCTCCCAAAGTAATATTCCATTACTGCCTTCAAACACATTAGCAAACATTTCAATCTTTCCCAGGATTTTAAATTTCCAAATTTTGTTTCAATATATTTAAAACACTTTTCAAAATTTCTAGGATTTATATTCTAGTTTAATTCAAATTTAGTTATTCTTCTTTTGCATAATTTATACTCATGGAATTTTATTTGGTTATAACCATTTTAAATTTTAGATCAAGTTTTAGATTCTTATTTGATTATAGTATTAACAACCAATCATCCAAATATATATAATAATTTTAGAAAATTATTCCTTTTATATCAAAATATAATTTTGGGTAAAATTATTTCATTTACCCTCTTTCAAAACAATACTATGTCAGTTTATCTTGTTTAAGAGTTTAGAAACCGCTATCGATACGGTTGTACTTCCCGCACGGACCAGAATTCATAAACACTCAACCGATAAGTCAACACAGTATAAAAACAAATTTTATATTCACTAACAAGTACGCTCTCATATCTATTATTACACTCAACTCATTATAGAGTACTATCGACTCTGTTACATGACTAATTTCCCCACCAAAGCCTAGGTTGTAGCCAACCTAAGCTCTGATACCAAGTGTGACGACCCGCCCTTCTCGACCCTCGAAAATCGACACAAGATATTCCACAGTATGATATGCCGACGATCAAGTGTCGGAAAGACAGATTGTTAAGGGAAAGAAAGAAGATAGAAGAAAGAAGGAACTAAACAATATTAGAATCTTACAGTCGCAGCGGAATAAAATATAATAGTCAATAATATATCTTTATACAAAAATAAAAAATATATCTGTTTTATACAATATATCATCAGAGTATCTCAAACAAACAACAATTACCAGTCAGACAATCCCATACAATCACAGCAGCGGATAAATATACAAGACGAGTAATACGTTCGGACTCCAGATCCTCTCCTGCTCCATGGCATCCTGTCTTGAACATATAATACTCGGTCTGACCCGAGCATTATAATGAAATAACACCCGAGTCAGTCTGGAATACCAGCTGATAATAATGCACCCAAATTGATTATTAAAGTTTCAAAAATCCTTTTTGAAAACAAAAGCGTCTCGTAAGACCACGCCACAAATAAACATGTCGGGTTTTTACCTTACAATAGCTAAAACACTTTTTATAGAGATCCTTTGATATTATGATAGGGTCTATATACCAATACTTATAAAATAGCCGAAATTGTTACATGATTAAATTCCAGCTGCTAGCCACAGAGTGGGTAATACAAACAAAGCTCATAAAAGGCTCGTAGGGAGAATGGATTTCCAACTAATGACTAGGCACTGGGGTACCACCTGTCACAGTACCTAGCCTAGATCAGTGTACCGAGGACCACACCCGATCCCCTGCAACACAAGGCCCGGATTATCCCTTACTGGATAATCCCGAGTAAGATCACCCCACGGTTGGGATCAGCAACCGCACCACTAAGCGGAAATAAAAGGGACATCTATACAGGAATAACCTTACTCGAAAATGGGTGCTGCCCACCAAGCCTTGCTGCATAACCCCTGATTTTCAGTCATTCCCGGTTGATGAGGCTTGAGGCTAAGTGTTACCTTTTAGAATGTTTCATTTAGAATGCCCATCGCCCACCTGACGATGTTTTGAAAGCATTCGTCCATACAAGTCCGTCCCGGGTTCGAACGGAACCGAAGGCACTACTCCTACTACATCCATTTTGGAAATATCCTCAGGATTAGTAGCGACTAGCCCTTGCACTTCACTGCTCCATCTTCGACTCCGAACTCGTTTTTCCCATGAAAACGTACAAACCGGATCGAATTGGTTTTCGAGAAATAAATCTCGATCCCAGTCTCTTCGAAACGATCAACGCATTTTTCCAATATCGATAGTCGGTGATTTAACTATCAATTAACATTCACAAACATCCATCACACAATAAATAATTCCCACATTATTTATTTTCCTCAAAAATATCTTTACAGTATATGTTTCCATTTTCAAAATCCCTTTGAAAACACTTTTCAAACCCTATTCTTATCATGGAATAAATTTCCTAAATTGTTACTTCCCTTGAAAACATCCAAGCGCCAATCCTTAAGATTTAAAATAATTTAAATACTTTATTCTTGAAAATACGTTAAAACATTTATATTAAACCTACTTACATACTTCATTTAATATATATATATATATATATATATATATATATGCTTTTAAAAATATCTCAAATCAAACTGCTTTAGAAAATATAAACTATTTTCTTCAAATAAAGTCAAGTCATACAAATTTTAAATAAAGCTATGAAATCCTATACAAGTTTTCAAATAATATTTTAATCGATTATCTTTAAAATAAAACCATTTATAAAGTATAAATAATAATAATATTCTTTAAACATAATTCTAATTACCCTTTTAAAATAATTACTTCTATAACTACTTTGATATATGTTCACTTTTAAAATTCTTATAACTTAAATTTTTTTATCGAAACCATTCTTTAATATAACTTCAAACTCTAACATTTCAAAAATCTACTTTAAAAGCATACTTGGCTTTCAGGGAAATACACTTCCATTTTAGGATAATCAAAGAATTCTTTTTATCAATCTTACACGATTTATCCCAATTCAGTTTTTCGTTCATCCCGTAAAATTCTTTCCATACTTTAAAAATAGCTCCTTTTATTTTTAAACACATTGCTATTTCCTGGAAATCATTTTCAAACATGCGTTTAAAATATATAAAATAAAGCTTCTAGAAATTATTTAATTGAAAATAATACTTAAGGAAATATATAGAGGTTTCCTAAGTAATTTAAGTCAAATTTGACCTTTAAAATAAAATTATTAAATTAAATATTTATATTATAATTTGCTTTTGTGAACTTAATACCACTTTACCTTTTAAAAATAATTAATACCATAATTACTAAATCCAATATTTGCTTGCACTTAAAAACAATTTGAAGTAACATTTCTTTCTAAAATATTCTAACATATTTAAACTACAGATTTATATTGGAAAACTTTTCTTAAAAACATAGCAAAGTTTCCAGGAGAAAGCACACTTCCCATTCTTTAAAAATAAATCTCACTATTCTTTTAAACAATTCACATTTCCTTTTAGAATCACTATTTCAAACACTTCAAATTACCAACCAATCCCTTGAATTTAATCCCCTTTAAATTCTTGACGTAGGAATTTCTTTAATATCCTTTAGACCCAATTCATCTATTTATATTTAAAATTTTCAGGTGGTATTCACCCAACCACAGTACAACACAATTTAAATTTCAATTTAATTCATCACTGCATATAAATAAAACACGGCATAACAAGATCTATTATCGCAGAATAATAAATAAGATATATCACAGAATATAAATTAATTTCTATTTGTGAGGAATCCAGTTGGATCCCTCCAACATGTTTCCTGCATTCACAGATATTAGCATAACAAATAAATATCTATTTAATTTGATAATAATTATCATATTCAGCAAATCAACCAATCAAACGTTTACTGATGTCCAGATGTGAGTGAGAATAACTCACTTCGAGTTTTGCTGGACGTTTAAATTTTGGATTTAAATCGCCTGCAATTGATTTAACCCAAAAATTTCGTTAGTTCCAATCGTCCCAGTCTACTCCACTGTGTAGCGCTCGTCCCTATGACCACGGTGCCGCCAGTTTATCGAATTCTGAAGACCTTTTACGACATTGCAAGCAGCAGTCTCGATAACATATCATCTTATCTCAAAAACCCATTGATCAACCCACACAGCACCATCTCCTCAACAAACTGGATCATGCATCACGGATCTCGGTTTCGGCATCAAAAGTTCATCAACCAAACACGGATTCAACAGCCTCAAACAACACGGTACTCAGGCAACTGTCAACATAAGAGCATCGATCTACAAGAAGCATCTAGCATGGCTTCAGAAACAGGAAATTCTCTAGATCGGCAATAGCACGTTCTTCGTCATCCACGCGGCATCACCTTCAGCCGTCACAACTTGGTCAGATGATGATAGATCCAGGCTTCAAAAGGCGGTAGCAGCTCCAGTTCTAGCCGTGCTTATCATTCAAGGTGTCGACGATAGTTGGCAATAAACACGGCATCATCGGCGGTTCACCTTTTTTTTAGAAGAAATTATCTTATGGTGATTCCTTTGAGAAGAGGTAAGGAGCAGTTGGGTTTCTCTAAGGTTGTAATTATCTAAAATTTTGGGGGTAAAAATGGAGGCCACGAATATAACTAGGGCCGCCAGGCGAATATAAGGTTTTACCCGCATTCCGAACACAATGGAACATGTTTTGGAGGCTAATTCAATCATATGCGCGAGTTACGGAAACAAACGATCAATTTTTAGTTAAATCGATTAAATTAATTTTCTATGCGTTTTGAGCTGCCACGGTCAAACGACAACTCTAATTGCTACGAAAATTGAAATTCGTTAATAACTAACTATTACGGATCTAATGAAACCGATTTCGTCGAATTCCGAGACTGTGCCTCGGAAGGCTATTTTTAAATATCGATTTAAACGATATATTACTAAAACTTAACAAAACATTCCAAATTCAATTTTAACACTTTTACTATCTTCAGTATTATCAATATAAATTTTACAAACCTTTAAATTATACTTTTACAGGCTTAAAATTCCAGATTCAACATCTTACCCAATTTCCAATAATTAAATTCAATAATTAAATTTCCAAATAATGGTAATATTTTTTTTTTTGAATTGCCTAGAGAACCAAGCTTCTCTTGTAAACTCTAGGGAAGTATGTGCCTGCCAAACACATACTTCGGGTACTTGTTACACGGTTGTCAGTTTCGGGGTTCGAACTCGTGACCTTCGATCACGCAGTCCGGACCATCAACCAACTGCACCAACCCTGTTGGCAAATAATGGTAATATTCGAAATTTAAGTTACAAATTAACTTTTAAATATTTAAAATTAATTAAATATTCCAATTTTAAATGCTCAAAAATTCCGGGTCGTGACATTAATTAATACGGTAAAGGATGATAACCGTAAAGTATGAATGAAATAAAATATGGACTAATGTTAATTATATTCATACGGTATTTATGATTCAATAATAAGAGTGAGAATCAAAATAAAAGAATGTGATTGAATAAAAATTATTATTAACTAGGATTTTATTTTTGTTGTAATTGAATGTTGATATTTATGAAATATTTAAATCTTGGGTTTAATAAGGAATTTTTTTTAAAAGGGTATAAATTTCTATGTGGTCAAAAATGATAAATTATTAACTTTTAAATTTGAATTCGAAAAGTGATTAAATTAATTTAATTATAATTTGTTTAATTAACGTGAAAATTAGCCATTTTGTCCATTGTCTCGGTTTCGATGAAACTAGTTTCATCGGATCCGTAACAGTGAGTTATTATAGGATTTCAAGTTTCGTAGCGATCGGACTTGTTGTTTGATCGTGCGAGCTCAAAACACATAGAAATCAATTAATGTAATTTAAATGGATATAATTTGATTTTAAAAGCTAACTTCTGTATGCAATGGAATTTGGGTTTGAAACTAGTTCCGTTGAGTTCAAAAATATCAAAAACCTATATTTCGATATATTGGATAACCCACTTTCGTTTCGGAAACGGAATGAGCTTTTCGAGTTCGTGTAATCGTCTCGACCAATTCAATCTTTACCATTCGTGTTTATCCATCTATCTATATAAATAGATTTTGTTTCTCTAACCCTAGCAGCCTTTTCTTGTTGTTTGTACATACATTTTCCTTCTCATCTCCTCTTTCCAATGGCAGACAAACCAAAACCTAAATTCTCAAATTCAATTGCAAATAAAAATCAAATCAAAAAAAAAATCTGAACTCCTCAAACAATGTCATATTATATATCGTTAGAAATCTCCCGACGAGCGTAATCTCTATTCGTTGTTCGTTTTTGCAATCAAATTTTGCTTTGTCCAAAAGTGAACAAAACATTTGCTGTCATCTATTTGGTGGTTGATCAACAGCGACGATGTAGCGACTCGAGAGTACAGTTGTGTAGAGATTGTCATGGGGAGTTCATCGGAGTGGTTCGTTTGGAGATATGATGGTTGGATTGGCGTGGAAATTCGATTACGGTTTAACTAGGGAGGCGATGGCTGGCTTTTTTTTTGGGACGTCGTCCAGCGATGTCGTGGGTCATGTGTGGTCGGGGGATGGTGCGTGGGTAGAGGTGAGTCGTTCGGAGGTGACATGCAAGGGTTTCTGGAAGAGGGAGGTGACGTGTACCTATGTATATTATTTAATTTTTCAATCATTCTAACACGCATAACTTTTTCATACGAGCTCGTATTCATGTGTGGTTCTCTCTGTTGCGAATGTATTGAAATTTCGGACATTAGGAACTGATTTGGCTGCATTCTACGACTGTTAGAATTTTGGCCTTTATTTGGATTTTAAATCGATTTGAATCAATGGTGAGTGTTTTAACATACTCACGAATGCTAAACAATCTTATGTTAGTTAAATTAAATTTATGATATGGTTAGAAATTGATTGATTGTTGTTTGGTATATTTAAATTGCCATTCGAGTTAAATTTGAATTTATATTGAATTTAACTTCCATTTAATTTAATATTGAATTTAAATTGTTAATTGAATACCTGATAATGATAACCAGTTAATTGCTGTGATTTATTGGCTGATTTGAATGATGATTGTGATGGATGCTTAATTTGTTGACATTTTGCATGATTCGATGTTATGTTTATTTTATATGCCATTATCACACTACAAGTTCCCTTAGCTATTGTTAGGAAAATCACCATGGGTTGAAATGACACATACCCGAAATGATCTTATAGATCGGGGAGAAGTCGTTACGGGTTGAAATGATAAACTCGAACGATTTTATGAATTTTGAAATTTAACTCGGGATTGCAAGTTGAAATGATATATACCCGTAAATTTAAATTTATTGTGGGTTGAAATGATATATATCCGTATCACTTGACCATAGGGTAGAAAATTATATACGGACACCGGATTGGTTAAATTAATGATTTTAAATCTTTAATTTTTGAATCCAGTTAAATGATATTATGAAATAATTTATAAACTGAATTATTTTAAATCCAAGCTTTTAAAATGTTGAAATTGAAATTGGTTTAAATGTATTGTTTAAAGAATTTAAATTGAAATCTTAAAGGTGAATTTTGAAATATAAATGGAATTTATCAAAATTGAATTATTATAAACGTTTGAATATTTAAACTTTGAAACTCATTGAATTTGAAGTGATTTAAATATGTAGTTCAAACATGGATTTGAAACCGATATAAACTGAAATGGGTTTTAATGAGAATTTGAATTGAAACCTTTAGCCTTTTTGAATGGAAATCGTTGAACTAAGATTGATTTAAATTGAATTTTGTGAAATTGGAAGAAACAATTCTAATTTGAAACTATTTTCGATATAAACTTTTTTAATATACAAACTCTTTTAACATATAAACTATTTTCTCATATAAACCATCTTATTATATTAATTTTTTTATATATATTAACCACTTCTAATGTATATATTTCAATATATAACCTATTTTAATATATAAACTATTTCTAATATATTAAACTACTTTAATCTATAACCTATTTTTAAATTATAAACTATTTTAATATAAATTATTTTAAATTTATAAACAACTTTTAATATATATTTTAATACATAAACTATTTTAATATATAAACTATTCCTAATATATAAACTATTTTAACCTATAACCAATTTTTAAAATATAATTTTTTTTAATGTATAACTATTCCAATATATAAACTACTTTCAATATTCAAAATGTTTAAAGTTGGAACTGTTATGATTTAGATTTAATTGATTTAAACATGAATATTTTGGTTTAACCAATTTTGTGGTTATGATTTGAAATGGATATGATTTAAAGTGAGTAACGATTTTGAAAGTGATATGATTTAAAGTGAATAATGATTTCGAAAGTGAATATGATTTCGAAAGTGATATGATTTTTGAAATGAATATGATATTTTCGTATCAATTATGAATCGGTTTTGAAAATGTAAAAAAACCAACCGGTGTGAAATAAGCGTTTGGTTGTTAAAGAGACCGGGATCGGATATTTTCATACTCTCTGCCAATACCGAAAACCACTTTAACAACTTTGCATGTGGTGAAGAATCCAGAATAAAGTATGATAGTTTGGCGAACGCTATTGGAATGAAATAAGAGAACAATAATAGATAGCCTTGACTTTCGGATCATAATTAAAATGACTAAAACAGGAGCTATGTTGGGCCAAGTGGGGTCGCTCCCCCTATCGGGCATATTTCTTCGATACCATATTTATTACTTTGTTATTGATTTGGTGACCACCCTTCGATTTGATTATGAGAATGTGTTCCGAGGTGGGCGGTATTAGCTGTTATGCGGTACCACCAGTCCGAGAGTGCGAAACAGTAGAATCCTACCTTGGTCATTGTCTCGCCTGCCTTGTCATATTTATCCTGATCGCGTCCACTATGAGTTTGGTTTGTGTCGTACGCTATGGAGTGCCCTCTAATAGCCCTTCAATTTAAGGAGGAATTACGGTAATGTATAGATTATGACATTTATAAAAATGTGTTAAGGGGATATGGGTAACGCCTTAACGCTATTTTAATACTTTATTTTACTGTAAACATATTATAATAGTGTATTGTATTATGTATGTAGATAGTTTAACGGATCCTTAGGAGATGGAATCTCGAACATCTCTTAAGTTATTGGACGCATGTTAGACACTGGATAGGAGATGTAAAATCTCGCAAATATCTTTGAAGCCGTTACACTCATATTTATTACTGTTGATTTAACTTACATAAGATCTTTTAGTTCTCACTCGAGTGTTTTGTCTTTTCATTACGCTCGAGTAAGTCTGAGATTTTCAGTGTACTGAAGACCATTTTATATGGAGAATGAAGACGGAAATTAGTCTACTATTTATTATATTTATTCCACTGAATCATGTTGTTCCACTACATTATTTAGTTATTCCTAGTGTATATATAACTCTGATTTGTATTGTAAATGTGTAATCAAATGTTATTTGTAAAAATGTTTCATGAACCGTTTATTTGATTATTGTTTTATCATTCCGCTGTGAGATTCTGTGTTCTGTTTTTCTTCCTTTTTCTCTTATTTTTTTATTTACCCCATTAACAATCCTCTCTTTTGAATGGTTAAAGTTGACATATGTAATTTATTGTCGATTTAAACCGTTCGAAAAGTAGGTCGTTACATAATTATCATATTAATAATATTTTCGATTTAATAAATTATTATTTATTTAGGATGCTAATAGTAAATTAATTTATCTGATTAATTGTATTTAAAAATAATAAATTGATTTATAAAAGGAATCTCAGAGTTACAAATGAAAATGGGGTTTTGGATTTATAAAGGATTTTAAAAAGGCTTTATAAAAGAAGTTTATAAATAATTTTAGATATTTATAAAATAAGTTTATAAATGATTTTGGATATTTCTATAAGAGTTTTATAAATAAACTTAGAGATTTATTAAGATTTATAAGTGCTTTTGGAATTTTAGCAAAGGAGATGTCCATAAATGAAATAGATTTATTAAAATGGATTTATTAAAGAAATTTACAAAAAAAAAATTGAGATGGAGTTCTTTAACGTACAAGGGCCCTACAACTAATCCCAAAATGCATGTAGTAAAAGTAGTGCCTTCGGTTTCGTTCAGACCCGGAACGAACTTGTATGGATGAATGTTGGCATTGCATTTTTGCTTGGAGGGCGGTATTTGCATTCCAAGTGGAATGACTATCTAAAAGATAAAACGTAGCCTCTAACCTCATCAACCGGTAAAAATGACTAAAGCAGAGACATGCGGCAGGACTAAGTGGGTCACTCCTATTAGGATATGATCATCACCTTATTTAGAGTCGATATTTATGTATGCTTTAGGGCCCATTATAGTATGTTATTAACCTAGGGGTCATTATATTCGGCGCTATCCATTAAGCGGTTGGGCCGGTCCTGAGTAGCTAAAGTGCAATGTGTTGTAGCCTCCGGTACACTTTATCTAGAGGTGTACTGATTAGGTGAGTAGACCTTTACCCTTTCATAGTTGAAATCCATTTTTCAATAGAAGCCTTCGAACTTAATTGTGTTCCTATTACGTTGGAATTTAATTAATGTAACAATCTCGGCTATATTTAATATTTATTTTAAACCTTAGGCATTATTATAATATCACTGAATTTCTTATAAAAATATTTTGGTTATCGTAAACTAAATACCCGTCTGTATTTATGTGCAGCGTGATCTTACGAGATACCTTTAATTTCAAAAGGTTTTAATAATATTGAAATTCAATCGAGGTGTGTTTTCTCATACCGATTTACCATACTCATCCAGGCGTTATTTTTCTTATAATGCTCGGCTCAAATCGAGCATATTTACATATACAGTTTGGATATGTGGAGCTTCAGGAGACGAGCTGGATGCCTCAGAGTCATATTCACGTATATTCTTTTTTTCGATGCATTGGTTATTTATATTTATCAGCAATTGTGAAGACGGGTTGTTATAACTGTCAAACTGTTGATTGAATGGTTGACTCTGATTAATATATGTATGATAAAGTTCAGTTTTTTTCCATAAAAATACTATAGATTGCTTGTCACGTTGTGAGATTCTGTTCTGTTTTTTCTTTTTTTATCCAAATGACATGTCTTCTGGATATTTAAATGATTGACACATGAATACCAAATATATATTAAGTGTCGTCTTTAGGTGTAAGAAAGATAGATCGTTGCATTTACTATCATCAATCATTCGTTACATTACATCTACAAGACTACTAAAATATACATATACATACGTATGTGTGTGTATGTATATATGGACAAGGTTCAACTCCTCTTTACTTTTGTTACACCTCAAATCCCCTTATTTTAAACACATGTTCCGATAAATAACATAGTTTCTCTTTGTTGTCATTCCATAAGAGAGAAACTATATTACTTAAAACGGTATGTGTTGTTGAAATCAAGAGCATTTAAGTTGTAACAAAAACGAAGAACAGACGATTCTTATATATACACATACATACACACATGCATGCGCACACACTATATATACACACACACATACACACACAGAGAGAGCGCATCCGAATCTATAAACATTCAAAAAGGCAAACAGGACGCAAAAAAGAAAAAAAAAAATTATAGCAAATCTAAAAATGTAATATGCACGTAGCAGCGAAGATGTTCAACCAACTCAAAGTACTATACTGTCAAAAAAACACACATACAGCAGTTTTGATGTCTGGCATCCAAATCACAAGAATAAATAAAAAACTACAAACGTAACTAAAAAATGAAATGTTAAATATATTCTGATTTCCAATTCATAAAATGCAGCAAAAAGGTAACACTACAATTGAAAACTCGGCTTCTTTCGCACACAGCTAAATCCACCGCGACATCATCTATCATCACAGTTACCAATCTGTCATCTGTTTTTTATTTCAAAATTGAATACTTAAATGATAGTACATATTAATATAGCAAGTCTTGTATACTATACAACATACTGCAAATTAATATATGTCCAATGAATCGAATTACGCTAAACAAATTTTGAATTTGTGACATTTCGCATCAAAATCGAAATGCCTAATCATTAGAACAGTGGCATTGGTTTTTAGTTTTGACAGTGTCGTCATTATTGTCTAACCTCGTCGTACATCCATTTAACATCTTGGCTCCTCCACCAACCATTTTCATTGTCTTCACCAATCGTCACGGTGGAGAAAACCTCAACTCAACCCTTTGTAACTACTTTCACCAATCAACTTGAAAAATCCTAATCTCATAAGTTTCTGGTTTTCAGCTCAAAAACATACTTTTTTGCTTCAATTTAGTGCAGCGCAGAAATTAGCATTGAAACTAAAAAAAGCTTCTTATCTTTGCCGATTGCTTTTCTGGTTTTGACCTTAAAGACATTCTCACCCTGTTGTTATAACAAAATGATTTTTAATAATTTTTAAATGCAAACGCTCATTCAGTTTTAACCAATATAAGAAATTTTTAGAATAATGTAACCGTTGCTCCAAATTCTATATTGTACAGCACATTTTATCAGTTTTCGATAACGGTACCTTGTATGATAATTTTCGACAAAATTCCAAGTATTTCTGCCAACACAGAAGAAAAAATAATAAGTTGAAAGTTGGGTTTACAAGTACGTGCACAGTACATTAAATATGGTTCTACTGTACATTCAAACTTCAAAGTACGTTACAAAAGTAAAACACGGAAGATAAATAAGCAAATATTTAAGGAGAGAGTGGGGAAGAACCTTTGGATTTTACCCTAGTACGGTAATTCATGAGTACAAAATATGAGTCCAGTTAACCATTTTGGACGTAACTGCTAATGTGTTGACACGCGGCTAGAATGCACGTTTAAATTGCTTAATGTTAACTCCAGGTCTGTTCGATCATAATCAATAATCGACTTTGTTTATTCTTTTCTCTCTTTTCATTTTGCATCGAACGGACAAATTGTGCATGCAAATAAACCCAAAACCAACCATCAAACTATTTTTAAAGAAATTATATTAAAAAAAAAAATCAAAACGATAAAAACTTCGCTGTTTTATTTTACAAATTAAATAAAACGACAAAAAAATTACTGCTTGCAAATGTAGTTTGCCGTTTTAGCTTATATTTGTGATAAAATGGCAAAATATTCATCATCTAAAAAACAAGTCTTCTGTTTAGTGAACCATGAAATCGTTTAAAACTAATGACAGCCAACTGAACAAGTTACACATGACTACGTGGTGATTAGTTCTTCTACCGAACAAGTGATTGTTGATTGTGTTCAAAGCATTAATAAATTGGAAGCACCGGCATCATGACACCAAGGATTAAACGGACACATATAACTAAAACATAAATTTTGACACAATATTGTTTCAACTGTCGAAACTAATTACTATACCATTGGAGTTTAATATAAAAGACAACCAAAGGGTAAAAACTAATTTATCATTGATTTGTATTGTAACAGACTTTGCATATCAGTATGGTTAAGAATAATACTTTGATGTGGGCACAATCAAACTAAAACAAACTATAATCGAATTAAAATAAATAAATAATTTTAACTTTTAATAAATTTATCAAGATTACCAATAGTTAGATGTATAGTTAAAAATTGTTTATTACGGTTTACTTGATATTCAACGATCAATATATAAAAATGATTAATCGATCTATTCTTTAGCACATTCATCCATGTTCACATTTAAATGAGTTCAACTAATATGTGGGCAATATGAATCAACTATTTACATTTCAAAATTTTGGCAACACTCGATCAATAGCAAAATTATGGTTGTCTCGACGAAATTTTATGACAACATTAAAAGCATGTTATAGACCTTTGGACAATTGAGTTATAGATAAAACGATCTTGCGAATAACACCAACCTTACAAAGTATATATATTGAAATAAAAAAAAATTGTACAATAAGAGATCGGCAACAGAACATAAACCAAAATAAACATGGAACAAGCATAAACCCTTTCCTCGTTATCCTTCTCAACTTAAAAATTATTTTTCTTCTGGCATTATTGGTTACTTCTTCGCACATATCTGTAAAATAATGCTAACAAAAACAACTGCACACATGAATACAGTTTAAACCACCCAACTTCTTACTTATCCAATTTTGATACGAAGAAATAATATCATCAAATCATCCTCACAATTTCAATGCATGCATGTACCATTTGTTAAGCAGACAAGCTACAGCCAAAAAAGAAAAGGGAATCCTGTCTGCGACTGCACATGACCCAACCATGGACTGATACGACGAAAGGCAAACAAATTTAATATTTCCATGTGACCAATACCACTCAAAGTGTACGTCACCAAAGTTACAAAGAAAATAAAAAGCATGCTAATTCTTCACCACACCATTTTATGTGAACAAAAAAAAAAGGATATGATAAAAGATAGAAGAAAATTCAACATTGAAAATGCCATACCTTACTAAGACTTTCTATATATAGAAACCATGCATATGCTCATTCTTCACCAGTCGAGTTTTAACCTCAGCTAACAACAATGCTGAAATCTGTGCAGTATTCTACTCGTAGCATTCCTCTCCTCTATTCTCCATTTTCCACAGGCACTTCCACTGTTTTATCGAAAGTCACTTACAAAACCTGTAAAAATCGAAACAATCTAAGAAGCAAGTGCATAAGATGTAGTGCAGATGAGGATGTAGTTCGACAAGCTATTGAACAGTCAGTACTGACTGCAACTAAAAGTCTGACGACTGTGAAAGCTGTGGTGACTGCGAAGTGCACGGTTGGTGGAAGGTTCGCACATTTAGGAATTGACCGAGGGCTGTATGACATTGAAGATTTGTTTGGGAAGAGCCTTCTCCTAGAACTGGTCAGTTCGGAGCATGATCCAAGTAAGTTGCAATTGGCAAACTAATCGTTCATGACGTGAAAGTTTAGGGTTAAAGAAGCAGGCTTTTACATGAGATAACCAAAGTTAAACTCACCATATATATAGTATATTAGTGCTAGATGTGCATAAAAGAGAAACACATTGCATGAGGTTACCCGCTACGTAAGGTTCCATTTGTGAGTTTTGCAGCACCGCTTATAAGCTATTTTGAAAGTATCGCTTTCGATCGTTCATAAAATTTACACAAACAAACTAGTTTTCAAGGGGAAAATAAAAAAGTTAAAAGTTAACGAATTCTGTATTTTCTATGTCACGGTCGTGATATATGACCCAAAAAAGAAATTAAGGTAATTAAAAGTAAACTTTTTTCATTTTAAAACTAGAATCATAAAAGGTCGTCAATACATTCAAAGAACTCCTTCGGATAATTTGAAATCAAAATTATTCGATTTGATTTGAAAATGCTTGAAACAGATATCGTTAAGAGTGGAATTGAAAGAAAATTAAGAAACAATTAAAAAAACACCAATTTAATAGATTGAAAGATACGATTAGGCAAAGCCTAAGGGTTTGAAATATTGTTATCAAAAATATTAAAAAATTTACAATTTAAATCATGTCCGGCCACATTGAATCTCTCTAAGTACGATTCAATTTACATACTGATTCAAATTCAGTAAAAAAAAAAAAAAAACCCCACAATTGAAAAAAATAATTCAACCATGCCGATATATTTCATATACTTATTTGGTTCCACAAATCCAATTCAAATGTCTCCTAGAGAAAATTAAAAAGAACAGCATAGAAAATTGAGTTTTACGTAAGAATGTAATAGTACAAACATCAAAATCAATTTTGAAATGTATACAAACATTAAAATATGAACCTTTTGAATTATCGATTTATGATTTAAATCCATTTTGATTTACAGTTCAAACTTTACGATTTATGATTTGAATCGTATGAAACTTTGGCTTGAAAGATGTGCCTAAAAATATTCTCACTCCGAAAAGCACCTCAACAGTTTGTACACTTACAATTTTGAACCTCATACCAAACTCAACAGTTAATTACAAAACATAATCACATGAAATATTCAATAAATTGGTTCAGAATACTAAAACATTACTGGGAGTCTGGTTATCATGCTCCAAGAGTTTGCTGCTGCGTATTTAACAAGGCTTGCACAATGTATATCATGTCTAACATGCCCCCAAGTCTCCGCCTGGACTCTAGTGCCATTATCTAAACTTTTGCACTTGTTTAACAAGCGCTTTCCATTGTGAAAACTTAGCAATAAAACATTTCTACACTTCTGTACCGCTGGAGATGCTCTAAGATTGCAGAAATAATAATTTTAATAACTTACAGATAACAACCTTTTTACCTAACCACTTTGTTGCAATCTTTGACTTGGTATGGAGCATTACAATTAGCTCAACTTACAATTCTTAAGGACAAAATCAGAGTCTTTACAGTTCACTTTTCCATCAGAGTCTTGCTTGCATAAGTACAAGAAATCCAAAGTATTCTAAAATTACAATCATACCTGCTCCGGGATAACACCAGTCAAAAAGAGATCCTTGTTTCATTCCTCTTTATATACAGGCCCATCGACTATAGAAATTAAGGGTCAATTAGTGCAATTTTCAAAAATTAATTTTAAAAAAAAGGGTCCAAAATCAGAATATTAAACTGAAGACAGGCATACAGTTCAGTTATCTCACATACAACAGCCATTTACAAAGTTAAGCGCAGTGATAATGTTTACATGATTTAGGTTTAGGTCAAAAGAGTATTAAGTTATTCGACATATAAAGGTAAAACTGAAGACAAGTACATAGTTATCAAACATATATGACAAAATACTCGGTTCATATAAGAACTATACTCGGTTCATATAAGAACTGTATTAAGGAGCATATATGATGTAATAACAACAGAGTGCGTTCACATGAATTTTTGACATTTCACGTTCGCGTCATATTCATTCCCCTTTCACGTGGAATGCACCAAATTTACCGTTCGAGCCAACCATTGAAAAATGAATGGTTGACTCAAACGGTACGGACACGCCTGCCTTTTCCACCCCTTTCATTTTCCCACCCCTTTCATTCCTTTTTCATTGTTCTTTTTGTGTGTCTTTTTCATATACATTCCTCTTTCGCGAACAATTTCCCTTTTCATGCCCTTTTCCCATGTCACAAAAGAACACATCCATAATTTTGTATAGATTGATTTGACTTTCAAATTTTTTCAAAACTGATGTTTTAAGTTTGCTAAATAAAAGACCAAACCAATGGAAAAAAATAAGGTATCCAACTAGAAATAATGTTCCACAAGGAACTCTGGCGTTGGTTAAAATCAAGTAGGCCCCATCAAAATAAATATCACAATAATTAGACGCTTTAAAAGGCAAGCTGGTCAAATTGTCGAAGGAATCTCACTTATATAGTAGCATCGTCCATGTAAGTTATACATCAGAATGGCCACATCACAAGAGATAAAACAAAAAAGCCAATTTTGGACTAGCTATAAAACATGGTACAATAATTAGACTACTCCCCCTTAACAATTGACATTTCTTGTCCTTCATCTCCTAATTACCAAAATGTTATTAATTCAAATATTAAAACCTCCTCCACAATGTAATTATTATGTTTTATAATTAAAAAATAAAATCAAACATTATTTTTATAATCTGTAAAACATAATACTCCATACCCATAAATTTTTCATTCACCAAACATGTCTCATTCATCTACGAGGACTTTTAAATTTACCTAAACTAGTTGTAAATGGCTCAAAACTCTCTTCTTCTTCCTCTTCTTCAAGGATGAGGTGGAGCATTGACGCAATAGTTAGGTCATTCTGATCTGAACGTACAAGTTCGAGGCCGGAAACATTCTCTTCACAATAAGAGGAAAAGACCGTGCGTACATTATCGATCTTCCCTGAACCCGCTATCGTGCGGCAGCCTCGTGTACTGGGCTCCATCTTCTTTTTCGATGATGGAAATCAAACTGAAATTCAATAAACCAGAAAACTATAATCCTGTGCATAAACCGGCTCACTTAACTTCAGTGTAGATAATGAATACCCTCAAAATACTTCCATAAAAAAAATGTGACCAATAAATGTTATTTACAATATACCAATATTAGTTTGATAGACTGATATGCCATGCATAGTCAGATGCTTACTCTTATATTTCATACTATGTCAGACACAATAAGAGAGAAAGTACAAGCATATGCACATAGAGGAGGTTTACATGGAGATGAGATGAAATATGAAGCTACATTTTTAATACCAAGTGGTTTTGGAGAAATTGGAGGAGTTTTAGTACAAAATGAACATCACAAAGAGATGTATCTGAGTGACATTATTATAACTACTGGTGATGAGACAACTGCCCTTAATATGGATTGTCGATCTTGGGTGCATTCCAAATTTGACAACTCTGAGAAAAGGGTATTTTTCACTACTAAGGTAATACATCTAGATTTCATCTACAAATTTCAGTACAAATCAATCTATATACACATAAAAGTACATTGATAGAATAAATTATGATTAGTAGACTTATTTGACATACTTCTCACTAGAATGAATAGCCAAAAGAAAACAATTGAAACTCATAGTATAATTCAATTATTAACCGATATCAATAATTTTTTTGATTTCAGTCTTACTTACCATCAGAAACTCCCGTGGGACTTATAGAGTTGAGGAAAAAGCAACTCGAGACAATCCGCGGCAACGGAAAAGGAGAAAGGAAACATTTCGAAAGAATTTACGACTACGACACATACAATGACCTTGGTGATTCAAAAAACGCAAGACCTGTGCTTGGAGGAAGCAAAGACTTGCCATATCCAAGGCGATGCAGAACTGGACGAAAAAAAACAGATGATGGTATGTACAACCAAAATTTAGAACTTCGCGCAACAATCTCCCATTTTATATGCATCCTTCTTCTCACTCAAGTTTGTTAAAACATTTAAATCCCGAAACTATACTTAACATTATGTTAGAGTGTGTTCGCGTGTGTGTGTATATGTATATACATGCGTGTGTCTTTATGGATATACATACATATATGTATGTGAACCTTATCTTTGATAGCATTTGAGCCAAATGATCATGCTACGCTGTCTACTTTTTTACAATCCCTCACCGTTATAAACTTTTTGTATAACCAAGACTGTCTTACACAAATAATTATGTTTAGTTGTTGGTAAGATTATAAAAACAAAAGACTGGTTTACTTTTATTATATAAACCCATCCATGTAACAGCTATCACAAGAGTATTACAAATTATTACTTCATGGCCATCAATCGGGCCGACCTGAAGAATACATTGCCTCAGCCACATATAATTTGGCCGCCCATAAATATTATATTAACTATTGTGTAATTTTTTTTAATGCTTATCACAACGTTAAAATTATAAATAAAAAAATAAGTCCAAAATCAAGTGAGTTGCGATTTAATTAATTAATTAATTTTAAAAATTAATCTAGGAAGTAGTTTGTTTTTAGTTTCAACATGGTGCAAAACATTAAGTACGCAGATAGTTCAAGGATGGTGTTGCTGAGGAGATTTCTCGCAATTATAATGAGTCAATAGGTGAAAGAAACAGTATAATTTTGGTAAATTTAAAATTTAATTTTAAGTAGTCAATAACATGTAGACAAACAAGGGACTGCTCATTAAAATTTTGAGGAGGCATCTCATAAACATTTTTCTGCAATAGTTCATATAATTTACATATTCACGAAAACCAAACTTACATGTGGTTCGAGCAACCCATGCTTCGAGCTGTTTCTCTCTCTCTGCATCATTTATGTACACGCACGTATACCTGATAAATGTGTATATAGATATATACATGTAAATAGTATAATTGTAAATTGTTTGCAGGCTCCGAGAAAAGAAGCAGTTCTCTATACATTCCAAGGGACGAGTCCTTTTCGGAAGTTAAACAAGTAAACTTTTCAGCAAAAACTTTGAGATCGGTTCTACATGCAATTGTACCATCTATTGGAACTGCAATAGTTGATCCAAAGCTAGGTTTCGACCATTTCAAACACATTGACATGCTATACAATGAAGGAGTGACTTTACCGAAGCTAGATGGAAGAAGCGTTTTCAAAACCATTATTCCAAGACTTGTCAAAACGCTTCAAAGTGCAGATGATGTCTTGCTTTTTGAAACCCCAGCCATGATAGAAAGTAAATCAAATACTACGCACATGGGTTATATTAAACATCACTTGTATGGAATTTTTGGTTACTATTTGATTGTGTTATTTGTACAGAGGATAATTTTTCATGGCTCAAAGATGAAGAGTTTTCGAGGCAAACTCTAGCCGGTATCAATCCTATAAGCATTCAACTTGTCACGGTATGGTTCACAAAAGAATAATTAATCACCACTCTAATATGTGGGATAAATTTAAGTGCAGTGTTTTATGTTGTTGCAGGAATTTCCCATTGTTAGCAAGCTAGATCCTGAGATATACGGCAACCCTGAATCATTAATTACTGCAGACGTCATTGATCGAGAAATAAAGGGTATCATGACTGCACAACAGGTTCAAACAACATAACATGGGAGTGATTTTGTGTTTATAGCAGTTGAAATTATGTAACTTGATAACATTAAACAAAAAAAAAACAAAAAAACAAAAAAGAACAATCTGATTCATTTTAATTTGGTTATTTTAGGCACTGGAGCAAAAGAGGTTGTTCATGTTAGATTACCATGATTTGCTCTTACCTTTTGTGCACAAAGTAAGAGAGCAAGAGGACACTACTCTCTATGGCTCAAGAACGCTCTTCTTCCTTACTCACACTAACACGTTAAGGCCAATTGCAATCGAACTAACTAGACCAAAGTCTCCTACCAAACCTCAATGGAAACAGATATTCACGCATACTTGGGATGCAACAGGAGATTGGCTATGGAAACTTGCCAAAGTTCATGTTAACGCTCATGATTCGGGTTATCACCAACTTGTTAGCCACTGGTATAAAAATTTACTGCTTCAACATATATTTTCACTTTTTCATTTCAATGATAAGTTCATTTGTGATTTAAAAGGTTACGAACTCACTGTTCCACCGAGCCATATGTGATTGCAATGAACCGTCAGCTTAGTGCGATGCATCCTGTATATAGATTGATGCATCCACATTTTCGTTATACTATGGAAATCAATGCGTTAGCCCGTGAATTCCTAGTCAATGCCAATGGCATTATAGAGACAGCATTTTCTCCAAGAAAATACTCGATTGAGCTCAGTTCAGTTGCTTACCGGGAACAATGGCGGTTTGACATGGAAGCCTTGCCGGCTGACTTGATCAGAAGGTAATAAATTGGTCCACTAGTACTTATATGTAGTAGAAAACTATTACCTATCTAGCGTACATGAAGGTTGAAACAACTCTTTTTTTTTTAGAGTGCGTCCATCGACATGTTATTCAAAACATAAGTTTGGTTGATTTTCTAAATATGCGTTGAGGCCTTTAATTAGGTAAGTATTTAGCTAGGCTTCTATTTTCAGCTTTTTATGGTGCCCAATAATAACATTTGTTTTGGTTTGCACGAACATAGTATTCGAAAATGAGGGTTGTACAAACTCATGTTATGTCATTAAAAGTAAAATTTAACATGATTTTTATGTATTTGATTGACTATAGAGGAATGGCTGTAGAAGATCCAACAGCAGAACATGGACTAAAACTAACAATCCAAGACTACCCATATGCAAATGATGGACTTCTGATTTGGTCTTCGATCAAGGAGTGGGTAACTGACTATATCAATCACTACTACCCAAATCCAAAACACATCCAAGAAGACTACGAGCTCCAAAACTGGTGGACAGAAGTTCGCACAAAAGGACACGGAGACAAAAAAGATGAGCCATGGTGGCCAGTTTTAAACACACAGGGTGACCTGATACATGTCATAACCACGATCATATGGGTTACATCCGGTCATCATGCTGCTGTAAACTTTGGTCAATACCACTATGCTGGCTATTTTCCTAACCGACCAACTACAGCTAGAGTTAACATGCCAACAGAAGATGAACACGGGGAGCAATTCAAACAATTTTGGGAGAAACCCGAAGCAACATTGCTAAAATGCTACCCTTCTCAAATTCAAGCAACGGTTGTTATGGCTATTCTAGACATACTATCTACACATTCCCCTGATGAGGAGTACATGGGTGATAAGCCAGAGCCAGCATGGGCGAAGGATATAGAGATTTATGCAGCGTTCGAACGATTTAACAGAAGGATGAAAGAAATTGAAGGAATTATCGACGCGAGAAACGTTAATCCTGAACTCAAAAACAGGTGTGGAGCTGGAATAGTCCCATATGAGCTATTGAAGCCATTTTCGGAGTCTGGGGTTACAGCAAAGGGGATTCCTAATAGCATTTCTATATAGGATTCCTTTGGTATGGTTGAGTCGCTGTATAATTTAATTGATTGTATTGTAGTACTACGTCTAGTTGCCAACAAATAATACCCCAAAACATTTCAGCTGGGAATTCAACATCATTTTAAAATTTTACAGCTTGATCACTTGAATTTCTATATATTTGAACAAAACTTAATGGAAAAATGTTAATTATTTTTATAGCGTCATCGACATTTACGGATGTACAAGAACTAACTAGATCCCAAAAACGTAGTAATATATAAATAATATAAGGTCGGGCAATTATATATAACATGATTAATATTGATAAATAGCAAATGATTGCACTACCGCTGAGAGCATCTCCAGTGGTAATTTGAAAGAAAACGAGGATGAATGCACGCTCGATGTTTTTTTCCCCTGGAATCCTCATATGGAAACGGAAAACAGAAAGTCGTTTATAGTCCAAAGGCTTTCTGTTTCCCGTTTACAACTTTAAAACACTAATCATTTATAATCGGTTTTCAGAAAAAACGTTTATAGATGATTATATGTGTGTGTGTGTGTGTGTGTGTGTGTGTATGTATATATGTATATATCTGTGTGTCTACACCCACCCACTCACTGCTGGAGTGACTGTAGCTTGTCATGCTCTTTAATTTGTTAATCCTACTGCTTTTCCATACCGTGTCGTAGATGCTCTAAGAAAAGGTAGCACTGACTATTAATCCTTTGTTCTTTTATTGGAACTTCATAGCATCTGTCATTTGCATACGAATTTGGAACAAATAATCAACTGTACACTACTTATTTTGAGATGGTTGTTAAGTTGGCTCTTTTCAACAACTATCAAAAGGTATAAATGGGAATTTTGGTGCCAAGCAACGAAAACATATAACACTGGCCACATTAATAAACAATTCAAAATCAAGATCGTCATACAACATAAATAAATTACTGTCGTTAAATTATTCGAATTACATTGTTTATTTTCCAGAAAGGACAAAATAACCTATTTTTTGACAACAGCCGTAGAAACAACACAGATAACAGCATGCGTATTAATTACTGATTTAGGGTTTTTCCGCTCAACAAAATCACGAATTTTAAGATCAATGACAGTAATATGGAAAACATTGAATAAACGAGGTATCATCAGAGATAATTAAGCTAATCCAGATCTTAATCTCGAAATATTATCATTTTTCGAATCAAATATAAAGAATAGCTTGAATTCGTTTGTGATCGTGTGGAGGTCCTAGGATTGATGGAACAATGGGCATTTGACACTTTCAGCAACGGGCTCAAAACAGAAACAAAATTTATTTGGTTGTTTAGATACGTGGCAGTGCTAGTACCCTTAACTTAAAAAAAATTGCATGAAAGTATAAGAAGCTGCAGCCATGCTCTGCTAGTAGGTACCATCAGACGTCACAACCAAAGACGGGGCCGGGCCAAATCCATTTAATCACATATATTTGCACAAGAGTCCATTTCCCGCTCTTAACGAATGCAGGATCCTACCTTTGACAATGAATCATTCGATCAACGGAAGGGGATAAAGAAAAAACCTGCTACCAACTTTCTTCAAAATTAGACAACCATTCACTATCTTTTTATCTTTCATCATATTTCCCTTCTTCTATACCTCATATCCAATAAATACTAAATTTAATTTTAGATAAATTTACAAATCTTATGTTTGGATGGATGAATTTTGATGATTGATAATACAAATCTAATGGAATCAAAAGATGTAAAACTTAAATTTCATACTGTTCTGATGTTTTTAAATTTGAAAATTCATATGTTGCAGAAGAAGTAAAACTTGAATTTTATGTTGCATGATTTTGCTGTGGTGACTTTTTTAATGGCAGGATATTTTACTGGTTTGAATTTTACCATAAGTCGGTATGAAGGGTAAATTTAAAAATAAGATAGATATACTCAGCAAAACCATGAGTATAATGGTTTTTTTAGTTTTGTGTGATGGAACTGGGCTAGCCCGCAACGGAAGTTATCGGTGAATTTCAAAAAAATTGCCCTATTGGATCTTTATTGGGCCTATGAAGCCTAACTGAATTAGAACATTTCTAAATTTCTAAATTTCATTTATATAAAATGATTTATTTTATTTAAATCCAAATATATTAAGGTATAAAATTAATTTTATTTGATTTAGTTGATACATAAATGTATCATATACATATAATGTGTGAGTGCATGTGTAACATAATAATATGTGAATGGTATAATATGCCCATATATAGATGTTGGAATTTACATCGCAACAGACATATTAGCTTATTTTGTATGTCATGTATGTTGTCCAAATATGTGCATGTATATGTGTTACAATATACACACACACACACACACACACGTGTACACACACATATGTATGTATAGATATATTATATATAATATATGAACATAAAACATTTACATATAGAAATATATATACATAGAAAGAGAGAGATGAATTATTAACAATTATTTATAATTCAAATTAACTTAGTTTTGCAAACATAATAATTTCAGTATTTTAATTGTATATATTATGAATAAAATAATGTTTTCATCGAAAAATAATTAACATAAAATAATCTATTGAAGAAAATTCTAATTTTACAATTTTTGAAAATCTAGGATCATAAAATAGAGCTTATAAAAAAATCTGAAGATTTTTCAAAGTTGAAATATTATTTTTTAAAACAAATACATTGATTTTAGCAATAATTATTTAATATAAAATAATATATATTAAAAATTCAAATTTTAAAAATTCAAAAATTCTAGGATCATGAATGAAAGGCTACGAAAATTAAATTATTATTTTTAATAAATCATAAACAGTTTTTCCAAAATAATTAAATTATTAACAATAATAAACTTTATTGAAAAAAATCCTAAATTTTTTCTATATGTTTCAAGAATGATATAATATAATTGAATTTTTAATGTAATAATTATTTTGTATATAATAAAAAATTCAAAAATTCAATAAATGTTAATTTAAAAATATGAATATATGTCTGATAATTAATTTTTGAATTTTTAAATTCATATCATGTATAGTAAGTGTACTAAAATTTATAAATCATATATATATCTTATATACGCATATATGCTATTATGAGAAAGAAATATACGCTAATATATATATATATATATATATATATATATATATATATATATATCTGAATTTATTAATAAATATATAATAAAAAATTATTAATGACAAAAATTGATTTTGTTCAGTAAACAACATTTGTCTATACATAAATCAAATAGTATGATAAACAAATTATGCACATAACCAAAGTGATTTGTGACAACTACATCTACTTACAAAATCTCAACTAACTAAACATATAGTAGTAATATATTTAAACATATACGAAATTGCTTATTATAGGATCATAGAGTATAATTTAATTACTATAATATGAATTAAAATTACCAATTTATGATGCCTTTGAATCCACGTTGAAGCAATGACTTCCCTTTCTTTTACTATTCTTAGTTCGACAGATTGCAAGTCTGAAATCACCGACCTCTAACTATCGAATAGTATTATTTTAATTTGAAATATATTTGAGAATTTTGGAGTGGATTGAGAGCAATATTTTAACCACCAATATAGAAGGTAATGGCGGCCAAAAAGGTTAGTAATTATTTTTAAAAGTACGTACACACACACACACATATAGGGTTGTATTAGAGAGAAACGAGGAAAACCTTTTTATCCATTATCACTTTATCTCAACCCATTATTTACAAGCCAATTCCTTATGTTTTGGCCACCCCTAGACCTTCACAAAACCAAAATTTTGCAGCCCTAATGACGGGCCTTAACCCATCTAAGCTCAAGCCAAAATACTATGAATTAAATCTAATTTAATCGCTTGTCGATATTATATATCGATTTGTAACATCCCGTCTTTTTGTATGCTTTAAATGGACGATAAACCACTCACGTCAGACTTAAACCATACAGAAGGGCGGATTGTTATGGGGTAAATAAGAAAAAAAGAGAAAAAAACAAAATAGAATCTTGCAGTGGAACGATAAAATATAATAATTAAATAAACAATTTACAAAACGTTTGATTATACTTATACAATACATATCAGAGTTACACATACCAAAGAATAATAAAATAATGCAGCGGAAAAATGTAGTAATTAATAGTAATAATACAATCTTCGTCTTCATCCTCCAGAAATAAGTTCTTCAAATCCTGTAATGCTCAGACTGACCCGAGCGAATTGAAAAGACAAAACACTCGAGTTAGAACAAAAAGATCTTATGTAAGTTAAATCAACAGTAAATAATGTGAGTGGAACGGCGTCAGAGATGTTTACGGGATTTGACATCTCTTATCCAGTGTCAACTTGAGTGCAGTAACTTAAGAGATGCTCGGGATTCATATCTCCTAAGGATCTGTTAAACTATTTACTATGTAGTCATATTTCGCTATTATAATAATGTCTAATAGTAAAATAAACTTACTTTTAAATAGCGTTAAGGAATTACCCATATAGCGCTTAGCACGTAATAGTCCCAGTAGTCCATCCAGTATCAGCGCATCTCCAGATCGGGACACTACCCTAAATATTCCACGGGCTACGGAAGAAAACCAAACTCGTACAAGGCGCGCTAGGGTAGGTGACACGGCACAACTAGGTAATGTCAGGGTAGATATACCAATTACGCTTCGGACCGGTGGTAACGCGTAGCAGTTATTACCGCCCACCTCGAGCTACACCCTCAAAATAAAAAAGGGCCCAATCAATCACAAAGTAATAGAATGGTATCGAAGGAGTGTGTCCGATAAAAGGTGCTACCTTCTTAGCCCGTCGATCGCTCCCGTTTTAGTCACCTTATGCCAACTCACTGGAGTCGGGTCCACGTATATACCTCAAAGGAAACGCCACCACTATCTTACTTCATCTTGGAGTCTCTACCGCGTACACGGTTGTTAAAGTGGCTTTCGGAGTTGGTAGAGAGTATGATAACTTCCGATCCCGGTCTCTTTAACAACCAAACATTATTATAACACTACGGTCATTTCCAAATAATTATACTTCAAAACCTGAATATACTATCCATTTCAAAACCATATGAATACGATATCATTTCTCCTTTATATACCAAATCAATATGATATCATTTATTTTAAATATGTCCTTTTTTCCAAAATCATAGCACTTTCGAAGTTATAACACTTCGAAATCAAAACACTTAAAGTATAACACTTTCAAATCATAATACTTCGAAACTCTTACCTTTGAAACATAACTACACTTCTTCAATGGCTTAAATATTAAATTACTTTATAAAATAAAATAGCTTCTTCAATTTCACAAATCAATTTCAAATACAGATTTGAACATCTAAATAAACCATTTCAATTTCCATATATTTCAAAGCTTTAAATATTCCACCATTTCAAAACTAATTCTTTGATAATTCCATATATATTAATTCAATTACTATTATTTAGATTTGAAATGTTTACTTAATAAATCCAATATCATTTAAGTAAAAATTTTAAACTTCAAATAACTGGATATTCTTCCAATTTATTTAACTTGATATATTCATTTAAATCAACTTGATATTCATTTAAATCACTCTAAACCAAAATACAGTTATAAAAATCATACCCTTTAAAATTTCAATTTTATTTTAATTTCAAATCAAATTTATTCGAGTATAATTCTTAAATAATTTAATTAAGATCAATTTCATATTTATCTTCCAACCTTAATTTTATTTAAGTCATTATAAACTCTATATACAATATAATTTAAACAGATACTTAACCATATTATATAAAACAACCAAACTTTACTATTTAACTTATTTTATATTTCAAAACAAAATTATACATAGCTAAAAATCAATAATAAAATAACACGTATATAACATCTAAAATCAATATTTATATAACCCATGTATTTCTTTACAAGACCATGGAAATTATTTCAAAATATTTTTATATATAGACCGCGGAATTTGTATATAATTTTATATCCTATGGTCAAGTGATACAGATATTTATCATTTCAACCTGCAATTTAAAATATAAATATGGTTATATATCATTTCATACCGCAATCCCGAATGAAATAAAAATCCATAACAACTTGCAGTTTATAACAATATAAAATACAACATCCATTCATCCAATATCAATCATCAAACATTTATCACAATCATCATCCAATTCAATCAATAACATCAATATAGAACAGATAATAATTAACAAGAATTTAACTGAAAATTTATATGCAATAATAAATTAAATAAATATTTTATCCAAATAAATTCAAATAAACTGAGACGATGATTCAAACATGCCAAACAATCATACATAAATTTCTAATCGCATCATAAATCAATTTAAGAAACATAAGAAATTTTAAAAGTCGTGAGTGGGTTAAAACACTCACCTTTTGAATTTAAATCCAATTTAAACCCAAAATTCAAACATTCTCGGAATTTGACCAAGCTAGTTCCAAAATGTCCAAAATTTTACTAGGATCGCAGCAGAGAAAACCGCGCATGAATTGGAGCTTGTATGCAAAAGTTATAGCGATCATAAGAGGTAGATTTCAAATATAAAATAAATAAAATAATACCAGAAATTTATACGTTGACTGCCTCGTCATAGAGCACTACTACATGAAACCCTAACTGGAGTTTCTCAAACGCGAACAAGTGCAGCCGCCCTAAATCATCGTGCTCGCCTACGCACGGCCATAGCGGCGCCGTCGCTACCTCAGCCAAGAAGAACGCCGACGTGCCTGCAGCTATTCGCGACCCCAGCGTGACCCTCCAGATGGGAAAAAAGACGAGAAGCCGCCTCTTACAAAAAACCTAGGATGAATTAATGCAGCAGATTTGACCGCTGATTTGATGAATTTCTAGCACCAATGAAGTCTCCTTGGTCCACTCTACAAAACCCCTCAGCCAATTTGGCGAGCGGTCACAGTTCATCACGACGCGATGAACGGCCGAAAATGGTTCTTTAATTTCTG
Organism: Allium cepa; assembly: GCA_030765085.1. NCBI lineage: Eukaryota > Viridiplantae > Streptophyta > Magnoliopsida > Asparagales > Amaryllidaceae > Allium > Allium cepa. The sequence goes on from CM060935.1 coordinate 969,157,729, forward strand.
GCTAGATAGTGGTTTGAATTGGAAAATGAATTATAGATCTAAAATGCACTCGTCGAGAGCTTCAAATCGATATATAATTCGGTATGTATTGAGGAGTTTGAAATTTTTGATTTGGTTTTGATTTGAATTTGCAGTTTGTGATGTAAGGGTTCTGTCTGCCATTGAAAGATGAGAAGCAAATAGAATTGTACGTACAGAAATGAGTAATAGAAAGGCTGCTAGGGTTTATAACTAGATATATATATATATAGGCAGGGTTGGAAATAAAAGAACGGATCAGATTGGTTTGGAACGTTGAACGATAAATGACACGAAAAGCCCGTTCTGACTCCGAAACGAAATTGGATCAACCCATATATCAAAATAGATGTTTTAAAATCAACGGAGCAGGTTTCAAGTTCAAATTCTATTATATGAAGAAGTTATGCTAAAATCAAGTTATTTCAAATCAATTTCAATTGGTTTCAATTAAATTGATTTCTAGACGTTTCGAGTCCGTACGATCAAATGACAAACCTGATCGCTACGAAAGTTGAAATCCTACAATAATTCACCATTACGGATTCGATAAAACTGATTTCGTCAAAATCCGAGTCAGTGGCCAAAATGGCTATTTTCAGTTAATTAATTAAATTAAATTAAATTAAATCGCATTTTCAATTCAAATTTAAAAATTCACAGATTTCATCATTTTTGATTTCTTAAACGATTACAATAATTTAAACAAACTTAGATATCAATCCAAAGTTAATTGATTTACCCATTACCGTAATTAAATTTCAATTTTTATATGTTCATTAATTATCAATTGAAATTCCAATAAATCATTTATTTGATTATAAATTCTGTATTCAATAAATTATTATCAAATGGATGAAATTTACAATTGGTTCATGATCCATTACATCAATATTCTCAGATTTCATATAAATTCCTATTAGCGTAATAATTAAATATTAAATTTCATTTAATTACAATTTATCCATTTATTAAGTTTTAAATTAAAAAATCTTTATTTCCATCCCTTTAATTCAACAAATTGTCCTATTATGAATAACATTAATATTATTTCCAAATATTACCTTATTTTTTTTTTTTTGAAAAGGAAAAGGCCCAAGGCCTGCTTAATTAAAAAATAACAGTATTACACCAACACACAACGCAAAACACTCACAACCCCTTGAAACCCTAGCCGCAGTCACAAAGAAGAAATAAAAGAAGGAAATGGCGAACGACAGCAGACAAACAAACATCCATCTCCACGCAAGTAACTCCTCACGGGGGTTTCCAAACCCTCTCCTTCACACTTAAATTATCTTTGGCTGCGCAAGTTTGAAGCTTTCTACTGAAATAAGGAGAATTGTTGAAGATGTGACTCTCCATCTTCCGAAGCTTACTGCTTCTCTCCGGATCTAAACTCTCTTCATTAGAAAGATGACAATTGGTGAAGTGGAAGGCTGTAATCTTCCTGTAATCGCTGCTATTTTCCAGATTTTCTGTTGAATAGTGGCGATTGGAAGGATTGAAGCTGAATTGAATGGATTCATCAACCATCCTGCTACTTTCACCCTTGTTCCAGCAAGATAAGTGATACACTTTATTATTCAGCAAGCTTTTGTAGAAAAAGATCTCGCTTTTGCTGTCTCTAAAATTGAAATTGATGAGATCTTTCATGGACAGCAGCTTGATCTCCTTGGGAATGCTGCTGGAAGCGCAATAGCTCCTCCGGGCTGAGACAGGCAAAAAACCAGATTTACTATTCATTATCTGATATAAATAAGAAAGATTACTAATTGAATTTTGGTCACTTCCCTTGTAGATATGATTCTCAGCGCTGGAATGATCGCCTCCAGTGAGATAGCTCCAGGAGTGGTTGTTGTGGCCGAAACAAGGAGTGAAATTGGTATTATTGGGAGCATTAATCTGATATTGACTGTGTTTTCTATGGGGAATATCAGTTGAATGATTCCCCCTAAGTAAGAAATCCTCTACTTCTGTTTCGAATATGTCCAACTTGTTATTACCTTGATGATAGTTTGATTTCCTGCAAAGAATTTGAAAGTCAGTATAGATGATGTTCCAAAGTTGATTACTGTTTCTCTCGATATTTTTGTGAAGTCTCTGATTTCTTTCTCTCCAAATATGGTAGATAACCGTAGTTAACATGATTGATGCATGCTTGAAGTCCTTTGTCTTTGACTTGAATCTGCTTTAAATATAATGAATGCTTTCTGCTATGTTTTGAATAGATTGATGTTGATTGAAACTTAAAGAATTTTTACATTAACGTAATATTTTATTTAGATTTATTGCAATAGATTTGAAATAAATTCCTATTTCTTTTAATATTTAATTACTAAAACCCTATTAGGCTAACAAATTTAATTATCAAAATTTACGGGTCATTACACTCTCCTCCACTCAAAAATTTTCGTCCCCTAAAAGGAAAAAGGAGGAGAAAAGAAGGAATTAAGTAGTTAATATATCTTATTCAAAATATTAACTTTACAAACAAATATTTTATGAAATTAATTAACTTAAATTATATACCAATTTATAACCATCAAATCTTTTATACTTAAATTAATAAGGTTTGGAAAACATTTTTAAAAAATTTCTAAGTACAAAATTTACGGAAAATTTCGGTGGAGTCTCCTTTGTACGAAGAGGCTTGGGAGAAAATATAATATCAAATATAACAATATACAACATATATTTTTCAAAATAATATATATCCCAACACGGAAAAAATAATATAATAACGCTATAAACTGTAATCCGAAAATGTACCTATTTGTCGGCCAAACAACGCTTATATTATGAAACCAAATGCAGTAGCAATTGCTTTCATAACTTGTATTTTACTTATATAATCTAAACGGGGTTAATAATTATAAAAAATGAAATATTTAACTTGTTTCAATCACTAACAACCAAATTAATATAAACAACCATCATTTGCAACCAACATACAATCATCATATGAAATCAAAACAAATCAATCATTCATCCATATCAACCCAAAACAAATAGTTAGTTCGGTCTAGGACACTTTTAAATTGTATAAAACGACAAATAAACTATTAAGTATACCATTTACTCAACAGTCTTAGATAAACTTAATAGAATATTCATACATAAAAGATTTTTAAAGTATCCTTGCCCAATCAACCATAAACCAAACAACACAATTTCAAACAATAGATCAAGTTCATTCTTATTAATTTCATTTCATACATTTGTCGTTTGATTTACATTTCATTCATATAATGATTTATCTTTTAATTCACATTTATTTCTTGCAAATTTTCATTTTCATTTAATCATATCAAATAGTTTTCTTATTATTGCATTGCATTCATTCATTTCTCAATTTCATTTACTTAGCATCTCAATGCATTAACTTTAGTCTACAATCTTATATTTGCTGCATTCATCTTTTCTACTTATTTTATTTATAAATAGCTTCAACTATTTACTTAAGTTATTATCATTTATTTATAATACTTACTTTTATATTAAATTAGTAGCATTTCAATCCTAACTCAAGTTTACAACAATTATAACATCAAATTCATATTTATAAAAGTAATTCATTGAACCTTTCTATTACATAAGTTTTACTTGTAAATTTTTCCATTACATTTTCTTATCAGACATTTCAACTTTTAATTCCTTTGGTAAGTTATATATATGTTTTTTTTCTAAGAATGTAATTAAAATTTACACAAGTTTATATTTTCTTCTTTTAATTAATTTAATGTTTAATAATAATGTCCTTTGTTTCATAGGTTACAAATGTCAACTTTCCTTTAATTTCCTTTAAAATTTAGCATTAAATCTCTTATTTCATTTATTCCAATTACTAGTTAAATTCCATTTCACTACCCTAATTGAAACTATTAATTAATAGAAACTTAAGAACTAAATACCGGGTTTAATTTCAAATCGCTTTAATATAATAGATAAACGTATAAACTTACAACTTATATATCCAATTAGATTTTAAACAATTTGAAATTTATATTCGTGTATCAAAATAAATCTGTAGTAAAACTACTACAGTGGCCTTCCCACTTAGAAACTCGAAAATGATATCGATGATGCGTGCACTCATCACCGAAATTATTTTCCAGCGACATAGAGGGGAGTACATAACTTATTTCTTTTTAGAATTTCTTTAAAACATTACTTTCAACTTATATTGAAATATTTATATCAGAAAATACTCCCAATAATATTATTATATTCCATAATCATTTGAAAGAAAGTTTTAGAACCCCAAAACTTAAGTTCTAAATTTCCAATTTTCATTTATTTTATTTTCTTCAAATTTTGTTTCCAATCAATATTTATAAATTGCACTACCTAACAACCAAATATAGCCTTTATAAAAAAATTATTTTATATATAGAAAATATAATAGGCAAAATTATTTCATTCACCTATATTCAAAATAAATATTGTGTCGGTTTATCTTATTAAGTGTTTAGAAATCCTTATTGATGTCATAGCGTTCTATGAACCAACCAGAATTTATAAATCCAAAACGGAACAAATTAACACAATATTAAAACCTTTTCTACAACACTAACAAATATGATCTCTCATATATGTACGATCAGCAACTCATCATAGGATATTACTATCCTATTAATAAAGAGTCAGACCCCACAAAGCTAAGGTTTATCGCTAAACCAAAGCTTTGATACCAGATGTAACAGACCATCTACCAGTGGGGTAACACCCACCGTAGCATACATTGGTACCTATGTTCTACCTTTATGGGTAGTCTCTCGACTACACCAACCCTCGAACGGACACGTATGTCTGCCTATGCACTTGGAGGGTGCAACATGATAGGATCGATATATTTATAGCTGTTACAAATATATATATATAATATTATTAATTTCAACCATATTCAAATTTTATAATTAATATTTCATAAATATTAATTAATTTATAACATTATAAACTAATTAAATCGTTTGGTCTTAAAGGAATTCATCATTTCGGCTGTGTAACCCTTGGGTGTAAATTTGGTCAGCGATTAACCTCGAACTACTCTATAACGTTCATACGTCATTTAGAGGATGGTGTGGCATTATGGCCAAATTTATCACTTACTCTTTTTCGGTAAAATCCAATTTTAGTTTAATAAGCGTTACCCGGTTGTGACATTTGTTTACACAAATTCTCTTCGTCAAAACTATATCACTTTGAACTTATGGAATTTGGTAATGGTCAAATTTCCAGCCTCATCCACATTCAACTTTATAGTCTAAATACAAAGTCCTTGGTTTAATAATAACAATTATTATTAACTGAAATGCTCTAGACAGCCTGCAGCGGAATTTATGGGTGAATTTTAAATTTTTTACCCTATTGGATCTTTATTGGGCCTATGAAGTCTAACTGAATTAGAACATTTCTAAATTTCATTTAAATAAAATCATTTATTTTATTTAAATTCAAATATTTTATGATATGGAATTAATGTTATTTGATTTAGTTTATACATAAATGTATCATATACATATATGTACTAGTGCATGTGTAACATAATAATCCGTGAAAGGTATAATATGCCCATATGTAGATGTTGGAATTTACATCGCAACAGTCATATTATATTATTTAGTATGTCATGTACGTTGTCCAAATATGTACATGTATATGTGTTACATTATAGACACACACACGCACATGTATGTATAAACATATTATATATAATGTATGAATATAAAAATTTATATATAGATAAATATATAGAGAGAGAAAGCGGGAGAAGAATTAATAATAATTATTTATAATTCAAATTAACTTAGTGTTGCAAATATTATAATTTTAGTATTTTAATTTTTATATATTATGAATAAAATAAAGTTTTCATCCAAAAGTAATTAACATAAAATAATCTATTTATGAAATTCAAATTTTATAATTTTAAAAATCCAGTATCATAAAATAGAGCATAAATTTTTTTGGGGATTTTTCAAAATTGAGATATTATTTTTAAAAACAAATACATTGATTTCGAAAATAATTATTTAATATAAAATAATATATTATTTAAAATTAAAATTTTAAAACTTTAGAAATTCTAGGATCATGGATGAAAGGTTACGATAATTTTTGAAGAAATTTTCAATTAAATTATTATTTTTAATAAATCATAAATAGTTTTTCCAAAATAATATTAATTATTAGAAATAATAAAATTTATTGAAAAAATATTATATTTTTTCTATGTGTTTCTAGAACGATATAATATTTTTTTTAAAATATAAAATTGAATATCTAATGCAGTATTTATTTTATTTATAATAAACAATTCAAAAAATTCAATAAATGTTAATTTAAAAATATGAATATATATATATATATATATATGATAATTAATTTTCGAATTTTCAAATTCATATTATATATTAATAAGTCTATAAAAAATTTTAAATCATATACATATCTTATATATGCATATATGCTATTATGAGAGAGAAATATAGACTAATACACACACACACACATGAATTTATAAATAAATATATATCAATCAATTATTGATGGAAAAATTGATTTTTTACAATAAACAACATTTTTCTATACATAAATCAAATAGTATAATAAACATATTATGCATATAACTAAACAGATTTGTGACAGCTACATCTAGTTACAAAATCTCACCTAACTAAACATGTAGTGACAATATATTTAAATAGATATGAAATTTCTCATTATAGGATCATAGAATATAATTTAATTGTAATAATATGAATTAAAATTACCAATTTAATGATTCCTTTGAATCCACGTTGAAGCAATTACTTTCCTTTCTTTTACTGTACTTGATTCATTAGATTGTAAGTCTGGAATCACCAACCTCTAACTATCGAATAGTATTATTTTAATTTGAAATATATTTGAGAATTTTGGAGTGGATTGTGAGCTGTGTTTTAAATAGCAATGAAGAAGGTAATGGCGGCCAAAAAGGTTAGTGATTGTTTTTGTGTGTGTGTGTAGGGTTGTATTAGAGAGAAATGAGGAAAATCTTTTTACGCATTCTCACATTTTCTCAACCCATTATCTCCAAGCTAATGCCTAATGTTTTAGCCATCATCAGACCTTCCTAAAACTGAAATTTTGCACCCTAATGATGGGCCTTAAACCCATCTAAACCCAAAACAAAATACTATGCAATTAAACCGAATTTAATCGCTTGTCGATTGTAACCACCCGATTTTTCGACGCCCGAAAACCGACATCAATACATCCACTGTATCAAATGCCAAACAACCTATTTTCTTTTTATAAATTTAATTAACCCAAATGATGCAATACAGTGAATAATAATAAAAGAAACCGAGACTTCTTTATCGTTTTAAACAATCTCATTCAAAAAGGAAATCAAGAATGGGCGAACTTTTTTCCAGAGGCTCCATTCTTAAATCTGCTACTTAGCTACTTCTATTTCTTTTTTTCCCCAAATCAACGAACGAATCGTTCATTCGAAAAAAGGGATCGAATATGCGACAGTGTTTAAGGATCGAGGGAGGTAGGGAGTTCTTCGGAGCGATTTGGGAAGGTTCAAAGTTCTTCTTAGGGATTCGTACACGATCAAAATCGCTGTCAGAGGGAATCAACGTTGTCAGTTCGATTCAAGGGAAGGGGAGGCTCTCGCGTTCGATGTGGTTGGTGAAGTCACAAATCGTTTGAGGGAAGGGAAGAGGGTAAACGAGATCTTTCGAGCAGTGGTGGCCGAGGTCGAAGTCGCGACGGCGCGCTCACGTAAGTGAGGAAGATGCGATGATGTGAGGTATGTGTGCTATTTGCTCAATTTATTCATCTTTATAGAGAGAAAAATAATAATTGCAGTAAGGTGTTAGGTAATTCAGTTTTAAATACATACATATATATATATATATATTCAGAAAAGAAATTTTTACATTAAAGAATATATATATATATATATATATATATATCTATGTATGTATGTATGTATATATATGCAGATTTTTTTCCGTATATATCCAAAAAACAGAAAAAAATAAATAAATATATCTTTACGGTAAGGCATAAAGTAATTTTGGTTTATATATATATATATATATATATCCACATAAATATTTAATCTAAAACAAAAATTATACATACACACACACATAAGATTTAGAAATGGAAATGTTAAATGCGAATACAGATCATTTTTACAAGTGTGTATATATATGTAGTTTTAATAAAAGAAAAAAATGTACATATTTACATCTTAAATATACTTGTTTATTTTTAAATAGTATATTAGGAGATTAATTAAATTAATTATTTTTGTAACTTCAAATTTATTTAAGGAAAATTGGTTTAAATAAAATTATGGGTTAATTAAATTATTAAATGGAAATATATTGTTCGATTTGTTCAAATATTAATAAAACCGTAAATTGTTTATGCAAGGTCAAAATCTGAAAGGAAGCAAGCCGGATTGGGAATGGGTTGCATGCAAAATCAAAAATGATTTAATCTCACTCATCTGTATTATTATTTAAATTTAAATAGTTAAATTTCAATATTGTATTGAATGATTGAATTGATTGGTTGTGGTATATTATATAGTAGTATATATATATATATATATATATATATATTGGAGTGATTGATTCCCGCATTATATAACGGATGAGACCTTATGCGCCGCATAATAGCGGATGAGATGATATAACCCCATATACCGCGATATTCACCTCGTAGTGGAATTGGTATTAGTGTATTATGCTAACATCTGTGGATGCAGGGAAACAGGTTAGAGGGATCCAACTGGATTTCTCAAAATATTTAGGTTGTTTTAATATTCTGTGATATGATTTATTTGATAATCTGAAATAGATTATATTGGTGATTGAAAATATTGAATGCTATGTTTGATTGAATATATTTTGGGTATAATGAGTTATCACAATTATATAGATTGGATTTTTGAAAAGAAAATAAAAAAGAGAATTCTTATGTAAAATAATTATAGAGCATTTGGTAAATTAAAGAATGATTTAGGAAAAGATAAAAGTTGATTTTTAAATTCGAATAAATGAATTTAAAAGTATAGAAAAGGAGCTTTTTGAATAAATAGGAATAAATGAATTCTTAACTTAAGTGATAATAATTAAAGGAATAAAATATTTGTTTTAAAATTCAGAATTTAAATGGTTTAGGAAGGAATAAAAGAAGGATTTTTAAATGAATATGAAATTGGTATTTTCAGTTTAAATAAGATTTTAAATCATAATAAAGAAGTTAAATCTGAAATTAATGGGTTTTGAAATAAAATAAGTAAAGGAATTTATTTAAAACAGAGTAAATCTATAAATTGATTTGGAAATGGATTTAGAGTTTGAAATTGTGTTTTAAAAGAAGATGAGACTATAGAATTTATAAACTAGATTTATAAAGTGAAATAAGATATCAGTGCATATTGGAAGTATAAATTCACGTTGGAAATTTATAAAGGAATGGGTAATTTGTTTTAAAAATAAATAGTGATTTATTTTTAAAAGGGTGTGAAGAAAAGTGCATTTCCCTGAAAAGCCAAGTACTTTTTCAAGCAGATTTTTAAGTATAAGTTAAAAGTTTTAAAGTTGTTTAAAGGAATGTTTTTAAGAAATTATTATTTGATTGTTTAAATTTTAAAGGTAAATATTTATTTATATTAGTTATAGTGGTAATTATTTTAAAAAGGTTATTTGGTATTATTTTGAAAAAGATAATTATTAATATTAATATTTTATAGAATAGTTTTATTTTAAAGATAGTTTTGTTACAGTTTAATTTGGAAAACTTGTATAGAATTTCGTAACTCTTATCTTAAAATTTAATTTGGTTTAACTTTTATTTTTAAAAATTTAGTTTTATATTTTATAACATAATTTTAAAGTATATATTTTTGAATAAAGAGTTTAAGTAGTTTTAATTTAAATGTTTTAAAGTATATTTTAGAATAAAGTGATTTAAATTATTTTAAAATCTAAAGTATTTGAACTTGGTAATTTTCAGTGGGAAATAAACAATTTTGGGAATTTATTCCACAAGTGAAAAGAGATTTGAAACTGATTTCAAAAGATTGAAGTGAAGAAGATATCTTGCGAAGATATTTTGAATAATAAATAATTTGGAAAATTATTTAAATCTGATGGTTGTTTGTGAATGTTATTTGATTTAAATAACCGACTATCAATATTGGCCAATGCGCTGATCGTTTCGAAGAGACCGCGGCTAGGATTAATTTCTCGAAAACCACTTCGATCCGGTTTGAACGTTTCGTGAGGAAGGCAAGAACTTGAAGTCGAAGATGGAGCAGTGAAGTGCAAGGGCTAATCGCTACTAATCCTAAGGGTGATTCCAAAATGGATATAGTAGGAGTAGTGCCTTTGATTCCGTTCAAATCCGGAACGGACTTGTATGGACGAATGCTTTCAGAACATCGTCAGGAGGACGATGAGCATTCAAAGTGTATGTGTGCTAAAAAGATAACGCATAGCCTCGAGCCTCATCAGCCGGGAATGGCTCAACAGGGGAGGTGCACACAAGCTAAATGGCTAGCAACCAATTAGGGTAAGGTCACCCCTGTCTAGATGTCCCTTTTATTTTTGCTATGTGGGCGGTTGCTGATCCCAACTGCGGGATGAACTTAATAGAACTATCCAGTAAGGGGTAGCTCTGGTCTTGTGATGCAAGGGGTCATGGTGGATCCTCTGTACGGTGATCTAGACCACGTACTATGACGGGTGGTACCCCAGTAGCCCTGCCATTGATGGAAATCCATTCTTCCTACGTGCCTTTACGGTTTTTATTTGTAGAACCCACTTTGTGGCTAGTAACTGGAATTTAATAATGTAACAATTTTGGCTATTTGAATAAGTATTTGTATATAGACACTACTATAATGTCAGAGGATTTTATAAGAAATGTTTTGGTTATCGTAAGGCAAAAACCCGACATGTTTATTTGTGGCATGTCTTACAAGATACCTTTGATTTTCAAATAATTTTGAAACTTTAATAATCCAACCGAATGTGTTTTCTCACGCTATTTTTCCAGACTGACTCGGGTGTTATTTAACTATAATGCTCGGGTCATACCAAGTATTATAGAATACAGATTTTGGATGGACTGCTATGGAGCTCAGGAGACGAGCGAGATGGCGAGACATATCAGACGTATTTGATGTACATTCCGCTATGTATTCAGTTTTGTGAGGACAGGGTATGGTTGCTTTCCAGTTGGGGTTATGAATTTTGTTGTACTTTGATGATGTAATATATAAATAAATATAACGCTTTTTGTTTTAGAGATTAGTCATTTATCTATTATATATTGTTCCGCTGCGTTTGTGAGATTCTGATGTTGTTTTCTATTTCTTCTTCTACCTCCTCATTCTTTAACCCTAATGGTTCGGTTTTTCGGCATTCGATTGTTTGGCATTTGATACAGTAGATGTATTGATGTCGGTTTTTAGGCATCGAAAAATCGGGTCGTTACATCGATATTGTATATCGATCGATATATTTATAACTGTTATAAATATATATAACATTATTTATTTCTCAAATCATATTCAAATTTTACAATTAATATTTCGTAAATATTAATTTATAATAATTATAAACTAATTAAATCGTTCGGTCTTAAAGGAATTCATCATTTCGGCTGTGTAACCTTGGGTGTAAATTTGGTCAGCGATTAACCCCGAACTACTCTAATGTTAACGTCCACACATCATTTAGCAGGTGGTGTGAGATTATGGCCAAATTTGTCGCTTACTCATTTTTGGTAAAATCCAGTTTTAGTTTAATAGTACCCGATTGTGACATTTGTTTACACCAATTCTCTTCGTCAAAACTATATCACTTTGAACTTATGAAATTTGGTAATGGTCCAGCCTTATCCACATTCAACTTTAGAGTCAAAATATAAAGTCCTTGGTTCAATAATAACAATTATTATTAACCAAAATGCTCTGGCCAGAGACTTTGACTTTGAGTTGACTTGAGTTGACTTTGATACTAACCGCATATAAGTAAGGAGACGAATACTCTCTTGAATAGTGCTTCACTTCCAATACTTCCACTCGACCCAAACCCAACTATAGTCACTCGACGCATGCTATGTAATGATTTGGCTATAATCAAAGGAGGGATTTCATATTGAAGATCCACAGTATTCTCAAGTCGACAGAACTGTAAATCAGTCACATCGATATTTTCTGTTTGTCCTTAGTCATATTAATCAACAAAAAACTATCGAGTGAGTCATTCCATAGCTATCCAATAACTATTAGTACGTAAACCCTAGGTGCCCCCCAGCAGTCATGAATAATACACTGCCCAACATTTAGAGAGCATTACGTACTCGGTCTCAACGGATATATCGATATCCAGCCTTGATGCATCTTGACTAGGAACATTTAAAATGGTATATTTGTTTCGTTGTGATAAATTATTCACGGTTACATTACTTCGTAAATACTATCACAAAATATACCGTTTATTGATTTTTCTATTAAATATATATTTAATTAAGTTAATTAATATAATCACATTATATCAAGTATATAATAGGAAGACAATACATTTTTTGGAACAAGATGGTCAACGAAGATATATGTAACAAATTACATAATTGCCCTTATGGCATACCCCTAACTCTATAAATCTCACACTTGCACTTGGGGTCAATTATGGAATCCAATTCCAACTTCTTCAATCAGTTTTCTCAAAACCAATTAGGTCAGTCCCTTAGTGAATGGGTATGCTATTATATTTTATTATCTACTTTGTCGATTAACTCTCTCTAACACTAATAAACTACCTTTATCATGTGGAATGATTCAAATTATGTCTTTCGACTTCTAGTGAGCTTTAAGGTCTATCATGACCAATTTCATGACATTGTTATCTTATAACAATATTATTGGATTCTCAACATTTGGAATCACCTTTGGCTCAATTATATATTTATGCATTTATATCTATATACATTGGCTTATTGTAGCGCTATTCAAGTTAATGCTCTCAACATTTCGTTGAATCTACCACAATCACTTTTATTTTGACACATTTTCAAATTAAAGATTTTAACTTGAATTTTGTCATTGACATGTTATACTCAATATTACTTATAAAAGTTTATGTCCAAACGTTCCATCATAACGAGTTCATTGATTCTATAAACAATTCTTATTATTTCATAAATATGAAAGAATGCCTCAAACAACCATTTAGTGATATCAATTTGGATTTTATATTTGTTCCATGTGTCAAATACATAAAAAAAAACACAATATCATACACAACATAACATGTATGATAATTCTTATTGCTAATGCATAAGGAATCCAACTTATATGTTCTCCTTTCAATAAGGTGCTCTTGTATATCGTTTTTGGAAAATCCCTATATCTTTTATACTCACCATAAAAGACATCATTTATAATCCAAGACTGAGTATTAAAACAACTAAAGTTGATTTTAATAGAAGCATATTGTTAAAATAAATACATATTGTATACTTATAGTTTAGAAATATTAATGTACCTTTTCACATTCTTTCTTATGATCACACACTTCCTCTGCACTTTGATTGAAAATCAAACTATTTGATATTTCTATCAAAATACTTATTCAATCTTGATGCTTATAAAATGATACATTCGTATCATTTCTTGGATCATATCCAAAGACTCACAAACCCAATATCGCTCCCACTGACTTTGAGGCATTTTTGGTTAGTATGTGTAAACAGATTACTCTAAATCATTATTTAGAATTTTCTATTTAAATACGTAAGTACCAAACATTAATTCTTATTGATCGATAATTTTGTAAGTAAATATGAATTAACTTAAGCATGTTGAATATCGAATCTGTTATGCTAATTTGAACAATTGAAATTTACAATATTATTCTTATCAACATCGCTTATTTAATTCCAACCGCATTAGCCTTTCCAATAAAGACACAATCTCGGCCGACGAATCACATCTCTTTGTTTATGACCACCAAAATCATATTTGGATCGCGTATTTGGAATTCTTTCAGATCTGTGCATCATACCATATAGAGTCAACAATCTTAATGGTTTGATTGAACAACCAAGGATAATGTATATTTTTGACATTAATAAGAAACTCATTGTTTCTCTTCGATGTATGAGAATCTTATTAGACATTTTAATGCTATGTGTTCATTTAGTTTAGTTAATTTCACTTCATCTCATATAATCAGTTCTATCTATTTATCAGATCCAATTCCATTTAACTACCAAAAATTTCTCAACGAAATTCCTTCACTATGAAGTTGATATATCTTGAAACAATAACTGTTTCTTAGTGCAAATAGAATAGGGATTCATAAACGTTTTATGAACCTTTTTATTTATAAAACTGATTTTAGTTTACCAAAATTATGTTCGAACATAAATATGTCATTTGATGACATATCTTTCCAAAAAAACTTACTTGGAGATTCATACAAGATCCCTCATGAACATTATTACGTGCAATCTTTCGACTCGCATAAACTGCCAACTCCTTAGCCTAGGATATGTTGGGATTTTTTTACAAACCCTTATCTTGTATGTTTTTTAAACTGTTGTTTAGATGAAATAATATCAGCCTTGTGTACTAATCTTAAGTACATGACCTTGTAGAAAGAAACTAACTCAACTTCACTCACAACTAATCGTAAATTGTCCAACAATATCTGATTACTCCTTATCAATGCAACATTATGTATCACATGGAGGAGTGATTTTGAGATTGGATTTATATTCATTTTTAGGTACATTTGAAACTCTTCCAATATACTCACTTATTCGACCAAATCAAATCGTTTTATTCATTGCATATTACTTTATTTACTTTTCTTTTATATACTATGATTTTATCATAAACTTACTACATGTATATCTAATACACATGTTCATGTTGGTAATAAATCATCGATGAATATAACAAAGTATATGGAACCCTTTTGGTATTAATAGACTGTGATTACATACATCGATATGTATTAATTCAAAGAGTTCATCGACTCTTATGATGCTTCCGCTGAATGGGTGCATAGACATTAATTGTTTGAGATATAATTAACCTGTATCGTATGATTCATAATCATACAGTAAAATTATTTCTCAAAACTACGGCTTAGTCTATAATTCCAAAACGACTAT
The DNA here is from genome assembly GCA_030765085.1 of Allium cepa. Taxonomy (NCBI): domain Eukaryota; kingdom Viridiplantae; phylum Streptophyta; class Magnoliopsida; order Asparagales; family Amaryllidaceae; genus Allium; species Allium cepa. The sequence continues at coordinate 969,172,951 of CM060935.1, forward strand.
AAATAGTATTAGATACATATGCATTTTTGTTGCATTAGTTTTACTAACAGAACAAGTTCCATAATATAGTTCTATTTCATAATGAATATTCATAATACTCATATTGAAATATAGTTATATCTATATTTCAGTCAATACCAAAAATAAACATTATTTCACAAATAATGTTAACAATTTTCGTAATTTGATGCAATCATCAGGTGCTATATGGTATGCTCCCACTATTTCTGCCATTACTATAATAGCGTACTAAATTTAGAGGTCCACCATTCACTTAATATTGTTTACTTATTTCATATGCTGCAACTAGTTTACAAAGGAGAGTTCTTTGGTCAAATAGCTTGAACTCAAAGAAATAAATGTTATAGAAAAGAATTTTCTATATGAAAATACATTTCGGAATAAAAATCATATTTCATACTCCAATATTAAGTATCAACTATTATTAAAATTCTTGGTTTCAATTTTTCTCTATGAAGTAGAAGTTACTATTCATTCTCTTCATTCCAACTTTACCTTAAATTACATCTATTCTTATACATTCATTTTTCTTTTAAATGGTCAAACCATTCAAAAGAAAACCTTACTACAATATCATAACAAACCTCTTACAAAAGCGCTTCGATTATTCTTAACATTTAAGATATCAAATATGTTGCGCTTTATGTAAATTGATCAAGATGACATTTTAAAGATTGAGTTCTTAGATGTATCTCGTAGTTTATGGTCTTGTGTTACATTACACAAATATGATCCTTTGAAATCATTCAAGTTGAATACATGATCTTAAAATACTATTTATTGGCTTACTTCGATGAATTAACTTCGTTGAAGTACTATACCCCACAAACTATGACTATTCACCATATACATTTTATGTGAAAGTACATGGATCAAATATCCATAGTCTTGAATTGCATTTATAGTTCAAAAACTCATAAAATGCAATGCACGGTCTAAACCAAATAAACATATAAGTGACCAACTTACGAATGTGTTAAGTAGTTGAAATTGGGCACTTGCATGGGTATAGAAACATTATATAACATGCAATTAAAATTATTAATAAGTATATATTATATTTCTATTTGTTAACTTTCAATTCAGTTTTTTTATATATGTGAATTGACAAATGTTTTATCAATCATATTAAATGTACAAATTTACCATTGTAGATAATTATAACATTATATAACATATGTTCTTACAATATTAGAAAGGCTAAATGTTACCATTTCATTTTTCTAGTAAGGCTTCCACTAGTCTTTTATGTTTCTTCAAACCCTAAGATGAAACATAGAAGTCTTACAACTTCACTGGTGGGTGTTAAGACTCGTTTGTTTTGGTATTTTGACCTTGAGTTTGCTCAGAAAACCATAGCCCCACAAATGATGGATAACTCCTTATCGGTTGTATGACATACAACTCCTAACCCATTTTTTCTTGTTTTAATCTTATTTCAAACTTGAGTTTTCTCAACAAATCAAAAGAGATTATTCACTCATACCTACTATATCGTGACGACCTAAGTATAACATATGTACCTTGAGTTTGCTCAACAAACACATACAGTTATCTTACCTCATATATTCAATATATTAATAATACCGCGCATAACATTCCTAGCTTGATTTTGCTCAACAACTATATAAGTAATTTGTTAATATATATGGTAGTGGACAACATTATACTGAAGATTCATAATCTTCAATATATACTGAGTGACATTGACTTATAGAATAATATATTTCTTATGAAATACCCTAGCGATTCAAGTGTTAGACACATCAGAAATCATGGTATATGTACATTTACATATGTATTTATTTCTCAAGTCTTTTTGGGTTTCTTTAATGTTCCATGTTTAGTTTATACACATACCATATAATTTTTTTTGTTATATAACTTTTATATTTCATATTACTTATATAATAGCCTTTTGTATAATATATCATTAGTGAAATCTTATCTAATTAATTTTAATCAATTAACTCTTTAATTAATTTTAAATTAGTATACCAATATAACTTTTATGTTGGACATATCTACTATAACATTAATAGTGTATACTATAACCTTTATAATGTAACACACATATATCATATATATGTGTATTTTATTTAATTAATTAACCTTTAATTAATTTATTCAATTAAATAATTTTATTAAAATTTATTGATTTCAAAATTTATCTTGTATACATACATATGTACTTATGTTATCTTAAACATTTTAAAATAACATAACATATATCAACATATGTAATATTCGCATATATGCATTAATTAATTAACATATTTAATTAATTTATTTTATTAATCTTATTAATAAATTTGGAGCTTGAAATTATTATATAAATATTTTCAAACATTTTTGAAAACTTATGTAGTATTATAATTTTTATAATAAACATGTTCTATTTTAAATTTAACTATAAATTTAAAATCTTTAACATTAATTTTCAAAATGATTTTGAAAATTAGCCGAAGGCCCAAATTAAGTTGGGCTTTTCTGTTAGGAGCAACCCTTGGGATCATTTCACCTTTCGGGCCAGGTCGGTAACCAGGTAGGACATGGTAGTTGATTATCCAATTCCAATCCTAGACATTACATTTCTAGTCACTGTACTAAATGGGAAAGCTTAATTAGTTAGCCCTAATATAACTAATTTAGACTGCATATGCTATTGGGCTTCAATACCATTGTTGGAACTAGATAGCCTGCAGCGGAAGTTATGAGTGAATTTCAAAAAATTTACCCTATTAGATCTTTATTGGGCCTCTGAAGTCTAACTAAATTAGAACATTTCTAAATTTCATTTAAATAAAATCATTTAAATTCAAATATATTAAGATATGAAATTAATTTTATTTGATTTAGTTTATACATGAATGTATCATATACATTTATGTGTAAGTGCATGTGTAGCATAATAATCCGTAAAAGTTATAATATGCCTATATGTAGATGTTGGAATTTACATCGCAATATACATATTAGCTTATTTAGTATGTAATGTACACACACACATGTATGTATAAACATATTATATTCAATGTATGAATATAAAAAATTTATATATAGAAAAATATATATATAAAGAAGGAGGGAGAAAATTAATAATAATTATTTATAATTCAAATTAACTTAGTGTTGCAAATATTATAAGTTTAGTATTTTAATTTATATATATTATGAATAAAATAATGTTTTCATCCAAAAGTAATTAACATAAAATAATCTATTTATGAAAATTCAAATTTTACAACCTTTAAAAATCCAGGATCGTAAAATAGAGCTTAATTTTTTTTGGAGATTTTTCAAAATCGAAATATTATTTTTAAAAACAAATACATTGATTTTCGCAATTATTATTTAATATAAAATAATATATTATCAAAAATTCAAATTTTAAAACTTCAAAAGTTCTAGGATCATGGATGAAAGATTACAAAAAATTTTGAAGAAATTTTCAATTAAATTATTGTTCATAATAAATCATAAACAGTTTTTCCAAAATTATATTAATTATTAACAATAATAAACTTTATTGGAAAATCTTCAATTTTTTCTATACGTTTGTGGAATGATATAATATTTTTTTTAAATATAAAATTGAATTTTTAATCCAATAATTATTTTATATATAATAAACAATTCAAAATTTTCAATAAATGTTAATTTAAAAATATGAATATATGTATGATAATTAATTTTCAAATTTTCAAATTTATATTATATATATTAATAAGTGTTCTAAATTTTATAAACCATATACATATCTTATATATGCATATATGTTATTATGAGAGAGAAATATAGACTAATATATATATATATGAATTTATTAATAAATATTATATCAAAAAAATATTGATGACAAAAATTAATTTTTTTACAATAAACAACATTTGTCTGTACATAAATCAAATGATATAATAAACAAATTATGTATATAACCAAACTGATTTGTGACAACTATATCTACTTACGAAATCTCACCTAATTAAACATATAGTAACAATATATTTAAAAAATATGAAATTGCTCATTATAGGATTATAGAATATAATTTAATTACTATAATATGAATTAAAATTACCAATTTAATGATTCCTTTGAATCCACGTTGAAGCAATGACTTTCCTTCCTTTTACTGTTCTTGATTCGTCAGATTGCAAATCCGGAATCACCGACCTCTAACTATCGAATAGTATTATTTTAATTTGAAATATGTTTGAGAATTTTAGAGTAGATTGAGAGCTATGTTTTAACTAGCAATGCAGAAGGTAATGGCAGCCAAAAAGGTTAGTAATTGTTTTTTGTGTGTGTGTGTGTATAGGGATGTATTAGAGAGAAACGAGGAAAACCTTTTTTCCCATTCTCACTTTATCTCAACCCATTATCTCCAATCTAATTCCCTATATTTTAGCCATCACAAGACCTTCCTAAAATAGAAATTTTATAGCCCTAATGATGGGCCTCGTCTAAGCCCAAGCTAAAATACTATGCAATTAAATCTAATTTAACCTCTTGTCGATATCGTATATCGATCGATATATTTATAACTGTTATAAATATATATAACATTATTTATTTCTCAAATCATATTCAAATTTTATAGTTAATATTTCGCAAATATTAATTAATTTATAATAATTATAAACTAATTAAATCGTTCGGTCTTAAAGGAATTCATCATTTCGGCTGTGTAACCCTTGGGTGTAAATTTGGTCAGCGATTAACCTTGAACTACTCTAATGTTAACGTTCACACGTCATTTATCAGGTGGTGTGACATTATGGACAAATTTGTCGCTTAATCATTTTTGATAAAATCCAATTTTAGTTTAATAAGCGCTACCCTGTTGTGACATTTGTTTACACCAATTCTCTTCATCAAAACTATATCACTTTGAACTTATGGAATTTGGTAATGGTCAAAATTCTAACCTCCACCACATCCAACTTTGTAGTCTAAATACAAAGTGCTTGGTTCAATAATAACAATTATTATTAACCGAAATGCTCTGTCAGAGACTTTGACTTTGAGTTGACTTGAGTTGACTATGATACTAACCATATATAAGTAAGGAGACGAATCCTCTCTTGAATAGTGCTTCACTTCCAATACTTCCACTCGACCCATACTATAGTCACTCGACTGACGTTATGCCATGATTTGGCTATAATCAAAGCGGCGCTTTTATATTGAAGATCCATGGTATTCTCAAGTCGAGAGAACTGTGTAAATCAGTCACATCGATATTCTCTATTTGACCTTAGTTTTATTAACCGACAAAAAACTATCGAGTGAGTCGTTCCATAATTATCCAATAACTATTAGTACGTAACCCCTAGGTGTCCCCTAGCATTCATGAGTAATACACTACCCAATATTTAAAGAGCGTGCATACTCAGTCTCAGCGTATATATCGATATCCAGTCTCGATGCATCATGACTAGGAACATTTAAAATGGTATATTTGTTTCGTTGTGATAAATTACTCACGTTACAATACTTTGTAAAGGCTATCACAAAATAAACCATTTCTGGATTTTTCTATTAAACATACATTTAATTAAGTTAATTAATATAATCACATTATATCAAGCATATATAGGAAGAAAATACCTTTTTTGGAACAAGATTGGTCAACGAGTTAGATATATGTAACAAATTACATAATCCCCTAGGGCATACCCTTAACTCTATCATTGTGATTGACCACTCAGCAATATTTCATGTTTACATTGAGTTAGCCAATTTATTTTTGCCACACCACTTAAAAAATGTTACATTCGATCAGAATCAGAAGGCTAGTTGAGCAGATCTCATATATGCTTCTTAATGCAATACATTCACTTTTAAATATTCAAAGAAGATTGATCTTAAGAGTGTCGTCAATTTTACTAAAGGCACTGTGGCCCGCTTTCACGATCCTTAGTCAAGACGGCGATGCCCTTAGCACTGCACTTGTATTTAAAAGATGTACATGAATATTGTAGGAATGTTGCTAATACGTTCGATTTAAATTTAATTATGAAACACTATTATTATATAGTTGAGAGGCACACAGCTTTTCATGATGATTGACATAAGTGCGTTCACTAGTTTTACAACACGTTCTCTTAGATAATTACAGTTAAATTTCATGAATCTTCATTTGGTTGTTTTTATGAAATATACCTGGAAATTATCACATCCAGTTAGCTCTAGTAAGTAATAATTTAATGAGTTGTCGTTGTATAAAAATTTAGGGTTCAAAAAAAATGATAGCTTTCGCAGCAATAGCCTGGCAAGCTAACTCGCATTATATTTGAAAAGGGATTCCCACATCTAAGCGTCAATAAGAGCTATAACAAGTAGTAAAATAATTCTATCAAGTAAAGTCAGGGTCGGTCCTAACTTGTTGGAGGCCTAAGGCCCAAAGATCCAAAGTAAAGTATGCAAAATAATTAGGGATATTACAATTAATGTTTATAAGTAAACGAGAAAATGTATAACACTAGATTTGAACTCGGGTGGCTTACAAATAAAGCATGAAATTTTTCCATCACACTAAACACACTTTTATTAATTTAAAGGATGATATGTTATACATCTAAACCAAAAACAACTATATACATAAACAAATTTGGATTTTTGACCCCCAAATACGGAGGCCCTAGATGACGGCCTAGGTGGCTTGAGCTAGGGCCAGTCCCAAAAGGAGCTATTGACAGTTAGAAGTTATATGTTCTTGAATATATTTGGACAAAGAATTTACTAAGTACTGCTATGTACGCTCCAACTACTACTCATGAGTTGCAACAAGTCACATAGATTGGTCCATGACATCATAATATAATATTTATTGTTTATCTTCATATGGAATTATGTTGTTACTCATTTTACATTTACAATGGCTCAAATATTCTCTGTCGGATCATTCCTATTAATATAGGAATGCATGAGAAATGCAGATCTCACATAGATTTATGGTTGTTAGGGTTAACTATGTCCTCTTAGTTCAAGTAGAATAGAATATCTACTACGTGACTAAGTATAGTGGTTGACTAAAGAAAAGAAAGGGACACAAGAAATTGATATATTAACCAATGGCTTTTCTTCCTGACTTATATTAAGAAACAGAGATTAAGTAGTAGGGTAAAAAGGTACATTTAATTAGAATTTATTTTTGTCGCCTCACTTATAATATATGTTTTTTTGAATTTCAATAAAAATCAGAAAGTTGGAGCAAAAACAAGCATTGATGATGCTAGTTGATCAAATACTATATATGCTATTTATCATGATAAATCAACTATTAAATATTTAAGAAATATTATTTAATGTATGTGAAATATTATAAAAACATTAGTATATTTCATTCGATCAGTTAAATATTAATTATGATACATTTTTTGTTATATAATAATTGTAAATACATAGCTTTCATGATGGTTGACGTAAGTGCATTCATTAGTTTTATAACACATTCTCCTATGCCATTTCAGTCAAATATCAGGCATTTTCATTTAGTTTTTTCTATGAATTAAGTGTGATCAATCGCTTAGTGCATTCCCTAGTAGCAAGATAATTATCCACCACTCACACAATTTACATTCTTGAATATAATTTATGGCTAACCCTGATCGATTTTTATACAATGACTGAAATTAAGATCGAATTTATGGTCGTACACTATTGTTGGTCGACAACATTTATGTGACGATTAAGATATTCTTGGTTTAACTCATTTGGATGAGAACACATAGATGAAAAACTGCTAGTATGACTTGTTTATACAACCCTATCAATATACAAAGTGATAATGTTGATATGATATATTTTGTTATTCATGATTTTTGTTCCATCCTTTTAATTTGATGTTCTTCTTGGATAAAAATGAACATGATTCATTTAGGATATCCAGTAGTTGTAGCTGATCGTAACTTGTTACATACTATTGACAAGGGAACAACTATACATTTGCCTTATGTATTGCTTAATTGTCCACATTTTAGCTTACTCCGTCGTTTCACTACTACAAGTACACAACAAATATGAATCCATGTCTTCATGAGAAAGTAAATAACGACATTGATTATTGTTTTCTAAGGCTGACATGATAGATACGCACTTAGCATGTAGAGCATACGTCACATGTAGTAAAGCGCAAATCGATGGAGTCATCTGTGCAATTAGGTATACGGGTGCGGGAAATATGTTATATATTATAGAGTTAAGGGTGTTCCCTATGGAAAATTATGTATTTTATTACATATTAACGCTGATAAAAGAATTTTGTTCAAAATGAAGTGGACTTTTGGCTTTATTTTCTTTTGTATATGTTGTCGTACTAAATAATGGATTAGATACATTCAACATATACAAGTAGAAAATCCATAGAAGAAGTATATTATCAATTGCAGTTATGAAAGTATTCGTAACTATGAGTCTCAAAATGACACAAACACGGTATTACTCCTTAAATGTTCCTGGTCAAGATGTATCGAGAAAGGGATATCGATAAATCTGTTGACGCTAGTGACGCTCTTTATATAATGGATGTTGATTTATTCATGACCGTTGGAAGCACCAAGATGTTACATATGTAACATCCCACCTTTATACCCGTACTATTAAAGAGTATTCATAGTAATACTTTTTGATAATATGGAGAATGATGCGATATTGGACGACCACATGTAAATATTCCGTTGGATTAAGGTCGGCACGTATCCTTATCTCATATATCACATGAAGTATACATACTCGGTATCGGCATAAAACAATAAAAATGTGTGTTTTCCTAGATAGAACAATATATATAAACAGAGAATATATGGTCTTAGAATGCATTGAAAAATATAACATATACATCAAAAAATAATATAAATCGTGTCTACGCATAATGATATACATCATCATCAATAATAAGTGTTGAAACAGGGCCAATCTGCAGTGGAGAGTTGGATAAATTTCAAAAAATTTAGCTTTTAGGATCTTTATTGGGCCTATATAGTTTAAATATATTTAGAACTTTTCTCAAATTTCTTTTAAATAAAATCATTGTTTTATTTAATTTTACAAATAAATTTTTATTTTATATTATTTTATATTATGTTTGAATATGTGTATCATATACACATATGTGTATGTGCACGTGCAACTTAATAAAGTGTACATGGTTTGACACGTCCGTGTATAGGTGCTGGGATTCATAGTGCAACAGACATGTTGGCATCTCTAGTATTCTATGTGATGTCTAAATGAATATATATGTGTGTATGTATGTATATGCGTCAAATGTTATAGACACACACAAAAAATTATACATTCATAAAATACAATCATATATTTATATATAAATATATAGTAATAACAATTGTAATAATTTATGTAAAATATTTAAGATGGTAGAAGTGAGAAGGAACTAAACAATATCAGAATCTTACAATCGCAGCAGAATAAAATATAATATATAATATCAGATCTTTCACTAAATGAAAACTATATCTGTTTTATACAATGTATCATCAGAGTATATCTCAAACGAACAACATTTACCAGTCTGACAATATCAACAATCATAGCAGTGGATATAGACAAGTGATAATACTTCTCGGACTCCAGCTCCTCTCCTGAGCTCCATAGCATCCTATCCTGAACATATAATACTCGGTCTGACCTGAGCATTATAATGAAATAATACCCGAGTTAGTCTGGAATACCAGCTGATAAAAATACACCCAAATTGATTATTAAAGTTTCAAAAATCCTTTTGAAAACAAAAACATCTCGTAAGACCACGCCATAAATAAACATGTCGGGTTTTTACCTTACGATAGCTAAAACATTTCTTATCAAAATCCTCTGATATTATAATAGGGTCTACATACAAATACTTAATAAAATAGCCGAAATTGTTACATGTATTAAATTCCAGCTGCTAGCCACAAAGTGGGTAATACAAACAAAACTCGTAAAAGGCTCGTAGGGAGAATGGATTTCCAACTAATGACTAGGCACTGGGGTACCACCTGTCACAGTACGTAGCCTAGATCACAGTACCGAGATCACTCCCGATCCCCTGCAACACAAGGCCGAGACTACCCCTTACTGGATAATCCTGAGTAAGATCACCCCCACGGTTGGGATCAGCAACCGCACCACTAAGTCGAAATAAAGGGACATCTAGACAGGGATGACCTCACCCTGGAATGGGTGCTACCCACCTAGCCTTGCTGCATAACCCCTGATTTTCAGTCATTCCCGGTTGATGAGGCTTGAGGCTAAGCGTTACCTTTAGAACGTTTCACTTAGAATACCCATCGTCCACCTGACGTTGTCCCGAAAGCATTCATCCATACAAGTCCGTCCCGGGTTCGAACGGAACCGAAGGCACTACTCCTACTACATCCATTTTGGAAATATCCTCAGGATTAGTAGCGACTAGCCCTTGCACTTCACTGCTCCATCTGTGACTCCGAACTCGTTTTTCCACGAAAACGTACAAACTGGATCGAAGTGGTTTTCGAGAAATTAATCTCGATCCCGGTCTCTTTGAAACGATCAATGCATTGGCCAATATTGATAGTCGGTGATTTAACTATCAATTAACATCCATAAGCATCCATCACACAATAAATAATTTCCCATATTATTTATTTCCTCAAAAATATCTTTGCAAGATATATTTCCATTTTCAAATCCTTTTGAAACAGTTTCCAAACCTAACTCGTCTCATGGAGTAAATTCCCAAATCTTTACTTCCTCTGAAAACATCCAAGTACCCATACTTAAGATTTAAACTAATTTAAATTCTTTATTCTTGAAAATACATTAAAACATTTATATTAAAACTTCTTACATACTTAATTTAATATATATATATATTTACTTTTAAAAATATTTCGAATAAAACTGCTTTATAAAATATAAACTATTTTCTTCAAAATAAAGTTAAGTCATACTAAATTTTAAAATAAAGCTATGAAATCCTATACAAGTTTTCAAATAAAACTTTAACTAATTATCTTTAAAATAAAACCATTTTATAAAGTATAAATATTAATAATATTATTTAAAACATAATGCAAATTACCCCTTTAAAATAATTAATTCTATAACTAATTTGATATATGTTCACTTTTAAAATTCTTACAACTTAAATAATTTTTTGAAACCATTCTTTAATACAACTTCAAAACTTCTAACTTTTTCAAAAATCTGCCTTAAAAACGTACTTGGCTTTTCAGGTAAATACACTTCCTTTTAGGATAACCCAAAGAATTCTTTTTTTTATAAATCCTACACGATTTACCCCAATTCAATTTTACGTTCATCCTGTAAATTGCTTTCCATACTTTAAAAATAAACTCCTTTTATTCTTAAGCACATTGCTATTTCCTAGAAATCACTTTCAAAATGTACTTAAAGTATTTAAAATATGATTAGTAAATTCTTTATTCAAATCGTACTTTTGAAAATCTACAAAAGTTCCTTAAGTAATTTAATCAAAAATATTCTTTTTATATAAGATTATTATCAAATGTTCATATTTAATTCCCTTTAGAAACATAATTCTAAATTACCTTTCAAATAATTAAATACCATAATTACTTAAACTAATATTTACTTTCACTTAAAAACAATTAAAAATAGTAATAATTTTATAAAATATTTTAAAAACACCTTTGCAAAACTTTCCACTTTATACTTCGAAAATCTTTCTTTGAAACATGCTTGGTTTCCAGAGAAAAATACACTTCCCATCCTTGAAAATAAATCTCGCTATTATTTTTAAAACACTTCAAATTTCAACAATACTCTTGAATTTAATTCCCTTAAATTCATTACTCAAAATTTTCTCCTTTCTATTCTCTTTTAATTCTAATTTATTTTATTTATATTTTAAAATTCCAAATTATAGTTATAAAATCATAACACAGCACGATTTAATTTTCAAATTAATCTATCACCGGATATTAACGAAATTAATCACAGAATATAAATAAAATTTCTATTTGTGAGGAATCCAGTTGGATCCCTCCAACCTGTTTTTCCCTGCATCCACATATATTAGTACAACAAATAAATATCAATCCGAACGGGTATTAATATTCATACTCAACCAATCACACAATTATTTAAAAATTAACTATTTAAAACAGTTGAAATTCCAGATGTGAGTGAGATATCTCACCTTGAATTTTCGACGAGCGTTCAAATTTTAAATTAAATTGAACGGCGTTCGATTTAACCTAAATTTTTACTTGCTCAGAATGATTCCAGAATTTATCCACTGCGTAATACTCGTTGCTGCGATTCCGGCGTCGCCAGTTTCATCGAATTATGGTAATGCATGCAAAAGATATACAGTTTTAAAGATTATTCGATTTTAAATATAATATATTTACATTTTACTTTATTATTTTACAAACCAAATCGTGGTCGTAGGATCTAGAAAAGAAATCAAGCCCGAAACCTAGCTTCTTCCCTTATGCACGATACCCAGCTAAAACAACCCATTTCGACCCGAAAAAAGCCACGATCGCCGCCGCCATGAAACCCTAGCCGATGATCAAAGACCACCGTCGCATGCCCCCACGCGAGTACTACGAACACTCCAAACCTCGAGACGCTCGAAAGCTCCCCTATATTAAAACACGTGCGTGAACACAAGACTTTGAGCACAAATCGCCGCTGCATCTTCCCACCGTACGCCATCAACCCCATATGGATTTAAAGCCATCGACGGGCTCGACATCTTCTTAGTTGGAAGCTTCGACTGAAATTGCATGGATTTCGAGAAAATTTAGGGGAAAGAGAATAGCTTATCGGCCACTAAATATGTTAGATGGTAGCCCGTGAAAAACTAGGGTTAGGGTTGGCTTATACGTCAATATATGTACGTGTATAATATTATTTTAATATTAAATCATTTTTAAAGCAACTTTTTCACACGATCTCCAAACGACGCATGCCGATAGGCAATTATAATGCTTTACCCGCATTTCGATCACAATGTAGCGTGTCGGAGGCTAATTCGATCATATGCGCGAGTTACGCGAATAAACGATCAATTTTAAATTAAATCGATTAAAATAGTTTCTATGCGTTTTGAGCTGCCAGGGTCAAACGACAACTCCGATTGCTACAAAAATTGAAATCCGATAATAATTAACTATTATGGATCCAATGGAGCTGGTATCGTCGAATTCCGAGACTATGCCTCGGAAGGCTATTTTAACTCGTCGATTAATTCGAGCGATTTTCAAAATCGTCGAAATCACTTAAAATTTCACTTTTAAAATTTTACTGACTTTATTATAAATCATACAGAATTTATATTCACATCAGAAATCATTTTGATTCATTTCGAACCAAAATCTGATTATTTACATTATTATATTATATTAAATTATATTATTAAATTAATATAAAATCCCAAATTTAATTTATCGACTTTTGATTTCATCCAAAAGTCCAACATCACTATCCAAATAAACTTAAAATAAACCTTAGAAACCATTTTCATAACTATCTACATCCAGATTCACAAATTATTCCGATTCCAAATATTTAATTATTATTCAAATTTTAGTTGAATTTCCATATTGAAAATTACAACTAAATTCTGTTGATTTAACAAAATTCTTATTTCAGAATCAATTCAAAATCCACATTTAACATTTAAAATGAATTAAATGTTCAAAATCTAACGACTAAAATTCTGGGTCGTTACATTCCTCCCCCATTATAAAAATTTCGTCCCCGAAATTTGCTAAGGTAGAAAGAATGCTCCAAACCCAATAGCAAAAGCCACTTAGTGAAAATCTCAAATTCACTTTGCCTAACTCTTTAGTTTCAAATCAAAACTGCTAGTTTCGATTCCTATTCCAAAATTCGTTTTATTTTAATTTTAATTTGAAATCAATTTTTCGTTAACGAAACATTTCAAAAAAAATTCAAAAATTTTCTAACTCCCAAAATTTCCTGAAAATTTTGGCAGAGTCCCCCTTATATGGAGGAGCTTTTGCAATATTACAATAGATATAAATATATATACATCGACCCACATGGTCGAAAAACCAAATATATTACAATATATATATATATATGTCATTTTCCCAATTTTATTGCATAAGCGTACCTTTAGATTAGCATTTTAAAAGCAAGCGGCTAATTATATTGCATATACGCATTCCAACCCTATCGATTGCCTCCTGTACCTGTACTTACTTAAAAAAACACAAGAGTTTTCAATAATATGAGAATTTTTAACATTCCATTCATTTATCTTAGCCAAACATATCAATCACATATTCAAACAAACAGATTTCATAATCCTGCATGTAATCCATCTGTTATAAGCAATCACAATGTTTCAATACTACTTTAGTTTTCTTTACAAATCCAAACTTCATTTTATTCTACTCGAATGATTTATATTCAAGTTTACTATATACAATTCATATTTACTACAACCAATTCATTTTCACTTCAATATGATTAACATATGCTTTACTAACATCAATTTATTTCAATTCAATTCCAAATTGATTCACAATCGAATTTTATTTTCAATTTGATATATTTGCATCATATTCATAATTCACTTCATTTATATGCAAATCCACTAAGTTAAATTCCGACCCATTCCAATTTATTCGAAAACCACTTATTTACTTACTTTAAACAATTTACTTCCGTTTACAACAAACGACAAATTTTCTATGCAAATTTAAATGTTATTCATGCAATAATCATTATTTAAGCTTGTAGTTATGTTAAATTAATTTTAACTCAATTTATATTAATTTTATTCAGTTCTGCATTGTTCACAATCCAAACATTCTTATTTCATTGCAATTATTAAATTAATTTCTTACCCTTACATCTCCATTTCACTAACCATACAGGTTCATTCAAGACCAATTCATAAACTCGACAACATTTCACAATTTTCTTAAGTTGTCTCAATTCCACTACATCCCATTTCTTTCATCCAATCAATTTTATTTCATTTTAGCTTGATTCTCATTCAAACAAATTACAATCCATTACAAATTTTAATTCAA
Source organism: Allium cepa (assembly GCA_030765085.1). Lineage (NCBI taxonomy): Eukaryota > Viridiplantae > Streptophyta > Magnoliopsida > Asparagales > Amaryllidaceae > Allium > Allium cepa. The sequence continues at coordinate 969,188,022 of CM060935.1, forward strand.
TTTGTGTGCTTACTTAATCCATTTTAAATTTTAATTCATCTCCTCGATTCATTCTGAATTTTATTAATAATATGAACATTTTGAATTGTCTTATACCTAAACTGAATTTTACTAGCATTTTAGACCATATCCATTTTAAATTGATTTTTTTATTCAATCCAATACAATTTTCATTTAGTTAGGCTTACACTAAATTCATCTTCATCCTATTCTTTTAAATTTAGTTGAGTTAAAATTTTATTCATACAATATCCTTTCAACTTAATTAAATTTTCTTTCAATTCAATTCTTTTCAAATTCTAATTCAAGTTCAACTAAATTTATTCAGCCAACTTAAATTCTTACCAATCCCTCTACTATTTTAAATAAGAGTTGGATTTCATTCAATATCATTTATAACACAACTGAATTTTGATTTTAATTAAATCCAAATCCATCTCAATTCCATTTAATTGAAGTTAAATCCAATTCAATTCAATTTTATTTCTCCATTCAGTTTAAATTTTTACTTTCTAATATATAAGTTTTAAAACTTATTTACTAACTTAAGTCCATGCACATCTTATATTTTTCTTTGCTTTATCACATTTAACATCCATTTAGGATTTGAATTTTGAATTTACCATACCATTCAACCATCACCTATTTATGTCTATAATTCCATTTTCTATTCATAAGTTACCCAACTTATATACTTAAAACTTATATTGCTCATTCGAGTCCATCCTCATCTTATAATCCCAATTCTAGATTATATATATAACATTTAATAACTTAAGGATAAAAAAATTCGTTACACAATTTTAATCATTTTACATTTCAACTTTATATAAATTTAATTCAATTTCAATTTCAATTTATATTTAACTTATCCTAAGTTAAATGCAAATATATTTTATTCACTACCATTTACTCAAGTTAAATTTTAAATCCAGGATTAAAAATTTCATTTTCCTTTAGTATTTAAATGAATTTCATTTTATAAGTTCAGTAATTGTTTCATTTTAACTTTACACATTATTTTTAAATAGAATTTCCAGAATCCAATTGCCCGGTTTTATTCCAAAACCATTTTGAAATAAAAATCAACACATCCCCACTTGGTATATCAAATCAAATCTTCGAATTTCAAAACATTTGGTTTTACCAAAACAAATTTCCCTTTCAAAATTTCTAAAACCACTTTTATACCCAACAAGTCCAAACAAATATCATAACCAATCACCACGGAAGCAATCCATCACTTAAGAAACTTGAAAATGAATTTTGATGATGTGGCTATCATCATCAGGATTATTTTCCAGCGACTGAAGTGAGTTCAGTGCTTCCTTACTTTAACAAATTCATTTCAAAACAGTTTCCCTTCAAACATATTACCCAAAATAAAATTCCATCATTTCCTTCAAATCTTTGGACAACATTCCTAAACATTCTCAAGATTTTAATTTTCCAAATTTTGTTTTCAATACATTTAAAATCTTTTTCAAAATTTTCGGGATTTATATTCTGGTTTAACTCAAATTTAGTTATTCTTTTTTTTTTATATTTTATACTCATATAATTTTATTTGATTATAACCATTTCAAATTTTAGATCAAATTTTAGATTCTTATTTGATTAAGATATCAATATCCAAACAACCAAATGTATATAATAATTTTCAGAAAATTATTTCTTTTATATCAAAATATAATTTCTGGGTAAAATTATTTCATTTACCCTTTTTAAAACAATACTATGTCGGTTTATATTGTTTAAGAGTTTAGAAACCCCCATCGATACGGTTGTACTTCCCGTACCGACCAGAATTCAAAACACTTAGCCGATAAGTCAACACAGTATAAAAACAATTTTTATATTCACTAACAAGTACGCTCTCATAGCTATTAATACACTCAACTCATTATAGAGTACTACTAACTCTGTTTAATGAGTAATTTCCCAACCAAAGCCTAGGTCATCGCCAACCTAAGTTCTGATACCACAATGTCACGACCTGCCCTTCTCGACCCTCGAAAATCAACACAAAATACTCCATAGTATAATATGACGACGATCGAGTGCCAAAAAAGACAGATTGTTGAGGGAAAAGAAAGAAGACAGAAGAGAGAAGGAACTAAACAATATCAGAATCTCACAATCACAGCGGAACAAAATATAATATATAATATCAGATCTTTACACTAAATGAAAATTATATCTGTTTTATGTAATGTATCATCAAAGTATATCTCAAAAATACAACATTTACCAGTCTGACAACATCAACAATCACAGCAGCGGATATAAACAAGTACGGATAATACGTCTCGGACTCCAGCTCCTCTCCTGAGCTCCATAGCATCCTATCCTGAACATATAATCTCGGTCTGACCCGAGCAATATAATGAAATAATACCCGAGTCAACCTGGAATACCAGCTAATAAAAATACACCCAAATTGATTATTAGAGGTTCAAAAATCCTTTTGAAAACAAAAGCATCTCATAAGACCATGCCACAAATAAACATGTCCGGTTTTTACCTTACGATAGCTAAAACATTTCTTATCAAAATCCTCTGATATTATAATAGGGTCTATATACAAATACTTAATAAAATAGCTGAAATTGTTACATCTATTAAATTCCATCTGCTAGCCACAAAGTGGGCAATACAAACAAAACTCGTAAAAGGCTCGTAGGGAGAATGGATTTCCAACTAATGACTAGGCACTAGGGTGCCACTTACCATAGTACGTGGCCTAGATCACGGTACCGAGGACCACTCCCGATCCCCTGTAACACAAAGCCAGGACTACCCCTTACTGGATAATCCTGAGTAAGATCACTCCACGGTTGGGATCAGCAACCGCACCACTAAGCCGAAATAAATTGACATCTAGGCAGGGATGACCTTACCCTGAAATGGGTGCTACCCACCTAGCCTCGCTGCATAACCCCTAATTTTCAGTCATTCCCGGTTGATGAGGCTTGAGGCTAAGCGTTACCTTTAGAACGTTTCACTTAGAATACCCATCGTCCACCTGACGATGTCCTGAAAGCATTCATCCATACAAGTCCGTCCCGGGTTCGAACGGAATCGAAGGCACTGCTACTACTACATCCATTTTGGAAATATCCTCCGGATTAGTAACAACTAGCCCTTGCACTTCACTGCTCCATCTTCGACTCCGAACTCGTTTTTCCCACGAAAACGTACAAACCGGATCGAAGTGGTTTTCGAGAAATTAATCCTGATCTAGGTCTCTTCGAAACGATCAACGCATTGGCCAATATTGATAGTCGGTGATTTAACTATCAATTAACATCCATAAGCATCCATCACATAATAAATAATTTCCCACATTATTTATTTCCCTCAAAAATATCTTTGCAAGATATATTTCCATTTTCAAATCCTTTTGAAACAATTTTCAAACCCAACTCTTCTCATGGAGTAAATTCCCAAATCTTTACTTCCTCTAAAAACATCCAAGTACCCATACTTAAGATTTAAAATAATTTAAATTCTTTATTCTTGAAAATACATTAAAATATTTATATTAAAACTTCTTACGTACTTAATTTAAAATATATATATATATATTTACTTTTAAAAATATTTCGAATAAAACTACTTTATAAAATATAAACTATTTTCTTCAAAATAAAGTTAAGTCATACTAAACTTTAAAATAAAGCTATGAAATCCTATACAAGTTTTCAAATAAAACTTCAACTAATTATCTTTAAAATAAAACCATTTTATGAAGTATAAATATTATTAATATCCTTTAAAACATAATACTAAGTACCCCTTAAAAATAATTACTTCTACAACTAATTTGATAAATGTTCACTTTTAAAATTCTTACAACTTAAATAATTTCTTGAAACCATTCTTTAATACAACTTTGAAACTTCTAACTTTTTCAAAAACCTGCCTTGAAAACGTACTTGGCTTTTCAGGGAAATACACTTCCATTTAGGATAACCCAAAGAATTCTTTTTTTATAAATCCTATACGATTTACTCTAATTCAATTTTACGTTCATCCCGTAAATTCTTTTCCATACTTTAAAAATAAACTCCTTTTATTCTTAAGCACATTGCTATTTCCTGGAAATCACTTTCAAAATGTACTTAAAGTATTTAAAATATGATTACTAAATTCTTTATTCAAATTGTACTTTTGAAAATCTATAAAAGTTCCTTAAATAATTTAATCAAAAATATCCTTTTTATATGAGATTATTATCAAATGTTCATATTTAATTCCCTTTAGAAACATAATTATAAATTACCTTTTAAATAATTAAATACCATAATTACTTAAAAAAATATTTACTTTCACTTAAAAACAATTAAAAACAATAATAATTTTCTAAAATATTTTAAAAACACCTTTGCAAAACTTTCCAGTTTATACTTCGAAAATCGTTCTTTGAAACATGCTTGGTTTCCAGGGAAAAATACACTTCCCATCCTTTGAAAATAAATCTCACTATTATTTTTAAAACAACTCACAATTTAAAACACTTCAAATTTCAACCAATTCTCTTGAATTTAATTCTCTTAAATTCATTACTCAAATTTCCCCATTTCTATTCTCTTTTAATTCTAATTTATTTTATTTGTATTTTAAAATTCCAAATTATACTTATCCAATCATAACACAGCACAATTTAATTTTTAAATCGATCTATCACAGGATATTAACGAAATATATCACAGAATATAAATAAAATTTCTATTTGTGAGGAATCCAGTTGGATCCCTCCAACTCGTTTTTCCCTACATCCACAGATATTAGCACAACAAATAAATATCAATCCAGACGGGTATTAATATTCATACTCAACCAATCACACAATTATTTAAATATTAACTGTTTAAAACAGCTGAAATTCCAAATGTGAGTGAGATTAACTCTTGAATTTTTGACGAGCGTTCAAATTTTAAATTAAATCGAACGACATTCGAATTAACCTAAATTTTTACTTGCTCGGAATGATTCCATAAATTCTCCACTGCGTAGTACTCGTTGCTGCGATTCTGGGGTCGCCAGTTTCGTTGAATTCTGATAATGCATGCAAAAGATATACGGTTTTAAAGATTATTCAATTTTAAATATAATATATTTACATTTTACTTTATTATTTTACAAACCAAATCGTGGTCGTAGGATCTGGAAATGAAATCAAGCCCGAAATCTAGCTTCTTCCCTTACGCACGATACCCAGCTAAAACAACCCATTTCGACCGGAAAAAAAACCACGATCGCCGCCGTCATGAAACCCTAGCCGATGATCGAAGACCACCGTCGCGTGCCCCCACGCGAGTACTACGAACGCTCCAAACCTCGAGACGCTCGGCAGCTCCCCTGTCTCAAAACACGTGCGTGAACACAAGACTTTGAGAGTAAATCGCAACCGCATCTTCCCACCGTACGCCATTAACCCAATATGGATTTAAAGCCATCGACGAGCTCGACATCTTCTTAGTTGGAAGCTTCGGCTGAAATTGCATGGATTTCGAGAAAATTTAGGGGAAAGAGAATAGATTATCGGCCATTAAAAATGTTAGATGGCGGCCCGTGAAAAACTAGGGTTAGGGTTGGCTTATACGTGAATATATGTACGTGTATAAATATTATTTTAATATTAAATCCATTCTAAAGCAACTTTTTCACACGATCTCCAAACGACGTGTGCCGACAGGCAATTATAATGTTTTGCCCGCATTTCGATCACAATGGAACGTGTTTTGGAGGCTAATTCGATCATATGCGCGAGTTACGGGAATGAACGATCAATTTTAAATTAAATCGATTAAAATAGTTTCTATACGATTTGAGCTGCCAGGGTCAAACGACAACTTCGATTGCTATGAAAATTGAAATCTGATAATAGCTAACTATTACAGATCCAATGGAACTAGTTTCGTCGAATTCCGAGACTGTGCCCTGGAAGGCTATTTTAACTCGTCGATTAATTCGAGCGATTTTCAATACCGTCGAAATCACTTAAAATTTCAATTTTAAAATTTTACCGACTTTATTATAAATCATACATAATTTATATTCACATCAGAAATCATTCTGATTCATTTCGAACAAAAATCTGATTATTTACATTATTATATTATATTAAATTCCATTATTAAATTAAAGTAAAATCCCAAATTTAATTTATCGACTTTTGATTTCATCCAAAAGTCCAACATCACTATCCAAATCTTAATAAACTTAAAATAAACCTTAAAAACCATTTTCATAACTATCTACATCTAGATTCACAAATTATTCCGATTCCAAATATTTAATTATTATTCAAATTTAATTGAATTTCCATATTGAAAATTACAACTAAATTCTATTGATTTAACAAAATTCTTATTTCAAAATCAATTCAAAATCCACATTTAACATTTAAAATGAATTAAATGTTCAAAATCTAATGAACAAAATTCTGGGTCGTTACAATAATCAAAGCAAAGTTTCCACATTGAAGATCAACGATATTATCAAGTCAAGATAATTGTGTTATTTTGTCACATCGATATTTTCTATTTGACCTTAGTTATATTTACCAACTGAAAACAATCGGACGAGTCATTCCATAGTTATCCAACAACTATCTGTGCATAACCCCTTATTGCTTCCAGCTGTCATGAGAAATACACTGCCCAACATTTGGAGACTGTTACGTACTCCAGTATCAAGGGATGCATCGATATTTAGTCTTGATACATCTTAACTAGGAATATTTTAAATGATATGTTTATTTTATTATGGTAAGTCACTTACGGTTACAACATATAGTAACACTATCACAAAGCATACCACTTATGGATTTTCTATTAAATATACTTTTAGTTAATTGGTGTAACATATTATATCAAGTATATAATAGAAAGAAAACACCTTTTATGTCAAACAAGATCGGTTATCGAGTTAGATATATATAAGAAATTACATAATTGTCCCTGTGGCATACCCCTAACTCTGTCAATCTCCCATTTACACTTGAGATCGATTATTGAAATTCAATCATATCCCTTCAATCAGTTTGATGAGAATTAATCGAGTTAGACCCTTCATGAATGCATTTGCTCTGTTGGTTTAGTTAACTACTCTGTCAATCAACTATCTTCGATGTTGATAAACTACCTTTACCATGCAGAACTATTAGAAATATGTTTCTTGACTTCTAGTGAGGTCTTACTATTACATTGCTATCATATAATAATGTGTTGTATTCTTAATACTTGGAATCACTCATAACTCGTTTATGATTTTGTGCATTTATATTTATATACATTATTTTTATTGCGACGCTATTCAAGGCGATGTACTTAGCCTTTCTTTCAATCAGACCCAAATTATCGTTTGGAACATTTCCAACTTAAAGCTTCTTTATTAAGGTTTGAACATGAATTTAGTATTGAAATATTATACTCGACGGTAGTTATGAAGTTCGAGTTCGAACACTCTTTCATAAAGAGTTTGTCGAATCTGTAAACAATCCTCTAGTATTTTGTAAATACTCGAGAGCACTCTAAACTACCATTTAGTAGACTTAATTTGGATTTGATATTTGCTTCATGCATCAAATACATAATAATATTATGATATTGTAGATAATTCAACATGTATGATAATTTCTATTGTCAACATATAAGAAATCAATCTTATATGTTCCATATTAAATATTTTAATATGGTGTCTTTGCATATCATTTGGGACATTCCCAACATCCTTTATACTTATTATAAAAGATATAATTTAAAAATCCTAATTGAGTATTACACAACCAAATTATTATTGATTTTAATATTAGTAGATGGTTAACAATCAACAGTACATTATTTACTTATAGTCTAGAAATATCTATGTACCTTTTAGTGTTTTTACCTTACGGACACATGCTTCCTTTGCATTTTGATTGAAAATCAAGTTATTTGATATTATCAAAACACTTATTCAATACCAATGCTTATAAAATGAACTGTCGTATCATTCTTATATCATATCCAGAAACCTACAAACTCAATATCGCTCCCATTGGCTTCAAGATACTTTGGTTGTGATGTGCAAACAGTCTATTCTAAATCATAATTTAGACTTTTCCATTTCAGCACATATTTATCAAACATAAAGTCATACCAAGCGGTAATTTTGTGAGTAAATTTGAATTAAATTAAGCACGTTGAATAATGAATCTATTACACAAATTTCAGCAATTAAAATTTGCAATTTTATTCTTATTAATGTTGCTCATTATATTCCAACTGCATTAGCCTTGCTCCCGATACTCATCCGTTGTTGATAGATCATATCGCTCTGATTATAACTACCAAAATAATATTTTGATAATGTAACAACCCACCCCGGAACAAGCCTAAATTTCATCCCGGAAAAGGCCCATCAAAACTTAGATCCATTTTAAAGTAAGCTGTTGCTAGAACTAAGAAAATAACAGTATAGAACCATAACTAAAATTTCAGAACTCACAATGGATGGAACAAAATATAATAGAAAAGTATATCCATATATTTCAAAACCATAAATATGTCAAAATACAAAGTATTATCAAATTGTATCATAAATCCATTACAACAATAGTCTAGATACATGGGTATACATAGAAGCAAGTGAAAATGAAAAATACTGCCACAAAAAACCCGCCTCCATCTCTAAGCATCACCTTCGCCATCAACGTCCTTTGATCTTTGTTGTAATGAGGAAGGAGTCGGAACAACAAGTGTCTGGTGAATAAAAACCTCGATCTTATCTTTTTAGTATTTGGGTAGTATATTTCAAAATAAGAATATGTCTATGAACATAAAACCATTAAATCATTTAATACTTCTTTTCAGGAAAGGAGAAGGTCTCCAAAATAGCATAACCAAAATCTCGTATTATACTTAACTAGTGATGCAAGAGATAGTACCCAAGCCACTTAATACAATTTATTAGAAAATAGGCAGACTCCAATCGTTTAAATACATTAATAAAGGAAAACTATATCATTTAATATCTATTCCCACAGCATGCTCCTCAATGGTACTATCTAATTGGCATCATATGGAATCTCCAGCCACTCGGTACTTCTTTATTTGGAAAGACGGACCCTCAATTAGTCATTTAATAGCTTATCCAGAGCGAATCCCTGTAAAGATACCACCTAACATGTCCCCTAGACTATTTAGTACTATGTTTGAGGAAAAGAGGCGAGCTTCTAAACAACCACTTAATACCTCAAGACCCCAAAGCAGGACCCTCGTACTATGGTCCACATGCGAAATGACATCTCACATTAGTCCGACTATTCGTAGGAACTGGTAGTCATATTAGTTGGGTATATTTTACCTATAGAAGTTAAGGTTAACCTCATGTCATTATGAATATTTATCATAAGGATATCTCACATCAATAGAAAGTGTACACAACTGTGGTAGCCTCAAACTGAAGGGACTCTATTGACCTCGCATCCTTATGACTTAGCTGTAAATTGAAAACGCTCCATATATATAATAATACTCATCTCACCATTTCATAAATAAGATCTTATAAGGAATGTTCCTTATTATTCCTTAGAATAATAATTAGGCACATGAGAGTTTTCTCTTATTTCCTCCTAATAATCAATTACATTATTAATAGGGGAAATAAATGAAAATAAATATCAAATTTACTATACCACATATGCAATAAATAAACATTAATAATGCTAATAGACATAAATAAATATTCATGCCTAATAAATTCTAAACGCACGAATTTTACGTCCTAAACTAACGTTAAATGTCAATTCCCTAATCAAATACTAATACAAGTCATTTTTCTTCAAATTCCCAAGATTTTAACTTGCCAAAATAAGGGATTCTAATATCCAAAATATGGAATAAATATTCATAACCAAAACTGCAATAACAAACTTATAAATAAAATGGAAACTTAATTTATTACATCAATTCAATGAAATATCCTAAACAATAGGAATTGCAATCTAAACTCCATATTTTATTCAACTTCTCTTTTACAAAGAAATAGATAAGAAGGAAATTGGTGTGGAATAAGTGGTATAAACTATGAATAAAATTCGTAATATAAGTCCCTTATTTCATTGAAGAATCTCAAATTGAACCAAAGAAGAAGGAGAAGTAGAAGAGACTATGAAATTATTGGAAATTACATAAACAAAACAAATTCCATCAAATTTAATGTAAATAATTGAGAATCTCAACATACAATTGACATTCTGAAATAAAAAGGAATTTTGGGGATTTATCTATCGTGTTATCGCAATCCTAAAATCCCTAAACATATTCAAATCCATAGAGATACACCAAAAAATTACTGAGAAATATATATTAAGGTTTCCACTCACAGAACAACCTTAGCTTCTCTTTCCTTGGATATGCATGCCTTCCAATCTACTCCAGAATCTCTCTCTTTTGATATATACACGAGAGAGAAGATGTGTATAATTTTATTACATTTAGAACAACTGGAGAAAGAACAAAAGAAGAATAGATTAGAGGAAGAAGAATAAATAATTAGAAAAGGGACTGAATTCTTACCTGAATTCTCTATGGAGTTTCTGAACCTAAGTTGGAGAGATAAGATGGCAGAGTTTCGTTGGACTATAGAAAATAATGTGAATAAAAAGTGGAGAAGATATGGTTTTATTTGTAGGAGTTGAAACACACCAGAACCATAAGATTAAATTGGATGAGAAATAGTCAAATCTGTACCGTTAAACTACGCAAAACCCTAGCCGCCGCCATCAAGAGACATTCAACCGCCTATGCTCGACCGGTTGACCTATGTTGGTCGGCCGCTCTGCCTCATTTTGGGCAATAATAATTTGTTTTTGCTGCTTTTTTATTTTAATTAATTTCTTACCCTATTTATTCTTAACGTTAACCTATAATTAAAATGTTTACTTATCCCCATGGCTAATTTTGAAATGTAAACCCTAAATTTAAATTCTTATTTGAATTTGAATTCAAACTAAATTAATTTAAATCTGAAAACTTCAAGCGCTCATATCTTCTTTATTTGAGTTCGTGTTTTCAGCATATTATATATGGAAACAGATCCAAACTTCGCCAGAATGCAATGGAATAACTTCCATGGTCAAATTCCAACTTTTATAAATTTTCCATATTCTAACTTATTATGCTTAATTATATTTTATTTCATATATTTATGGTTCATTTTACAGGGTGTTACATTATCCCCTTCTTAAAAAGGATTTTGACGCCAAATCTTTCGAGGGGCGAACAACGTAACGCGCATTAACATCCATGTTATACAATCAAGTTATCTACATAACCATCCATTCGACCAATAGTGCAATGTGATTATGTACTGCATACATGTTAAAGTGAGCTCAATCCTAGCATGAAGGTGTAATCTTGTTATGTAAGTATGTATGTAAACACCCTAAAAATGCATAAAATTTCTACATGAGTGAAAAGTGATGGTGAAAAAGTGTAACAACCATCTCCTACCATCCAATCTAGCAAACAAAATGTAGCCAAAACCTTAAAATTTAGAGAGTTAAATTACCAGTGAAAAGCTCCAAATGAGTGTTCTTCATCTTCTCCTCGGTCTCGCTTGTGCTTTTCATCGGATTGTCCCCCCATTATACTTGAACCAGTTATTTTGTTACGAACTTTCCCAGTTCCGTGCTCCATAATCTATGCAGTAGCATAGGGCACAGTCGGCTCCATCTCCAAATCCTCTAACTGATCGGGCTCTACACTAATAGCGGTTTTATAAAGGCATTTGCTAAGATGAGAAATATGAAAAACATTGTAGACTCCTGCCAACTTGTCAAGAAGCTCTACATGGTATGCTAATTTTCCTATCCTTTCCAAAATTATAAATGGCTCGACAAATCTAAGCACCGATTTTCCAAACTTGTCAAATCTAACAACCTTCCTAAGAGGGGAGATTTTAACAAACACCATATCTCCAACCTTAAACTCAAGTTCTTTCATTCTTATATCCGGATAAGATTTCTGACGGTCTTGTGCTTCCTTCATCCTTTTCCTGATCAATTCTACCTTTTCTGTATTATCATGATCAAATCGGGTCCGATTAATACTTTATTGGTGGTTTCCTACCAACAACTAGGCGATTTGCATGACCCTATATAAAGTGCTTCAAAAGTGGCCATACCAATCGCTACTGGATAGCTATTATTATATGCAAATTCAACCAAAGGTAGATGCAGCTCCCAATATCCTCCGAAGTCCATGACACGAGCTCTCAACAAGTCCTTCAAAATCATATTCACCCTTTCTGTTTGTCATTTAGTCTATGGGTGATATGCAGTGCTATGATTCAATGAAGTTTCCAAAGCTGTTTGTAAGCTCCTCCAAAACACACTAGTGAACAAGGTGTCCTTATCACTGACTATGCTCATAGAAATCCATGCAAATGAACTACCTCCTTGATAGAAATCTATGAGAGAGGAGGCAGTCCTATTTCTCCTAATTGGAACAAAATGAGCACTCTTGGTGAGACTATCCACAACAACCCAAATAACCTCATTGCCCTTCTGAATTCTAGGCAATCCTTCCACAAAATCCATTGGAATATGTTCTCATTTCCAACGGTAATAATAATCCACCAGGCTTCCCTTGTTGAGCTTTTACTCTCTGACATGTTAAACATTTGGCAAAAAACTAAGCTACGCTCTTCTTCATTCCATTACAAAAGAAGATCCTCTTCATGTCTTTATACATCTTATGTCCTCCAAGATGGATGGTCATCCTAGAGTGGTGACATTCTATAAGCACTTCTCTCAACATATCATTAATTATTGGAACACAAAGGCATCCATCTCTTCTCAAGCATCCCTTCTCATCAATTGAATACCTCCTAGCATGGGAAATTGCTCTCTTTCCTCAATTTCTCCAAAATCTCTGCTAACTTCTCATTCGTTACTTGCTTATGCTCTATATGATCCATCAAGGCTAATCTAATCTCCATAACTGCTAGAAAACCTTAGATGTGTTCTGTTATCGGTTGGAAGTTAAAATTTGAGAGAAACTCTAACTGCCTTCATTCATATATAGCACCTAGAGTAATATGCCTCCGACTAAGGGCATTGATGACTACGTTCCCTTTTCCAGGGGTACACTGAATATTAAAGTCAAATGATGCTATATAATCCTTTCATCCCTACTGTCTAAGATTCAAATCTTTTTGCTAAAATAGGTATTTAAGTGATCTAAGATTAGTGAATAACTCAAATCTTTCTCTCAAGAGATAATGTCTCCACATCTTTAAGGCAAAGACAATAGCTGCCAATATGCAATGGATACCTATTCTCATGATCTTTTAACTGCCAACTAACATAAGCAACTACTTTCCCTTCTTGCATTAAAACTGCTCCTAATCTTGTGTCATAAGCATATGTAAAAACCGTGAATGATTTGGTTCTAGAGGCAATGGTGAGTACAGATGCATTAGTTAATGACTCTTTAAGCTTCTTAAATGCCTTTGTGCAGCTTTCATCCCAAGCAAAAACTGGGCTCTTCTTAGACAATTGGGTTGAGGAGGTTGTTATTCTTGGAAAGTTCTTGATAAACTTTATATAGTAGCCTACTAATCCTAGGAAACTTATAACTTTTGATGCACTCTTAGGGGTCTTCAATCCTTGGGAAGCTTCCACTTTGGCGAGCTCTACCACCAATTCTTTCTCAGAACAATATGTCGATGAAATCAAACTTCATTCTTCCAAAAGAGACATTTAAAAAATTTGCCTTGAGTTGGTTCCTCCTCAAAGTCTCTAATACCTCGCCGAGGTGGTTCTAATGTTCCTTCTTTCCTTTGGAGAAAACCAAGATATCATCAACAAACACCACGATGAATTTATTCAGTTGCCCCCTAAATTCTATACTGATCGATTCTACAAAGTACGATGGGGCATTTATCAATCCAAAAGGTATTACTTCCCACTCATAGAGCCCATTTGGAGTGCGAAATGCGGTCTTCGACTTGCACTCCTTAACTAATGGAATCCCATTGCTAGGTCTAACTAATAAAAGACCCTAGCTCTGACAAGTTGGTCGAACAAGTTTTCAATCCTTGGTAAAGGGTACCTATTCATCCTTGTTAACTTGTTCAATTCCCTATAATCAATGCAAAGTCTCAAAGAACCATCTGCCTTAATGGCAAAAACATAGGGGCTCCTCGTTCAGAAGTACTCCTATGGATAAATCCTCTTTTCAATAGCTTCGAGATTTTCTTATGCAATTCCCTTCTTTCTTTAGGGGCCATATGCCTCAAATGTAGAGCGATGGGTCTTGCGTCCTTCTTCAAATCGATTTGGAACTCGATCACCCTATGGAGTGGGAGACCGGCGACCTCCTCGAAGACATCAAGAAATTACCAAACTATAGGTATAGATGATGTTTCTTCAATAATAGATTGACTTAGTGAGTATAAATGGCTTAACTCAACTAAATCTTTAGGTGTACAAAGAACTTCTAGGTCATGACCTCCATAACTCCTTAGTCGTACAACCCTCTATCATAGTCAAGAATGACTCCATAATATGATAACCAATCCATACCCAAGATAAATACATACCCCTTAAAATTTAGAACGTACACATTGCATATGAAATCAACATTGCATATGTCAAACATTAGGTTTTTTCAAATAAGAGAAAGATGGGTCGAACCCTTAATGGGATTGGAAACCTCTATTGGGCTGTTGACCATCTGGGTTTGAAGATTTAAGAAATTTACTATATTCCTAGCTATAAAGGAATGTGTTTCCCCCAAATCAAATAAGGTGCAAATAGTAACCCCAAAAATAAGAGTTATACCTTTTAGAGCTGCTTTTATTTGGTCTCTGGGTGGATTACTAGCAATAACGAAGGCATGTCCACTTGATCCTTCCTTATCCATCTTAGGACACTAATTCTTTTAATGCCCTTTCTCGTGGCAATTAAAGAACTTCACTTTAAAGGCTTCCTTCATTAGACTCACCCTACAATCATTCATTTCATGACGCTTCTTATGGAATTTCTGGCACACCTTGTTATCCTTGTTAAACCACCCCTTCAACTTTTATTAGCCCAAAAGCTTCCCTTCTTGGACCCTTCTTGCTTCTAGGTTGGTATGGTCTTCTTTTTTACTTCCTTATCTTCCGTATTTTCCATATGTATCTTTGATATTTCCACCAACATCTCATGTGTGGCCCCCATAGGCACTTGGGTCAACAACATTTCTCTTAACAAGGAATTTAGGCCCTTCATGAACTTCATGGCCTTTTTCATAGGTCTGTCTATTAGGCTCATCCTAAACTTAGCCAATTCTAGTAAACTTAGCTATGTACTCCTTGAGGGTTGATGGGACAAGGTGAGTGCATAAATGGGCAGGGCAGCAGGTGCCACCAATGCAGTTAGAGGAATAGGAATATGCTCGACAGTCCTAAGATATTGTCTAAACCATTTGGGTATTCCATGAATGAGTGGTCTTTGGTGGGTAACGTTCCCTTGTCCGAAAGAAGATTGATTATCAGTTATATCAACTATATGTAGGTTGAACCTTTAGTGATGATTTCCTAAGATAGAATTTATGTGCTGATAAAAGAGTTGCCTAGTATATATGTGTATGTTTAAAAAAAGGGTATAAATATATATACATACATATAGTAAGAATTTTGAAAATTCTTTTTGAAAAACCTTTTCAAAATAACAAGTATGTCTCTCATACAAATAGTTTTTCTCATTGATCTGAAAACCTAGGCTCTGGTACCAAATGTAAAAAGTATAGACGTAAATTTTGACTTAGAAAAGGCCCATCGAAACTTAGATCCATTATAAAGTAAGCTATTGGTAGAAATGAGAAAATAATAGTATAGAGCTATAACTAAACTTTTAAAACTCACAGAGGATGGAACAAAATATAATAGAAAAGTATACCCATTTATTTTAAAATCATAAATATGTCAAAATATAAAGTACTGTCAAATGATATCATAAATCTATTACAACAATTTTCTAGATACATGGGTACACATAAAAGTAAGCGAAAATGATAAATACCGCCACAAGAAAACCACCTCTGTCTTGAAGCGTCATCTTCATCATTAACGTCATTTAACCTGTGTTGTAATGAGGAGAGAGTCAGAATAACAAGTATCTGGTGAATAAACTCATCGAGTCTTACCTTTTCAGTACTTGGGTTGTAGATTTCAAAATAAGGCTACGTCTACGAACATAAAACCATTAAAATCATATAATACTTCTTTTTAAGAAAAGAAGCAGGTCTCGAAAATCCCATAACCTAAATTCGACGTTATAATGAATTAGCGATGCAAGAGATAGTGCCCAAGCCACCTTATACCATTTACTAAAAAATAGGCAGATTCTGTCATTTAAATACCTTAATAAAGGCAGATCCCATCATTTAATACATATTCCTCAAGTGTATTCCTCAATGGTACTATCCAGCTAGCATCATATGGAATCCCAAGTCATTTAATACTTATTTATTTGGTAAGACGGACCCTTAATCAGTCCCTTAATACCTTATCCAAAGCAGACCCCTATAGAGTTACCACATAACTTTCCCTTAGGCCATTTAATACTTTATTTGGAGAAAAAGGTGGACCCTTAGACAATCACTTAATGCCTCAAGATGCCAAAGCAAGTCTCTCATACAATAGCCCATACTCATAATGACATTGCACATTAGTCTGACTACTCGTAGGAAATGGTAGCCATATTAGCGAGGCAGATTACCCCTATAGAATTTAGGACTAACCTCGCGTCATTATAAATATATCATAAGAATATCTCACATTAATAAGAAGTGCACAAAACTGCTAGCAGCGTCAAAGTGAAGGGCATGCTTCCATCATGTAACTCTATTGACCTCGCATCCTTATGACTTAGCCATAAATTAAACACACTCCATTTATATAATAATAATCATCTCACTGTTTCATAAATAAATACTTATAAGAAATCTTTCTTATTACGCGTTAGAATAATAATTAGGCTATATAAGAGTTTTTACTTATTTTTGCCTAACAATCAATTACATTTCTAATTGGGGAAAGAATTGAAAATAATTACCTAATTGACTATGCCATATATGCAATAATTATACGTCAATTACACTAATAGAGATAAATAAATATCGACATACAATAAATTCTAAACGCATGGATTTTACATCATATACTAGCATTAAATGTCACTTCCCTGACCAACTACTATTACAAGTCTTTTTTGAAATTCTCAACATTTCAACAAACCAAAATAAGGGATTCTAATATCCAAAACAGGGAATAAATATTCATAACCAAAACTGCAATAATAGATTTGTACATAAATTAGAAACTCAATTTATTACACCAATTCAATGAAATATCCTAAACAACAGGAATTGCAATCTAAACTCCATATTCTATTCAACTCCTCATTTACAAAGAAATTGATAAGAAGTAAATTTCTATGGAATAAATGGCTTAAACTACGAATAAAATCTGCAATCTAAATCCCTTATTTTATTGAAGAATCACAAATTGAACTAAAGAAGAAGGAGAAGTGGAATAGAATACAAAATTATAAAAAAAATGCATAAACAAAACAAATTCCATCAAATTAATGTAAATAATTAAAAATTACAACATAGAATTGACATTTCGAAATAAAAAGAAATTATGGAGGATTTTATCTATTGTATTATCGCAATCCCAGAATCCTAAAGGTATATTCAAATTCATAGAGGTACACGAAACAATTACTGAAAAGAAATGCTAAGGTTTCCACTCACAGAACAGCCTTAGCCTCCTTTCCTCGGATTTGCATGCTTTTCAGTCTCCTTCGAAATCTCCCTCTTTCGGTATATACACGATAGGGAAGATGTATATATTTTTATTAAATTCGGAACAATTGAAGAAAGAACAAAAAATGAATGATTGGAGGAGGAAGAAGAAATGATTAGAAAAGGGATTAAATTCTTACCTGAATTCTCTTTGGAGTTTCTAAATCTAATTTGGAGAGATATAGAGTTTCGTTGTATTCCCTAAAATAATATGAATAAAAAGTGGAGATGGTAGGGTTCTATTTATAGAGGTTGAAATGCACCAGATCTGTAAGATCAAATTGAAAGAAACAGAAAAAATCTGGAGCGCTGAATAATGCAAAACCCTAACTGCTACCATCAAGAGACGGTCGACTGCCTCAACTCGACCGGTTGACCACTACGGTCGACCGGTTGATCCATATTGATTGACCGCTTTGATTTATTTTAGGCAACAATAATTTGTTTCCATAGCGTTTTGATTTTAATTAATTTCTTACCCTATTTATTCTTAACGTTAGCTATTAATTAAAACAGTTACTTAGCCCCTAAGCTAATTTTGAAATTTAAACCCTAAATTTAAATTCTCATTTGAATTTGAATTCATACTAAATTAATTTAAATCTAAAAATTTCAAAAGCACATATTTTCTTCGTTTGAGCTCCGTTTTCAGCATATTATGTATAGAAATAGATTGGAAATTCACCACGAACGCAATAAATAACTTCAACGGTCAAATTCCAACTTTTATGAAATTTCCATATTCTACCTTATTATATTAGATTGTATTTTACATCCTTTATTTATGGTTCATTTTATGGATGTTATATGTAACATAATTAAAATATTTTTCGGATTTGTGCATCATACCATATCGTAGAGTTGATATTCTTAATGGCTTAATTGACAATTGTGGATTTTCTATTATCAAAATTGATCAGAAAGCATAGTTTCTCTTTAACGTATGAGAATACTTATTACACACTCTAATGTGAAGTTTTATTTCATCCTATGACATTAGTTTTATTTTTGGATCGTACCCAAATCCATTTTAATACCAATAATTTTTAATAAACTCCTTCAATACGAAGTTGGTATTTTTGAAACAACAGTTGTATTTTTAGTGTAATGGAATAGATATTTATAAACACTTTATGAATTGCCTTATATATAAAACTGATTTAGTTTTAGTTTACAGTACTTATGTTCAAAACATAAATTCGTCATCCAATGACAGTCGTTTCCAAACCCTTTTGGGGGCAATTCATACAAGATCCTTCACAAATAATTATTACATGCGGTTTTTCTGCACGTTAAACCTGCCAACTCCTTGGCCCAAGATACATTGAAGTTTCTTATAAACCCTTATCTTGTATGATTTTATAAACTATTATTTAGATGAAAATAATTTTAACACTGTGTACTACTCATAAGTACACGACGTTATAGAAAGAAGTTAATTCAACTTCACTCACAATTAATCGTACTTAGTCCAACAAAGTTCGATTATTTTTCATCGATACATCGTTATGAATCATATGGAGAAATGACTTTGAGATTGAATCTCTATTCATATTAGGTACGTTCGAAAATCTTTCCAACGTACTCACCCATTCGATCGAATCGAATAATATTTTTCTAGCACATTATTTTATCTACTTTCGTTTGATATTCTATGAGCTTATCATAAACATACTACATGTATATCAAATATACATGTTTTTGTCTATGATAACTTATTAGTGAATACAACGAAGTATGTGGAAACATTTTGCTATTATCAAACTTACAATTGCATACATCTATATGTATTAATCCGAAGAGTTCATTAACTCCTATTCCACTCCCACTGAATATATGCTTTGTCCTTAATTATTTGAGATCTAACTCATAAACACCATATAATCCTTAATCATATATTCAAATAATTATTTCTCAAACTTGGTCTAAAATTCCAAAATAATTGTAAATAAAATTTAGACAATTTTGGTGTTTTCTAATGCATCACAAACACAATTATAATAATTTATTTTGTAATGAATATTCATAATATTCAAATTGAAATAAAAGTATGTCTAGCTTTAAGTCAACACTAAAAAACAATTATTATTTCATAAATAATGTTTGGTACGTTTTACGAAAGAAATTTGTAACCTGATGCTACCATTATTATTATGTGGCATGCTTCCATTATTTCCGCAATTACTATAATAACATATGAAATACAAAGCTTCATTGAACCACTTAATATAGGCTATTAATTCATTTACTGTAAATGGTTTATAGTCGAGAATTTTCAGATCAAGTATCTTAAATTCAAAGAAACAAATATCACTGAAAATTATTTTCTACATGAAAACAAATTTTTAAAATAGAAATCATATTTCTTATTCCAATGTTAAGTATCTATTTCTATTTTACAATTCTCATTTCCAAATTTCTTTATGAATCAGAAGTGACCATTCACTCTCTTCATCCTAACTGTGCCTTAAGTTACATCCCTCTTATACATTCGATTTCCTTTCGAACGATTAAACCATTCAATGGAAATTCTTACTACTATATCATAAAGGAAATCTTTACAAAAGTACATTTAGTCATCCTTAACTTTTAAGGATATCAAATAAATTACACTTTACATAAACTGATCAAACCGATATTTCATGATTGTAGCCTTTGGTCCAATGTTACATTTAACACAACAAGATCATTATTGTAACCAATCGTATTGAATACATGATCTCACACAATAATTTACTTGCTTATTTCAATGAACTAATTTCGTCGAGATTTCGTACACCGCTCATCATATAACATTTATAGATGATCGCATATGCATATTCTTGTACTGCATTTAGAGTTCGAAACTCATTGAAGACAATCATAGTCATGTGCTAGTAAACTCATAGGTGACCAAGTTACAAACATATTTAATGGTTGTATAATTAGACACTTGCATAGGTAGACATGCAAAAATTTATTGGTAAGTATATTTAACATTTCTTTATTGATATTTAATTCAGATCCTTTATATATTTTAATTGATAAACATTTTATCAATTATGTTTAATGCACAAATTTATTGAAGTAGATTATTTTATTTATACATAGCAGATGTTCTTATAATAGTAGAAATGTTAAATGTTATCGTTTCATTTTTCTAATAAGATTCCCACTAGTATTTTATGTTTATCCAAACCCTTAAAAGAAACATAGAAGTATTTTAACTTCACTAGTGAGCATTAGGACTCGTTTATCTTAGGATTTTGACCTTGAGTTTGTCCAACAAGCCACATCCCCACAAACGATGGATAACTCTTAATCGGTCTTATCACATACAACCCCTAACTTAATGTTCTTTGTCCTAATCCCATTTCGACCTTGAGTTTTCTTAACAAATCGAAAGAATTCACTTACACCTACCATATCATGTTGGTCTAATTATAGTATATGTACCTTGAGTTTGCTCAACAAATACATATAGTTGTCTTGCCACATCTAGTTAACATATTAATAATACTACACATAACATCTCTAGCTTGAGTTTGCTCAATAACCAAAGAGTATGCAAGTAATTTGTTAATATATAAATGCTAGAGAACAACACTTATATTAAAGATTCATAATCTTCAATATATTATATTGTGTGATATCAACTTATAGATAATTATTATGAAATACCTTCATGATTTAAGTGTCAGACACATCAAAAATCATGTTAAACATATTATACGTATGTATTTATTCCTAAGTCTAATTGGGTTTCTTACTGTTCCCCTTTAGTTTGTACATTCATATTATATAAGTTTTATTATTATATAACATTTATACTTTATTTAGCTTATATAATACTTTAAGTATAACAGTATATTAATTAAATCTTATTTAGTTAATTTAATTAATTTAATTAATTAACAATTTAGTTAATTATTATATTATTTAATTATAACATATTATATTGAATATATATACTGTAACCTTTATAGTAATGCACATATATCTTATATTTTTTTTATTTTAATTTATTAATTAAATTTTAATTAATTAATTTATCTAAATAATTTTAGTTAAATTTTACTAATTTTAATTTTTTATACACATATGTATGCTTTTTTTATCTTAAACAATTTAAGATAACATAACATATTAATAGAGTGGGGGTATGCCTTGAGGGCAACTATGTAATTTGTTACATATATCTAACTCAATAACCAATCTTGTTCGAAATAAAAGGTGTTTTCTGTCTATTGTACTTGATATAATGTGTTATATTAACTAATTGATTTAATTAAAAGTATATTTAATAAAAAAATCCATAAATGGTATGTTTTGTGGTAGTAGTTACAAAGTGTTGAGTAATTTATCATAGTGAAAATAGATATACCATTTTAAATATTCTTGGTTAAGATGTATCAAGACTGGATACAATACATCTGTTAAGACTAGAGTACGTAGCGCTCTCCGTATGTTGCGTGATGTATTACTTATGGCTGTTGAGGGGCATCAAGGGGTTACGTACTAATAGTTATTGGATAACTATGAAATAACTCGCTTGATAGTTTTCTGTTGGTTAATATAACTAAGGCCAGACATAAAATATCGATGTCACAAAATTACACAATTCTCTTGACTTGAGAATACTATCGATCTTCAATGTGGAAGCTCTGCTTTAATTCTAGTTAAATCATGGCACGATGTCCATCAAACGACTATAGTTGGGTTGAGCGGAAGGATTGGAAGCGAAATACTATTCAAAAGAAGATTCGTCTCCTTAGTTATATGAGAGTACTTTCATGGTCAATTGAAGTCAACTCAAAGTCAAAGTTTTTAGCCAGAAAATTTTAGTTAATAATAAATGTTATTATTGAACCAAAAGCTTTGTGTTTGGACTATAAGTTGAATATGGACGAAATTGGAATTTAGACTGTTACAAATTACATAAGTCTAAAGTGATATAGTTTTGAAGATAAGAATTGTTATAAATAATAGTCACAACCGGCTAACGCTTAACAAAGTAAAGTTGTATCAAAATCAAGTAATTGATAATTTTGGCCCAAATATCACACTACCTACTAAGCGATGCAAGAATGATGATATACGAATATGTTGATATTAATCGCTGACTAAATTTACACATAACGAGTCACACAACCGAAACGTCGTATACTTCTTTGGTCAAATGATTTAATTAATTTATAGTTGTTATAAATTAATCAATTAATTTATATTTATGAAACATTAGTTGCAAAATTTTATTTTGATTTAATGAAGAAATGTTACTAAACGTATTTACAATAGTTATAATATATTAATCAATATATGGCATCGGTATGCATTTAAATTGGTTTTAAATGCAAAATATTTATTCGAGCTCTAAATGGGTTTGAAGCCCATATAGGGGCTAGTTGGCTCGACCAAGATGGAGCAACAAAGGGCCGGGCATGTGATGATTGGATGGTCTAAGGTTTGGATGGATAATGTATAGAGAATTAGTAAGAGATAAAAAGAGATCTAGATTCTAACTTGTCACAAATCTCTCCTCTATATAAGCATCTCAACTGACACATATTAGAGGAATTTTTGAAGCTATCTAATCCTTTATCTTTGGCTGAATTCTATTCCTCTCTATCCCCCATTTCCAAAACAAATCAAAATAAAACATATACTTATCGATAGTTGGTAGTAATCGGTTTAGGGACTAATACTCTACTGGATTGGATACAAGTTCAAAGAGTAAATATCATCGTTTCAAGCTATACTTAAAGGTATCAATGATAAGATAAATTTTATGATCTATTATTGATTACTAATGTGTAGATAATATTACATTATGCATAATGTTTTGTTTGCTAGGTGAAAATTATATTGCATCAATGTATTGTCACAATCAGAATGGTTGTATGTTTATATATTTAAAATTAATTTTTTTGTCATTATCTTATATACATATTTCTTGTGATAGAGAAAAATAAATATAAAATTTCTTTAAAATTTGATATTCATTGTTTTATTTATATAAGCTTTATAATTCAAATATTAAAACATATATTACATAAAATAACGTTTTAAAATTTTATATAATTAATATTATACATAAAAAATTCGACTAAATTAAAATAGTATATATATTATTTAAATCATTTAATCCTATTAAAAAAATCTATACATATACACATGCGCGCGCATGTGTATATATTAATAAGATCCACAAGCGCGCTCGCGTATATATAAAAGATCGGACGAATAAAATTTGGTTTGTTGAGTGCGGTTCTTTCATTCGCTCTTTCTCCTTCTTCGTTCCTTCTATTCAATTTTCCTCCTTTTCACTCTATTCATGCCTCGCAATAAATGTTTGCCTGCTACACCTAGTTTACCTAAAGAGTTTTCTCGACTAGATATGGTCCCGTATTTAATGTTGTTGCTTCAGCTAGACTATGCCTATTCAGATCTCTATGTCCTCCGATGAGTTCCCTCCTTTGGTAATGTCTGTCCCTTCTAATCGTCACGGAATTTGTGGATTTGTTAACTTGAACCCTTTAACTGAAATTGCTTTGTCCCTTGTAGAGTTTGATTCATCTGACTTCCCCTATTTTTGGTCTGGGTGGCATTGTAGGTGCCACGATGTCCCCTGTATCATATTTGATTGGTGCTGCTGTTCAAGGTGGTGAGGGGATGTGGTGTAAAACGAGTCAATTTGATGTTGTATTAGATGTTGATAGTAAGTCAGTCGAGCACCGTGTGATGATGTTTCTGGTTAGAGTGTTTTAATTCTTGATGATAGTGTGGTAGAGGTGGCAGGTTTTATATCTACCGTTGTATGCCCTACACATGTTTGTGTTAATGCATTGAATGTTGAAGCCTGTAAGTCACCTGCTACAAATCTGGATCTGCCAGATCAGTCCTTAGTGCTGCTTCAGTGAGTATGTCTGGTACTTCCAGTACTACTATTGATTCCTAGAAGACTATTGGAATATTTAATTAATTTTAAATATTTAAAAGTTAATGTTTAACTCGAATTCAAATATCACCATTTATTGGGTAATTTAATTATTAAACTAAATAATTTGAAGTTGGGTAAAATATTGAATCTTCAATTTTAAGTCTGTTAAAAATAATCAGAGGGTTTGTAAAATTTATATCGATAGTACTGAAGATAGTAAAAGTGTTGAAATTGAATTTGGGAATGTTTTGTTAAGTTTTGAAAATATATCGTTTAAATTGACGTTTACAAATAGCCTTTCGAGACACAGTCTCGAAATTCGACGAAACCAGTTCCATAAGATCCGTAATATTGTATTATTATCGGATTTCAATTTTTGTAATGTTTGGAGTTGTGTGAGCGGACGATATATAAACACGCTGAAATTTATATCGAAAATTTAAGATGATAGTTGGGTCCAAAAAGCTATCCTCTCCATACGATTGAATTAGGGCTCGAAACTTTTTCCATTTCGTTCGAAATAGAGGTATAACACTATAAACACCTAGTGATGTGCCTCGATTGGAGGTCGAGATTTTAAGCTACGATTTTCAAGGTGATTCAAATTTAAATTTAAATTTAAATATAAAATACTGACCAGTCAAAATTCTCTCACATCAAAACTTTTTCCATTCTTTTCATATGTCACTGTAGCCAACCCCTGCAAACACGCTACCTCAGCTTTTCAGTCGTCGAATCATGTTTTGCCTCCTTCAACTGGCAAAGAAAAAGGAGAAAAAATATATAATAGAAAAGTCGAGCATGTTAAAACACTCGATCCTCTCCTCCTTTCTAGAATTTCATTTTTCTACAATTTCAAAAAGAGTAATGGCCGAAGAAAAAATATAATAAGAAAGAAAGCTCAGAAAAATAGAATCCTTTATCTTTTCCTTCGTTCTTTATCAACTCACCGAAACCCTTTCCTCAGTTTAGGATTCGAAATTCGAACAAAATCGATATCAGTATAAAAAAAAACAATTTCCAAATCGAAAGGGGGGGTTCTCGAATAATCGATGAGAGGTGGGGAGTTCGTGGCACTCGAGCGATAGCGGCGATCGAGGTTAGAAGGCAAGGCCTGGGTGAGGGTTGCGAAGTCCTGATAGGTGTTTTCGTGTGCAATGGTGGCGTACAACATAGCAGTAGGGGTCGTGCGTGGTGACCTGGAACAACGAGATGGGCTGCTCGTTTGGATGACTTGTGAGGTCGTGATCGGTTTCGCGGCTGTTGTTAGAGCCGGACGAGCGCGGTGGCGAGTTCATCAGCAAAGGTATGAGGATGGGCGGCTGTGTTCATCGACCCGTGGAAGTGGATGTATCGGCATTGGTAGTCGAGGTGGTTTCGGTAATTAATTTTAGCCTAGATTATTTTTACCAAATCTAATTTTTTAGTTAGTTCTGAATTAATTCAGTTAATGATAGGAGTTTTAATATTTTTATCTAATCTAGAGAAATGGAGTTACTATTTTTACAATATATATATATATATATATATATATATTAAAGGCAAAAAGTTTTCATAGTAAAGCAAATTATTAATTATGTTGTTTACTGGAAAGAAAAAAAATAGGGATTTTAAAAACGTGTAGAGCTTATACAAAATTTGATTTAAAAGGTATATAGGTTATTTTCTTAGTATATGTAGCTTCAAAGAAAAATAAATATACATATATATATTTTCAGTTACTAATTTAATTTAAAGTAATGTATTATGAAGATAAATTTGTTTAATAAACTTGTTTGATTAAAAGGAAATATTTTAAAATTAAAATTATTAGTTTAAATAAAAAATCAAATCATTGGTTAATGAAATTTATCAAATGGAAATTTATCAATTGATCAATTGGTTCGAATATTAATAAAAACCATCTAATGTTTATTCAAGGTTTAAAATCTGAAAAGAAATAAGGCGGTCTGGAGTGGATTGCAAATTAAAAAGTAAAGGTGAGTTAACCTCACACATCTGGGTTTTAATTTAAATTTAATGGTTAAATTTAAATAATTGGTTGAATGATTGAATTGATTTGATGTGCTATATCATATATAGTAGTATATAGTATATATTGGAGTGATTGATTTCCCGCATTATATAGCGGATGAGACCCTATGCGCCACATAATAGCGGATGATATTATATAAATCTCATATACCGCGATATTACACCTCGAAGTGGAATTGGTATTTTATATCGTGCTAATGTCTGTGGATGCAGGGAAAATAGGTTGGAGGGATCCAACGGGATTCCTCAAATTTATTTAGAATGTTTGAATATTCTATGATTTGGTCATTGCTAATCTGTGATAAATTATTTTGGTAACAGAAATATTAGATGCTATGGTTTGATTGGATATATTTGGATATTCTGAGTTACCAAAAATATATATATTGGATTTTTGTAAAGAGAATTAAAGAGAGAATTTGTAAGTAAAATGGTTATTGAAATTTGGGATAAATTGAAGAATGAATTGGAAAAGAATGAAGGTGATTTTAAAATTTTAATAAATAAATTCCGAGTATGGAAAAGGGAATTTTGAATAAACAGAGAAATAATGAATTTTAAAACTTAAGTGATATTATTTAAAGGATAAAGAAGGAATTTGGAAAATCTGAAATTGGTATTTTTTAGTTAAAAAGATTTTAAATCATAATTAAGGAATAAAATCTGAAGTTAATGGATTTTGAAATAAATTGAGTAAGTAAAGAAATTTATTTCAAATTAGAGTAATTGGAAATCAGTTTGAAAATTTATTTAAGTGTTTGGAATTGGAATTTATTAAAGGAATGGGTAAATTTGTTTAAAAATAAATAGTGATTTATTTTTAAAGGATGTGGAAGAGAAGTGTATTTCCCTGGATAGCCAAGAACGTTTTCAAAGAAATTTTTTAAGTATAGGTAAAAAGTTTTAAGTTGTTTGAAAGTATGTTTTATAAAACTTATTATTTCTAAATGTTTAAATTCTAAAGTAAGTATTTTCTTTTAATCTATTTGTAGCAGTAATTATTTAAAGGTGGCTTGCTATTTTGTTTTAAAAGTTAGAAATTCAGTTTTATATTATACAAAGTAGTTTTATTTTAAATATTCTTAAAGTATATATTTTAATAAGTATTAAAGTAAATTTTAATTTAAATGTTTTAAAGGGTATTTTATAATAAAGTGTTTTAAATTATTTTCAAATCTAAAGTTTTTGTACTTGGTGTCTCCAGTGAAGATAAATATTTGGGAATTCATTCCATGAGGAGTGTGGTTTGAAAACTGTTTTCAAAAAGGGTTGAAAACAGAAATATATCTTGTGAAGATATTTTGAGGTTAATAAATAATGCAGGAGAAATTATTTATGGTTGATGGTTGTTTGTGACTGTAAATTGATAGTTAAATAACCGACTATCAATATTGGAGAATGCGCCGATCATTTCGAAGGGATCGGGATCAGGATTTATTTCCTGAAAACCACTTCGATCCGGTTTGAACGTTTTCGTGAGGAAGACGAGTTTGGATTCGAAGGTGGAGCAGTGAAGTGCAAGGGCTAGTCGCTACTAATCCTAAGGATGATTCCAAAATGGATTTAGTAGGAGTAGTGCCTTCGGTTCCGTTCAAACCCGGATCAGACTTGTATGGATGAATGCTTTCAGAACATCGTCAGGTGGGTGATGAACATTCTAAGTGATATGTTCTAAAAAGGTAACGCTTAGCTCAAGCCTCATCAACCGGGAATGACTGAAAATCAGGGGTTATGCAGCAAGGCTATGTGGGTAGAACCCATTAGGGTGAGGTCATCCATGTCTAGATGTCCCTTTTATTCGGCTTAGTGGTGCAGTTCTTGATCCCAACCTTGGGGTGATCTTACTCAGGATTATCCAGTAAGGGGTAGTCCGGGTCTTGTGTTGCAGGGATTGGGAGTAATCCTTGGTACGGTGATCTAGGCCACGTACTGTGACAGGTGGTACCTTAGTGCCTAGTCATTAGATGGAAATCCATTCTCCCTACATGCCTTTTACGATTTTGTTTGTATTATCCACGACTGTGGCTAGTAGCTGTTTAATGAATGTAACAATTTCTTCTATTTTAATAGATGTTTGTAAATAGACCCTATTATAATATCAGAGGATTTTAATGAAAATGTTTTAGCTATCGTAAGGTAAAAACCTGTCATATTTATTTGTAGCGTGGTCTTACGAGATGCTTTTGATTTTCAAAGGATTTTGAAACTTTAATAATCAATTTGAGTGTGGTTTTCTCACGCTGGTATTTCAGACTGACTCGGGTGTTATTTTACTATAATGCTCGGGTCAGACCGAGTATTATAGATTATAGGAAAGGATGCAGTGGAGCTGGATGGCGATACGTACTCCCGTACTTGTTTTAGATATTCCGCTGTGTTGATTAGCTGTGTATTCATATTGTGAGGACAGGTTGTGGTTGTTGTCCAGTTGTGTGTTATGTGTACTCTGATGATGTAATGTATAAACAGATTTGTTTTTGTGTAAAGATCATTTATTATCTATTATATTTTATTCCGCTACGATAGTTAGATTCTGATGTTGTTTTCCATTTTCTTCTTCTACCTCTTTTTCTTTAACCCAAACGGTTCGTATTTCCATACATCTTGAGTTGATTGATGGAGAATAGTGTCGACTCTAAGGGGTACGAATTTGCGGGTCGTTACATTTGGTATCACAGCTTAGGTTGGTGATAACCTCAGCTCTGTTGGGAATTACTTATTAGAGATAGAGTCAGTAGCACTCTAGAATGAGTTTGAGCGTATTAATAGTTATGAGCATGTATTTGTTAGTGGATATAAAAATGATTTTATATTGGGTTGATTGGTTTATTGAGTGGCATATGAACCTTCGTCGGCACAGTCTGGACAACTGTATCGAAGGGGTTTCTAAACACTTGAATAGAACAATTCGACACAATATCATTTTCGGAAGCGGGTAAATGAAATAATTTTACCCAAAAATATATTTTGATGTAAAAGAAATATTTTCTTAGGTTGTTATATAACTTGGATGTTTGGATGATAATATCTTAAACAAATAAGATTTAAAAAAAAAATTGGAATGGCCCGTGTAATCAAATGGGTAATTGTATGAGCATAAATTATATAAGTGAATTATAATTAAAATTTGATTTAAGTCAAAATTTGAAATTTTAAAACCCTGTAGATTTTGGGAGTGTTTTTCGAAGAGTTTTGCAGATAAATAATAGCATTATTATTTTGGAGTTATTTCTGAAAGAAAATTGTTTCAATAAATTTTGGAAAGAGATATAGCATTGAGCTCACTTCAGCCGCTGGAAAATAATTCTGATGATGACGGCCGCATCATCAGTATTTATTTTCGAGTTTCTAAGTGACGGATTGCTGCCAAAATTGATTTCAGAAGAACTAGTTTTGTTTTTGAAATTTCAAAGGAAATTTGTTGGGGATAAAAACAAGATTGGATTAAAATTTTGAGAAGTGTGATTTTGAGACAATTTCAAAATAGGTTGAAACCAAAAGCCGGGTGTTTAAAAATCCTGAAATCCTTATTTATATAATTTAGAGATCATAGGGAGATAAGTTATAAACTTATAAATGGTGAATGATTTTGATGAGGAATACGGGGATTGGATTTTTGGAATTAAAATTAGAGGTGAGAGTTAAAAATGAGAATTTAACTTGGATTAAGATTACACTTTGAAATTTTAATTGATGATTGGAAGAAATAATTAGTAAATCTTGAATGTGATTGGAATGGAAAAAATTAAAATTAAATTTGGATTGAGAAATAAAATTAATTAGAATTAAATTAACTTAAGCAATAATAATGAGTTGGATTTTAAGTAAGTTGAAAAGAATTGAAATGAAAACTTGAGTTATAAATTAAATTTGACTTGAATTGTTAGTAGAATGAATACAATTGAAATATTGTCGAATAAAAGAATGTTGGATTGAAAAAGAAATGGTTTGAATTGCAAGTAAAGCCCAAGAAGGTAGAAATAAATTGAAAATGGCCTTGTAATTAAGTGAGTCGTGAATGAATTGAATTTGGAAATTAAAATTTATAATACCTAATCAAATATAATCCCTAGTTAAAAGTAAAATAATAGTCTAAAATAATATTGTTGGAATTTTGGAAAATGAAAGAAAACCCAAACTTGAATTATGAAAAAAATTTGAACTCAGAAAAATTAACGAAGTGATTTTCGTAATAAAATAGAATATTGATTCAAAAGTCGGACGTAAGCTAATTAGCTAAATAAATTATTTGATAGAGTATGTTAATAAAATTTAACTCGGTTAAATAAAATGGATTGTAAATTAATAATGAAGTTTGAAAATAAACTCGAATTATAAATAGAATTCGACTTAATTTGATAATGAATTAAAATAAGTGGAGATGTTGTAAAAATAAAATGGAATTGGATTATAATAAAAATGATTTGAGTTACAAATAAAATCTAATTCGAGTGTAGATAAGTTGAATATGTGCTTGGATATTATTTTGATAAATTGGGAAGATGAATTAAACTTAAAGTGGATGGGCTAACTGAATTAAATGGAATTTGATTTGATGAGAATCAAATTAAATTTGAAGTTGAAATAATTTGAAGATAGTAAATTAACTTAAGTCTAAAGTTAATAGAAGTTTGGCTTCGAGTAAAAGTGAAAGTCCATTAAATAAAAGTTTGGGTTAAATTAATCTGGGAAATGGTTATTGATATAAGCATTGAATGTTGTCAAGCTCAATGAAATGGTTTTAAAATGAAACCAATGCGGAGATGAGATGAAATGAAAATGTATGGTTGGTGAATAAACTAGAAATGGGATGGAATTTAAAATAAAATGAGTTGGAATCAATTGGATGAGGATAAAAACCAAAATGGATATTCTATTAAGTGAATATTGTCAAATTACATAGAATAAATTAGTCGTTCGACTTACACGGAAGTAAATAAAAATTCTATGGATTGGTAGAAGTTAATAAATATGATTTTTGGAATCAATTGAAATAAATGGAGTTGTTGGGTTAAAAATGAATCGTATGCAAGCAAGTGAGTTGTAAATCACTTAAATTGAATAGTATGGATTGAGAGTTGATTAAAAGCAATTGAAATAAGTGTCGAAACCTTACATATGTGCTTATGAAAGTATATAACATACATTGTTATAGAATCCATGTTTTAGCTATTTAAATATAAGTGAAATTCTATAAACTTCTTATATATATTACTTACATGTTTAAATTGAGGAATTACAGGTACCGGGAAGCCGTTTGGATTTGGACGCGCTAATTGCTAAAATAATAAGCCGCTTGCTTAAAAATGCTAAATAAAGGTACGCCTATGCAATAAAAATAGGAAATATGAACTGTTTTTATTTTTTTGACCGTGTGGGTCGATGTATATATATTTTTATCTCTTGTCAAATTGCAAAAGCTCCTCCGTACAAAGGAGACTCTGCCAAAAAATTTCGAAAATTTTAGGAGTTAGAAAATTTTTGAAAATTTTTTGGAAAAATTTTTGTTAGCAACAAAACGATTTCAAATTGGAATTGAAACAAGGGATTTTGAAAATAGGAATTTAAGATAATTGTTTAGTTGGAACTTAAGGATTAAAAAAAGTTGAATATGGGTGTCGGGAAAATATATTGAATAAGCATTTGAGTGAAGATTTAATAAAAATATATGAAATGATAAGCGGTGATAAGGGGATAGAAATCAGATGAATGTGAATAAAAGAGAATTGATATAGTTGATAATCAAATGAGATAAATACGTAGGATGTACGTATATTATTTTATTCGCATAGCAATTTGATCTAGATTCGGACACAGAATTTAGAGATAGTTATATCGATCCGAGTTAGGATCTTTCACTCGATTTTCGACGGCGATCCCTGGATATGGATTTTGATTGATCCTGGAAATTCTCTATCATAGTTATGACTATGTAAGGAGAATGATGGTTTCTGATAAAGAAACCAGATCCGAGTCCGCACTAGGGAGTTGGGTGGACGATACTAGTTTGGAAATGAAATTGTGTGATCGAGCGAGTGATCGAATTTGATATTGCGTACGGATGATATGTGTACATAGTACGGGCTTGGATGAATAAATATTGAAATTTTGTAAGGGAGTCAATAAAATGATTTTGAATGTTGTGATTAGATAATATTGCTATGTTGGATATACATGTATTATAAAGGAAAATTGGTTTTGACTTCAAAAGGTAAATTTGAATTGCACGACAAAAAGGTATGTGTTTAAATTTCTGTATGAAATTTGATTGGGTTTTTGATCTAGCTACTTGGCCTTTTGTTTTCTTTTGAAATTTGAGAGCCCGTAGAGGCATTTTGTAGTTGTACCGAGCCAGCCGCGCAAAGGACGCGGGCGAAAATTTTCAAATATTTAGAGAGTTAGAAAATTTTTGAGAAATTTTGAAGATTTAAAACTTGGTTTTGAATTATAATTTGAATGGTTGAATAAGTAAAGTTGTTTGAGAACTATGGAAAAGTTTGGAAAGTTAGTAAGATGGATAGTGTGTCTTTAATAAAGATTGTTTTGTTGTTGTTAAAAACTGTTTGGTTTTGGAAAAATAGTAAACGAGTATTGGACCATTCTTCCTAACTAGTAATTTCAGGGACGAAATTCTTTTAAGGGGGAGGAATGTGACGACCTGGAATTTTTGGAGGTTTGAAATCGAAATATTTAATTGATTTTAAATATTTAAAAGTTAATTTTTAACTCGAATTCAAATATCACCATTTATTGGGTAATTTAATTATTAAATTAAATAATTTGAAGTTGGGTAAAATATTGAATCTTCTGTTTTAAGCCTGTTAAAAATAATCAGAGGGTTTGTAAAATTTATATCGATAGTACCGAAGATAGTAAAAGTGTTGAAATTGAATTTGAGAATGTTTTATTAAGTTTTGAATATATATCGTTTAAATTGACGCTTACAAATAGCCTTCCGAGGCACAGTTTTGGAATTTGACGAAACCAGTTCCATTGGATCCGTAATATTGTATTATTATCGGATTTCAATTTTCGTAATGTTTGGAGTTGTTGTGTGAGCGGACGATACATAAACGCGCTAAAATTTATATCGAAAATTTAAGATAATAACTGGATCCAAAAAGCTACCTTCTCCATACGATCGAATTAGGGCTCGAAACCTTTTCCATTGCGCTCGAAATAGGGGTGTAACACTATAAACACCTAGCGGCGTGCCTCCATTGGAGGTCGAGATTTTGAGCTACGATTTTCAAGGTAATTCAAATTTAAATTTAAATTTAAATATAAAATACTGACCAGTCAAAATTCTCTCACATCAAAACTTTTTCCATTCTTTTCATATGTCACTGTAGCCAACCCCTGTAAACACGCTACCTCAGCTTTTCAGTCTTCGAATCATGCTTTGCCTCCTTCAACTGGCAAAGGAAAAAGAGAAAAATTATATAATAGAAAATCCGAGCATGTTAAAACACTCGATCCTCTCCTCCTTTCTAGAATTTCATTTTTCTACAATTTCAAAAGAGTAATGGCCGAAGAAAAAAAATATAATAAGAAAGAAAGTTCAGAAAAATTGAATCCTTTATCTTTGCCTTCGTTCTTTATCAACTCACCGAAACCCTTTCCTCAATTTAGGATTCGAAATTCGAACAAAATCGATATCAGTATAAAAAAACAATTTCCAAATCGAAAGGGGGGACTCTCGAATAATCGATGAAAGGTAGGGAGTTCGTGCCACTCGAGCGATAGCGGCGATCGAGGTTAGATGGCAAGGCCTAGGTGAGGGTTGCGAAGTCCTAATAGGTGTTTCTGTGTGCAATGGTGGCGTATGGCATAACAATAGGGGATCGCGCGTGGTGACCTGGAATGACAAGATGGGCTGCTCGTTTGGATGACATGCGAGGTCACGATCGGTTTCGCGGTTGTTGTTAGAGCTGGACGAGCGCGGTGGCGAGTTCGTCAGCAAAGGTATGAGGATGGGCGGCTGTGTTCATCGACTCGTAGGGGTGGATGGTGGATGTATCGGCATTGGTAGTCGAGGTGGTTCTGGTAATTAATTTAGCCTAGATTATTTTTGCCACATATAATTTTTTAGCTACTTCTGAATTAATTCAGTTAATGATAGGAGTTTTAATATTTTTATCTAATCTAGGGAAATGAAGTTACTGTTTTTACTATATATATATGTATTAAAGGTGAAAGGTTTACACAGTAAAGCAAATTATTAATTATGTTGTTTAATGGAAAGAAAAAAATAGGGATTTTATAAACGTGTAGAGCTTATACAAAATTTGATTTAAAAGGTATATAGGTTATTTTCTTAGTATATGTAGCTTCAAAGAAAAATAAATATACATATATATTTTCAGTTACTAGTTTAATTTAAAATAATGTATTATGGAGATGAATTTGTTTAATAAACTTGTTTGATTAAAAGGTAATATTTTAAAATTAAAATTATTAGTTTAAATAAAAAAAATCAAATCACTGGTTAATGAAATTTATCAAATGGAAATTTATTAATTGATCAATTGGTTCGAATATTAATAAAAACCATCTAATGTTTATTCAAGGTTTGAAATCTGAAAAGAAATAAGGTGGTCTGGAGTGGATTGCAAATTAAAAAGCAAAGGTGAGTTAACCTCAATCATCTGGGTTTTAATTTAAATTTAAATGGTTAAATTTAAATAACTGGTTGAATGATTGAATTGATTTGATGTGCTATATCATATATAGTAGTATATAGTATATATTGGAGTGATTGATTTCCTACATTATATAGCGGGTAAGACCCTATGCGCCGCATAATAGCGGACGATATTATATAAATCCCATATATCGCGATATTCCACCTCGAAGTGGAATTGGTATTTTATATTGTGCTAATGTCTATGAATGCAGGGAAAACAGGTTGGAGGGATCCAACCGGATTCCTCAAATTTATTTAGAATGTTTGAATATTCTATGATTTGGTCATTGCTAATCTGTGATAAATTATCTTGGTAACAGAAATATAGGATGCTATGGTTTGATTGGATATATTTAGATATTCTGAGTTACCAAAAATTTATAGATTGGATTTTTGAAAAGAAAATTAAAGAGAGAATTTGTAAGTAAAATGGTTATTGAAATTTGGGATAAATTGAAGAATGAACTGGAAAAGAATGAAGGTGATTTTAAAATTTTAATAAATAAATTCCGAGTATGGAAAAGGGAATTTTGAATAAACAAAAAATAATGAATTTTAAACTTAAGTATTATTATTTAAAGGATAAAGAGGGAATTTGGGAAATTTGAAATTGGTATTTTTCAGTTAAAAAGATTTTAAATCATAATTAAGGAATAAAATCTGAAGTTAATGAATTTTGAAATAAATTGAGTAAGTAAAGAAATTTATTTCAAAGTGGAGTAATTGGAAATCAGTTTGAAAATTTATTTAAGTGTTTGGAATTGGAATTTATTAAAGGAATGTGTAAATTTGTTTAAAAATGAATAGTGATTTATTTTTAAAGGATGTGGAAGAGAACGTATTTCCCTGCATTGCCAAGTACGTTTTCAAAGAATTTTTTTAAGTATAAGTGAAAAGTTTTAAGTTGTTTGAAAGTATGTTTTATAAAACTTATTATTTCTAAATGTTTAAATTCTAAATTAAGTATTTTCTTTTAATCTATTTATAGCAGTAATTATTTAAAGGTGGCTTGGTATTTAGTTTTAAAAGTTAGAAATTCAGTTTTATATTGTAGAAAGTAGTTTTATTTTAAATATTCTAAAAGTATATATTTTAATAAGTATTAAAGTAAATTTTAATTTAAATGTTTTAAAGGATATTTTATAATAAAGTGTTTTAAATTATTTTCTAATCTGAAGCTTTTGTACTTGGTGTCTTCAGTGAAGATAAATATTTGGGAATTCATTCCATGAGGAGAGTGTGGTTTGAAAACTGTTTTCAAAAAGGGTTGAAAATAGAAATATATATTGTGAAGATATTTGAGGTTAATAAATAATTCAGGAGAAATTATTTGTGGTTGATGGTTGTTTGTGATTGTAAATTAATAGTTAAATAACCAACTATCAATATTGGACAATGCGCTGATCGTTTCGAAGAGACCAGGATCGGGATTTATTTCCTGTAAATCACTTCGATCTGGTTTGAACGTTTTCGTGAGGAAGACGAGTTTGGATTCGAAGGTGGAGCAGTGAAGTGCAAGGGCTAGTCGTTACTAATCCTGAGGATGATTCCAAAATGGATGTAGTAGGAGTAGTGCCTTCGGTTCCGTTCGAACCCGGAACGGACTTGTATGGATGAATGCTTTTAGAACATCGTCAGGTGGGCGATGAGCATTCTAAGTGATATGTTCTAAAAAGGTAACACTTAGCCTCAAGTCTCATCAACCGGGAATGACTGAAAATCAGGGGTTATGCAGCAAGGCTATGTGGGTAGCACCCATTAGGGTGAGGTCATCCCTGTCTAGATGTCCCTTTTATTCGGCTTAGTGGTGCGATTGCTGATCCCAACCGTGGGATGATCTTACTCGAGATTATCCAGTAAGAGGTTTGTCCCGGTCTTGTGTTGTAGGTGATTGTGAGTAATTCTCGGTACGGTGATCTAGGCCACGTACTGTGATAGGTGGTACCCCAGTGCCTAGTCATTAGATGGAAATCCATTCTCCCTACGTGCCTTTTACAGTTTTGTTTGTATCTGTGGCTAGTAGCTGGAATTTAATGAATGTAACAATTTCGGCTATTTTTATAAGTATTTGTAAATAGACCTTATTATAATATCAGAGGATTTCAATAAAAATGTTTTAGCTATCGTAAGGTAAAAACCCGACATGTTTATTTGTGGCGTGGTCTTACGAGATGCTATTGATTTTCAAAGAATTTTGAAACTTTAATAATCAATTTGAGTGTGGTTTTCTCACGCTGGTATTCCAGACTGACTTGGGTGTTATTTCACTATATGCTCGGGTCAGACCGAGTATTATAGATTACAGGAAAGGATTCAGTGGAGCTGGATGGCGATATGTACTCCCGTACTTGTTTTAGATATTCCGCTGTGTTGATTAGCTGTGTATTCAGATTGTGAGGACATGTTATGGTTACTGTCCAGTTGTGTGTTATGTATACTCTGATGATGTAATGTATAAACAGATTTGTTTTTGTGTAAAGATCATTTATTATCTATTATATTTATTCCGCTGCGATAGTTAGATTCTGATCTTTTTTCTATTTTCTTCTTCTACCTCTTTTTCTTTAACCCAAATGGTTCGTATTTCCGTACATCTTGAGTTGATTGATGGAGAATAGTGTCGACTCAAAGGGGTACGGATTTGCGGGTCGTTACAACCAATCTACCAGTTTCTCCATCTGCCTGAAGTAAATGGTCCTTTTTTTCACATTTATGCCAAGGAATGCTGGTGTATACTCACTCCGCTTATTTGATATTATTGAAATTGATGGTGCGATGGTGCCTTAGGTTGAGGTTTTGCAAGCAGGGGTTGATTTTTTATCAGATTACTTGGTCAATTTCTTCCTTAATTCTAACCTATCGTACAATGTAGTTAAAGAACGATGTCGGAGTATTTGGAAACTTAAGGGTGAGCTACATGTTCATTATGATGACTCTATGTTTAATTTCAAGTTTTCTTCTAAAGAAGAAGGATTCTGTGTCCTTGAAGCCAAGTCGTCCATCATTGCTAGTAAGCCTTTTATTTTAACTCCGTGGGGTCCTACGATTGATAATGCTAGGGATCATATATTGTCTATTCCGATGTGGGCTCATTTCATGTACATCCCTTCTTTTCTGCAACCCATGATTGGGTTAGATTTGTTAGCTAGCCTTATTAGTAAGCTCAGATAGTTTAAGGCAAATGCTATGGCAAGAAAGAGGCTTGTGTACGCTAAGGCGTTGATTGAAATAACATCAGATAAGCCATTGCTTTCTAGGCTGAAGGTTTGGATTGCGGAGGGGGGGGTATGTTTATGTTGATTATAGTTGGAAAACTTGATATTTTCTCGGTTTGTTACTCTTTTGGCCACATTGCGAAAAACTGTAAGCATGGAATTGCTGATTCTCCTATGCCTATCCTGATTAAGATCTCGCTTTCTCAACCTCCTATTAGGAAATGGGTTCCTCAGCATAGAGTCCCTATTGTTGATGACGCTTTTGATTCTATGCCATTACGACCAATTTAGGTTACTACTGCTTCTGTTCCTTTGCCTTCATCCGAGGCCTCGGCTGTTGCTGTTAAAGATTTAATTGATCCTATTGTTCCTTCTCCTATCAGAAATGATATTATATGGAATTCTTATGAGCAAGCTTTGGTTTACATGAAATCTGATATGAGATATGTTCCATCGAGTGATAACTACCATATGTTTGTTGGAGGTGATGGTGAGGTTCACCGTTTATGTTACCATGTTATTGCGGAAGGACTTGCTCTTTCTATGCTAGGTGAATACGATGATAATAATAGGCTTGTTTTAGAGGATAACAATTGGGATAGGAAGTATTTGTACTCCAGTGATTCTGTCGATTATGTCCCTAACTTGGCAACCCTATTTTCAGGGTATGTACAAGGCTGGATTCTAAAGATGATAGCAGCAAATCCTCCTCTTCGGAGGGAGACGAGTCATTTTTGGCTTATGTGTTAGTAGCTTTGGTACTTCTGCCTAGCTCCTACTTTTTTTCTCATTAGTTGTTCTGGCACATGTGCCGAACACTTGTTTTTCTAATGATTTTAATAAAAATGGACGATCCACTTTAAAGCCGACTAGCCTTGCTAAAAAAATACATACATACATACATATATATATGTTATAAAATATTTTTTAAATTTCAAAATATTAATATAATTTTTGGAAATAATTTTTTTAAATTTTTTTCATAATTTTAATAATATAGTTAACAGTTGAAATTAATAAATTATTTTTAAAATTATTTTAAATATATGTATATATATATATGTGTGTGTGTCTGTATGTATATTTAAATTTCATAATTTCTTTGAGATTTTACTGGAATACTTAAATTTTGAAATATCTTGAAAAAATAATTTTTATTAATTTATATTAGTTATTCCATATGAAATCTCTATTTATTTATTAATAAAAAACATCATTGCTATGAGCTATATAATAGACATTCTTAAATATATTATTTTATGCATATATTTTATTTAAGTACGTTTATATACATATATACATATATACATATATATATATATATATATTTAATTTTATAAGATATTAATACATACAAACATACATATTTTTTAAAAATATATTATTTTTCCAGATTTTGATTTCTAATTCATTTCCAATTAAATAAATAAATAAATTTTAATATAATTTTTATGATTTATATATATATCCATATGCATATATATATATATATATATATATTATATAAGTTTCATATATATATATATATATTAATAAAATAATCTTAAAATAAAATATAAATTGATATAGACACACATGTATATTGCAATATTTTGTATACATGAAATAAATATATAAACATACATTTTGATAATATATTTGAATATTAGATGAGCTAACATGTCTGTTGCGGCGTAAATTCTAGCAGTTATACATGGCATGTTACACCTTGCACGGATTGCTATTTTACACATGCAAATATGTGTATATGATACACATGTATAATATAATATTAATTACGTAATATAAAATTTTATTTTAAATTTAAACAAAATAATAATTTTATTTAAAAAAAGTTTAGAAATGTTCTAAATGATTAGAATTCCAAGCTTAATAAAAATCCAAAATGGTAAAAAAATCAAAATCCACTTATTTCATCCACTATGGGCTGGTCCAGTTCCAACAATAGTATCAATGCTTAATAGCCGGTCTAAATTAGTCATATTAGGGTTAACTAATTAAGCTCACGACCCAGATAGTAAGGTATCCAGAAAGGCGGTATCAAAGGATTAGGTTCGAGTAATAAAGTACCATGCCCTACCTGGCTGCCGACCTGGCCCAAACATATATATGAGCCTAAAAGTTGTCCCTAATAGTAAAAACCTAATTTAGATTGGGTCTTGGGCTAATTTTTAAAATTGTTTGAAAATTAAAAATAGAAGATTTAAATTTAATAATTAAATTTGAAATATAAAAAATATACATATTATAAATGTTATAATATAATAAAAAATTCAGAATGTTTGAAAATCAATATAAATCAATTTCAAAATTTATTAGCGAGGTTAATAAAATATGTTAATTAAATAAGTTAATTAATTAATAAATATATGCATGTATTATATATTATGATATATTTCATGTTGTTTTAAAATGTTAAATTAACATAAGCATACATGTATGTATATAAATGAATTTCAACATTGATATAAATTTAATTAAAATTGTTTAATTAAATGAATTAATTAAGTAATATACACATATATGATATATGTCTTATACTATAAAGATTATAGTATATGAAAAGTATTTAATATAAATGTTATATTAAGATAATATAAAATTAGTTAAGATGTTAATTGCTTAAAATTAATTAAATAAGATTTAATTTATATAATATTATACATAATACTATTATATAAGTAATATGAAATATAAAAATTATATAATGATAAAACTTATATAATATGAAAGTATAAATTAAAGGTGGAACGTTAAGAAATCCTAAATAAACTTAAGGAGTAAATACATACATAAATGCATATATACCGTGATTATCAATGTATCCGACACTTGAATCACAAGGGTATTTCGTGTGAAATATATTATTTCATAAGTCGATATTACTCAATATAATATATTGAAGATTATGAATCTTCGATATAGTGTTGTCCTCTACCACACACACACACATTATTTGCACACTCATCAGTTGTTGAGCAAACTCCAGCTAAGGATGTTTTGTATAGTATTATTAATATATCAAATAGATGAGGTAAG
This sequence comes from Allium cepa, assembly GCA_030765085.1. Classification (NCBI taxonomy): domain Eukaryota; kingdom Viridiplantae; phylum Streptophyta; class Magnoliopsida; order Asparagales; family Amaryllidaceae; genus Allium; species Allium cepa. The sequence continues at coordinate 969,229,767 of CM060935.1, forward strand.
ATAACTATATGTATTTGTTGAGAAAACACAAGGTACATATACTATACTTAGGCCGTCGCGATATGGTAGGTACGAGTGAATAGTTTTGTTTAGATTTGCTGAGCAAACCTAAGGTTGAAGTGAAATTAGGACAAGTTACCAAGGGTTAGGAGTCATATAGCATACAACCATAAGGAGTTATCCATCTCCCATGGAGCTATGACTTTTGGAGCAAACTCAAGGTTAGAATTTCAAGCCCGACGAGTCCTAACCCCCACTAGTGAAGTCGAAAGACTTTCATGTTTTGACTTAGGATTTATTGAAACCTAAAAGGCTAGTGGGAGCCTTATTAGAAAAGTGAAATAATAGCATTTAACCTTTTTGATATTCTAAGAACATATGTTATATAATGTTATAATAATCTATATTGATAAACTTGTGCATTCAATATGATTGATTAAATGTTTATTAATTAAGATATGCAATTGAACTAAATTGAAGATTGACAAATAGAAATATAGCATATACTTACTAGTAAATGCTTATTGCATGTTAATGTTTTAACACCCATGTAACGACCCAGAAATTTTATTAAATTAAAATTTGAATATTTAATTAATTTTAAATATTAATAAGTGAATTTATAAGTCAAATAAATTTTATTTTGAATTATTGGATTTAATTGGATAATTAAATCGATAATTTAATATGTTAAATTATGGAAATAATTGAAAATTGGGTTAAATATGATTGAAAATGATCTGTAAAATTTTATTTAATCATATTGGAGTTATAGAAATATTTTAGAACTTTTAAAATCGAATTAAAAGTTAATTTGTGAAAATTGAATATTTTAATATTTAATTATCGACTGTAAAATAGCCAATTTTTGAACAGTCTCAGAATTGAACGAAACCAGTTCCATTGGATCCGTAATAGTTAGTTATTACCGGATTTCAATTTTCGTGTCAATCGGAGCTATCGTTTGATCGTGGCAGCTCGAAACGCATCGAATCGTTTTTAATTTAAATTTGGCGAGTCAAAATAGCCATTTTTCAAAAAGTCTCGGATTTCGACGAAACCAGTTTCATCGGATCCGTAATGTGATATTATTGTAAGATTTCAAATTTCAAGTCGTTTGGATTTACCGTTTGTCCGGTACGAATTAAAACGCCTAGAAATCGATTTAAATCGGTTTAATTCAAATTGAACGTTTTCAGCCATAACTCGCACATACTTCCGAATTAGCTTCCGAAACTTGTTCCATTGTGTCCGGAACGCGGGATAAACCCTAGGTACGCTGGTTACGGCGTCTAAATCGGAGTTTGGAATTCCCGGGATGAATAGTGTCGCTCGTTCCTTATAAATAGACATGAGCCTTCATAATTTGCTAAAATATTCACAAAACCCTAATTTCCTATTGATAGCCGCCACCTACAACTGAATGGCCAGAAATGCTCCCATCTTTTCCCCTTTGATCTCTCAATCCATCAAGTTTTGGCTAAAACATTCAACTACAAAGATGAAGATCACAACGAGAGCTTCGATGTGAACGGTGGAGATCGCGAATGGCTTCACGGATTGATGGGAAATGGTGTATGAAGTGGCCGGCCTGCGCACGTTTTTCCATGAGAGAGGGATGGCCGAGCTCCTAGGGGTTAAGGCCGAATATAGCCAGGGTTTGGAGCTTCGACGTGGTGGAGTTGTGATCGAGTTTAGGCGAGTATTGGTGTGGCAAAGCTAAACCCTAGTTTGATGAGGGATGGGTTGTGTTGCGTTTTAATTATCTGGAGATGTTGCGTTTGTGGAAGAAGATGAAGTGAAGCACGGCCTTGATGATGCAGTGCAAGATCCAAGGGTCCATATGAGTTGAGGGTTTAAATTTATTAAGTTATATTGTAAATTTGTTATATAAATACGTACAAACTTGTAAAATCAATATCTTTTTCATACGAGGTCGAAAAAATGCAAACTCAGTTGCGTTGGAATCGTATGGACGAGCACTACGCGATGGAGTTGGTTTGGAGTCGTTTGGAGTTAGTGAGAATTTCGGGTAAAATTAAACGCGCGTTTAATTTTATTCGAAATAAAAGCTGAAACGGAAATTAAAACCAAGGTGAGAATTTCTCACTCAATCGAATAGATTTCGATTTTATTTTAAATAGTTAGATTTAAAATATTTGAATGCATGTTTGAATGATGACTGTAAATTATTGATTGTTAAAATAGACATTATGCGCCGTTAGTAAGCGGATGTTATTTATTAAAAACATATACCGCGAATATTTCATAAACAGTGAAATTGGTATTATATATAATAGCAATATATATATATTGGCATATGTATATATTGCAGTTGTTGATTTCCCGCATTTTTTGTTTAGCGGATGAGACCCTATTACGCCGTTATTAAGCGGATAATATTTAATAAGAACATATACCGCGATAATTTCGTACTGGAGCGAAATTGGTATTGTGCTAATGTTTTTGGATGCAGGAAACAGGTTGGAGGGATCCAACTGGATTCCTCAACAGTTTTTATTTGTTTTCAGATATTTTGATATTTGATGGATTTTCATATTGATATATGATATCGTTGTTTGTCGTGATTGACTATTTGGTGTGTAGCATCATTGGACCCAGATTTTGGGATTTTAAAATGGTTTTAAAGGGATTTTTGAAAATATACTATATTTTTAGAATTAATCCATTTTAAATAAATAAACGTTATAATTTTTAAAGTTATAAAAATTTTGATTTTTGTGAAATATAGTTAAAAAGCTGATTTTTAGAAATACAGTTAAAATTTGATTTTTGGGAAATATGAAATAATGTTTTTATAAAATAGTTTAAACTGGATTTTTGAACTTATTATTAAAAGTTTAAAATATAGGATTTATAAAATTTGATTATTTTATAAATCGAAATAGTGATATTATAAAGTAATTTTAAGACGTTTTAAAGAATAATATAAATTGATTTATATTAAAGGATTTACAAATGAATATTTGTAAATTAAAACGTTGGAATTATAAAATGAGATTTTATAAGTGTTTGAATGAAGTGAAAATGAATTTTGTAAGGGAATGGAATTCATAGAATTATATAACGGTAAAGTTATAAATGGAATTTTATAAACAGTAGGTTTATAAAATTTGTAAAGTTATTAAAGTAATAAGATTTAGATAAATAATTGAATCTTATAAGTTATAAGATTTATAATTATGAAGTTCAATGGAATGGTTTTGCAAACGAATAAATTTTATTAGTATTTAACTTATAATATGAACGTTTAGTTTATAATTTAGTTATAAACTGGAATAGGTTAATAAAGAGATTTATAAAAAGGAAGTTTTTATAAATAAATAGAAATGGAATTTATAAACGTTGTTTTATAAATTCGCAAACAACTTATTTTGATAAGTTCATTGTTGAAACCTATTAATGGAGTTATATTCACATTTTTGAATAGTGAATAATCCTTTGAATTAAAATGAATAAAAGAATGAAATTTGTTAACGAAGTTATTCACGTTTTTGAATAGTGAATAATACGTTAAAGAAATTGTTTTGGATTTGGTGTTTTAAATAAAATTTAAAACGATCTAACGATGTTTTTAAATGTGTTGAGATTCGAAACCATAGATTTCAACATTTATTGTTGAAATAGACGTTTTCGAGAAATAAAAGGAATTGTGGACTATAACACTGTTGTTATAGTAAATGATTTCCGAAAGGAAATGTTTTGAATAGTATTGGGATTTATATATCTATTTTAATTTCGAATCCCTGTACTAGTGATTTTGGAACGTTGTAACGATGTTTTACGCAACATTCGTTTTGGCCCAAATAAATATGTTAAGAGAATGTTTTCCTTAATAGAATGAAATATATACTTAATTCGATTTAAGTATATTGAATATTTTCAAAGGTTGAAAATAAAAGATTTGAATTACTTATTTTTAATAAGTATGGAATTGTTTTCCAATATGAAGTGAATATTTAGAATTTATCTTTTTGAAGATAAATCGAGAATGAATAATTGAAATCGGTTATTCATAGATATTTTTGAAAATATAAATTCATTATGGAATTTATATGTGAAAGTGGAATTTGTATGAAAATAAATGTTGATTTATTTTTGAAGTGTGAAATAATATATCTTGTAAAGATATTTTGGAAAATAAATAATTTGGAAAATTATTTGGAATCTGGTGATGTGTGCATATCCAGTGATAGTTCAATAACCGACTATCAGTATTTCCCTTTGAATGGGTATTTGATGTGAATTGATTGAATTTGAATGCACACTTATTTTTGAATAAGCGCTCACTATTCGGGTTAACCGGGAAAGGACCATGGGGTCGTATAACCCACTCCGAATATGTGATACGTCGTTGTGAATTGCATTGAAGATCGATGTTGAAGACCGGTATTTGCAAGAGTGATAGGATGAACTATCGATTGACTCTGCACCGAGTTGCTCCGGTATTGAGTTCTCCATATGTGATGGTGAATCTGATCAGGATTGTGAATATCCGGATTGCAAGGACTTCTTTGTAAGTGCCTTCGGTTCTGTTCGAGCCCGGAACAGACTTGTATGGATTGTATGCCTGACATTACAAGTTGAGATATAAAGCCGATTTCTTTCAAATATATTTCTGTTGGTGGCGGAGAATTTATTCTTTGCTTAACACCCTTCTTTGAGACGTACGAGCTCAAAGGTTATATAGTTGAAGTTATCAGCGATATATTCCCAATTTGGTAATGTGACATGCTGAGTGATGCTGAAATGATCATTGTGTTGATTATTGTGATAGGATCATTTATTTGATCGTCTATCTTAGTGATCATTGTGTTGATCATTTGTTGACCCAAAGCATGGCTTTTGTATAAAGTATGTTTTTGTGGACGTGAATTCGTCGAGCCTCACATCCCGGAAATGGTCAAAACAGGAAAGAAGCAGCAAGGTTATGAGGGGTAGCACCCTTTAGGATGTGTCCATTTCCTTCTGGAAAAGGGTGGTATCATGGTATGGAGCCCAGATACTTACTCATGTTGAAAACACTTTGTTATGATTGTGTGAATTGATTAGAGAGCGCTCTCGGAAAAAGGTCCCAAAGGACCGGGGAATGGCATATTCGGTCAGTTGTTGCTCAGTTAGGAGTAACCCGGCCTTGTGTTGGTAGAGATCCGGTTTGGTTCTCGGGGATGTCCATCCAGAGGCATTCTCAGTGGCAATGGGAAGTTCCTTGGCCTGACTATTCGTTGGAAATCCAATTCCCAATACGAAACTTTTACGGTATTAGTTGTAGAACCTGCTATTCACTTATGGTGGTCACCACTGTTTGGATAGTAGCTATAGTAGGCATAGTTCGAAATGTCTATGTTGGCTAAGATTTATATTATACTTTCGAAATATTTCTCTACACTATGCACTAGTAATAATATCAAATGTTATTTTAAATGCGTATCAAGCATCTTTGACTATCATAAGGAGAAATCTCCTCCGATTCTGCGTTTGCATTGTGTGTGTGTGCGGGAGGCCTTATGGTAGTCTCATTTTTAAAAGCATTGCGAATTGAATTAAAAATATTCCTCTTTTTGATTTTAAAATAAATAAACTGTTTTGAGTTCTCACACCAGTCACATGACTGACTCGGAGTTTATTGTTTTCCTTCCTAAACTCTGGGTGCCCACCATTTTCCACACGGGCAGTTAAGAGTTCAGGTTTATCAGGATATTCTGGATATTCTGGAGTTGCTAGAGGCAAGCTGGATGGCATGGCGTATTACTAGTTTATATAGTATTTCTTTTTCCGCTGCACTGTTTGATGTTGTATGTTGTTGTACACTCTGATGATTTGATGTAATGTAATATAATGTGATGAAATGTAATAACTGATATAGTTCTTTGTTTAAAGATTTTTCATTTATTATTATATGTTGTTCCGCTGCGAATTGTGAGATTCTGTTATTGTTCTGTTGTTTTCTTCTGTCCCGTTCTATTTTTTAAAATTTCCTATCTTCTGTTTTTCTAATTCTCTGTTTTCTTTCTCTGTTTTCTAAAAATTGTCTATCTTCTTTTCCCTCTATTATTCTATTCTCTTTTTCTTTCTATTTTCTTCTATTTTAAAATTTTCTGTTCTCTTTCCTTTTCTTAAATCCTTTTTAAAACCCATAACTATTCGGTTTTTCGGCAACGAAAATCCGTATACGTTACATTTGGTATCAGAGCTGTTGGTTAAGTGACAACCATGGTTCTGTAGGGTATTAACTCATTAGAGATAGAGTCAGTAGTACTCTAGAATGAGTTTGAGTGTAATAATAGCTATGAGAGCGTATTTGTTAGTGAATATAAAATTGTTTTATATTGTGATGATTGGTTTATTGAGTGGCATATGAACCTTCCTCAGCACGGTATGTACAACTTTGCCGAAGGGGTTTCTAAACACTTGAATAGAACAATTCGACACAATATTAATTTTAAAATTGGGTAAATGAAATAATTTTACCTTGATTATATTTTTATATATAAAGAAATAATTTTTCAGAATTATTAAAGTGTATGTAAGTTGATCGTTAGGTTGTTTGAATAATCTAAATGAAAGAATAATTGTATAAGCAAAAGAATTATAAGAATTGAGTTATAATTAAAGTGAATTACAATTGTGAAATAAACTTATATATATAAGAAGTGAAACTATATAAAATATGAGTTGTAAATAAAGGATGTATAAATGGAATATAACTTAAGTTATGTAAATGAAATTCAACTTTAGCAATTGAATTAAATGAATGTTAAGCAATTAAATGTAAATCAAGTTGATAAGAAATAATGAATATAAGTGTTAGTTCATTGAAATCTAATGTTGTTAGAAGTTGAATAAAAAATCAATTTAATTAAACCAATTGGAAAAGTGATGGTGTTAAACCAAATTGAAAGAATATAAGTGAAGGAATTTGGTTGAAATTAATAAACATTGATTGTTATATGATTGTTAGATGATTGTATATAATTCATTAAGAGTTAATGAAATTGAATTAGTGAAATTTAAAGCTATGTAATTGAATTCGAATGGAAAGTAAATAAATTTGAATAGAATTGAATGTGAATTGGATTTAATTAGTGAATGCAAACTAATTAAAATTGAGAATGAATGTGATAAAATCCAATGTAAATAAATCAAATATGACTTAAAGTGAAAACCAATTCATTAAATATTAATGAGAATATAAATGAATATTGTTGGTTATGGAATGTAGTTGGTTGATGGTTGAATATATATTGCATTTGCTATATTATGTAGTTGTTATGTTGCTATATGTCATATATTGAGATTATTTGCATATATGCATGTTCTCATGTTGTTTGTTGAATGTTTAGTAGGTGCGGATCGCGTTAGCTTCGCATTTGGAGTTCGCATTTGCGCTATATTAGCCGTATATGCTTGCTAATAAAATATAAGGTACATATCTCGGATTAAATATCGCACTTTTACATTTTTTTCCCTTCGGGATGCCTCATTACTTGATGAGATGTATATTTGTGATATATATATACTGTCATTTTTTTTTTTCGGATCGAGCCGCGCAAAGGAGACCATGGCGAATTTTTCCGAAAATTTAAGGCGTTAGAAAAATTTGAGAAAATTGGAAAATTTTGAAAACTTTAACTTTAATTTTGGAATTGAAAGTTAAATGATATAGTTTGTTTTTGAAAAGATAACTAAGTATGATTTGGAAACTTAGTAAAGATTTGAAAGGAATTTAATTATAAATTTTGGAAAGTTAATAGATTTTGTAACTTTTCTTACTTGTAATTTCGAGGACGAAATTCTTTTAAGGGGGAAAGATTGTAACGACCCAGAAATTTTATTAAATTAAAATTTGAATATTTAATTAATTTTAAATATTAATAAGTGAATTTATAAGTCAAATAAATTTTATTTTGAATTATTGGATTTAATTGGATAATTAAATCGATAATTTAATATGTTAAATTATGGAAATAATTGAAAATTGGGTTAAATATGATTGAAAATGATCTGTAAAATTTTATTTAATCATATTGGAGTTATAGAAATATTTTAGAACTTTTAAAATCGAATTAAAAGTTAATTTGTGAAAATTGAATATTTTAATATTTAATTATCGACTGTAAAATAGCCAATTTTTGAACAGTCTCAGAATTGAACGAAACCAGTTCCATTGGATCCGTAATAGTTAGTTATTACCGGATTTCAATTTTCGTGTCAATCGGAGCTATCGTTTGATCGTGGCAGCTCGAAACGCATCGAATCGTTTTTAATTTAAATTTGGCGAGTCAAAATAGCCATTTTTCAAAAAGTCTCGGATTTCGACGAAACCAGTTTCATCGGATCCGTAATGTGATATTATTGTAAGATTTCAAATTTCAAGTCGTTTGGATTTACCGTTTGTCCGGTACGAATTAAAACGCCTAGAAATCGATTTAAATCGGTTTAATTCAAATTGAACGTTTTCAGCCATAACTCGCACATACTTCCGAATTAGCTTCCGAAACTTGTTCCATTGTGTCCGGAACGCGGGATAAACCCTAGGTACGCTGGTTACGGCGTCTAAATCGGAGTTTGGAATTCCCGGGATGAATAGTGTCGCTCGTTCCTTATAAATAGACATGAGCCTTCATAATTTGCTAAAATATTCACAAAACCCTAATTTCCTATTGATAGCCGCCACCTACAACTGAATGGCCAGAAATGCTCCCATCTTTTCCCCTTTGATCTCTCAATCCATCAAGTTTTGGCTAAAACATTCAACTACAAAGATGAAGATCACAACGAGAGCTTCGATGTGAACGGTGGAGATCGCGAATGGCTTCACGGATTGATGGGAAATGGTGTATGAAGTGGCCGGCCTGCGCACGTTTTTCCATGAGAGAGGGATGGCCGAGCTCCTAGGGGTTAAGGCCGAATATAGCCAGGGTTTGGAGCTTCGACGTGGTGGAGTTGTGATCGAGTTTAGGCGAGTATTGGTGTGGCAAAGCTAAACCCTAGTTTGATGAGGGATGGGTTGTGTTGCGTTTTAATTATCTGGAGATGTTGCGTTTGTGGAAGAAGATGAAGTGAAGCACGGCCTTGATGATGCAGTGCAAGATCCAAGGGTCCATATGAGTTGAGGGTTTAAATTTATTAAGTTATATTGTAAATTTGTTATATAAATACGTACAAACTTGTAAAATCAATATCTTTTTCATACGAGGTCGAAAAAATGCAAACTCAGTTGCGTTGGAATCGTATGGACGAGCACTACGCGATGGAGTTGGTTTGGAGTCGTTTGGAGTTAGTGAGAATTTCGGGTAAAATTAAACGCGCGTTTAATTTTATTCGAAATAAAAGCTGAAACGGAAATTAAAACCAAGGTGAGAATTTCTCACTCAATCGAATAGATTTCGATTTTATTTTAAATAGTTAGATTTAAAATATTTGAATGCATGTTTGAATGATGACTGTAAATTATTGATTGTTAAAATAGACATTATGCGCCGTTAGTAAGCGGATGTTATTTATTAAAAACATATACCGCGAATATTTCATAAACAGTGAAATTGGTATTATATATAATAGCAATATATATATATTGGCATATGTATATATTGCAGTTGTTGATTTCCCGCATTTTTTGTTTAGCGGATGAGACCCTATTACGCCGTTATTAAGCGGATAATATTTAATAAGAACATATACCGCGATAATTTCGTACTGGAGCGAAATTGGTATTGTGCTAATGTTTTTGGATGCAGGAAACAGGTTGGAGGGATCCAACTGGATTCCTCAACAGTTTTTATTTGTTTTCAGATATTTTGATATTTGATGGATTTTCATATTGATATATGATATCGTTGTTTGTCGTGATTGACTATTTGGTGTGTAGCATCATTGGACCCAGATTTTGGGATTTTAAAATGGTTTTAAAGGGATTTTTGAAAATATACTATATTTTTAGAATTAATCCATTTTAAATAAATAAACGTTATAATTTTTAAAGTTATAAAAATTTTGATTTTTGTGAAATATAGTTAAAAAGCTGATTTTTAGAAATACAGTTAAAATTTGATTTTTGGGAAATATGAAATAATGTTTTTATAAAATAGTTTAAACTGGATTTTTGAACTTATTATTAAAAGTTTAAAATATAGGATTTATAAAATTTGATTATTTTATAAATCGAAATAGTGATATTATAAAGTAATTTTAAGACGTTTTAAAGAATAATATAAATTGATTTATATTAAAGGATTTACAAATGAATATTTGTAAATTAAAACGTTGGAATTATAAAATGAGATTTTATAAGTGTTTGAATGAAGTGAAAATGAATTTTGTAAGGGAATGGAATTCATAGAATTATATAACGGTAAAGTTATAAATGGAATTTTATAAACAGTAGGTTTATAAAATTTGTAAAGTTATTAAAGTAATAAGATTTAGATAAATAATTGAATCTTATAAGTTATAAGATTTATAATTATGAAGTTCAATGGAATGGTTTTGCAAACGAATAAATTTTATTAGTATTTAACTTATAATATGAACGTTTAGTTTATAATTTAGTTATAAACTGGAATAGGTTAATAAAGAGATTTATAAAAAGGAAGTTTTTATAAATAAATAGAAATGGAATTTATAAACGTTGTTTTATAAATTCGCAAACAACTTATTTTGATAAGTTCATTGTTGAAACCTATTAATGGAGTTATATTCACATTTTTGAATAGTGAATAATCCTTTGAATTAAAATGAATAAAAGAATGAAATTTGTTAACGAAGTTATTCACGTTTTTGAATAGTGAATAATACGTTAAAGAAATTGTTTTGGATTTGGTGTTTTAAATAAAATTTAAAACGATCTAACGATGTTTTTAAATGTGTTGAGATTCGAAACCATAGATTTCAACATTTATTGTTGAAATAGACGTTTTCGAGAAATAAAAGGAATTGTGGACTATAACACTGTTGTTATAGTAAATGATTTCCGAAAGGAAATGTTTTGAATAGTATTGGGATTTATATATCTATTTTAATTTCGAATCCCTGTACTAGTGATTTTGGAACGTTGTAACGATGTTTTACGCAACATTCGTTTTGGCCCAAATAAATATGTTAAGAGAATGTTTTCCTTAATAGAATGAAATATATACTTAATTCGATTTAAGTATATTGAATATTTTCAAAGGTTGAAAATAAAAGATTTGAATTACTTATTTTTAATAAGTATGGAATTGTTTTCCAATATGAAGTGAATATTTAGAATTTATCTTTTTGAAGATAAATCGAGAATGAATAATTGAAATCGGTTATTCATAGATATTTTTGAAAATATAAATTCATTATGGAATTTATATGTGAAAGTGGAATTTGTATGAAAATAAATGTTGATTTATTTTTGAAGTGTGAAATAATATATCTTGTAAAGATATTTTGGAAAATAAATAATTTGGAAAATTATTTGGAATCTGGTGATGTGTGCATATCCAGTGATAGTTCAATAACCGACTATCAGTATTTCCCTTTGAATGGGTATTTGATGTGAATTGATTGAATTTGAATGCACACTTATTTTTGAATAAGCGCTCACTATTCGGGTTAACCGGGAAAGGACCATGGGGTCGTATAACCCACTCCGAATATGTGATACGTCGTTGTGAATTGCATTGAAGATCGATGTTGAAGACCGGTATTTGCAAGAGTGATAGGATGAACTATCGATTGACTCTGCACCGAGTTGCTCCGGTATTGAGTTCTCCATATGTGATGGTGAATCTGATCAGGATTGTGAATATCCGGATTGCAAGGACTTCTTTGTAAGTGCCTTCGGTTCTGTTCGAGCCCGGAACAGACTTGTATGGATTGTATGCCTGACATTACAAGTTGAGATATAAAGCCGATTTCTTTCAAATATATTTCTGTTGGTGGCGGAGAATTTATTCTTTGCTTAACACCCTTCTTTGAGACGTACGAGCTCAAAGGTTATATAGTTGAAGTTATCAGCGATATATTCCCAATTTGGTAATGTGACATGCTGAGTGATGCTGAAATGATCATTGTGTTGATTATTGTGATAGGATCATTTATTTGATCGTCTATCTTAGTGATCATTGTGTTGATCATTTGTTGACCCAAAGCATGGCTTTTGTATAAAGTATGTTTTTGTGGACGTGAATTCGTCGAGCCTCACATCCCGGAAATGGTCAAAACAGGAAAGAAGCAGCAAGGTTATGAGGGGTAGCACCCTTTAGGATGTGTCCATTTCCTTCTGGAAAAGGGTGGTATCATGGTATGGAGCCCAGATACTTACTCATGTTGAAAACACTTTGTTATGATTGTGTGAATTGATTAGAGAGCGCTCTCGGAAAAAGGTCCCAAAGGACCGGGGAATGGCATATTCGGTCAGTTGTTGCTCAGTTAGGAGTAACCCGGCCTTGTGTTGGTAGAGATCCGGTTTGGTTCTCGGGGATGTCCATCCAGAGGCATTCTCAGTGGCAATGGGAAGTTCCTTGGCCTGACTATTCGTTGGAAATCCAATTCCCAATACGAAACTTTTACGGTATTAGTTGTAGAACCTGCTATTCACTTATGGTGGTCACCACTGTTTGGATAGTAGCTATAGTAGGCATAGTTCGAAATGTCTATGTTGGCTAAGATTTATATTATACTTTCGAAATATTTCTCTACACTATGCACTAGTAATAATATCAAATGTTATTTTAAATGCGTATCAAGCATCTTTGACTATCATAAGGAGAAATCTCCTCCGATTCTGCGTTTGCATTGTGTGTGTGTGCGGGAGGCCTTATGGTAGTCTCATTTTTAAAAGCATTGCGAATTGAATTAAAAATATTCCTCTTTTTGATTTTAAAATAAATAAACTGTTTTGAGTTCTCACACCAGTCACATGACTGACTCGGAGTTTATTGTTTTCCTTCCTAAACTCTGGGTGCCCACCATTTTCCACACGGGCAGTTAAGAGTTCAGGTTTATCAGGATATTCTGGATATTCTGGAGTTGCTAGAGGCAAGCTGGATGGCATGGCGTATTACTAGTTTATATAGTATTTCTTTTTCCGCTGCACTGTTTGATGTTGTATGTTGTTGTACACTCTGATGATTTGATGTAATGTAATATGATGTGATGAAATGTAATAACTGATATAGTTCTTTGTTTAAAGATTTTTCATTTATTATTATATGTTGTTCCGCTGCGAATTGTGAGATTCTGTTATTGTTCTGTTGTTTTCTTCTGTCCCGTTCTATTTTTTTAAAATTTCCTATCTTCTGTTTTTCTAATTCTCTGTTTTCTTTCTCTGTTTTCTAAAAATTGTCTATCTTCTTTTCCCTCTATTATTCTATTCTCTTTTTCTTTCTATTTTCTTCTATTTTAAAATTTTCTGTTCTCTTTCCTTTTCTTAAATCCTTTTTAAAACCCATAACTATTCGGTTTTTCGGCAACGAAAATCCGTATACGTTACAACCCACGTAAGACCCTGACTTTATAACTACTAAATATGTTCATAATTTAGTCACTTGCGTATTTATTTAGTCGAGACCATGTATTGCAGTCTATGATTTCCAAAATCAAATGCAATACAAGACTATGGATATTTGATGAATAGTCATAATTCGTAGTGAATGATATTTAGATTAAATTAGTTCATCCGAAATAAGCAAATAAACCATAGCGCGTGATCGGGTATTCGATTTATTAGTTACAATAAAGATCACATTGTGTCAAATGTAACACAAGGCCAAAACTACAATATAAATCTAAGAACTCGATCGCTGAAATGCCAATTTGATCAATTTACGTAAAGTGCATCATATTTGATGTCTTTGATGTTATGGATGATTAAATGCATTTTGGTAAAGAGTTCGTTATGATATTATGGTAAGGGATTTCTTTTGAATGGTTCAACTGCGTAAACGAGATTTAAGGTACAGATGGAATGGAGTGAATGAATGGTCACTTCTGCTTCACAAAGAAACGTCGAAAATGAGAATTGTAATAATAACATTGGAACAAGAAATATGATTATTATTCTGGAATATAGTTTGGCATAGAAAATTGTATTCTATGATATTTATTTCATTTTGTTCAAGATATTTGATCAAAAAACTCTCCACTAAAAACTAGTTGCAATATATGAAATAAATAGTCTATATTAAGTGAACGATGGACCTCTGTATTAGGCATGCTATTGTTGTTATAGCAGAAATAGTGGAAGCATGCCATATAACGCTTATTGATTGCGCCAAGTTACGAAAATTATTTTCGTAAAACGTGCCGCACATTATTTATGAAATAATACATGTTCTTCGGTGATGACTAAAGAATAGACATAGTTTTATTTCAATGAGAACATTATGAATATTTATTTGAAATAAAACTGCAATAGAGGTATTTGATGCACTAGAAAATACAAAAAGATCTAAAATTATTTACAATTATTTTAGAATTATAGACTAAACCGTAGTTTTGGGAAATAGTTTATTATTATATGATTATGAATCATATGATATTGTCTAATCATATCTCAAATAATTAAGGGCTAATTCCCCATTCAGTGGGAGTGTCATAATAGTTGATGAATCTTCAGATTGATACATACAGATATATGCAATCGTAAGTATATTAATACTAAAATGGTCCCACATACTTTGTCATATTCACTGATGAATTATCATAGACATGAACTTATGTATTTGATATACATGTACAAGTCTATGATAAGCTGATAGCATATAAAACGAAAGTAAATAACATAACATGCAACACAAATGATTATATTCGATCGAATGGGTAAGTATATTGAAAAGAGTTCCATACGTACCTAATATGAATAAAGATTTAGTCTCAAAGGTCACTCTGTAGAGACCCGACTTTCTATCACTAGAAAGACGCATCACTATTTAAGAAAGAAAGGGATAGAAGAAGAAAAGAAAGAACAATAACACATCAGAATCTCACATCGGAACGAATGAAATATAATATATAACATATATAGAGTATCATATACATCAGAGCACACAACTATACATCTCAATTTTAGACAGTTATAACATTTCTGTCTAATGTACAATACAAGAACATCCATATAGAATAACACCACAGTGGAAACTCTATCTATATATCTACACACTGAAGCCTCATGCTCCAAAGTTCCTCCAGAATTCGTCAAGGATAACCTGAATCACTTGACTACTCATACATAATATGAGTACCCAAGAGTTTAATAAAACAGAAAATAAACACTCGGGTCAGAAAGGGGTCTGGTGTGAGTAAACGGTTTAAATTGCTTAACTTTAGAAAATCCTTTGAAAGAAAAGGTATCATGTAAGACTTCCCACACATAAACATGGAAAAGTTTTTACCTTACTCTAACCAAACATTTAATAGGAAATCCAGTGATATTATAATAGTGTCTAGGATTTTCAAGTAAAATACAGAAATAGCTGGAATGCTTACATCTCATCTCACGTTCCAACATAGTTGGGCACAATCAAAACGTACGACACTTATTGGAGATTAGATTCCATACAATGGCAGGGAT
Source organism: Allium cepa (assembly GCA_030765085.1). Lineage (NCBI taxonomy): Eukaryota > Viridiplantae > Streptophyta > Magnoliopsida > Asparagales > Amaryllidaceae > Allium > Allium cepa. The sequence goes on from CM060935.1 coordinate 969,245,332, forward strand.
ACTGGGGTACCGCCCGTCACAGTACGTAGCCTAGATCACCGTACCGAGGATTACTCCCAATCCCCTGCAACACAAAGCCGGAACCATTCCTTACTGAACAGTCCCAAACAATACCACCCTGCAGTTGGCCGCAGATCCAACCGCCCACACAGCCGAAATAAAAAGGGACATCTAGACAGGGGTAAACCTCGTCCTACTTGGGCATGGCCCGCTTAACCTTGCTGCACCTTCCCTGTTTTAGACATTCCCGGTTGATGACGCTTGAGGCTGCGATTACCTTTATAGGACACATTTATCTTAGAATGCTCATCGTCTACCTGACGATGTTTTGAAAGCATTCAATCCATACGAGTTCGTTCCGGGGTCGAATGAAATCGCAGGCACTATCTCATTGCACTCATTTTGGAATCACCCTCAGAGTCAACGACCATAGCCCTTGCACTCTGAATCACCATCTCAAACCTGTAAGTACTATTTTCGTCAAACTCATCTCGGAATCACCCCCAGAGTTATACCGGCGGATAGTTCCTACACTTCGAGTCTTCAGTTGCACTCCACTTGGATTCATGACCTAACGTTTAATTTGGATCGATGTGGTTTTCGGATATCCAAATATGGAAACCTGATCCCGGTCTCACCGAATCCAAACGCCATTTTAATGTCCAAGTTGTACTTAAGGGTTTTAAGCAGTAGATATTCAGAATATCACTTAACATAAATGGATGATTCATAACACACAGATAGATAATTCACTATTATCAAATTCATCCACATATATCACAAAGCAGCATATATATCACATCTCAGATATATCACATTCAAATCACTACATATAAATCAATGATATACAATATCATCCAATATCATTAACTCATCCAATGATATTTATCATCCAATCATTAATCATCCATAAACAAGGTTTGATCCAAACTTAATTAATTTAGTTAATCCTTAATTAAATTAATTCCTTACATAATCACTTGGATTATCATCAATCCAACTTACCTATTCATTAATTAATTACAAATTAATTAATTAAACATCCCTTAATTCTCCCCTTTAATTAATCTCCCTTGACTAATTTTACTTAATTACTTTAAGTAATTATTCCTTAGTTATAATTTTAATTAATCATCTTGATTAATTACTTCTTAATTATACCGAGTAATTATCTCTTAATTACCCTTTAAATTAATCACACTTGATTAATTATTCTTTAATTAATCACACCTGATTAATCACCCTTTTAATTAATCACACTTGATTAATTACTTTTAATTTAAACACTCTTGATTAACTGTAACAACCCGCATATTTATCGAGTTTGTATTTAAATATTTTATTTAAATATTAACTCGTTAATCGGATTTTGGTCCGAAATGCTACTTTTTGCAAACGGTCAAATTAGGACTCGAGACCACTTCCATTGAGTTCGAAATGTCGTTTACAACTTTTTAAGTATAAACATCGATAGGTTTGGAGTTAGTGAAATTTCACTGACTTTTCCCGCTTTGGACTTTGGGTTAGTTTAGCCTATTAAGCCCAAGTTCCAACCCTCTTCTCCTCACTCTTCATAAATTTCCTAACTAATCAAGCTTTGGCATTAATGGTGGAGGGAATGGGAAATTAAAACTCCAAGCACAAATTCAATTGCGAATCCAACATTCAACTCCAAATTCAAGTAGAAGATATTGGATTCAAGCTTTGGATTGCTTCTCCTTGCTTTCAAGCTTCATCTTTATAAATTTTAGTGCAAAGGTGAGATTTTTATCTCACAAATCTAGTCTATATCTATCTTGGACTGTTGGGAATGATTCCCTATCACTTTAGCATGCATATTTGCTTTTGGTTTGGATTGGATTGGCGAAAGACTCCGATTTTTGGTGTTTGGGTGAAATTTCTGCATTTAGGTCGTTCTGGCCGTTTTTAGCTCGCTCGGAGTTAGGTCGTGTGGACCTTAGGTCGTAGGTCGCGTACGAGTTAACCCCTAGGTCGTTCTGGCCATTTTCGTGTTTTCGGAGTTAGGTCGCTCAGGACCTTAGGTCGTAGGTCGTATGGCCGTTAGGTCGCTCTGCTTTGGCTCTGGCCATTTTTGCTCACTCGCAGTTAGGTCGCTCACGACCTAGGACTTAGGTCGCTCGCGAGTTAGTGGCTTAGGTCGTTGGGTCATATAACCCATTAAGTCGCGCCCCTTTAGGTCGTGAACCTTGTTAAGTCGTTCACCCTGAGCTTAGGTCTTAGGTCGCATCACCCTTAAGTCGTTCGACCTGATCCTTTCTTAGGTCGCGCATCCCCTTAGGTCGCTAGGTCTTAGGTCGCGCCATCTTTTAGGTCGCGCCATCTTTTAGGTCGCGCATCCCCTTAGGTCGCTAGGTCTTAGGTCGCGCCATCTTTTAGGTCGCGCCATCTTTTAGGTCGCGCATCCCCTTAGGTCGTATGACCTGTTTGTTAAGTCGGCTGTCCTTAAGTCGTTCGACCCCACTAAGTCGTAGGTCGCCTCCGACCTTACCCTTAGGTCGTATGACCTGTCATCCACTAGGTCGCGCCACTTAGGTCGTATCCCTTAGGCCGCGAACTCTTTAGGTCGTTAGACCTCATTTTGCTTTAGGTCGTAAGCCGCTTGTCTTCACTTAGGTCGTACCGTGACGGGGCGCTGCCCCGCACCCCGCCGGGGGCGCTGCCCCCTGGACCCCCCTGACCGGGCAGGTCGAACCCCGTATAACTCTGCGTAGGCGATCCTATCTGAAGAACATTCAACCGAACTTCCTGAGCTGATTTCCTTGGATTTTATTCGCATCTCCGTATGCGATCTTTGTGACTGATTATTTCTATGTTTGTTTCCGAAGATTATTTATAGCCACCGTGTGATAAGCAATTACATGGATGGTCGCTCCTCAACAGCCTTATTCTCCGTGCTAGTTGACAGCACTACTCCGGAGTGTTCTTGGCTAGCGTGGGTATAGAGGTGGGGCGTCACAGCTTGGTATCAGAGCCAAACTTCGGAACAATGTAGAATAACTTGACAAGGATCATCATCCTAAGTCCACCTTAGGAGTCTTGCTTTAGGATTTCGTTCGGGTTTTCAAACCGATTCATCCTATTTCTTTTATGATTCCTTATTTCACCTGTCAAGAATGTTTGATATTCATTTGGTGAATAACTATTTTCTTTCTCTTCTTTCTTTCTTAAGGAAAAGAATGTCTAGACCAGGTCGTCCCAGAGCTGGATCATCTAGTGCTCCACCACCGGATGGAGTTTTTATGACTGCTCAACAGCTTCTTGATTTAGTAACTAATGCTCAAGCAGCTGGAGCTAACCCGGAACCTACTCACCCAAAGTCGGGATTTGCACGCTTGTGCAGCGATTACACCAACTTGGGTGGGAAGCCCTTCAAAGGTTCGGAAAATATCATCGAGGTCCAGGCTTGGTTAAAATCATGCGATCGAATCTTTTCCCGCATGAACCTTATCGATCTCCACCGCGTTCAGGTGGCTTCCAGCATGCTCCAAGAGAGAGCATTGGACTGGTACGAACTCCTTATTTCAGAAATTAATGAAGCGGATCTCACCTGGGAGCAATTTCAGGGACGCTTCGAGTTAAAGTTTGTACCAGAAGCTGGGAAAGTAACCTTGGCTCGACGTTTTATAGACCTTGTTCAAGGCCAATCTTCTGTGACTGATTACGTCGCAGCCTTCGAGTCGCTTTCCAAATATGGGGTTGAATACATCAACACCCCATTGAAGAAGAACCAGAGGTTCGTTTATGGCTTAAATAAGAATCTTAAGAAGCCACTGCTCCTGAAACTAGAGGTTGCATTTGATCAACTCGTCGATATCGCTCTTCGTCTTGAAGAGGCTGATAGAGAGAGCGATGTTGAAGTGGAAGGCGCTAAACCAAACTTCAACAACAAGAAGAGGCCAAACAAATTCAAGGGTCCTTATCCCAACAAAAAGGGTAAGCAGGCAACCCCTGCGGCAAAGTCTCCTTCTCCTAGTGGTGCGAGTTGCTTCAACTGTGGGTCTGGGGATCATTATGCGAATAAGTGCTCTAAGCCCAAATCTTGTCGCTATTGTAAGAGCCCAGATCACTTTATACATCAATGCCTCAAACGTAAAAGCAGGAATGAGGGAAAGTTAAATGTGGCTCAAGCCCCTGGCAACACATCTCGTGGCCAAGGTATTTCTCATTCCATTCTTGATGGTATTATTTTATTTCATGATCAACCTATTAGAGTTCTCTTTGATACGGGTGCATCCCATTCTTTTATATCAAAGGAACTGGTAGACACTTTTTCCTTAAGTGTTACTGCATTGATGACTTCTTTAAAAATTGCGAATCCTGTTGGTGGATCCGCAACTCTTAGTTTGCTTTGTAAAGATGTGGAGATTATTTTATGTGATTTTTCTTTCCTAGCCGATTTGCATGTCATGCGTTACTTAGGCTTTGGAATAATTTTGGGAATGGATTGGCTTAACCGTTATCAAGCCCATATCCTATGTCCTGAGCGGACTATCCATCTCCGACATCCACAATCTGTTAAACAGATTTCTGTTAATCTTAAAGATTCAGAATCATGTTTGGTGGCATCTTTATATTCTTTAAATCCTCGTGATAACGATGATGATGATGAAGATGATATTATTTCTCGTATTCATGTTGTTCGTGAATTTTCCGACATATTCGAGCCCGTTTTAGGTTTACCACCTAAACGAGCAATTGAGTTCAGAATTAATCTTATTTCTGGAGCTCAACCTATTACTCGTCCTCCTTATCGCATGTCCAATAAGGAAAATGAGGAGATGCGTAAACAATTATCTGAGTTGGAGACGAGGCAATTTATTCGCTCTAGTTCCTCGCCTTGGGGAGCTTCGGCTATTTTCGTAAAGAAATCCGATGGTACTCTGAGGCTCTGCGTAGATTATCGCAAGCTTAACGATCTTACTATTAAAAATAAATATCCTTTGCCTCGGATTGATGATCTATTCGATCAGCTTAGTGGTGCTAAGGTCTTTTCACAATTGGACTTGGCTACCGGTTTCCATCAGCTTCGTATCGCCGAGGATAGCATTCCGTTGACATCATTCCGTACTCGATATGGATCTTATGAATGGCTTGTTATGCCATTTGGGTTAACGAATGCTCCAGCTTATTTCGTTGACCTCATGAATCGAGTTTTCAAAGATTTCCTCGATCGGTTTGTTCTCATATTCATTGATGATATTCTTGTGTATTCAAAAACCGAGGAGGAACATGAGAAACATCTTCGGATTGTATTGGAAACACTTAGGAGTAATCAATTAAAGGCGAAATTTTCTAAATGCCACTTTTGGGAATCTCGTGTGAAGTTTCTCGGTCATATTATTTCCGAATCCGGGATATCCGTGGATCCTTCAAAGATTGAAGCGATTCAAGATTGGAAGAGACCGGAGAGTGTGACAGAGATTCGTAGTTTTCTCGGATTGGCGGGCTATTACCGCCGTTTTATTAAAGACTTTTCTAAGATTGCCGTGCCTCTTACTGGCTTGACTAAGAAGGGAGTTAAATACATTTGGTCGGACAAATGTGAAGCCTCTTTTCAGAAATTGAAAGAACTCCTTTCCGATGCTCCTATTCTTGTGATTCCCGAGGGGAATCAAGATTTTGTTGTTTATACCGATGCTAGTCACGTTGGTTTGGGTGCCGTTCTTATGCAAAAAGAACGTGTTGTTGCTTATGCTTCTAGGCAATTGAAGCCGGCCGAGACTAGATATGCCACACATGATCTAGATCTCGCGGCTATTGTTTTCGCCCTTCGCATGTGGCGTCATTATCTATTGGGAGAGAAATTTATTCTTTACACGGATCATAAGTCTTTGAAATATTTATTTTCTCAAAAAGAACTTAATTTACGTCAACAGCGTTGGCTCGAGTTCCTTGCACCTTATGATCTTGATATTCTTTATACCCCCGGTAAGGGTAATCGAGTCGCCGATGCTCTTAGCCGTAAGCAACAAGCAGTTGTTTCTATGATGATATCCGAATGGAACGATCTCGAGATCTTATCCACTTGTGAGATTCGAGAGAGCGTATCCGATTTATGCTCATCGCTTGTTTTATGCAGCCTTGAGGCTCATCCTTCTCTTTTAGACCGCATTCTTGAAGCTCAAGGGCTAGATTCTGAATTGGCTCTTCTCGGCAAAAATGTTAAGGATAAAATTGATATTGAAGGTTTGAAAGACTATGATATTGATTCTCGTGGCGGCATTCGAAAATTTGGTAGACTTATCGTACCAAATATTGGAGATCTTCGTAAAGATATTTTAGAAGATTCCCATTGTTCTAAATTCACCATTCATCCCGGTAGTAGTAAAATGTACGCTGATATGAAGCGACTTTATTATTGGGAGGGAATGAAATCTGATATTGCTAACTTTGTTAAGTGTTGCATGACTTGCCAACTTGTCAAGGCCGAACATCAAAGGCCTGGTGGGTTATTGCAACCTTTAGAAATTCCAATTTGGAAGTGGGATCAAATTTCCATGGACTTTATAGATGGCCTTCCCCGTTCTCGTTCGGGTCATGATAGCTTATGGGTGATTGTTGATAGACTTACTAAATCCGCCCATTTTATTCCAGTTCGGTCTAACCGAACCGTTCCTCTTTTGGCCAGGCTATTTGTCAAGGAAATTGTAAAATTGCATGGAGTTCCTACTTCTATTGTTAGCGATCGTGATCCATTGTTTACTAGTGGATTTTGGAAGAGTCTTCAAAAAGCTTTAGGAACGAAGCTTAATTTTAGCACCGCTTATCACCCCCAGTCCGATGGACAAACCGAGCGTGTGAATCAAACTCTTGAAGATCTTCTTCGTGCTTGTGTGCTTGATTTTGGTGGAAGTTGGGAAGATCATGTTTCACTTGTTGAGTTTTCCTATAATAATAGCTTCCAATCTAGTATTGGTATGGCACCTTTCGAGGCACTCTACGGAAGGCCATGCCGATCTCCTTCTTGTTGGCTTGAGGCCGGTGAGAAGCTGGTTTTAGGTCCAGACTTTATTCGTGATTCCACGGAAAAGATTGAACTTATTCGACATAGGATGAAAGAAGCCCAGAGTAGACAAAAATCCTATGCCGATAATCGAAGAAGGAAATTAGAATTTTCTGTTGGGGATCCTGTTTTTATTCGTGTTTCACCTATGAAGGGTGTTGTACGTTTCAGTCGATCGGGGAAGTTAGCGCCTCGATATATTGGGCCATTTCCTATCACTGAACGTATTGGTTCCATGGCTTATCGCCTTGCATTGCCGGCTCAGTTTTCTGCTATGCATGATGTATTTCACGTTTCTCAATTACGGAAATGCCTTCGGGATTCCGATTCTATTCTTGAGCCTGCTGTTGTGGAAGAAATTGAAGTTTTGCCGAATTTAACTTATGAGCAGCATCCTATTCGAGTTATAGCTTCTGAGGTTAAACGACTTCGAAATAAAGATGTTCCGCTTGTGAAAGTTCAATGGTCCTCAAATCCTAAGGATTGTTCTTGGGAATCCAGAGAATTCATCGAGCGTACACATCCGGACTTGCTTACTCATTCTCCTAGAGGTGAACTTCTTATTTCAAAATTCCTCTTGTGTTAATATGCTTTTATGGTTGTTACTTTTTATTTCCATCTTATATATATTGCGAGGACGCAATTTCTTTAAGGAGGGGAGTCTGTAACAACCCGCATATTTATCGAGTTTGTATTTAAATATTTTATTTAAATATTAACTCGTTAATCGGATTTTGGTCCGAAATGCTACTTTTTGCAAACGGTCAAATTAGGACTCGAGACCACTTCCATTGAGTTCGAAATGTCGTTTACAACTTTTTAAGTATAAACATCGATAGGTTTGGAGTTAGTGAAATTTCACTGACTTTTCCCGCTTTGGACTTTGGGTTAGTTTAGCCTATTAAGCCCAAGTTCCAACCCTCTTCTCCTCACTCTTCATAAATTTCCTAACTAATCAAGCTTTGGCATTAATGGTGGAGGGAATGGGAAATTAAAACTCCAAGCACAAATTCAATTGCGAATCCAACATTCAACTCCAAATTCAAGTAGAAGATATTGGATTCAAGCTTTGGATTGCTTCTCCTTGCTTTCAAGCTTCATCTTTATAAACTTTAGTGCAAAGGTGAGATTTTTATCTCACAAATCTAGTCTATATCTATCTTGGACTGTTGGGAATGATTCCCTATCACTTTAGCATGCATATTTGCTTTTGGTTTGGATTGGATTGGCGAAAGACTCCGATTTTTGGTGTTTGGGTGAAATTTCTGCATTTAGGTCGTTCTGGCCGTTTTTAACTCGCTCGGAGTTAGGTCGTGTGGACCTTAGGTCGTAGGTCGCGTACGAGTTAACCCCTAGGTCGTTCTGGCCATTTTCGTGTTTTCGGAGTTAGGTCGCTCAGGACCTTAGGTCGTAGGTCGTATGGCCGTTAGGTCGCTCTGCTTTGGCTCTGGCCATTTTTGCTCACTCGCAGTTAGGTCGCTCACGACCTAGGACTTAGGTCGCTCGCGAGTTAGTGGCTTAGGTCGTTGGGTCATATAACCCATTAAGTCGCGCCCCTTTAGGTCGTGAACCTTGTTAAGTCGTTCACCCTGAGCTTAGGTCTTAGGTCGCATCACCCTTAAGTCGTTCGACCTGATCCTTTCTTAGGTCGCGCATCCCCTTAGGTCGCTAGGTCTTAGGTCGCGCCATCTTTTAGGTCGCGCCATCTTTTAGGTCGCGCATCCCCTTAGGTCGCTAGGTCTTAGGTCGCGCCATCTTTTAGGTCGCGCCATCTTTTAGGTCGCGCATCCCCTTAGGTCGTATGACCTGTTTGTTAAGTCGGCTGTCCTTAAGTCGTTCGACCCCACTAAGTCGTAGGTCGCCTCCGACCTTACCCTTAGGTCGTATGACCTGTCATCCACTAGGTCGCGCCACTTAGGTCGTATCCCTTAGGCCGCGAACTCTTTAGGTCGTTAGACCTCATTTTGCTTTAGGTCGTAAGCCGCTTGTCTTCACTTAGGTCGTACCGTGACGGGGCGCTGCCCCGCACCCCGCCGGGGGCGCTGCCCCCTGGACCCCCCTGACCGGGCAGGTCGAACCCCGTATAACTCTGCGTAGGCGATCCTATCTGAAGAACATTCAACCGAACTTCCTGAGCTGATTTCCTTGGATTTTATTCGCATCTCCGTATGCGATCTTTGTGACTGATTATTTCTATGTTTGTTTCCGAAGATTATTTATAGCCACCGTGTGATAAGCAATTACATGGATGGTCGCTCCTCAACAGCCTTATTCTCCGTGCTAGTTGACAGCACTACTCCGGAGTGTTCTTGGCTAGCGTGGGTATAGAGGTGGGGCGTCACATTAACTACTTTTAATTAATCATACTTGATTAATTACTTTTAGATTAAACACATTTGATTAATTACTTTTTAATTACATTTAGTAATTGAAACTTATTTATAGATTAATTATCTTTTAACTATTAATTAATAATTAATTATTTATTTCCATTAATTAATGATTACTTCCATTAATTAAATTTCTTTTTAATTAATTACTTTAACAAGTAATATATCACATTATTAAATCCTCTTAATCCTTTTATTAATTAACCACTAATTAGATAATTTAAACCTTTAATTAATTTATTAATTAATTCTTTAATTAATAACACAAGTGATCAACCCCTAATCATTTCCACCTAATTACTTTCATAAAGTAATTATCTTTACTTAGTAACCTCCAGCAATTAATCACTTAATTATTTCACTAAGCAATTTAACCAAATTAAACCATAAGTGATTATCTTTGATTGATTACTAATTAATTACTTAATCAATTATTTAGCTAAGCATTTAAATTTAATTAAATAATTCTTTAACTTCTAATATTATAAAGATTCTTAATTAAGAAAACCATTATCTTAATTAAATCATTTATATTAACCAACAACACATTAATTATTAATAAAAATTGAATTATCTTAATTATTTTCACAAATTTATTTATCTTTAATTAAATAAAAATTCTAAATTACTTAAGATAATCTTTATTATAATCGATTACCAAATTCTTAATCATTAAACTTTAATTAAAATAAAATATATTAGAAATCAATTATAATTAAAATAATTTAAACATTCAAATTAAAACTTTTAAATCTTTAAACTTTCCAAAGTTATTAAATAAAATTTAATAAAAACTTTATTTCAAAAATCCACTTATTTTATTTTAAACTTTCATATTCTAATATATATAAACTTGTTTGAAACTTAACTTTGAAACAAATTTAGTTTTATAAATAAACTTGTTTAACTTTTGTTTTAAAACTTAATCATTTACAAAATCAAATTTTCTTTGTTTCAAACTTTTTTTAAAACACTACCGTTACAAAACTAAATCCTACTCAATATTAAAACCCGAGCAAAACACTACAATTTCTCGCGTCTACCCCGAGTTATCCCATCCCTAAACCTTGCTTCGAGAAATAATAACAGTTACACGAAGCAAACTTCGAGCCTTCATCTTCCTTCCCCAAAACCCAAATCTGATGCACGAAACCATGCTTGTCAACGTGCACCACCTCCCTGGCCAACGACGAACCAAGCACTGGCCTTTGATAAGTCGCACTTGACCACGACAACACTTCGCGAAACCCAGAAACCATGTTTCGATCAAAATTCAAAAATTCGACCTCAAACCCAAATGACCTGAACCATAATCATCAGGGAATATGATCGCCGCCATAAATCCTTGACACGAGACGCCAAGCCCTCCTCTCCGAAGCCACGTCGCGACCTCCAGCACCTACGGCAACACATGCAATCAACTTCGGTTACTTCTCGTCGCCACGAAATCCAATCAAACTACGACGTCAAACTCAGGTAATAAAACCCTAACTCGAACAATTCTAGACAACACGATCACTAATAAAATCCCAAAGCAATTTTCTGATGAACTCCTACCTCCCATCAACCATCATGCTCAACCGCGACACTCAGATTGCCTTAGTTCGTCATGAATTGGCCAAAATGCCCAAAACAGTCAAACCACGAATTCACACAAATTACTAATCTAAAAATCGTGATTCAACCATTAAAAATCATGATTTCCTATCACTATTCCAAACATGCAATTAAAACTAAAAATCGAATTTATAAATTTTTGACCCAATTTGATTTTTACTGTAATTTTTGAAATTTCTGAACAAATGTTTCATTTTAAAAACTTATAATAATTTTTAGATGAAAATTTATATGATTACAAACAACTTTTATTTACAAATCAAAGGCCAATTTGAATTCAAAATCTAGTTATCGAATTTATTATAAAATTGTAAACCTGTTATTTTACACAGAGCATATGTTTTAACTTCATAGGCAATCAAATATTCACAATTCAAACATTAATCTAATTTAAATCAAATATTTCAGATAACATCATGATATCCATCACAATAACAAGTTGAAATCAGGTTTTAAACTGTTTTAAAAAAAAATCATTTACTCACCTATTTGCAAAGAGCAGAGAGTAGAAGTCAGAACATAATATGTTTCCAGGCTTTGAAATTTCACTTTGCATGTTGAATTTCCTGAATTGTTGTTGAGCATTTGAATTGATTGATTGTAGTTTTACACCTTGTTGCTTGATTGAATTAGAAAATCTGAAGGTCTTGCATCTGATTGAATTTGAAAATCTTGTCTCTGATTTAAATTTTCCAGCTTGTCTTCTTTTGTTTTAGATTGAATCCCAGATTTCATTTTTCAGATTTTTTTTTATAGTTTTCTTCTTTCGTTTTGATCTTTGATTTGCATTCATTTTGTTGAAATGAAGAGAAGGATTTTTAGCTGAAGAATAAAACTCTTCTTTTTCTTATTTTACAATTTGATTTTAAATTAAATTTTCAAGAGAGTATTGCCATTTGTCTACCTTATGTTCCAATTATCTTACACCTATGCACCTGTATTTACAGATGTCTTTTAATAAGCCAAATATACTTACAAGTGTTATTTTATTTTTATTTTTATAATTAATTTAAGCCTTGCATGTAATATATATATGTATTTAATCATGTAATATTTATATGATTATAAAATGTACTTATCTTTTAATAAACAAGCTTTAGATTTTAATAAATATACAAAAGTGAATTCATGTAAACATTTATTAACAAATAACTTATTCTTTTGATTCAATTTATATAACATATGTTTATAAATTTGAGAAATTTATTTTAACTCTTTATGTAAATTTTTTTAAACAAGCTTATCTTATGTTAAAAATTAAATTGAAAGAATACTAAAAATAGGTGAACCTTTAAATTTAAATCTTATTTAAAACTCAAGCTAAAATATATGTTTATAATAAATAAGAAATTATTCTTGTTATTAAAATTTTAAATCTCAAATACCATTTTTTTTAAAGTATCAAGTCAAATTAAAATTTCAAATTTCAAATTATATATAATAAAGTTTGAAAACACTTATTAGATTCAAAACAATATAATTTTCCCATTTCTAATATATATATATATATATACAAATATGTATATATATACATTTACATTATAAATAGAAAACATTTTTAATCATTAGTTTTGATAATTACTATATCAAATTTTGAAACACAATCCAAACCATAATATATATATTCATATATATTACAATTTGAATACATAGCTTTTATTACTTAAAGACTTCCTATTTATAATATATACCTATATACATACATTATAAATAGAAAATATTTTGATTAACTTTTGGAAAAATAAATATTACCAATTTTAAATTGCTAAAATAAATATTCCCAAATTAAAATATTATTGGTTTTCAAAATAATTAAACTTGCCAATTCATGTTGTTAAGAAAAATGTTAGTAGATATTATCAAATTATTATTATTAACCTTTTAAAAAAAAATTAACTTGTCAATTTATAATGTAGAATGATCAAATCAATTTAATTATTAACAAAGATTATTAAATGGATATTGCTTAAAATTCCGGGTCGTCACATTCCTCCCCCCTTATAAGAATTTCGTCCCTGAAATTTAAATGCAAAGATAATTTAATAACCCAGCAAATGAATTTAAATTTCAATCAGCAACCATAGCAACCAATTCAAACAAACAATTTTAATTATCCAGTCAAAATTCTGGATAGAACTTCCTAATATTATCAAGAGTTTTCCATGTACCTATTCTGGAATACTCGCTCTACAGAATCTTAAGTAACTACACTACTATAACCCAGAACTCCTCTCATCTGGACCTTCAAATCTGAACAAGATATCAGACTAAGCTCAAGACCAGCTCAACTGCCATATTCTTCTGAACTGCTGATCCTATCACTCGATGAATCATACACATGTTCCTCCGAGATATGTGAAATACAATGAATTCCAGCTATCCGAACTGGCAATTCAATCCTGTAGATCAAAATCTAATCTTCAGAGAACACAGGAAAAACTTAAAATACTTCCAGAGCTAGCTCTCCAGTTTTACCCAATCTTATATCTCCTTTGATCGGATAAATCTAAAACAATATCCAAATTCCAACTTCACATTCCAAATCCCCTCAATTTTAACTGCATAACTCTTCTGATGATCCTAACTCACCACTATCTTTCTTAATCAGCTTAACCCTTGCTGATTGCTTCATGAAACAATCTGGACCAAAATCAAACCAATTTCCTGATCCTACTCAACAAAATGGTTCTCTCAGAAATTTGCTGAAATCCAAAACACAACCTTATTCCACAAGCATTAGTGGACTTCAAACCTACCTCTCTTTAACTGGAATAGCTAAACAATTGCACTTGAAAACCTTGCCTTCCAATCCAAAAAAATTTCTTCATACTTGAATTTCTTGTAGAAATTTTCTAATCCAAGGAAACTGCAACTTCTGGTTGCTCCTACTCTAGAATAACTGCTATCTCGCTTCCGCTGTACAATTTTGATCTGGAGTAGATAAGAATGCTATCTAAGAATTCGAGCAGAATCTTTCTCCATACACTATTCGTTAGATCTTTAAAAATCTTAGTGACCCATTCCACTTGGTCAAAACATCCCAACAGAATCTTAACTAGAACTAGATGGTCAATCCCTCCTCAAGAATCCCGAGCTGTTTCATCGAACTCTTCTCGCTCTAAGAGTCATCCTTCTACACGGTTGAACCATCAAAATTACTCCTAGAATCCAAGTCGATAAGAAAACTCAATCTTCGATTCGGGTAAACTTCTGATTTCCTCTAAAACATCAGGAAAACTCCGACTACTTAATAGCTTTTACCTCCACTTGAGATTCCTCAATTCCCAAACCAAAGAATACTCCATGAATTCCCAAACTAATCGCAAATCACTTTTGCGATCCTACCCAGTTCAGATTCCAAAGAACTATTCTCTCTTCACCAACTAGAACAACTTTCCTAATCGAGGTCAATCTTTCCAGAATGGCTTATGTATCAGAAAAACTGATAGATCACTTCCAACAAATATCCTGCTCCGCTGAGCCTTTCGAAGAAATGGCTAAGCCTTCACTATCTGCCTGGTCTATCGATGGTAGAATCCTAAATATTTCTGAATCATCGAAGAAACGGATCCACGCTGCTGCTTCCAAACTTCACTTCAATGATACTACTAAGCCAAAAGATCTTCCTTAACCAAAAGCTCCTTGAAACACAAAATTATCACCCAATTCCACTAAATGATCTTTGAGACGGCTAGACATCTTCTCAAGAAACTCGGCTCCAAACCAAATACCAACCACTTGTTCTTCTTAAAGAAAACAATGAGACCATGTCGGAATGAGGTAACTCATCGACCTTAGTCTCATACTTCAATATAGATAAGACACCCTTACTTAAGATCCAGAAGATCCCTAAACATTCGAATCTTCCCTGCAGTAGGCATCACTGTTCCTTCAACACCCTCTAAATCTTGCTCCAAAAGAAACATCTTCAGAACCATCTATGGATACTGCATCCCATTACACAGCTATTCCTTCCTGAAGTCACCAAGATACCATCACCTGCTTCTGCTCAGCTGACAGATTCAATTCTTAGAAATCCCTGCTCACTCGAGAGCATATCAACCTCACACTCCAAGAATATACTCCAATCCTTGAAAAGACTTCCTCTGGGATCAATGAAATCCTTTCACCAATCTACAAAGCTTATTCGAGACGGTATTAAGTCTACAATTTCGACAGATACACCTCCAAAAACAACATATGAGCCTCTTCCATTCGTGGTAGTCGTGTTCCACACACTCCTACCTTATCTACCTCTATTGCCTATGTTGGAAAATCCGAACAGATAACCCAAAAGATTAGGTAGATCTATATATATATATATATATATATATATATATATATATATAAATTACAAGTACGCTCTCTCAAGATAGACACCACTCCAGAGCCTAGGTATTCGCTCAACCTACCGCTCTGATACCACCTACAGCGACCCGACTTTCTATCACCAGAAAGACGCATCACTATTTAAGAAAGAAAGGGACAGAAGAAGAAAAGAAAGAGAAGAAAGAACAACAACACATCAGAATCTCACAGCGGAACGAATGAAATATAATAGATAACATATATATAGTATCATATACATCAGAGTACACAACTACACATCTCAATTTTAGACTGTTATAACATTTCTGTCTAATGTACAATACAAGAACATCCATACAGAATAACACCACAGCGGAAACTCTATCTATATATCTACACGCTGAAGCCTCCTGCTCCAAAGTTCCTCTAGAATTCGTCAAGGATAAACTGAATCACTTGACTACTCATACATAATATGAGTACCCAAGAGTTTAATAAAACAGAAAATAAACACTCGGGTCAGATAGGGGTCTGGTGTGAGTAAACGGTTTAAATTGCTTAACTTTAGAAAATCCTTTGAAAGAAAAGGTATCACGTAAGACTTTCTACACATAAACATGGAAAAGTTTTTACCTTACGCTAACCAAAACATTTAATAGGAAATCCAGTGATATTATAATACTGTCTAGGGTTTTCAAGTAAAATACAGAAATAGCTGGAATGCTTACATCTCACGTTCCAACATAGTTGGGCACAATCAAAACGTACGGCACTTATTGGAGATTCGATTCCATACAATGGCAGGGCTACTGGGGTACCGCCCGTCACAGTACGTGGCCTATATCACCGTACCGAGGATTACTTCCAACCCCTTCAACACAAAGCCGGAACCATTCCTTACTAAACAGTCCCGAACAATACCACCCCGCAGTTGGCTGCAGATCCAACCGCCCACACAACCAAAATAAAAAGGGACATCTAGGCAGGGGTAAATCTCGTCCTACTTGGGCATGACCCACTTAACCTTGCTGCACCTCCCCTGTTTTTGCCATTCCCGGTTGATGAGGCTTGAGGCTGCGATTACCTTTATAGGACACATTTATCTTAGAATGCTCATCGTCTACCTGACGATGTTCTGAAAGCATTCAATCCATACAAGTTCGTTCCGGGTTCGAACGAAACCGAAGGCACTATCTCGTTGCACTCATTTTGGAATCACCCTCAGAGTCAACGACCATAGCCCTTGCACTCTGAATCACCATCTCGAACCTGTAAGTACTATTTCCATCAAACTCATCTCGGAATCACCCCCAGAGTTATACTGATGAATAGTTCCTACACTTCGAGTCTTCACTTGCACTCTACTTGGGTTCACGACCTAACGTTTAATTTGGATCGGTGTGGTTTTTGGATATCCAAATATGGAAACCCGATCCCGGTCTCACCGAATCCAAACGCCATTTTAATGTCCAAATTGTACTTAAGGGTTTTAAACAGTAGATATTCAGAATATCACTTAACATAAATGGATGATTTATAACACACAGATAGATAATTCACTATTATCAAATTCATCCACACATATCACAAAGCAGCATATATATTAGATCTCAGATATATCACATTCACATTACTACATATAAATCAATGACATCCAATATCTTCCAATATCATTAACTCATCCAGTGATATTTATCATCCAATCATTAATCATCCATAAACAAGGTTTGATCCAAACTTAATTAATTTAATTAATCCTTAATTAAATGAATACCTTACTTAATCACTTGGATTATCATCATCCAACTTACTTATTCATTAATTAATTACGAATTAATTAATTAAACATCCCTTAATTCTCACCTTTAATTAATCCCCCTTGATTAATTATTATTTAATTACTTTAAGTAATTATTCCTTAATTATAATTTTAATTAATCATCTTGATTAGTTACTTCTTAATTATACCGAGTAATTATCTCTTAATTACCCTTTAAATTATCACAATTGATTAATTATTCTTTAATTAATCACACCTGATTAATCACCATTTTCATTAATCACACTTGATTAATTACTTTTAATTTAAACACTCTTGATTAACTACTTTTAATTAATCATACTTGATTAATTACTTTTAAATTAAACATATTTGATTAATTACTTTTTAATTACATTTAGTAATTAAAACTTATTTATAGATTAATTATCTTTTAATTATTAATTAACAATTAATTATTTATTTTCATTAATTAATGATTGCTTTTAATAATTAAATTTCTATTTAATTAATTACTTTAACAAGTAATTAATCACATTATTAAATCCTCTTAATCCTTTTATTAATTAACTATTAATTAAATAATTTAAACCTTTAATTAATTTATTAATTAATTCTTTGATTAATAACACAAGTGATTAACCCCTAATCACTTCCACCCAATTACTTTCGTAAAGTAATTATCTTTACTTAGTAACCTCCAACAATTAATCACTTAATTACTTCACTAAGCAATTTAACCAAATTAAACCATAAGTGATTATCTTTGATTAATTACTAATTAATTACTTAATCAATTATTTAGCTAATCATTTAAATTTAATCAAATAATTCTTTAACTTCTAATATTATAAAGATTCTTAATTAAGAAAACCATTATCTTAATTAAATCATTTATATTAACCAATAGCACATTAATTATTAACAAAAATTGAATTATCTTAACTATTTTCACAAATTTATTTATCTTTAATTAAATAAAAATTATAAATTACTTAAGATAATCTTTATTATAATTGATTACCAAATTCTTAATCATTAAACTTTATTTAAAATAAAATAAATTAGAAATCAATTATAATTAAAATAATTTAAACATTCAAATTAAAACTTTTAAATCTTTAAACTTTCCAAAGTTATTAAATCAAATTTAATACAAACTTTATTTCAAAAATCCACTTATTTTATTTTAAAACTTTCATATTTTAATATATATAAACTTGTTTGAAACTTAACTTTGAAACAAATTTAGTTTTATAAATAAACTTGTTTAACTTTTGTTTTAAAACTTAATCATTTACAAAATAAAATTTTCTTTGTTTCAAACTTTTTTTAAAACACTACTGTTATAAAACTAAATCCTACTCAATATTAAAACCCGAGCAAAACACTACAATTTCCCGCGTATACCCCGAGTTACCCCATCCCTAAACCTTGCTTTGAGAAATAATAACAGTTACACGAAGCAAACTTCGAGCCTCCATCTTCCTTCCCCAAAACCCAAATCTGAGGCACGAAACCATGCACGTCAACGTGCACCACCTCCCTGGCCAATGACGAACCAAGCACTGGCCTCTGATAAGTCGCACTCGACCACGAAAACACTTCGTGAAACCCAGAAACCATGTTTCGATCGAAATTCAAAAATTCGACCTCAAACCCAAATGACCTGAACCACAATCATCAGGGAATATGATCGCCGCCGTCAATCCTTGACACGAGACGCCACGCCCTCCTCCACGAAGCCACATCGCGACCTCCAGCACCTACGGCAACACACGCGATCAACTCCGATTACTTCTGGTCGCCACGAAATCCAATCAAACTACGACGTCAAACTCAGGTAATAAAACCCTAACTCGAACAATTCTAGACAACATGATCACTAATAAAATCCCAAAGCAATTTTCTGATGAACTCCTACCTCCCATCAACCATCATGCTCAATCGCGACACTCAAATTGCCGTAGTTCGTCGTGAATTGGCCAAAATGCCCAAAACAGTCAAACCACGAATTCACACAAATTACTAATCTAAAAATCGTGATTCAACCATTAAAAATCATGATTTCCTATCACTATTCCAATCATGCAATTAAAACTAAAAAATGAATTTATAAATTTTGACCCAATTTGATTTTTACTGTAATTTTTGAAATTTCTGAACAAATGTTTCATTTTAAAAGCTTACAATTATTTTTAGATGAAAATATATATGATTAGAAACAACTTTTATTTACACATCAAAGGCCAATTTGAATTCAAAATCTAGTTATTGAATTTATTATAAAATTGTAAACGTGTTATTTTACACAGAGCATATGTTTTAACTTCACAGGCAATCAAATATTCACAATTCAAACATGAATCTAATTTAAATCAAATATTTCAGATAACATCATGATATCCATCATAATAACAAGTTGAAACCTGGTTTTAAACTGTTTTTAAAAAAAATCATTCACTCACCTATTTGCAAAGAGAAGAGAGTAGAAGTCAGAGAACACAATATGTTTCCAGGCTTTGGAATTTCACTTTGCATGTTGAGTTTCCTGAATTGCCGTTGAGCATTTGAATTGATTGATTGTAGTTTTACACCTTGTTGCTTGATTGAATTAGAAAAACTGAAGGTCTTGCATCTGATTGAATTTGAAAATCTTGCCTCTGATTTAAATTTTCCAGCTTGTCTTCTTTTGTTTTAGATTAAATCCCAGATTTCATTTTTCGTATTTTTTTTAGAGTTTTCTTCTTTCTTTTTGATCTTTGATTTGCATTCATTTTGTTGAAATGAAGAGAAGGATTTTTAGCTGAAGAATAAAACTCTTCTTTTTCTTATTTTACAATTTGATTTTAAATTAAATTTTCAAGAGAGTATTGCCATTTATCTACGTTATGTTCCAATTATCTTACACATATGCACATGTATTTACAAATGTCTTTTAATAAGCCAAATACACTTACAAGTGTTGTTTTTGTTATTAAAATTCAAAACTCAAGCTAAAATATATGTTTATAATAAATAATAAATTATTCTTGTTATTAAAATTTTAAATCTCAAATATAATTTTTTTTAAAGTATTAAGTCAAATTAAAATTTCAAATTATATATAATAAAGTTTGAAAACACTTATTAGATTCAAATAAATATAATTTTCCCATTTCTAATATATATATACAAATATATATATACATTTACATTATAAATAGAAAACATTTTTAATCATTAGTTTTGATAATTACTATATTAAATTTTGAAACACAATCCAAAACATAATATATATATTCGTATATATTACAATTTGAATATATAGCTTTGATTACTTAAAGACTTCCTATTTATAATATATACCTATATACATACATTATAATAGAAAATATTTTGATTAACTTTTGGAAAAATAAATATTACTAATTTTAAATTGCTAAAATAAATATTCCCAAATTAAAATATTATTAGTTTTCAAAATAATTAAACTTGCCAATTCATGTTGTTAAGAAAAATGTTAATAGATATTATTAAATTATTATTATTAGCCTTTAAAAAAAAATTAACTTGTCGATTTATTATGTAGAATGATCAAATCAATTTAATTATTAACAAAGATTATTAAATTGATATTGCTCAAAATTCCAAGTCGTCACACACTCCTTCCTATAATACATAATGATGTATTGATGAGGAGTAATCGAACTTTGTTGGACAAAGCACAAGTAATGATGAGTGAAGTTGAGTTAAACTCTTTCAGTACGGTGTGTACTTAAGAATAGTACACAAGATCACAATTAATATCTTCCAAAGAATAGTTTATAAAAGCACACGAGATAAGAGTTTATAAGAAACCCCTACATATCCAAGGTCAAGGAGTTAGCTGATCATATGAGTTGAGAGATTCTGTGTAATAATTGTATGTAAGGGATCTTATATGAATTGTCCCTAGAGAATTTTAGGAACGATGGTCGTTAGATGACTAATTTATGTTGTGAACATAAATATATTGTGAACTAATGCAAAATCAATTTTATAAGGTATTCATAAAATGTTTATGAATACTCATTCTGTTGCACTGAGAAATAACTATTGTTTCAAGAAATACCAACTCTGTGGTGAATGAATTTTTTGAGAAATTATTGGTATAAAATGAATTTGGATACGATCCAATGATAAAACTTATTACAAAGGATGAAATGAAATTTACTAGACCTAAATGAACACAAATACATTAGAACGTTCAATGAGTATTCTTGTACATTAAAGAAAAACTATGAGTTTCTTGTCAATGTCAAAAATAAATAATCCTCGATTGTTTAATTGAACCATTAAGAGTATTGACTCCATGATATGGTACGATGCACAAATCCAAAATAGATTACAAGTACATTATCAAGATATGATTTTGATAGTTGTACCCAAAAGGATATGATCCATTTGCTACAAATGTGTCTTTAAGAGAAATACAAATACAATTGGAATATAATGAGCTGCATTGAAAAGAATAATACGGTGAATTTCAATCATTAAAATCAATATAACAGATTCACCATCCGATGCGCTCAAGTTGGTTTGGATTTTACTCATAAAATTATCACATGATATGACCTTTTTATTTGGTATGCATGTGTTGAAACAAAAAATTCTTATAATGATTTAGAGTAAACTGTTTATACATAATAACCAAACTGTCGTGAAGTCAGTAAGAGCTATATTGAGTTTGTAAGTTTTTGAAGATGATCCAAGAACATATTTGAAGGTGTTGTTCCACAAGTATCAAAATTTAACAAACGTTTTGATAGAAATATCAAATAGTTGAGTGTTAATCAAAATGCAGAGAAAGCGTGTGCTCATAAAGAAGAATGTTCAAAGGTACATAAATTTTTCTAAACCAAAAATAAACAACTCATTGCTGATTGTTAACAATGTACTTTTGTTAAAATTAGCTTTAATTATTTTAGTACTCGACTTTGGATGATGATGTCTTTTATAGTAAGTATAAAAGATATTGGGAATGTCCTACACGATATACAAGGAAATCTTATTGAAATGTTTAATACATAACATGTAAGATGGATTCCTTAAGCACTGACAATATGAATTACAATATGTTTAATGTTGTCTATGATATCGTGATTTTTTTATGTATTTTATACATAAAGAAAATATCAAATCCAAATTGATATCACTAAATGGTTGTTTGAGGTTCTCTTATGTATTTATGACATACTAAAAAGTTATTATAGAAGCAACAAATTCTTTATGTAGAACTGTTCAAACTCAAACTTTTATAAGTAATATTGAGTATAATATGTTAATGGTAAATTCAAATTAAGAATCTTTAAGTCAAAATTGTTCCACATGAAAGACTATAGTTGATTCAATGAAAAAGGCTAAGTATGTCACCTTTAATGGTTAAAAGCAATGTATATAAATGTAAATGCACAAATTTATAACTAACCTAATGGAGATTCCAAATATTGAAAATCCTATAACAGTGTTATATGAAAACATGTCACGATATAGTTCATAATAGAACTTAGAGCACATTAGAAGCCGAAGGACATACTCCAAATTGTTCCGCACGATAAAGGATATTATCAAGTGGACGAAAGTTGATAGATAGAGTAGATAATTGAAACATAATAGCATACCTATTCACTAAGGGACTGACCCAATTGGTTTTGAGGAAACCAATTGGAGAAGTCGGAATAAGATTTCATAATTGACTCCAAGTGCAAGTGGGAGATTGATAGAGTTAGAGGTATACCCTAGAGGCCATTATGTATTTTGTTACATATATCTAACTCAATAACCAATCTGTTAGAAATAAAAGTTTTTTTCTTTTTATTATATACTTTATATAATATGTCATACTAATTAGTTAATTTAATAGCAGTATATTTAATATAAAATCCACAAATGGTATGTTTTATGATGGTACTTACAAAGTGTTGTAACCTTGAGTAATTTATCAAAATTAAAATAAACATACCATTTTAAATATTCTCAGTCATGATGTATAAAGACTGGATATCGTTACATCCATCGAGATTAGAATACATAATGTTCTCCATATGTTGGGCAGTGTATTACTCATGACTGCTAAGGAAAAAAGAGGTTACATACTGATAGTTATTGGATGACTCATTTGATAGTTTTCTGTTGGTTAATATAAGGTCAAACATAAAATATCTATGTGACAAACTTACACAGTTCTCTTGACT
Source organism: Allium cepa (assembly GCA_030765085.1). NCBI lineage: Eukaryota > Viridiplantae > Streptophyta > Magnoliopsida > Asparagales > Amaryllidaceae > Allium > Allium cepa. The sequence goes on from CM060935.1 coordinate 969,268,666, forward strand.
TGAGATAATGTTAATCTTCAATGTGGAAGCTCCGCTTTGACTATAGTTAAGCATGGCAACCATCGAACGACTATAATTGGGTTGAGTGGAAGCATTTAAAGTGAAACACTATTTAAGCGAGGATTCGTCTCCTCAGTTATATGAAGTTAATATCATGGTCAACTAAAATCAACTCAGTAGTCTCTGGCCAAAGCATTTCAGTTAATAATAATTGTTATTATCGACCAAGGAACTTTGTGTTTGGACTATGGAAATACCAAATTGCATAAGTCCAAAGTAATATACTATTAATGAAGAGATTATGAGTAAATAATAGGCATAACTGAGTAACGCTTAACAATAAAATTGGATTTTTACCGAAAATAAGCAAGTAATAAATTTAGTCAAAATATCACAGCACCTGCTAAATGACATTGAACATTAGTATTTGAATAGTTTGATATTAATCGTTGACTAAATTTACACCTAACGGGTCAGGAAACCGAAACGTTAAATACTCCTTTGACCAAATGATTTAATTAATTTGTAATTGTTATAAATTATTTAATGTTTATTAAATATTAGTTATAAATTTTATGTTGATTAGATGATAAAATATTGTTAAATGTATTTATAATAGTTATAAATATATTAATAGATATATGATATCAAAACGCGTTTAAATTGGATTTAAATGCAAAATATTTTGTTCGAGCTTTAAATGGGTTTGAAGCCCATATGAGGGCTGGTTGGTTTGGCCAAGATGGAGCAACAAAGGGAGCGGCTGTGTGATGGTTGGATGGGCTAATGTTTGGATGGATAAGATATAGAGAATTAGTAAGAAATAAAAATAGATCTAGATCCTAACTTGTCTCAAATTTCTCTCTATATAAGCATCTCAACCCACACCCATTAGTGGAATTTTTGAAGTCTTCTAATCCCCGACCTCAAGCCAAATTCTAGTCCTCTCCATATCTCCATTTCTAAAGTCAAATCAAAGTAAAACATATATTATTTGACAGTTCGTGGTCATCGGTTCAGGGACTAGCACTCTATTGGATTAGAAACAAGTTCAAGGAATAGATCTCATCATTTCAAGGTGTACTTAAAGGCATGAGTGGTAAGGTAAATTTTTTGATTTGTTAGCGATTATTAATATATAGATAATATTTACATCATGTATAATGATTTGTTAGCTTAGTGACGATTCTATTATATCAATGTATTATCATAATCAGATTGGTTGTATGTATACATGTTTGAATATTTTTATCATTACCATAACATATATTGCTTAAGGTAGATAAAAATAAAATAATTATTATTTTTAATATAAAATTAATTTAATATTCATTGTTTTTATTTGTGTAAGCTTTATAATTCAAATATTAAATCATATGTTGCATAAAATATGGTTTTAAAATTTTATATAAGTTATATTATACATAAGCATTTTCAACATAATTAAAATAATAAATCTAATATTTAAATATTATCTAAACCATTTAGTTTTATAAATAAATAATATCAATACATATGTGTTATAAAATATGTTTTAAATTGCATAAAATTAAATTTATACATAATATTATTTTCGATAATAAGAAATTAAATTTTTACAAAATTTAAATAATTTAATCGATTATCGAAACCAATAAATTATTTTCAAAATTAGTGTTAAGCAATATGTGTATATACATAAATTTATGTATGTATGTCTACTTAAATTTTCGAACATCTTTAAGATTATACCGAAATATTTAAATTTCAAAATATCTTAAAAAATAATTTTTGTTAATTTGTATTGATTATTCCGTATGAAATATTTATTTATTTATTAGTAAAAAAACTAAAAAAAAACATCATTCCTGTGACCTATATAAAAGACATGTTTATATATGTATAATAATTTAATGCACATATTTTATTTAAGTGTTTATATATATGTATATTATTAATTTTATAAGATGTTAATACAGACACACACAAACATATATTAAAAAAATATCCTAGATTTTAATTTTGAATTTTCAATGAAATAAATAAATAAATTTTAATATACTTTATATGGTTTTTAATACACATATATTTGTTTATCTATACACACACACACACATATATTATATAAGTCATATATACATATATTATATAAGTCATATATATATATATATTAATAAAACATTTTTGATATAATACACACACGTTGCAATATTTTGTATACATGAAATAAAATATATAAATATACATTTGGATAATATATTTGTATATTAGACGAGCTAACATGTCAGTTGCGGTGTAAATCCCAACAACTATACATGTGCATGTTATATCTTGCACAAATTGCTTTGTTACACATGCACACACACATACATATGTATATGATACACGTATATATAATATATGTTAACTACATAATATAAAACTTTATTATAAATATAAAAAATAATGATTTTTTTAATTTTTTAGAAATATTCTTTATAAATTAGACTTCATAGGCCTAACGGAGATCCAGAATGGTCAATTATTTTGGAATTCACCCATTTCTTCCGCTGTGGGCTGATCAAGTTCTAACATATATATCATTGTATATACTATACTTGTATATATATTTAATTAACTACTTATTTAATTAATTCATTTATTTTATTACTCTTATTAATAAATAGTATTTTCGAAATTAATTTTATAAAATTATCAAATAGTTTGAAAGATTATATTACAACTTTTATAATATGTGTTATATTTTAAAATTAAAACTTTTTATTTATCTTTCAAAACAATTTGAAAATCTATATTATAACATTTATAATATTTTTATTATTTTAAATTGGACCTATTAGTTTAAAAGTAGTATTTTAATTTCAAAACAATTTTGAAATTAGCCAAAGACACAATTCAAATTGGGCATTTTCAATTAGGACCAACCTTTGGGCTCACACAACCGTTTGGGACAGGTCGGTAGCCTGGTAGAACAGGGTACTTGATTATCCAACAATCCAGCTCAGACACTACCTTTCTTGGACATCCTACTAACTAGGCTGTAAGCTTAATTAGTCAGTCCTAATATGACTAACTTAGACCACATAGGCTATTTCACTTTAGTACCATTGTTGGAACTGTGCTAGCCCACATTGAAAGAATTGGGTAAATTTCAAAAAATTTACCTTTTTAGGATCTTTGTTGGGCCTATGTAGTCTAAATTTATGTAAAGGCTTGTATCTATGTATCCTTTGAGTTGACCATAATTCACATCAGCTCAACTCATATTGAACATAAATAATCTTTAGGGATGAAGAAGAAAAGATAGAAAAAGAAACAGAAAACAACAATATAGAATCTCACAATCATAGCAGGACAAAACATAACATATAATAACATATTTTAAATACAAGAACTGTACTATTAATATACATATCATTATTAGAGTGCAGTAGACAACAATCAATCTGGAAAGTTTAATAACATGTCCTCACACACCGGAAATACAAATCAAGTACGGAAATACGTTTTGTCATACAGCTCATCTTTTGAGCTCCATAGCATCCTATCCTGAATCTGTAATACTCGGTCTGACCCGAGCATTATAATAAAATAACATCCGAGTTTGTCTGAAAATTCAACGTGAGAAAACACACTCAATTTGAATTATTTACTTTTATCAAAATCTTTTGAAAACAAAGGTCTCATAAGACCACGTCACACATAAACACGATGGGTTTTTACCTTACGATAACCAAACATTTTTTATCAAAATCATCTGATATTATAATAGTGCTTATAGAAAATGAAAAGAAAATAGCTGAAATGCTTGCATTTCACGTTTTAGCATAGTTGGACACAATCAAAAACGTACGGCGCTTATTGGAGAATGGAATCCATACAATGACTAGGCACTGGAGTACACCTATCACCGTACACATCTTGAAAAATGTACCGAGGACCTCGCCTGGATCCCCTACAACACAAGACCGGCTCTATCCTTAACCTGGATAGAACCGAATATGTTATCACCTCGGGTGTTCCCACCTTTAAAATCGAGCGCTCACTTTTCCGTGCACAATCATATCCGTAATTTTAATATATCCGAAGGCATATAGAAAGTTATAACATACCCTAATTAGGTGCGTCCCACTTTGCCTTGTTGCATCTCCCTTGATTTTCAATCATTTCAGTTGATGAGGCTTGAGGCTACGATTACCCTTCAAGAGCAATTTCACTTAGAATGCTCATCGTCCTCCAAGGATGATGATCTGATAGCATTCATCCATACAAGTTGTTCTGGGTTTGGACAAACCGAATCACCGTCTTCACGATTCCATTTGTAATGTTCAAACTGGATCGAAGTGGTTTTCAAATAATTAAATCTGATCCCGGTCTCTTCGAAACGATCAATGAAATTGGCCAATATTTGATAGTCGGTTCTTTAACTATCAAATAACATCCATAAGCAGTCACTAGGCCCGTATTATAAATTTCTCAAACATTCATTTTCAAAATATATTTATAAGATATATATTCAAATCACTTCTGGTATTCCAACATTTGAAAATAATCCCAAATAGTTATCCATAATAGGATATATTTTTAACCATTTCAACACTTAGAAATATTTCCGAATTCAATTTACAACACTTAAAAAAAATTCATATATAAATCATTTCATACCTAAAATATTTTCCTAAACCCTATTATCAATTCTTAAGAGAATATTTCATAACTTATCTCTTAATCTATGAAATTATTAATATTTCTACTTACAATTTTCAAAACCGATTTATACACTTTTTATAAACCCAACCAACAATTTGAAACTTCTTTTATGAATTCAGATTTCATTTTCAAAGTTCCTATATTCAACATTTTTGAAATTCCATTTTCCCAAATCCTTTTAAATTCCTCTATCAAAATTATATCTATTGTATAAACCCCATTTATGAATCTCGAGAGCATTTATAATTCAATTCCAATCACTTCCCAAATCTCAGCATAAATAAAATGAATATTTTTAAAGAATAGTAATTCATTTCAAAACATGTTTATGTAATTTATGTAAAAATCTACACATTTTAAATAAAACATCAAAAACTCATTTCCAACTCATTTTAACATAAACTAATCAGTTTACAAAACTGATTATAAAATTTGGATTTTATTTCAATTTGTATTTGCTATTTGAAAAATGTACTTCTGAAATATTCCAACAAAAACTAACTTTTAATTATATAGTTTGATAAATAAAATTTCCTTTTAAAACAAAACTTAGTTTCTTAATAAAAATTATATATTTTTTTTCCTTCAAAAATCACAATATCCACTTTAACTTATAAATCCCTTGTGATTTACAACACATCGATCCTATTCCGATTTCTAACCATTTTCATTTTTTCAAAATAAAGTCCACTATTTTTTTCTAAACCCTATTTTCATATCTCGATATAAATCCGCACTATGGATTTTATTCAAATTTATCAATTGGTATTCGTTTCCTTATTTAAAACATCGTTTATAAATTTATAACTCCTTTGAAATTTCACTTATATATAAAACTAATCTCATTTATAAGATCTCAATTTATAAATCCATTTCTTAATAGATTCCATTTATTTCGTAAACCAATTAAAATATCAATTTCAACTTCTTTACCTATTCTTTACCGAAATATCATTTTAAAAATCCTTTATATAATTTAATTAAAATCTCTATTTAAACATTTTACAAATTGTTAGGTAAAAATACAATTACCATTTTATCCAACTCAACTTTCTTTGAAATAATCCAAACTCCAATACAAATTTTTTTAATCCAAATTCTCATTTTAATTCTTTCAAATTCAAAAATAATATTTATGATATTTAAAATACCAAATTAATGTCAATGCTACTATAGCATCTAAAGATTAAATCCCAACAAAATCTATAAAAGATTATTTACTCACAACATATATATATATATATATATATATATATATATATATATATATGAACAATTAATATATTTTTGAGGAATCCAGTTGAATCCCTCCAACCTGTTATCTCTGCATCCACATATGTTAATACAACATAAAAATACCAATCTCATTTCGAGGGAGATATCATGGTATATAGGGTCATCCCCTATTATGCGAGGCGCATAAGGTCTTATCTGCTCCAATCGGTGGAAAATATATCCGACTACGAATATATACTACCAATATATATATATATATAAATAATTTATCATCCCATAGATAATAATTCATAAATTCAACAAGCATCCAATAATTGATTTTAACTGTTTAAAATTAAATTTGATAATCCAAACGAGAGAGAATTTCTCACCTTGATTTTTATTTGTCATCCATTCCAATTTTAAATCAATTGTAGATTCCGTAGCTACGAATCGCACACGACTGATTCTGTTCAATTGAACCTCGTATAAACAAATTTAGAATAATATAAATTAACGATTACAGTTTTTATTTATAATTAATCAACAAATTACTTATTTTAAACTAATTGCTTACTAATGAATTTTCCAACAGGTTAACCCATGATTAACATTAATTCAAATGCTTTAAATTAAATTACCTAACATACTCCTTCCCTCTCAATATACTATCGATTCCAGAAACAACCGCAAAACAGAATGAAGGAAGATCACTTAGTGGCAGTCTGCTCTACGTTTCTTGTGGGTCTCGACCATCTTATCGCCCCCAAAACTGATCGCACTCCACCTATTGTAATTTACAAAAACCTATGTGACCCAATAATCGAGACCTTGTTGAACGCGATACCCCTCCCCCACGTCGTGCTGCTGCTCTGCAATGATCGACCACACCCACACATCTCCCATCCTTCGATTTGCGCGCTCCCACTCAGAGACCACATTCCCTCGATCCGCTGCCTCCAACATCGCCAATTTCCCTCCAAACCCATCGCGACTCGCCCTCGCGCAACTACCAGTGCTCACCTGCACCCCACCACTACGAGCATATTTCAATCTCGACATGGATTTTCTCTCTTTTTTTATCAATCTGATTTCGTGATTTTGAATTCTAGAGGAAGGAAGAGAATATGATTTCTTATAATAGGGAGAGAGTTGCAATTTATAAAGAAGGAAGTATGCTATTTCATTTTTTTGTTCTGTAATCGGCTGCATTTTAAAAAGGAAGAGGAGGAAGCGATGGAAAAGAAAGGAGGCTTGTAGGGTGTTATCTACAATGTTTTGAAATGATGGAAAAAATGGCTGATGTGAACATGGTCAATCATATATATATATATATATATTATTTATATTTTCAAATCATCTCGATTACATAATTTGAAATTTTGAATCCCTATCAAGCCGCGCCACTAGGCGTTTAAAATGTTATACCCCTATTCCAAATGCAATGGAAAAGGTTTCAAGCAGGTAACTTTTTGAACCCAATTGTTATATTGAATTTTTGATGTTATTTCATCGTGCTTCTAACTCCAAACGTTAATTCCAAATGCTACGAAACTTAAAATCCAATAATAATACACTATTACGAATCCAATGGAACTGGTTTCGTCGAATTCCAAGACTGTGCCCTGTAAAACTATTTTAACGCGTCGATTAAATCGACGATTTTAAAATTTACAAAGTCTCTGGAAATTCCAGTTTTAAAAACTTGTTAACTCAATTATAATTCCAATCAAATTTATATCAACATTTGCGATCATTTTCGATTTGCATTCAACCCCAATTCAATTATTTAAACGATTTCCATTTTTAATTCAACAATTAAATTGATTCAATAAATCGCTATATTTGGAACTTAAGTTTCATTTCACTCATTTGATCGATAAACCTCATATTAAAATTCCATATACTTTTCAAATGTAACGTTTTATATAAATTAAATGTTCAATATCAAACAACTAAAAATCCAGGTCGTTACATTCCTCCCCCTTAAAAGAATTTCGTCCCCAAAATTGCTAAGCAGGAAAAATGTTCCAAACTCATTAATTATTCAAAACCACTTAGTGAAGACTCAATATTTCACTTTTGTAATCTTTTTGTTCCAGCCAAAACAATTAGTTTCAATTCTAATTCCAATACCTTTTATTATAATTACAGTTCGAAATCAAATTGTCGTTAACAAAAAAATTCCAAAATTTTCTAACACCCTAAATTTCTGAATTTTTTTGGCAGAGTCTTCCTTGTACGGAGAGCCTTTTGCTATATGACAAGAGAGATAAAAATATATACATCAACCCGCACGGTCGAAAAACAAGATATATATATATATATATATATAGATATAGATATATCAAAATTTATATATTTTGCGATATTTGATTCGAAAACGAACCTTTATTTAGCGTTTTAAGCGAGCGGCTTATTTTATATGCAATTGTGCAAACCAACTATAGCCCGCCTTCGGGTACCTGTACTTACTCAATTTAAACCACATAGTCCCAAAATATGAAATTCATTAACATTTCATTCATTTAAATAGTTGGCACATGAATTTCATATGCAATGCATGCTAAACATATATTTATAAGCAATTATAAGGTTCTAACACTAATTTAGTTACTTTCAATCTATTTGTACACCATTTCATTTAATTTGAAAGGATTTTCACCCAAATTTACTTGCATTCACTTTTTAATTACTCGCATTATAATTATATCCATGCCAAACTGGTTCTAACCCACTTAATTCACTTTCTATTGATTTACAGAATTTTATTTACTTCCGTTTACGTCAAACAACAATTTTTCAATGCAAATTTGGCGATATTCATTTAATAAAATAACCATTTCAGTTTATAGCTATTTTTAATTGATTTCAAATCGATTTATATTTGGTTTTTATTTCAAATTTGTTCTCAATCGATTCAATTGCACTCCATTTACTAATTTATTTAATTAGTTTCTTCATTTAATCTACTTCAAAACTTAACTTCATAATCCATTTCATTTAATTAATATCCAAGTCTTATTCAATTTATTTACAGTTAAATTGAATTTATTTACAACTTAAATCATCACCATTTTAAATCATTTCTATTTTATCCGACAACATTTCAAATATAATTAATTCTCTTACTCTCTGAGTCGAATTTCATTTATAACTCAAGTCCCACATTCAATTTAACCATATTCAATTAACTAATTAATTTATCAAATTAGTTCACTTCCATTTAATAGTTCAAAATCCGATTTTATTTTAAAAAATCACTTTATTCAATTTACTTGAGTTCAAACTCCTTTTAATTTTCAATTCAGACTTTTATTCCTTCACCATAAAATCAGACCTTTTTTATTTTGATTTTCTATTTCACTTTTCAATTTTATAAGTTACATAACTTATTTCCTTCACAATTCCGTAATTTTCCACTTAAAATTTTATTCCATCAAAATTTTATAACTTATAGTCATATAATCGTTTTACAATCCAAGTTATATATACAATTCCACTCGATATCATTTCTAGTTCCAATTAAATTTCTATTATACTTTAGTTAAACTTAGTATTCCAAATTTCAATGCTATACACTTTCCTTTCTCATATTTATTTGTTCCATTCACTCATTTATTTTCAATTCAATTCATTTAATTAGTTCACTTTACTAATTTATTCCGTTTTACTTTGCTTGAGTTAACTCACCTTTTCATTAATTTATCCCATTAAATTCATTCAAATCACCATCAATAAAATTTCTAAAATTTTATTCATTCAACTTAACTTAAGTTGATTTCCGTTTAATTTTATATCTCAATTCCAATCGATACCATTTCCAATCCAATTTTTATTTAACTTTGCTCAAGTTAAATTTTATTCATTTTAACTTACTCAAGTTAAAATTTATTTCCAAAATTCAATTTCCATATTTTTCTTTAAAATCATTCACCCTTTATAAGTTCATAACTTTTTTTTGATATTTCTAGAACATTTAATAAGGATTTCAAAATTTTTGAAATGCCCAATGTTTATTTCAAATCACTTTGAAATCAAAAATATATACACACTCTCTTGGTTTAACAAATCACTTCCTTGAATTTTCAAAATCAATCCGATTTTTTTAAAACGATTCCTTTGGAATTTCAAAACAACACTTGTTTCCAAACAAAATCCTCATATTAAATTTCTACGACAGTAATCCATCACTTAGAAACTCGAAAATGATTACTGATGATACTACAGCCATTACCAGGATAATTTTTCGGCTGTTGAAGTGAGTTCAGTGCTATATCACTTCCAAAATCCATTTAAAACAATCATCCTTCAAAAATATCTCCAAAATAATACTACTATTATTTATTTCAAATACCGTGGAAAACATTTCCAAAAATCTCCGAGATTTAATTTTCCAATTTCTGGTTTGAATCTATTTTTAGTTTTTAAATCATTCGTATAATTCATTCTTATACAATTTTCATTTGGTTATATATAAACATTTCAATTTTTATAATCCTTTTTTGATTATAATATCATCCAAACACATCAATAGACCATATAATTTCTAAAAATTATTTCTTTCATATAAAATATAGTTTAGGTAAAATTATTTTATTTACCCGCTTCAAAATCATACCGTGTCAGTTTATCATGTTCAGGTGTTTAGAACTCCTATCGATTTCGTGGCATCCCACTATTCAACCAAAATATATATGCCACTAAATAGATTAATCAACACAATATAAACAATTTATATTCACTAAAAAATACGCGCTCATATCTATTATTACACTCAAACTCATGCTAGGGTACTACCAACCCTATCTCTAATGAGTAAAACCCCTACCAAAGCCAAGGTTATCACTCAACCTTCAGTTCTGATACCAAGTGTAAAGGCCCGTATCTCTGTATCCATTGAGTCGATCATAACTCTCAGTTCAACTCAAACAGAATGGAATAAGAATCTTTAGGGGTGAAGAAGAAAAGGTAGAAGAAGAAACAAAAAACAACAATACAGAATTTCACAATCGCAGCGGGACAAAATATAATATATAGTAATAGATTTTAAATACAAGAACTATACTATTAATATATATATATATATATCATTATCAGAGTACAATAGACAACAATCAATCTGGACAGTTTAATAACTTGTCTTCACACAACAGAAATACAAATCAAGTATGAAAATTTGTCTTGTCATCCAGCTCGTCTCCTAAACTCCATAGCATCCTATTTTGAATCTGTAATACTCGGTCTGACCTGGGAAATATAATAAAATAATACACGAGTCAGTCTGGAAAACCAACGTGAAAAAACACACTCAGTTTGAATTATTAACTTTTATCAAAATCCTTTGAAACAAAGGTATCTCGTAAGACCACGTCACGCGTAAACACGACAGGTTTTTACGTTACGATAACCAATTTTTTTTAATCAAAATAATTTAATATTATAATATTTTCTATAGAAAGTAAATAAAAAATAGCTGAAATGCTTGCATCTCATGTTTCAGAAGAGTTGGGCATAATAAAAACCGTACGGTGCTTATTGAAGAATGGATTCCAACAATGACTAGGTACTAGGTACCACCTATCATGGTACATGTCTAAATGTATTGAGGACCTCACTGGGATCCCCTACAACACAAGACCGACCCTATCCTTAACTTGGATAGAATCGAATATGTTATCACCCAAGGGGTCGCCACCCGTAAAATCGAGCGCTCACTTTTCCATGCACAACCGTATCCATATTTTTAATATATCCGAGGGCATCTAGAAAGGTGATAACATACGTTAATTGGGTGCGACCCACTTACCCTTGCTGCACCTCCCCTGATTTTCAGTCATTCTAGTTGATGAGACTTGAGGCTACGATTACCTTTCAAGAACAATTTCACTTAGAATACCCATCATCCTCTAATGACGATGTTCTGATAGCACTCGTCTATGAAAGTTGTCTTGGGTCTGGACAAACAGAATCACCATCTTCACTACTTTCATGGTATCGACTCGTAATGTTCAAAACGGATCGAAGTGGTTTCGGATAATTAAATCTGATCTCGGTCTCTTTGAAATGATCAACGAAATTGGTTAATATTTGATAGTCGGTTATTTAGCTATCAAATAACATCCATAAGCAGTCACTAGTCCCATATTATAAATTTCTTAAACATCCATTTTCGAAATATCTTTATAAGATAAAATCTCTTCTGGTATTCCAACTTTTGAAATCAGTCTCAAATACTTATCCACAACAGGATATTTTTTAACCATTTCAACACTTAGAAATATTTCCGAATTCAAATCACAACACTTAAAAAAAAATGTTTCTATATAAATATTTCCCAAAATCCTCTTTTTAATTCTTAGGAGAATATTTCATAACTTATCTCATAATCTCCAAAGTTATTAATATATTTCTTCTTACAATTATCAAAACCGATTTATACTCTTTTTATAAACCCAACCAACAATTTAAAACTTCTTTTATGAATTCAGATTTCATTTTCGAAGTTCCCATATTCAACAATTTTCAAATTCCATTTTCCCCAAATCCTTTTAAAATTCCTTTATCAAAATACATCCATTTTATAAACCCCATTTACGAATCTTGAGAGCATTTACAATTCAATTTCAATCACTTCCCAAATCTCAATATAAATAAAATAAATATTTTTCAAGAATAGTAATTTATTTCAAAACATGTTTAAGTAATTTATTTAAAAATCAAAACATTTTAAATAAAACATCAAAAATCATGTCCAACTCATTTTATAAATTAGTCGATTTACAAAACTAGTTGTAAACTTTGAATTTTATTTCAATTATTATTCGGTATTTTAAAAATTCACTATTGAAATATTCCAATAAAAACTAGCTTTTAATTATACAGTTTAATAAATAAAATTTCCTTTTAAAATAAAATTTAGTTTCTTAATAAAATATATTTTTTCCTTCAAAAATCATAATAACCAATTTAACGTATAAATCCCTCACAATTTCCAAAACATCGATCCTATTTCGATTTCTAACCATTTTGACTTTTTCAAAATAGAGTCCACTATTTTTTTTCCATACCTTATTTTCATATATCGATATAAATTCGCACTATGCAATTTTATTCCAATTTATCAATTGGTATTTTTCCTTATTTATATAAGCATCGTTTATAAATTTATAAATTCCTTTGAATTTTCACTTATTATAAAACTAATCCCACTTGTAAGATCTCATTTGTAAATCCATTTCTTAATAGTTTCCATTTATTTTGTGAATCCATTTAAAATATTGATTTTTACTTCTTTACCTATTCTTTCTCGAAATATCATTTCAAAATCCAGTTTTAAAAATCCTTTATATAATTTATTTAAAAATCTACATTTAAATATTTTAAAAATAGTCAGGTAAAAGTCAAATAACCATTTTATCCAACTCAACATTCTTTCAAATAATCAAACTCCAATATAAATTTTTTTATCCAAATTCTTATTTAATTCCTTCAAATTCAAAAACAATGTTTATGATATTTAAAATACCAAATTAAGGCCAGTGCTACTATAGCATCCAAAGATTAAATCCCAACATAATCTATAATAGATTTACTTACTCACAACATATATCAATATATATGAACAATTAATATATTTTTAAGGAATCCAGTTGGATCCCTCCAACCCGTTTTCTCTACATCCACATATGTTAGTACAACATAAAAATACCAATCCCACCTTGAGGGGGATATCGCAGTATATAGGGTCATTCGCTATTATGCAGGATGCACAGGGTCTCATCTGCTCCAATCAGTGAGAAATATATTTAATTACTAATATATATTACCAATATATATTTATATATTTTATCATCCAACATATAATAATTTATAAATTCAACAAGCATCCAATAATTAATTTAACTGTTTAAAATTAAATTCGATAATCCAAACGAGTGAGAATTTCTTAGCTTGATTTTTGTTTGTCAGTCGTTCCAATTTTAAATCAATTGTAGATTCCATAGCTACGAATCTCACACTACTGATTCTGTTTGATTGAACCTCGTACAAACAAATTTCAAATGATATAAACTAACAGTTACGATTTTTATTTATAATTAATCAACAAATTACTTATTTCAAACTAATTTCTTACTAATGAATTTTCCAATAGGTTAACCCATGATTAACATTAATTCAGATGCTTTAAATTAAATTACCTAAGATAGTCCTTCCCTTTCGATATATTGTCGATTCCAGAAACAACCGCAAAACGGAATGAAGGAAGATCACTTAGTGGCAGTCTGCTCTACGTTTCTTTTAGGTCTCGACCAGCTTATCGCCCACAAAACTGATCGCACTCCACCTACTGCATTTCGCAAAAACCAACGTTACCCAGTAATTGCGACCTTGTCGAACGCGATACCCCTCCCCCACATCGTGCTGCTGCTCCGCAATGATCGATCGCACCCATGCATCGCCCCTCTTCGATTCGCTCGCTCCGACCCAAAAACCACATGGCCTCGATCCTCCGCCTCCAACATCGCCAATTTCCCCTCCAACCCGCCGCGACTCAACCTCGCGCAACTGCTAGCGCTCACGCGTGCCCTACCACTATGAGCGTCCTTCGACCGCGACATGGATTTTCTCTTTTTTTCTTAATCTGATTTCGTGATTTTGAACTCTAGAGGAAGGAAGAGAATACGTTTTCCTTTAATAGGGAGAGAGTTGCAATTTATAAGGAACGAGGTACACGATTTCGTTTTTTCTTTTTTTTGTTCAATAATCGGCTGCATTTTAAAAAAGGAAGAGAGGAAAGCATTGGAAAAGAAAAGAGGCATGTAGGGTGTTGTCTACAATGTTTTGAAATGAAGGAAAAACGGCTGATGTGAATTGTAACAACCCGCATATTTATCGATTTTATATTTAAATATTTTATCGTTCGTCGGATTTTGGTTCGAAAATCTACTTTTTGCATACGGTCGAATTAGGACTCGAGACCACCTCCATTGAGTTCAAAATGCCGTTTGCGACCTTTTTGAGTATAAGCTTCGATATGTTTGGAGAAAGTTGAATTTTGCTACTTTTAGCTTAGGGTTTTGGTTTGGGCTGAGCCAATTAACCACTTATGTATTCAGTCCCAATCCCCCTCTCCTCTTCATTACTTCATTCCAACTCCTCAAACTCAAGCTCCTACTGAAAATGGTGGAGAGGAAAAAGAATTAAAACTCCAAGCCCTAACTTCCTTAGCAAATCCATCTCCTTGCTCCAAACTCAAGAAGAACCCCTTGGTAAGCATCTCCTTCTTCTTCTCCAACTCTTTCTCCATTCAATTTCAGAAATTTCCTAAACTTAATTTTGGGAATGTTTCTCTTTTAAGCTTAGATTCAAGCTTCTAGTGTTGAGATTGAAGAGTGCTTGTTCTTGCCATTGCTTTCAAGCTTCATCTTCATAAATTTAGTTCAAAGGTGAGATTTTTATCTCACATCTATGACTATAATTATCTTTGTTTGTTAGGTATGAATTCCTAACACTTCTTCATGAGAATTTGCTCTTGATTTGGATTGGTTTTGTAAATATTCCAATTTTTGGGTTTTTAAGTCAAATTTGTGTAAAATCCTTTTATGGATGTTTGATCATGCTTTTGGTGATGCATCGAGGAGCATATAGGGCCGGGCTGCCGATTGGCATAAACCCTTAGAGCCAATGTTCGTCCGATTGCATTTTGGAAGGGTTTGCTCTTCATTTGTATAAGGCTGAAAAACAGCCCAGGCATGATTCAGTCGACTGAAATCTCTGTTCAGTCGACTGAACCTGAAACCCGAGAGTTTTCAGGCATGATTCAGTCGACTGAAAAACTCTGCACAGTCGACTGAAACTGGAAACAGAAAGTTTCCTGAACCTGGAAAATTTCCATGTACAGGGTCAGTCGACTGAAAAACTCTGTTCAGTCGACTGAACCTGCTGTTTGAGTCCAATTTGCCTTTTTGGATTGAAATTCTAATTTAAATCGATTCGTGATAATCCTATTTGTTGTTATCATCTATTATGACTTTGATGACTCTTTTTAGGGATTTTTGAATATCCATTTCGATGGATCCTTTATCGATTTCGTTGGATTTTATTCACGTCTTCGTATGTGAATTTTTGTGATTGATTGTTCTTACAATCTTCTTCGTGATTTGTCACTTTAAAAATATAAAGGTTTTCTATACTAGTAGTAAATATCAAAACTCTTTCCTCAAACGATTTCAATACTATTTTAATACCAAATTCGTTTATAAAACCGTTTTCCAATCTATTAGTATATACAAACCTTTACCTCACTCGTATGAGAAATCTAATTAAACGACTTAGTAAAACAAGTGGTATGAAACGCTTGCGTTTACTTCGTCGGTTAATTCTTGGACTTGTTCGATTGAATCTCTTGTGACAATTTTCTAGTGGAGATCTACAATTTGTTCGTAAATATTTAAGTTAAGCTAGTGGTTATGGGACATGAAGCTAAGCTCATATATTTACTAGCTTAGTGTAATCGACACTTCTCTTTGATCATGACGATCATTTTAGGTTTTAGACTAGCATCGTGCTATGTCTTTGTGATTTGATTCATCGGACGTCCCACTGTACGACGTCGTTGTTCCCTTTGATTGTGATTTGGTTCATCGGATGTCCCGCTGTACGACGTCGTTGATCCTTTCCTTGTGATTTCTGGATCTCGTGTGTTGAATTCTGGAATTTATGTTTCACCAACTTTTACGATGGGCATTGATATATGTGTCATATATTGTGGCTTGGTGAATGAAATTAGGAGTATGACGTTCCTTTTTATCTTGAGTAGATTATTGTGATATCGATTAATCTCTTGTTGATTTCCAATTTACTTATTTATCACAGCTTGGCATTGTGATTATTATATGTTTATGTCATATCTCTTATTATATGTCACTTCATCAGATATTTATAGCTAGACTGATCCGTTTATTATTTTCTTATTAAATAATACTCGGGTCAGACCGAGATGTTATAGGTGCTTCTGCTTGACTTCTCTCTAGGGATTGATCCCTCTGACTTTTGGCTAACTACTTAGATTAGTAGTTTTTGTTGTATACATTTGAGATATTGACTCCATAATGTATACTTATTCTTTTGTGTAGTTCATGTAACTATTTCTTTTGTGATATGTGGATCTTTTTAGACCACTACTCTAATGTACACTTCCTAGTGTAATATTCATATCTTATTCCGCCTTTGTGATATGAATTGTCTGTGACTGATTTGTGTTATGTTTATTTCTATATTTGTTTCCGAAGGATTTATATAGCCATCGTGTAGTAGCTTTGAGTTTGTGTTGGTATGTCGGGTTTCCTCTTGAAATAGAATATACTATCTGACATATCGGTGCTCGCGCAAAGAAATTACACGGATGGTCGCTCCTCAACAGCCTTATTCTCCGTGCTAGTTGACAGCATTCACAGTAGTGTTCTTGGCTAGCGTGGGTATAGAGGTGGGGCGTCACAGCTTGGTATCAAAGCCAAACTTCGGAACAATGTAGAATAATTTAGCAAGGATCATGTCCTAAGTCTTTCTTAGGAGTTGTGCTTTAGGATTTTATTCGGGTCTTCGTACCGGTTCATCCTATTTTCTTTATGATTCCTTGTTTTATCTATCAAGAATTGCTTGATATTTATTTTGAGAATAACTTTTTCCTCTTCTTTCTTTCTTTCTTAAAGAAGAGAAATGGTTAGACCAGGCCGTTCCAGTGCCGGTCAATCTAGCGCTACTTCCCAGGATGGAGTATTTATGTCTGCTCAACAACTTTTGGATCTCGTAAAGAATCAAGAGTTTATCTATGCTTTGAGTAAGAACCCCGAAATGGTTCTACCTTTGAAACTTGAAGTTTCTTTCAATCAGCTTGTGGATGTTACTCTTCTTCATGGAGAGATTGGTAATGGAAGTGTTTGTGATATTGGGACTTCCAAGAAGAGGCATATTAAGTTCAAGAGCCTTAATCCCAATAAGAGAATGAAGCAAACTTCTTTTGTAGCAGAGACTCCAATCCCTTATCATGGAGGATGCTACAATTGTAATTCTATGGAACACTATGCGAATATGTGTCCAAAACCCCATTCTTGTCGCTATTGCAAGAAACCGGGTCATCTTTTATCTGCATGTCCCAAACTTTTGAATAAGGACATGAGAAAGCTAAATATTGTGCAAGCCCCTAGTAACACTTCTCTTGGTCAAGGTATTTTTCATTCAATCCTTGATTACATTTATTTTGTGATCTTCTTATTTGAGTTCTTTTTGATATGGGTTTCATCTCACTATTTTATATCAAAAGAACTTGTCGATTCTTTTCTTTGAATATTTTGGGCTTGTTGACTTCATTGAGAATTGCGAATCCGGATGGTAGATCCGCAACACTCAATTTGCTTTTGTTTAGATGTCGAGATTGTTTTATGTGACTTTTCTTTCCGAGCCGATATTTTTACTTAGGCTTCGGAATTGATTTTTTTGAAAGGATCGGCTTAATCATTGTGAAGCCCATATCCTATTTTTCGAGTGGACTATTCATCTTCGACATTTTCAATCTGTTAAGCAGATTTCTATTTTTCTTTGTGATTCCGATTTCAAATTTTTGGTGGCATCATTTTATTCCTTAAGCCCACTTATAAGGAAAGTGTTATTTCTCTCATTCATGTAGTTTGAGAAATTTTCCGGTATTTTTGAGTTTGTCTTAGGATTATCCCCTAAGAGATCTTTTGTGTGGTGTTAAGGTCTTTTCAGTTTGACTTTACCACCGGTTTTCGTTTGCTACGAGTTGCGGAAATTAGCATTCTACTTACCGCATTCCGCACTCGTTATGATTCCTATGAATGACTTGTTTTGTCATTCAATTTGTCCAACTTATTTCATCCATATTATAAATCGAATATTCTATGAATATTTCGATGAGACCATTCTTGTATTTATTGATTTTGGATGAAAATAGTAATTTAAAATTTTGCAAATCTTTTTCATAAGATTTATTTATGAGTAAAACTGGATTTTATTCTTGAAACGAACAAAGAATATTCTTAAATTTTTTTAAGAAATTTACTTATCCTATAAAATATGATTTTGTGATTGTATTGCCCGTTGAGTGCTTTAAGAGTTTTGGTCGATGCGCTTGATCAACGTTATCGATAGGAATCTCCTAAACGCTTTGATGAGACAGTCAGACACGATATATTGACTTGTAAAAATGTAAAATTTTTGTAGAAAGATTATTACATAAAAGTAAAAATGTAATTTTGGAAGTTTTAACTTTTCGGGAAAGAGAATTATTTAAAAGAAGTCCTTTCTTTTCGATATTCTTATTCTTTCTTGTGATTCCTGAAGGGGAACCAAGACTTTGCTATTTGTACCGATACTAGTCGTATTGGTTTGGAATGCCATTCTCTTGCAAAGGAGAACGTGCTATCCCTTGTGCTTCTAAATCATTATAGCTTATCGAGACTAGATATGCCACTCATGGTCTAGTGTTCGCGGCTATTATTTTTACTTTTGGAATTTGGCATCATCATTTTTTTTTGGATGAGAAATTTGTTCTCTACCTCGATCATAAATCTTTGGAATAATTATTTTCTCATAAGGAACTTCATGTTGATTCGAGTTCCTGACATCTTATGATCTTGATATTCCTTTTTATTCCCGAAGGGGAAATTGTGTTGCCAATGCGTTTTGTCGTAAGCAACAAGTGGTTGATTCTTTGATGTTGTCTGAATGGAATTATTTTTCTATCAAGTTCATCGGACGTTTTGGTATACTTCGTTTTATTGAGCTTTATCTCATTCCTTTTAAGGACTAGCGTCCGATGTCCTTTTATTGTGTTCGGTTCATTGGACATACCGTTTTTGTACTACGTCGGTGTTCCGAAAATCATTCGGGCTTTGAGCATTTGATTCATCGGATGTACCGTTTGTACTACATCGATGTCTTTTCTTTTGATTCATCGGATGTACCGTTGTACTACATCGATGTCTTTGCTTCTGATTCATCGGATGTACCGTTTGTACTACATCGATGTCTTTTCTTTTGATTCATCGGATGTACCGTTTGTAGTACATCGATGTCCTTGCTTCTGATTCATCGGATGTACAGTTTGTACTACATCGATGTCTTTGCTTCTGATTCATCGGATGTACCGTTTGTACTACATCGATGTCTTTTCTTTTGATTCATCGGATGTACCGTTTGTACTACATCGATGTCTTTTCTTTTGATTCATCGGATGTACCGTTTGTACTACATCGATGTCTTTGCTTCTGATTCATCGGATGTACCGTTTGTACTACATCGATGTCTTTTCTTTTGATTCATCGGATGTACCGTTGTACTACATCGATGTCTTTGCTATTTGATTCATCGGATGTACCATTGTACTACATCGATGTCTTTTCTATTTGATTCATCGGATGTACCGTTGTACTACATCGATGTCTTTGCTATTTGATTCATCGGATGTACCGTTGTACTACATCGATGTCTTTGCTTTTGATTCATCGGATGTACCGTTGTACTACATCGATGTCTTTGCTTTTGATTCATCGGATGTACCGTTGTACTACATCGATGTCTTTGCTATTTGATTCATCGGATGTACCGTTTGCACTACATCGATGTCTTTGCTTTTGATTCATCGGATGTACCGTTGTACTACATCGATGTCTTTGCTATTTGATTCATCGGATGTACCGTTGTACTACATCGATGTCTTTGCTATTTGATTCATCGGATGTACCGTTGTACTACATCGATGTCTTTGCTATTTGATTCATCGGATGTACCGTTGTACTACATCGATGTCTTTGCTATTTGATTCATCGGATGTACCGTTGTACTACATCGATGTCTTTGCTATTTGATTCATCGGATGTACCGTTGTACTACATCGATGTCTTTGCTTTCGATTCATCGGATGTACCGTTGTACTACATCGATGTCTTTGCTTTTGATTCATCGGATGTACCGTTGTACTACATCGATGTCTTTGCTTTCGATTCATCGGATGTACCGTTGTACTACATCGATGTCTTTGCTATTTGATTCATCGGATGTACCGTTTGTACTACATCGATGTCTTTGCTTTGGTTCATTGGGCGTACCGTTTTTGTACTACGCTGATGTCCCAAATTGTTTGAGTTTCTAGTTTCTCGGGCGTACCGTTTTTGTACTACGCCGTTGCACCGGCTCAATTTTCTGCTATTCTTGACGTTCCCCACGTCTTTTATCTACGGGAATGCCTTAGGGATTCCGGTTTTTATTCTTGAGCCCGGTGTTATTGTGGAAATTGAAGTTTCACCAGATTTCTTGCTAACTCTTTTGTGCACTTTATGGTGAACTTCCTATTTCAAATTTTCTTTTCTGTTAATATGCTTCTATTGTTGTTACTTCTTATATTTCCTTCTTACTTATTGCGAGGATGCAATTTCTTTAAGGAGGGGAGTCTGTAACAACCCGCATATTTATCGATTTTATATTTAAATATTTTATCGTTCGTCGGATTTTGGTCCGAAAATCTACTTTTTGCATACGGTCGAATTAGGACTCGAGACCACCTCCATTGAGTTCAAAATGCCGTTTGCGACCTTTTTGAGAATAAGCTTCGATATGTTTGGAGAAAGTTGAATTTTGCTACTTTTTGCTTAGGGTTTTGGTTTGGGCTGAGCCAATTAACCACTTATGTATTCAGTCCCAATCCCCCTCTCCTCTTCATTACTTCATTCCAACTCCTCAAACTCAAGCTCCTACTGAAAATGGTGGAGAGGAAAAAGAATTAAAACTCCAAGCCCTAACTTCCTTAGCAAATCCATCTCCTTGCTCCAAACTCAAGAAGAACCCCTTGGTAAGCATCTCCTTCTTCTTCTCCAACTCTTTCTCCATTCAATTTCAGAAATTTCCTAAACCTAATTTTGGAAATGTTTCTCTTTTAAGCTTAGATTCAAGCTTCTAGTGTTGAGATTGAAGAGTGCTTGTTCTTGGCATTGCTTTCAAGCTTCATCTTCATAAATTTAGTTCAAAGGTGAGATTTTTATCTCACATCTATGACTATAATTATCTTTGTTTGTTAGGTATGAATTTCTAACACTTCTTCATGAGAATTTGCTCTTGATTTGGATTGGTTTTGTAAATATTCCAATTTTTGGGTTTTTAAGTCAAATTTGTGTAAAATCCTTTTATGGATGTTTGATCATGCTTTTGGTGATGCATCGAGGAGCATATAGGGCCGGGTTGCCGATTGGCATAAACCCTTAGAGCCAATGTTCGTCCGATTGCATTTTGGAAGGGTTTGCTCTTCATTTGTATAAGGCTGAAAAACAGCCCAGGCATGATTCAGTCGACTGAAATCTCTGTTCAGTTGACTGAACCTGAAACCCGAGAGTTTTCAGGCATGATTCAGTCGACTGAAAAACTCTGCACAGTCGACTGAAACTGGAAACAGAAAGTTTCCTGAACCTGGAAAATTTCCATGTACAGGGTCAGTCGACTGAAAAACTCTGTTCAGTCGACTGAACCTGCTGTTTGAGTCCAATTTGCCTTTTTGGATTGAAATTCTAATTTAAATCGATTCGTGATAATCCTATTTGTTGTTATCATCTATTATGACTTTGATGACTCTTTTTAGGGATTTTTGAATATCCATTTCGATGGATCCTTTATCGATTTCGTTGGATTTTATTCACGTCTTCGTATGTGAATTTTTGTGATTGATTGTTCTTACAATCTTCTTCGTGATTTGTCACTTTAAAAATATAAAGGTTTTCTATACTAGTAGTAAATATCAAAACTCTTTCCTCAAACGATTTCAATACTATTTTAATACAAAATTCGTTTATAAAACCGTTTTCCAATCTATTAGTATATACAAACCTTTACCTCACTCGTATGAGAAATCTAATTAAACGACTTAGTAAAACAAGTGGTATGAAATGCTTGCGTTTACTTCGTCGGTTAATTCTTGGACTTGTTCGATTGAATCTCTTGTGACAATTTTCTAGTGGAGATCTACAATTTGTTCGTAAATATTTAAGTTAAGCTAGTGGTTATGGGACATGAAGCTAAGCTCATATATTTACTAGCTTAGTGTAATCGACACTTCTCTTTGATCATGACGATCATTTTAGGTTTTAGACTAGCATCGTGCTATGTCTTTGTGATTTGATTCATCGGATGTCCCACTGTACGACGTCGTTGTTCCCTTTGATTGTGATTTGGTTCATCGGATGTCCCGCTGTACGACGTCGTTGATCCTTTCCTTGTGATTTCTGGATCTCGTGTGTTGAATTCTGGAATTTATGTTTCACCAACTTTTACGATGGGCATTGATATATGTGTCATATATTGTGGCTTGGTGAATGAAATTAGGAGTATGACATTCCTTTTTATCTTGAGTAGATTATTGTGATATCGATTAATCTCTTGTTGATTTCCAATTTACTTATTTATCACAGCTTGGCATTGTGATTATTATATGTTCATGTCATATCTCTTGTTATATATCACTTCATCAGATATTTATAGCTAGACTGATCCGTTTATTATTTTCTTATTAAATAATACTCGGGTCAGACCGAGATGTTACAGGTGCTTCTGCTTGACTTCTCTCTAGGGATTGATCCCTCTGACTTTTGGCTAACTACTTAGATTAGTAGTTTTTGTTGTATACATTTGAGATATTGACTCCATAATGTATACTTATTCTTTTGTGTAGTTCATGTAACTATTTCTTTTGTGATATGTGGATCTTTTTAGACCACTACTCTAATGTACACTTCCTAGTGTAGTATTCATATCTTATTCCGCCTTTGTGATATGAATTGTCTGTGACTGATTTGTGTTATGTTTATTTCTATATTTGTTTCCAAAGGATTTATATAGCCACCGTGTAGTAGCTTTGAGTTTGTGTTGGTATGTCGGGTTTCCTCTTGAAATAGAATATACTATCTGACATATCGGTGCTCGCGCAAAGAAATTACACGGATGGTCGCTCCTCAACAGCCTTATTCTCCGTGCTAGTTGACAGCATTCACAGTAGTGTTCTTGGCTAGCGTGGGTATAGAGGTGGGGCGTCACATGAATATGGTCAATCAGATATATATATATATATATATATATATATATATATATGTGTGTGTGTGTGTGTGTGCGTGTGTGTGTGTGTGTTTGTGCGCGCGCGCGTGTGTGTATGTGTGTGTATATATATATATATAATTTAAAATTTCAAACTATCTCGATTACATAACTTAAAATTTCGAACCACTATCGAGCCATGCCGCTAGGCGTTTGTAATATTATACCTCTATTCCGAATGCAATAGAAAAGGTTTCAAGTCCTAATTCGATCGTATAGAAAAGATAACTTTTTAAACCCAATTATATTAAAATTTCGATATTACTTTCAGCGCGTTTCTAACCCGTACGACCAAACGTTAATTCCAAATGCTACAAAACTTGAAATTCAATAATAATACACTATTATAGATCCAATGAAACTGGTTTCGTTGAATTCTGAGACCCTCGATTAAATCGACGATTTCAAAATTTATGAAATCACTTGAAATTCCAGTTTTAAAAAGTTATTAACTCAATTATAATTCCAATAGAATTTATATCAACATTTATGATCGTTTTCAATTGGTATTCAACCCCAATTCAATTATTTAAACAATTTCCATTTTTAATTCAATAATTAAATTTATTCAATAAATTGCTATATTTGGAACTTAAGTTTTATTCCACTTGTTTGATTGATAAACCTCATATTAAAATTCCATATACTTTTCAAATTTAAAATTTAAAAAATATTAAATGTTCAAAATTGAATGACTAAAAATATGGGTCATTACAATTTATGTAGTACTTTTCTAATTTTTCTTTTAAAAAATTAATAGTTTATTTAATTTTATAAATAAAGTTTTACTTTATATTATTTTTATATGTTTGAATATGTGTATCATATACATATATAATAAAGTTTTACTTTATATTATTTTTATATGTTTGAATATGTGTATCATATACATATATGTGTGTACGTGTACAGACAGCATAATAAAATGTGTATGGTTTGATATGCCCGTGTATATGTGCTAGGATTTAAACTACAACGAACATTCAACCCCTCTAGTATTTTATGCATTGTCTAAATGAATATATATATATATATATATATATATATATATATATATGTACACACACACACACACACACACATATATTTGTGGGTGCGCATGTGTGCATCAAATATTATATATATATATGTGTGTGTGTGTTTACATTAAATTATACATTTATAAAATACAATTATATATTTATATATAAATATATAGAAATGTCCGTGAGCATAGCTCAGCTGGTTGAGGACTACCTTGCAACCATGGAACAAAGTTCCTAAAGGTTGCGGGTTCGAGTCCCACAGCTGAGATTTGTTTCCCATTGGCCTTGAGCGGTCTATCCTCTGAATAAGCTGAAACGCGTGAAGATTAATGCTCTTGGTCGGGCTGGCTTAAAAGGGGGGTCAGTGTGGCGGACAGCTGTATCCCCTAGCTCTACTCTCCAGAGTAGGGTTTTAAAGATAAATATATAGAAATAATAATTGTAATAATTTATATAAAATATTTAATATTTATTCGTATAAATGTTCATTTATTTTAAATATCAAACAAATATTTATGTTTTTATTGGTTGGTAGTATCTATAAATATGTCAGTTAGAAGTGTCATTTTATTAAGGGTTTTGTTATTGAGACCGATTGTCAAATTTTTAGTCTTTTATGATAATCTTTTGGTGAAGTAATAAAGGTTTTGGTTGGTGGAATTTGTGTATTTTATTTTCTTCACTTCGCATCTCTTCTAAAATCAAATTGTGCACTGATCTTAGAAAAAACGCTAGTAGTTTAGTGATTAATATAAAATAATTTTTAATTGATGCTGCAAACCCGAGAACAAAATCAAATTTATTTTTATTGTAATTAATAAATTACTATAAATATACAAATACATTTTCAAACACACACACAGATATATATGTGTGTGTGTGTGTTTATAAAATTGATGCTTTCTAAACTCACGACATAAAAAACTATTTTTTGGATTTATAAATTAATTTTTAAATAAACAATTATAAAATAATTTGAAAACCGTTCGAAATTAATTATTAAAAAATTAGTTTCATAGTCTAAAAATAATTTAATGCTATTAATTAATTTTAAATTATTTTAATATACATAAATATATACCTATATATAATCAACTTCTAGTTAAATTAATGGTTATTTAAATATTTAAATGTATAATAATCATAAATATATATTAGAAAAAATTAAAATTTGCTATTGAATTATTGTTGTGCAAAACCAAAATTTTAGAGATTATAAAATAATAATTATATGATTTCAATCTTTTATTAAGTAATAAAATCATATATAATATTACTTAATTAAAAAAACAGTCTTTGCCATTTTTTATTTTAGGCCATGAGTATAACACTAGCAAGCGTACAAAATAATTTTTTATTTAATATATAGATGCACTAATATATTCAACCATTCAATATGCGATAGAATATCGATACACTAGATTCGTAATATAATCTAATAACATATAATATATTACAGTAACAAATAATAATATTAAATGAATTAGTAAACGTGTTGGTTACCTATTACCATAGCCTAGAGATCTCACTTTTAAATGATGAAATGGCACATTGAATCAAATTCCAAGTTCTAGAGTTGGTGGTTCCGGAACTGCTTTACCACCAATGCTCGAATCAAAGAATTTTAATGTGATTTTAGCTTGGGTACCTTTTGGGCTTAAATAGGGTTTGCTGGTTGAAGTTTGTATGAAGAAGAAGAGCAAAAGGTTTCAAAATAAATAGTGTAGGGAGTTGCATATAAATAGGAGTCAAATGGAAAGAAAAGTGGATTACATCTTTATCTCTCTCTTACCAATTCCACTCTTTTAAATCATTCAAAAGCCTTCTTCTTTTGCCAACATTTGGCTAACATATCCTAGCTATTTGGCTAAAAGCTACACGCGGCATATGGACCTTAGTATCAATTCTAGTCCAAACAATGGCCATTGCATTAAATCTAAATTTAAATGTGTATCGTTATCGACATCGATTAATATGTTTATAACTATTACAAATATGTTGTTTAACATTGTTCAACACATAATATACAAGTTTGTAACTAATATTTCATAAATATTAATTCATATAGTTAATTCATAAAAAGTACAAATTAATTAAATATGGTGATAAAAGGAGTATTTATCATCTTAGTTATGTGATTCTTAGGTGTAAATTTGGTCTGTGATTAATATTAAACAATTCGAATATTAACATTCACGTATCACATAGTTGGTGGTGAGGCATTATCACCAAACTCATTGCTTATTTGGATTCGGTAAAATTCAATTTTACATCATTAAGCATTTTCTAATTGTGATAGTTATTTACACCAACTTTCTTCGTCAAAACGATATCACTTTGCACTTATGGAATTTGGTGATGGTCAAAATTCCAATATCATCCATATTCTACTCTATAGTCCAAACATAAAATCCTTGGTTCAATAATAACAATTACTATTAACTATATTTCTCTGGCCAGAGCTTTGTTTTTGAGTTGACTTCAGTTGACCATGATACTATCCTTATATAACCGAGGAGACGAATTCTCTCTTGAATAGTGTTTCACTTCCGATGTTTTCATTCAACCCAACTATAGTCGTTCGACGGATGTTGCATCATGATTTAACTATAATCAAAGTGGAGCTTCTACATTGAAGATCAACAATATTTTCAAGTCAATAAAATTATGTAATTTTTTCACATCGATACTTTCAGTCAGACCTTAATTATATTAACTAACATAAAACTATTGGATGAGCCATTACATAGTTATCCAATAACTATTAGTATATAACCCCTTAGTGCTCTCAGCAGTCATGAGTAATACACTGCCAAATACTTAGAAGTGTTGTATACTATAGTCTCAATGGATACATCGATATCCAGTCTCGATACATCTTGACTAGGAATATTAAAAACAGTATGTTTATTTTACTATGATAAATCGCTTACGGTTGCAATGTATTAAAGTATATCAAACTATGTACATGATATCACCATATATCAGTATCACTAAGTACCGAACAACTACTATTGATGTCATCCTCTGCTCCATCACCAACTCGAGTCTCAAAAGATATAAACAACCAAGTAACACATTCTATCAAAAACTACATCAATCTAACCCAATGCCAACGGTTAGGCTAGAAATTAGTTGTGAATGTTTTATTGTGCAATACAATAACATGATGATAAAATGTATAAATAAATATGGGTAAATATCACACCCTCGCTAACTTCCCATCCCATATCTCAAGCACAAAATGCCATAACACCCGCATCATGTCTCTATAATAATATTACTCATAATCGCAAATCTACTCAAATGTGGTTCACTCATAATCTGTAACATCCCGCCTTTTTGCACACTTTAAACCGACACACGTGCCAATTCAAAGCATACGCAAGGGCGGATTGTTATGGGGTAAATAAGAAAAACAGAGAAGGAATAAAACAAAATAGAATCTCACAGTGGAAGGATAAAATATAATAACAAATATACAGTTCATAAACAGTTTACAAAATGCTTGATTCTTCTTTTACAATAAATATCAGAGTTACACATACCAATACAAGCAATGCAGCGGAATAGAAAGAGTGTGGTGCAATACTATATATAAATAATACTGATTCTTCGTCTTCGTCCTCCAAAGCTAAAATCTGCTATCCTGAAACGCTCGGACTGACCCGAGCGAATTTGAAAAGACAAAACACCCGAGTCAGACTAGAATATCTTATGTGAGTTAAATAAACAGAATATAAATATGAGTACAGTAACTCAAGAGATGTTCGGGATTTACATCTCCTAAGGATCCGTTAAACTATTTACTATGTAGTATATTGCGCTATTATAATAGTGTCTATTTATAAAATAAACTTACTTTTAAATAGCGTTAAGGCTTTACATTTTCCACCTTAACACGTAATAGTCCCAGTAGTCCGTCCAATATCATAGCCCCTCCTGATCGGGAAGCCACTAGAGGATACCACACGGGCTACGGGAGAAAACCAAACTCGTACAAGGCGCGATAGGGTAGGTGACACGGCACAACTAGGCAATGCCAGGGTAGATATACCAATTGCTATCCAGGCTGATGGTAACGCGCAGCGCGCAGCTGCCGCCCACCTCGAACTAACTCCCCCAAAAATCAAAATATAGAAGTGGCCACTGAATCAATCCAAGTCAAAGTATAATATCGAAGAGGAGCGTCCGATCAGAGGAATGACCTCATTGGCCTGAGAATCGCTCCTGTTTTAGCCACCTTATGCCAACTCACGGGAGTTGGGTCCACGTATTTACCTTACAGGAAACGTCGCCACCACCTACTTCATTCTGGAATCTCCACCGCGTACACGGTTAGTCAAAGTGGTTTTCGGTATCGACAGAGAGTATGTCCATATCCGATCCCGGTCTCTTTGCCAACCAATCGTTATTATAACACCGCGGTCATTTAAAATAGTTTATACTTTAAAACCAGAACATAGTCCCTTTCAAAACCATAATATTACGATATCATTTTTCTTTAAAACACAAATAATTTATCTTCATGTTATTTTATAAAAACCCAAATCCATGATATCGTTTCCCAAATAAAATTTTCCTTTCCAAAAATTATGTCACTTTTTATTATTTAATATCCCATGTAACCAATATTTTGTTTGTAACTTTCAACATAATTCTTCGAAAATCCATAGTATTTTAAAACCATTATTTTCAAAACTAAATGGTTTGGATATTCAACAGTATGCGAATTAAAAAGGTTTAACTTTACTGTTGCTTTATAAAGAATAAATTACATGGCTTTCCAAATATTTCTTGTTTTAAAGTTAAACCAAAGTCCAAAATATTACTTCAAGTCCCACAACCATTTCAATTTTATATATATTTATATCCATTTTTGAGCATTAATATTTCAACTAAAGTTGGATTTTTATCCTTTCAAAATCAATATTCTATTAATTAATCTTGACCATTCACATAAAATCCATAATTAATAAGACTTCAATTTCTAGTAAAATATATATATATATATGTATAGAATTTTTCCACTTCAAATTATACTAGAATATCCATTTCTATTTATTTTGGAAAAATCCAATTACAAATATCATATCTTATAATTTCCAACTTTACATTTAAACATAGGATATAAATTTACCAAACTCCATTTTCTAAATTTTTTCCATTTTCAATAAAGAAATTTATATTCCTTTTAATTTCAAAATTCCAACTTCATAGGTATATAAATATGGAATAAAATATTTATACAATATAAATTTAAGATTTATAGACCGTATTCAATCCAACCCATAGAAATCACATTAAAATAGTTATATATAGACCGCGGTGCCTGTATATAGTTTTCTATCCTATGGTCAAGTGATACGGATATTTATCATTTCAATCCGCAATTTAAAAATAAAACTGCGGTTGTATATCATTTCAAACCGCAATCCCGAATGAAATGAAAAATGCATACTAACTTGCAGTTTAATGATATCAAATAAAACATCCATTCAATAACACATCCATCACCCAATCACAAACATCAAGCAATATCAATCAATAACAATATATGTTTGGTAATATACAACAGGTAATAATTGGCAGTTTTATTTCAAATTATATTTATCAACTATTAATCTAACAGTTTATATTCCCCAATAATTTATATAACTGTTAATCTAGCAGTTCATATGCAACAATAATTTCTAACAGCCAATTTATACGCAATCAATCAATTTAATTAACAGCTAAATTCAAAAAAATGTAATTCAACAGATATGGATGAAATAACATGCCAAAAGCTCATAAATAAATTTCTATTCATTTCTAAAATTTATTTAACAAACATAAAAGCTTCTAGTAATTGTGAGTGGGTTAAAACACTCACCTTCCGAATTTAAATCGAATTTAGATTCGATTTAAACTCAAAAATTTGACGGTCTCCAAATCTGTCCAAACTAGCGTCATCAGATCCGGATTTTAAATACGAACCTAACAAAAAAAATTTTGTTCGAAACGGATATCGTATGAGCAAGATATTCGTTAAAACGTGCTTGAAAATCGAATAAAATTTAAAACAAACAAACAAAAATAAAATAACCTCAATAAACACGTCAGCACGTGAACGTGCATCCCCCTCCTCACGCAAGCTTCCATCTACAGGTCGCGACCCATTTACACAGCCTTGACCCATACGTTGACCGCCTTTGACCATGCCTAGAGGCCGCCGCGACCCCCCATACGCCAAGACCTCGCCCCCTCTGCCAAACCCCTGACCGGCCGCACCCAGTGGACCACCTGCGCACCCCTTTGATTGCCGCCGCCGCCGCCTCTATACTTAGGGACGAAACCCTAATTCAAATTTTGATGACGATCTGACCGTTGAATTGCCAAACGAACCACCCAGATCGACTCTCCTTGGTGCTCTCCACAATACCCAGAAGGGGTTTCTCGATCAGACTCCGTTTGTCGCGACGATGATGAGAGGCCGAAATTGTTCTGAATTTTTCTGGACAAACGGTAGCTTGAATCGAAAAACGAATTGCATCAGTAGATTACACGTATCGAATACTTCAACATATATTTTTTCTGGAATTTTCTGAAATTTTTGAGTTTTGGCTTTTGATTTTGAACTGTAGATAGATCTAGGGTTTTCAACCATTGGAGAGGAGAAAGGAATGAAGAAAATGTACGTATATTCAATTGACAGAAGAAGGAGGCTAGGGTTTATGATCGCATATATATAGACAAATAAAAGAAGGCTAGGTGGGTACGGATAACGAACGTGCTAAACGGTAGTTGGCCCAAAAAGCCCGCTATGCCTCCGGAATCGAATTTATTAAAACTATATATCCAAATAGGTGTTTTAAAATATTCTGAACGCGATGGAAAAAGTTTCACGACCAAATTCGATCGTATGAAGAAGTTATGCTGAAAACAAGATTTCCAAATTGATTTCAAATTGATCTTTAATAAAATTGATTTCAAGGCGTTTCGCGTCCGTACGATCAAACGACAAGTCCGATCGATACGAAATTTGAAATCCTATAATAATTCACCGATACGGATCCGATGAAACTGGTTTCGTCGAAATCCGAGTCCGTGACAAAAATGGCTATTTTTAATATTTATTAAATAAATCAAATAAATTAAAAATCCAATTTTTATATTTCAACTTCTAATATAGGCCCCATTTCATTATTTATATACTTCAATCATTCTAAATTATTTACCAATCTTGGATGTGAATTAAAATATATAAATATATAAATTTGCAGTGTCAATTTCTGCACTTCTTATTATTTGGAATTAAAAATTTTTATTCTCAAAAATTCAATTATTTAATCTTATACTTTTATACTCTCCTCTTAAATCAAATTAAATAAATACTTGATTTCCATTCCAACTCATCTTTGGATTGCAATTAACCTTTTTACCATAATTAAATTCCAAATTATAAATAACCCTTATTTTCTTAACTATTTACTAATTCCAATCTAATTGAATTCAACACTATAAATTTGATTAATTTGTTATATTCACTTCCTTTCTATTATTCAAAGTTATTGTTGTAAATACGACGAATACTAACATTAGTTTAAGATTTCACTCAATGTTTCTAAATTCTATTTCAATCTAATAACGTAATATTTTACGTTCAATTCTTATTTTATTTGTCGTAAATACCACTTGTTGAATTAAATACTCAAATCTTAAATAAATCTTGCTTCTAAAGTTATACCAACAATGGTCCAGTTAAATTTGAATTAGCTTTACCTTTATTTTATGAAATTAACTATTGCAATAAATCCAGATTAATAAATAAGGCTTGATTCCTATATTAACTTCTTTGGTCTCAATTAACCTTTTATGGCGAGTATGAATTTCAATGTATAATTGAAACCTTTATATCCATTTAATTTTACTATCATCCAAAATCTACATATTCTAGCTAAATTCCAACTAACATATAAATTAGCTATTCCAACTTCCATTAATTGCGATTATCATACTATAGAAATTAAATTCCATTAACCACATAAATAAAAGTTGATCCCCATCTATTTACATTATATCACGTTTGCATAAATTTATTCAATGGTCACTTTTAATTAGTAACTATCCATTTTCCAATCCAAATGTAAATCTTCCACTTTTGAATTCTTATATTAAATGGAATTTATTATAGGTAATATTTTTACTAATATTTACTGATTCAACATTTATGTTTCTAAAATTTACTCCAACCAAATGTGACAATCTACATTTCATTTCTATGCAATATATACTCTTTTTTTTTTTATTCCATTCATTTGGTTACTGCGTTGAAATCTATTTATTACTAATACTAACGTTATTATCATCAATTATAATTGGATTCCAAATTTTTATTCAATACTGTGAAAAATAACTTTCATATAAATCAAATCCTTTTTATACCTAATCCAAATTGGATTATATTCCAATTCCTATAACTAGGTCTTCAGTCACCATTTACATATTTAGCGTTTATTTAAATCTCCGTTTATAAATTTAGAGTTTCTACTAAATTGAATTATACAACTTATGAACTTTAACAAATTTAGTCCACCTAATAAATTTTCTAATGTTTATATATTGGCAATCCGATTCAGCTATCATTTCATTAATACCTTTTAAATCAACTAATTATAACTAATAACTACCCACCAATTTACATTAATCCAATCTATGCCACATAAATATTTAATTGTTAACATTAAATTATAATCACCACATCAATTCCTATATTTACTCAAATAAAAATCTTAAGACTTATATTTCCTTCTAAATTAGATTAGCAATTCTATTAAATTCAATTCATTAAACATTATTAATTTAACGGGTCGTTACAATCTCCCCCACTCAAAACTTTTCGTCCCCGAAAAGGAAAGAAGGGAGGAGGAAGAATAACAGTGCATTTTACTTCAAATATTAACTTATATTTTACTGGATTAATTTCCTTAAATGAAATACACTGGTTTTATAATTATTATATCCTTTAATACTTGAATTATTAAAGTTGGAAAAATATTCTCAACAAAATTCTAAGTCCAAAATTTACGAAAAATTTCGGCAGAGTCTCCTTTGTACGGAGGGACTCTGGAGAAAATATAATATCCAAATATACAAATATATTACATATATATCCAAAATAAAATATCCCACACGGGAAAAATATATAAAATAGCGCTTTAAACGTAATCCGAAAACGTACCTATTTGTCGGGCAATATACGCTTATATTTTTGTGGAACCAAAGCAGTAGCAGTGGCTTCCAACACCTGTATTCACTTATAAAATCTAAAAGGTTAAATATTTATTTTACAGTGAATGTTTTGGTGGATTCAATCATTCATATCCAATCAAATGCAACAACCATAGATTTTAGCAAACAGCACACACCACAACAAACAATCATTAAATCAAACAAATAATTAGTTGTTCGGCTCAAATTCTGAAGTTGTACGAATGAAGAATAACTATCAAGTGCATCCGTTGCTCAACAGCCTTAGATGGAACAAAGATAGATTATTTGTTCATCCAACAACTCCACCATTCCTTACCCAACAATCATACATCAAACAATTCAAACCAACACCAAAATAGCTGATTATACATTCATTTCATAATTCAGTGTTTTGATTTTCTTCCCTTTATTTATGGAGGGATTTCTTTATTTCTTACAAGTTTTATTTTCCATTTATTACAAAATTCATTATATTTGTATTCCAATTTATTGACTAAAGTATATATCATCTATTTATACTACTTACCTTTACTTATATAGTAAAATTTTCAATTTATCTTAAGCTTATACAATTAATTCTCATTAACCATAGCAAATTAATAGAATACCTTTTCCCTCAAGCTTCACTTGTAAGATTTTCCTTAAATTCTTAATCTGCTAACATTCATTCTTATAAGTGGAAGTTTTTATTTATTCATCAACTATTAATTGTAGTCATTTCAAATTTTTCTACTTTCCATTATATTGGAATAGGGAAGATTAAAACATACTTAAGTCAATAATCATACAATCAATCCTTATTTAGAATATCATTTTATATACTTAAGTTCATATCACCTATTAATAATACTTAACTTTATTTTTAGTAAAATTTCAATCATAACTTAAGTTTATACCATTTAATTCTTATTATAGCAGTAATTTATTGAATACTTCATTTTTCCTAAATTCCTACTTGTAAAATATTCAATTCCAGTTTCTTATTTAACACTTCAACTTTTATATTTGGGTAAGTTATTTATGTTAAGAAAATGCAATTGAACTTATACAAGTTAAATCTCCATTCTTTAATTAAATTAAATGTTTATCCATATTACTCTTTTATCTCATATGTTAAAAATTTCAAATTTCTCTTTATAATATTGCATTAATTCTCTTACTTAAATTAGAGGTTTCAACTTATTAATCACTTATCTTTTTATTCAACTAAAATAATTTAAACAATTAATTAATGGAAATTTAAGAATTAAATACCGGGTTAAATTTCAAATATTTCAAAATAATAGATAAATAAGTTCTTACAACTCAATATCTCTAATTATATTTAGAACAATAAAAGAAAAATTTTAGAAAATTTCAAAATAAATCTGCAGTAGAATTTACTACAGTGGCCTTTCCCCTTTTGAAACTCGAAAATGAAAGTCGATGATGCGGCCGTCATCACCGAATTTATTTTCCAGCGACGGAGAGAAAAGTACAAAATTTATTTCTCCAAAATCTTCTTTTAAAACAATTTTCCCGAATTTAAAATGGAATATTCATATCGGAAAATATATATATGACAATATTATCATACTTCCAAATTATACTTTTTATATAAGAAATTCCTTATAAACCAAATCATTACTTTTCATAAATTCTTTGAAAGCACATTTCAAAAATCCCGGACTTAAGTTCTAAAATCTCCAAATTGGGTTTATTATGATTTCACCTAGCTTCAGTTATTATAAATATTTTATTTCCTAACACCCAATCTATAGCAACCAAAAAATATATATATATCTTTATAAAATATTTTTATATATGGAAAATATAATAGGCAAAATTATTTCATTCACCTATATTAAAAACAAATATTATGTCGGTCTGTCCTATTTAGTGTTTAGAAATCCCTATTGATGGCATAGCGTCCCATGCATCAACCAGAATTTATAAATACAAAGCGGAACAGATTAACACAATATTAAAACCCTTTTATTAATACTAACAAGTACGCTCTCTTATATATGTACACTCAGTGACTCCCATAGGATATTTCTACCCTATTAACAAAGAGTCAAACCCCACAAAGCCAAGGTTTATCGCTAAACCAAAGCTCTGATACCAACTGTAACATCCCGCCTTTTTGCACACTTTAAACCGACACACGTGCCAATTCAAAGCATACGCAAGGGCGGATTGTTATGGGGTAAATAAGAAAAACAGAGAAGGAATAAAACAAAATAGAATCTCACAGCGGAAGGATAAAATATAATAACAAATATACAGTTCATAAACAGTTTACAAAATGCTTGATTCTTCTTTTACAATAAATATCAGAGTTACACATACCAATACAAGCAATGCAGCGGAATAGAAAGAGTGTGGTGCAATACTATATATAAATAATACTGATTCTTCGTCTTCGTCCTCCAAAGCTAAAATCTGCTATCCTGAAACGCTCGGACTGACCCGAGCGAATTTGAAAAGACAAAACACCCGAGTCAGACTAGAATATCTTATGTGAGTTAAATAAACAGAATATAAATATGAGTACAGTAACTCAAGAGATGTTCGGGATTTACATCTCCTAAGGATCCGTTAAACTATTTACTATGTAGTATATTGCGCTATTATAATAGTGTCTATTTATAAAATAAACTTACTTTTAAATAGCGTTAAGGCTTTACATTTTCCACCTTAACACGTAATAGTCCCAGTAGTCCGTCCAATATCATAGCCCCTCCTGATCGGGAAGCCACTAGAGGATACCACACGGGCTACGGGAGAAAACCAAACTCGTACAAGGCGCGATAGGGTAGGTGACACGGCACAACTAGGCAATGCCAGGGTAGATATACCAATTGCTATCCAGGCTGATGGTAACGCGCAGCGCGCAGCTGCCGCCCACCTCGAACTAACTCCCCCAAAAATCAAAATATAGAAGTGGCCACTGAATCAATCCAAGTCAAAGTATAATATCGAAGAGGAGCGTCCGATCAGAGGAATGACCTCATTGGCCTGAGAATCGCTCCTGTTTTAGCCACCTTATGCCAACTCACGGGAGTTGGGTCCACGTATTTACCTTACAGGAAACGTCGCCACCACCTACTTCATTCTGGAATCTCCACCGCGTACACGGTTAGTCAAAGTGGTTTTCGGTATCGACAGAGAGTATGTCCATATCCGATCCCGGTCTCTTTGCCAACCAATCGTTATTATAACACCGCGG
Source organism: Allium cepa (assembly GCA_030765085.1). Taxonomy (NCBI): domain Eukaryota; kingdom Viridiplantae; phylum Streptophyta; class Magnoliopsida; order Asparagales; family Amaryllidaceae; genus Allium; species Allium cepa. The sequence continues at coordinate 969,306,217 of CM060935.1, forward strand.
TCATTTAAAATAGTTTATACTTTAAAACCAGAACATAGTCCCTTTCAAAACCATAATATTACGATATCATTTTTCTTTAAAACACAAATAATTTATCTTCATGTTATTTTATAAAAACCCAAATCCATGATATCGTTTCCCAAATAAAATTTTCCTTTCCAAAAATTATGTCACTTTTTATTATTTAATATCCCATGTAACCAATATTTTGTTTGTAACTTTCAACATAATTCTTCGAAAATCCATAGTATTTTAAAACCATTATTTTCAAAACTAAATGGTTTGGATATTCAACAGTATGCGAATTAAAAAGGTTTAACTTTACTGTTGCTTTATAAAGAATAAATTACATGGCTTTCCAAATATTTCTTGTTTAAAGTTAAACCAAAGTCCAAAATATTACTTCAAGTCCCACAACCATTTCAATTTTATATATATTTATATCCATTTTTGAGCATTAATATTTCAACTAAAGTTGGATTTTTATCCTTTCAAAATCAATATTCTATTAATTAATCTTGACCATTCACATAAAATCCATAATTAATAAGACTTCAATTTCTAGTAAAATATATATATATATGTATAGAATTTTTCCACTTCAAATTATACTAGAATATCCATTTCTATTTATTTTGGAAAAATCCAATTACAAATATCATATCTTATAATTTCCAACTTTACATTTAAACATAGGATATAAATTTACCAAACTCCATTTTCTAAAATTTTTCCATTTTCAATAAAGAAATTTATATTCCTTTTAATTTCAAAATTCCAACTTCATAGGTATATAAATATGGAATAAAATATTTATACAATATAAATTTAAGATTTATAGACCGTATTCAATCCAACCCATAGAAATCACATTAAAATAGTTATATATAGACCGCGGTGCCTGTATATAGTTTTCTATCCTATGGTCAAGTGATACGGATATTTATCATTTCAATCCGCAATTTAAAAATAAAACTGCGGTTGTATATCATTTCAAACCGCAATCCCGAATGAAATGAAAAATGCATACTAACTTGCAGTTTAATGATATCAAATAAAACATCCATTCAATAACACATCCATCACCCAATCACAAACATCAAGCAATATCAATCAATAACAATATATGTTTGGTAATATACAACAGGTAATAATTGGCAGTTTTATTTCAAATTATATTTATCAACTATTAATCTAACAGTTTATATTCCCCAATAATTTATATAACTGTTAATCTAGCAGTTCATATGCAACAATAATTTCTAACAGCCAATTTATACGCAATCAATCAATTTAATTAACAGCTAAATTCAAAAAAATGTAATTCAACAGATATGGATGAAATAACATGCCAAAAGCTCATAAATAAATTTCTATTCATTTCTAAAATTTATTTAACAAACATAAAAGCTTCTAGTAATTGTGAGTGGGTTAAAACACTCACCTTCCGAATTTAAATCGAATTTAGATTCGATTTAAACTCAAAAATTTGACGGTCTCCAAATCTGTCCAAACCAGCGTCATCAGATCCGGATTTTAAATACGAACCTAACAAAAAAAATTTTGTTCGAAACGGATATCGTATGAGCAAGATATTCGTTAAAACGTGCTTGAAAATCGAATAAAATTTAAAACAAACAAACAAAAATAAAATAACCTCAATAAACACGTCAGCACGTGAACGTGCATCCCCCTCCTCACGCAAGCTTCCATCTACAGGTCGCGACCCATTTACACAGCCTTGACCCATACGTTGACCGCCTTTGACCATGCCTAGAGGCCGCCGCGACCCCCCATACGCCAAGACCTCGCCCCCTCTGCCAAACCCCTGACCGGCCGCACCTAGTGGACCACCTGCGCACCCCTTTGATTGCCGCCGCCGCCGCCTCTATACTTAGGGACGAAACCCTAATTCAAATTTTGATGACGATCTGACCGTTGAATTGCCAAACGAACCACCCAGATCGACTCTCCTTGGTGCTCTCCACAATACCCAGAAGGGGTTTCTCGATCAGACTCCGTTTGTCGCGACGATGATGAGAGGCCGAAATTGTTCTGAATTTTTCTGGACAAACGGTAGCTTGAATCGAAAAACGAATTGCATCAGTAGATTACACGTATCGAATACTTCAACATATATTTTTTCTGGAATTTTCTGAAATTTTTGAGTTTTGGCTTTTGATTTTGAACTGTAGATAGATCTAGGGTTTTCAACCATTGGAGAGGAGAAAGGAATGAAGAAAATGTACGTATATTCAATTGACAGAAGAAGGAGGCTAGGTTTTATGATCGCATATATATAGACAAATAAAAGAAGGCTAGGTGGGTACGGATAACGAACGTGCTAAACGGTAGTTGGCCCAAAAAGCCCGCTATGCCTCCGGAATCGAATTTATTAAAACTATATATCCAAATAGGTGTTTTAAAATATTCTGAACGCGATGGAAAAAGTTTCACGACCAAATTCGATCGTATGAAGAAGTTATGCTGAAAACAAGATTTCCAAATTGATTTCAAATTGATCTTTAATAAAATTGATTTCAAGGCGTTTCGCGTCCGTACGATCAAACGACAAGTCCGATCGATACGAAATTTGAAATCCTATAATAATTCACCGATACGGATCCGATGAAACTGGTTTCGTCGAAATCCGAGTCCGTGACAAAAATGGCTATTTTTAATATTTATTAAATAAATCAAATAAATTAAAAATCCAATTTTTATATTTCAACTTCTAATATAGGCCCCATTTCATTATTTATATACTTCAATCATTCTAAATTATTTACCAATCTTGGATGTGAATTAAAATATATAAATATATAAATTTGCAGTGTCAATTTCTGCACTTCTTATTATTTGGAATTAAAAATTTTTATTCTCAAAAATTCAATTATTTAATCTTATACTTTTATACTCTCCTCTTAAATCAAATTAAATAAATACTTGATTTCCATTCCAACTCATCTTTGGATTGCAATTAACCTTTTTACCATAATTAAATTCCAAATTATAAATAACCCTTATTTTCTTAACTATTTACTAATTCCAATCTAATTGAATTCAACACTATAAATTTGATTAATTTGTTATATTCACTTCCTTTCTATTATTCAAAGTTATTGTTGTAAGTACGACGAATACTAACATTAGTTTAAGATTTCACTCAATGTTTCTAAATTCTATTTCAATCTAATAACGTAATATTTTACGTTCAATTCTTATTTTATTTGTCGTAAATACCACTTGTTGAATTAAATACTCAAATCTTAAATAAATCTTGCTTCTAAAGTTATACCAACAATGGTCCAGTTAAATTTGAATTAGCTTTACCTTTATTTTATGAAATTAACTATTGCAATAAATCCAGATTAATAAATAAGGCTTGATTCCTATATTAACTTCTTTGGTCTCAATTAACCTTTTATGGCGAGTATGAATTTCAATGTATAATTGAAACCTTTATATCCATTTAATTTTACTATCATCCAAAATCTACATATTCTAGCTAAATTCCAACTAACATATAAATTAGCTATTCCAACTTCCATTAATTGCGATTATCATACTATAGAAATTAAATTCCATTAACCACATAAATAAAAGTTGATCCCCATCTATTTACATTATATCACGTTTGCATAAATTTATTCAATGGTCACTTTTAATTAGTAACTATCCATTTTCCAATCCAAATGTAAATCTTCCACTTTTGAATTCTTATATTAAATGGAATTTATTCTAGGTAATATTTTTACTAATATTTACTGATTCAACATTTATGTTTCTAAAATTTACTCCAACCAAATGTGACAATCTACATTTCATTTCTATGCAATATATACTCTTTTTTTTTTTATTCCATTCATTTGGTTACTGCGTTGAAATCTATTTATTACTAATACTAACGTTATTATCATCAATTATAATTGGATTCCAAATTTTTATTCAATACTGTGAAAAATAACTTTCATATAAATCAAATCCTTTTTATACCTAATCCAAATTGGATTATATTCCAATTCCTATAACTAGGTCTTCAGTCACCATTTACATATTTAGCGTTTATTTAAATCTCCGTTTATAAATTTAGAGTTTCTACTAAATTGAATTATACAACTTATGAACTTTAACAAATTTAGTCCACCTAATAAATTTTCTAATGTTTATATATTGGCAATCCGATTCAGCTATCATTTCATTAATACCTTTTAAATCAACTAATTATAACTAATAACTACCCACCAATTTACATTAATCCAATCTATGCCACATAAATATTTAATTGTTAACATTAAATTATAATCACCACATCAATTCCTATATTTACTCAAATAAAAATCTTAAGACTTATATTTCCTTCTAAATTAGATTAGCAATTCTATTAAATTCAATTCATTAAACATTATTAATTTAACGGGTCGTTACATAATCACAATTATTTATTGTCACATTTATTATTAAGTACACGTCATTGTAAGTTTGACTGATATGTATCTATATATAAATAACTAGTACACCCTAGTCATTTTTTCTCTACTAGAAGATAAGTTGACATTGAGAGATGCCGCATGTGATGTGACATCCCCCTCAACCTAGAATTATAGGTGGCCCTAAATGATCTATTTGTTGCACTAAAACTTCACCAGTCCTCATTGGAAATCCTCATTATCCATCAATCACATCATATTTGCATATTCCACAAGTTGTGCCTGTGTAGCAATTTATTGGACTTATGAAGATGAGGCCAAATTGTCAAAACTCAGGGGCAATGCCTTATAGTCGGTCCAGCTAGGATGGATGTCTAGTGCCTTACATTGCTTCGATTAAATTTTAGTTATTTAATTTACATGTTCATATTTATGTCTATAACCCACCTAACGTCGTTTAACCCAATTTTACTAAAGGTTTACTTAATATTTTATATTTAAATGAACATAAGACATAAAGAACGTCAAGCAAATAATCCACATAGCATCATTACATGACGTGTTAATCTCACATAGCATCACACATAGCATACATAAATGATATAAAGGTGATTCAGTAATAATCCAAACATAATAGAATATCCTACCAAAACAATAACAGGACCAACCGTCGAAGCATGCTTCCTTCATGTCATAACATAAACTTAATATATTTTCATTATATAAAAGTAACGAAGACATGATTATAAATTCCTAAAAATATGTATACACTATTTTTTCCAAAATCGTTATCTTGAAAACCTCTTATTTAATTTCAAAGATACCAACATTTCAAATCTTTTTTCCATTTCTAAACTGCTTAACTCCTTTGAAAACAATTCACACACTTTGAAATTCCCCTTTATACCTTTAAAGCACCAATAAAGGAGTTTATAAATTAAGAATCCATTTAAACATCAAATTTAAAATATATTCTTTTTTTTTCAAATATGATTCTCAATTTCAAACCATTTCCAAAACCCAGATATTTAATATTAAACCAACATTTAGATTGCATATTTATTTCCAAATCCACTAAACCACCATTTAAGAATAATCCTACATTTTTAAATTCCCTTTCCACACATTAAATGTATAATAAGATTTACCAAATTGGAGTTCATCATAATATCAATTCTAAACTTTCTTTTTTTAAGAACAATTTCCATTAATAATACTTTCCAAATATTAAATAGCATAAAAAATTTATTATTTTTATCAAAATGTTATTTTTCAAAACTTCTCGTTTATTCAAATACCACAAAAATCATCTCGTCATTTTAGAATATAAATTTTAAATCCTCTTTATTAAATTCCATCATATATTTTCTCTATAAACTTAGATAAATAAAATATCTATTCAAATCCAATTTATAAAAAAAATACCATAATTTCAATATCTAAAAATTAATTTATTTTTAAAAATTCTAAAATGTTCATTATAAAATATACTAAATCATATTTGGAGATCTGGAATAATATATTTGAATAAGAAAGTGTGTTAAAAATGAATTGAATTTAATAATATCTTTAAAAAATAAGTTTAGTATGATTTAAAAAATTATAAAATAATTTTTGAGAATTTTTAAAAATTAAACCAATAAAACAACCAACAATGAAAGTTATAGAGCAAACTTGATCGAGAAATTATTATCCAACTATATGGAAATTTCTAGCGATTCGGGATGCTTTCTGTTGAACCCCAATCTTTTAAACCATGTGCATGCAACAACAAACAATAACATAAAGCTCAAATTTTCAATCAGACATAGTACTGTTTGCAATTTGACACTTCCAACAATGCAATAATAAACTTTCCAAATAAACAATCAAATCCAACTAATTCAAATAAGGCATCATGACAATCATAACATGTAAATGAAAATAGATAAGGGTGTGGGTTTAATAACTCACCATAATCCAAATTCTAGCACATCCTTCAATCTTTGCCTCAGCCTGCACCTAAAATTATTGCGTGAGAAAGTGTTGTGTGCGTCTTGATTTTGGTATCCCAAAACAAAATCACACATCCAAAAATGCCGCCACCATCATGTTGCTTGCATGATGTCGTTGTTGCCTGCCACCATCCCCATAGCTTTTTTTGTTGATGTCGCTAGTCGCCTTCATTGCAGTGAGTTCTATTGTCGCGTCGCTGGGCCATGTGCATTATTTTTTTCCTTTTGCTGTCAATTTAAGTAGGGCTAGCGAAATAAATTAGGTAAACATGTTTTGATTTTGGGCTTTAGGGTTAAGGAATCAGGGACAACAAAAGAGTATGATTTTAGAATTGGTTGAGCTTGGAATGGTTTTTGCTTATTGAAATGGAGAGAAAGAGTATTATATTTGATTCATAGTTTCATTCTCCATTTTCTGACTAAGTACCTCAAGAAAGAATAAATTCAATTTTCCACTTATTTTATTTTTATTTAAATAAACCTTTTATTTATTTGTGTATATGTTTAAATTTGATTTAAATTGACCTACACTTTACTTTACAAAATACTTTCCAATAATTGCACAATTGTTTTTCCAATTCAGTACTTGTTTATTCTGTTTAATTAATTGTTGTATTGATGTAAAATAAATTTATTTTTCAACTATTTCAATCATATAAAATTTATTTACAATATAAAAATATATTATATTTATTACAAACATTTTATTTGAATTGAATATACTTTCTTAAAAGAATTAATTAATTTAAATAATTAAAAAGTCCTTGATTAGGAATATATTTTCAATAATTAAAATGATCGTAAAACTGAATTCAAACATATTATTTTAATTAAATTTATTTATTATTACGACATAGAAAACAAGATTATTACAATATACTTGTGTTTGTTTGGAACAATCACAGAATGATTCAAAGGGAGTTTTCTATAGGTTATTACAATAAAGTGTAAATAGAATATCTCATTATAACGACATATAGTTGTTTTCGAACTTAAGGGTACTGTCAATCTTAAGTAGTTAGATTATACTTTTATTATACTTAAACATTTGGCATGAAAACCTCATTATGACCATAGTTGGGCATACGTTAAACTACTTAAAGTGAAACATTACTCAAGAGAGGATTTGTCTTCTTCGTTGTAGAAGATTGGTAGCATCGTAATTGCTAGTTAATATAAAGCCAAAACCTCTGGCCAGTGTAAATCTGTTAATCGATAAATGCTATCAGTTTGAACCAAGGACTTTAAAGTATTATATGGAATACGTATATTAGTTGAATTTTTGACTGTAGATCAAACTTTATATATCTTAGCAATGAAGTGATGATGAAAAGAATACAGGTATAAAATGTCATTACTGAATGTGCTTAAAAATAGACTGGATCTATAAGCATTGAATTTGTGCCTAATACTGTACTTCTGCAAATTCCATTCATGCTTTAATATTTACATTGTTTAAATATTGACTAAGGATGCAATTCACAAAAGAGTCAACACAGTCGAGTTGTTAGTTATTTCAAATTCGACCAATGTAAAATTAATTTATAAATGTTATAAATTAATATAAATATTTTATTAAATTTGTATGGCTTTGAAACTACCCGTAAATTAAACGCTTTGAATTTGAATATTTAAATCATTTTTAAATATTTAAATAAAGGATTTTAATAAGGAAATAAACATATTTTAATATTAACTGATGAAATTAAAATCATTTTCAAATTTTTTTTACCGAAATAATTAGTTCAAATAAAAATAGAAAATGTGACTAAAAAATGTTTTTCAAAATTTTGACTTTTCGGCATTGGAAAGTCGTCGAAAACGTCATGAACATTTTGTATAACTCATGTACACATGCATATACATGTACACATGTCATATGATAAGTTAATGAAGGTATTAAAGGCAATAAACCATGTCAATTCAAATATAATCATGATAAGACACAATATTTTTAAATAAAATATAAAATAACCTCTCATGCACCGCCATTACCTAAGCTACCTAGGTTGGACAAGGAGGAATGGGGGGAGTGGGGACCTAGGGGTGTGCTTGTGTACTAGGAGTGGTGGAGAGGGTATGGAAGCATGTTACATGACGAATTTTTATTATTTTATATTAATAAAGTTAATTAAATTATTTCTCCACCTCTTATGCCTATAAATACCACTACACATACTCTTTTCTCATTTTTGATCTTTATTTCCAAAGTTCATTTTTGTAACTTCATGTTCTTGAAGATGATCCATGGCTTCCTTACACTCAAAATCTTATGTCTAGTTTGAAAAGCTAGCCTTTTTTCATTTCTAAGCTCACTACATCCACTCCTCTTCAAACAAGCACTTTCATCCTCCTCGGCAACATAGGGCCGAGACCACTTATGCCATTGGTCGAGCCATGTTGCACCATATAAGCCCAAATTAGGTCCTATTTTGGAGTTAAGGCAAGTTGCTAAGAGTTTAGGTATGCTTGGTGGAAGTTTGACCTTGTTCAGTGCATTTCGGTGAGTAAAAATCCCACCTTTCAAAATCCAAGTTTGTAACTTTAAATATAGTTCATTTATATTGTTGGTGAATGCTTGTTGGATATATGTTATGTTATGATGGTTGTTGGCTTGACTTATGCATCGAAAAGTTAACACTTTGGATGTTAGTTAGTAACTCGACAAGTTAGTAAGCTAAAATTGAAATTTTGCAAGTGTTGTTTTCTACTTGTTGTGTAAGTGTACATACCATGTTTATATGCTTATTCATATGTTGTGTGATAACTCGATGGATGAAAAATGACATGAACTAGTTTACCGAACTGCCCATATAGCGATAGTCGCTATATCGACACTTTGGAAAATCACCTCTTATTGAAACCCTTTATTTAAATATAGTTCATTTATAATATTGGTGAATACCTATTGAATATATGTTGTGTTATGATGGTTGTTGGCTGATTTATGCATCGAAAAGTTAACACTGGAAGTTAGTAACTTGACAAGTTAGTAAGCTAAAGTTGAAATTTTGCAAGTGTTGTTTCCTACTTGTTGTGTAAATGTACATACCATATTTAAATGCTTATTCATATGTTATGTGATGACTCGATGGATGAAAAATGACAAACTAATTTGCCGAATTGCCCGTATAACGATAGTCGCTATATCGACACCTTTGTAAAATCACCTCTTATCGAAACCGTTTAGTTTCATTATTGTCTTCGGAATTATTTACAAGCTAAGCAAGTTTTCGATTAATGATGTTTTTAAAAATAAATTATTTTAATAACGATTATTTAATTAATTAATTAATAAGGATTAAGGCTAACTAATTAACTTATGGACGATGTGTTTTAAAGTTAACTAATTACTCGGTTTATAATGTTTTAAATTTAATTATTCATTTTATTTAATGATGTTTAAGGCTAATTAATATTTTGATAATGATGGAATAATATCTATTGATTTATTAGTTAATGATGTTTTTAAAATTAATTAATCATTTCTAATTAATGACTTTAAAAGTTAATAAATCTGTTTTACTTTAATTAATCTTTCCTTAAAATAAAATTTTAAATTAAATAATTACTTTTGTATAATGATATTTAATTAATAAATTATCTAGTTAAATTAATTATATTTAAATATTATTAATTAATTTGATTAATTATATTTTAAAGGTGATTTACCCTTTTTAAATTAAAGGTTATTGAAGTTAATTAATCAACTTAGTTTTAGAGTTGATTAATTAATGTAATAGGATGTTTTAAGTTGTGAAATCCTTTTTATAACTATGTTTCAAAGTTAGTAAACTCTTCTGAAGCTAATACTTGTAATGTGATGCAAAACATGAATTCGGTTTTTAAAAGAAAAAGTTTGATTCGTTTATGGAAATGAAGTAATTTCCGTAAAGCGATATCACTTATATGCACTACAGGAAAAGTTGTTTTTTGTGACGCTGAAAAGACAACGCTTTATTATATTATGTTATTGTTTGTTTTAATTTTTATTATTTAGAGTTTGACAGCCAAGATAATGCTCTTACTCCCACAACTATTTTCCTAGCCGCCTCTTACCCAAATTATTTCCTAAATATTTTCCTTTCCGCCTCTTCTCCAAATTATTTCCCCCTTCTTATTCCTTAGCAAAAATCCTCAAACCCCCTTATCACTACCTCCGTCCATAACTCTCATACCCGTAGCATATCCTCTGTAAATCAAGACACATCTTTACTACTAATAATGAGAATTCAATGTATTAGCTTCAACCGTGTCTTTCTGCAATTCCAAAAATGCCCTCTCATGTTTTTTCCCTCCGTACCTCGCTTCTAACCCCTGTAACAAAAAAAACCCTTGCTTTCATCTCTCCCTTGCAATTCTAGATTTGCTGATCCACGGTGATTCCAAATCTAAGTCGAATCCCAATCCAACATCTTCTCTTACTTCAATTTATGATCGACTATTCCAGATCCAACATCTCCTCTGCCTTCGACCTACGACTCTCAATCATCGATCATCGGTCATTCGCCTTCAACATACTTTACTGATTTGGTTTCAAGGGTTTTGTCTTCCCTTTATTAGCTATCGTTCAATTTTCTGATTTTTCAATTTGGCGATTTATGTCCAACTCATTTTGTTTATTGTCTTTCTTTTCAATTTTTGTTACTCATTCTCTCCTTCCTTTACTAAAATGTAAGAAAGAAAAATCCAAAACCCAGCTAAAGTAAGCAGTGGTTTTTATTTCTCATTCTCCTCTGTTGGTTAATTATCTTGATTGTAAATATCAAATCTTTTGTTTTCACTGTAATCGTCAACTAATTTTATTATATTGGATGAAATTTTTTCTAATTATTTTTCTTACTTTTCATAATGGGAAGTGGTCAGCTCTGCTTACTGAGATCGGTAAGAAAGCAAGAGGCAAGCATTAAATTTACCTTTTTACTGTGTTTCCTCACGACCCACTAATTTTATATTTGTCTCTAACTGACAGGTGTTATACCTCATTTTGGATTTATATGTACCAATCATTATATATATATATATGTGATATCACATAAAGTTTTGCCACAGCAGTTGGTTAACATAATTGCGCAGACTCGATTAAATTCATATTATGTTTAGTTTTCTGATGTAGCAGCTCTATGTGGTTATAATATGTCATGAAAGTTGCCTAAAAGTGTAATAAAATAGTTTATTGGGGAAAATATGAGCTGGAAGTTGAGTTATATCATTGAGGCAAAGATTTATTTAAAAACTATTGAATCATAGAAAAGGATGTACAAGCGTGCAAGATCATGGTCAATAATTGCTAGATGTGATTTTATGAAATAGCCGATCACCGATTCCTTATATCGGTTTTATTCAGTTTCGTATCCCAGTACATAGGATATTTTGTATATAAGATACAGAGTATTTCATGATATATTAGTTATTTCATATTTTAGTTTGCTGTCTAGGTACAATTTTTAAAACATAATTTAAGGAAAATAGAAGAGTGGATGGGGAACATGATGTCCTAAATAAGATCTGGGTTTTGGTAAACTCTTTATTTTACTTTGACCGATTTCTTATACTACTATATCATCTTTTGTGTACTCCAGATGATAGCTTATTAGTTCAAGTACTGAGATTCCAAATGAAGCTAGGCTTGAATTCCATTTCACTGTCATTATATATTTTTTGGAAGAACATGGTGTATGCATTGTGTGATCAATGCATATTTGCTTAAAAATTTAAGAACTGTGTTTTAGTTTAACTTGGGATTAAAAGTCATCATTTCTATTTATCTAAAAAACATATATATAAGGATAATCTGAACTAGAACATTCTGGGATATTGGTTGATACATTTGATTTTTCAATCTCAACCTGTATTGATTGTATAATTATGATTTTTTTATGTTTCTCTTCATGAATTTTCTTATGTGCTACAGATCTCTTGACAGGGGACTATAACTTTGACTAGATGTTTTCTTTGTCCATAGTCAATAAAGATGGATTGGTAAGTATTGATTATCCTTTCTACTGATTATTTTGTATACCAGTCTCTATCTATAAATCATGTGTATTTTGCTGCTTCTTTTGGAGTTCGAACTAACAGTTCAATTTAGATAAAATATTCGACGCTGGATAATATTTGAAAATGCGTTAACTATCATAGTTTGGTTTAAACAACGACATGCTGTGGCAGGGAGATGAGAGCAGATCTAGATCTAGATCTAGATTTTGTTGTTAAAACTAAATGCATAATATGGCAATGATAAAATGAAAATTAAGTTGAAAATTCTTGATGTGTCTCTTTAAATATGAGAAGCAAAAGATTGTTTGCTTCCATTGCATGGCAGTAGTACTGAATAATTATGCAGATCATCAATTACAACATTGCTGAGACTCCCTGTAACTAAGTAACCTTCTTATTTGGTACGAAAAACATATCTGTAAATTAATGTCTACATTATTGTATGTTTCCATATATCGTCTCAAGATATCAAAAGATATAAGTGAGAAAAGTGTGAAAAATTACGTTAAGCTTCCAAAGTCTATTGGAGGATGACATTGGCACATCATGAATTTTGGATTCAGCAAATTATATAAGTGAGAAAACTAAAAGACAATGCAGTTTTTTCTACTTTCGCCTACATGGTTAATACCCAAAAACTTCTCAAATTATTAGCGTCAATTGTTTGTTTGCTTATTTCATTCAATAGTTTTAACCTTTTGTAATTCTACAGGGAAAAAAAATATTGAGGTCAGGATTCAACAACTGCTTTGGCAAAGAAGACATGGACAAGGATGTTCAGATAAAGATTTAAGATTTGAAATGCTTTGAATAATGTGATTTCTTTACTGCATTTTTCTGTTATTATTTTAAAGGTGACCACCAATCAGCTTTATTGTGCATGCCTGAAGTTATGACCCGTAACATTTTGTTTTTACAGTCCAACTTTTAAAGAAATGACTAATAATCCATTTCTTTGTATGAGTTTCATAATGGATCCATGTTCTTTGTTTTTTAATATTTAAAACATATAATTTCTCATAGAAAGCAATCACAGTTCATTCATGATTTCTTTTGTTATCAAGTATATATATTGTTTCTCAAGGTTTTGATTATACATTAGTTTTCCTTGGTGAATCAATAGCCTCTTTAAACTGTGATATTAGTTTTCCTTTAGCAAATCAATAGCTGTTTAAAATGTGATATTTTGATCTGTTATCGCTTTGATACATCATACGGCTTTGATAGGTTTCTCAACTAACCATTACTTATCTTTGTAACTAATAATCCACTTATACTGCTATTTGTTAATTATTTATACGACCAAATAATTCGGCTAATTGTTTCCGTAGAGACGATAACGCAGTTAAAAGGTCTTTCCATGAAGTTATGTTGAAAAGAATCACATATGCATGAATAGTGATCATGAAAAGATACCTGAATCTAAAATTTACTTCGAATACATTGTTACATGCCATAAGTTTGAGGTTAACCTGTAAACGTGTAAAGGCCCGCATGTCCGTACCCCTTTGAACTAACAAAATTCCACAACAGTTCAGTCTAAAGTGGCACAAAAGTACGAGTCTTCGGGTAAAAGAAGAAAGAGGTAGAAGAAGAAGAAAATAAAACAATATCAGAGTCTCACAATCGCAGCGGAACAAAATATAATATATAATAACAGCTTTTAAATACAAAGAAATCTGTACTGTATACATATACATACATACCATCATCAGAACAAACATCCATACGGAGACAACTTAATATTTTTCCATACACAGCGGAAATAATAGTCAAATACGGAAGTACGCTCGGTCATCAGCTTGTCTCCTGAACTCCTTAGTTTTTAACCTGGTCCTCTTTAACTCGGTCTGACCCGGGCATCATATAAAACAACACCCGAGTCAGTCTGGAAAACCAGCGTGAGAAAATCACACTCAATTGGATTATTATATTTTCAAAAATCCTTTGAAAAACAAAAGGCATCTCGTAAGACCACGCCACAAATAAACATGTCGGGTTTTTACCTTACGATAGCCAAAACATTTTTATCAAATTCGTCTGATATTATAATAGTGTCTATAGAAAGTAAAATAGAATCTAGCTGAAATGCTTGCATCTCACGTTTCAGCAATAGTTGGGCACAATCAAAACCGTACAGGCGCTTATTGGAGATTGGATTCCATACAATGGCAGGGCTACCGGGGTACCGCCCGTCACAGTACCTGGTCTAGATCAGAGTATCGAGGAGCCACCCTAACTCCCCTGCAACACAAGACCGGAACCATCCCTTACTGGACAGTCCCAAGCAAGATCACCCCGTGGTTGGCACGACCAACCACCCACTAAGCCGAAATAAAAAGGGACATCTAGACAGGGGAAACCTTACTCTCAAGTGGGGGCTACCCCGGAAGCCTTGCTGCAACTCCCATGTTTTAGCGATTCTTGGTTGATGAGGCTTGAGGCTAAGCGTTACCTTTCAAGAACGAGTCCCACTTAGAATGCTCATCGTCCCCCTGACGATCTTCTGAAAGCATTTGTCCATACAAGTTGCCCTGGGTCTGGACAAACGGAATCACCGTCTTCAACTCTTCACGGTCTTCATTCGTAATCGTTCAAACCGGATCGAAGTGGTTTTCAGATAATTAAATCCAACCCGGACTCTTCGAAACGATCAGCGCATTGTCCAATATTTATAGTCGGTGATTTAACTATCAATTAATCATTCACAAGCAACCATCAAATAATTTCCTCAAATTATTTATTTCAAATATCATTCAGATATTATTTCTATTCAACCCGTTTAAATAAATTTTCAACTCTATTTTAATTTTTCCCATGAAATCATTTAGATGATTTCTCACACTTTAATTACATTTCGATTTACCCCTTTGAAAATATTCTTTATTTTCTTATTCTTTTCTCAAAATCAATTCACACTTTTGCTTATAATTTATAAAACCCGATTGCCCACTTACTTTGTGAATCTTTATTCCGTTTCCAGAAAACTCTTATTTTATACTTAAAAATTTATTTAAGTTTCTTTAACTCCACTTAGAAGATTTCTTCTAAATCTTATTCATTCACTAAATTTGTTTATCATCTCAAGAGACTTTATGATTGGATTTTCAAAAAGAAATATTTGAAAACATCTAAATTTATATAATAGAATAATAATCTTATTTTAAATTATGGTTTGGAGGAAATATTAAATATAAACATTACAATTTATATCAAATTATTAATAAGACTCAAAGCCGGTTTTAGAAAATTTGAGTGTATAATAAAAAACTAAGCTTTCGAATAACTAATTTGACATATTTATAGTTCATAAAATTTTATAGTAGTAATTTAAAAATATTCCTTTAAAATAAGTTTATCATTTTTAGAAAACCCAATATCCACATAGAAATGTCTCTTGTCCAAATTCACATTTATCACCATCGGAAATATTCAACTATTTCCTTCCAACAAATTTCATATCTCAATATAAGTTCAGTTTGACTTATCTTTTCCAATATACACTGATATTTCCCTATCTCATCTATAAACTCCATTTATAAGTTTATAAAATCTCCCTGAGTTCTCCCTTTTTTTTTATAAAATAGTTTTATTTAAGAATTCCATTTTATAATTTATTTATTTATATAAATCTCCATATTGCTCTTTATATAAATTCCATTCATTACTTAATAAAATTTTCCTTTTTATTCATAATAAAATTTCCTTTACTTCTTAATAGAATTCTTAATTATACTTCTTAATAACATCTTCTTTTTAATTCTTAATAAAATTTAACTTATTGATTACAATAATTCTTCAGGTGTTAATATATTTAAATCTTTCCAAAAACTCAACTTTAACTAATTTTCAGTTTATAAGATATCTATATTTCTTTTTCTTCATTCTCTATTTGAAGTAGATTCATTATTTCAATGATTATTTTCTATTGAGTTTTATTTATCTTTGTTAAATTAATTTATTTAATTTATAAATTTCAAACTTCAATTTCAATGTTATTTTACTCTTAATAATTCAATTCACATACAAATCTATATCAGTTACTTCATCCAGTCATATCACAACATATATAATGAGAAGTAAATACTTTTGAGGAATCCTGTTAGATCCCTCCAACCTGTTTCACTGCATCCACAGATGTTAGCACAAAATAAATATCAATTCCACTTCAAAGTTGGATATCGCGGTATATGGGTTTATAATATCATTCAGTGAATAAACTATTCTAAATCAACCAAACACATCCAATGATTTAAATTTAACATTTAAATTTTTAACTATGGTATCCAAATGAGTGAGAAAGTCTCACCTTTGCTTTTAAGTTGCAATCCTTTGCAATCTTGACCCGATTTCTTGACTTTTGACGTTATATAAACAATTATACGATTTTTATCAATATTCGAACAAATCGAACAATTTATTTCCGTTGAAATAACTTTATTTTAATCTAATAATTTAATTTTAAATAATACTAATTCTTTTTTTAAACATCTTTTAAAGATTAGAATAATTTAAATTGATTAATTGAATAGATAAATCATTAACCCATTATTTAAAATAACTGGTAATTAAATAAAGTATATCTATATTTTTATTATTTCCCTTTTGGAATCACAAACACACACACACAAATATATATATATATATATATATATATATATATTATCTTAAAATTATCTATATGGATTTAACAATCTTTCTTTATAGAAATTCCCAACATTTTCGAAATCCCCTTTTTTTTTCAACTCGTATCTATATAAAATAATCTATATCGGTTTTAAAAATCTAATTTTTGTATATACTTTCATATTCCAAATTATATATAAATATATATATTCTACTACTTACTATTTATCTACATATGTTTTAGAGTAAATTAAGATTAGCTTAAACATTTTAAACTGTTCAACAGAAATTTTCCTTTTTACTGCAAATTTATTCACATATACATATAAATTTAATCAAAGAAAATACCTTACTAAACGATGCACTCGAATCTAGCGCAGCTCTGACCAAAGCGAGACGCAACCCAGACTTCACGCCTATGACGCCAACACGACTGCGTGCTCCGAGTGCCCAACTTCCATCACCGCGCGCGACATACGAACGAGCCAACATCCCGTCCAAACCCCAACAATCTCGACTCCGCCATGCCCACAGTCTCTAGTTGCATGCCTCACGAACGTCGCCGCTGCCCCATCTCCTCGCTCTCAATCGCCGCCCAGCGAAACCCTCGCGCGCTTTGAATTCCCATGCGATCGAAAATAAACGACCTCCCCATCGTACGGGCGAGGTCATGCGTGATATGATTTAGGGTTTTCTTTATTTTTTCTATGTCGTTCAATCGGTATGAAGGAAGAAAAAGGGGAAAACGAAGTGGGTTTCGAAAATAAAAAATATGAGGAAGGGTTTGGATTCGCGACTATAAAGAAGGGAAGGCAGCCATTATCCGAGGAGTGAATTTTATTTCTGAGTGAAGAAAGAAACGTCGCGATTTAAAGAAAAAGGGAAGCTTATGGAAGAAGACGAGCTACAGCATTCTGATGGAACGAAAAAGTGGCCGTTGCGAAAGAATTCATCTGCGTTGACTAAGTTATATATAAATATTAAATTTAAATTTAAACGTCTCGATAAAAGCAACTTAAAGTTCCGACATCCTATCAAGGCGTGCCGCTAGGCGTCTATAACGTTATACACCTATTCCGAACTCAATGGAAAAGGTTTCGAGTCCTAATTCAGTCGTATAGAGAAGATAACTTTTAGATCGACTATTAAAATTAATTCAATTAATATTTTCTAGGCATTTACATTCCGTACGATCACATGGAAGCTACGAAAGCCACGAAATTTAAAATCCGATAATAATCCAATATTACGGATCCATTGGAACTGGTTTCGTAAAATTCCGAGACTGTGCCTCGGATGGCTATTTTTAAATATGAATTTAAACGATATATTTTAAAATCGAACAAACAAATGTTAAATTCAAATTTTAGCTCATCTATTATTTTCGGTATAATTAATATAAATTCTATAAGCCTTTAAAATATTTTAAACAAGCTTACTACCCCAGATTTAATATTTTACCCGATATTCAATTACTATTTTAATAATTAATTAATTCAATAGGTCGTTGTATTTAAATTCTGAATCCTTTCTATCATATAAAACCAAACTGTTCATATTAAAATCAAATTAAAGTTCTAATTAAATACTTAAATCCAATTTAAATATTGCAAATTAGCCGTTCAAAAATCCGGGTCGTTACGTTCCTCCCCCCTTAAAAGAATTTCATCCCCGAAATTACTAATACAGAAGAATGTCCTACCGCGCTCACTTCTTAATAGCTACTTAGTTAGATTTGTTGTTCACTTTCCTAATCTTCCCTTTTACCCAAATAATTGATTTTATATTCTAACTTCAAAATCCTTATTTCAATTCTACTTTCAAAACATTTTGCCGTTAACAAAATAATTTTTTCAAAAATTTTCCAAATTATTCTAACTCCCAAAATTTCTGGAAAATTTTGGCAGAGTCTCCTTTGTATGGAGGAGCTTTTGCAATTTGACAATAGATATAAATTTATATACATTGACCCACACGGTCGGAAAAACCAAAAACAGTTCATATTTCCTAGTTTGTATTGCGTAGGCGTACCTTATTTAGCATTTTAAGCAAGCGGCGTATTTATTAAGCATTTGCGTGCCCAAACTGTAACAACCCGATATTCGCGTCAATTCATAATCGACGTTAAAACGATTTATATTTTTTCGTCAATTGCCATTTTGAAGTTTTTAAAATTTAAATTAAAATTTAAATTACAAATTGTTATAAAGTTTGAGGGGCTTTGATTTTTAAATAGTGGTCCACCTTTCTTTTATTTTGGGCCGAGACAATTGTTTAAGCAATAAACCCGTTCTCTCCCCTTACCCATTTCCGTTTTGTAAAACCCTAACCTAAAATATTCGAGAGGAGCAAATAATGGCGGCATCTCCCTGCTCGCCCTCGCGCTCATTCATCTTCACTTCCGTTCGTGGCAAAGGTGAGTTTGCTCACATCTAATTCTTGGCTCGAGTTATTTGTGTGTTTTGTCGCTTGAATTCTTGGATGATTATTGCTTCGAATTTTAGTGATTTCGATTTGAACTTGTGTGATTTTTACTCACATCTATTTCTACTTGGTTTTCTCGGCACTGTTTTGTTGAGATGTTGATGTATTCGATTTTGTTTTAATATTGGAGATGATTCTGACTTGATTTGATTTTGCTCGATGTTGATAAAAAATTTATGACTTCGGCAATTACAGTAGTCGGTTGCGAATTGGGTTTGATCATGTGGATTTGACTTGTTTTGCCTTGTGCCTTAGATAGTCTGACCACTGCGTTTCATATGTAATGCTGCTCTAATTGAAAATCTGAGGCCAATTTCTTATTCTCAGGCCAATTGATTTTCTTATTGTTTCATGTTTCCCTTACTGAAAATGCATTTGAAAGTTTGAAATCTTTCACCCCTACAGAAACAAATACATATAGTGTTGTATGTTTGGAATAGAGGTCAATCTCTGTGCCATTATTCTGGACAAACAATTAATTATATATAAGCTTGCCTCTGTACTTGCCTGAGATAAACAACATGTTGTAAATTCCTGGCCAACTGTTCTAGTCGAAACTTGTGTAAATTGTCTTGCTTATTAGTACAACTAAAGTTATGTTGAAAGTTGAAGTTCCATTTATGAACATAAATATACCTGCTGTTATCTATAGGTATCACTGCACCTAATGCCGAGCACATATTTGTGCTGTTGTCAGGCTATATTAAATGTGGGTTAGCTTTGAGATTTGTTGTTTTCTAGATTTCAATTTATTGATTTCTAAATATTTGCTGCTTGAACTTTGATTGGTTGAAGCTTTGTTTGCCTGGTTCACCTCTGTTGATTTCATTGGTGACTGACACTGTTTGCGCCAAAATTGGTCACAAACACCCAAAGTCGTGAAAGCACCCGTTTGCGTGTTCAATTCGATAATATTCAACACAGAACTCAGCAACAATCAATATATAATTCAGCTCTAAGTAACAAATCGCAGTAAGTCACAAACAACAATCGCAAACACAGGATTTATAGTGGTTCGGCGTTCGCGCCTACGTCCACTCTGAAGGATTTCTCTTTATTGCCTTGTTCGATTCAATCGATTACAATGGATTACAGTAGATATTAGCTCCAATATCTGAATACAACAGTGATTATGATAGATAGACTTGAATCCGGCAGAGTCTTGGCGTTCAATGGCAGAAGTTGTTCGAAGCCCCCCCTTTCTGAAGGCTTCAGGGTGCTATTTATAGGCGTTGGAGGCCCAGATCTTGCTGAAATTTCGTGAGACTTCTTCTGGCACGTGAGTGGGCCCACGCGACCGACCCCACCAAGTTTCGTCTCGATCTGACATCGGTTCGAAGTGATTTCGAACCCATCAAGAAATGGTCCAATCGAGCTGAAACTTGGCAGGAACAATCTTTACCTCATATGGAAGCTACTGTGAAAATTTGGTTGCATTTGGATGTGCGGTTAAGGAGATATGCTCGGTTCGAAATTAGCATTTTCGGTTGGCTGTGTCGTTCGAACCCATGAGTTCGAACCCATGATTTCGAATCCATCAGTGCACGTGGGCTTGCAGTGACGTGGCGCGCATTCCTCGAATCGATCCTAACTTATCTCCGAATGGACCGCTTCGACTCCGTGAACTACGGCGAGCACGTCATCCAAACCGATTGACTCGGTGGATTCGAAATAGGAAGTATTCCTGGTTTCGAACGTGACTGATTCGAATCCAGGAATCCTTATGGGTTCGAACTTGATCGGTTCGAACTGGGTCACTCGATGGGTTCGAAGTGAGGATGCGAGGCTGAGTGAAGTCATGGATTCGAAGGTACGCCACTGTGGTGGATTCGAAGGCGATGGAGTCGAAAGCGATGGAGTCGAGGCAGGTACTAGCCGATGGGTTCGAACGTGGCTTGGGTTCGAACTCCATGGCTTCGAAGGCAAGGACGTGGATGGGTTCGAACTAGGTGGGTTCGAAGGAGAGGGCGTGGATGGTTTCGAACAGCATGGGTTCGAAGGAGAGGGCGTGGATGGTTTCGAATAGGAGGGGTTCGAAAAGGATGGGTTCGAACTTCATGGTTTCGAACCAGACAATGACTATTTCTCTTCACACTGAATCCATCATATCTTGAGCATACAAACTCGGATTGACTTGAAACTTGAAATGATGGCTCCTACAACCTTTCTTGTCGTGTCCTATCAATTGTGGCCTGATCCGGACTCGGGCAAAATTCATCGATATCCATAGCTAAGTGAAGTATATCCAATCTCTGAGATGAACTGTTTCCCGTTTTCGACCAATCTTTCGGTATCACGGCTTTGCCAAAAAGCGGGATAACAGACACTGCTCAGTTGCTTGTATCAACCCCATTTCCAGGTTACATGTAATCTTGTTGAAGTTGTTGAACTAGTGTTCTTGTGGTTTGCTGTAGCAATTCATCACACTTGAATTGCATTTGAGTTTCTTTTCAAATCCATCTTCTTGCTTCTTACTACTATGTGCACTTGATTTAGTTATACACTTACTGTGCACATTCCATATCATGCCCCTGATATTGTGCATATCATTTTTACCATTATGTCATTCAGTTTGTATTATTATTTCATCATGCTTGCTGTTTGACCTGCTGCACTATATGTTGTGTTGCCATCTTCTTTGTATTTGCAGTTCTCTACTGCCCCTTTAACTTGCTTATGCTCCCTGGAGACGTAGCATTCATTCTTTACTCCTTTGATTTGTCGCAGTCGTTGTACTGCATATATTGGGGACTGTCCAATTGAGTTAGTTCACTGATGCAATCATTTGCATATCACTCGATTGCCCCTTTTATTACATGTTCTTCAAGACAGATTGCATACCGTTGCATTGTTGGTCTTGTAATTATGTCTCGGTGGTGCATTGTATTTGTTGTCGGTTCTTTACTTTTTGAACCTGTCTTTGAGATGTACTGTGACTATCTATTTCATATGTTGCAGTCTTGAGTTTCTTGTAATGGCCATGTGTGTCTGCTGCACTACATAGTAGCCATGTTGGTGCATTTTGTCGTGTTGGGTCACCATGTCAGTGCTTTATTAACCTGGTTAGCATGCAGTTCCATGTTGCCATTTCTATATCCATTTTGTTAAGGCGCTGTTCGTTATGTACATTCAAATGTGTACATATTTTTCTTTCATTTGGTGGAAGTTTTAACTGTTGCCATCATGTACAGCCTGTTGTACATTGCTCTTCATATTAGTGCATTGGGCCCTTATTCCTTTTAGTTCATACTGTATATCTTTGTGTGCTAGTTGCCATGCACATTCTCCATGTCTGCCTTCTTAACCACTGAGGCCGTGGTATTTGATATTTGAATCTTCATTGATTTCGGTTCGTTGATCATTGGGTACATCGTCACTGTAGTGGCACGGTAGTGCACGCAAGCGTGAACTGCAGCCACACGGTATTCAATGGGTACATCATCACTATAGTGGCAAGGCAGTGCACGCAAGCGTGAACTGTAGCCACACGGTATGGTTTTATGATATCTATCTTGTTTTGATTAATTGATCTTTTGCATATTCCATATGCTGTAGTGGCGAGGCAGTGCACGCGTGCGTGTACTGCAGCCCTACTCGACTTAATATTTTAATTGATATTTAAATGTTTTGAACTGTTTTGTTTATTTCAATTCAATATTCTGAGTTGCATTCTGATTTGGTTTAATTACTGTCGTCTATTCATTATTTAATTATTATTGCTTCTGTGCACTAATAACTGAGTTTGAATTAGACCGACCCGAGTATTATTTTCTTTTGAATTTAATACTCGGGTCAGACCGAGTATTTCAGGTTGTAGATATTCTGCTTTGGGTTGCTGCTAGAGCTATGAAGTTCTTTCATATCTTTTGGAGTAGTCGTCGTCATTTGTAGTAGTCTGTAAAATTGTATAGGAAGATATGTATTCATGTATATTAAATACGTTAATGTACTTGTATATGTAACTTCCTTAGTCGACTGTTGTAGTTGTATCATATGTACCGTGTCAAATGTATTGTAACTGACATCAGTTATTGTATATATGAGACTTTCTGTTTTATTTGTGTTCCGCATTATATTATCTGTGTGATATTTTATATTTACCGTTCTAAACTATTACGAACCATCGTAGTTCGTTTTATACTGGAATTGGGGTATGTCGATGGGAGAAAATAAATCAGAGATGAAAAAAAAAATGAAAGAAAATATATTTATATACCACTCCCATTGAGATAACCAATACTAGTATAAGGCCTAACTATTGATGGTCGCTCCTCAACAGCCTTATTCTCCGTGCTAGTTGACAGCACTACTCCGTAGTGTTCTTGGCTAGCGTGGGTATAGAGGTGGGGCGTCACAGCTTGGTATCAGAGCGTGGAGTTTAGAACAAATATAAAACATAACTTAGATAGTACATGTGTTACAACTATTTGTCGATGTTTAATCTCACATTTTTATCTAAAATCATTTTTGATTTGTTAGGTATGAATTCCTAACTCTTATTCATGAGCATTGCTGCTATTCTTCGTTGCACATGCCCATTTGAGTTTGCACTGCTAAGTATCATTGTGTATATGCTTTACCAAGTTGCATACTGCTGCAACTCGTACCCACTTCAATTTGAACTCGCATTGTTTATTCGAACTGCTGTATATATGCATTCTTATCTCTAATTCGTGTACTTAATGCAGTCTCCTTACAATTGGGTTTTGGGTATCAATCTTTGAGACATATTGCATTTCAATTGTCGACTCTGTCAGCTTATCCATGGTTTTTGGTTTTCATGTGCCTCTCTTTGATAGTTTTAAAATTTCTTTGGTATAAAAGAAATTGTCTTGGACTTTGCCTTGTCGATATCGACGTTGACTTGACTTTTACTTTTGTTAAAGTCATTCATGCATTTATGCTCGTTTTGCTTCGTTTTTCCAATTGTTGATCGATTCTTCTTTTCCGATTAGTTATTATCACCTTTGTCGACTTTGATAACTTCTATTTCAGGAATGTTTGGGTATTCCTACTTTGATGGATTTGGAATCGAATTCTTTGGATTTTATTCACGTCTTCGAATGTGAATCTTAGTGAATTGATTTGGTTTTCGAATTTAATCGATTCTTGATTATTTCCCGATTTGTTGCTATCATTTATTAGCAACTTTGATGACCTTTTCTTCGGGATTTTTGTGAACATACCTTTCGATGAATTCGGTATCGATTTCTTTGGATTCTATTCACGTCTTCGTATGTGAATTCTTGTGATTGATTGTTTCTACAATCATTTTTGTGATTTGTCACTTTAAAAATATAAAGGTTTCAATACTAGTAGTAAACATCAAAACTCTTTTATCAAAATGTTTTCAACTCTATTTTCAATATAAAACTCTTTTTCTCAAACCGTTTTCTAATCTACTAGTATATACAAGCCTTTACCTCACTCGGATGAGAAATCTAATTAAACGGCTTAGTAAAACAAGTGGTATGAAACGCTTGCGTTTGCTTCGTCGGTTAATTCTTGGACTTGTTCGATTGAACCTCATGTGACAATTTTCTAGTGAAGATTTACAATTTGTTCGTAAATATTTAAGTTAAGCAAGTGGTTATGGGACATGAAGCTAAACTTTTATATTTACTAACTTAGTGTAATTGACACTTCTCGTTGATCATGATGATCATTTTTATGGTTAGACTAGGCCTCATCGGTGTGATTTCGTCTCACACATATCTCTTGGGCTTTGAGGATTGTCTAGACACCACTTATGTGATTTCATTCACACATACTTTTCTTTTGATTGCGAGGTTAGTCTTGACCTCAATCTGTGTGATTCCGACTCACACATGTGGGGTAGCGCCCCACGGTCTTCGGGCCATTCGTGTGTCAAAATTAATGGCTTGCAACCATGAGATAGCGTCTCGTTATGCGTTGCACGTGTTGATGATTTTCATGCTCATATGTAGGTGAGATTCCGTGCTCCCGTTCTCGCTTTGCGTTGCACGTGTTGATGATTTTTCATGCTCGCGTGTAGGTGAGATTCCGTGCTCCCGTTCTCGCTTTGCGTTGCACGTGTTGATGATTTTTCATGCTCGCGTGTAGGTGAGATTCCGTGCTCCCGTTCTCGCTTTGCGTTGCACGTGTTGATGATTTTCATGCTCATGTGCAGGTGAGATTCCGTGCTCCCGTTCTCGCTTTGCGTTGCACGTGTTGATGATTTTTCATGCTCGCGTGTAGGTGAGATTCCGTGCTCCCGTTCTCGCTTTGCGTTGCACGTGTTGGTGATTTTCATGCTCACGTGTAGGTGAGATTCCGTGCTCCCGTTCTCGCTTTGCATTGCACGTGTTGGTGAGTTTTCATGCTCGCATGTAGGTGAGTTTTCGTGCTCCCGTTCTCGTTATGCGTTACATGTGCTGATGAGTTTTCATGCTCGCGTGTAGGT
The DNA here is from genome assembly GCA_030765085.1 of Allium cepa. Lineage (NCBI taxonomy): Eukaryota > Viridiplantae > Streptophyta > Magnoliopsida > Asparagales > Amaryllidaceae > Allium > Allium cepa. The sequence continues at coordinate 969,332,175 of CM060935.1, forward strand.
GAGTTTTCGTGCTCCCGTTCTCGTTATGCGTTACATGTGTTGATGAATTTTCATGCTCGCGTGTAGGTGAGTTTTCATACTCCGTTCGAGTTTTCATACTCCGTTCGAGTTTTCATACTCCGTTCGAGTTTTCATACTCCCGTTCGAGTTTTCATACTTTCATCTTGTGATTTCTGGATTTCTTGTGATGATTTCTAGAATTTGTGCTTCACCAATTTTCGTGATTTCTATTGATAAGTTTTATCAATTTTTGTGCATTGGTGAATTCATGTGTTATTGACTTGTTATGAATACAAGTTTAGGGTATGATACCCCTTCCTATCTTTGAGAAGATTCTTGTGACATTTTTGATGAACGAAAATTCATTGGTATTATATTTTGATGCCAATTATTTCGATGAAATTTTGACGTATGTCGAAGTTGCTACTGACGTTGCTATTTTAATCACGTGTTTTAAATTTTTTTGTTATTCTTCAAAATTGTTTCAAAATTAAAATTAAAATTGTTTACAAAATTTTTATAGTTTATGCTTTCAAAAGAATGAGGAAGCGATTTAAACGTTTCAGAAAAATCGAGGACTATGACCCCTTTCTTTTACTGATTCGCTTAATTCCGGACTTGTCCGTTTGAGAATGTAAAATGTTATTTTAAAATATACAGTTTTGACTTTGAGCAACATTCTATCCACATCATTGCTTCGGGGGTTGAGCGCCTTCGAAATAAAGATGTTTCTCTTATGAAGTTCTGTGACTCTCAAATCCTAAGGATTTCACTTAGGAATCCGGAGAATCCATCGAGCAAACACGTTCAGCCTTACTTTTTCCTGCTCTACAGGGTGAACTTCCTATTTCAAAATTCTCCATCTTGTGTCGTTGTGTTTTGGGGTTGTTACCTTTTGCCCATTTATTTCTTAAGATTGCGAGGACGCAATTTCTTTAAGGAGGGGAGTCTGTAACAACCCGATATTCGCGTCAATTCATAATCGACGTTAAAACGATTTATATTTTTTCGTCAATTGCCATTTTGAAGTTTTTAAAATTTAAATTTAAATTTAAATTACAAATTGTTATAAAGTTTGAGGGGCTTTGATTTTTAAATAGTGGTCCACCTTTCTTTTATTTTGGGCCGAGACAATTGTTTAAGCAATAAACCTGTTCTCTCCCCTTACCCATTTCCATTTTTTAAAACCCTAACCTAAAATATTCGAGAGGAGCAAATAATGGCGGCATCTCCCTGCTCGCCCTCGCGCTCGTTCATCTTCACTTCCGTTCGTGGCAAAGGTGAGTTTGCTCACATCTAATTCTTGGCTCGAGTTATTTGTGTGTTTTGTCGCTTGAATTCTTGGATGATTATTGCTTCGAATTTTAGTGATTTCGATTTGAACTTGTGTGATTTTTACTCACATCTATTTCTACTTGGTTTTCTCGGCACTGTTTTGTTGAGATGTTGATGTATTCGATTTTGTTTTAATATTGGAGATGATTCTGACTTGATTCGATTTTGCTCGATGTTGATAAAATTTTTATGACTTCGGCAATTACAGTAGTCGGTTGGGAATTGGGTTTGATCATGTGGATTTGACTTGTTTTGCCTTGTGCCTTAGATAGTCTGACCACTGCGTTTCATATGTAATGCTGCTCTAATTGAAAATCTGAGGCCAATTTCTTATTCTCAGGCCAATTGATTTTCTTGTTGTTTCATGTTTCCCTTACTGAAAATGCATTTGAAAGTTTGAAATCTTTCACCCCTACAGAAACAAATACATATAGTGTTGTATGTTTGGAATAGAGGTCAATCTCTGTGCCATTATTCTGGACAAACAATTAATTATATATAAGCTAGCCTCTGTACTTGCCTGAGATAAACAACATGTTGTAAATTCCTGGCCAACTGTTCTAGTCGAAACTTGTGTAAATTGTCTTGCTTATTAGTACAACTGAAGTTATGTTGAAAGTTGAAGTTCCATTTATGAACATAAATATACCTGTTGTTATCTATAGGTATCACTGCACCTAATGCCGAGCACATATTTGTGCTGTTGTCAGGCTATATTAAATGTGGGTTAGCTTTGAGATTTGTTGTTTTCTAGATTTCAATTTATTGATTTCTAAATATTTGCTGCTTGAACTTTGATTGGTTGAAGCTCTGTTTGCCTGGTTCACCTCTGTTGATTTCATTGGTGACTGACACTGCTCAGTTGCTTGTATCAACCCATTTCCAGGTTACATGTAATCTTGTTGAAGTTGTTGAACTAGTGTTCTTGTGGTTTGCTGTAGCAATTCATCACACTTGAATTGCATTTGAGTTTCTTTTCAAATCCATCTTCTTGCTTCTTACTACTATGTGCACTTGATTTAGTTGTACACTTACTGTGCACATTCCATATCATGCCCCTGATATTGTGCATATCATTTTTACCATTATGTCATTCAGTTTGTATTATTATTTCATCATGCTTGCTGTTTGACCTGCTGCACTATATGTTGTGTTGCCATCTTCTTGGTATTTGCAGTTCTCTACTGCCCCTTTAACTTGCTTATGCTCCCTGGAGACGTAGCATTCATTCTTTACTCATTTGATTTGTCGCAGTCGTTGTACTGCATATATGGGGGACTGTCCAATTGAGTTAGTTCACTGATGCAATCATTTGCATATCACTCGATTGCCCCTTTTATTACATGTTCTTCAAGACAGATTGCATACCGTTGCATTGTTGGTCTTGTAATTATGTCTCGGTGGTGCATTGTATTTGTTGTCGGTTCTTTACTTTTTGAACCTGTCTTTGAGATGTACTGTGACTATCTATTTCATATGTTGCAGTCTTGAGTTTCTTGTAATGGCCATGTGTGTCTGCTGCACTACATAGTAGCCATGTTGGTGCATTTTGTCATGTTGGGTCACCATGTCAGTGCTTTATTAACCTGGTTAGCATGCAGTTCCATGTTGCCATTTCTATATCCATTTTGTTAAGGCGCTGTTCGTTATGTACATTCAAATATGTACATATTTTTCTTTCATTTGGTGGAAGTTTTAACTGTTTCCATCATGTACAGTCTGTTGTACATTGCTCTTCATATTAGTGCATTGGGCCCTTATTCCTTTTAGTTCATACTGTATATCTTTGTGTGCTAGTTGCCATGCACATTCTCCATGTCTGCCTTCTTGACCACTGAGGCCGTGGTATTTGATATTTGAATCTTCATTGATTTCGGTTCGTTGATCATTGGGTACATCGTCACTGTAGTGGCACGGTAGTGCACGCAAGCGTGAACTGCAGCCACACGGTATTCAATGGGTACATCATCACTGTAGTGGCAAGGCAGTGCACGCAAGCGTGAACTGCAGCCACACGGTATGGTTTTATGATATCTATCTTGTTTTGATTAATTGATCTTTTGCATATTCCATATGCTGTAGTGGCGAGGCAGTGCACGCGTGCGTGTACTGCAGCCCTACTCGACTTAATATTTTAATTGATATTTAAATGTTTTGAACTGTTTTGTTTATTTCAATTCAATATTCTGAGTTGCATTCTGATTTGGTTTAATTACTGTCGTCTATTCATTATTTAATTATTATTGCTTCTGTGCACTAATAACTGAGTTTGAATTAGACTGACCCGAGTATTATTTTCTTTTGAATTTAATACTCGGGTCAGACCGAGTATTTCAGGTTGTAGATATTCTGCTTTGGGTTGCTGCTAGAGCTATGAAGTTCTTTCATATCTTTTGGAGTAGTCGTCGTCATTTGTAGTAGTCTGTAAAATTGTATAGGAAGATATGTATTCATGTATATTAAATACGTTAATGTACTTGTATATGTAACTTCCTTAGTCGACTGTTGTAGTTGTATCATATGTACCGTGTCAAATGTATTGTAACTGACATCAGTTATTGTATATATGAGACTTTCTGTTTTATTTGTGTTCCGCGTTATATTATCTGTGTGATATTTTATATTTACTGTTCTAAACTATTACGAACCATCGTAGTTCGTTTTATACTGGAATTGGGGTATGTCGATGGGAGAAAATAAATCAGAGATGAAAAAAAAAATGAAAGAAAATATATTTATATACCACTCCCATTGAGATAACCAATACTAGTATAAGGCCTATCTATTGATGGTCGCTCCTCAACAGCCTTATTCTCCGTGCTAGTTGACAGCACTACTCCGTAGTGTTCTTGGCTAGCGTGGGTATAGAGGTGGGGCGTCACACAAACTCTCGCTAAACGGTCTTCTGTTACCTGTACTTACTCAATTTAAACACATAAGTAACATATTTATGAAATTTATAATATTTCATTTATTTAAACAGCTACAACACAACTATAACACATGTAATGCATTAGAAATACTTCCATAAGCCGTTTGCGAAGTTTCCAACTAGTTCAATTTGTTTTTAACTGTTTCATATACCATTTGCATTCAATACAAGTGATTAACAACTCATTTGCTTATCTTCAATTCATAATTATGTCCAAACAATTCATTTCAAATTTACTTGATTTCAAAATCAATCCATGCTACTTCTATCAGTTAATAATCACAAGGTATTTTTTATAAACAATATACACAACCAATTTCCATAAGCAATTAGTAAAGTCTCAATATTAACCCAATTGCTTCACTCGATTTCTATATTATCCTATCCAATTCGGAATGGTTTTTAGCATCATTTTCTTATATTCTATTCATTTTTAATCTAACCAACACATATTCATTGCATTTGATTCACAAGTCAAATTTTTATCTACTTTATCATTCCATAGAATTTTATTTACTTTCGTTTACATCGAACGACCAATTTAAGAAATTCGACGATATTTATTCAAACATTAATTTCTTCTGTTTTACAATCATTTAAAATTGATTCCAACTCAATTAATATTTGATTTCATTTTCATTTAAACTTATTCATAACCGTACACTGAATTTTATGTAATATGTTTGCATAGGTTTCTTTCGAAACCACTTTATTCAACTTGGAAACACCCAATTAAATAACCATTAACATATTTACTTAAGCTGAGCTTCTATTCAGTTATTTGCTTAAGTTATTTATTTTCTTCAACTTATTTCAATCTCATAACCCAAGTTTATTTTACTTGTGAACAATCTCCATTTTAAATCCTTGATTTGATTATCATTATTATTATTTCAACTCCATTTCACCTATAATTCAATTTATTTATCCACTTGTTCATTTTAAATTTTAAATTCACATTCATAGTTCACTTCCGAATCTATTTATTTAATTATAAGACCATTTCCACTTTTATTTCAACTCTCTTGAATTTTGTTTGTAACTCCATCCATTCTTGTTTCATTTGACCATACTCCAATTTAGTGTACTAACAATATACGTTGAATGTTATTTATTCAAGTTCAATTTAATTCAATTTACTTATCATTTTAAGTCCATTCCATTTTAATTTATTTACACACTATACATTAGCATTTTATTCTATCCTCGCGTTGGTTCCTTTCAAACCATTTTATTAAGCTCGATATTCCATGCTTATAAATTAATAATCATTTCCTAAATTAAACTCGCCCAAGTTTTCATTTACTGGGCTTTCACCCTTCCTCAAAGCCAAGCTTCTATTATTTTTGACTTAAGTTAATTTACTTACTTCAATCTCATACTTAAGTTCAGTTCCATTTAATTTGATTCTCATCTAATCAAATTCCATTTAATCTAATTAGCCATTCTCATAATCCATTTAAATTCAAATTCCATACCCAATTCATCGGAATTTATTTTATTAATAATAAGGTCATGTTTAACTTATTTATACTTGAATTGGATTTTATTTGCAAATGCAAACCATCTTTATTTCAATCCAATTCCACACCATTTCCATATATATATAATTCACCACCAATCCCAGTTGAATTTTATTTATAACTCGAGTTCATTCCCAACTCCATTATTATCTCATAATCCGACTTAGGTTCCATTTCCATATTCATTAAATAATTAATTATCCAATTTAGTTCACTTCCACTTCCCATTCCATATTGGATTTTTATATTTAAAATCATCTTATATTTTACCCGAGTTCAATTTTATTTTATAATTCAAGTTTGGATTTTTATTTCATTCTCCAAATACAAAACAATTTCATTTTGGCTTACTATTTAACTTCTCCATTTATTTTTTATTTATTTTTTATAAGTCACACAATTAAATTTTCTAACGTTTCTACCCATTTTAAGCTTGAATATATTCATATTTCATTTATTCTATTTGGGTTGAAATTTCACTCCTTTAGATTTATAAGTCATACACTTATTTATATTCACAATTCCATCCATTAACAATCAATCCCATTCACATTCTATTTAAATTCGAAAATTATATATTTTTACTTAGTCAAGTATATATATATATATATATATATATATATATATTATTTCAATGCTTTTAACCTTTATGGGCTATTTTAAATTCATTCACTCCAATACAATTTCTTATTCAACTTACTTTCACTTGTTAAAGTAAGAATTTTAATTCCACTCAATATTATTTACAACTCAATTGAATTTTATTACAATCTAATTTTATTTAACTTAACTTCAGTTAAATCTAGTATCATATTATACTCTTTAATCCACCAAATCACTTGGATTTAATTAAGTAAGAACATAATTTCATTTAATATCATCCATATCTCCATTCATTTCCTTTCAATTTGATTCCAACTTAATTCAAATACAACTGAATTTTATTCCAGATTAATTCAACTTACCTCCATTTACTTAGCTTAAATTAATTTCAACCCAATTTGATTTTGTCTTCCAATTCACATTTAATTTCTATTTTACCATTTCAATCATATTCAAAATTTATTAATTTATTTCTATTAAATTTTCTCAATCCGATTCATCTACATTCTAAATTTTATTTACTTCACCAATTTACTTATATTATTATTTCCCATCATTAGTTAAATTTCAAAAGTTAAATTTTTAAATTAATCCAAGTTAAATCCTTATTTTTGACTTCTTTTTCAATTTTAACTCCAAAATTCAATCTCATACTTTCCTTGGTTATATAAGCCATTTTAAATCCTTATAATCTTATTTGACTATCATACTATTATATAAACACTTTAATTATATATAATAATTTACAGAAAATTATTTCTTTTTATGTCAAAATATATTTTGGGTAAAATTATTTCATTTACCCATTTTCGAAAACAATATTGTGTCGAATTGTTCTATTCAAGTGTTTAGAAACCCATTCGGCCCAGTTGTACAGACTGTGCTGACGAAGGTTCATATGCCACTCAATAAATCAATCAACACAAAAGAAAACCATTTTGTATTCACTAACAAATACGCTCTCATATCTATTAATACACTCAAACTCATTCTAGAGTACTAATGACTCTATCTCTAATGAGTACATCCCACCAGAGCTAAGGTTCTCGCTTAACCTTTCAGCTCTGATACCATGTGTAGAGGCCCGCAAATCCGTACCCCTTTGAACTAACAAAATTTCATAACAGTTCAGTCCAAAGTGGCACAAAAGTACGAGTCTTCGGGTAAAAGAAGAAAGAGGTAGAAAAAGAAGAAAATAAAACAATATCAGAGTCTCACAATCGCAGCGGAACAAAATATAATATATAATAACAGCTTTTAAATACAAAGAAATCTGTACTGTATACATATACATACATACCATCATCAGAGTACTACAAACATCCATACGGAGACAACTTAATATTTTTCCATACACAGTGGAAATAATAGTCAAATACGGAAGTACGCTCTGTCATCAGCTCGTCTCCTGAACTCCTTAGCTTTTAACCTGATCCTGTTTAACTCGGTCTGACCCGAGCATCATATAAAACAACACTCGAGTCAGTCTGGATAACCAACGTGAGAAAATCACACTCAATTGGATTATTATATTTTCAAAAATCCTTTGAAAAACAAAAGGCATCTCGTAAGACCACGCCACAAATAAACATGTCGGGTTTTTACCTTACGATAGCCAAAACATTTTTATCAAATTCGTCTGATATTATAATAGTGTCTATAGAAAGTAAAATAGAATCTAGCTGAAATGCTTGCATCTCACGTTTCAGCAATAGTTGGGCACAATCAAAACCGTACAGATGCTTATTGGAGACTGGATTCCATACAATGGCAGGGCTACAGGGGTACCGCCCGTCACAGTACCTGGTCTATATCAGAGTACCAAGGAGCCACCCTAACTCCCCTGCAACACAAGACCGGAACCATCCCTTACTGGACAGTCCCAAGCAAGATCACCCCGTGGTTGGCGCGATCAACCACCCACTAAGCCGAAATAAAAAGGGACATCTAGACAGGGAAAACCTTACTCTCAAGTGGGGGCTACCCACGAAGCCTTGTTGCACCTTCCCTGTTTTAACCATTCCCGGTTGATGAGGCTTGAGGCTAAGCATTATCTTTCAAGAACGAGTCCCACTTAGAATGCTCATCGTCCCCCTGACGATGTTCTGAAAGCATTCGTCCATACAAGTTACCCTGGGTCTGGACAAACTGAATCACCATCTTCAACTCTTCACGGTCTTCATTTGTATTCGTTCAAACCGGATCGAAGTGGTTTTCGGACAATTAAATCTGATCCCGGACTCTTCGAAACGATCAGCGCATTGTCCAATATTGATAGTCGGTGATTTAACTATCAATTAATCATTCACAAGCAACCATCAAATAATTTCGTCAAATTATTTATTTCAAATATCATTCAGATATTATTTCTATTCAACCCATTTAAATAAATTTTCAACTCCTTTTTAATTTTTCCCATGAAATCATTTATATGATTTCTCACACTTTAATTACATTTCGATTTACCCCTTTGAAAATATTCTTTATTTTCTTATTCTTTTCTCAAAATCAATTCACGCTTTTGCTTATAAATTCTTAAACCCGATTGCCCACTTACTTTGTGAATCTTTATTCTGTTTCCAGAAAACTCTTATTTTATACTTAAAAATTTATTTAAGTTTCTTTAACTCTACTTAGAAGATTTCTTCTAAATCTTATTCATTTACTAAATTCGTTTATCATCTCAAGAGACTTTATGATTGGATTTTCAAAAAGAAATATTTGAAAACATCTAAAGTTATATAATAGAATAATAATATTATTTTAAATTATGGTTTGAAGGAAATATTAAATATAAACATTAAAATTTATATCAAATTATTAATAAGACTCAAAGCCGTTTTTAGAAAATTTGAGTGTATAATAAATTACTAAGCTTTCGAATAACTAATTTGACATATTTATAGTTCATAAAATTTTATAGTAGTAATTTAAAAATATTCCTTTAAAATAAGTTTATCATTTTTAGAAAACCCAATATCCACATAGAAAGGTCTCTTTTCCAAATTCACACTTATCACCATCGGAAATATTCAACTATTTCCTTCCAACAAATTTCACATCTAAATATAAGTTCAGTTTGACTTATCTTTTCCAATATACACTGATATTTCCCTATCTCATCTATAAACTCCATTTATAAGTTTATAAAATCTCCTTGAGTTCTCCCTTTTTTATTATAAAATAGTTTTATTTAAGAATTCCATCTTATAATTTATTTATTTATTTATATAAATCTCAATATTGCTCTTTATATAAATTCCATTCATGACTTAATAAAATTTTCCTTTTTATTCATAATAAAATTTCCTTTACTTCTTAATAGAATTCTTAATTGTACTTCTTAATAACATCTTCTTTTTAATTCTTAATAAAATTTCACTTATTGATTACAATAATTCTTTAGGTGTTAATATATTTAAATCTTTCCAAAAACTCAACTTTAACTAATTTTCAGTTTATAAGATATCTATATTTCTTTTTCTTCATTCTCTATTTGAAGTAGATTCATTATTTCAATGATTATTTTCTATTGAGTTTTATTTATCTTTGTTAAATTAATTAATTTAATTTATAAATTTCAAACTTCAATTTCAATTTTATTTTACTCTTAATAATTCAATTCACATACAAATCTATATCAATTACTTCATCCAGTCATATCACAACATATATAATGAGAAGTAAATACTTTTGAGGAATCATGTTGGATCCCTCCAGCCTGGTTCCCTGCATCCACAGATGTTAGCACAAAATAAATATCAATTCCACTTCAAAGTGGGATATCACGGTATACGGGTTTATAATATCATTCAGTGAATAAACTATTCTAAAACAACCAAACACATCCAATGATTTAAATTTAACATTTAAATTTTTAACTATGGAATCCAAATGAGTGAGAAAGTCTCACCTTTGCTTTTAAGTTGCAATCCTTTCCAATCTTGACCCGATTTCTTGACGGTTGACCTTATATAAACAATTATCTGATTTTTATCAATATTCGAACAAATCGAACAATTTATTTCCGTTTAAATAACTTTATTTTAATCTAATAATTTAATTTTAAATAATAATAATTCTTCTTTTTTTTTAAACATCTTTTAGAGATTAGAATAATTTAAACTGATTAATTGAATAGATAAATCATTAAAATAACTGGTAATTAAATAAAGTATGTCTATATTTTTATTATTTCCCTTTTGGAATTACATACATACATACATACATACATACATACATACATACATACATATATATATATATTTTTACTTATAAATTTATCTATATGGATTTAACAATCTTTCTTTATAGAAATCCCCAACATTTTTGAAATCCCCTTTTTTTCAACTCGTATCTATATAAAATAATCTATATCAGTTTTAAAAATCTAATTTTTGTATATACTTTTATATTCCAAATTATATATAAATATATATTTGCTACTACTTACTGTTTATCTACATATATTTTAGAGTAAATTAAGATTAGCTTAAACATTTTAAATCGTTCAACAGAAATTTTCCTTTTTACTGCAAATTTATTCACATATACATATAAATTTAATCAAAGAAAATACCTTACTAAATGACGCACTTGAATCCAGAGCAGCTCTGACCAAAGCGAGACGCAACCCAGACTTCACGCCTATGACGCCAACACAACTGCGTGCTCCAAGTCCCCAACTTCCATCACCGCGCGCGACATACGAACGCATCCAACATCCCGTCCAAACCCCAACAATTGCGACTCCGCCACGCCCACAGTCGCTAGTTGCACGCCTCACGAACGTCGCCGCTGCCCCATCTCCTCGCTCTCGATTGCCGCCCAGCGAAACCCTCGCGCGCTTTGAATTCGCATGCGATCGAAAATAAACGACCTCCCCATCGTACGCGTGAGATCATGCACGATATGATTTAGGGTTTTCTTTATTATTTTTTTATGTCGTTGAATCGGTATGAAGGAAGAAAAAGGGGAAAACGAAGAGGGTTTGGAAAATAAAAAATATGACGAAGGGTTTGGATTCGCGACTATAAAGAAGGGAAGGCAGCCATTATCTGAGGAGTGAATTTTATTTCTGAGTGAAGAAAGAAACGTCGCGATTTAAAGAAAAAGGGAAGCTTATGGAAGAAGACGAGCTGTAGCATTCTGATGGAACGGAAAAGTGGCCGTTGCGAAAGAATTCGTCTGCGTTGACTAAGTTATATATAAATATTAAATTTAAATTCAAACGTCTCGATAAAAGCAACTTAAAGTTCCGACATCCTATCAAGGCGTGCCGCTAGGCATCTATAACGTTATACACCTATTCCGAATCCAATGGAAAAAGTTTCGAGTCCTAATTCAGTCGTATAGAGAAGATAACTTTTAGATCGACTATTAAAATTAATTCAATTAATTATTTTCTAGGCGTTTACATTCCATACGATCACACGGTAGCTCCGAAAGCCACAAAATTTGAAATCCGATAATAACCCAATATTACGGATCCAATGGAACTGGTTTCGTCAAATTCCAAGACTGTGCCTCAGATGACTATTTTTAAATATTAATTTAAACGATATATTTTAAAATCGAACAAACCACTGTTAAATTCAAATTTTAACTCATCTATTATTTTCAGTATTATTAATATAAATTCTATAATCCTTTAAAATATTTTAAACAAGCTTACTACCCCAGATTTAATATTTTATCCGATATTCAATTACTATTTTAATAATTAATTAATTCAATAGGTCGTTATATTTAAATTCTGAATCCTTTCTATCATATAAAACCAAACTGTTCATATTAAAATCAAATTAAAGTTATAATTAAATATTTAAGTCCAATTTAAATATTGCAAATTAGCCGTTCAAAAATCTGGGTCGTTACAAAACGAGTAAATATCACACTTTGAAGTTAGTTTGTCATCAATATCTAATAAAGAATTCATAAAGCTCATTAATGCCATTATCATTTCATTGGAAGTAAAGCCTTATATTCGATACACAAAATAACCCAAGTGCATTCACATACTTATCTACTAAAGAAAATGTCTATTTAATGTCAATTTGGTTAACAACAGTATAGTGACTTCCATTATCACAATATCCAATGTATCTACCTCTTCCGCCACTATGCATGTTTCCACTTTGGCTTAACATTTTCTTCTCATTTTTCCTATCAGACATTTCATTCACATAATAAGAATTTTACAAAACCTGAAAAGTACAACGATGATTCTAAAGTTTTACTAATTATCTAAATGTAAAGGGTCTATTTATCTACAATTGGGTATTGCCGGTTATTTGAATATGAAGAGTTTGTGTAATTTATGGGTATGTTGAATTTCGCATCTTCTACAGTGGTTCTTTCCCATTTCCATACACATTTGACGTGTTTACTTACCACATTCGTTTAACAATGTTATAAATTTCAACTAGATTGAGCTTAAACTACAAATTATACAAATTATACGCCGAAAGAGACATTTAATGTAGCATTGTCTAGCTCAAAAGTTGCTACATTTTTATGCTATTAATTTTGTATAAGTAAAAATAATGAACATAGTACGAACATATTTATACACTTGTACTGTGGCTGCAACTACATAGTACGAACATATTTATACATGTAGTAGTTACTTACATTTTCAACACTGAATTTTATTTACCTAATAGTTTTAAGTACTTGATATTAATTTTTTGATGTTAGATTATTTAGGCAAGTGAAAATATGTCCACTACCAAGGAGAAATGCAACCTTAATACAGCAATTGAAGAAAGAAGTAAAGAATGGTAGGCTGGAGACTATGGAAGTGCTTGAACATGTTCATCAATTAAGAAACTAAAAAAAAGATGTATGCACTTATTAGTACAGCACGTGCAAAGAAAGCAGCTGTCATCTTTCTTCCTTCAAAATTAATGTTTTTGATCTTGACATTGTGGTCTATGGCATATTAGGTGATAATCTTAGCTGTAGTTGGCATAAGGTGTTCGAGTTCACTAGAACTCAAACTATCAATGTAGCTTAATCTACACCTATATTGCGCTTTGTTTCATTGGCCAATTAAGACAAAGGCAAGTTGCTTTGCCTTCTATTACTAATTTTATCATGACTCTATCTTTTTACCTCAGGTTATAAAGTGTAGATAAAACATTGAAAATCATAATAGCACAATATGGATGGACTTGATTTGGAGGATGTAGTGTGGGATATATTTGCATCAATTGGTTCACCGAAGGTACTCATCTACCGTTTCATCTTTAATTATATCACTTTAGATCTCATCTAGACATACACATTTCCCTCTCAAATTTCAAGACTAAGAAGTGATATTACTAAGTTATTTTCATCTTTATTCATAAATAATTCAAAAGCAATTAACGCATACCATTGTTGAGAGTAGGTTTTTTATTTTCATAACCAATTTTACTCGATTGTTGATATACAATTGGTGAGCAAACAAAGAAAACAATAGAGATGCAAGTCAGGACAATCACGCTTTTGTGCTACATGAATTTGCAGATTATAATGTACGAGTATTTAGAATGTGATCTACTTATTGATGTTTTTTTACTTCACAAAACTCAATCCAAATAAAAAAATAATTTAAATTGAACAACTATAAATCCATAAGTTGGAAATAACATACTGTCAATAGGCTACATTGAGAATAATATACATCTATACCAAGGCAGGATTATGAAATAACATACATTTTTCATCAAATAGAATGTAATCTGTTGCTCTTTGAAACAGTTAGTTGGCAAAGGAAAACTTAATATAAATATGTACATAACATTTTGCATCAATTTTAACTCATATACAAGGCTGACCATAAAATATTACCGTCACATTGTTTGTAATTTATTAATTGCATGTTCTGTTAAACAAATGGAAAAAATATTGGTATAGTTTGAGTTTTATCTGGTTGATAGTCCAGTTAATTTAATGAAGTAACGAATTAATGTTACTTTATTTTAACAGTCCATAGAGAAACTTATGTCAGTACTGAAAAAATGTTCATGTAGTTTGATGTTAGTACTACAACTATCCGCTGCTTTGAAGTATATTATGTTTTCCTTCATTTAATTTTTTTATTGTATTAGGATTATAGTGTATGTAAAATCCATTGTCAAATGCTTCAACCGGCTTTAAGTTGTAACTACAAACCTTATCGACTCTTTTGGCCTATTCTGTTATGTTATTCTCATTTTCCATTAGTGTATTTGTTTCAATGATAACTCTTTTTTGACAAGTATTGGTAAAAGAGGTGTATGAGGGCATTGTTCTTGGAACTATTCTTGCCTTAATCAAGCTTCAAGTATTTGCATGGTCATTTTAAATATTGCAGTAAATTTTTTACATCATGGTTCATACATGTAACTACCTATTCTTATGAAAAAATTTATATCATATATACAACTTTGTAGGAGGTTGATGGTGTAGATGCAACATTGCATACATTATGCCGCTACTATTGATAAAATACATTTGTTTGTTGCACTCAAGGTTAGTTATGGTTCATTCAACTTTATTTCCATATCACATCATTTAGTTTTCATAACTTGGTTTGTTACCAATACACTAATAAGTTGTATGTAAAAAAATTTAAGGGAGAGAAACAAGAGGGATTTTTTTTTGAAATTTCATGTGTAATTACGTGATTCCAAATTTTCAAACTTGAATGGTTTTGATGTTTTTCCACTACTTTCCATTTTCTTCAATGAATTTGGTTCTTATCTGTTTGTTTATCTCTTCGTTTGCAACATTTTCATTAGGCAGTGGCTGAATTATTATGCATGTTTATAGTTGTCCAACTGTACATTGGTAAACAAATTCAGTTTTTGTGCTCACCCATTATCTCATTTGTCTACTTTTTATTTTGCCACAACTGAACTCATAAATAAAATGATTAATTGATATTTATTATTCACTTAGTTACATGTATGAACTAAAGACAGTAGCGCTTACTTAGATAGTTGACAATTTCTGAATACTTGACAGCTGGAAAAATACTTAGGCAAGTGTAACATTTTGACATCAACAGCATGGAGAAATGCTTTGGGAAGGCCTCACTGATGTGATAATTCACAAAAATCAGACCAATTGGATGAGTTTAAGATGCAAAAGGTAAAAGAGATAACCATTGATTGAAGAAATGTAAATTTCTGAGTTATATTGTATATGTTCCACGAATTTAAGGTGATAAAAGAATATGTGTGTATTTTTTCCAATGCAGCTGAACTACTATTGCAGTAAGCTTTCGAATTTGGAGTTGGAAAAAAATGATTAAGATGCAAGCTCTATATATATGTAAATTTTCATGTAGTTATTGTGTTAAATATTTATTACATGAATTTTATTGAGTAAATGATTCGGAGCTAAAAGCTTATGTTGATATATGATGGTGGTGTTAATTGCTAACTCCAACTTTACTTAATACATTTTTAAAAATAAATGGAAAGTGCATAGTTTAAATGATTTTACACCTATATTTCTACGGAACTAACACATCCACATGAGAATAATAACATTATGATGTTGATAATGTTTGTGTATTTTGGAATTGTAGAATAATGTAAGTTTGATCATGTTTAAACATCATCGCACTTATTCATTATCTGATTTCCCATATAAAATATTATTCATTATTCTGTTTTTTGATAAATCCAGTGTACAAATAAATGTCAAATTTTGCCTGTTAAATTAAAACTACATTAACAATTAAATATTAACAAATAATTATACGTTTACTAAATATTCAAGATGCACCATTCATTCTTCATTTTTTTAATCAATTATATATAACCTTCTAATTTATTATTAAAAAAATGGACTTCACAAAAAAATATGACTTATGACCTTCCAAATGATCGCTATAAAAAAACTAGAATAATATCATGCAAAATATTAAATTCACTATTGAATATAAATGAAAATACTAATACAAAATTATATTCAAACAAATATCAAAATTCAAACCCTTGCAACGCACGGTACCTACTTCATCAATTGCTTAAATCTACAAAGGAGTATTAGTAGACACCCAAAGATGAAAATTAAGGTTGTCTTTATGGTTTATTTTTAGACATCTGCATAAACTATTATCTGTTTTAAATATGACAATCAACCAATAACTTGAATTGCTAAAGTTGAATTGATTGTTTGGATAATAAGCAATCACTTATGTTTTGACATTACTAAAAGAAAGCTCTCTTAACTAATCCTTCATTTATTGCCATGTTATAAGTATTGCTTAGTGCAAGTAAGAAGTTTATTGATGTTTCCCTCACCTCATTTTCTCTGGTGCAATTTAAATAGAACAAATTTTAAATATCCATTTGAGGTGTCATTTTATGACACGATTAGGTTTGTCTACGTAAGAATTGGTTGATTGTTGCATGGTGCTTATCACTCAGCTATGACTATATCCTTTTCTTTTTATTAGATATAGACAATTAAATTATAGTATATCATTAGTTTTGTTAGGGGCGGAAAAATTGTTATATTCTTGACATGGATGAATTCAATATTTTTTTGAGGGGAAAATCGCTAGCTACTTTATTAGAGATATTTCAAGTGACACATTCATATTGCTACTATGAATGGTACTGTCCTATGTTCATAATAACATGTCCACTTACCAATTGCTTAATATAAGTTAATGTGTTCATAATAACGGATTAGAGGTATAATGAAAATGAAGGGAGTTAGTAAGGATCCATGATGTAGTTGGATTGAAAAACAAAAGAGGGTTCATGTATCTGTAGCTGGTGAAGATTTGCATCTAGATATAAGGAAGATATATGTAACGATTAGTTTTTAGAAAGAACATATGAAAGATGGAGGTTACAATCATGTTTTCAGGGTGCATTCTCTTGGCAATTTAGAGTTGGATGAAAAATCATGTAGTGAAAAGGATACACTAATGCATTAACTTATTGAATTTTAATTACTTATAGAAAGAAATTTTATTTATTTTGTTAGTTTTGATATAATTCTTATTACTGAAGTTGTTGCTGTAAAAAAGTAGGAACTGTATTGTTATGTAATAAACTTGGGAATGGAACATTGAAATTTGGGTTTGGAGGTATTAGATATATGATTGTGATATCCTAGAATCTTAGGAGATTTAAAATGTGAAAATCTCTTAATTAAATTGTTTAAAATTGATAAAAATTGTTATTTTCAAATATAAATAACCAATTAATTAATAGTGTGATGTTTTAAATTATGATTATAGATTTATTTTGAATTTAAATTTAATAATGGAATTTAAAAGAATATATATCTTAAAATAAAAATAATAATATAGTTTGGACTTAAATTATGAATTGGTGAATTTGATTGAAATAGTATTGAAACTTTTCAAAGGTTAATTTAAAAGGTCTATCTTATATCTTCAAAGTAATTAAAGTAAAAATCTATTTTGTTTAAAAATATTAAGGTTTAAATTGTATTTCATAATAAAAGTTTTATTTAAAAACAAAATATTCAAATAAACATTAAGATGTGTAATTTTATAAAAGTAATTTATATGTAATCATTTAAGGCTAAAAATAGATAAACATTTATATAAACATGATAATATAAATTAGAATTTGATTTAGATAAAGTTAAATACATTTATAAATTAAGAATTTCTTTTAATATTAAGATGAACATGTGTAAGACATTTATACTTAAGGAAGACACTTGTAAATTAATATACATCATTATGTAACAAGTGGCATTGTTTTTAAATAACATTTTATTTAAAAATTTATTAAGTGGAAAACTTAACAATTCACTTTGTTTAGCACATTATCTTAAATGGAAATCTGAAATCAGATTGTAAGAAGATAAATTTGTTTGCGCAAAAAATGGGCAAACACCTCAAAGTCGTTCGATTTAGTTGATTTTATGTTGTTTTTAGCGATTTGGGTGATTTATGCAAATATGTAAAAAGCAAGGACTAAACTGTAAAAGACACACAGATTTATAGTGGTTCGGCCAGAACGTGCCTACATCCACTTTATATGTTATTCTCCTCTTTCTCTTCAGATTACAAGTACAAATCTTTGGTTACAAGTATATGAAAGTTGTTTGAAAGTTCCTTCCGTGCTTGAGCTCTCAAACTTGTCTGCCATTATTGTACCCCTGTCCCTCTATTTATAGAGTGAGGCTGGGGGCAGGGGTCCTGGATGTGTATAGCTGCTGGTGGGCCTGGGCTGAAGCAATCTAGCCTGGCACATCTGGTTCGGCGGAGCGGTCCGGTGGTAGGTTGAGTGGAGTGTTGGTCCGGTGGAGCTTGGTCCGGTGTGGGTTTTGACCGATGGAGCTTGGTCCGGTGGAGGTGATTCGGTGGAGCTTGTTCGGTAGTACATGGAAGTGTGGTTGGTTCGGCTAGGAAGGGAAGTGGAGTTGGTTCGGTGGAGGCTGAGGTTTGGCTCGGCAGTGGAGTTGGGAATGCCGAATGGACTTCGGCATTGGGAATGCCGGATAAATCTCGGCATTGGGAATGCCGGATGAGCCATGGTATTTCGAATGCCGAATGAGATCTCGTTTCATACTGCCGAATGGGCTTGAGTGTTGGAGTGCCGAATGGACTCTCACATTGTTTCACCGAATGAACTTTTATATTTGAACCTTGAGTGAAATCCTAGACTTATATACGCTTGCTGGCTGCTTCTTCTTGGTGCGGTCATGGTGGAAATGCACACAACATTGAAATTCCAGTTTTGACCTAAAATGGGATAACACTTTGCCCCCCAAAACATGCCTTGCGATAGGAAGGCGTGTTTTGTAATGCCATGAGCTGGATGTTCATATCCTGTTGATGTCCTTGCGGTAGGAAGGCGTGTTTTGTAATGCCATGAGCTGGATATTCATATCCTGTTGACAACCTGTAAAGAGCTTGATATTTTATATGGCCCCAAATGATGACCGTTCGGGATCGAGCTATTTGGGATGAAGCGCGGCCGTTCATGGTCAAGCGCCTAACTTCAAATGACGACCGTTCGCGATCGAGTCATTTGAGGTGAAGTGTGACCGTTCGCGGTCAAGCGTCTAAATCCATGCGACGATCGTTCGAGATCGAGTCATTTGCGGTGGAATGTGATCGTTCACGGTCAAGCGCTTTACTTCAAATGATGACCGTTCGGGATCGAGCCATTCGAGGTAAAGTGCGACTGAGCTTGGTCAGAGAGCGGACCTCAAATGGCGACCGTTCGCGATTAAGCCACTTGGGGTAAAATGTAACCGTTCACGGCCGGTGCCGTTCGCGGCAAAAGATGAAATGGGACCGTTCGCGGTCAAGCGCCTTACTTCGGATGACGATCGTTCGAGATCGAGCTATTCGTGGTAAGGTGCGACTGTTGGCGGTCAAGGGGTGGACCTCAAATGGCGACCTTTCGCGATCGAGCCATTTGTGGCGAGATGAGTTGTGCCGTTCGAGGCGAGTTTGTGACTGTTCGAAGTTGGGTGCCGTTCGAGGCGAATTGTGACCGTTCGAGGTCGGGTGCCATTCGAGGCGAGTTGTGATCGTTCGCGATCGGGTGCCGTTCGAGGCGAATTGTGACTGTTCGAAGTCGGGTGCCGTTCGAGGCGAATTGTGACTGTTCGAAGTCGGGTGCCGTTCGAGGCGAATGAGTGTGCCCGGGGGGGGGGGGGGGGGCTTAATAATATTAGTGCCGGAGTTATTGTTTGGGGGAGTTTCCGAATCAAAGACTTCGGCAGTTCGCTGCCATGCAAGAGGTGCTCATGGACCGTTCGCGATCCACGGGCATACAAGTAATTTTTCCATAGAATTGTAAATGTTAAAGCAATAATCATATGAACCTTACGGAAGAAATGTCCAAACAGGAAGAATTTAAATGTTCAAATCAAAATCAAAGCAAAAAACAGAATGAAGATGTCAAAGCGTAAACTCTTACTATAACGCGGCTGGTAGTCATTCAGAGCATGCCTATGGATCGTGCGCGATCGCTCACATGTGTAAATGATTTAACCGTGTTAGCGAGAGGTTTACAACTTGTTCATCGTTATTTTAATCAAGCAATCAATGGATAATCAAACGGTGCCCCGATCCAGGGTCACCTCTAGCCGATGTAGACGGTGGTCGCTCTGGCTCCACAGCTGGAGTTCGCCTCCTCACGTACTGAAGGAGCATACCGTTCCTGATATGCCCTTCCACCTCGTCCTTCAAATGCCTACAATCATTAGTGTTATGACCGTTTAATTCATGGAATACACAAAACTTATCTGATTTTCTTTCGTTAGAGGTTGGATCCCTTTGCATTGGTCTACGATACAGAACCTGCCCCTTGGTATCCTGATAAATTCGTTCCAGACTCTCATTCAGCTCAGTGTGAGTGATGAATCGCGGCTCCCTTCGTAGCCGCTTTGTCCTGTCATCATTATCCTTAGCCTTTCTCTTTCCTTTGCTAGTCTCCGCACCCTTTCCAGGTGGGTTTCCGCTCTTGATTGCGTAAACGTCATCTTCTTCCTCTCTTTCTGCACTAGCATCTTCCAAACGCAGAAACTTTTCAGCCTCATGATAGAACTCTCCCAGATTCATAGGCGGGTCCTTGGTTAATAAATTCTTGAACTCTGCACTATCAGCTATTCCAGATACAGCCGCCATCATGACCATAGATGGATCTGGTCGATCCACTGATGCTGCCGCCGCATTAAATCGCGTTAGAAAGCTCCTCAAAGTCTCTCCAGTTTTCTGCTTCAAGGTTGCCAAAGTCATCACATTCTTGGGTCTCGCAATATGAACCCTGAATTGCCTCATGAATCTCTTAGTTAAATCTGCCCACGTTCCTATGGAGCCGCTCTCTAGTTGCCTAAACCATAACGCTGCAATGTCCGTCAAATACAGTGGAAAGCAGCAGGCCATGATCTCCTGTGATGCCCCCAGCACTTCCATGTGCCTCATATACTTAGTAAGATGGACCGCAGGGTCTGTCCTCCCATCGTACATCTCTACTGATGGTAGCTTGAATTCTGGTGGGTTTCTAGCCATCCTAATCGCAGAAGAAAAAGGACTCATGTTTACATCTTCCAAGTCTCTGTTTACTAAACCGCCTCTCATAGCTCTTCTAACCATCTCTGCTAATCTGTCATTGTCTCCAAGCTGTAGTCCTCGTTCACTACCTTCGACCTGCCCCCCGAGTCCGCGGGAGTTTTCATGTGTATGCCCCCCTGGATGAACGTTCATTCCTCTATTGCTACCAGGTGGCTCGGACGCCCCCATCTCTCTTTACGGGGTCGGATCAACATGCTCTGCGTGAGTGCCCCCTAGCTCTGGTGCTACGCCAGATGGTCCTGCTCCGTTCTGAACTCCAGTTGCTCCTTGGTTTTGTGCTCCAAGTTGCCCAATTTGCTGAAGCAAGTTCTGGATCATCTCTTCTTGTCTTCTCATCATAGCCTCCATCTCATCCCTGGTGATGTAGGCTGAAGCTTGGTTTGCTCCTGAGGAAGCCTCTTGACTCCCTTCCTGTTGACTCTGCTCTGGCCTTGGCCTTCTGCTTGATTGTCTCGCCATGACTCTTCCAATCTGAATCTCTAAACTCTCAAGTTCGAATTCCAAGCGGTAGAATCCTTGAGTTCAACTCTCAGTGAAAGCACCAAAAATGTTTGCGCGAAAAATGGGCAAACACCTCAAAGTCGTTCGATTTAGTTGATTATATGTTGTTCTTAGCGATTTGGGTGATTTATGCAAAATATGTAAAAAGCAAGGACTAAACTGTAAAAGACACACAGATTTATAATGGTTCGGCCAGAACGTGCCTACATCCACTTTATATGTTATTCTCCTCTTTCTCTTCAGATTACAAGTACAAAGCTTTGGTTACAAGTATATGAAAGTTGTTTGAAAGTTCCTTCCGTGCTTGAGCTCTCAAACTTGTCTGCCATTGTTGTACCCCTGCCCCTCTATTTATAGAGTGAGGCTGGGGGCAGGGGTCCTGGATGTGTATAGCTGCTGGTGGGCCTGGGCTGAAGCAATCTAGCCTGGCACATCTGGTTCGGCGGAGCGGTCCGGTGGTAGGTTGATTGGAGTGTTAGTCCGGTGGAGCTTGGTCCGGTGTGGGTTTGGACCGGTGGAGCTTGGTCCGGTGGAGGTGATTCGGTGGAGCTCGTTCGGTAGTACATGGAAGTGTGGTTGGTTCGGCTAGGAAGGGAAGTGGAGTTGGTTCGGTGGAGGCTGAGGTTTGGCTCGGCAGTGGAGTTGGGAATGCCGAATGGACTTCGGCATTGGGAATGCCGGATGAATCTCGGCATTGGGAATGTTGGATGAGCCATGGTATTTCGAATGCCGAATGAGATCTCGTTTCATACTACCGAATGGGCTTGAGTGTTGGAGTGCCGAATGGACTCTCACATTGTTTCACCGAATGAACTTTTATATTTGAACCTTGAGTGAAATCCTAGACTTATATACGCTTGCTGGCTGCTTCTTCTTGTGCGGTCGTGGTGGAAATGCACACAACATTGATATTCCAGTTTTGACCAAAAATGGGATAACAAAATTCAAAACCAGTTCTGCAAAACACAAATCTAAAATCTGTTTGAAAATCTGCAATTTTATTTCAAGTATCAACTGCAATGTAAAGTTCAATTCAACTCTAAGCAAAACAAGAAATGGAGTTTAGCTGCATGATCAAAATCAACATCACCAAGCAAATGAAATTTTAAGATCAACTTCTACAATCAAATTAGAAGTAGAACCCAGGTTTCAACAAGCAATGCAAATCTGTTCCTGGAAAGTATGAGTTTGCATCAGAAATTATCATCTGCTCTTCATTTATCAGGTGAGTAAATCTACCTTTTGAAAAACAAAATTCTAACTTATAATTGAATGCATGCAAGGTTTGATTATAGAAATGTCTCAATTATTGCTTGCATGAGTGAAAGGATGTGATGCCTGGGTATATAAGAGTGATATTTATGTGAGAAAAACTCCTAAAAAAATATAATAAAATAAAAACTGAAATTTGCTTGAATTGGTATATGGTCTATCCTTGAAAATATGACATGAATCATGTGTGCATGATGATTAAAGAAATGATTTTATATATATGTGTGAAATATCAGCGTTCAAGTTTGAAACAGATTAGCAAGCCTATGTTGAAAACATTACAGGTTTGAAAACCTGGTTCCATGATTAAAATCTTCCTCTCAAATAATTTTAGGCCTTGATTTCTGAGTAAGAATTGTTTGTATATGAGCAGACTAAATTTTAACTCATTTAAATCTGGATGCACGAATAAAATCCTTGAAGCCTAAAGCAATGAATCAAAGCATTAGTGGAAAGAACTGCGAGTAGATTTATCCTGTTTATCTGAGTCTCCTCTGTTCTATAGTTCATAAGTTCATGTTTTGATTTAAATTTAAAATCTTTGGATTATGCCCCTGTTTAAAACTTAAAGATTTAAATCAATCTTGTTGGTTTAATCACAAACTTTAGTTTAGATTTTTATTTAAGTCAATCATAATATGGAGATGGTTCTGTAAACCAAAATAACCGATCAAGTCGAAATTAAGTGTATATTCAAAATCTGTAATTCATAACTTTAGGGTTATAAATCGAATACATAAACTAAAACATGATCTTTAACACTAAAATCATAATTTTTAAAGTGGGAATGAAGGGAAATTCTGGAAAGAACTGGAAATGCACTTGTAGGGTTTTTTGGCAATCCAAAAGCTTGGAATGGTCGGCTTTTTTCTTGTGGATGGAGGAACGATCGGTGGACCTAGGAAAATTGTCAGTATAATGTTTTATCCATTGAGGAGGATGCGGCAGTGGATTCTGGTTTGAAACCCTAGTTTTATCTAAGCTAAGTAATTCGAACTTTTTGGGTTCTGCAGTCGATCGAGTTCAATAGGGATTTGGGTGATGGAAGCGTGGTCGTAGATGAGGTTATGGTGGAAGTTGTAGTATTTCTAGTGGTCAAAGGCGCGGTGGAGAATTGATTTTTGGTAGGAGGTCTGATCTGAGTGGCTCGAGCTATGCTCGAATTCGATTGTGGACTTGTACGAGTTTTTGGATGATCGGGGTTCGATGTCGAAGGGATGTTCGATGGGTAGGAGGCGTCGTAGTTGATCAGAGAGCACTGGGGTGACTGTGCACGTGTACGGCAGTGACGATGGTGTCAATGTTCGATGCAGCCTGTGTATCGTGTCATGCTCGAGTTTTAGGGTGTTTTCCTTCAGGTTTGTATTCGAGATGAGTGTGTGAGTATTTACAGATATTTTAATTTATATCTAAAGTAAAATCTTAACTCGCTGAAAGAGAGAGGGAGAAGATGAAGTTTGCTCGAGAATAGGTGGTAGGTGACTCAAAGTAAAAAGGGTTTGGGCTCGTGTATGTTGTAGGTTTCGGGTTTTTGTTTTCAGAAACCTGACAGTTTCAGGTTTTTAAATTTTAAACTAAATTTAAATAAAAAGGGAAGCAAAGGAAGGTTTAAACCAAAAGTTGAAAACAAGTATTAAGTAGGAATTCAAAATGAATTTAAATTCTAAGTTTTCAAAATAAATAATTTTATAAAATATGAAATGTTTAAAAACTAAATCCTGTATAGTATTTATAAAGAGATTTATAAATTTGAAATAAGATCTAAAACATGATTTAAATTTTAAGTTAATTCTAAATTCAAATGTGAATTTGAATCTTAAAGTTTTGAAAAGAGAATAAGATTTTTAATTACAATGTTATAATTAAGTTTGAATAATATAGTATTTTATAACCTTAATGAGGTGTATAGAGTGTAATTACTTTGTGAAGAAATTAGCAATGGAAATTATAGAGTAATTGACTGAGGATATGGAAGTGGATTTGGGTTAATTTCAAGGTGTAATTAATATTATTTGGTAGAAGTGATTAATAGTAATTACTTGTGGAAGGAATTGAGTGGTATTGACTCAATGTGATTAAAGGATTAATTAATGTAATTAATTAAGAAGATGGTTTAATTGATGGAGTAATTTGGGAAGTTAATTTCTGATTTCGATTAATCAAGATTGATTAATGAATGTAATTAAGATAAAGGTGAATTATTATGTGAAATTTAAGAATAATTAACTAATTGAAGTAACTAAAGGATCATTAATTAAGGTAATTAATGGAAGTGACCGATCTTGCTTATTAATGATTGAATGATGATTGGGTGCTATTAATTGGGTGATACCCTGATATGAATTGCTTTATGATATGATATGTTGGATGAACGATGATAGTGTGATTATCGATCAATTATGAATCGTTGTGTAAAGTGTTTTCCGACAATTAAGGTTGAATTGTATTAATTGGATAACTTGGATTTAGATGACATTGGATTCGAAGAGACCGGAGTCGGGTATTAGTAAATACCCGAAACCACTTCGATTTTTATAATTTGATATGTGAAAACTAATAGGTTGAAGTGGAATGACTTAAGTAAATTGGATCATTTAAATCTATGTTTTGACACTAAGAAATTGATGTGTGAAATGGTTGATGTCTATAACAACTTGTAAAGTGTAAAATTGATATAAGTTACCCCCGGTTTATTTAAATGGTATGCTTTTGTATTCCAAGTTAGATGGGTTTAATCACGCTGGTTTCCAGCCTGACCCGGGTGTTACTTTGATGTAATGCTCGGGTAAGACCGAGTATTACAAATTTTCAGGTAAGGACGTTCTAGAGCTCAGGAAGCGAGCTGGATGGCAGAGACGTATGGAGAGTTTCCACTATGATATTACATATATCTGGGACATGTTAAGTTGTATCTGTCCAATGTTGTATTAAATTGTTGTAACTCTGATTTATCGATGTAAATTGATAGATACAGTTTTATTGGTATAACTATTATTATTGATATTATATTTTATCCACTGCGAATGTGAGATTGTGTGTTTCTTTTCTATTCTTCTTCTATCTCTTTCTTCTTTTCACTAACTATCTGGAAATTTCGGGATCGAAATTTCCGGGTCGTTACATTTGGTATCAGAGTAGAAGGTTAAGCGAGAACCTTGGCTCTGGTGGGATTACTCATTAAGGATAGGGTAAATAGTACCCTAGAATGAGTTGAGTGTATAAATATATATGAGAGGGCGTACTTGTTATTTTCTTATATAAAGGATTTTAAATGATTTCAAAAGTAAATGAATCTTATATAAGAAATAGATTATCTATTATATTAAGGAAATTGATTGTAGTATTAATTAAACTAAAAGTAATAGTAAGAATTAAGTGGTAATAATTATAACCAAATTGAAATTTAATTTAAAGACAAGTTTGAAATGGATTCAAACCGAAATTAAATCTTGAATTCAGGAAAGGTTTCGGGATAAGGATAATCAATTAATTTATGTAATTAATTAAACTTTATTTAATTAACGGATAATAATTGGAAATGATAAATAAAGAGGGAGTTACTTAATGAAGTAACTAGAGGCAAGTAATTTAAGGGACAATTACTTAATGAAGGTAATTAAGAAATAAGTTAATTACCGAATGTGATTAATTAATGATGTAATTAATTTAAAGAAATAATAAATAATATTATTTAATGTATTTGAATGAAATGGTCCTATTTCAAACAATAAGTTGTTTGAAAATTTAAAGGAATCCATTTTGAATTAAAAACCAAAGGTGGTATAAAATTTTAATGTATAACTTGGTATGTAAAAGAAATTAATATGTATATATGTGGATATACATAATATCAAAGGTGGTTTTAAATAAACTCTAAATGTTGAGTTTTGAATTTGGGATGAGATATGATACCCAAAGTGATAAGTTTTTAAGTCGGAAGATTATTATTGTGAAGATTGAGGATTGAATGAGGTTGATTGGATTAAGTAAATCGAATTTAACTTGGGAGAAGTTAAAAAGGTTTAAATGAACAGCTTGAATTGGAAATTTTAAGGTGGAATTGGAATTTAACTTGGAAAGTTAAATGGTTAATTTGAATTGGAGTTTGTGTGATCTCAAAATGGGTTTGAGATCTGGAATTGGAAATGGATGGATGTTTTAAAATAATTTGAATAATACCATCCCATTATTATTGGATATATTTAAATTGTGAAATTGGATTTGTTCAAATGAATAAGAAGTGAAGTGTGGTGATATATCCATTATAGAGATAAAAGGAAATCTAACTTTAATTTGGAATTAAATTGTTTAAAAGCTTTTAATAAAGGTTAACTTGGTTTAAAGAGTTAAACCATTCTTAGTGAATTTAACTTGAATTTATATAATTCGAGATGGTTTAAATTTGGAATTTGAATTTGAATTAGATCAAATTGAATTGGATTTGAATTAATTGAAATTGTGATTGAAGATGTATGAGTATAAGATTCAAATGGCAAATTTGAATTGGAAATGATTTGAAATTGAAGTGGATTTAATTTGAAATTAGTCCAAATTTATTTGAATAATTTGGAATTGTAATTAAAGTTGAATAATTTTAAATTCAAAAGGAATTTGAATTGAATTTGGAAGGAAATCAAGAATAATTCAACTTGATTAGGAAATGGAATTTGAAATTGGGACTAATTCAAACTGGAGTTGAAATGAATTAAAATTTGAACTAGTCCAATTGAAATTTATTTGAATTAGTAAAATTTGAGATGAAGGTTGAATAAAGTTAAATTTGGAAAGAACTGAGGAATTCAACTTGAATTGGGTTAAATAGATTTCAATGGAAATTGAAGTTATTTAAATTGAATCGGGTCAATTTAAATAGTAAAGGAAATTTAAATTGAGTTGTTTGAGAATGGAGATTGGGAAGTGAGCAGTTTTGACTCTGGACTATTTTTAATATAAATTGTTTTAATATAAACCTATTTTTCCAAGCTATTCATTATATATACAACCTTTCTTTTAAAAGCTAGATTATCTTATACTTGTTTTACAATTATTTTTGAAACTGTTTAACAATTTTCCAACTGTTTTATAAACTAATTACTATTATTTCAACTATTTTACAAAACTAATTACTATCTTACTATTATTTTGCAATTATCTAAAATTTCTATAATTATTTTAACTATTTTCTAAACTATTTTACACCTATTTTACAAACTAGTAATTATTTTCCAACTACTTATCTATTTTTAAATTTTTCAACCAAATTTCTAAATAAACTAGACAGAGTTTTAAACTGTTATTGGTTAAATACCCAATCAAGATAAGAATAGAGGTGATAATCAAATGGATTGAAGCAATCGAGAGTAAATGATTGAAAATCAAAGTGTGAATAGAAATGAAATTAATTTGGCTAATAATCAATAAAGATAAATACGTAGGATGTACGTATGTTATTCTATTCGCATAGTAATGTGATCCAGATTCGAGCACAGAATTCGGGATAGTTATATCAATCCGAGTGGGATTTTTTTCACTCGATTTTCGATGGCGAACCTGGATATGGATTGTTGATTGGTTCTGGGTATTCTCTATCATAGTCAGGCTATGCAAGGAGAATGACGGTTTCTGATCAAGAAACCAGATCTGTGTCCGCACTAGGAAGTCTGGTGGACGATACTAGCTCGGAAATGAAATTGTGTGATCGAGTGAGCGATCAGATTGCTATAGCGTACGGATGATATGTGTACATCGTATAGATTTGAATGAAAATGATATTGAAAGGAGTAATCAAATTTGAATATTTGATTTTGAGTAAACAAAGTTAGATATCTTTGTTTTATAAAATGAAATTCCCCTTGTTGAATCTTTTGCCAGAAGAAAAGGGTTTTTGAAAGTGTTTGAAGTATAAAAGGAGTTTTATACAGGTTTGAAATGATCCAAAGTTTTAAAAATTATATATATATATATGTATATATATAAAGGATCTTATGAGGATGTTGAAAAAGGTTTTGGGAACCTTTGGATTTGGATTTGGATTTGGATTTGGAAAGGCTTTTGATTTTTGGGTAAAATCAAGATTTAATTTGGAAAGCCTAGTTTGAGAATTATCGATTTTGGAATAATCGATTTTGTGTAAAGGAGCTTTGTATGATATCATACTAGGTGTATGATTTGAAGATACTATATATGTATAGTATAAAATGTTTTGATGATGGTTCTGGGGAAATAGGCGCTCCCTTGAAATGAACTTCTCAGGAGTACCACCGGGTGGTGCTGCCTTGAGCCCCAAGGGGGGATTCTAAAGTTGATCCTGTGAGGAGTCCGGACAAAACTAGTTCCTGAGGATTATGAGTTGAGTATACCATAGTGTAAGTCGTGTGAGCCGTTGAGAGCCAACAGTTATATGGACTTTTGCTGCGATGGCAACGTAACCTAGGATGTAACTGCGACCTATGGTATAACATAGCGAAAGTCGTGTGTGCCGCAGAGCCAACAGTTTGTTTTTGCTTTTATATTGGCAGACTACGACCTATATAGGAGTGGAGAGGTTTCATTTCGACAGCGAAAATCAGAGGCCGCTGAAAGCCTGCAGTTACATGGACTTTTGCTGTGACGGCAACGTAACCCTGGATGTAACTGTGATCTGTTGTGTGGGTTCCATGGCGTAATCGAGAGGCCGCGGAGAGCCTGCAGTTACATGGACTTTTGCTGCGACGACAACGTAACCCTGAAATGTAACTGTGACCATGGATGGGGGTGATGATTTCCAGAGCATCCTCACCAAAAGATATATCCTCTATTTTCAAAAAATGTTTTCTATATTTTTAATAAAATTATTTTCTAAAGTATTTTCACTGGGTGTTGAAAATGGGTCTGCTAAGTACTTATAGATTTTCAGTCCTACGCCTGATCAACGTATGACCGAATTTCTATGAGAACGAAGATGGACTTGTTGAAACATCGAGTTGTAAAATGATATTTTTATAAAACTACTTTGATAAAACTATATATAGATTTTAAAGTGTTTTAAAACGATCAAGGAAAAATTTATCTGAATTTAAGCATTTTAATAATTCTGGCTTCGTTTGTTTTTGGGGACGAAAAGATTCTAAGGGGGGAGGAATGTGATATCCTAGAATTTCAGGAGATTTAAAATGTGAAAATCTCTTAATTAAATTGTTTAAAATTGATAAAAATTGTTATTTCCAAATATAATTAACCAATTAATTAATATTGTGATGTTTTAAATTATGATTATAGATTTATTTTGAATTTAAATTTAATAATGGAATTTAAAAGAATATATATTTTAAAATAAAAATAATAATATAGTTTGGACTTAAATTGTGAATTGGTGAATTTGATTGAAATAGTATTGAAACTTTTCAAAGGTTAATTTAAAAGGTCTATCTTATATCTCCAAAGTAATTAAAGTAAAAATCTATTTTGTTTAAAAATATTAAGGTTTAAATTGTATTTCATAATAAAAGTTTTATTTAAAAAATATATTCAAATAAACATTAAGATGTGTAATTTTATAAAAGTAATTATATGTAATCATTTAAGGCTAAAAATAGATAAACATTTATATAAATATGATAATATAAATTAGAATTTGATTTAGATAAAGTTAAATACATTTATAAATTAAGAATTTCTTTTAATATTAAGATGAACATGTGTAAGACATTTATACTTAAGGAAGACACTTGTAAATTAATATACATCATTATGTAACAAGTGCATTGTTTTTAAATAACATTTTATTTAAAAATTTATTAAGTGGAAAACTTAACAATTCACTTTGTTTAGCACATTATCTTAAAAGGAAATCTGAAATCAGATTGTAAGAAGATAAATTCAAAACCAGTTCTGCAAAACACAAATCTAAAATCTGTTTGAAAATCTGCAATTTTATTTCAAGTATCAACTGCAATGTAAAGTTCAATTCAACTCTAAGCAAAACAAGAAATGGAGTTTAGCTGCATGATCAAAATCAACATCACCAAGCAAATGAAATTTTGAGATCAACTTCTACAATCAAATTAGAAGTAGAACCCATGTTTCAGCAAGCAATGCAAATCTGTTCCTGGAAAGTATGAGTTTGCATCAGAAATTATCATCTGCTCTTCATTTGTCAGGTGAGTAAATCTACCTTTTGAAAAACTAAATTCTACTTTATAATTGAATGCATGCAAGGTTTGATTATAGAAATGTCTCAATTACTGCTTGCATGAGTGAAAGGATGTGATGCCTGGGTATATAAGAGTGATATTTATGTGAGAAAACCTCTTAAAAAAATATAATAAAATAAAAACTGAAATTTTCTTGAATTGGTATATGGTGTATCCTTGAAAATATGACATGAATCATGTGTGCATGATGATTAAAGAAATGATTTGATATATATGTGTGAAGCATCAGTGTTCAAGTTTGGAACAGATTAGCAAGCCTCTGTTGAAAACATTACAGGTTTGAAAACCTGGTTCCATGATTAAAATCTTCCTCTCAAATAATTTTAGGCCTCGATTTCTGAGTAAGAATTGTTTGTATGTGAGCCAACTAAATTTTAACTCATTTAAATATGGATGCACGAATAAAATCCTTGAAGCCTGAAGCAATGAATCAAAGCATTAGTGGAAAGAACTGTGGGTAGATTTATCCTGTTTATCTGAGTCTCCTCTGTTCTATAGTTCATAGGTTCATGTTTTGATTTAAATTTAAAATCTTTGGATTATGCCTCTGTTTAAAACTTAAGGATTTAAATCAATCTTGGTTTAATCACAAACTTTAGTTTAGATTTTTATTTAAGTCAATCATAATATGGAGATGGTTCTGTAAACCAAAATAACCGATCAAGTCGAAATTAAGTGTATATTCAAACTCTGTAATTCATAACTTTAGGGTTATAAATCGAATACATAAACTAAAACATGATCTTTAACACTAAAATCATAATTTTTAAAGTGGGAATGAAGGGGAAATTTTGGAAAGAACTGGAAATGTACTTGTAGGGTTTTCTGGCGATCCAACCGCTTGGAATGGTCGGGTTTCTGCTTGGGGATGGAGGAACGATCAGTGGACCTAGAAAAATTGTCAGTATAATGTTTTATCCATTGAGGAGGATGCGGTAGTGGATTCTGGTTTGAAACCTTAGTTTTATCTAAGCTAAGTAATTCGAACTTTTTGGGTTCTGCAGTCGATCGAGTTCAATAGGGATTTGGGTGATGGAAGCGTGGTCGTAGATGAGGTTATGGTGGAAGTTGTAGTATTTCTAGTGGTCAGAGGCGCGGTGGCGAATTGATTTTTGCTAGGAGGTATGATCTGAGTGGCTCGAGCTATGCTCGAATTCGATTGTGGACTTGTACGAGTTTTTGAATGATCGGGGTTCGATGTCGAAGGGATGTTCGATGGGTAGGAGGCGTCGTAGTTGATCAGAGAGCACTGGGGTGACTGTGCACGTGTACGGCAGTGACGATGGTGTCAGTGTTCGATGCGGCCTGTGTATCTTGTCATGCTCGAGTTTTAGGGTGTTTTCCTTCGGGTTTGTATTCGAGATTAGTGCGTGAGTATTTACAGATATTTTAATTTATATCTAAAGTAAAATCTTAACTTGCTGAAAGAGAGAGGGAGAAGATGAAGTTTGCTCGAGAATAGGTGGTAGGTGACTCAAAGTAAAAAGGGTTTGGGCTCGTGTATGTTGTAGGTTTCGCGTTTTTGTTTTCAGAAACCTGACAGTTTCAGGTTTTTAAATTTTAAACTAAATTTAAATAAAAAGGGAAGAAAAGGAAGGTTTAAACCAAAAGTTGACAACAAGTTTTAAATAGGAATTCAAAATGAATTTAAATTCTAAGTTTTCAAAATAAATAATTTTATAAAATATGAAATGTTTAAAAACTAAATCCTGTATAGTATTTACAAAGAGACTTATAAATTTGAAATAAGATCTAAAACATGATTTAAATTTTAAGTTAAATCTGAATTCAAATGTGAATATGAATCTTAAAGTTTTGAAAAGAGAATAAGATTTTAAATTCTAATGTTATAATTAAGTTTGAATAATATAGTATTTTATAACCTTAATGAGGTGTATAGAGTGTAATTACTTTGTGAAGAAATTAGTAATGGAAATTATATAGTAATTGACTGAGGATATGGAAGTGGATTTGGGTTAATTTCAAGGTGTAATTAATATTATTTGGTAGAAGTGGTTAATAGTAATTACTTGTGGAAGGAATTGAGTGGTATTGACTCAATGTGATTAAAGGATTAATTAATGTTATTAATCAAGAAGATGGTTTAATTGATGGAGTAATTTAGGAAGTTAATTTCTGATTTCGATTAATCAAGATTGATTAATGAATGTAATTAAGATAAAGGTGAATTATTATGTGAAATTTAAGGATAATTAACTAATTGAAGCAATTAAAGGATCATTAATTAAGATAATTAATGGAAGTGATCAATCTTGCTTATTAATGATTGAATGATGATTGGGTGCTATTAATTGGGTGATACCCTGATATGAATTGTTTTATGATATGATATGTTGGATGAACGGTGATAGTGTGATTATCAATCAATTATGAATCATTGTGTAAAGTGTTATCCAACAATTAAGGTTGAATTGTATTAATTGGATAACTTGGATTTAGATGACATTGGATTTGAAGAGACCGGAGTCGGGTATTAGTAAATACCCGAAACCACTTCGATTCTTATAATTTGATATATGAAAACTAATAGGCTGAAGTGGAATGACTTAAGTAAATTGGATCATTTAAATCTAAGTTTTGACACTTAGAAATTGATTTGTGAAATGGTTGATGTCTATAACAACTTGTGAAGTGTAAAACTGATATAAGTTACCCCGGGTTTGTTTAAATGGTATGCTTTTGTATTCCAAGTTAGATGGGTTTACTCACGCTGGTTTCTAGCCTGACCCGGGTGTTACTTTGATGTAATGCTCGGGTCAGACCGAGTATTACAAATTTTCAGGTAAGGACGTTCTGGAGGTCAGGAAGCGAGCTGGATGGCAGAGACGTATGGAGAGTTTCCACTATGATATTGTATATATCTGGGAAATGTTAAGTTGTATCTGTCCAATGTTGTATAAAATTGTTGTAGCTCTGATTTATCGATGTAAATTGATAGATACAGTTTTATTGGTATGACTATGATTATTGATATTATATTTTATCCGCTGCGAATGTGAGATTGTGTATTTCTTTTCTATTCTTCTTCTATCTCTTTCTTCTTTTCACTAACTATCTGGAAATTTCGGGATCGAAATTTCCGGGTCGTTGCAATGATAGAGAATGAATAAAGGTTGCTTTAAGCTTTCATGATTTCAAAGGTTTTATTGCCTTTATAGGCCCATAATAGATTCCAATTTCGAATCTCATTAAGTTTGTAATATCAGCAGAGCAGATAAGCTCAATCATCACCAATTGAAATGCTCAACCTTGGTATTTAGAAATCCGTAGCAGGTCATCACATATGCAAACGCCTTTTCTCGTTATTTATGATGCAATATTGTTAACATACTGATGTTAATCTAACGTCATAATGTTATTATTAAGTTTAAAAGATGGATGGGTCTCATTTAAAAATTCCACCCTGGATAAAGTTAGAGTCAAGGGCGTTAACAAACTTGCACTTCACTGTTTAAAAGTTTAAATAATTAATCGCTCATGTATTCAAATAATTTTTACTCACATACCACATTAGCTAAAAGAGCATATGTGTGTAATGGTACAAGTGTTATTTCCATTTCAATAGTATAAAATAAACACAAACAAAATAATCTAATGGTAAAACTATAAATACTTTAAAGCTATAAGTTCTATGAATGTTCTTCAGTTGTCTCGGTCTTCTCGATCATCTCTTCAAGTTCAGTTTATGCTAGCAATGATATTGTCAAATCTACTTCCACGGATGCAACTATAACTTCATGCATGTTATGATTAAACGCAGGCACCCTGGACGTGCATACACACACACACACACTCGTAATCTAGAAGAAACCTCTTCCAAGACGGTGTTTCCAAAATCATGTTGCTATTGATTTTCCCCAATTAAAAAAATGCATCTAACCCTAAACCTACATTTCATGGATACAAAATGATGTTGGGGGAAACGACGACGATGAAGGTGTTGATCGATTTTCAAGAATGGAATCGCCTACCGCTTCCAACATGGGTAAATGTCGGATGCTGATGTTTACAAATTGAGCGGTATAGAGCAAGAGTTTCTTCTTTTGAGGTCGAGAAGTTAGAGATTGGGCTTTCCATATTTGCCTCTTCACCTTCTTCCTGTTGTTACTTGTTTCAGCAAAATGAGAGGTGCTTAATTATTATTTTCTTTTGCTTCCTTTTTTTCTTCCAAATATTATTACGAATCATTTACGCAGAGCGGGCACTACAGCTACAACAGCAGCTATGATGCTTTGAAGTGATGATGGTTATAAATATATAGCCAGGCTAAGTATGGATCCACAGTCCCGGTAAATTTACTTGACTTTTCAAACTGATAGCACTTTCAAAGAGGAGGATGTTTCAGATTACTTCAGGTAAATTTTATTTTGTAAACAATTAACGGTGTGTTATAGATTTTATACTAATTGTTTGTGATTCAAAATAGCATATATGGACTAGTACATGATGTGAGGATACCATATCAACAAAAGAGAATGTTTGGTTTTGTGACAAAAGATGATTTCAGAGCTCCTAATTGTATTTACTTTAGTGGGGTGCTTAATTTTTGATGTATCTTTTTAAATAAAATCTTTAGACCTTTTTTA
Organism: Allium cepa; assembly: GCA_030765085.1. Classification (NCBI taxonomy): domain Eukaryota; kingdom Viridiplantae; phylum Streptophyta; class Magnoliopsida; order Asparagales; family Amaryllidaceae; genus Allium; species Allium cepa. The sequence continues at coordinate 969,368,201 of CM060935.1, forward strand.
CTATACCATAATTTGAAGTCAAAAAAACAAAAAAGAGTTTGGTTGAGCTATGATAATTGTAGTTGCGCATCTTGACATGACCAAACTGATTTGTCGATTATTAAACTGTGTATGCATCTTTATAGAATGACATCTAAACAGAATTCTTAAATATTAAGGATTTACTTAGACTTTTACTGATTATGGATGCATTCGTTGTTTCATATTATAAAAAAAACCAAACTATAATAAATTTTGAATTCTCATTTTTAGGCCTTATAGTTCATAATTTAAATATGATTATTTATACGTCTTTTGAAAAAGATTGTGATAAGCACAAGAATGATACATTACTAGATATGATAATCTCTAAGTTCATTCGTAGAATAATGATTGTCTGACCTTCATAAGTGACATGCCGCAACCGAGCTAAAGTGACAGAAGCTGCTGGAATATTGATGTTGTGCACCGCAATTTGCATTACAGAAGTGGCATGCAGCATCAGGCAAGGATAGAAATGGCCTTAACCGTGTGTTTTGCAATGATATTGCAGTGCATTTTGATGAACTTTTTGTTTTCATTTGCTGACTTGAATAATTAGGAAGCAAAGGAGCACTTAAACTGAGAACAGTAATAGGGGCAGGTGCAAGGTGATGAACATCGGTGAAGTTAATATGCCTATATGGACTGCCATAGTAGGTGAAGTGGTGGTGAAGCGAATGTACATGTAGTTGTACAAGTAGGAGATCCGATGTTGAAGTAATGTAACAATGTGTCAAGGTGTGGACATTGAGCTACTTGCTAAGGTATGGAGTACAATGAGGATCTTAGGTGGATGAGCGAGCTGGAAGAGTGTGATGGTGACATCGACAGAATAACCTGATGGTGAGTACACGGAGAGGATAAGTGAACTGGAAATATATCATATTTTAAAGCAAGGTGAAATATGCGATATATGAAACCATGATTAATTTTTCCCATCCAAAATAGCCCTCTTCTAAAACGAAATCATATCCGACATCAATAATTTTTTTTTCAAACCAAAATTACTCTAAGCTTTGCGATGACCTTACTTCGATAACAATCTGTTATGAAAATTGAGGCGGTAGCAGTGCTTTGCGGAAACTTATATCAATGGATCTTTGTCGTCCAAATCACAAAGAGATAATTTGGATTGAAAATAAGATGGAATTGAAATCAAAATGCAATAACACAAGATATTCCACCCAACCACCCACTTTATTGATTCATCAAAAACTTTTGTTTACAATCAATAGAACGAAGCTAAAATAAACAATGTATAATTGAATCCATAACCTAATTGAGAAAGAGAGTTTGGATCTCTGTAACTAAAATTGTTGGAGGAGAAGATCAAAGATAGAATAAGAGAGAATTAACAAATATATTTCTACACTTTTACATTCTCTCTTCTAGTCTCTATATATAACATCAATTACTTAATGCCCCAGTTAATATTAAATGACAAAAAATAAATTGATTAGTCAATTAGAGAGAGAAATAAACATAATCAAATATGTCTATTAATTAGGGGAAACAAAATCTTCTCTCATTTTCTTTTGCATATTTATTTCCTTATATTTGTGATTTTTTATCACCAAAATTTAACAACACTTTGTTCCATCTTTAAAGCAATTAGCTTTTCTGTTTATGAAATGCAGGTTGTTGAACCTAGCATGGCAATCAGCTTTTCTACTTATGAAACTCTGAGATCTCGTTGGCAAGTAAGAAGGTAGTGATTTATTTTTACTATCAAGTGATTTTTAGTTTTAATTTCATGCAAAAGTTTGGTTGGAATATGCTTGAATAGGCCTTCAGATTCTAATGATTCGGTTAGCTTGGTTTACGGAAGTGTTTTTGGCATTGCATCATTAACAGGTAATTAAGAGGGAGTATACTTACATACTCTTTAAATATACAAATATTTATATTTCTAATCATCGGGTCATTATTTTGGTGGAAAAATCCAATGTAAATCAATTGTCCAATGAATTCATATCAGAATATGTTACTACTTTGTGTGCATGGTTATGGTCTTTGTACTTGCCTACGCGTGGTTATTGATTTTTGTATGCTATTATTATGTACTCATGTAATTGTTTGAGTTTGTAGTAGGTACCGAAGGCAAATGTTTTGCATTCGGAGCTGCATGCTTGCTTTTGCATTATAAATCGTTTTAAACACTCGCTAAAGATTGCAAAAGGTACGTGTTTCAGATTACATACCGTATTTTTATGATTTCCCTACGGGATGCCTCATCGTTGAGATGAGATGTATATTATGTTGCTAATATATATTGTAAATTTTTGAAATATTAGCTATGCAAAGGAGACGCTGGGAAAAAATTTCGTAAATTTAAGGAGCTGGAAAATTTTTGAGGAAATTTTGAAATTTGATAATTAAATTTTGATTCGAAATTTTCGTAACTACGTAATTTTAACATTAGATTTGCAGACTTAAATAAGTAGCTAGTTGTTATGAAAATCTTTAACCATTGTAAAATTTTATAACAACACCCACTACTAATAATAATGTTATGAAATTAACTAATTTTATAACAACAACAACAATCATAAATAATAATAATAAATTAACTATAAGATTATAAAAATTGGCAATAAATAAACCAATTAACTATGTTTGAAATAATAATAATAGCAATAGCAATAATAGAAATAATAACAATAAACAAACTAAGTTTTATAAAAATTAGCTAAGATTGGTATGATAACAATAATATACTTATAATAAATTATAAAATTTCAGGGAAATTGACTAAGTTTTTTTAATAAACCAAATTTATATAATAATAACTAATATTTATGAAAATTAACTAATTTTATAATAATAATACTAAAATTAATAACAACAACAATAATAAATAACAATAAATAATAATAATAAAAATAAATTAACTATAAGTTTGATAAAAATTAACTATCCTTTTAATAATAATAGTAATAATACTTATAATAATAAATACAAGGTCCAATCATTCGCTTTGGTTGTGTGTACATGGTCCTGATTGTGTCTATTCGTATTCTATTTGTATTCACAGTCATACTTCATTTTTCTATGCATTTGATTTTACTAGATATCAAGCATAACATGCATATTTTTTAGGTATGAATCTGCCCAGTTACGATTTAACATATGTTGTGAATTCATTTTTATGATGTTAAATTATCCGCTGCTAGTTGCACAGCTCCTGCACCTGCTTCAACTTTGCTTCCATGCTTCCCAGTAAAAGAGCAAGTCGTAAGATGATTGTTATGATCTAGTTTTGTATTATTAGCTATATTGCTTTTTAGTTTAGTTGAAAACTTATTTGCGATGTTGTTATTATATAATGGATATTATATGTACGTTTGAGCATGTTTAATACAATATATGTAGACATTTGGTATGTTTAATAGAATGAGTTTCATTTTTTGGTTATTATATTCTTCGGCTCTTACATTGTTCAACTGTTACGTGTTTAAAGAAGATTCATTTTTGATTCCTATATAGTAGGATGCATCAAGCACATAGAAAAATAAACCATAGTGCTTAACGTTATATAATACAAGTACCATAAAATGCATGTATTTACTGTTGAAGGATAGCGGAATAAGAGTGTTATTGTACCTGCGTATTTTATAGCGGTATATACATGCTATAGTACTGTTTAAATAGGCGACACCTAGCGCTATAGAAAAATAATATTATAGCGGTCTATATACGCTATAAAAGCTTATTATGTTATAGCAGCATTTTTAGTGTTATAAATAGGCTAATATTTTTTTTATAATATGTCGATATATAGCATTTATCGAACTGCTATGATTATCTTTTATAGCGGCTATATGCCGCTATGGATGACTATTATTCTTGTAGTGATGGAAATGATTTATTTGTATGCTTAACACTAAACATTGAAGATGTGGACTTGTCACTATTCCGAAAGTTAAGAAGGGTCACGAGACATGTCTTTGAGGTAAAATACTACCTTGACTTGTCCGACATTATTGTTAAACTAGGAAAAGTACAAGTTTGAATCAACGATGGTGATGGGTATGCAAGACTTAATTTCCATGTACGATCGTTTTATATCCACGATAATTGGTTTTTCGGCTATCGGTTACTTCAGCTTCTTTATTTTTCATCACTCTAAGGCGACGTGTTGCTCTTTTGAGCTTTGTTATCCTTTGTCGGGAACGACTAAATCCAAAAAGCTTATGGGCGTCCAGGTATGTGGGGCTGCTTCCATTAAAAGGGTATTTCACATCTCATCTAGGATGGATTCAGCTGTGCATTTAGATGTGAAATATTCAGATTCTTGGGAAGGTTTGGCGGGGTCCGGCCGGTACTTTTCCCAAGGAGGTCACCGAGTATATCTTAAAAGTATATACTAGAGGTATACTTCAAGGGGGGTCATATCCTCCTAGTCATTTGTTGGAGATTTTCCCTTTCTTATTTGATTCGAACCTTCAAATTTTTTTCCTTATTTACATCAAGAAGAGTTAACCACTCTTCGCATAGTTTAATTATTTGTCCATTATTTATGTTTGGATGTTGATTTATATGATAGTAAACCCGTTCCGTGTTCAGCGGCATAGCCTCGTATGTTTGTGTTTAATTACCACATACTGTTTAAAGTTTTACTCATACCAGACATATTGTCTAACCCAAGTTGTTTATTTTCCCTAAACTCCTTAGGTACTCATTTTTATTTGAGTAGTCTAGGAGTAATAGGTCTTTTGTTGGCTCTTTTGAAGACAACGTCTAAGCAGGAGGCTTTTATCTACTTAGCTATCTATTTCACTGTTTATTTAATTTGTGTAAATGTATTTTGTCTGAATGTAAAGGCAGGATGTTATAACTGCCTAAACTGATTTGTAGTACTTTTGTGTAACTCTGAGAACTCCCTGTTAAGGAGTAACCTGATGTAGACTAATATGCTTTTTTAGCAGTTTCGTTGTGAGGTTTTCTATTCTGTTTTTTATTTCACCCCATGATAGCCCATATTTCCGGTGCTTGGACAACATCGCATGAACACCGAGGATGTGTTAAATGTCTTTCCTAAAATTCATAAAGGTGAGTCGTTACAAGCTCTTTAATTATTTATTTGCAGCTTTGAAAATCAATTAAGTCGATCTATAAAAGTTGTACATTGGTATAATTGAAGAACAAGCTTAAATAGAATAATAAAATGGTTTATTCAACTAAGGTCAATGAGCATGCTGACAGTTAAAGACTGGGAAATATAGGGCCAATCATAACAGGGAGTAAAAAGATGAGGACTTAGTCTTCAAAGAGGCTTAATCTCTAAGGGTTTGAGAGAAAGAAGAAGATATTTGATATCTCTTTGTAGGTTTGATCGGTAGCCTCCATTCTCTATCTATCTATACTCAACCAATATAACTCTTGCCTCCATTAAACATTGGTGAAGCAATAGTGATGACATCCCTACCTATGCCAAGAAGACGACGGAGAGAACTAAATAATCAGCGTATTCGATTTATCTAATTAGTAAAGAAAACAAATTTAAATAAATAAATATATATATATACATATATAATATTTTTGGTTTAATAAGAATTAAAAATTATTTTTCGAGATCTGATCATATACTTATGTATTTATATATTTAAAATAAATGTTTTTTTTCATTTATATCATAAAATATTTTTTGAATTTAAGTATTTTTTGGTTTTTGATATTAACAAATAGTTTTGAATTATATATATGGGTGAGTGTGTATATATATGCTAATAAAGTTCCGTATGGAAATTTAATAATAAAAATTGCTTTAAAAGCTTCGATCTAAAATATAAAAAATATTTTATTTTAAAAGTCATTAAAAAATTAAAATTTTGAATTTTGAATTTTACAAATTATTAAATTTTCACTTTTATATTTAAGATGTATATGTTTATTGTCGGCAAATGCAACTTAAAAATAATGAAAATAACAAATTTATTTTTAAATAATATATATGTTATTTTAAAATGTAAAATCTGTTTTGACTGCCATATCAATGTATTTATCTATAATCTGATTATTAAATAATAATATATTTAAATATAAATATTTATAAATATATATATGTATGAAAAATTATAACATTTGTATAACGAAAAAATTTGTACGTAAACTATATTATATATATATATATATATATATATATATATATTATTAATGTAACGACTGCGATTTTTCGTTGCCGAAAACGGACATTAATACGTCCATTGTATTAACTGCCGAGCAATCGAAAGCCGAAAACCCGAACCGTTAGGGTTAAAGAAGAAGAAAAAGATAGAAGAAGAGAGAAAAAAATAAAACATGACAGAAACAACAGAACAATATCAGAATCTCACAATTCGCAGCGGAACAACATATAATAGATAAATGAATAATCTTTAAACAAAGAACTATATCAGTTATTACATTACATCATATTACATTACATTACATCATCAGAGTGTACAACAACAACATGCAGCGGAAAAGAAATATAATATACTAGTAATACGCCATGCCATCCAGCTTGCCTCCAGCAACTCCTGAATTCCGGAATATCCTGATAAACCTTAACTCTTGACTGCCCGTGTGGAAATTGGTGGGCACCCAGAGTTTAGGAAGGAAAACAATAAACTCCGAGTCAATCATGTGACTGGTGTGAGAACTAAAATAGTTTATTTTTCTTTTAAAATCAAAATAGAGGAATATTTTTAAAGTCAATTCGCAATGCTTTTTAAAAAGTGAGACTACCATAAGGCCTCCCGCACACACACACAATGCAAACGCAGAATCAGAGGAGATTTCTCCTTATCATAGTCAAAGATGCTTGATACGCATTAAAAAGAAACATTTGATATTATTACTAGGGAATAGTGTAGGAAAAATTCATTTCGAAAATAAAGATATAAATCTTAGCCAGCATAGACATTTCGCACTTATACCTACTATAGCTACCATGTTCAATAGCAGGTTACCGCCACATTCCATGGCAGGTTATACAACTAAAACCGTACAAGATCGTATTGTTTCTTTGGATTTCCAACAAATGGTCAGGCCAAAGAACTTCCCATTGCCACATGGAAACGCCTCTGGAATGACGTCCCGAGAACCAAACCGGATCTCTGCCAACACAAGGCCGGGTTACCCCTAACTGGGTAACTACTGACACGAATATGTCATCCCCCGATCGTAACCGATCTATCCGAGGATCCTCGATTTCCAACAACCACAAAATTTGCAGCAACAACATAGGTTAAGTATCTGGGCTCCATACCATGATACCACCTCTATCCAGAAGGAATGACATACACTAAAGGGGCGCTACCCCCTAATAACCTTGCCGCATCCTTCCTGTTTTGACCATTTCCGGAGTGTGAGGTCCGACGAAGTCTCGTCCACAAAGCCACACTCTATACAAAAGCCGTGCTTTGGGTCAATCAAATGATCATAGAAATGATCACCAAGATAAATGATCAAATAAATGTTCCTATCACAAATGATCAAACAATGATCATTTCACAGAAACACTCAGCATGTCACACTACCAAATTGGGAGTATATCACTAATAACCTTCAACTATATATCCTCTGAGCTCGTACGTCTCAGAGAAGGGTGTTAAGCTAAAAGAATAAATTCTCCGCCACCAACAGAAATATATTTGAAAGAAATCAGCTTTATATCTCAATTTGTAATGTCAGACATACAATCCATACAAGTCTGTTCCGGGCTCAAATAGAACCGAAGGCACTTACAAAGAAGTCCTTGCATTCCGGATATTCACTAATCACGACCGGACTTCCCGTCACTAAGGGTGATAAAACCTCTATATCGGAGATCAGCCGATGTAGAGTAACTCGACGGTAATCCTTCCGTTTTCACAAACATCCGGTCTTCAACACCGGTCATCAAATGTAATCCATAACGACGTATCACATACTCGGAATGGGTTATACGACCCCAAGGTCCTTTCCCGGCTAACCCGAATAGTGAGCGCTTATTCAAAAATAAGTGTGGCATTCAAATTCAAGCAAATCACAACAAATACCTATTTAAAGGTAAATATTGATAGTCGGATTATTTAACTATCAATAGGCATGCTCAACATCACCAAATTCCAAATAATTAAACAAATTATTTACTTTCCAAAATATCTTTACTAGATATAAAATTTCCCACACTTCAAACATTTGAAAACAAATTTTCAAATCACTTTTCACCCTTATCACTTTTTGAAAACAAATTTCAAACATTTTCCTTACGCGAAATACTTTCATTTCAACATTGTTCATTTAAACCAATTAAATAAATCCTTAACGATTTACTTTATATTTACGCTCCAAATCCGTAAATTAATTCCCACACTTCAAAAATAAATCAACATTTATTTTTAAACAAATTCCCCTTTAAATTTATAAATTCCATAGTGAATTTACATTCCAAAATATTTATGAATATGCGATTTCAATTATTCATTTTCAATTTATCTTCAAAAAGATAAATTCTCAAAACATTTCATTTCACATTGGAAAAACATTTCCATACTTATTTATTAATAAGTAATTCACAAATCCATTTATTTTCAATACTTAGAAAATATTCCATATACTTAATATCGAAATTAAGTATATATTTCATTCTTTAAGGAAAACATTCATTTAATACATTTATTTGGGCTAAAACGAATGTTGCATAAAACATCGTTACGACGACCCAAAATCACTAGTATAGGGATTCGAAATTAAGATAGATATATAAATCCCAATACTATACAAAAACATTTCCTTTCGGAAACCATTTACTATAACAACTGTGTTATAGTCCACCATTTCCTTCTTTCTCCAAAACGTCTATTTCAACAACAATGTTGAAATCTATGGTTTCGATTCATAATACATTTTAAAACATCTTTAAAATAATTAACTTCTTTTTGTAATATTCATTTTGCCAAACATGACCATTTTATTCAATAATGTATCCACTGTCTAAAATCGTGAATATATTTCCTTTAATAAACTTCAATATTCAATTTATCAAATTCAATCGATCTCGAATTTATAAACAATGTTTATAAATTCCATTTCTATTTATAAGCTTCGATTTATAAATCTCATTATTAACAAATTCCATTTATATCCCATTTAAATGCCAAAATCCGATTTATAAGATAATTACTTATAAATCTTCTATTTTACAAAATCTATTTATTTTTATAACTTCACAATTTATAAATCTATAAATTCCATTCACTTATGAAATCCATCTTTATTTCACCTTTAACACTTATAAAAGCTCGTTTTATAATTCCAGTATTTTTAACTTATAAAAATAAATTTAAAAATCTTTTATAATGATTCAAAATTACAAATTAAACCATTTTATAAATTAATCACTATTTATTTCGAAAATCTCAAATTTGGTTATATTTTACAAAAACAGTAATTTTTATAACTTCACAATTTATAACGTTTTAATTATTTAAAATGAATCAACTCAAAATTTTATAAAAACATATACTTTTAAAAATCACTTAAAAATCCTTTTAAAACCAAAAATCATTATTTTAAAACTTCAGAAATGGATCCGATGATGCAGCAGCACCAAATAGTCAATCACGACATCCAAATATCATATATCGATATGATAATCAACAAATATCAAAATATCTATAAATAAATCAATACAGTTGAGGAATCCAGTTGGATCCCTCCAACCCGTTTCCCTGCATCCACAAACATTAGCACAATATTAATTCCGCTCCAGTACGGAATTATCGCGGTATATGAGATTTAAAATATTATCCGCTTAATAGACGGCGCAATATGGTCCCATCCGCTATACAATGCGGGAAAATCAACAACTGCAATATATACATATGCCAATATATATATATATATATATTGCTATTATATATAATACCAATTTCACATACGGTGAAATATTCGCGATATATGTTTTTAATAAATAACCTCCGCTTACTAACGGCGCATAATGTTTATTTTAACAATCAATAGATAACAATCATCATTCAAATCATGCATTCAAGAATTTTAAATCTAACTATTTAAAATAAAAATCGAAACCGATTCGATTGAGTGAGAAGTTCTCACCTTGATTTCAATTTTGTTTTAGTGATTTATTTCGAATAAAATTAAACGCGCGTTTAATTTTACCCGAAATTTTCACTAACTCCAAACGACTCCAATCCAATACCATAGCGTAGTGCTCGTCCATACAATTCCAACGTAACTGGTTTCGCGCGTTTTCGACCTCGTATGAAAAAGATATGAATTTTTTGAAGATACACGGATTTATAATATAAAATTTACAACATATATTATATTTTTTTTAAACCTAAATCAATCTCAGCCCTTAGATCTGCAACCCTAGAATCCTGGCCACCGGTTTCATCTTCTTCCCAACCCAGTTTACACGCACGTCCCCAAACCCATAGCCTTCATTTTTTGAATCGAATTATGCTCCCTCCATACGAAGCTTGAAGACGATCGGAGACCACCGTTGCGAAGCCCCGCTCGAGCGCCACTATCGGCTGCCACCATGTTGAACTCGGCCTCCCCTATCACCTCGATTTGCGTGAAAAACGCAGCCCCTTCTCGCTTGATTTCCCGTTGATTCGTTGCTCCGTTTTCGATCATCTCCTTATGGATTTGAAGCTCTCATCGTCCTCTACAACTTTGTAGTTGACGACCTTTGCTAATTCCTTACGGATTGAGAGAAATTGAGGAAGAAAGTTTCGAAAATTCTCAGCCATTAGAAAATTAGGGCCGGCTGAAGCAAAACCCTAGGGCTTGAGTGCAAAATGAAATATTGAGGTCCTTATATAGAAAATTTCTCAAAACACTATTCATCGAAAAATTTTCGAACTCCAAACGAAGCGTGCCGGCTGGCGTTTCTAAGGTTTACCCCACATTCCGAACACAATGGAACATGTTCAGGAGCCAATTCGGTCATCTGTGCGAGTTATGGCTATAAACGATCGATTTAAAATTAAACCAATTAAACGAATTTTCTAGGCGTTTTAGCTTGCACCGGACAAACGGTAAATCCGATTGACACGAAATTTGAAACCTTACAATAATATCACATTACGGATCCGATGAAACTGGGTTCGTCGAAATCCGAGACTGTTTGAAAAATGGCTATTTTAACTCGCCAAATTAATATTAAAACAATTTCGATGTGTTTCGAGCTGCCACGATCAAACGATAACTCCGATTGCTACAAAAATTGAAATCCTATAATAACAAATTATTACGGATCCAATGAAACTGGTTTCGTCCGATTCTGAGACTGTTCGAAAATTGGCTATTTTTCAGTCGATAATTAAATATTAAAATATTCAATTTTCACAAATTAACTTTAAATTCGATTTTAAAAGTTCTAAAATATCATTCTAACTCCAACATGATAAAATAAAATTTTACAAATCATTTTCAATTATTTCTGGAATTTCAACTATTAAATTATCGATTTAATTATCCAATTAAATCCAATTATTCGAAATAAAATTTATTCGACTTATAAATTTCACTTATTAATATTTAAAATTAATTAAATATTCAAATTTTAATTAATAAAAATTCTGGGTCGTTACATACTTCCCCCCATAAAAGAATTTCGTCCTCGAAATTATCAAGTAAGAAAAGTTACAGAATTCATTAACTTTCCAAAACAAATTTAAACTTCTTACCATAATTTACTAAGTTTTCAAATCTATACTTAATTATCTTTTCAAAAACAACTACTATTGTTTAACTTTCAACTCCAAAATCAAAGTTAAAGTTTTCTAAATTTTTCCAATTTTTCTCAAAAATTTTCTAACGCCTTAAATTTTTGGAAAAATTCGCCATAGTCTCCTTTGCGCGGCTCGATCCGAAAAAAAATGACAGTATATATATCACAAATATACATCTCATCAAGTGATGAGGCATCCCGTAGGGAAAATGTAAAAGTACGGTATGTAATTCGAGATATGTACCTTATTTATTTTATTAGCGAGCATATACGGCTAATATAGCGCGAAAGCGAGCTCCAAATACGAAGCAAGCACAATCCGCACCTACTAAACACTCAACAAACAACATGAGAACATGCATATATGAAAATAATCTCAATATACATCATTTAGCAACATAACAACTACATAATATAGCAAATGCAACTAAAGCAACAAATGAAACCACCAACCAACTATCATCCATAACCAAATCAATATTCATTCATATTCTCATTAATATTCAATGGATTGGTTTTCAATTTAAATCACATTTGATTTATAAATGTTGGAATTTTACTAACATTCATTCATATTCAATTTTAAATAGTTTGCATTCACTAATTTTCAATCAAGTTGGTTCACTTCCAAATCAAATTCAATTCTATTTAAGTTCATTTTCTTCCAAGTTGGATTCAATTTCTTTTGCTTCCAATTTCGCTAATTCCATTTCATTAACACTTAATAAATTATATACAATCAATTAACATCCATATAACAACCAATGTATTTTCAACACAACCAAATTATTAAACTTTACATTCAATTTGGTTCAACGCTTTTAATTCCAATTGGTTTATATTAAATTGACTTTCATTCAATTTATTCAATTTCCAATAACATTAGCTTTTAATGAATTAATACTTCATCCATTTTTCCATATCAATTCTTTACATTCAATTGATTTACATTCAATTCATTCATTAGTTCAATTCAATTGCTAATTCCTTTAACAATATAATGTTGAATTTCATTTATATAACTCAAGTTCAAATTTTTAATGACTTCACTTCATTAATTCACTTATTAATTTACTTTGACACCAAAATCAACTTTATTCAACATTATTTAAGTTATGTTCCATTTCAAACATCTTATCAAATCCAAATCAATTTATTTAACTTTCCTTTTGTTAAATCTCAAACTACATGTCTTTGACGACAACTCAAATTTATTTCAACTTGGATTTTATTGATTTACTTATACTTCCTTTAATTTAACTTCATCCTTTAAGTTAAATTTACTCTATTAAAACTCAAATTGTATAAGTTATCAACTCATTTATTATTCCCAAATTACTATGGTAGCAAATCTATCATATGGAGACTCGAAAATGATACTGATGATGCTGCAGTCATCACCCTTATAATTTCCCAGTAACAATAGTGAAATCAGTGCTAGATATTCTTTCAAAACACTTCTCTGGAATTTTATTTTCAGATTATAAATCACATTTATAAATCTATTACTTATATAATTTTACTTCTTATATATAAGATTATTTCACAAGTGTAAATCACATTAATTATAGTTCCATACTTATAATTCATTTGCATATACAATTCATTCTTTAAAAATTGTTGTTTTTATTCAACAACCAAACAATCAATTCATATACACTTTAATAATTCTGAAAAATTATTCCTTTATATATAAAAATATAATCAAGGTAAAATTATTTCATTTACCCAATTTAAACAATACTGTGTCGAATTGTTCTATTCAAGTGTTTAGAGATCCCTATCAACAACGTTAATTACTCGTGTTGACCAAAATCCATATACCACTCAACAAACCAATCATCACAATATAAAACAATTTATATTCACTAACAAATACGCGCTCATATCTATTATTACACTCAACTTATTCTAGAGTACTACTGACTCCATCTCTAATGAGTAATTCCCAACAGAGCCATGGTTGTCGCTTAACCTCGCTCTGATACCAAATATAACGACTGCGATTTTTCGTTGCCGAAAACCGACATTAATACGTCCACTGTATCAACTGCCGAGTAATCGAAAGCCGTAAAACCGAACCGTTAGGGTTAAAGAAGAAGAAAAAGATAGAAGAAGGGAGAAAAAAATAGAACATGACAGAAACAACAGAACAATATCAGAATCTCACAATTTGCAGCAGAACAACATATAATAGATAAATGAATAATCTTTAAACAAAGAACTATATCAGTTATTACATTACATCATATTACATTACATTACATCATCAGAGTGTACAACAACAACATGCAGCGGAAAAGAAATATAATATACTAGTAATACGCCATGCCATCCAGCTTGCCTCCAGCAACTCCTGAATTCCGGAATATCCTGATAAATCTTAACTCTTGACTGCCCGTGTGGAAATTGGTGGGCACCCAGAGTTTAGGAAGGAAAACAATAAACTCCGAGTCAGTCATGTGACTGGTGTGAGAACTAAAATAGTTTATTTTTCTTTTAAAATCAAAATAGAGGAATATTTTTAAAGTCAATTCGCAATGCTTTTTAAAAAGTGAGACTACCATAAGGCCTCCCGCACACACACACAATGCAAACGCAGAATCGGAGGAGATTTCTGCTTATGATAGTCAAAGATGCTTGATACACATTAAAAAGAAACATTTGATATTATTACTAGGGCATAGTGTAGGAAAAATTCATTTCGAAAATAAAGATATAAATCTTATCCAACATAGACATTTCGCACTTATGCCTACTATAGCTACCATGTTCAATAGCAGGTTACCGCCACATTCCATGGCAGGTTATACAACTAAAACCGTACAAGATCGTATTGTTTCTTTGGATTTCCAACAAATGGTCAGGCCAAGGAACTTCCCATTGCCACATGGAAACGCCTATGGAATGACGTCCTGAGAACCAAACCGGATCTCTACCAACACAAGGCCGGGTTACCCCTAACTGGGTAACTACTGACACGAATATGTCATCCCCCGATCCTAACCGATCTATCCGAGGATCCTCGATTTCCAACAACCACAAAATTTGCAGCAACAACATAGGTTAAGTATCTGGGCTCCATACCATGATACCACCTCTATCCAGAAGGAATGACATACACTAAAGGGGCGCTACCCCCTAATAACCTTGCCGCATCCTTCCTGTTTTGACCATTTCCGGGGTGTGAGGTCCGACGAAGTCTCGTCCACAAAGCCACACTTTATACAAAAGCCATGCTTTGGGTCAATCAAATGATCATAGAAATGATCACCAAGATAAATGATCAAATAAATGTTCCTATCACAAATGATCAAACAATGATCATTTCACAGAAACACTCAGCATGTCACACTACCAAATTGGGAGTATATCACTAATAACCTTCAACTATATATCCTCTGAGCTCGTACGTCTTAGAGAAGGGTGTTAAGCTAAAAGAATAAATTCTCCGCCACCAACAGAAATATATTTGAAAGAAATCAGCTTTATATCTCAATTTGTAATGTCAGACATACAATCCATACAAGTCTGTTCCGGGCTCGAACAGAACCGAAGGCACTTACAAAGAAGTCCTTGCATTCCGGATATTCACTAATCACGACCGGACTTTCCGTCACTAAGGGTGATAAAACCTCTATATCGGAGATCAGCCGATGTAGAGTAACTCAACGGTAATCCTTCCGTTTTCACAAACATCCGGTCTTCAACACCGGTCATCAAATGCAATCCATAACGACGTATCACATACTCGGAATGGGTTATACGACCCCAAGGTCCTTTCCCGACTAACCCGAATAGTGAGCGCTTATTCAAAAATAAGTGTGGCATTCAAATTCAAGCAAATCACAACAAATACCTATTTAAAGGTAAATATTGATAGTCGGATTATTTAACTATCAATAGGCATGCTCAACATCACCAAATTCCAAATAATTTCACAAATTATTTACTTTCCAAAATATCTTTACTAGATATAAAATTTCCCACACTTCAAACATTTGAAAACAAATTTTCAAATCACTTTTCACCCTTATCACTTTTTGAAAACAAATTTCAAACATTTTCCTTACGCGAAATACTTTCATTTCAACATGGTTCATTTAAACCAATTAAATAAATCCTTAACGATTTACTTTATATTTACGCTCCAAATCCGTAAATTAATTCCCACACTTCAAAAATAAATCAACATTTATTTTTAAACAAATTCCCCTTTAAATTTATAAATTCCATAGTGAATTTACATTCCAAAATATTTATGAATATACGATTTCAATTATTCATTTTTAATTTATCTTCAAAAAGATAAATTCTCAAAACATTTCATTTCACATTGGAAAAACATTTCCATACTTATTTATTAATAAGTAATTCACAAATCCATTTATTTTCAATACTTAGAAAATATTCCATATACTTAATATCGAAATTAAGTATATATTTCATTCTTTAAGGAAAACATTCACTTAATACATTTATTTGGGCTAAAACGAATGTTGCATAAAACATCGTTACGACGACCCAAAATCACTAGTATAGGGATTCGAAATTTAGATAGATATATAAATCCCAATACTATACAAAAACATTTCCTTTCGGAAACCATTTACTATAACAACTGTGTTATAGTCCACCATTTCCTTCTTTCTCCAAAACGTCTATTTCAACAACAATGTTGAAATCTATGGTTTCGATTCATAATACATTTTAAAACATCTTTAAAATAATTAACTTCTTTTTGTAATATTCATTTTGCCAAACATGACCATTTTATTCAATAATGTATCCACTGTCCAAAATCGTGAATATATTTCCTTTAATAAACTTCAATATTCAATTTATCAAATTCAATCGATCTCGAATTTATAAACAATGTTTATAAATTCCATTTCTATTTATAAGCTTCGATTTATAAATCTCATTATTAACAAATTCCACTTATATCCCATTTAAATGCCAAAATCCGATTTATAAGATAATTACTTATAAATCTTCTATTTTACAAAATCTATTTATTTTTATAACTTCACAATTTATAAATCTATAAATTCTGTTCACTTATGAAATCCATCTTTATTTCACCTTTAACACTTATAAAAGCTCGTTTTATAATTCCAATATTTTTAACTTATAAAAATAAATTTAAAAATATTTTATAATGATTCAAAATTACAAATTAAACCATTTTATAAATTAATCACTATTTATTTCGAAAATCTCAAATTTGGTTATATTTTACAAAAACAGTAATTTTTATAACTTCGCAATTTATAACGTTTTAATTATTTAAAATGAATCAACACAAAATTTTATAAAAACATATACTTTGAAAAATCACTTAAAAATCCTTCTAAAACCAAAAATCATTATTTTAAAACTTCAGAAATGGATCCGTTGATGCAGCAGCACCAAATAGTCAATCACGACATCCAAATATCATATATCGATATGATAATCAACAAATATCAAAATATCTGTAAATAAATCAATACAGTTGAGGAATCTAGTTGGATCCCTCCAACCTGTTTCCCTGCATCCACAAACATTAGCACACTACCAATTCCGCTCCAGTACGGAATTATCGCGGTATATGGGATTTAAAATATTATCTGCTTAATAGACGGCGCAATAGGGTCTCATCCGCTATACAATGCGGGAAAATCAACAACTGCAATATATACATATGCCAATATATATATATATATTGCTATTATATATAATACCAATTTCACATACGGTGAAATATTCGCGGTATATGTTTTTAATAAATAACCTCCGCTTACTAACGGCGCATAATGTCTATTTTAACAATCAATAGATAACAATCATCATTCAAATCATGCATTCAAGAATTTTAAATCTAACTATTTAAAATAAAAATCGAAACCGATTCGATTGAGTGAGAAGTTCTCACCTTGATTTCAATTTTGTTTTAGCGATTTATTTCGAATAAAATTAAACACGTTTCATTTTATCCGAAATTTTCACTAACTCCAAACGACTCCAATCCAATACCATAGCATAGTGCTCGTCCATACAATTCCAACGCAACTAGTTTCGCGCGTTTTCGACCTCGTATGAAAAAGATATGAATTTTTTGAAGATACACGGATTTATAATATAAAATTTACAACATATATTATATTTTTTTAAAACATAAATCAATCTCAGCCCTTAGATATGCAACCCTAGAATCCTGGCCACCGGTTTCATCTTCTTCCCAACCTAGTTTACACGCACGTCCCCAAACCCATAGCCTCCATTTTTTGAATCGAATTATGCTCCCTCCATACGAAGCTTGAAGACGATCGGAGACCACCGTTGCGAAGCCCCGCTCGAGAGCCACCATCGGCTGCCACCATGTTAAACTCGGCCTCCCCTATCACCTCGATTTGCGTGAAAAACGCAGCCCCTTCTCGCTTGATTTTCCGTTGATTCGTTGCTCCGTTTTCGATCATCTCCGTATGGATTTGAAGCTCTCATCGTCCTCTACAACTTTGTAGTTGACGACCTTTGCTAATTCCTTACGGATTGAGAGAGATTGAGGAAGAAAGTTTCGAAAATTCTCAGCCATTGGAAAATTAGGGCCGGCTGAAGCAAAACCCTAGGGCTTGAGTGCAAAATGAAATATTGAGGTCCTTATATAGAAAATTTCTCAAAACACTATTCATCGAAAAATTTCCAACTCCAAACGAAGCGTGCCGGCTGGCGTTTCTAAGGTTTACCCCACATTCCGAACACAATGGAACATGTTTCGTGAGCCAATTCGGTCATCTGTGTGAGTTATGGCTATAAACGATCCACTTAAAATTAAACCGATTAAACGAATTTTCTAGGCGTTGTATCTTGCACCGGACAAACAGTAAATCCGATTGACACGAAATTTGAAACCTTACAATAATATCACATTACAGATTCGATGAAACTGGTTTCGTTGAAATCCGAGACTGTTTGAAAAATGGCTATTTTGACTCGCCAAATTAATATTAAAACAATTTCGATGTGTTTCGAGCTGCCACGATCAAACGATAACTCCGATTGCTACGAAAATTGAAATCCTATAATAACAAATTATTACGGATCCAATGAAACTGGTTTCGTCCAATTCTAAGACTATTCGAAAATTGGCTATTTTTCAGTCGATAATTAAATATTAAAATATTCAGTTTTCACAAATTAACTTTAAATTCGATTTTAAAAGTTCTAAAATATCGTTCTAACTCCAACATGATAAAATAAAATTTTACAAATCATTTTCAATCATATTTAACCCAATTTTCAATTATTTCTGGAATTTCAACTATTAAATTATCGATTTAATTATCCAATTAAATCCAATTATTCGAAATAAAATTTATTCGACTTATAAATTTCACTTATTAATATTTAAAATTAATTAAATATTCAAATTTTAATTAATAAAAATTCTGGGTTGTTATAATTTACATATATATATATATATATTAACTAAAGTAAAATGACCAAAATATATAAATAATTTTATATATGTATTAGTAGAAATTTAATTATATGACGTGTATTGTAACACCCCATATTTTGCAATGCCATAATATGAAAAATTAGATTAATAATAGCAATTTAATAAGTAATGATTAAGAAATTTAAAGTAATTTTATTACAAGAGTTACCTTAGGAACATTTGATTAATTAAGCATGAAATACTTTTAAACGTTAATTAAATAGACCAAGGATATTTAATGTAATAAGTTAGGCTTATTAGTGAGAATAAATAAAGTTGAATTTTTGAGTTAGAAGAATCTTGTATTAAGGGGAATATATTATTCAGATTAGGTAATGAGGGATATTAGCCCAAGCCAAAATCACTAACATACATGCCTTAACCATATTCTCCTCATTTTTTTGAAAAAGGTACTTTATATATTAATGAAGGGAGTACATATATATATATATATATATATATATATATATATATATTCATAATATGCCTCGTTAAAACCCTGCAACCTCTCTAACCTAGATGAATAGCTTACAAGGAAAAAGAGTACATATCATGTCCACATATTAACAATACAACAGATAAGACAAGATATAACAAGATAAATCCAAGTTGTCAAATAACTGGAGGAGCAAAACAAGTTAAATACTCTCAAAACCAACCATACGAGCAACTTGGACCAGGAAAAACAAAATAAAAAAGAATAAAGGAAATACATACACGTGTAGAGAACAAAAAAAGAAAAAAAGGAAGAGTAGAAAGCCATCTCCGGTCAAAAGTCTTCAAAAATCTTCAAACAGGAGAGAGAAAACTAAAATCCTTCGCTTAACTTCAATGAAGTCCAGATCTGAAAAATCATCCAAAACAAAAAGAAAAAAACAGGCTAAAGCTTCAAATCTACAAGTTTCGCAAAAATTCGAAGACGGAAGACGAACCAAGCATGAGACTGGGAAGAAAAAGGAAACTCCAAGCTCAAGGAGGTCGAAGAGAGGAGTTTGGGTTAATTGTGATGCAAATTCTGACAAGCTGTTCCAATTCACTATTTTTCGATTTATAATCCACATTCTGAAGAATTATATTATCCTCATTCTACCTCATATCATTTTTTTCTCTTTTAAAACCAATCAACCCAAACTACTTCAAGGCCGACCACATTTTCTAAGCAAAAGAAGAGGAAAACAAAAGCTAGAAGATTAAGTCTTTTATTTTTAAGGAAGAGAGAAGATTAAATCAAGATTTAAATGCTTTTCTAAACTAAGATGAGTAAAATTTTCCCTAAAAACTCTCCTAAACCGTTAGGTTCATGTTTGTAGTTGAATGGATGTTTGAATGATGGTTGAGATATGTTTTGATGATATAAATGCTTATGTTTTGATTTGTGAGCTAAATTAATAGAGAATTTCCATGTTTCGGTGTAAAATGTGAGCTAATCGTCTCCATATGTTATGAAAATATGGAATGTGTTTAAAATGTTAATATAAAAATGGGTTTTTGATTTCATAATTTTTAAAAGTTGTTTGGAATTATTATGAACTTTTTAAGTTGAGAAAAATGCTTATTTTAGGATAATTAATTATTAAAAATAATTATCTTAACATGGAATTTTATTTTTGCTAAAATATTATAAATTGAAATTTTAATTTTTTTTTGGATTTTTCCCATCAATTTTCAATTTATATGAATTATTTTGTACAGAAAAGAGTTAATTATTAGAATTAATTAATTAATTAAGGTAGTAACTAACAATTTCTGAAAGAGTTAATTACTAGAAGATTGAAAAATAAGTATTCGACATGAAATGTGGTTAGGTGTAAAGTAATTACCTTAAAACATCTTGAATGATAATAAAACAATTTTCAAGTTAATTTCAAAACTTCCATGTCAACTTGCCATAGCCTACATAACTATTAACATGCAATAGCTTATAAGCCTCTTACGATAACATGTGAAAATATCGACCTACGATAGCATGTAATACTATCAACTCGTGCTAGCATGTATAAATATCAACTCGTGATAGCATATATAAACATCAACTCGTGATAGGATGTATAAATATCAACTTAAGATAGCATGTATAGATGTCAACATGCGATAATAGAATGGCAACCTATGATTGCTTGCTAGATGTTCAACTTGCAATAGCTAATAAGAGCTCCACTTGCATAGCTCATAAAGGTTCAACCTGCGATAGTCAATGTAATTAGTGATGGTAATAGAACCATCAACCTATAATAGCTAGTTGAATTGTCAATTTTTGATAGCCTAGTAATGTTCAACCTATGATAGCTTATGCGAGAGTCAATATGCGATAACCAGGCTCAACATGTGATATCAAATATGCGACAGCTAGGAGAGCAAATGGGAAAAATACTTAGTGCACTTTGGAAACTAGTTTCCAAGTATTGATTGAAAAATTCAAAGGAGTGAAATTATAAAGAATGTAAGTTACTACTGTGTAACTTATTTTAACTTTGAAACGGAGAAAATTTATAGAAATTAAGAAATAATAGGGTATAATTTAAATCAAATGTAAAAAAATTATCAAAAGAATGTGTAAAGTACACAATCAATAAAAGAAAGAAAAGGATTGAGCCAAGATCGTAAAGATACACCGACTTATGGAGTTTTAAATAGCAGGGTGCCAAGACGAATAATGTCTAAAATTCAACAACATATGGCAGGGTGCCATAACTTGGAAAGTCTACACGGTCAATTTAGATCAACTAAACTATAAAGTAAGTTTATGGCAGGGTGCCAAAATATCAGGGTGGTGTTATAAATAAATTGGTAACATGAAATTAAAGTGTTTCGGAAAAAAGAGCGACTATTAACGCTTAGCATTGACACTTGCTAGAATTTATTCAGGATGCTTACATTCAACATCTTAGGAGAGTCAAGATGTCTCTAGTTAGAGTGGTTCCCATATAGGAAGGTAAGACCATTTCATTGGCGAAGTTGTTCGAGAAAAGATAAATTAGTGATAGATGGGCCTATGGAGGTAATCAGTAAAATAAGTTAAATGATAACTTGAATGTTGACACCTAAATAAAGGACTATAAGATGTTTGCGAACATGATTGATGATTATTTGACATGGTTCATAACAACTTAGTGATAAATATAGGGTGTATTTAATTTGAAACAGATGAATATAAATATTACATAGTTCATAATTAGGTGACAAAAATATATGGTACACTTATGAATTAAAAGTGATGCCAATGTATGGTTATGATGTGATGCTTTTTTTACATGATATGATTTAATTACTATGATCTTTAAGTGGGGAAAACCTGTTTCGTGCTCTAATGGTATGGTCTCACTTTTTGTTGTTTAAGGTAAAGTTTTACTCATACCAGCCTTTATGCCTAACCCGTGTTTTTATTATTTCTCATAAACCCATGGGTACTCATTCCAGTAGGTTGGGTTTATGGAACATAGGTTGGTATCGTTCAGTAAGACAAATGAAGAAGCCAAAAACAAAGCAGGAAGCTTATTTTTCAAATAAAGTTGTCCTTGTTCCACTGTTGTATAAACAGAATTTATAACCGGTTAAGTGTTTGTAGCAGCAACATCATATGTTTGAATGACGTTAATATTTATGTTAATTTATATTTTACCCCTACAAGGGAACGAAAAGGGTCAATGATTTTGTAATGACGTATGTAAAACAATTTGATGTAATAAAATTTATTTAGCTGCTCTATTTACTTAATATTGTGAAAAAAATACCGATCTCACTTTATCTGGTTAAAATAGTTCTAGCAATGACTGCAGCGTCATCACGTTCATTTTTGGGTCTTGAAATACGAGACATTACATATATCCTCTTTGACATTATCATTTGACATATGTTTTCACTTACATTTGTTAATTATAGATTACAACAGTTAACTATACGCTTTTTGCCATCTTGCCCTTTGGTTAGATAATACTTTTAATATAGTCATTATATTTTTATTATGAGCATTAACATATTAAATATTAAATCAGAATTAAATCAAATTAATAAATTAATAAAATTAAACTAATAAACTAAAATTAAATTAAATTAATAATAAATTATTACTACTAAACAATAATAAACAAATAAAAGTTTTAATTAAAATCAAATAAATAAAAATATTGCTCAAACACTTTTATTAATAATACCAAACTGGATTTTATTCACATAATCATGAAATAAGACCTTATGTAATTTAATAAAAATAAGGCTGTCAATGAATACTCGGAAAATTCAAAATTCGTCTGCATTCCCATCCAAAAAAGGGATAAATGTTCAATATCCAAAAAAATGGACATAGATGTGTATACGAAGATATCTACATCCAAAAATTATCCATTTGATTTTTGTCAAGATTACGGTTTATTTTAGCACAATGAATTTTTTTTACGAAGTTAATATTTTGTATTATATCATTTAATGCATATTAATTACTTAAATCTATTCATTATCATCATATTTATTGAGTTTATATAATTTTATAATCAATGAGATTTAAAAAGGTTTACATTTAATTAAAATTTTCTATTTATGTTTTATGATTTATCGATCGTTAGCGGGTAGGATAATCTTCTAATATCCACCCGTATTCACAGATGCAGATATTTGATATCCAAAAATGATTTTAGATGCGGATGCGGATAAGGTACATCCATGTTCGAAAGCATCCTTAACAGGCCTAATAAAATGATTTTTTCTTCTTCTAAAATTCAGCCTTTTTTACCTATCTGCCAATGCACCTAATACAACAATGACACCAGAGATGACATTATGTTTATGTGAATATTTAACCAACATGCAGGGTTATTCTTTTGGAAAAATAAATCGTATGATTTTCTAAGGAAAAAATATTCAAGCTAAGAAGAATGTTACTGTAAATAAGGAACATTCTATTAACGTAAAACCTCTTGATCTTTTAGCTTTTACATGGCTCATCGAAGTGGTCTATTCCAAGATTATGCCCCTGTGGAAGGCTTAGAAAACGAACAAGCACCTTTGTCCAAGTGGTTAATTGATTCGGCTTTGGTGTAGGATGTCACAAGTTCGAAACTTGCTTTCGAACATTTATTTGACATGGGATTTGTTGTCCCAATGATTTGTTGTATATAAAGTACCAATCCAAAAAAAAAGGCTTAGAAAACCTTATGTTGATTCAAATAAGCATAATTTGAATATTGGAAAATAAATTTAAAATTGTTTAGATTCAAATAATTTTTACATAATTTTATAAAGAGTTATTTTGGATTAAGAATTTAAATACTTTATGAAATTATTTTGATTAAGAATTTAAAATAATAATGCTCTACGTCATTTATAATATACGTAGATTTACTTACGTACTTATAATTGTTGAAAAATCTTAAGGCATAAAGTATCTAAGGCTTCATTTACATTATCCTTGGATAAGTAAGAATGTTATGTAACTTTGTTGAGCCATGTCAAGGTTACATAACTTCCTTCAGGATATCACGAAATGATGACTTTAGTGTATCTAATGTACTTCATAATTTGTTGAGCAACCTCAAGGTCATTAATACAGTTAGAAGCATTATTAAAAGTATGTTAGGAGTTATATATAAGATATAATTATTAAAGTGTTTTATCATTTATGGGGTAAACGATTTATCAAGACACCTCAAGGTTATAGTAACATGATAAACAGATCCTTGCACCCACCAAAGGAATTTATGAAATTACTGTATCTCTTTTAGGCTTTTTAAGAGATGCAAAATTTAGTAGAAGCGTTATTAGGTAAATATAATAAACAAATCTAATAAGTATAAGAAAATATGTGATATCATACAATCTACTAAAAATAAATTTGCACGGTTGGTATAATTGATAAATTGTCTATGGATTAAAATATGCTAAATACGGCGAATTAAAGATTTACAAAGAAATGTAAAATATATTTACCAATGAATATTGAGCATGTTGTCACTTAAAGACCCTTGTAGAAGCAAAA
Source organism: Allium cepa (assembly GCA_030765085.1). Lineage (NCBI taxonomy): Eukaryota > Viridiplantae > Streptophyta > Magnoliopsida > Asparagales > Amaryllidaceae > Allium > Allium cepa. The sequence continues at coordinate 969,393,404 of CM060935.1, forward strand.
ATTATATAAACCACCATAAACATTTGTTCCTTGGCCACTTAATTGTTAATTTACCCAAGACCATGTATTGTCTTTTATGAGTATTGAATTCTGTAGCAATACAAGAATATGGATATAAGATCCGTTTTCGATCACATATAAAATTTGTATGGTGAACAGTCGCGTTCATAATGTATCAAATCTCGACAAAAATGTTTCATTCGAAATGAGAAAGTGAACCATAGTTCAAGATCACGTGTTCAATATGGTCGAATACAATAAGGATCTTATAGTGTTAGAAACAATACTAGACTAAGAATTACAAGATAGGCTAAGGATTTTGATCATTGACATGTCATTTTATATATGTTTACTCAAGTGCGGCTATTCGATATCTTTAAATATTAAGGGTGATCGAACGCGTTTTTTTAAAGAAATATAATGCATTCTTGAAGTAAAGGTTTTCTCTTTTTGAATGATTCGACCTTTTAAAGAAAAAAACAGAATTTTGAGAATAATCATAATGTAGCCACGATTGGGATGAAGAGAATGAATGCTCATTTATGCTTCATGAAGAGGCTTCAGAAATGAAATTTTTTAAAATATTAGTAGATGCTTAATAGGGAATAAGAAATATGGCTTTTATTCCAAAATGTAATTTTCTTATAGAAAATTATTTTCTATAAGATTTATTTCTTTAAGTTCAAGATATTTGATCTAAAACTCTCAATAGTAAATTAGTTCTATAAAAGAAATAAATAGCGCATAAGTGGTTAAATGGAGCTTCATATTTCAACATTGTTATTGTAATAGCAAAATAGTGGAAGCATACCATAGGATACTAATGGACGCATAATATTTTGAAGAATTACTTTCATGCATGTCATATATTATTTATAAAATAGTAAATTCTTTTAGTTTTGACCAAAATTGGATGCAATTTTATTTAATATAAATATTATGAACATTTATTATAAAATAGATATTTGTTTTGGCATTTTGATAATGGTATTTTTTTCATAACAATAGCGATGTGTTAGCTAAAAAAATATAGAAGCATCTAAAATATTTTACAATTAATTTTGGAATTATGTACCAAGCCATATCTTTAAGAAATGATTTTTCAATTATATGATTATGGAATGTATGGTACTTGTGAATTATACCACAAATAATTATGGGCAAAGCACACTTTCGGTAGGAAGAAAAAAAAGTTGATAAACCTTATAGATTAATACATATTGATGTATGTAGTTTAAGGTCTAATGATACCGAAAGCAGATCCACTTACTTTGTCAAATTCATTGATGAATTATCACAGATATGAACATATGTATTTGATACACAAGTTAGGTATCTCTGACAAGTTAATAGAATATAAAATAGAAGTAGAAAAGATACATACAATGGAAATAAAATAATGTTATTTGATTGAATAAGCGAGTATCTTGGATAAGAGTTCCTATATTACCTAAAAGCAAATAATATTTACTCTTAAAGCCATTCCTCCATATCTATATAACAATATATCAGTAAGAAGAAATCAAACTCTATTGGATAAAGTATGATTTATAATGAGTGAAGTTGAGTTACTTCTTTTTATAAGGATATGTACTCAAGAGTAAGAAGATAGGTAAAATTTGATTTGATTTCATCTAAATAGAGTTAACGAATTCATATAAGATATGAATTGGAAAGGAACCTCAATCTTGAATAGTTTAAGATATGTGGTTGTATAATAACATTTGAACGTAAGTTTTATAAACTCAAAAATAAATCTATTCTATCTAGGTCTATAGGAAATTCATAAAATGTTTTGGATTCCTATTCCACCACACTGAGAAACAAAGTATTGTTTCTGAAAGGGACATCGAATTAAGGATCTTAAGGCTAATTTAACACTAGAGGGGGGTGAATAGTGCTTAATGGATTCTAAGACTTATATGAACTAACTTAAAATTATGGCACAAACAAATTCAAAACTTAATCACACAACAATTACAGAATCAAACACAGATGCAGAAAGTAAATAAAAAAAAGTAAAGGGAAAGAACATACCGGATTTTATACTGGTTCGAAGTTACCCTACATCTAGTCCTATACCAAGGCAAACCACCTCATACAGATTTTTATTATACCAATGTCGAGATTACATTCCTCAATTTCTAAAGGCCTTGAGGTACCCTCCTATCTCATGAGTCTAGGGCAAACTCTCTTGATTTACGAGCCACAGGATTACCTAATTGATTTCCAGGCACAACCACATCTTATAGAGAGACTAGATAAACTTTTGATTACAAATTGATTCTATAACTCCAAATAGCACTTTGATATTCGAGTGTGGGAAGAGAATCAAAAAAGAATGATATATAATTTGATTCACTTGAGAATTCGGGAGAATTTCGGCACGATCTTAAAAATATGAAATTTTTTAGAATATGGATTTGTGGAGAAGAAGAAGTGAGGAAAATATGAAATTGGTTAGTTAAAAAATTCGTTTGTGAAGGCTATATATAAAGCACCAACGGTCATAAGCATTCATGAAGAGATTTAAACGAACAGACGCTTCTTTTGAAAATTGAAACTTTTGAATTCAACGACCACTATGTCGACATGGGGTATCCCAGGATGTCGACATCCCTATGTTAAAAACAATGTAAAATTTGGTTTGTAAGTGGTACAGAAAGGGAAATAAGATAAAATGATTCTGGAGTAAAAACAAGAGTTTATTTAAAAACAAAAACAAATAATATTTTAAGGCTAAAACATCTTTTTGAAAATCATTTGAAAAGATAATTTTTAAGGCTAAAACATTTTGAAAAACAGTTTTGAAAATCATTTTGAAAAATCATTTTGAAGTAGTTTTGCAAGATTCTTCCTATAGAATATCTCATTACATCAGGACTCGAGAACTTGTACAAAACAAGATGTTCGTGGGTTTGTAAGTCACGTGTCATAGGTTTGTAAGCTACTTGTTATGAGTTTGTAAGCCACTAAGAAGGTAGAAATGAGTTCCATCCCAAATGAAATTCGGAATGAAGATTTCCATGCTATTATGAAGCTTTAACAAAAAAACAAGACATATATCTTGAAATCTTGATCTTGATACTCATGAGTCTTCAAACTTGATTTCTTCATTCTTGATCTTTATACCGTACAGTCTTCAATAATCAGTACCTGCCTTATATATACCCTGCATAGTAATATTCATATATATCTAGACAATATTGTTAGTATATAAGTTATAATAAAATAAGTTACAAAGGTTGTTGTCATCAAAACCACTATCTCCAGTTCCTAACAATCTCCCCCTTTTTGATGATGACAACCTTATAAAATATACTTACCACTTCTATCGTACCATAACTCCTCCTTACTCCACCAATTCCCCTTTACTCCATGCCTACTTTTTTGTATAAATTTCTCTCCCTTTGTCATCAACAAAAAACTTCTTAAAAATTCCTGAACTTGTTATAAGATAATCGACCATAATAAAATAGGGTAAACCATATATAAGTGCAATAAATGCTAAGTGTGATCATAAGTGTAATCCAAAAAGTAAATCAATCATCAAACAATCATATTTATGGTAATTATTCAATCCAAACATATATACAAACCATACCAAATAAGTTAAGTCAATCAAGTTTAAAACACACCCATAAAATCGAACAAATAACATACAGAATGACTAGACATTCCTTGGTACTTCCACCCATCCATCTTCTTCAAAGATAGGGTCTGCTTTGATGGCATCCCATTCTTCTTTGTCTTTGTCGAGAGTGACTGGTGGATTTCCTTCGAGATCGTCCTTGTTAAGGGCTGAGATCATCCAACAAAGGGCGTTGAAATGTCTCTCTTGCTCCTTGATCATCTGTGTTTCATCCAATTCTAAGTGATGCTGATTACGAAGTATGAATGCAAGAATATTCTTGAAGGAAGTGAGAGTTTCTTCAAGATTATCACTTAGATTCTTAATCGGAGAAGCCATAATTCAAAAAATAGGAAGAATTATGAAAGAGAGTGATTAGAGATAAAGTTTTACAATTTAGTTTGGAAAAAACAGATATAAATAAGGGTAGAAAGTCGTTTGAAATGAATAGACACAAGTTAGTTACATGAAAATGAAATTTGAAAGTGTAACTATGTTCTACCTATTGGATGTCGATATGCCTCTACTTAAAATGACATTTTGTTTTGTTTTGAATATTATGAACAAATCTATTAAACTAAAATTTGTATAATATAAAATAAGCAATTACCGAGACAAGTGAAGTTGAATAACAGGAAATGAAATATTCCATTAATAATTCTACTCAACAGTACATAAGATAATATAATATTAACTATAATAAAGAAAATACAAAGATAGAACTTAAGATAACATGAACTAAAACTAGTTAGATGAAGACGAAGAAGATGATAATCTAAGCTTTCTACTAATTTTCCCGAAGAACTTGTCGATTTTAGTGGAAATTTTATCCATTTTCTTACTCATGGATCTTTTAAGTGTCTTTTGATTTTCCACTACAATTATTTGATTATTGAGAATGGTTTTGTTGGATGGATTAGCGGGATTAGTAGGATATTCAATATTTCTAAGGAGGTTTCTTGATCTTCCTCTTCCTCCTCTTCAATTTCCATTCCTTCCTCTTCCTCTTCATCTTCTTCTTCCTCCATTTCTTCCTTTTCTTCATGAGCAAGCCTTTCTTCTTTTTCCGTAAGTATCTCATATGGTTGAAACACTAATGGAATTTGCATAAAGGAAATGTTTCCATGGTTGAACACTTTTCTAGTTATAAATCCTTCCCTTTTGAAATCAACTCCAAAGTAATTAAAAATCTTGGTGAGATAAATTCCATGATATAATGTGTTTTCATCCATACTAAAATTCTTGGGCCTTAGCTCATCCAAAATAACTTGAGCCCAACTAATATCATAATTTTCAAAAATTGCAAAATGAGCTTTGCAAACTTTTAAAGTCGGGTTGTTGTAGTTTCCCGATCTTGGTATAAGAGTGTGTTGAATAAGAAGATTAATAATTCTTGCTTTTGGACGAAATTAACGATTTTTGAATTCGAAATAGTCATCCCCTACAAAGATGTGATGAAATGTCTCTCGATCATTTTCATTGATTTGAAATTCCGAGAGATTCATTCCGATGTACTTACATCCCAAAATATTTTCCAAAATTTCACAATCCAAAACAATTTGCGTTCCTTTAACACTACTCCAAATTTGTCCTTCTTCCCCATCATAAAAACCATGATTCAAATTTGCATAGAACATCTTAACAAGATTTGGATAACATATAAAATCATTTTGTTTGTTATCAACTAAACTAAGAATAGAACATTGTTGAAAAATATTTTCGGTTTCATAAGAAGAAAAATCTTCATAAATAGCAAATTTTCCCGTATGAATTTTACCAAAGTTTACATAGTTGATGTAAGCTTTGATAGCTTTCGGGTCATTAAAAAGAAAGTTTTTGACAAATTTTGAAAGCCTAATGGTGTTAGGAGTGCTTGAGGAGGTCATTGAAGAAGTTTGAGAGGAGTTGAAGATAATGAAGATAAGTTTGAATTTTGAAATAAAAGTGAAAAGTGATGATAAAGAGAGTGAGATAAATAAAGATTCTATAGACATGTTCTCTGGTCAAGAGAAATCTTTCCAGAGCATTGAAGTTGGTGAAAGGATGGAGGGGAATTCAAAAGTTTGAATTCAAATTTTGAAATCAAATTCTGAGGGGCATGTCGACATGGGGTTTTCGGTTATGTCGACATGTGCCTATTGAATCAAAAGTCAAGTTTCTAAACTAATTCCTAGCAAATATATATATATATATATATATATATATATATATATATATATATATATATCTGTGTGTGTGTGTATGTATATATTATATCCTATATTCTAATTATATAATTCCTATGATAACATTAAATATAATAATACTTAAATATTAATAATTTAATATTTAAAATATTATTAAAATAATATTATTTTTGAATTAAAAATTCAAATTTCAAGGGATAAATTTGAATTTAAAAATTCAAGGAATTTTAAAACAATCAAGCAAACAAACATGCATCCATTCAAACAAGAAAAATAAAAAATAATGTAAATGCGTACCTATTTTTGGATCCGTACTCCTATCATCATCTGATTCATGAATAGCAATGAAACACGAATTTGAATTATTCGTCTTCTTTTCATCATCACTTGATGATGAGTCTGGGTCATCAAGAGCTTCTGTGAATGCTTTCCTTCTTTTCCTTGACGAGTCATTGTCTGGAGGGAATAGCTGTTTATCTGGATACGGACTATTTTTTTCAATAATGCCCGACCTTATTGCAATTGTAGCATCCATCATTGTTGACGTACTCTGTATTATTTCTGGAATTCCTTTGATCATTTCTTTTGTAAATATTCATTTTCCTATATTTTAGGAATTTCCAAAAAATTCTTGTCATGAAGGCAATCTCCTCATCGTTGTCTGGTTGCAAATCTTCAGTTGTTGCATTGAATGCTAATGGCTTCATTTCTGTAGCCTTGTTTTCTCTTCTTCTTCGCAGTTGAACTTCATAAGACATCAGATTCCCAATCAATTCTTCTATTTTTGATGAGACTGATATCGTTTACTTCTTCAATTGCAAGTATCTTTTGATCCCATTCTGGAGTGAGTGAATTTAGAATTTTTTTGTCTTGGTCTTCCTCCGAAAAGATTTTTCGCAGTGCAATTAGTGAATAAACAATATCTTGAAATCGACAATACATGTCAGAAATGGACTCATTTGCATGCATTTTAAACAATTGAAACTGATTAGTTAATATGGAAGTTTTAGTCTGTTTAACTTTGCTTGTTCCTTCATGAGTAATTTGCAAAGTATTTCAGATTTCAAACGCAGACTTACAAACAGACACTCTATTGAACTCATTCCTATCTAGTGAACAAATAATATATTCATGGCTTTTGATTTATTTTATGCAACACCTTTTACTTAGCAGTCCATTGGGAAAAATTGGTAGTTGGTTCAATATACTCAGTTTGTGTGATATTCCAAGTGTATAATCCTACAGATTGTAAATAAATTTTCATTTTACAAGCCCAATATTCATAATTACTGCCATTGAAAAATGGTGGTCTAACAATAGACTGACCTTCTACAAATGAACTAGTGTTAATGATAACAGAACTAGTTCCAGAGTTGACTTGCTCCGATACCAATTGAAAGGGACAGGGGATTAAGGATCTTAATGCTAATTTAACACTAGAGGGACGAGGGTGAATAGTGTTTAATGGATTTTAAGACTTATATGAACTAACTTAAAATTATGAGACAAACAAATGCAAAATTTAATTACAGAACAATTATAGAATCAAACATAGATGTAGAAAGTAAATAAAAAACAGTAAAGGGAAAGAACATACCGGATTCTATAGTGGTTCGGAGTTACCCTGCATCCAATCCTGTACTAAGGTAAACCACATCATACAGATTTTTATTATACCAATGTCGAGATTACATTTTACAATTTCTAAAGGGGCATTTCATTAGAAGGACAAATTTTGCAGTCCAATTAGTTTATAGGACACACATCCATAGAAATTAGTTTCATGGCCAAAGTCAGCAGAATAATTACTTTTAAGGACAAAGTCAGCAGTCCAATTACTTTCAAGGACATAATTTCATAGGTTTTTAAGCCAAAGAAACTAATTATTTTTCATTTTGTCCTTAAAAGTAATTAATTCAGTTGTGTGTCCTAGAAAGTAATTGCACTTGCTAAAGAGGCCCTTGTGGCTAATTTCCACATTTCTAAAGGCCTTGAGGTACCCTCCTGTCTCACGAGTCCAGGGCAAATTCTCTTGATTTACGGGCCATAAGATTGCCCAATTGATTTCTAGGCAGAAGCACACCTTATAGAGAGACTCATAAAATTTTGATTACCAATTGATCCTATAACTCTGAATAGTAATTTGATCTTCGAGAGAGGGCAGAGAATCAAACAAGAATGAGATTCTAATTTGATTCACTTGAGTATTCAACTGAATTTCGACACGATCTTAAAAATATGAAAATTTTAGAATATGGATTTGTGGAGAAGAAGAAGCGAAGAAAATATGAAATTAGTTGGTTAAAAAATTCATTTGTGAAGGCTATTTATAAAGCACCAACGGTCATAACCATTCGTGAAGAGATTTAAACGAACAGGCACTTTTCTTGAAAATTGATATTTATGAATTCAACGGCTACCATGTCGACATGGGGTATCCCATGATGTCGACATCCCTATGTTAAAAACAATGTAAAATATTTTTTGTAAATGGTATAGAAAGGAAAACAAGATAAAATGATTCTGGAGTTAAAACAAGAGTTTATATAGAAACAAAAACAAAGAATATTTTAAGGCTAAAACACCTTTTTGAAAATCATTTGAAAAGATAATTTTTGAGGCTAAAACATTTTTAAAAATTGTTTTGAAAAACCATTTTGAATTAGTTTTGCAAGCTTCTTCCTGCAGAATATCTCATCACATCAGGACTCGAGAACTTGTATAAAACCAGGATGTTCGTGGGTTTGTAAGCCACTTGTCATAGGTTTGTAGGCTACTTGTCGTGGGTTTGTAAGCCACTAAGAAGGTATAAATGGGTTCCATCCCAAATGAAATTCAGAATTAAGATTTCCATGTTATTATGAAGTTTAATAATAAAAACTAGGCACATTTCTTGAAATTTTGATCTTGATACTCATGAGTCTTCAAACTTGATTTCTTCATTCTTGATCTTTATATTGTACAGTCTTGAATAATCAGTACCTGCCTTACATATATCATGCATAATAATGTTCATATATATCTAGACAATAGTGTTAGTATATAAGTTATAATAAAATAAGTTACAAAGGTTGTTTTCATCAAAACTACTATCTCCAGTTTCTAATAGTTTCAAGAAACGCCAGTATCATGCCGAATGAATTTCTTTCTATAAAAATTAGTGGCAGTGCGATGGATTTGGAGACAGTCTAAGATTCCAACATAGTATTGATTAAATAGATGAGGTAATTTAACTAAGCCTAAAACAGACAATTTTACATTAGAATGTACAATAATAGTTCTTGCACATTAAAAAGAAACTACGAGTTTCTTACCAACATCGAGAAAATGAATTGTTAGTAATAATTATCTCCCCAGTTGTCGACAGACCTTGAAGACTAAGACTCTACTACATGGAGCGGTGCTTCAAACCTGCAATGGATTCCAGGTATATTAAAAAAAAAAGATTTTTCTAAATGTACCAAAAATGATATGATCCATTGGCTACAAATGCTTTTTTGTGAAGAACATCAACGTTGTTGGAATTGTATAAAGTGGCATTGATAGGAAATGACATCAATTCAAATGTTTAAATTAGCGAAGTAATTTCTCTAGTCAACATGTTTAAGCCCATTCAGATTATGCTCGCCAATATCACATGATATGATATTGAGTTTTAACATATTGATGTTGAAACCGAGCTCCTAAATAATGATTTAAAAGAGACTATTTACACACGACAACCATAATGACTAGAATTCAGTTGGAGCTATGACACAATGTATAATTTTTTGGATATGATCCAAGAGCTGATACAACAATGGTATCAAATAAGGATCTTGAGGTTGAGCAAGTATTTTGGCACAAAAATCAAATAATTTGGTTTGAGTCAAAATGCAGAGGAAGTGTATGCCTATAAGAAAGCATATCAAAGGTCCTAAATCATTTCTAATGTTACAAGTAAACAACATACAACTGATTGTTTCACCCAACCATAACTTCTAGACGAAGACATCTCAATTTTCAGTTCTCAAACTTGAAAAACATAATTTTCAATCAGCCTTAGGATGATGCGATGCGATCCAAGATGCAATGGATTATCATTATCAATTTCCAGTCCATCAAAATGCACCTGTAATGTTTTTATTTTTAGTTTTTTTTTCAATCTATTAAACTGTGAAATGTTGTTGACCTTTCTATTCATATAATTTAAGTAAAGATTTTTCATTCTTCTCTTCTTGATATCCTTGATATTAGAGTTAAGGCACAACACAACCCACTCATTTTGGTTTTTATTATAGATAATTTGTTCTACCAAATGTCTACCTGAAGGATCGAAGGGTCTTTTAATTTAATGTTTATGGTAAATTCTAATTTCAATCCCCATTTCAGTTTTGACAATAAATTGGTTTGTATTCGTTGACATTTTGTTTTGTATTCAGATGAAGTTGGCCAATAGCAATAACTATTGCCAGGATATGCTTCAGGTTGGACTTCTTCTTTCTCTTTGAAAATATTGCATGTGGTAAGTCATTCAGTGCACACTAATATGATTGTTTATCATTTATATGTTGCTGATTTTTTACTTATATGAATTTTGGTCCAGCCTAAGAGACAAAGATGTACGAGGATAAAAGTTGTTTCATCCAATTATTCCCACATATTTATGCATGCCTTAATTATTTTGTTCATATTTATGGTGAAGGTTTATATTTAAATTCTGGAAGAAGGTCAAGGAATATGTTGCGGTTCATATTATTGAATAGTGGAGAACTGTAGAATGAGAAGGAATAATGTTTATTCATCCTCAAGTTGGTGATTCCATAACTATATAATCAATAAACTCTTTATTATGCATCTATAAAATAGATTTATTTGAATGTGTATACTTTGATAGCTGATCATGCAAGCATCAACATGTTATCAATGCGAGTATGCCAAGCTGTTCACATTTAATGTTTTGAATATACACTATAAAATTAAATAATTTATATTTATCTTATGTGGGTGATTTGTGGAACTAGACCTATTTGAGCTATAGTTGACCAAACTAAGTAGATGAAGTTGCATTGCATACTATTACCAGCAGACATGACTATGGATAGCCTAGGACAATCCACAAAAGCATGCGCTATTGTACATGACTAACTAATACTGTATCCAACTTATTTAATAACCACCGTGCATATGTTGTACCTTATTTTGGTGTAGCTGTTAAGAGGAGACATCTGCCTCATTCGAAGCTAAGGAGATCAATTTCTTAAATGTTTTTATACTATGGATTATAGCAACAAGCAAAAATAGCATTAATTAATTTTATCTGATTTCGTTTATTTGAATATATCATGATTTACTATAAAAATGAATTTCATCATTATTTGATAGAATATGTTCTCTAACTCTTCAAATGGTTAGGTTTCTCATTTTCCGTCAAAATGAGATGATGATCTTTTGCAAAAGGTAAATAGATTAAAAAAACTAATTAAACAACTCAACTATATATGAGGAATTATGCTTTGCACATATGTGAAGGTTGCACTATATGAATGATAAAACATAATCTGGGTCCTATATTCATAACCATCCAAGATCCCAGCTTAAAAATTATTCAAGCATTTGAAGAATCTAAGTATGAATAAAGAGTAAATCATCCCGAAGCGTGCAAGCATGAGTTTTGTCAATTGAAATTTGATTTTGATGCAAACTTACAAAGAATGTTATACATATTGAATTTGTTCTTTTTTGCATAAACCTTAGTTATTATGGTTTAACTTCTTTATCTATCTACTTTAATTTATAAAAAAATTAATTAAAGCAACCATGTATAGGAAAATATCATATGGCACAACTTAAATACATCTTGGAACTTAGATAAAAATAGTATGGATTTTGTACTGTTTACGCATGTTGTATATTTATAATGCATATAATATGTTTGTTCTATTCTGTTTTATTTTAAAATTATTCTATTTTACTTTCAATGGTCAAAAATCTCATTTAATGATAATTCTTTCTATATCATCATGCGTATAAAAAATTCGCCTACATGTAGTAGATCGGTAGAAGTTATTGTTTTGCGTTTCTTTTACCTTTATTTTAAGTATTAATCTCGAAATATTTAACTATTTTATGGGTACACTTACTCAGTTATTTGATTTTATAGCATTTCGTAACCATGGTTAAGTTATCTTGCAGATAATATGATTGTAAGCATTGGTTTTATGTCTTTTGTACATTTACCTAAACTAATCACTTATAGTTTAAATCCTCACTTATCAGCTTCCACGTTCCATGTTGTAATGATGTCTAGCACAAGTACACGCATTGTTTGCCGGAGTAGAACGATAATTTAGTTTGGATTTCTATAAATTACATATCATACAATACTATTTACTATACGGCGGAATTCAAAATTCATTAGTTGCCATAGTATTCATACTTACTCGATATTTCACCACTAATCAAATTTTACAATTAGGAAAAGTATGAAATTGGATAACAAAAATGTCCAATTTTCATAATTAAAATTTGGATATTATGCAAGGTTGAATATCAGATGTGCTTTTGAAGGCATTTGTTTATATAGTGGTTAATATACATGTATGTAATGCTCCATGAATGTTTATTTTATATATGAATAATTTCTTTCAAGTGTCATGTATGAATAATAACCTAAAAATAACGCCAACTTTGACATGACATATATAATATATTTTCAAGAATTACTAGGTCCAGGTCATATCCGCGTCAACCTACAACAATAAAGTTATTGGCATTGATGCTAGATGCCTATCATCTTGCTTTAAGAACCCAAGCTGTTAACGTGTGGCAAGCTACCTGGCCCATTACCTTACAATATGATGTCAAATTCGATCATACATGTTTGCTCATTCTATTGATGAGAATCCAATGGTAGAACTTACTTACTGTTTAGGTATGATTTTCTTTCACAATTTGTTTATATTTTTTCGTTTATCTGACTGTTATTACTTGTTATTATCCATCGATTCATTTAATATTGTAACTTTGTTTGTGGTAATATATGAATGATTTCTATCCGTATTGACCATTTTTTATCGAACATAAAATCTACAACTTACTTTAACTCTTTGGTTTCTATGGTTTGGTTTTCATTTTCGTAAGATAGAATTCAATTTGTTGATTTTTCTATTTGGGAATTTATGTTCAAATATGACTACTTTTTGTACATTTCTCTTTCTCTCAAAATTTCATTTTAGAGAACTAGCTATTTGCATCTTTGTTTCTTCTTATTTCTATTCGAAAAAAAATATCTAAATGTTCAAAATCATTTATTATTATCGTTAGTAGAAGTTTCTTTCGTGTTTGTCAATTATATTCATCGATTAGCCTAATGAGTTTCATTAGTTAAATACAATTTTTTATCAGTTATATCATGTGAGTCTATTTAAGTACTTGCATTTTAACACTAAGCTATTGTTCTTATTGTTGCAAAATAAATTCATCTTAGATGCTTTTTTGGTATATATGTGTAAATATTTTTCCCACTCCATAACTTCAGTATCAATTTTTTGTAATAGAATTGCATGCCAACAATGTTTGTATAACATATTTGTTCTATAAAGCATGTGTGTATGTTCTATATGATTTTTGAGATTAATGCATGTCTTTTGATGTAATAAGAGATAAAGAGTTAACTGTACTATTTTTGAGAAGCATTTGACTTTCCTTAACAATATTATCAAAATAGTTATTTGATGATGAATTGCATTGCTGATTCTGATGGGAGATGAGTGGAAGGAAGAATAATAGCGATGGATAGGAATCAACTTAGTACTCCTATCATGGGAAGGATAAAGGTAAATAGCTATGGGTAGGAATCAACTCAATACTTCTATAATGGGAAGGATAAAGGTAAATTTGAAAGGATTTCTTAGCAGCTTTGCTTAAGTTTTGATAACATAATGATGAATTATAGGTTTGGTTTTTCTAAGTTCAAGTTTATTTTTGATATGTTGATTTTTTTTGTTTATGTAGTATATCTCTATTAATTAATTACATCGTAGTTTAGTGATGCACATAAGGAGGTGTAGTATTCAACAATGTTTTTTCCATGATGATACATCTTTTCTGAATTCGATTAAAAAAAGTGATATATTGGTCTTCATTTAATGATTTAGGTTTTGTTTATGAGGCATATTACTGGAATCAATGGTGGAGAAAGCTACAACGAAAGTTTTATTAAGCCTTTATTTATTTAAATGCTAAAAATTAGAATTAAGTTGTTGCTTCAAATGCTTTTTTATGTTAGCCTACAACAATATGGTTGTATTTACACTACTGACTATTAATAAAACTAAAGCTGATTGCATATATTAATGTCCTATTACAAGTGTTAAGCATAAAGCTAAACTTAATCTATTCAAAATACATGTTTTTGTGATAAAATAATCATTAATAGTTACTAGACTTAGCATCAAATATTAATGTAATTTTTTTACTATAACTAGGATCAAATATTAACATTACAGATTTATAAACACATGCCATAAATCTCAAGGAAGAAAATATTCAAATGTATCCAAAAATAAAATGAGCATAAGTTCACATCATTATTCCTGGATTTGGACAATGTGGCAATAAATAAATGTAAATGGTGCTAAGTGGAGAAGTTAAGCTAGTAATAAAATCTTACAAATTTGAGATTATGATTTATACGACTAATACCACGACAAACAAAAAACTCCACGTTTATAAGAAACCTTTCAAATTCTTCTACAATGGTTAATTTATTTACTCTCTAACTGTAAGATATAAGTGATTCTTATTTCATTGACTTGACTGTGACTTATACCTCACTTACATTATTTCAGCTCCAAAGGAATTTCAACTATTATTAAAAGAATTTTATTTGTTAGATCCTAGTTTTAGGTGATATTAAAATTAAATAATATTTGTAGCTTTTTGAGTTTGTAAAAGAAATTTAATTGTTGTATCATATTTTCAAGTGATATTAAGATTTAGTAGGGGCATTTTTGGTAGTTCACACTGACACCAAAAAAGTGTAACAGCAAAGGTATTACAACTATTATTAAAGATATACACACACACACACATATCTGTGCACATATGTATGTATGTGTCTATGTGTGTGCATATTTCACTACTATAACTGTAGCACACACAAAATTTTCACTAATATGACTGCATACAAGACAGAAGTGAATATATGAAGACATTATCAAGACATTATCACTGATCATTCATATATAGGCTATGGGCTTGATAATAGTCTCAATACGTTGTACATCATTTTGTATAAATACGGAACATATCCCTGTAATATGAGTTATCTCTCAGTATTATAGAAATACTTTTGTACAACAAATCAATATCAATAAAAGTTCTATCTTCACTTTGTTCAATCTTTTATATGGTATCAGAGCCAAATGCTGTGCCAGTGATCAAGATCAGATATAATATCATCATATCTCGATCAGGCTGCATCTTCTGAATCATCTGAGAGTCAAGAAGATCCTCATCATCGTTACATTCTCATTTTTTGATCAAGGTCAGATACAATATCATCATATCTTGATCGAATTGCAACTTATCTAAATCATCTGAGAATCTAGGATTCTCATCGTCAGATTTCCTTTTATTTCTCTATTTTCTGATCAAGATCAGACTTAACATCATCCTTTCAAGATCTGAAAACATTTGTTTGGAATCATCTGGGAAATATTACATTTCCCATCATCATTAAGTTCTTTTACCAACCTGTACAGAGGTTATCGATCAAGTTTCCTGTTGTGCCTTGCCTAGGAGCAATCAAGAACTTCCTGGCTGCACAACTTCTCTGACACACAACAACATTCAAATTCTTTAACCACACATCTTTATTTCTGAATCAATGGCTGAAGGAGATCAAGATGCTTCTGTCTCCTCCAGCACTCGCACCAATGCCAGATTGAATCCCACTGAGGAACTCCTGAAAGGTATTATCAAGCCTCAGAGTCAATTGTTGTCTATTCAACTTGAAGAAACCAATTTCTTGCTTTGGAAGTTTCAAGTTAAAACTACAGTCAAAGCTTATGGATTAGAGCAATATATTCAAGGCACTATAATCATACAACCCAAGTATACTGTAGATAAGAATGGAAAACTCATTAGCAATCAAGAATTCATACTGCATCAAAGACAAGACAGTTTGGTCAGTTCTTGGCCAATATCATCAATAAGTGATAATCTTCTTCCACAGTTAATTGGATGCAATTCATCACATGAGATCTGGCCTACATTAGAACAAATCTTTAGTACTCAGTCGGCAGCCAAGATCATGTACTACAAGAGACAATTACAAAATGTAAAGAACGAAAAACAGTCAATGAGAGATTATCTTGTAAACGTGAAAGCATTATGTGCTTATCATCTGTAGGACATAAAGTTAGTGACACAGAGCACATTTTATCAATTCTTGGTGGGCTAGATGATGAATATGAATCAGTAGTAGCTATTATATCATCAAAAGAAACTCTACCCTCAATTCAATATGTTTACTCTACCCCCTAGCTCATGAGAGCAGATTGGAACAAAAGAAATCAACTATATCAGACATGTCTCTGAATTTCATCTCAAACGGTAAAAACAAGAATCAAGCAAAGCCATATAATAACAGAAATCAATAGTACTTCAATCGGAGGGGTGGTCAGACTAATAGATCAAGAGGAAGAGGTGGAAGATGGACTAATAACAGTGGAAATAACAGACCCAGATGTCAGATTTGTGAGAGAGTTGGTCATATTGCCAGTAAATGCTATTTTAGATTTGACATCAACTACACTGCATCTCAGCAAAACAACAAAAGTGCAAGAAACAACAATCGCAGTGCAAATTTGTAAGTGCTCAACAAGAAATTGGAGGTCAAAGTGACAGCTATAACAATGATAGTGCAAAATTTGAAGATATTCATGACAATAGCTGGTATCCTGACTCTGGTGCAATAAATCATGCCACTAACAATTTGGCAAACTTGAATCTTGGCAACAAAGAATATAAAAGTACACAATCATTACTTATGGGTAATGGTAAGGCTGTAAAAATCTCACATACTGGTAGTGGTTACATATCAGGAAAGAAATAATTATACTTGCATAATTTATTAAGAGTACCATCTGTTAAGAAAAATTTATTAAGTGTATCTCAATTTGCCAAAGACAACGATGTGTTTTTTGAATTTTATCCAAATTACTGTTTAGTTAGAGACATTCTAACAAAAAAGAGGTTAAGGGATTGTATACTTTCAATGTCTCTAATTCAAGAATCTAAGGATGCAAAGAAAAATGGTGTAATTACCCTGAAATCAAAACTGTGAATGATTATAAGAGCTTTAACATTTGGCATTGTAAACTTGGACATCCTCATGTAAATATTGTTAAACAAGTGTTGAATGAGAATAATATTTATTTTAGCAATATTACAACTCCATATATCTGCACTTATTGTCAAATGGGTAAAAGCCACAAATTGCCATTTATGGACTCCAAAGCTAGTTACAACAGACCATTGGAACTTTTTGCAACTGACTTATGGGGTCTAGCACCCATATCAACTGACTATGGGTACAAATATTGCATTTATTTTGTTGATGCATACTCAAGATATATGTGGATATATTTTTTGAAGACAAAGTCTGAAATTTACTATGCAGTTTAGCAATTCATAGTGCATGCAGAAAAACAAACGAACTGTCAACTAAAAATACCGCAGACAGATAATGGTGCAGAATTTTCATCTATGAACAAATTTTTTCAAGAAAAAGGTATTATACACAGGACAACTTGTCCATATACATCAGAAGAAAATGGTCTGATTGAAAGAAGGCATAGACATGTAGTGGAAACAGGCTTAACATTGCTAGCAAATGCATCATTACCACTTAAGTTCTGGCCTGATGCATTTGCTACCGCAGTCTTTCTAATTAATAGATTGCCTACAAAAGTCTTAAAATTAAAGTGTCCATTAGAAACACTTATAATATCAAGCCTGAGTATCATAGTTTAAAAGTATTTGGCTGTCTATGCTTTTTCTATCTCAGACCATATAATTCTCACAAATTAAGTTATAGGTCATGACCATGCACATTTTTAGGATATGCAACAAATCAAAAAGGTTACAGATGCTTATCTAGTAATAGTGGAATATTTATCTCTAGACATGTTGTCTTTAATGAACAAGTGTTTCCTTTTAGCAATTCAGCAATTAAAACTTCTCAGAAGGTTTACAATGCAAGACATTCTTTGGTACCTATACCTGTGATAATTGACAAAGCAGCTCACATTCCTGAAGATAAAGCTCAAGGGAATGAAAGTCCCCAACACATAGTGTCCTCTTCAGAACCAGGTCATGGACAAACTGAATCACCTCATACACCATCTCAAATGCAACAGTCAGGTAGTCAAGTGCAGCAAAGCTTAAGTCAGACATTAGGTGATCTACAATCACCTAATGCGTCGCAAGAGACTGGAGTGAATAACAATGATCATTAACAAATTGCTGAAAGAACTGGACATCATATGATCACTAGAGCAAAAAGTGGTATATTCAAACCAAAATTATACAATGCAGCTTTAGAAAATGAAGAACCAAGAACATACTGGCAAGCTATACAAAATGACAAATGGAAGGCAGCAATGAATGAAGAATATGATGCTCTCAGAAGAACAAGACTTGGGATCTTGTTCCTCAACCTACTAATAAAAATATAGTAGGTTGTAAATGGACATACAAATTAAAAAGAAATGCTGATGGATCAATTTCCAAATATAAGGCAAGATTAGTGGCAAAGGGATATTCACAACAAAATTGTTTTGATTTTACTGAGATATTCTCTCCAGTTGTGAAACCCTCTACTATTAGAATTGTTCTTAGTATTTCCTTATATAGAAATTGGAATATAAAGCAGTTAGACGTAAATTATGCATTTTTTGAATGGTGTTTTGCAGGAAGAAGTTTATGTGGAGCAGCCCCATGGATTCATGATGAAGGGAAATGAAAAACTAGTATGCAAGTTGAACAAAGCAATTTATGGCCTCAAACAAGCACCAAGGGTTTGGTTTGGAAAATTAAAGACAACATTATTCAGATTGGGCTACAACAGCACAAAATCAGACAACTCTCTCTTTACAAAGTTTGATTCTGACACTATTACTTATATACTAATTTATGTTGATGATTTTATTATTACAGGCAGTAGTGATCAAGAAATCAACAACCTTACTCAGCATCTAGACAAAGAATTTTCAGTCAAAGACCTTGGAAATCTAAGCTACTTTCTAGGAATTGAAGTAAATAAATTCTCAAAATCCATGATACATCTCAGCCAGAAAAATATATCAATGAAATCCTCATTAGAGCCAAAATGGATCAGTCAAATTCAATCTCAACACCTATGATAACCAATGCTCATCTATCCAAGACTAAAGGAGATGTAATCACAAATGACAGTCAATACAGGAGTATTGTAGGCACACTTCAATATGCAACAACAACCAGACTAGAAATCTCTTCCAGTGTAAATAAAGTAAGTCAATTCATGCAATATCCAACAGATGAGCATTGGAGAGCAGTCAAAAGAATACTGAGTTATCTCAAGGGAACATTAAATTATGGTCTAACTTTTGAACCATGTCAAACTATTAGTATTACTAGATATGCAGATGCAGACTGGGCAAGTGATATAGATGACAGAAGATCCACAAGTGGATACTGCATTTACTTAGGCAAAAATCTGGTTTCATGGTGTTCAAAAAAGCAAATAACTGTATCCAGGTCTATTACAGAGGCAGAGTTCAGAAGTGTAGCTAATGTCGTAGCAGAAACAATGTGGATAGAGTCATTATTGAATGAACTACAAATCAAAACTGATAACAAGACTACATTATGGTGTGATAATTTAAGTGCAATGTCACTCACTGCAAACCCAGTTTTGCATTCTAGAACAAAGCACATGAAGCTAGATCTGTACTTTGTTCGTGAGCAAGTTGTAAAGGGAAAATTAGTTATTAACCACATACCTGCTACTTACCAAGTTGCTGATATTCTAACGAAGCCACTGTCAAAGATGAATTTTATTCGATTTAGAGATAAGCTTAGGGTTGCAGACCTCAAAAGCCAAACAAAACACGATGCTTTACTTCACTCTGAATCAAAGCTGCAACAAGCATCATCAGTAAAACAATAACTATTCGTACTTCAGTAGTATGTTCGTCTCCAAGTATCTTTCACTAACAAAAAAAAACCAACTTTACTCTCCCGAATCATGTCTCACAAACTCGAAAGTTTGAAAGAGTGTTCTTCTCAGATGTCTTAAGAGCAATGAGTCGAAACTTGATATTCCCCTCAATCTGAAGGCAGTAAGTATATTCTGTAAGAACATCTTACAGAATACACCCAAGCCAGCAAAACCCATATAGATGCTCAAGTAAAGTTGAAAAGTACACATCTTTGTGTCAGATCTGAACCATCATAGGAGATTCTTCAATAGCGGCGCATCTTCCTCTTATCCTCTCCTCGGATCTCACAAAAACTTGAACAGATACTCAAGCAAAACTGAGAAGATCCTGACTTTGCATCAGATCTAAGCTATTTCAAGTGATTTCTTAATGGCGGCGCATTTTTCTGGTGAAGATTGCAAACCCTAGCTTTGAAGCTAGGTTTGAGAGGGACGTAATATGACTGCATACAAGACAGAAGTGAATATACTAAGACATTATCAAGACACTATCACTAATCATTCATATATAGGCTGTGGGCTTGATAATAGGCCCACTACGTAGTACATCATTTTGTATAAATACAGAATATATCCCTGTAATATCAGTATTATAAAAATACTTTTGTACAACAAATCAATATCAATAAAAGTTCTGTCTTCACTTTATTCAATCTTTTATATTCACTCTTCCTTGGCACAAGTCCAGCGGTGGACGTGCCACCATACGTTAATTTTATTTATATATACAATCGACTTCAGCCACTATAATATCTATCTGCTTTGTTCACGGAAGGAAAGTATTAAGGTTCTAAGTACTTCATTAATTACATTACTCAAAACTAAATTTTTATAGCTACTCTAACATCATTTCTGTTGCGTTCCTCCCTTCATTGTTGGCGAGTTTCCAAGTGTGCCTCCAACTCCACTCATATCATTAGTCAGAACCTCTACTAGGCCCGCTTCATGTTACTAGATTCCACAAATCTATTGTGGTTCGCTAAACTGTATTTCTTCCTGGCTTTTTCTTTGATTTTAACATCACCTTACTGAATCATGGAATTTTTTTTTTTGCAATTTTGAATCTTGCTCACACTTCTGTTATTAAAATTCTCTCATTGTTTGCTTCCATATTAACCAAACTATAGTGGTAATGGTGATTTTTGATATGTTCCATAACTTATCGTTTGTCACTTAATTTTTTTGAAAATTGATATCATACTCATATCATACTCATCGTCCGGGTGGAGCATGCATGAGGACGGAAGGATTAGCACCAGCTCTTTCTACTGTCGATGGATCAAAAGCCATAAAGATATGATCTCTCCCTTTATCTTACTTAGTTATATTTTTTGTTTTGCTTAATAAGTTCTTTAAGTCGGTTAGGATGAGTTTTAGTCGAAGATCTTTTGGCATGGACTTCTGTTGAAATCCTCCACGTTTTCATTCGTGCGGTAAATGAGACACCAAAGTTGTTATAGTAATATAAGTAATATTCTTTATAAGGCCCTTTTGCCAAAAATTAGTTGTTATATGATCCAGAATTTCAGCTAATTCTTTGTGACCGTGACTATGTATGTTCAGGCAATTGTTAGTCTCGTTCCATATGTAGCTTGAGCAGTTACATCTTTAATATAGATAAGAAGAGGTTTCCTCCTTTGAATTGCATGACGAATGTTTTAGAACTCCAAAATTGGACCATTGACTTAATACATCCATTGTTGGATAATGATTCAACCTTGCAAGTCGCCGAATTTTCAGTGCACGATAATGGTTCCAAACATATTTATATCACAATTAAATATCTTTTGATCTAATAGCTTCTCATGCTGATTTAATATTAATTTTCCCATTAGTCGGGATCCACTGCCATTGATCTCATGCTTTGCTCTTATGTAATTTATTCTCCTTTATCATATAACATACACTCATTAGCAAGTTTATTGTATTGAAATCTCAAAATCCATCGTTTATCAGACTATTGACGGTACGATTGTGTGAATTATACAAAGTCCTATATGACCAACCAAGAAGTTAGTCATGGATTGACCTTTCAACTAGGGTTCCATCCAAAGACTAGTACCTTTTCCATCTACAATCCATCTTTCTATTAACTGCTTGCTTATTGTTGATCCAAAAAATGGATCAACACCCTGATTTGAATTTGAAAGCACCAGCTCTGTTCTAACAGAGCAATATCACAGATAATAGATATAGAAAAAGAACAGAAAAAGAAAGAAAACAGAGAATTTTCATAGTGGTTCGGCTGTTAATGAAGCTTACGTCCACTTTATAGTTTTACTATAGACAGATTACTGTTATAAGAGATGTTTGATTACAAGACTTTGATTATCTTTAGCTATATTGAATCCCCAGAGTAGAAATCCATCGGAGAATCACAGTGCATTCCTTTGAAGATTATTGTGAGGGGGGTAGAGAGTGAAGAATGTTTTCAACAGAGCTTCAGCAACAAGTCCAAAGAAGATCCAGTTTATGTTGCAGGTAGGATGGTATTTATATGAGTCGGAGAGCTCCTGGGCCACGCTACATCTTCATCAGCTCAAAGGTAGGTAGGAAACGACCTGGGAAAGTTTGGCTCGCAAAACGAGGCAAAGCGATGGGTTGTTGGCGACCCATGGCTAATGGATCGTTGGCGACCCAAAGGCTTGGCTCGTTTGTGAACCAAGGTCTTGGCTTTCTTTCGTAGCATTCTTTGGCTAGTATGTTGGAAGGTTCGTGGAGAGGCATTAGTTGCTGATGATCCAACCACCTAGGATTTTTATGGAGTTTGAAATTGGGGATGTTTCCATAGTCTTTTATCGTTGTTGTTTCGCTTCAATGGAAATTCACTAGTTATTTGCACTTAGCTGCTGATTGAACTAAAAGAATGCTACTCTCTCAGCCTCGTTGATCCCAGTCATTGCCTTAGTCATATAGCTTTGGCCTTTATTGATCCCTTTTCATAGGTTTTTTGGTTAAGTCCTGAACCATCCTGTTTACACGAGGTTGTTTTGTTTTCTATTGGTTTCTGCTGGGTTAAAAATCCGAATAACATTTGCCCCCCCCCCCCCCCCCCAGAGTACATCTTCGTTGTAACAAGGCGTGCTTTGGAAGTTACCGCTCTCAATATCCATCTATTGATCTCCAAGTGATTGCATTAGTGCTTTATGAATTCGTTAATCCAACGTTGTTAGTAGTCTTTCTTTGGTTCTGACTGCTTTTAACGGCCACAACGTGTTATATTTTTGATCATAGTCTCCTGGATGCCTTGGAATGATGACCAGTTATAAGCGATCGAGAATAATAGGTGAAGTTTCCTTTCCTCTTTCTCTTTTCTTTCCTCTATTAGTTTTTGTGGTGGGTCGCTAGCGATCCATGTGGGATGGGTCACTAGCGACCTAACTGCATAGGGAGAATTTTAACATCATAAAGTTAGGTTGGGTCACTGGCGACCTATGATGGGTCAGGTCACTGGCGACCCAATTACTTAGCAAATTTTTTTCGCTTTTCTGCTTGCCTACATATACTGGAACCAACCCATTTGCTTTCATTCGACCCAATCTTGCTCTTAATACAACCTAATTCCAACACGATTCAATTCCAAGCAATTCGTGCCCTTGCTCGACTCGATTCATCTCCTCCTTAGATCCATTCCATCCAAGCTCTACCCAATGCATTCACTGTTGATTCATTCAAGCTCACCTATTTCATGAAACCCTAGTCAAGCCCTAGCTCGTTGTTGAACTGTAGCCGACCTACCACCAGCACGCCACCGATCCATTCCATAGCTCGTTGATTTTGATTTCTGATTCTTCATATGCCTTTGAATCCATTTTCAGGTGGGTTTTAATTGGTTTGATCTCAATCAGTATTTGTTTAATAATTTGACGATATATTTCCATTTTCAATGTTGATTGTGAGAAGTTCGAGTTGATTGGGGCTTAATGGAGGAAGATAGTAAATTGAGTCTCGAATTGTTTCTGGAAATGACATTTACATTCGGGCTTCGGCCCAATGCTTGACACGTTTTGCAATCTTCGTCCATTAGACTAGAATTGACTTGTGTCTAGTTTTGCAGCTATTTGTAACAACCCGATATTTTCATCCATTCGCATCCGCACATGTCGGGCTTGAATTGCTCAAAATACCGCATTGTAAATAAAATTTGGCCAATCTCAGAATATACAGTAAATACATAATCACAGATCACAGACACAGAGTAAATAATAATGCAGCGGAAATAAAAGAGATAGTTGTTCATGAAGCTACTATATAAAAACAAGATACATCAGAGTTAAACAAGATACAACAGAAGAGTAACAAGATACATCAGGTACAAATCAGAATACATCACTAAAATCACTGGATACAGAAAGCAAAATCGATGGCTGCATCTTCAAGAAAAGCTCCAACTCCAAAGGTGAATCTTGAATGCTAGCTCACTCAATCTGACTCGAGCGTAAAGCAAAACACAAAACACTCGAGTCAGGACATAAATACTTATGAACTGTAAATCAGCTCAAGTGAACAGTAACAAAAATGCATCAGTAACTTAAAGAATGCTTGGGATCGCCCATCCTTTAAGGATCCGTTAAACTATTTACTATGTAGTAATATTGTGCTATTATAATAATGTCTACAGTAAAATAAACATACTTTTAAATAGCGTTCCGGGCTACCCATATCACCCTTCACACATAATAGTCCCAGTAGTCCATCCAATATCATGCCATCTCCACTCCGGGTGACTGTTAGAGGATACCACACGGGCTAGGGAGAAAAACAAACTCGTAGTAAAGGCTCGGTATGGTAGGTGACACGACACACAAGGCAATGCCAGGGTAGATATACCAATTACGCACACGGGCTGGTGGTAACGCAGCAGCCACATACGCCCACCTCGGAACACACTCCCATATCAAAATCGGAGGATGGCCATCTAATCAATCACCAGTAAGAGTATAGTATCGAAGGAATGTGTCCGACCAGAGGAGCTAACCCTTTTGGCCCGAGATCGTTCCTATTTTAGCCACCTTATGCCAACTCATGGGAGTTGGGTCCACGTAATATACCTCAAGAACGTCGCCGCCATCCTACTTCATTCTGGAACCTCCACCACGCAGACGGTTGTTAAAGTGGTTTTCGGAGTTAGCAGAGAGTATGACAACTTCCGATCTCGGTCTCTTTAACAACCAAACGTTATTATAACGCCGTGGTCATTTCAAAATAGTTTATACTTCAAAAAGATCAAATCATTTCATTTCAAACTATATTTCTTTCAAAATAGTTTATACTTCGAAACCAAAACCATTTTTATTTCAAAACTATTTATTCAATCAAAATAGTTTATACTTCGAAACCAAAAACATTTCAAACATATATTCATTTCAAAATCATAATATTTTCAAAGTATAACTCTTTCGAAACCAAAAATACTTGAAACAATCACACTTTGAAAGTCATAACATTTCAAAATCATACATTTGAAATCATGGGATATTCATTCAATTCTTTACATTTTACAATTCATTCAATTAATCCCAAATTTTCAATTTCCAACTTAATTCAATTCAAACCATCAGTTTTAATTAAATTTCCCAATAACCATTTCAAAACATATCAATTTCAAATATAGATTTGATCCACAAATTAAACTATTCAATTTTAATATATTTCAAAGCTATAATATCCCGCATTTCAAAAACTAAATTTTATAATTTCATATATCTCAAATCTAGTTTCATTATTACTTAGTTTTGAAATATTCATTTCATAAATCCAATATTATTTAAATAAACTCAATTTACAATTAAACTAAATATCCTTTCATACCAATATAAACTTCAAATATTCATTTATCAAAGTACATATCATTCCAATTCATATTCTTTATCAAAATAAAGATCAAATCATTTCCAAACCTTATTATCAAATCATTATTTGAATTCAAATTCAAGTACTCAAATTTAAACATCATTTTTAAATCAAATAAGTCATTCATTTGTTATTTCAAGTATCATTACCAAATACGTTAAAAATTCCATTCAAAAATTCATTTATCTCATTACATTTCATTCCATTTAACACATAACCAAGTAAACCTTATTTAAATTCAAATTAAAATTTAAATACCATAAAACTAAAAATTTAAATATTAAAATATATTCAAAACTTCTTAAATTTCACAATTAATCAATTTCCAAAAGTTAAATCATTTAACACACTTTAAAAAATAACTCAAACAGTGTTAAAATCTATAACATTTCAAACATTGTCAAATTATAGCAACGACAGCATTTATAAAGTGCTATCGTAGCTTATAGCTTCCAAAAATGGTTTAGTTCAAGAATAACGGCATTAATAAAATGTCATAATAGATATTTAGTTATTTCAAACATTGTTAGATTCAAAACAATAGCATTTAAAAATGCTGTCAAAAGACTACAACATTTTGGAAATGCTATAAAATTCCAGATTTTATTTTAACTTTTCAAAACAATAAAACTTCAATTTAACAAATTTTAAACTTATAAATCATATTTGTAGACTTCAAAATTTCACATTTAAGTAATTTTAACATATGATTATCGCAATAAAATTTTAAGATCAAATATTCAATTTAAAAACTCCATTAATTTATTAAGTCAAAATTCATTATTTATTAACTTATAAATTTAATAAAACTTAACATTTTACTTCAAATATCATTTCAAAACTTTAAATTCAATTTCCATTATTTATTTACATTTTAAAATAAAATTTAAAGTCAAAAATCACAATTACTTCAAATTTACATACTCAAATTCACAATTTCAAGAATTAATATTTAATTTTCTTAAAACCATAAAATATATTTTTTTAAATCAAAATTTCATACATTTAAAAAAATACATAATTTAATAAAAATCATTTAAAAATATACCACGGGATCTGTATATAATTTTCTAACCTAGGTCAAGTGATACGGATATATATCATTTCAATCCGTAGTTTACAAAGAAAACCCAGGTTCTATCATTTCAAACCCGCAATCCCAAGTCAAATAAAATACTATAAAAATCGCTCAAGCCTATCATTTCAGCCCATAACGATTTTTCCCTAATCTAAAGTCCATTCGGGTATGTATCATTTCAACCCATAGTGATTCTATTCTAACAGGGAACTTGCAGTGTGAATATATGCATAAACAATGTCAATGTCACAATATAATGTCATATATCAGATGTCAGGTGATAATTAACAGTTTTAACATGGTAATAGCATGGCATAGCATATCATATGATCATCATTAACTTGCATAACATTTTATATTACTAAACATTTGTCATCAATTCACTATTTCATAAGTGTAAATGTCAGAGTGAGAAAGACTCACCTTTTACGAAGTTAGAGACAAACAACACACACAAGAGCGATTCCAAAGGCACGATAAGCACGATTTGATTTGAATTGATGGAGACCCTTGTAAACAACACAAAATATAACATACATAAGCACAAATATAGATATCGACATACAAATATAATCAACAACTTTAGTTTGCAGAACAGTTGCAAAACAAGAGAGATGACCAAACCTTAGAAGCAAAAGACTTGCACACGACAACATAAGCTTGTCACATGATCAAATGGGCTTGATCTCACCACACTAGGCTCTGGTTTGGGTCAGGTATGGCAACCATAAAGGTCAGGTTACAAGTGGATGAAGGTGGTGGAAGAGTTACAACATGAAGCATACATGGGTTCAAGGCAAATATGTGAAGTTTTTGGTGCATTTTGACTCGGCTATGACCACATATAGGCTCGGACATGGGGTCTTCATGTCAGGTCAGATCTGGAAAGTTGTGAAATGGGAAGCCAGAGGTGATGTAGATGATGGTGGTGGTGGCTAAGGGATGGCCAAAGGCAACTATGAAGGCAATAGTGGAGTATAGGCTTGGCTAGCATTGTTTTGGTGAAGTGCTTTGCAAATTTGAGGTGGTGGCTTCATATAATGGTCATGGACAGAGGTGGTGGCCAGAGGAGAGGTGATTGGTGCTGCTGTAGATGGTGGTCAGCAAGGAGAGAGGTGAGTCCAAGCAAACATGAAGAAGAGGAAGGCTAAATCAGTGAAGAAGAGGTAAAAATGTGAAAAGAAAAGCCATTGTTTTTTTTTTCTTTTTTTTTTCTTCATGGCCGTGATTTTTAGCGGATGAGAAGTCTTTCCTTTCACGTGAAAAAGAAAGAAGAATACACGGCGGAAGAATGGAGTTAAGGCAGCCAATTGAAGAGATGTTGGTTGAGAAATGAAAAGACAGAATACAAAAAGGCTTAAGCAAATAAAGAGTCACAAACCTTTCAAATTTCCACCATTTCTTTTTAAAATTTAAATACATGTAAAATATGTATAAATAAAGATAAAATACGAAAATATAGTAAATAAAAAAAAAAATATTAATTAAATATAATTAAATTAAGAAACTAACAAAGAAAATGTTAATTAGGCTTGAAAATTTGAAAATAAATGAAATGAACTTTGGGAAAATTGTATGTACATGAAAAATATTTATAAATAAAGATAAAAACATAAAAATAAAATGCATACATAAAAATGAATAAGTAAATTTTAATTAAATATAATTTAAATGAAGAAAATAGAAGAAAAATGGAAACTAACCTTTAAAAATAGAAAATAAATTCAATGAGCTTTGGAAAAATCAAACATCACTTTAAAAATATTTAAAAGGTAAAAATATATGTAACATAACATATAATACAATTTAGAATAATATATGACAATTAAAAAGATTATTTATATAATTTAAAATAAAAAAAATAGTGTTAAATAAAACAATTTACACCCAATTTTGTAAAAAGCATAACTTTCACAATATTATTCGGAT
The DNA here is from genome assembly GCA_030765085.1 of Allium cepa. NCBI lineage: Eukaryota > Viridiplantae > Streptophyta > Magnoliopsida > Asparagales > Amaryllidaceae > Allium > Allium cepa. Next base: position 969,422,332 of record CM060935.1, read on the forward strand.
TTCAACGAAACGAAAAGCAGTGTTCTTGAAATTTTATTTACTTTCATAATAAAAGATAAAATTCAAATTTTCAAACTTTTAAAATTTAAATTTAAAAGTAAAAGTTTGACCAGATTGACCAAAATTCACATTTTCTGGAAATATTCAATTTATGCATGTTTGAAATTCTAATCCACATCAAAATCAACATTTATATTTCAATTAACAAAATATATTCATTTTAATAAATAAAATAAAGTTTTTAAATTAGGAATTTAAATTAAAATAATTAAAATATACAATTACAATAATCAGAAAATACAGGGTTGTTACACTCTCCCCCACTCAAAACTTTTCGTCCCCGAAAAGGAATGAGGTACGGGAAAGCACAGAAAAAGATAGAATGAAATAGTATTAAGGCAAGATGATAAGAAGATTAAAATTATACCTGATAACTGTTGCTATAGGTAAGTTTAACAATGTGGAGATGATCTTTCCAAGATCTTCCAGAATCAAGAACACAAGCATGAAAAAAAATCTTTTAGAATCTGACTCACCCTTTCCGTTTGACCGACGGTCTGTGGATGGCAAGCAGTGCTTAGATTTCAAGATGAGTACCAAAGATTATTAAAGATTATAGAAAGATTTCTAAACAGACTGGTATATGCAATAGCCTCCCATTCTGTAGCAAGATAAGGGAAATTAGGACAACCAAAAGATAGTTTGAAAAAACAAAATAAGATAATAAATTTGAAACCATGAAAATTTCAACTTATATTGAAAATTAATTTTACATAAGTTAAATAAATATAACTACCTTTAATTTCATTATCTTATCATCCTATTATCCTTAATTAACAATATCTAAAATCATGGATTTAAAAAAAAAAATCATTTATTGTACTAAAATGTACTCAATAACATTAATTCTTCTTTATTCCTAATATAATTAAATTTATTCCTCTCAATATATTTTATCACCTATGTTAAATATATTTACACTCATTGTCACTGCCTTAAATTTATTCTTAGTTCCTTTATCATCATTTTATATTGTAAATTATTCCACTGCACTTTTTCTTTATTTACCTCTGTTAATCCTTTTATAACTAAAATTTAAGTATATAACAATTATTATAACCACTCAAATTTTATTTATAAAATCTTTTTTTTTATATTGTATATTATCCAATTACATATTCAACTTCTGAAAATTAAGGTAAGTTATATTGGAATGAAATTGTGTATTATACAAATAAAACTTTCTAAGTCAATTTTTCAAGCTTGAATATTTATCCAAATCTTGAAATTATACTTAGAAATTATCTTTGAAGATAAAATTTAGGAATTAAATTTTCAATAAATTCCAAACTATTTAGAGATAACTAAATGCACATATACTATATATATAAATATCCATTCAAATTTAAATCATATATCAGCATATGTTATAAATCCATTCTTATTTTAGGAATTAAAATCAATTAAATTTTTCCAAAACAAAACTGTAGCAAGACTACAGAATGGTCTCTTCACTTCGAAACTCGAAAATGAATGTCGAGATGCTGCAGTCATCACCGAAATTATTTTCCAGCGACAAAGAGAAGAGCACTAAATTTAAATTTAAAATTCTTTGGAAACAAATTTCTATTCGAAAATACTTTAAATAATATATCCTTTAAAACTTTAAACACAAAATTTGAAATCCATCGGAAATTAAATTCTCAAATTCTTGTTTTACATTCATTTTAAATTTCCAAATAAATTTATAACCATGTTTTATAGTTCAATTAGATATATGAAACGATAGAAAATGATATATAAAATCAAATATTATTTCTTAACAACCAATTCAAATAAAATCCAGGTAAAGATTTATAATATAGTTACAAAATTTATTTCATTACTAAATTTGAAAAAAAACAACATATTGTGTTAGTTTGTTCTGTTCAAGTGGTTTGGAAATCTTATCGATAGCGTTGATCAGACGAATCGATTAGAAACCCAAATCAACATCAACAACTCAAACAACACAATATATAAAACATTTTAAATATTAGTTTACAAATACACTTCAATAATAATTTGAAGATAAGTTGGAAACAAAGATGAGATGATTAAATAACAGAATAGGGAGATGGATGAGTTTATATAAATTGCGGGCAACCTTAACCGGGTCAATCGTGACTTAAAGAATAAGACCGATGTGGATTTCTTGGGTAAATCGACATTCGATCTCAATATGTAGAGTTCGAAATTATAAGAGATACTAGCATCTAAACCGAGGATATAGAATCTCTGGTGAATCGATGTTATTGTAAAGGAGTTCACCCCTTTACAAATAAATTTGATGTTGGCGAGACCGCCGACTCATTATAAAGATCATTCAAAGTGGAGTTATGGGATACTCTAGAATCAAATGAAGATGAATAGTGAGGGACACGAAATGGATTTTGAAACCGCAGGGAACGTTCCAAAATCAAAGGAATCGAGTCAAAAGGAAGAGATTAAAACTCGAATGAAAGTGATTTTGTAAATTCATTTACTCTATATGCTGAGTTTTTCCTAGAGCTACCAAAGCTCTGATACCAACTGTAACAACCCGATATTTTCAACCATTCGCATCCGCACATGTCGGACTTGAATTGCTCAAAATACCGCATTGTAAATAAAATTTGGTAAATCTCAGAATATACAGTAAATACATAATCACATATCACATATCACAGACACAGAGTAAATAATAATGCAGCGGAAATAAAAGAGATAGTAGTTCATGAAGCTACTATATAAAAATAAGATACATAAGAGTTAAACAAGATACAACAGAAGAGTAACAAGATACATCAGGTACAAATCAGAATACATCACTAAAATCACTGGATACAGAAAGCAAAATAGATGGCTGCATCTTCAAGAAAAGCTCCAACTCCAAAGGTGAATCTTGAATGCTAGCTCACTCAATCTGACTCGAGCGTAAAGCAAAACACAAAACACTCGAGTCAGGACATAAATACTTATGAACTGTAAATCAACTCAAGTGAGCAGTAACAAAAATGCATCAGTAACTTAAAGAATGCTTGGGATCACCCATCCTTTGAGGATCCGTTAAACTATTTACTATGTAGTAATATTGCGCTATTATAATAATGTCTACAGTAAAATAAACATACTTTTAAATAGCGTTCCGGGCTACCCATATCACCCTTAACACATAATAGTCCCAGTAGTCCATCCAATATCATGCCATCTCCACTCCGGGTGACTGTCAGAGGATACCACACGGGCTACGGGAGAAAAACAAACTCGTAGTAAAGGCTCGGTATGGTAGGTGACACAGCACACAAGGCAATGCCAGGGTAGATATACCAATTACGCACACGGGCTGGTGGTAACGCAGCAGCCACATACGCCCACCTCGGAACACACTCCCATATCAAAATCGGAGGATGGCCATCTAATCAATCACCAGTAAGAGTATAGTATCGAAGGAATGTGTCCGACCAGAGGAGCTACCCCTTTTGGCCCGAGATCGCTCCTGTTTTAGCCACCTTATGCCAACTCATGGGAGTTGGGTCCACGTAATATACCTCAAGAACGTCGCCGCCATCCTACTTCATTCTGGAATCTCCACCGCGTACACGGTTGTTAAAGTGGTTTTCGGAGTTAGCAGAGAGTATGACAACTTCCGATCCCAGTCTCTTTAACAACCAAACGTTATTATAACATCGTGGTCATTTCAAAATAGTTTATACTTCAAAACGATCAAATCATTTCTTTTCAAACTATATTTCTTTCAAAATAGTTTATACTTCGAAACCAAAACCATTTTTATTTCAAAACTATTTATTCAATCAAAATAGTTTATACTTCGAAACCAAAAACATTTCAAACATATATTCATTTCAAAATCATAATATTTTCAAAGTATAACTCTTTCGAAACCAAAAATACTTGAAACAATCACACTTTGAAAGTCATAACATTTCAAAATCATACATTTGAAATCATGGGATATTCATTCAATTCTTTACATTTTACAATTCATTCAATTAATCCCAAATTTTCAATTTCCAACTTAATTCAATTCAAACTATCAGTTTTAATTAAATTTCCCAATAACCATTTCAAATCATATCAATTTCAAATATAGATTTGATCCACAAATTAAACTATTCAATTTTTAATATATTTCAAAGCTTTAATATCCCGCATTTCAAAAACTAAATTTTATAATTTCATATATCTCAAATCTAGTTTCATTATTACTTAGTTTTGAAATATTCATTTCATAAATCCAATATTATTTAAATAAACTCAATTTACAATTAAACTAAATATCCTTTCATACCAATATAAACTTCAAATATTCATTTATCAAAAGTACATATCTCCAATTCATATTCTTTATCAAAATAAAGATCAAATCATTTCCCAACCTTATTATCAAATCATTATTTGAATTCAAATTCAAATACTCAAATTTAAATATCATTTTTAAATCAAATAAGTCATTCATTTGTTATTTCAAGTATCATTACAAAATACATTAAAAATTCCATTCAAAAATTCATTTATCTCATTACATTTCATTCCATTTAACACATAACCAAGTAAACCTTATTTAAATTTAAATTCAAATTTAAATTCCTTAAAAATTCAAATTTAAATATTAAAATATATTCAAAACTTCTTAAATTTCACAATTAATCAATTTACAAAAGTCAAATCATTTAACACTTTAAAATATAACTCAAACAGTGTTAAAATCTATAACATTTCAAACATTGTCAAATTATAGCAACGGCAGCATTTATAAAGTGCTATCGTAGCTTATAGCTTCCAAAAATGGTTTAGTTCAAGAATAACGGCATTAATAAAATGTCATAATAGATATTTAGTTATTTCAAGCATTGCTAGATTCAAAACAATAGCATTTAAAAATGCTGTCAAAAGACTACAACATTTTGGAAATGCTATAAAATTCCAGATTTTATTTTAACTTTTCAAAACAATAAAACTTCAATTTAACAAATTTTAAACTTATAAATCATATTTGTAGACTTCAAAATTTCACATTCAAGTAATTTTAACATATGATTTATCACAAGAAAATTTTAAGACCAAATATTCAATTTAAAAACTCCATTAATTTATTAAGTCAAAATTCACTATTTATTAACTTATAAATTTAATAAAACTTAACATTTTACTTCAAATATCATTTCAAAACTTTAAATTTAATTTCCATTATTTATTTACATTTTAAAATAAAATTTAAAGTTAAAAATCACAATTACTTCAAATTTACATACTTAAATTCACAATTTCAAGACTTAATATTTAATTTTCTTAAAACCATAAAATATATATTTTTAAATCAAAATTTTATACTTTTAAAAAAATACATATTTTAATAAAAATCATTTAAAAATATACCATGGGGTCTGTATATAATTTTCTAACCTAGGTCAAGTGATACGGATATATATCATTTCAATCCGTAGTTTACAAAGAAAACCCGGGTTCTATCATTTCAAACCCGCAATCCCAAGTCAAATAAAATACAATAAAAATCGCTCAGGCCTATCATTTTAGCCCATAACGATTTTTCCCTAATCTAAAGTCCGTTCGGGTATGTATCATTTCAACCCATAGTGATTCTATTCTAACAGGGAACTTGCAGTGTGAATATATGCATAAACAATATAAACAATGTCAATGTCACAATATAATGTCATATATCAGATGTCAGGTGATAATTAACAGTTTTAACATGGTAATAACATGGCATAGCATATCATATGATCATCATTAACTTGCATAACATTTTATATTACTAAACACTTGTCATCAATTCACTATTTCATAAGTATAAATGTCAGAGTGAGAAAGACTCACCTTTTACGAAGTTAGAGACAAACAACACACACAAGAGGGATTCCAAAGGCACGACAAGCACGATTTGATTTGAATTGATGGAGACCCTTGTAAAAAACACAAAATATAACATACATAAGCATAAATATAGATATCGACATACAAATATAATCAACAACTTTAGTTTGCAGAACAGTTGCAACACCAAACCTTAGAAGCAAAAGACTTGCACACGACAACATAAGCTTGTCACATGATCAAATGGGCTTGATCTCACCACACTAGGCTCTGGTTTGGGTCAGGTATGGCAACCATAAAGGTCAGGTTACAAGTGGATGAAGGTGGTGGAAGAGTTACAACATGAAGCATACATGGGTTCAAGGCAAATATGTGAAGTTTTTGGTGCATTTTGACTCGGCTATGACCACATATAGGCTCGGCCATGGGGTCTTCATGTCAGGTCAGATCTGGACAGTAGTGAAAGGGGCAGCCAGAGGTGAAGTGGATGATGGTGGTGGTGGCTAAGGGATGGCCAAAGGCAACTATGAAGGCAATAGTGGAGTATAGGCTTGGTTAGCATTGTTTTGGTGAAGTGCTTTGCAAATTTGAGGTGGTGGCTTCATTTAATGGTCATGGCCAGAGGTGGTGGTCAGAGGAGAGGGGGTTGGTGCTGCTGTAGATGGTGGAGAGGATTGTGGTCAGCGAGGAGAGAGGTGAGGCCAAGCAAACATGAAGAAGAGGAAGGCTAAATCAGTGAAGAAGAGGGAAAAATTTGAAAAGAAAAGCCATTGTTTTTTTTTTCTTCATGGCCGTGATTTTTAGGGGATGAGAAGTATTCCCTTTCACGTGAAAAAGAAAGAAGAATACACGGCTGAAGAATGGAGTTAAGGCAGCCAATTGAAGAGATGTTGGTTGAGAAATGAAAAGACAGAATACAAAAAGGCTTAAGCAAATAAAGAGTCACAAACCTTTCAAATTTCCACCATTTCTTTTTAAAATTTAAATACATGTAAAATATGTATAAATACAGATAAAACACGAAAATATAGTAAATAAACAAAAATAAATAAATAAATATTAATTAAATATAATTAAATTAAGAAAATAACAAAGAAAATGTAAATTAGGCTTGAAAATTTGAAAATAAATGAAATGAACTTTGGGAAAATTATATGTACATGAAAAATATTTATAAATAAAGATAAAAACATAAAAATAAAATGCATACATAAAAATGAATAAATAAATTTTAATTAAATATAATTTAAATGAATAAAATAGAAGAAAAATGGAAACTAACCTTTAAAAATAGAAAATAAATTCAATGAGCTTTGGAAAAATTCAAACATCACTTTAAAAATATTTAAAAGGTAAAAATATATGTAACATAACATATAATACAATTTATAATAAGATATGACAATTAAAAATATTATTTATATAATTTAAAATAAAAAAATAGTGTTAAATAAAACAATTTATACCCAATTTTGTAAAAAGCATAACTTTCACAATATTATTCGGATTTCAACGAAATGAAAAGCATTGTTCTTGAAATTTTATTTACTTTCATAATAAAAGATAAAATTAAAATTTTCAAACTTTTAAAATTTAAATTTAAAAGTAAAAGTTTGACCAGATTGACCAAAATTCACATTTTCTGGAAATATTCAATTTATGCATGTTTGAAATTCTAATCCACATCAAAATCAACATTTATATTTCAATTAACAAAATATATTCATTTTAATAAATAAAATAAAGTTTTTAAATTAGGAATTTAAATTAAAATAATTAAATATACAATTACAATAATCAGAAAATACAGGGTTGTTACACTATTTCTGTGCGTCACATCACCAGTTGATCATGACCCTTTTGCGGAATTTGGACTTACCCTGCTCGCTTGCTGCACATTTGGCATTCCTATAGTGAGAAGAGTTTTCCACGTGGCTTCGGACAACGGTTTCGTTATCGATCATAGATCGATAATAGGTAAGTGTATAGGAAGTAGAAACAAAGGTAGAAAACAAACTGACATAAGAAGCTAGTTTCTTCTCCCACTATGAGCGAACTATCTACACGGGATAGGGCGTTTATCGAACGAAAAGTTTATCCCGTATAGATAGCATACTTCACATGCCCCAGTCCGCACTTGAAATCCAACGCAAAATTACAAGTTAGCGTTTCTTCGAAATTCAAGTGCAGTAGGGGAAACTATTAGTCTAGGATAGATTTACCTGACTGTTCTTGGACACGAGTTCTATTATTTAGAATGAAGCAGCCATCCATGCATAGCAAGTCAAGTCGGCGAAGCTCGGTGCTCTCCGAAGCTAAATCATCATCCACCTCATAGGCCCAGTACGATCAATTAGTCCCGGTTGGGAAAATCGTGGACCTCACGCCTTCCAACTTTCGAGTCCACTTAATCCACTTGAAAGAGCTTCATCGCTGGTTTCTGCCAAGGTTCTTCACAATATATATACGCTGCATAGAACTCCCGAAGAGGATGTGCGTCTACCGATGAAGGACGATTCGCTCATATTCCCCCCGGGGTACACTGCTTGCCATCGATACATGTGTCTGAATAGAGCCATGCCTCCCTTCAATGTTTTTCTATGTGAGACTCTCTCGAACTTAGGTATTGCCCCGTTCCAGTTTCATCTAAATGGCTATGCCATCCTTACTTGCTTGCATGTCATTTTCATGCGGACGATCAACCGAGCTTCAAATTTTGATGAGTTGCGGTATTTTCTAGCATTCAAGAGGAGAGACGACTTTCCCTCTTTGATTATAACTGAGGCCCAAAGAAATCGAAAGATCACCCAATGCTTGCAAAGTGACTTATCATAGTTCAAGACGTAGTACTTTTTTGTTAGATGCCCCGAGGGATTCAACCGTCGGTGGGCGATAGGGGGTAAGCTTCTCTTTTCCATTTATCAAGCTCCAAGGAATTGTAATGGAGTTTCTGACGAATCATATGTCTTTTGAAGTTATCTCAAGGCCGAATAGAGATGTGAGTCTTGAAGAAGTTTGCCAAACTTTAAAGGCTAGTGACACCGAGGAGACGTGTGTTAAAGTTCTACTGATCGATGAGAACTTGCATCGATATGGATTGTTGGCTCTGGTTAGATCCGCCATTCAGGTTGAAACTCCCTATTCTGACCAATTTAGGGTTAACCCAAGATCCACTTCTTCATCCCACGGTTCTGAGGAAGGTCAAGAGAGACATAGCCCCTCTAGAGGATCACCCTGTGAGGCTTGTGAGGAGGAAGACGCTGTTGCGACTTGATTAAGCGGTTCAGTTAGAATGCCTCCAATCCCAGAGGAAGTAGAAGATGAGTTCATGCATAGGGAAGGCAAAGCCACGCTGGACTTAGATAAAGAAGAAGGAGAATTTGTGAGTAGTAGTGATGAGTCTACCGCTAATGATTACTTCTCATCAGAATCTGAGGATAAAGGCTCGGAATCTTGCAATGAGACTCCGGGAATGAGTCCCATTCTCCCAAGTCCACCTCCTTTCGATGCAAGTGGCAAAGGCAAAGTCCCCGAAACTAGAAGACATCAAGATTCTTCGAGTAAGGATGTCTAAACGGGGTTTAGAGATTTCATCGATGTTTTTGGTCGACTTTAACGCGCTCATGAGAGGGAACTTTAAATTTGACACGACATCTTCCTGTTCGGGCAATATCGCGCCAGCGGTTAGCTTGGTCCCGCCTACAATAACCGAAGTTAGTTCGATTCCATTTACGACAGCTGCTTGTTCCAGTTCATGGCGACATCTTATCCCCACATTAAAAACACACAAAAGGTTGCCCTAGGATTACACTTATTTGTTTCCTTCATATATCTGCTTAGCTTATATCGTGCTTCTAACGCCTTTTATGTATAACTCATCTAGGTATGATGAGGAGATGAGGTTTTTACGATGACTTCGAAGACTACACTAAATCATAGAGGCACCCTAAGCGCTCCTCCGACCGTCATCAAGTCTGAGAGACGGAAGAAGATTACAAGCGGAGGAAAGAACTCGAAGCTGAAACCCGTCACCAAGAAGAGAGAGATCGAGCTTGTTCTCATAAAGATGGGTGTGAAAAAAGAAGATCTCTTGAGGAAAGATATGAATCATTAAAGAAGTCAATGTTTGATTATCGCTCCCATCATTCAGAGCTCGCTTCAAAACATCCTTCCATGAGACATGAAACTCCTATCAATTCTGCCACGATTATGCCCCCGGCTCATATTTCATCCTCTCCCCTCGTTACTGCCGCTCCTGATGCCTCTTACCCCTCGAAGGCTGGCCTACGTTCTTCTTTTGGGGCCCCCTAAGCTTGAGGCAGCACTTCTGGGTTAGTTCTTAAAGGGGATCAAGTTCAACCTAGATCTCCACCTTGTCCGCAGGGATTCTTTCATGCCGCATCTCCAAGCTATCTAGAATGACCTAGAATAGACCGAGAGATGGGAGCACTACTACAAGCAACTAGCGGATACAAACAAAAATAATTATCAGGAGATCCTTTCCTTTAAATCCAAGAAATATGACTTTGAGAAGGCATTGTCGATCGCAACGCTAAAATTAAACGATTAGGGGAAGAGAAGGAGGTGGCTCGTGAAAGTAGGATAACTGTCGGTCCGATAAAGGAGTTGAAAAAGGCATATGAAAAGGTTGAGACGTTTGGAGGGACGAGTTTAAAAAGACTCAAGCTGAGGAGGCTAAGCTAAAAGAAGAAGTGGTCACTTGTAATGCCATCATCGAAGCCCAGAGGAAAACTATAGCCCTCCACGATCTAATTGTTGAGGGGCACAGCAAAACTATCTTCAACCAAGCCAAGACCATTGCCAAGCTATAGGCTCAGGTCATGCAGCTCAGTGCCGACAAGACTGGTGTTGAACTTGAGAAGGCTGCGGTGAAGGCGGATTACTTGGACCTCCAATATGCCTTCGTTAAGAAGATGGAGAAGCTAGATGCAACAATTTTGAACTTTTGTGTTAACTCTTTGTTGCATCAGCGAAGCCTCAGTTATCTCGGCCCTAAGTATCCACGCCCTCTTGCCCTTGTTTGGGAGGAAATCTTATCTTGCTTTGTTGAAAGCGGAGAGTTTTTTCAGATCAAGAGTTGCGGGACACTTGTCTTAACGATGAATCCAAGAAAGTGCTACTCGAGGGTCGGGAGATCCTCCAAGTTGAACGAGAGAAGGAGGCCACCAATGCTGCCTTGATGATCGCCACCAACGTGCTTAGCGGGCCTTCTGTCTCCAATGTGGGCGAACCACCTGAGCAGCTCCACGACCAACCAACGAGTTCAGGACTTGATATTATTCTTTATGTGGTGGAGCCCTTAAAAGAAGCCGAAGATGGTGAGTTCGAGGTCGCCCTTCATGATTGTTCCTCTGGTGTAGGTAATGTCCATGCTTCTCCCGAATTCGGGAGCTTCCAACTTATGCCACAAGAGTAAGAGGAGTTTAACGCTTTCATTTTTGATCTTATAGGTCCATCCACTTTTCCTATTGACGTGCTAGCTACTTCGGCGCCCGTGCCTGCTGCCATTTTCACATCTTCTGCAGTTTTATCTGTTCCTTTCCCAGTTCCCACATCCGCGTCTAGCTCACAATTGGGTCCAAAAGCCGAGAAGATAGCTGTGCTCCATGCCTGGATAACTCTTCAACGTCTTTAGAAGGTGATATAACTGCGGCAGAAGCCAAGGAGGAGGAAATGCAGATGGAGCAACCATAGAAGACTCGGCACAATTTGATTGCCGTTAAGAAGGAACGGTGGAGGCAATTAAGACTTCGAAGAGTTCTCAGAAATAAAAAAATGAAAAGGGAAGGGAGGCTCTTTTGAGAAGTCTCGAAGGAAGAAGAGAACATTGCCACTGAAGTGTTCGTGGATGTTATCGGCATCGATACTTCTCTTGAAAAGAAGCAGAAACTACCAACAAAGTTGGAAAAGGTAGCGGTGGCAAGAAGCACTGAGCGACCGGTGTGAGGATGGACTTGATTTTGGCTTACAGCTTGTAGGAAGACTAACTTGTTTTTGTTTCTTTTTGAATCATTGTGTCTAAGTGCAAAGTCTGCACTTTGCATCCTTACTATAGAATCTATATTTGCTTTTTTTGTTGGTTGTTATTGTGTGGGTACGACCCTCATATTTTGACCTTGTGTATAGAATTATAAGCAATACAATGATATTTTGATTGTACTTTTATTTATCTATTCACATATGTTCTATGTACATGTGCTTGTTTCATTTTGTACTTCTATAGTTCTGTGATTATAGTCAAAGCCCTTCATTCGAAATAACAGAACTTAGAGATTATTAGCATTTTGGAAATTAATAGAACTTTAGAAGTTAATAGGATTTATAGAATTTTTGTTTAGAAATTCATAAAACTTCTAAAAACTCTAAACCTTGAAAATTTTGCTCGAAATTTTAAAACAGACATAAAACGTTGAAACTTGAGGACTTTTCATTGTTTGGAGTAATGGAACTTGTGAGCTTATTGTTTTCAAGTGCTTCTGTCTTTCTGTCTCCGTACAAGTGTATGCCACTTAGTTCATAGGTCTGTTTAATTCAAACAATTTTCAAGTAGCCGATGAGATAGGGTTTAGATAATCTTTATTGAAAATTTGGCTAAGTTACACTTGATTCTCCTTCCCTCAATAGTTTTACAAGTTCATCATGTAGTCTCAGTTTCCGATAGTATTCAGGTAAGTATGCAATTTACGCATGGGTATGTGTTGTCAATCACTGAGTGCCTTCCTTCCAGCACCAATTATTCTTGACTATAAGCGTTGGGTTTCTCATGCCCCCTGGTGTTGCCCGTCCTTGGGTCATCTATTGTTTTTGGATTTGGCGCGCCGCTTGTGTAGTGCACGGCATGCAGTGCTCCTTGACATGGCCCATCTGACGTAGGGAGTGTAAGTTTGGATGCTTTTCGGCGTTGCCTATCTCCATCCAACGCAAGAATCTGCTTTTCGATGCTTCTTAGCATTTCTTATCTTCGGGCAATGCAAGGAGTTAGTTTTCGATGCTTCTCGATGTTGCCTATCTCCAGGCAACGCAAGAAGCTGGTTGTCGATGATCCTCGACGTTATCTATCTCCGAAAAATATGAGGAGTCTCAATTTCAATGCGTGGCTTTTGATACTCCTTGACATTGCCTATCTTCGGACGACGCGAGGAGTTTCAGTTTGAATGTGCGGTTTACGAGATACGTGGCTTTCAATGCTCCTCGGCGTTGCCTTTCTCCAAGCAACGTGAGGAGTCTCATTTTGAATGCGCGGCTTATGAGATACACGGCTTTTGATACTACTTTACATTGCCTATCTCCGGGCAACATGAGGAGCTTCATTTTTAATGCGTGGCTTACTGGATGCCCGACTTTTGATACTCCTTGACGTTGCCTATCTCCGGGAAATGCGAGGAGTTTCGATTTGGTGCTCCTCGTCCTGGCCTATCTCTGGGCAATGCGAGTAGTTAGTTTTTTTAGGTGTCCTTCAGCATTGCCTATCACCGAGCAATGCGAGAAGTTAGGTTTTTAGGTGCTACCAATGTTCTCTATCTTCGGGCAACGTGAGGAGTTAGTTTTTTGACCTTTTGGTGATGCCAGGGCATCACTTGTTTTTTAAGAGGCAGTGATCGGGTTCCGTCGATCCAACAGTTTGAGTCGATTTGCTTCCGTCAACACGATGGGTATTTAATATAGACACAGTTTATCGGTTGGAAAAAACAAATTGAATTTTGTTGAAGAAAGCATGGCAGATTCTTTGCCTATTTACAACGCCTCTGGCATTTATAGATGGCTTAATTGCTGATAAGTAGGGAATACATAAAGCATCTTATTAAATGAAGTAACGGCGGAGCGATTTGCTATTCTAGGCTTAGGGAATTGTGACCCCTTCGACGGTCGTCAGCTTGAAAGTCTTGTCCTTGAACTTTTGATTAACGACATATGGTCCTTCACAATTTTGGCCAAAGGCCCTCGGAACAGGATAAACTCGTTTGAGTACAAGATCACCAACTTCGAAGGTTTGACTATGAAGTTTGGAGTTAAAGTACCGTGCGACTCTTTTCTACTGGGTAACTATCCTCAACTCTGCTTCTTCTCTTTTTTCATCGACCATGTCTAGCGATTCGAGTAGGAGCTTCTCGTTTTGCTTATGATTGAAATTATGCCTTTGGTGCGAGGGAACTTCTAATTCAATGGAAATCATTGCCTCTGAACCATATGCTAAGACGAGCGGAGTGTGGCTAATGTCTCTTTGTGTGTTGTCCTGTATGCTTATAGTGCGGGTGGAAGGTCGTCAACCCAACCCCCTCTTGCTTTGTTAATCGCTTTTTGATAGTGGATTTGACGATCTTCTTTATTGCTTCCACTTGCCCGTTTGCTTCTGGATGAGCCACAAGGGAAAGCTTTTTTCGATTCGGAAGTGCCTGCAGAAGTCCTTGAACTCGGCACTTTCGAATTAGGTTCCATTGTCAGTGATGATTTTTTGCGGCACACAAAACCTGCAAACGATAGTAACAAAGTTAATAACTTTCTTTGTGGTTATGGTGGCCAACGGTTCCACTTTGGCCTATTTTGTAAAATAATCTATGGCAACTGTAGCATATTTGGCCCCTCCTTTTGCTATTGGTAGGACGCCAATTAAGTCGATTTCACATATTGCGAACGGCCATGGACTGGCTGACCATCTGTGTTAACTCCATTGAGGGAATTCTTTTAATTTTTTGAACCTTTGGCAGCGTTCGCATCTCCTAACATGATCTGCACCGTGGTTATTTATCATCAGCTAGAAATACCCATACCGAAGGACTTTTTTGCGTGGGTCTTCCCCCTAGTATGGTCTCCGCATTGCCTTCATGTACCTCCTTTAGGATTCTTCGTGCTTCATTATTGGTCGCACACCTAGGAAGCGGGGTCGAGAATCCCCTTCGATATAGTATCCTATCTTGTATAATGAACCGTGGTGCCTTCCGGAGGAGCTTCTTCCGTTAATTGCGGTCGGTTGGCAGGGTTCCTGCAAGTAGATAGCCCTTTATTGGTGTCATCCATGTATCTAGCTCGATGGTGGTCCCTGGAATCCAGTCTACATCCATTTCGTCTATGCTTGGGTTAGTTAACATTTCAAGCGGAACCAATCCCAGTGACTGGGCTTCTTTGGAGTTTGCTAGCTTGGCCAAATAATCCGTCTTGGTGTTTTTCTCTCATGGGATGTGAGTTATGGTGTAGTGCTCGATATCACTTAACAGATCTTGTACTTTGGACAGATACAGGGTGAGATTTTCTCTACATGCTTGGTACTCCCCTTTCACTTAACAAATGACCAGCTGGGAGTCGCTGTATATGTGAATAGATTTTATACTGAGTTCCTTCATAACTTTTAGTCCAGTGAAGAATGCTTCATACTCGCTTCGTTATTTGTTGCTGAAAATTCCAAGAACAAAGCATAGATAATGCTCACCCCTCGGGGGTTTCAAGCACTACCCCTACTCCTGAAAAAAAGTTGTTTGATGCATCAACGATGAAGAGCTTCCATTGCGTTCCTGTTTCCAGCTAAACTTCCTCCTCCTCGTCCCTTACAGTAAATTCGGCAATGAAATCGGCCAACGATTTCCCATTGATTGCTTTTCTTGGATGGTATGTGATATCGTATTGGATCAACTTTATATTCCACTTGAGTAGGTGTTCGGAATTTTTTGGCCGGTATAAGACTTGCTTCAGGGGCTGGTCGGTCAATACTTTAATCGGATGAGCCTGGAAGTATGATTGTAATTTCCAGGATGCGATCAGGAGATAATACACTAGTTTATCCATTTTTGGGTAATTCTTCTCAGCTCTGGTGAATCATTTGCTAATATAGTACACGGGTCGCTAGATTCTTGCTTCTCACACATAAGAGCGATGCTCAGTGCGTGTAGGGAAACTGCAAAATAAACAAGCAAGTCTTCTTCATCGACTGGTTTTGACAGGATCGGGGGAGTTTCCGTGTGCCGTAGCAATTACTTGAATTGCATTAATCGGTAGCAGTACAGTCCCAAATCGGTAATGAAACTGGTGTCCTCTTGGTCAGTTTCATACATTAGGATTTGGTTATAGCCCGAGTATGCATCCATAAATGACAGCAGGTCATGTCCCATCATTCCATCCACTATTTGATCAATCCTAGTGAGCGGGAAGCTATCATTTGGGACATTCTTTGTTGAGGTCCAAGAATCAATACAAGTTCGCCATCTTCATAGGGTCCAAAGCCTTGTTGAATTGGCTATGGTCCCCAAGCCAAGGGCGGCTCTTTTGTTGATATTCGGAGGGTTCATGGATGTATAGAGTTTTCCCCACATCCTTTCCCTTTTCCTTTCTTCTTGACTCATGCAACTCTGCGATGTAACGTTCCCGAGCAACGCTTTGGTTTCCTTCCACAATTCCGACTTTGTGCTCGCTACGGAACTTCATTGTAAGGAACCATTGAGCCAATGCAATTCTAAAGTCAGCTAATGTGGGCCATTACAAGAATGCATTCTATGCTGACATTTCAACCACGATCACAAAAGTCTAAATGAGGGTGACCCTTCATCACCCTCTCCAAGTTCCACAGGTAGGTCAATTATTCCGATCGGTTTTTTAGGTTCGCCGATAAACCCCTAAATTTTTGTTTGGCATGTGAATACACTTTTCATGCCAATCTTCATTTGACCGAAAGTACGTCTGAAAAGTATGTTAACAGAAGTGCCACTATCAACTAGCACCCATTGGACACCTGCAGGCCTGATTCCTACTGTCACCACCATTAGGTCAAGAGTCGGAGGTTCAATCCCTTCGGTGTCCTAATTACGGAACAATATGTCATCGTTCAAAACCTTTTGAAGCTTACCGGAGTCTCGTCATCTATTGCTAAACATGATTCCTTCGAGGCGTGCTTTAACAAACTTGCGTATCGCTCCATCTACCCCCAACTTCTTTGCACGGGATGTGGTCCCCCAAATATTGTTCTAATAATAAGCCTCTGGTCAGTTTGTTTTGACCCTTCTTTACTAGTTCCAGCTTGATTTCTTTATTCTCTATCAGGTTGAGGGGTCGAAAGTTGATTGGGTGTTTGTGGCTTTTTCACGTATTGTTGAAGCTTGTTGTCTCGGATCAACCATTCGATGAGGTCCTTAAGGCGGCGGCATTCATTCAAATTATGGCCAAGTGTCTCGTGGAAGTGGCAGAATTTCCCTGAGCGCTTTTATTATTCCATTGCCTCTTTTATAAAAGGTTTCTTATATTCCTCATTCTCTTGTGTTGTGAGATAAATATTATTCAGAGTATCATTTAGAGGGGTATAGTCTTCCTGCTAAACCCTCTAAATCTTTTGTTGCTGCCACCATTTTTTTCTTTTATCGGGGTTCTGGTTTCTTCTCTTTTGATTCCCGCTCTTTTCCATGACTCCTTGAGTACTTCAAGGATTGCACATGTTTTGATTTTCCACCGTGTCATTTTGTTCGGTGTTCATCTGTTGTGTACCAGCAGACTCTCTTTCCAGCTCCTGTGCTTCCTCCAATCTCAAGCACGGGCCTGTTTTACGATTGAAGTCTTTCCTGTTGGTAGGTTGCTGCATCTTAATCCATTTTCTGAACTCTGTTTCTAGATGAATAGCGCGGACTAACCTAATAAAAACTGTATCCTCAATGGGGTTGCTTACTTCCATCATCGCAATGTTAAAACTGATCATGAACGATTTTAATGACTCGTTGCTCCCTTGGACCAATCCGGATAGGAACACGATGTCCTTCGGTTATTCAGAATGGAGCCTGAACTGGTCAAGGAATTTTGTTGCAAGTTGGTCAAAGGTAGAATTAGATCTTGGGGGTATTCTGGTGAACCACATAGACAATACTCCTTCTAGAAAAATAGGGAAACATCGGTAGCGGACGACCTATGGAGCATTGGCTCCGTCCATGCACCAGCTATACTTATACAAATGGGGTTTTAGGTCCTCGTTCCATCATAGGAGGGGATAGTTTGCATGGTGAATTTTTCTGGGTATCCCACACATTTAAGATATTATCGGTAGAAGGGGTCCGACTCGAAGCAGATCTCCATTCATCATCCTTTCGATTTTTACTCGTCCATCAGCCATCTGACCATGTCTGCTATGTAAGCCTCTGATGTCCGGTAGTCCTAGATGCGGCAATCAATCACTGAACCGAGTGTTTGGTTCTGCAAATGGTCTTGGCGCATGGATTGAATCCTAAGTTCTCCTGTCTTCGGGAGAACCACTCCCGCGGGAATCCATTGGCTTGCAGTTGGCCTGACTGGGGCAGTTTGCACATTTCTATCATCATCGAATGCATTGACATTCCATCTGATTACCTTGCTGTCCATCTTTTGAATCAGAGAGATTCACAGCTATGTCCTCCTGTGGGGTTTTGGCCACTTGATTCAAATTTGAGATCGGCTGCTTAACGTCGGGTGGAATGTTCTGGTTCTCCGCCATATTACATCCTATTGTTACCCTTCTTTGTGGTTGTTTTCCATTTTTTCCATGCAGGCCGAAAACGGAGGAATTCTCTTGTTCTACATCAATCAATGGTTTAGGAATAGTCCTTGGAACGGGGTCTGATTGTAGGGTTAACAGAGCATTCAGCTTATCCGTTAGAGCCATTTGACTATTTTCCATTCGTTGGTTAATTTCCTCAGCAATCTTATTTAGCTCATGGTGACAACTTCATGTTGACTGGAGGGCACCGACACCTATTTTCCAAAGTCAGTGCCATTTACTTCAGCTTGTTGGAGACTAACACCTTCTCTAGCTATTACTGCCTCTGTGGATCTTCCAAAGGGAGTTCTTCTTCTTCTTCTTCCAGGAGCTATTGATTCCAAATAGTGGATTCTTCAAGCAAAGACCGTGGATCTAACTTTTGAACCTATAAGATCCAAAGTAGATAGGTAGATCTCGACCCTGAGTTAGGTTCTCAGTGAAAGCACCAAAATGTTGACCCAAAAAATATACCAACACCTTGGTTTGAATTTGAAAGTACCATCTCTGTTCTAACGGAGAAATATCATGGATAACAGATATAGAAAGAAAGAAGATAGAGAGTTTTTATAGTGGTTCGGCTGTTAATGAAGTCTACATCCACTTTATAGTTTTACTATGGACTTGATTGTCGTTAAAAGAGATGTTCGATTACCAAGGATTTGATTATCGTTAGCTAGATTGAATCCCTAGAGTAGGAAGAGGATCACAGTGAATTCCTTTACAGATTGTTGTGAGGTTGGTAGAGAGGGAAGAATGTTTCCATCAGATCTTTAGCAACCAGTCCATAGAAGATCCACTTTATGTTGCAAGTAGGATGATATTTATATGGGTCGGAGAGCTCTTGGGCCAAGATACGTCTCCATCAGCTCGTAGGTAGGAAACGACCTTGGGAAAGTTTGGCTTGCAAAATAAGGCAATGCTATGGGTCGCTATGGGTCGCTGGCGACCCATGGCTTATGGGTCGCTGGCGACCTATAGACTTGGGTTGTTTGTGAGCTAAGGTCTTGGCCTCCTTTCGTAGCATTCTTTGGCCAGTTTGTTGGAAGGTTGGTGGAGAGGTATGGGTTACTAATGATCCTACCACTTAGGATTTTTCTGGAGTTTGGAATTGGAGATGTTTCCATAGTTTTTTATAGTAGTTGTTTCGCTTCGATGGAATTCACTAGCTGTTTGCGCTTAGCTGCTGATTGAACTAAAAGAATGCTGCTATCTCGGCCTCGTTGATCCTAGTCATTGCTTTAGTCATATAGCTTTGGCCCTTATTGATCCCTTATCTCAGCTTTTTCGGCTAAGTCCTGAACCATCCTATTTACACGAGGTTGTTTTGTTTTCTATTAGTTTCTACCATGTTAAAAGCCCAGATAACACTTATGTTTCTAGTCCTCATAAGATGCTTCCAAGTGTACAAAGAGCTTTTATCTAAATTTAATGTCCATACATTTTTACTATAGTAGTGCCTGTTATGCATGCATTAGCCTGTAAAGAGTCATTCTGTAAAAACTTCTGGAGGATTTTTATTGTATAAGACTACTCCATATATTCCAATTTTCTTAATCCCAGTCACCCTCAATCTTTGGTTTGCGTACCAGATTCCAACTAATATTATGAGCCTACCTTTCCATAAGAAATTTAACATATTTGCTCTATTTTGTTTAATTCATTTTCAGGAGTTGACATATTTGCATTCGAAACTAGATCGTTGAATATACCATTGATTTTATCAACTCAAGTCTACCACGTGTATTAAGAAATTTACTACTCTAAGAGTCCATTCTATCATTAATTTTATCATTTAGTTCTCCAAAGTCCACTATCTTTAATTTATTTGATTAGATGGTAATGTGGCACTTCGAACATTCATCACTTGCAAAATTTGTGCTTTACCGACAATATCTTTACCAAAGAGAATTTTATTTTCTACATATTCATAACCAAATTAGCTTTTAGCTCTAAATCATTACATAATAGAATTGGCACTTTGAATACTAGCTTTAGAAGAAATAAGTAGATAATCAACGTATATCTATGTGGTTTATTACTGGTTCATTATGATAAATAGGGCTTATATATCCCATGATGTGTTCACTCTAATAATTGATAAACAAATATTCTATACAATGACAAATAGATAAGGGGACAAAGGATCCCCTTGTCTTATTTCGTCGATGCTATAGATAAACCCATGAGGAGTATCATTTATGATGATAGAAAAGGCATGTATAGAAATATGTAATAATCGAAGTAGATTAATTGAGGAGGTAACCCCATCATTTCAAGCATGTGTACAAATTCTCTACTAATTTTTTTATAAGCTTTCTAAAGAACTGTAGGATCGATTTCACCCTAGAGGGGGGGGTGAATAGGGTGATGGTATAAATTATAAAAATTAATCGCGGAAGCTTATTAATTAATTTCAATTCAGATCACAGAATAGTAGCACAGATATCGCAGAATATAAATAACAGAATAAAACAGAACAACACAGAATTTACCCAGCTTCGGCAAAACCCTGCCTACGTGCTGCCCCCAAGGTTTCTACTAGAAATTAGATAGTCGCTCGCTTACACGTAAACTCTCTATACCCGCTATTGACTAATCTAACTCTACGCTCAAAACCCTGCCACAACTCAACTACCGAGTTGCGAATTCTCAAGCTACGCCACGTAGCTTGTCCCCTAGTCACACGACTAGAAAAATAAAACGGTTTAAAAGAAAAATACAAATTAAAAACAATTCGAAATTAGAATAACCCTAATTAAAAATTTAATGCCCTTATATAAAGTAAAACACTCTTTAGAAGCTGGCCCCCTTTGTAACTCAACCCGTCTCTTTTATTTTTTCGTTCGTGAAAAAAATGGCCGCTCCTCTTGCAGATTTAGGGCTTCGTCCCTTTGATCCCGTGCTCTTAAATTAGGGTTTCAAATTGAAGTCGCCGCCTTTGTTGGTTGATTGTAATCACTGTTTCTTTGATTTGCTTCGGCAATCGACCGTATCTTCGATTTGAACACGACTTCTTGTATTTTATTGAGTTCGACTGCAAATTGGTATGTGATTTTTTTTATTGCTTTTAGTTAATATTCTTGAACTCAATAAATATATTTGCCGATGACGATTTCCTTATATAGGGTTCGTAACCCTAGATTTGCATTCGTACAATTATATTTGAATTTGTCAAACGATTTCTCTGGCCGCTTGATTTTGTATTGATGAACATGATGATATCTGACCTTTTCAAATTTGTATATATTCGCTTTTATATTACTTGATAGTCACGGCTTGGGTTTCTTGACTTGGTTCGAATTTTCTTGGTTTTGAATTTGACAACCACGGCTTTGAATATTTGTGATGTCTGACTTCGATCATTTTACTGTTGACTTTGGCTTGATTAGTATTATACTACGGTCATCTCTGCAATGTTTGTGTTCATCCTGATGAGCTTCCTCTCTGGCCATCTGTGTTGAGCATTTCTCTGGTCTCCATTTGATTGTTTTGATTTGAACTTCTGTAGTGATATGATATTACTACAATGTGAACTGTTGTGATGGTTCCATTGTTGTATCTCTGACATGTGCATTCCATTCTATTTTGCATTGGTGCAGTGCTGTCATGTTGGTTCGAATTGCACTTTCTCTTTTGTACTGCTTCACCATGTTACTTGAGGTCTTGCAGTTGGTGATTTGCACTTGCACACTTGCACTACTTCACAAGTTCAATTTTATCTGTTTCCTGTCATGATGTTTATTTAATCGAGCTGTAGTATTGTTCCATGTACACTTTTGACATCCATGTTCTTCACTGTGTTGATTATTGTGCATGTCACTGAGTTTTCATTTGCTTGAGTTTTAACTGTGCTCGAACTCTGTCCATACTTGCCTTTGTGGTCTTGTACTTGTATACTGCTGGTTTGTGAACATTGTCGGGTCTGCACTGTGTCTTTTGTTTTCATAAGTGCCTGTCGAGTTCCTGTATTTTCATTCATCTTGCGTCTTGATTATCTGGCCTTCACTTAATATCTGCTGCACCATGTAGAGACTTTGCTTGCATATAGTCTTGTTGCCTCTGTTTCATGTTGTATGGTCTGGTTTGGTCTGTGTTGCATTACTGTATCAAGTGGCAGTTGCTATATGCCTTTGTGCTTACTGTACTTGGTTGAGTTCTTTCCTTGTGTTGTTTGGTCTTGTTGCATGAGTTACTTGCATTGGTGCTGTTGCAATTCGTTTCGGTCTGACCCTTCCATATGCTCTCTGATAATGTTGAACTTCACTGTTGCTGTTCATTCCTAGTTGCCTTGTTGCAGTTTGATTGTGATATCCATGTTGCAACTGTTTTTGTCATGTGAACTGCCATGATTGTTGCAGTCCATTTTGATGTTGGTCTTCATTGCATTCATGTCATGTCGCCTTGTGTTGAATCCAGTTTCAAAACTCGGATTTGACCTTGTGCTTGTGTCGTATTTTTGAATATATTGCACGTGAGTTGAACCTGGCTTTGCATTTGGGTTTGACCTGTGCTCACCTATCCCTGTAAGTCAATCAAGTGTATATCGGTGTGCACGACCTTGTGACATATACAGTGATACACTGTGTATGTCACAAGTTGTTCGTGTATGATGAATTCAAATTTAAATTATGACGAACAACCCAAATAACTGAGGCAAATCTTATTTTCAAAATCCATTTTATTTTATTTTAAACAGCAAAAATATTTCCTTTTCAATTTTACTGCGTTAGTTTATATTTTTGCAGATTGCTCAGATGCTGGATTCAAACTAGAATGCAGTTGAAGATAAATACGAGTGTGAGTGATATGTAGTGAGGTGAACTGTAAATATGTAATGTGATGTAATTGCAATCAAAGTTGTATAGTTATAGTGAGAGCTTGAAATTGTACTATTCAAAGTTGTAATAAATATTTATTTGAATAAAATATCTGTTTGAATTCAAATTCTGTGTAATTTATTTTATTCAACAAATATTTATTTAAACTGGGAAAAATAGAATAGTATATTATCAAATACATTTAAACGAATGTATATATGTTTATTATCATCAAACAAAAATCATCTAAGCGCATATTCAACAAGAAAAACTTTAAGGCACATATTCATACTTGATTTTCTGCTAAAGCTTCTTGTCATCTAGCAAGCCAGCGGTGAGTTCTCTGAAATGTTCATGTTTGTAATGAAAGCATTTTGATTATGAGAGATTAAAACATCCATAAGACCTTTCATTATGTTGCAAATTACGTTAGTTGGAATGACAATGCAATAAGATATAGGTCTAAAATCACATATAACAGTCATAGGAGAGGATATGGGGCAGTAAAGTTTCTCTTTTATTTACTCCTAATGAATCTGATAAAATTTTGCATTAAAGACATCTTGCTTGGTATAGTGGAATTATCTATCGAAAATATTGCGTTCTCACTTCCTCCATTTCAACGAGTTCAGTTAACTTCCTTCTAGCATTTTAAGTTAGTACTATTTTGCTTATTACACTTTGAAACAAGTACTTTTAACTCTGTTGAATTATAAAAGGCGTTATAGTAATTTATGGCCGTATTTTCAAGTTTGATTGAATCTACTACTAATTACCCTTGGTCATCACTTAGGTTATGCATATGCAGTTTACTTCTTTTAGTCATGATCATGACATGAAAAACTTAGTGGACTGATTGCATAGAGTTAACCACCTCATGTTGGTTTCTTGGTGATTTTCTATTGCCTCGGAGTATATGATTACTTGAATTGCTCTAGACTATGTTTATACTCTTGAATTAATTTTTTTATCAGGCGGATTATTTAGTAGTTTCAACTACAAAGAATTATTATTCACTCTAATATTGTTATATAATTGCAAGGTGCTCATTTTATTCTTAAAATATTAACATATTAAGGAGGTCCATAACATAATTATTTTTATAAAACTGAAATTGACTTTATAAATATATAATGTATTCAAATTTATTTTTAATTATCAATTAATTGTTTAAAAATTATAATTAATTTCTGATTTTTCTAAATCTTGTCCAAATTGAGTATGATATTAACAAGCATATAAATGTGAAGATAATATTTGAATATTTATTTAAAGTAAAAATATTACCTCCTCCTTGATCTAGCCGATCGTCAAACACTTCTATTATTGGTTATTTTCTCACCGAACATCTTGTTACACCTCCATGGCTATGGGATGAAACACCATGTCCTTAGCTTCACTAATGTTTTCTTTAGAGGCTAGGGTTATGTCTATTGAATATATAGGGATAATAAGTTGGGGTGGTTATTTATGGCCAACTAGATCATAAATATATTGTTCCTTTTTTCTCAAATCCTAGGAGACAAGTTCCCTCCTTTGCCTACAACCTACAGCCGACCATATATTGGTATATTGGCTTCCAGACCTTGGCAAAATGATTTAACATTTAAATCATTTATTTAATTTATTTCTCCAAAGTGTTTTGTTAATTAGATCAATGTACAACTTATATACATTGTTTTAAATACATTTTAGACTATAAATAAACTATTAAAATGCCATTAGAATTTAATAAACATTTGTATTTAATTTCACTATTAGTTTATAACATTTTTAAATTATTATACATTGGTTAAATTTGCAAATTATTAACAACACGGTTATGTTGACTCTCTGATGAGAACTCAGGCCTTAAGCAATATTTAAACAATTTAAACACCGAAATCTGTATAGACTTTGCTAAAGTAAAATATTGTGCACAAGTTATCAATTATACATCATTTAGGCGATTCCAGCTTTTGATCGATATTAAGCTCATCGAGAAACTGTGCAATTAAAGCCTTGTTAAAGCCCCACAAAATTCCCGCTATAGCGCATAGCGCTATTTGACCACTATGCTTTTTCAATATAGAAATATTAAATAGTAGATCCACTTTAAGCCTTGCTATTTTCTACTACACCTAAATCAAGGTATTTTAGCACCTACTTTAGCAACGTTAATATAAAAATGTTGATTTAAATAGTTCTCTTTTAAACCAAATCAACAAATTTAGATAAAGTCCTAATTTTAAGGCATAAGTGCTCAATATAAGTTAGAAATCTATTGTAGTCAATAAATTGGACTGCATACATCATGATATTCTTCAGTTTTATTATACCAGATTAAACAATATTTCTCTTTCTTACAAAAATATTGTGAAAATGAGAATGAATTAAGTTTTATGTCTAATGGAGTTTTTTGCATCTTCGCTGTATTCCGCTATAATTTTAGCACATCAACCGCAACGGAATCGCTAAGCGCTTTGACTCGTAGCCTAAAAATGACATTTTATACACGTACTTTTTCATTATCACTTTATCACTTATATATCTAGAGTTTGGTCCGAGGTCAAAAAATCTTTTGATATGCATATTTAATTACATAGACCACTATACATTCCTCGGTTTAATATGATAATAATGTCCATAATCGATTTACTCTGGCCAGATATTTTGATTTTAAGTTGATTATCAATTATGGTGATATAACCTTCTACAATGAAGGTTATACTCTTTTGGGAAGGGATTCACTCCAAATAGTTCAATGAATATGCAACTATGGTTGTAACATGACCATTGTGATTTGTGATTGACTATAAACAAATTATAGTCTAGTTACTTACAATTGACAATACTTTCATATCTGAAGAATAATGCATGTTGTTACCATGATGTCTTCTATTTTAGGTTCGTTGTATTAACTTATAAAAGAATCTCGTCCAGTCATTCTATGATAATTCCAAACAACCACAAGTACGTAACCTCTTGGTATCCCAACTTCCATGAGTAATTCACCATCCACCGTATGAGAGCATTACATACGTTAATCTTAATAAATGCATCGATATCCTTGTCTTTCTACATTTTGGCTAGGATCATTTAAGGAGTAAGCATTTGGATACCGATTAAATACTCATGCTTATGAATACATTTGTAATTGCAATCGATAAAATGCTTTACAAATGATTTTCCACTTATTATGTTCAATATATTTGATTAATTGTTTATATCACCATATAACAACTAAAAATAGAAAATAAAACCAAAAGAACACTTTATTTTAAATAGGATTTTAACAGAGTTAATGTAACATCCCCGGATTTTAGCCCAGTCTAATTTGATGATTGGATTAATTTTTGAAATTAAAATTGTGAATTAAATAGAGTTTTTCTAAAATAAAAAAATGGTTGTTGATAGATATTAATTTTAAATTTAATTGAGAATTAATTTGTAGATTTGGAAATAAAAATCTAAAATGTGTTTGAATTTCCAAATTTAATGTATGTTTATTTCTTTATATAAATGGGTTATCATTTGAAACTTGATTCGAAGTCTGAGTATAAATGTATTGAAAATAAATTGGACTTAAAACTATATTTTAAAGATAATAAGAAATTATTTTCTAAGTTTAATATATATAATATGTATTTGGAAGTTATGATTTAAATTCAATATAATTTAATTTTCTAAAAGCCATTTAAAGAATAAGTCCTAATGTACATATCTTTGGAAATTAATAAGAAACCATATATATGTAAATGGGTTGCATTCATATATATATATATATATATATATATATATATATAAGTACATAACATTTAAATCATAATTAGTATAGATTGGAATTTAACCATTTTAAAATATGATTCCTAATATACGTTTGTAAATATAAAATAAATCAAGGTTTAAAGCATAACTTGTAAATATATTAGAAACAAGGTCTAAACATAAATTTAGTACAAAATGACATTTGTAATCTTTGAAAATGAGTGTTTACAAGTGTGAAATGAATAAACAAGTGGCTCATTGTTTTTTTTTTAAAAAGATATTAATTTATAAATAAACACAAACTAGGCTATTACATTTCCATTTGAGAATCATCTCCTCTATTTTTCAAAACTAAGAAATAAGATCAAAGTGAATCAAAAACTAAAGCTAAATCAAGGTACATCTCAAGCCTTAAAAAAAAAAATCAATGCAGTTGAATAAAACCAATTTCTCGGTTCTCAATTCAAAACCAGAAAACTAAAGCATCTCAACTAAAATCTGAGATCAAAGCAAGGGGCAGATCATCTTCAAAACTAGATTTCAGTGTTCAAATATTCAAGTTTTAAACTTCAACCCGATCAAGTTTTGAATCTGGAAATCAAAGCTCAGACCAAATCAAAACAGCATGCTCTGTTCTTCTCTGTTCTTTCAGGAAACAGGTGAGCAAACTCTTTTTTTTAATTTATTAAACCTGATATATCTTAATGATCTTTGAAACATGATCTGAATGTGCCTGAATGACTATATGAATATACTTGCATGCCTTTATATGTAGGGGAAGAATGTTGTGCATGTATGTTTAGAGGTTACAGATCTAAAACCTGATTAAAATTTTAATTCATTCCACCTACAAACAATTTTAAACATTGTCTCTGAAAGAAAGGTGTTTGTGTGTGAATAACATCATTTCTAAAAATAAAATCAAGAGAAAGTATTGAGTAAATGTTTTGGAAATTATAAATAACAGTGAAATTGGAAGAACAGGTGAAAATTCAAACTCAACGGTTTGTAAATTCAAGTATCTATCCTGAATCCTCTAAGCAATACATGATTTTTAAAACAAAAATTGTGATTTTTAGTTTAGTATTTTGGTTGCAGTTCGTAGATGAACAGAAAACACTATTTGATCGATTTCTGACAATCGCGTAATTATAAAATCTTAGAATTATTTCTGGAGGTAGATGGAGGAGTACAGATTATGGGAAAAATGTTAAAAAAATTATTTATTGCAAAAAAATTTAGGTCGACATGGAATTAGGGTTTAACGTGCAGTATTAGGTCAGCTTGGTTCTCGTGCTCGTGAGGAGTCAGTGGTGGATCGAGTTCGATGATATTCAGGGAGGTGTTGTCTTGGGGGTTGACGAAGATGTGGCGGAGGTGGCGACGCTCTGGTGGTCGAGGTTGCGCATGCG
Organism: Allium cepa; assembly: GCA_030765085.1. Lineage (NCBI taxonomy): Eukaryota > Viridiplantae > Streptophyta > Magnoliopsida > Asparagales > Amaryllidaceae > Allium > Allium cepa. Next base: position 969,450,687 of record CM060935.1, read on the forward strand.
AGGCGGTTGTAGGAATTGGGTTTCATTTTCGAGAAATCGAGAATAGCTTGATTTGATTATGGGGCGATTTTGGTTTTTGGGTTGCTCCAACCTGCTTGGTTGGTCGTGGGTGACGTGCCGGTGGCATCAGCGTTGATCGGCGAGGGGCGCCGCGCTTGTGCATGTATACGTGAATGTTTGTGTATCTGGGTAAAAGATTTTGGGGAAGATGAAGTAGAAGCTCGAGGTGGTCTCGAGTTTGTAATCAGGTTAACTCGAAGTCGTACTCGAAGCATTCGCGAGGGTTAACTGAAGTAAAAGTTTAAAATATAACAGAAAAAAAGGACAGGAGTGGGAAATTTTTTCGGGGAGGATTCGAATGTAACTCGAAGTTAAGCTCAGGTTTTTTCGAATTTGACCCGGGGAAGATTAGTTTGGGGCTCGGGTTGTCGTAAGTTGCCAGATTTTAATAAATTTAAAAGAAGATTTGTTCCAAGGTTTAAATTTGAAAAATTTTGTTACCAGGTTTCAATTATAAAGCATGAATAAGTTTTAATTTTTAGAAGTCAAAATGTTTTAAAATTTGTTTTGGTTTATAAATTATCTTATTGAATCTCTAATGGTTTCAAAATAAAATGATGTCAAGCATTCAATTTAAATGATGACTTAGTGATTGAGAAAGATAAATGGTTTATCTTCATTTATTAAAGTTTTAAGTAAGTAAAGCATAAATACTTAATGTAGTGATAAAGTAAAATTAATTAAGAAGAAATTATTGATTTAAGGAGTAGTTAAAGACTAATTAATTTGTTAAGTGATTAATGTAAGTAATTAAAGGCAATTACTTACTTAAAAATCTACTAGTCAATGAAAGTAATTTAGGATAATAGATTGATGATTTATGATGGATTAATCAAGTAATAATTATTCAATGAAATTAATTAGTAATTATTAAGGGTAATCACTTACTGATTAAAGAATAATTAATTATGTAATTAACTTTAAGGTTAATTTAATTAATGTGATTAATTAAGAATAATTAATTAATTAAGAATAATTACTTAAGATGATTGATTAATTCATTTATATCAGATGATTTGTAATTGATTAATCAAGATTGGATAATTAATTCATGAGTAATTAATTTAATTGGAAATTAATTGAAATAATTAAGGATAAATACAACTGATTAATCCTAATTATAAATGGTTATGGAATGCTTAAATTACTTAAGAATATTTGGATTCTATTGGATGATTTAATTGTTTGATATCCCTGATATATGATGCTTTGCGTTATGAATTATCCTGATTTGTGTTGTGATCAGTGATGTAATTTATTTATCTGTGATGTAATTTATTATCTACAATGAACTTATATTATTCGTCCATGATCTGAATAAGCGTTATAGATTATACCGCTTATTGATATTTCTGTGTTTGAATCTGTAATGGTTGATGTTGTTGTACTATTGTGTGTGAAACCCCTGGACCACACTATACACACACAAATATGGATTTTACGAGGAAATCAGTTAAGTCACGGATATTTGAATTTAATATTTTGAAATGGTTTTAAAGTTTGAATTTTGAATCCAAATGGTTTTTTTTTGAAAAGCAAGAGTAAAAACTCATTTTATTGACTTATGTAGAATTACAAGAGCAGTTACATGTTCACAAAAATATCACTCAAATACAACCAATTACAATGATAATAAAACAAACAATACAATCAGAAAATTATTACATAGACCAAACTGAATGACATGGGAATCCTATTGTGTATATCAATCCAGAAAGTAGCCCTCTGCATGAAGTAGAAACTGCCATGAACATCAAATATGATTAGCTTTAATGTCTCTGAGAATGCTGCCATGAATCTGATCGTAGAGCTGTGCCAAATTCTTACATCCAATACCAAAAACTCTATCATTCCTTTCAGACCATATTGCATATATCAATCTCTTAAGAAGTTTAAGCAACAACCTTGTCTTATGAGTCTTCCACCTTGTAGCTTTGAACACATTAAACCATTCCACTGAGCTAACAGGTGATGGTTTATAAAAACCACCATTAGAAAGTAATCTGAACCAAATCTGATACACAAAGGTACAATCAAAAAACAAGTGAGTATTACTTTTAGTTTCTGATTTGCATAGAACACATATGTCATCTGAAATAATACCCAATTTACATAGTTTATCCTTGGTATTTAATGCATTAGCCATTACTTTCCATAACAGTAAATTTTCCTTTGCACTACCTCCAATATTCCATATTCTTAAATGCCATGGAAATTGATAACCATTCTGACATAGAGCATTATAAACAAGTCTAATGGAATGATGTTTACCCTTGTCAGACCAAATTGAAACATTATCATTATTATTAATGTGATTGCCCGTGATGGCATTCCATAAATTCCTAAGTTGATAAGAACTAGAATATGGTAACACTATACCATCATCATGCAGAAACTCTTCAACCTTTGCTTGTTCAGGAATACCAGAGCTTCTTCTCAAGTTATAATCCACTATAGAACTTAAGATCAGCCCTTGTTTAGCCCATGGTGAATGCCAGAATGACAAATCCTTAATCAAAACATAATTACACTGTACAAGAGGAATGAAAGTCTCCTTAATCTTGAGAATACATCTCCAACTCCAACTGCAGCTTTGTGGTATGGGCATAATCCAAAAATTCTTTTTACCAATAAGATTATTATTGACCCATTGAGACCATAAATTCCTTTCACATTCAAAGATTTTATTAAAATATACTGATATTGCAGCCTTATTCCAAAGAAAAATATTAGTAATACCAAGACCACCTTTCTTTTTGGATTCAAATAGTTTGCAAAAAGAAATAGGAATCATCTTTCTGGAAAAAGGATCACCATGCCAAAGAAATTTATTAAATGCACTAGAGATCATATTAATAAGCTTAACAGGAAGAATGTAATGTCTAGTCCAATATGTTGTGATAGCCACTGCAATTGATTGGATGATAGTTAATCTACCAACTTGTGACAGTTTATCCATTGGCCATAACTGAAGTCTTTCAATAATCCTCTCAAAAAGTGGTAAGCAATTCTGTTTAGTAATTCTAGAGCAAAAGATAGGCAAACCCAAGTAGAAAGTATTTTTAGATAACTCCTGTAGACCAGAGCACCTAATAATATCATTTTTCTGAACTGAATCTAAACCAGTAACTAATATATTAGACTTGTGAAGATTAATCTGAAGGCCAGTAATAGAATAGAAAATCTCTAGAGATGAAATTATACACTGTATATTGTGATAAGAAGGCTTAGTAAAATGATAAGATCATCAGCAAAGAGAAGATGGGTAATAATAGGTCTTTTACATTTGGGATGAAGTTGAAAATCTCCTTTAGCAACAAGACTCATCAAAATAGGATTAAGAAGTTCCATAACTATTATGAACAAGTAAGGAGAAATAGGATTATTATTGAATCCAAATGGTTTTGGAAATGAAATTGGATCGAATTTGAAAAATATTTAAAAAGGAGTTTTGAAGATAAAAGTTATTTTAAATAACTTGATTTTGTTTGAAATCTGAAATATTTTAATTTGAGTTTGAATTCAATATTTGAAATTGAATTCAATGATTTGGAAATTTTGGCTTAAAAAGATTATACAAGTTATAATGGTGTTTATATGGGTTTTTAACCATTTAAAGTATTGGTTTGGGAATTTAAATTTAAACCCAAGTTTATACTTGAATGGCTTTAACTTAGGTAAATGTAATCAGTTTTTCCCGAAACGAAACTATTTGTTTCCAAATAATAATAGCTTTCATATAAGGAAAGGGTTTTCGATTTGTGTCGAAAAATTTGAAACGAAATTGTTTTGAAAACTATGAACGAACCTTTATGAAAGATTATTAAGCTTTGTTTTGGAATTGAAGAGGATTCTAAATGGTGTATCTTTTATATATAAAAGATTTAAAATAGGAATTGTTTTGAAAGTTATGAATGAATCTTTGAAAATTGTTTTAAAAGCTATAAAACGAGTCTTTGATTTAAATACCGGATGAGTTAATCCAACTTGAAATGGAATTGTTTTGAAAGGCTATGAATGAATCTTTGTTAAAGGTTGGCGATCCTCGTTTTAAATTGAAAGGGGGTTTTAAAAACAAATCTTTTGTTTAAAAGATTTAAGTATGGAAATTGTTTAAACCATTGAAGGTTTCTGAAATGAATCTTTTTGTTTAAAAGATTGGAAATGGTAATTTGTTTTAACCATTTGAATGAAAGGTTTTGGGCTTTAAGCTGTGATTTAACTGAAATTCCATTATCCATATGTTTTTAAATATTGCGCTCATTATTCGGTTTAGCTGGGAGAGGACCTTCTGTCATATAACCCATTCCGAATAATGATACGATGATATGGATAGCATTTGAAAACCGGTGGTGAAGATCGGATACTTTCGAAAGCGAAAGGATGACCTATCGAATGTCTCTGCACCGAATGGCCCCGGTACAGAGATTTGACCACCCTTCATAATGGGGAGTCCGGACGTGATTAGAAATTATCCGGATTGCAAGGGCTTCTTTGGAAGTGCCTTCGGTTCTGTTCGAACCCGGAACAGACTTGTATGGATGTGTGTCTGACGTTACACTTTGAGCTGGTTTCTATCAAATACATTTCTGTTTGGTGGCGGATATTTATTCTCCTAGCTTAACACCCTTCTCTGAGACGTATGAGCTCAGAGGTTATGTAGTTGATGGTTACTAGTGATACATTCCCAATTTGGTAATGTGGCATACGAAGTGCTGCTGATCATTTGTTGATCAAAGCATGGCTTTTGTGAAAAGCGTAGCTTTGTGGACGAGACTTCATCGAGCCTCACACCGCGGAATGGTCAAAACAGGAAGAGTGCAGCAAGGTTATAGGGGGTAGCGCCCCTTAGGGTATGTGCATTTCCTTCTGGATAGAAGTGGTGTCATGGTATGAAGCCCGGATGCTTAACTTATGTGGATATCACAAATATATATTACTTTGTGATTGTTGGTATTGAGGATCCTCGGATAAAGGTTGTTTACAATCGGGGGATGGCATACTCGTGTCAGTAGTTACCTATTTTTGCAGAGGTAACCCGGCCTTGAGTTGGCAGAGATCCGGTTAGGTTCTCGGGGCGTCCCTCCAGAGGCGTACCCATGTGGCAATGGGAAGTTCCTTGGCCTAACCATTTGTTGGGAAATCCAAAGAAACAATACGCGCCCAGTACGTTTTTAGTTGTATTACCAGTCATCTACTTATGGTGGCGCCCCACTGTTTGGATGGTAGCTATAGTAGGCATAGTTCGGAATGTCTATGCTGGCTAGGATTAATATTATACTTTCGAAATGTTTTCCACTATGCACTAATAATAATATCAAATGGTTTTTGCGTATCAAGCATTTTTGACTATCATAAGGAGAAATCTCCTCCAGTTCTACGTTTGTATTGTGTGTGTGGCGGGAGGCCTTATGGTAGTTTCATTTTTCAAAAAGCATTGCGGATTTCAATTTTAAAATCTTTTGTTTGTTTTAAAGATAAACTGTTTTTGTTTGCTCATACCAGTCCCATGACTGACCTGGAGTTTATTATTCCTTTCCTAAACTCTGGGTGCCCATAATTTTCCACACGGGCAGTCTAGAGTTGGGTTTTTCAGATAGTAGATATAGATATCGATTCGATAGCTTTCAGCTTTCTCTTTGGTATTCTTTGGAGATCTTGGATATTGGAGTCTTTGGATTCACGGACTGCACTTGCTTAGCTTTGTGCTTCGTGATGGTGGATCGAGCTAGTGGTTTGGAGTTTGGCTTTGGAGCATTGGATTGGAGTTGTAGTTTGATATTGGAGTTATCTCTTTTGTTATTCGTTTTTCGCTGTTGTTTATTGTATCTCTGATATTCTTGTATCATTTTGTTATCATTGTTGTATGTCATTGGATATTGTATTCATTGGAGTTATACATGATATTCATTTCTTTTTCTTCCGCTGTGTTGTTATACTTAATGGGTTATAAGCTCCGGCGAACCAGATTCGACGTTTGGATCTGCCGCATTGGAATATGAGTGTCGTATTCGGTGCCGATTTTCGAAGGTCGAGTCAGGGTCATCACAGTTAAGTTTATATAACTATTTACATAATTGTCTCTAGAGCATACCCTTAACTCTATTAGACTAATCATATCAGTAAATTTTATGATTCAAGGATTCTTGGATGACGTGTGCATATCACTTTATAATTAGCTAGCATTAGGGATGTTAAGAACACATGAAACCTAATGATGTTAAGGACAAAAATTCTTTTATGGGTTAACGTTCAATCGTACATAAGCTATTTTTTGATTGATAATTAATGTATGTGAACATAACAATTATGTTAAAATTATTATATAAATTAACATTTAACAAACACAGAAAGACACACATATTCGTGTATGTGAATGCACGTGCATGAGGGGAGGATATATATGCCACTATTATTTATCCATTTAAATCCCACCTTTTCCATTTTGTGTAAAAGTTTGTGGATCGAAATAATTTTTTTGTACAAAATTTTTTCTTTAATAAAAAGATCAAATAATATTTGAAATCACTCCAAGACTTCTATCCCCTAGAAAATATATTTAAAATTGACAGTTAAAATAAATATTTCCGACAGTTCTATTTACTTGCAATTTTGAAAAAATAATTTTTCAAAATGAATACAAATTTTCTGCAGATGATCTTGCTAATAAGCATAACATATCCATAAAAACTCACTTCAATCTAGAAATTTTTTAACATAAAAAGACAAAGTGGTGATATTAGGTGGATAAATAAAAGGGAATTCATATCTTTCCCATATGTACGTTTGTATGTATACGTATATTTATATATGTATGTACGTCGGTATGTATGTATATAATTATTGAGACATTCATTGTTAAACTTGTTAACAAATGTTTACTCTTATGATTATATAAGCATATAGGTTTAGGATATGTTTACCTTTCATAGGGTTGAAACTCGGACAGAGATTCAAATGTGATCTAGCTAATTGTTACCATATCGGACCACCACCAGCAAATGCATGTTTCATTATATTGAGAAACAATAGTTGTTTCAAGAATCTCAAACTTCATGATGAAGGGATTTCTTTTAGAGATTACCAGTAGTAAATGGATTTGAATACGATCCAAAGGCAAAATCGTTTACGAAGGATGAAATGAAATTAACCAAACCAAAATAGACATGACTCATTAGAATGTCTAATAAGAATTCTCGTGCATTAGAGAGAAACTTTTAGTTTCATATCAATGTCAAGAATTCCTTAAGTCAATAAGAGTATTGACTCTTTCATATGACATAATTAGAAAATCCGGAATGGTAACTTAGTACATTATTAAAATATTATTAGTGGCATCCGAAGGATATAATCTGTCGTCCACAAAAGTGTTTTAAAGAAAAAGACCAATGTAGTTGGAATATAACTAGCTATATAGATAAGAATAACAACATAAATTTCAGTTGTTGAAGTTAACGTAACATATTCTCATTCCTAATGCTTAAGTTAATTTAGATTTTACTCATACAATTATCGCTCGATATGTTTTTGAGTTTTGGTACGTATATGATGAAATAGAAATTCTAAATAATTATTTAGAATAATCTAGTTGCACATGACAAGCAAACTGTCATGAAGTCAATGGAAGAGATATTAATTTTGTGGATTTTAGATTGGATCTATGAACTAATATGAAAATATTGTTCAATAAGTACCAAAGTTCAGCAAATATTTCGATAGAAAAACAAAAAGGTTGTATTTCAGTCAAAATGCAGACGAAGCATGTGTTTGTAAGAATGAACTATAAAGGTACTAGAATATTTCTAAAAACCATAAGCAAACAACAAACATATGATATCCATGTTAAAATCTTTATATTTTGGTTGTTTACTTCTCGATGTTGAATTTGAAAGGACATCTTTTATAATCGGTACAAAAGGATGTTGGGAATGTCTTATATAATATACATAGACATTATATTAAAATGTTTAATGTGAAGCATGTAGGTTGGATTCTTTGTGCATTGGCTATAGAAATTATCATACATGTTGTATTGTCTACAATAACACATTTCTCTTATGTACTTGATATATAAATCAAATATCAAATCTGAATTAAGATCGCTAGATAATAGTTTAGAGTGTTGCAACGGCTCAGATTTTTCGATGTTTTATTTGGAATATTTAAATAGTTTTAAATATTGGATTTGGAATTATAATTTAGTTAGTAAGATTTTAAAACCGAAAATTTCAAGCGATTTAGTAAATTTTTGAAATCGTTAATCAAATCGACACGTAAAACTAGCGATCCGGGGCACACAAGGAAACTAGTTCCATTGGATCCATAATAGTGTATTATTATCAAATTTTAAATTTCATAGTGTTTGGATTTAACGTTTGGTCGTATGGGATATAAACGCATTGAGTCTAAAATTGAAAATTCAATATAGTAATTGGGTTCATAAAGCAATTTTCTCCATACGATCGAATTAGGACTCCAAACCTTTTTCATTACGTTCGGATTAGGGGTACGACATTATAAACGCTTAGCAGCATGCCTCGGTATGGGTTCATAATTTTGAGTTGTGTAAATTGAGGTATTTTATAATTAAATGTAATAGTTTAAATTATTAAAGGTCAATCACAGCCGTATTCTCTTTAATCAGATGTGCCTTTCTTTTCTACCTCACATAATCCCTCTTCTTTTTAAAAACATCATGCAATAGTACATTTGAAAACAAAAGAAAGAAAGAAACGAATTCAAATTTCCAACGAAACAAAGAAAAAAATGAGCAAACACGAGTGAATCGCGATCGACTTTCTCATGTGGCTGGGTGGACTTGCAAGCTTCGATCGTGTTATCTAGCATGGTGGAGCCTGGAAGGCGAAGCCGCGACAAGATGTGTGGGCATAGTGCGATGGTCGTGAGGTGCGATGCTGATTAGGTTCGCGGCGTCGCTCGTGAAGGCGGCGAGTTGTGACGATAGGATGTCTGTAGGTAGGCAACAACGTTGGTCGATGCGAGGCGAAGGGTGGAGGCGGCGTTCATGAACAGCAGTGGCATGGGTAATCGTACGCAAGCGCGTGCGTGAGTCCAGGAGCAAGTCGCAACGTCGAGTGGCGAGGCTCAGGTGATGGCTTGCGTATGGCGACGTAGATGGGTTGCAGGCAGCGGAGATGCATCGCGTGGGCACACATGTTCGAAGAGGAAGAGGTGGCTTCAAGGTTCCTCATATGCACAGAAAATAAAGGCTGCCACTGTAGTTGAATCATCGGGCAATCATCGGGCGGTGTTTCACAATCGTTTAGGTAATTATAATTTTACAATTTAAGGTTAATTAAATTTGTACATAAGTAATTAATTTAAACTTAAGAAATTTGTTGACAAATTTTAGTTCAAAAATGTAATCGTTAATTCATATTTTTCGAAATTTATTTATATGAGGTTCAATCGAACGGAACTAGTTGTGGGAAATTCAGAGCTGCGGAATCTGAGCAAAAGAATTTAAATTTACGCGATTAGAAAATTTGAAAATTAAGGTGAGTTAGTCTAACTCTTTTTGGATAGCTAGTTTAATTTATAGAAATTAAAATTAAATATTGGTTGACTGAATGAATTTATAAATTTATCAGTCGGACGTTATATTATATATATATATAGTAGTATATATATATATATTAGTAGTTGCATTGATGTTTCCGCATATTTTAGCGGATGAGACTCTATGCATCCTGCATAATAGCGAATGACCTCATATACCGTGATATCCCCATGAAGTGGGATTGGTATTTTTATGTTGTATTAACATCTTGGATGCAGGAAAACATGTTAGAGGGATCCAACTGGATTCCTAAAAATTTGTAATGATTGTTTTTTTCATGTATAATAATGTATGATGTGTTAGAATAATCTATTATAGAATTTTGTTGTGATTTGAATTATTGGATGCTATAGTAGCACTGGCCTTAATTTTGGTATTTTAAATACTATAAATATTATTTTTGAAATTTTAAAGGAAATAAAAGAGATTTTGAATATAAAAATAATATATAGAAATTTGGTTATTTTAAAAGATCATAATTTGGGTAAAATAAAATTTTGATTTGGAATTGGACTTAACAATTCATAAAATGTTTTAATTAGAATTTAAGAAAATATTAATTATGTAGAGGATTTTAACAGTGGAATTTTTATGTGATATTTTAGAAAATAGGAAAACGAGTTAAAATCGATAATTTAAATAGATCGATGAAATATATGGAAATTATTAAGAAATGGATAAAATGAGAGTTTATAAACGGAATTAGTTATATAAACAAGTAAAACCAAAGGAGTTATAAGATTTATAAACGATGTTTATAAATAAGCGAAATGATAATTATTGATAAACTGGAATAGAAATTTATAGTGTGAATTTATACCGAGATATGGGAATAGTTTTTGGGAAAATAGTAGAATCTATTTTTGGCAAAGTGAAATGGCTAGGGAGTTGGAAAGGAAATTGATGTGCTTTGAATTGAGAGGGATTTATAGATTGGAATTGGTTATTGAGAATTTTTTGATATATATATATATATATAGAAATTAAGTTTATTTTAAAAGGGAAATTTTACTTATTTAACTATGAAATTTTAAACTAGTTAATACTGGGATATTTTTAGAAAGTGGATTATTCAAAAATATAAGTTCTTATTGGAATAAATTCTAACTTTTATAACAAGTTTTGTAAATCAATTAGTTTTAATTAAGGATGGATTGAAAAATGAGTTATTAATGCTTTATTTAAAAAGTGTTTGATGTTTCAAACAATTATTTGAACATGTTTCAAAAATAAATTATTATTCTTTAAAATACTTATATTATAAATACATATAGTCTTGAATGATTTAAATTATTTATTTATACTCAAAATGTGAAAACGGATATGATTTTAGAAATGTAAATGGATAGAAGAGATTATAAGCGAGTATAATCGACTTTGGAAAATGTAAAGGAATACATATACATTCTAAAAATGTAGGAGATAGGATAAGAAAACTCCTAAGTATTGATATTAGAAATGATTTCGGAAAATGGGCTTAGAATATTTTCCTATGTGATGAAATGGAAGGTTTTTGAAAATATTTAGAGATGAAGGATTTATATTGAGATATTTTCTAAGTAATGGATTATAAATCAAAGTTGGAAATATTTCACTAAGTGTTGAAGTGAGGTACGGGTGGAGATATCCTATTATGGAAACAGGTTTTCAGAATTTTTTCAAATATTGATAAATTTGAATATATATCTTTGTAAAGATATTTTGAAATAAATGTTTTAAAGAATTATGAACAATGGCCTAGTGACTGTTTATGGTTGTTATTTGATAGTTAAGTAACCGACTATCAATATTGGCCAATTTCATTAACCGTTTCGAAGATATCGAGATCAGTTAGTTATCCGAATACCACTTCAATTCGGTTTGAACGTTACGAATGGATATCATGAAGATAGTGAAGACGGTGATTCGGTTTGTCCAGACCCACGATAACTTGTATGGACAAATGCCATCAGTACATCGTCATTGGAGGACGATGAGCATTCTAAGTGGAATTGTTCTTGAAAGGTAACGTTAGCCTCACGACTCATCAACCATGAATGACTAAAATAGGGGAGATGCAACAACGCTAAGTGGGTCACACCCAATTAGGGTACGCTATCACTTTTCTAGATACCCTCGAAAATATATATATATAATATGGATATGGTTATGCATGAAAAAGGGAGCGCTCGGATTTTTTAAGGGTGGGAACACCCGGGGTGATAATATATTCAGTTTCATCCAGGTTAGTGGTAGGCCGGTCTTGTGTAGCAGGGCATCCCGACGAGGTTCTCGATACATTTTTCTAGAGGTATACTACAATGGGCGGTACCCCAGTAGCCCAATCATTGTATTAGGATCCATTCTCCATTACGAGACTTTACGGTTGTATTTGTTGAGCGCAGTATGCTGGAATTTAATTGATGTAACAATTTCGGCTATTTGAATAAGTATTTCTATTTAGACACTATTATAATATCACTGGATTTTCTATAAAATGCTTTGGTTATCGTAAGGGAAAAACCGGTCGTGTTTATATGTGACGCGGTCTTACAAGGTACCTTTGTTTTCAAAGGTTGTGGAGATAGAAATAATTTAAATTGATTGTGTTTTCTCACGCTAGTTTTTCAGACTGACTTGGGTGTTATTTTATTATAATGCTCGGATCAGGCCGAGTATATAGATTCATGATAGGATGTTATGGAGCTCAGAAGATGAGCTGAATGGTAGAGACGTATCTCCGTACTTGATTTATATTTCCGCTGTGTGAGGACAAGTTATTATAACAGTCCATATTGATGTATTGTTTGTTTTACTCTAATGATTGTAAGTATAAAACAGTTACAGGTTCTTTTGTATAAAATGCTGTATTATATAGTATTTTTTCCGCTGTGATTGCGAGATTCCGTATTTTTGTTTTTTTCCTATTTTCTTCTATCTCTTTCTTCTTCTTTACCCTAGTTATTCGCTCTTTTGTATAATTTAGGTTGAACAAGAGTGAATTATTATCAACTCAAAGCGTACGAAACTACGGGTCGCCACAGTTGCTATCAGAGCTAAAGGTTAAGTGATAACCTTAGCTTTGGTGAGGATTACTCATTAGAGATAGGGTTAGTAGTACCCTAGAATGAGTTGAGTGTATTAGTAGATATGAGCACGTAACGGTTTTATATTATGTTGATTTATCAGTTGAGTTGCATATAAATTCTAATCGAGTTGTGGGAGACCACTAAACCGATACGGGTTTCTAAACACTTAAGTAGAGGAATTCAACAGTGTATTATTTTGAAATGGGGTAAATAAATAATTTTACCCAAATTGTATTTTGATATAAAAGGAATAATTTTATGAAAAAATTATTATAGTATATTGATTTGTTTGGTTATTATTATATAATCAAAGTAAGATTATAAAATTGGAAATCGTTATAAAGAACAAATTAAATTGTATATGAATGAATTATACAAATGAGTTAAAAACTAAAAATGGATTCAACCCAGAATTTGGAAAATTAAATCCAGGAGATTTTTGGTAATGTTTTCTAAAGTAATTTGAAAAATAATAATAGTAATATTACTTTGGAGATATTTTTGAAAGTAGATTGTTTTGAATGGAATTTGGAAACAATATAGCACTGAACTCACTTCAATCGCTGGAAAATAATCTTGGTGATGACTACAGCATCATCGGTGTTCATTTTCGAGTTTCAAAGAGACGGATTACTGCCTTAATAATTTAATATGGAGATTTTTGTGTGGAAACAAGATTTTTTTGAAATCCCGAAGTAAATTTGTTTTGGATGAAAACCAGTTTTATGTTAAATTTAAAAAGTGGGATTTGGTATGTAAAGAGATGTATGTATATATCCATGATTTCAAAGTGACTTGAAATAATACTGGGTATTTGAATTCTGAATTCCTAGCTAAATGTTTTAGAAATATCAAAAAACAAGTTTTTGAACTTGTAAGTGGAGGATGATAATAATCAGGAAAGAAGTGCGAAAATTGAATTTTGGAATTAAAATTTAAATTGCGAAAGTTAAGTGGAATTCAACTTAAGTTGAGTTTAATGAATTAAATTTTAGAAATAAATTTAGGTGGATTTGAATTGAATTGATAAGGTGCATAATGAAATGGAAATTTAACTTAAGTTGGAGAGATTAAATTTTAAAATTTTAATTTATTGTGTTTTAAATGGAATTAATGAAATGGTGAGTTAACTTAAGCAAAGTTAAATAGAATAAATTAGTAAGGTGAACTAATTAAATGAATTGAGTTGAAAAGAATTGGATGTGTATAAATGAAGGAACTAGTAATATGAATTGAAACAAATATTAATAGTTGATTGAATTGAATGTAATGGAAGATATTGAATATAAAGTTTGAGTCGTGAAATGAATATATAACTAGAAGTTATAAAATTTGAGATGGAATCAACTCAAATAAGGAATTTATGAAAATGTGGAAAATAAACTATATGAATGAAAATTTAATTTAAGTTAAGTTAAATAAAAATTTGATTGGAATTAGAAATGATATCGAGTAGAATTGTATATATAACTCGGATTGTAAAGCTATTATGTAACTATTAAGTTATAAAATTTGGATGGAACAAAATTTAAAGTGGAAAATTATGGAATTGTGAAGAAAATAAGTTGTGTATCTTATAAAATTAAAAAGTGAAATAGAAAACCAAAATAAAAATGGTTTGATATTTAGGTGAAAGAATAAAAAAATCCAAACTTAAGTTATAAGATGAGTTGGACTCATGCAAACTAAGTGAAGTGATTTTTGATATAAAAATCTAATTGTGAATTCTAAATTGGAAGTGAACTAATTGGATAAATTAATTAGTTAATTGAAAATGGGAATGGAGTTTAACTAGGTTAAGTAAATTGGATTATGGATTAAAACTGAATATTGGAATTTGAACGTGAGTTGTAAATAATATTCGACTTAATTATAAGCGAATTAAATATATTTGGAAATGTGGTCAAATAAAATGGAATTGGATTGAATGGGAGTCGATCTAAAATTGAAATGGAATTTGATCGTAGTTGTAATAAACTTAAGTTATATAATTGAATTAATGAAATAACTTAAGCAAACTAATTGGATGGAAGCTTGCCCCGAATAAATTTATGGAATAATTCATATGAAAAATAGCATGGAATGGTTCCGAACTTAATAAAATGAATTTGAATATAATAAGTGTGGATATGAATAGAATGTAAATGAATTGGTTGGGAATCAATTTGAAATGGTATAAAATTGAATATAAATTGATTTGAAATCAATTTAAAATAGCTATAAGCTTAAATGATTATTCAGTTAAATAATTATCGTAGAAATTACATAGAAAAATTGTTGTTTAACGTAAATGGAAGCAAATAAAATTATACTATATATATTGGAAGTGAATAAATAGATTTAGAATTTATTTGAAATGGATATAAATATAATGTGTGCGTTTATGAAGTGAATGAAAGAAAATGGAGTTGTAAATCATTTGAATTGAATGAAATGGTATATTGATTGATTGAAAGTAATTAAATTGGTGTTGGAACCTTATAATTGCTTATAATACATGTTACCATGATTGGGTTATGAAGCATATTTGTTTTAACCATTTAAATGAACGATATGTTAGTGGATTTCATATTTTTGGTACTTACATGGTTTAATTGAGTAAGTACATGTATCAGAAGACCATTGGCTAGAGTTTCGTCGTGCAAATTGCATATTAACTATGCCGCTTCCATAAAAATGTTTAAATAAGGTACGTTTTCGGATTAAATATAGCAAAATATATAAATCTTGATATATATTTTGTTTTTTGACCGTGTGGGTCGATGTGTATATTTTTGTCTCTCTTGTCATATTGCAAAAGGCTCTCCATACAAGGGAAACTTTGCCAAAAAAATTCGAAAATTAAGGGTGTCGGAAAAAAATTTAAAATTTGAAAAAAAATTATTAACTAAAAAGTTGATTTTTGAATTGTACTTGAAATAAAAAGTTTTGAATTAGAAACAAGAAACTAATGTTTGGTAGGAACTAAAGGGTTTAGAAAAGTGGATGTCGAATTTTAACTAAGTGGGTTTTGATAAGTTAATGCATATGGAGCGTTTTTCCTGCCTTAGCAATTACGGAGACAAAATTCTGTTAAGGAGGTAGGAATGTAATAATCCAATTTAATTTGGAATATTTAAATGGTTTTAAATATTGTATTATATAATTTAGTTCGTAAGATTTAAAACTGAAAAGTTCAAGCAATTTCATAAATGTTTGAATTCTTAATTAAATCGACACGTAACAATAGCGATCCAGGGCACAGTCTTGGATTTCTACGAAACTAGTTCTAATGGATCCATAATGGTGTATTATTATCGAATTTGAATTAGGACTCGAAACATTTTCCATTGCATTCAGAATATGGGTATAACATTATACATGTCTAGCTGCATGCCTCAATAGGTGTTCTAAATTTTGGGCTGGTAAATCGAGATATTTGAAATTAAATAATAATTTGAATTGTGAAAGGTCAATCACATCTGTATTCTCTCCAATTAGATGGCTTTCTCTTCTACCTCATGCAATCCCTCTCCTTCTCAAAAACATCACGCAATAGTACATTCAAAAACAAAAGAATAAAAAGAAATGAATTCAAATTTCCTATAGAACAAAGAAAAAAAAGAGGGCAAACATGAGTGAATCGCGATCGACTTTCTCATGGAGATGGGTGGACTCGCGAGCTTCGATTGTGTTATCTAGCATGGTGGAGCCTGGAAAGCAAAGTCACAATGAGGTGTGTGGGTGTGGTGCGATGGTCGTGAGGTGCGATGCTGATTAGGATTCGTGGCGTCGCTCATGAAGGCGGTGAGTTGTGACGATGGGATGTGTGTAGGCAAGCAACGACATTGGTCGATTCCAGGGGAAGGATGGAGGCGGCATTCATGAACAGCAGTGGTATGGGGAATCGCGTGCAAGCACATACACAAGTCCAGGAGCAAGTCGTGACGTCGAGTGGCGAGGCTCAGGTGATGGCTTGCGTACGGTGGCGTAGAGGGTTTGTAGGCAGCAGAGCTACATCGCGTGGGCACACGTGTTCGAAGAGGAAGAGGCGGCTTCGAGGTACCTCATACACATAGAAAATAAGGGTTGCCACTACAGTTGAATCATCGTGGCAATCATCTGGCTATGTTTCGTAATTGTTTAGGTAATTATAATTTTGCAATTTAAGGTTAATCAAATTTGTTAGTAAGTAATTAATTTAAATTTAAGAAATCTGTTGATAAATTTTAATTGAAAATTGTAATCGTTGATTTATATTTTTCAAAATTCATTTATACGAGGTTCAATCGAACGGAATCAGTCACGAGGAATTCGAAGCTGCGGAATCTGAGCAAAAGAATTCAAATTGGTGCGATTAGAAAATTTAAAAATTAAGGTCATTTAGTCTCAATCTTTTTGGATAGTTGGTCAATTTATAGAAGTTAAAATTAAATATTGCTTGACTGTATGAATTTATATATTTATCAGTTGGATGTTATATTATATATATATATAGTAGTGTATATATATATATATTAGTAGTTGGATTGATGTTCCCACATATTTTAGCGGATGAGACCATGTGCGCTCCGCATAATAGCGGATGACTCCATATACCGCGATATCCCCCTCGAAGTGGGATTGGTATTTTTATGTTGTATTAACTTCTATGGATGTAGGAAAACTGGTTGGAGAGATGCAGCTGGATTCCTCAAAATTTATATTGTTTTTTCATGTATAATAATATATGATGTGTTAGAATAATCTGTTATAGATTTTTGTCGTGATTTGAATTATGGGATGCTATAGTAGCATTGGCCTTAATTTTGGTATTTTAAGTACCATAAATGTTATTTTTGAAATTTTAAACGAATTAAAAGGAGATATTGAATATGAAAATATTATATAGAAATTTGTTACTTTAAAAGAGATTGATTTGGGTGAAATAAAAATTTGATTTGGAATTGGACTTAACTATTCATAAAATGTTTTAATTAGAACTTGAGAAAATATTAATTATGTAGAGGATTTTAACAGTGGAATTTTTAAGTGATATTCTGGAAAATATAAAAAAGAGTTGAAATCGATAATTTAAATAGATTGATGAAATGTATGGAAATTATCAAGAAATGGATTTATAAAATGAGAGTTTATAAATGGTATTAGTTTTATAAACAAGTAAAACCAAAGGAGTTATAAAATTTATAAACGATGTTTATAAATGAGGGAAATGATATTTGTTGATAATTTGGAATAAAAATTCATAGTGTGAATTTATACTAAGATATGGAAATAGTTTTGGGAAAAATAGTACAATCTATTTTTGGGAAAGTGAAATGGCTAGGGAGTTGGAAAGGAAATTGATGTGTTGCGAATCGAGAGGGATTTATAGATTGGAATTGGTTATTGAGAATTTTAAATATATATGCATATATATATATATATATATATATATTCAAAAATTAAGTTTGTTTTAAAAGGGAAATTTTACTTATTTAACTAAGAAATTTTAAACTAGTTAATATTGGGATATTTTTGGAAAGTGGATTATCCAAATATAAGTTCTTATTGAAATAAATTCTAACTTTTATAACAAGTTTTGTAAATCAATTAGTTTTAATTAAGGATGGATTGAAAAAAGAGTTATTAATGTTTTATTTAAAAATTGTTTGATGTTTCAAACAATTATTTTAACATAATTCAAAAATAAATTATTATTCTTTAAAATACTTATTATATATATAGTCTTGAATGATTTAAATTATTTATTTATTTGTAAACTCTCTCTCGAGATGTGAAAACAGATATGATTTTAGAAGTGTAAATGGATAAATGAGATTATAAGTGAGTATAATCGACTTTGGGAAACGTAAAGGAATTAATATAAATTCCGAAAATGTAGGAGATAGGATAAGAACACTCCTAAGTATTAATATTAGAAATGATTTCGAAAATGGGATTAGAATATTCTCTTATGTGATGAAATGGAAAGCTTTTGAAAATATTTAGAGACGAAGGATTTATATCGAGATATTATCTAAGTAATGGATTATAAATCGAAGTTGGAAATATTTCACTAAGTGTTGAAGTGAGGTATGGGTGGAGATATCCTGTTATGGACACAAGTATTCAGAATGTTTTCAAATATTGATAAATTTGAATGAGATTTTAATATATATCTTTGTAAAGATATTTTGAAATGAATGTTTAAAGAATTACAAAAAATGGCCTAGTGACTTCTTATGGATGTTATTTGATAGTTAAATACCGACTACTAAAATTGGCCAATTTCGTTAATCATTTCGAAGAGACCAGGATCAGATTTAGTTATCCGAAAACCGCTTCGATCCGGTTTGAATGTTACAAATGGATATCGTGAAGATAGTAAAGAGGTGTTTTGGTTCTATCCAGGTTAGGGGTAGGCCGATCTTGTGTAGTAGGGGATCCCTGCGAGGTCCTCGGTATATTTTTCTATAGGCGTACTGTAATGGGCGGTACTCCAATAGTCCAGTCGTTATATGGGATCCATTCTCCAATACAAGCCTTTATTTTCTTTGTAGAGCCTAGTATGATGGAATTTAATTAATGTAACAATTTCGGCTATTTGAATTAGTATTTGTATTATACACTATTATAATATCATTGGATTTTCTATAAAATGTTTTGGTTATCGCAAAGGAAAAACCCGTCATGTTTATGTGTGACACAGTCTTACGAGATATCTTTATTTTCAAAGGATTTTAAAAATACTAATAATTCAAATTTAGTGTGTTTTCACATGCTGGTTTTCCAGGCTGACTCGGATGTTATATTATTATAATGTTATGGTCAGACCGAGTATACAGATTCAGGATAGGATGTTATGGAGCTCAGGAGACGAGCTGGATGACAGAGACGTATCTCTGTACTTCGTTCAAATTTCCGTTGTATGAGGACAAGTTATTATAACTGTCCAGATTGATGTATTCTTTGTTGTACTCCGATGATTGTAAGTATAAAATAGTTACAGATTCTTTTGTATAAAAATCTACTATTATATATTGTAATTTGTTCCGCTGCGATTGCAATATTTTGTGCTGTTTTTTTCTATTTTCTTCTATCTCTTTCTTCTTCTTTACCCTAGTTATTTGCTCTTTCGTGCAATTTCGGTTGAACAAGATTATAATCAACTCAAAGGGTACAGAATTACGGGTCGTTACAAGTGTTCTCGAATATTTATAAAATACTAGAATATTGTTTAAGGAAACAACGAACTCCTTATAAATGAGTATTCAGACTTGAACTTCATAAATGGTATCAAGTATGGTATGTCAATCCTAAATCCATGATCAATCTTAGTTAAGAAGCTTTAAGTTAAAATTTCTCCAAATAAGATGTTGTGACTAACTCAACAAATAGGCTATTTACATCGCCCTGAATGATCACACTAAAAGCAATGTGCATGTGCGTATATGCACAAATTTATTATTACGCTAGAAGTCATTTTAAATATTGAGAATCTCATGATATTTGTTATACAATAACAATGATTTCAAATGTTGAGAATCCCATGATATCTTTGTACCATAATTATGCCTTGGTGCAAATCATGAAAGAACCTAGAGTTCACTACAAGTAGAGAGACATACTGCGAACAGTTCCACATGATAAAGTTCTTTATGGACGTTAGAGAGAATTGATTGACAGAGTAGATAATTAAAATATCCGATCACTAAAGGATTATTTATGTCACTTTGAAAAAAATGATTGAAGTGATAGGTATTTCATAATTGGCCCCAACTACAAGTGGGTGATTAATAAAATTAAGGGTATGCCCTAAGGGCAGTTATGAAATATTTTACATATATCTGACTATGTGGCTGATTTTATTCATAATAGAGGTAACTGATTTATGTTATATAGTGATATAATTAATTAATAAATAATTTAAAGTATATAAATAATAACATTCTTAAATGGAATATTATGTGCTTGTAGTTGCAAATAGTTGCAATGATGAGTAATTAATCGCAATATAATATTTTATTTTATTTTATTTTAAACATTCATGATTAAGATGTTTTGAGAAAGATATCAATACGACCATTGAGACTAGAGTATGTAACGATCGAGAATTTCCTATTGGTTAACAACAATTAGGTCAACTGGAAATCTCATGGTAATGATGTTATACAATTCCCCCGACTCGAGAATATTGTGGAACTATAATGTGAATACTTCACTTTAATTATAGCTAAATCATGGCACACGTTCTGTTGAGTGACTATAGTTGGGTTTGAGTTGAAGCATTGGAAATGAAACATCATTCAATAGAGAATTGATCTCCTTAGTTGTGCAAGGATATCACTGTCTATTGTAGCCAACTCAAAGTCAAAATCTATGATCATAGTATTATGGTTAATAATAAAATTTATTATTGAATCAGGGACTTTGTTTATAGGCTAATATAATTGAGTAATTATGTTGTTGGAATTTTGACCAAAACAAAATTCTATAAATCCTGAAGTGATATAGTGTTGGCAAAGAGAATGTGTGTAAATTATCGTTACCAAAGGTACCGCCTAAGTGATTGTGAAACTGGATTTGGCGGAAAAGACCTATAAACTATGGCTACATCTAAACTATCACACTACAAGCTAAGGTTACATGTGAATAGTGAAGGTTGATGTTTTATTTGTTCGATAGTAATTACCAACTGAATTCACACCTCCGAGTCGCATAACCGCATTTATGATTTCTTCGAACATCATACAATTTAATTAACTTGTAAAATGTTGTAAATTAATTAAATTAATTAATATTTATGAAATATTAATTATTGTTAATTTATTTGACGTTTTGAATGTTGTTTGTAATTATTTCAATGCGTACATAAAAACTATATTTGCATCTATCGATATACGATATCGGTATACTTTTAAACAAGGTTTAAATAGTGAAAAATTTATAAAGGTTTTCTTTGGAAAATTTGTACATTAGGGAACATGCTATGGCCCTATGCATTGGAAGGCGGAGGGAATCATTTAATTGAAATTTAAATAAAAGAAAGAAGTTTGTGATTAGGAGAACAAAAGATGTTTATATAATCCTATTAAAACGAAAGTCCTCATTTGATTCATTCTTACAAAAAAACTATCTTCCTCCTCCATTGCCAGGGCCCGCCACCTGTCTCTATCTCTAAAAAAATAGAAAACATATTCAAATCAACTATTAAATCAAACAAAGGTGATTTATCCTTCTTGCGAGGCGAGGTCCTGATTCACTTGGGAATCTAAAAATAAGCCGTAAATCCAGGTGTGATGAAGGGAATGGTTTTTTAGGTATGTTCTTCTTTACTTATAATTTATTCATGACGTTAATAATGATATTCATATATATATATATATATATATATATATATTATAGCCACTTATTAAGGTATGTTTTAGAATCTTCCATGTATTGCAAGTAAATGTGAATTCTATTTGTGTGGTTTCATTTGATGTTGATGTTTCTTTATAGGATCTGAAATCATTAATTATTGTGTAATTGATTTGTTAGAAAATTTTCATCTATTATTATCATTGAACAATTAGTTTTGAACCAAATAGTTAAAATTTAAGTTTATTTGAGTGAAACTAGTTCCTTTGCTTGTTAGATGTGTAACGACCCGTAAATTTTCAATAATTAAATTTGGTTATTGTGTTTAAAATTGAGTAATTAAATTTAGAAGAAACAAAATTTTTATAGTTTAAATGAAGCAAATGTAAAAAGGAAATGTAGCAATGGTAAATTAAATAGGACTTTGTGATTTAATATTTGGAGAAATAAATTTGTGTAACTTTTTAATGAAATAATAAGTGAATTAAAACGTAACAATGCTAATTATGGTTAATAATAATTTATAGGATGAATGAAATGACAATTAATGAATTTATTTAAAATTGTAAAGTTATAATTTAATAAATGGTGATTGGTTGGGAAGAATGAACATTCCAACTTAATAAAATAATTCAAATGTTATGGCTTAGTTTTAAATAGAATATAATAAAAACAAATGCAAGCAGTGTATTAATGTGTGAAATAATATATGGATTAAGGGTAACTGAATGTAAATTAAGGTGATCATGTTAATGTAAGTTAATTAAAGCTGTATTGTGTAAATTGAATGAATTTGCAATAGTTAAAAACAATGTAAGAGGATATAACTGGTAATAAATTAATATAAGAAAATAAATGTAAAGGTTGAATTAATCAATGAATTAATGATGAATAAATGGTGATGGAATAAAATTAGTGTTATATATGTAGAATAATAACCTGGGTTGATAGGTAGCAAACTTTTAAATGCAAATGGAAGCAAATAGGTGACAATTAATATAAGTTGTTATTTATTTAATGTGTCAAATAAACATTGGCAACCAATTACAATAAATCTTAAATTTAACATTTTGTTAATATAAATTTAAAGTAACAATAAATGTAATAATGTATTAGAAATGTATATTGTTTTCATAAGATAGTATAAAGGAATGTAAACTTGTGATATACGTATAATAACCAAAATAAGGGAAATAGTGTTAATGTAGGTAAAGTTGTAACAAATTGGTCTACTAAATCAAATTTGGATATCAATAATGTAATGTTTATGAGAATTAATACAAGGACTGAAGGTGTAACGACCCAGAATTTTATTTATTTAAAATTTGAATATTTAATTGAATTTAAATATTAATAAGTGAAATTTATAAGTCGAATAAATTTATTTCGAATAATTGGATTTAATTGGATAATTAAATCGATAATTTAATATGTTAAATTATGGAAATAATTGAAAATTGGGTTAAATATGATTGAAAATGATTTGTAAAATTTTATTTTATCATATGGAAGTTAGAATGATATTTTAGAACTTTTAAAATCGAATTAAAAGTTAATTTGTGAAAATTGAATATTTTAATATTTAAATCGACTGTAAAATAGCCAATTTTTGAACAGTCTCAGAATTGAACGAAATTAGTTCCATTGGATCCGTAATAGTTAGTTATTATCGGATTTCAATTTTCGTGTCAATCGGAGTTATCGTTTGAGCGTGGCAGCTCGAAACGCATCGAATTGTTTTTAATATTAATTTGGCGAGTGAAAATAGCCATTTTACAAAAAGTCTCGGATTTTGACGAAACCAGTTTCATCGGATCCGTAATGTGATATTATTGTATGGTTTCAAATTTCGTGTCAATTGGATTTACCGTTTGTCCGGTACAAATTAAAATGCCTAGAAAATCGTTTAAATCGGTTTAATTTAAATCGATCGTTTATTGTCATATCTCGCACAGATGACCGAATTAGTTTTCGAAACCTGTTCCATTGTGTCCGAAACGCGGGGTAAACCCTAGAAACGGTTACGGCGCGTAAATCGGAGTTCGGAATTTCCAGAATGAATAGTGTTTCGTTCGTTTCCTATAAATAGACCAACACCCCCCTTCATAAATAAAAAAATAATATCAAAACCCTAATCAAAACTGCAGCCGCCACTACCATGATCAAAGGCCAGAAACTCACGAATTTCATTCCTTAATCTCTTCCAATCCGTGAAGTTTTAGCCAAAATTATTAACTACAACATTGAAGAGGAAGGAGAGCTCTACGATTCTATACGGATTTGATCGCGAATGGAGCAGTGTGGTGGTCGTTGGGGAGCCATGATGGCAGGCCGTTCGGCCTCGATTTGCGCGCAACATACATGGCCGAGCTCAAGGGGGAGGTAGGCGTGGGCAGAGGAGGAGATTAGCTTCATGATGGCGCTCCCTGATCGAGTTTTAATCAAGCGAAGAGGTTGCAAATTTTAACCCTAAGTAAGCTTATGGGTTCGGCCTCTTCATGTTACTGGAACGTGATAATGAGAGGGTGGAAGATGAAGGTGCGTATGGCTATGATGGAGAGGAGCTTGGATCCAATGGCCAGAAACTGTTATAGGTTTAAATATAAAAAATTATGTTGTAAATTAGTAAATATAAATACGTGTAAACTTCATAATTTCATAACTTTTTCATACGAGGTCGAAAACGCGCGAAACCAGTCGCGTTGGAATCGTATCGACGAGCACTACGCGATGTAATTGGATTGGAGTCGTTTGGAGTTAGTGGGAATTTTGGGTAAAATTAAACGTCCGTTTAATTTTATTCGAAATAAATCGCTAAAACGAAATTGAAATCAAGGTGAGAACTTCTCACTCAATCGAATCAGTTTCGATTTTATTTTAAATAGTTAGATTTAAAATTGTTGAATGCATGTTTGAATGATGATTGATATCTATTTATTGATAAAATAGACATTATGCGCCGTTAGTAAGCGGATGTTATTTAATAAAAACATATACCGCGAATATTTCATAAACAGTGAAATTGGTATTATATATAATATCAATATATATATATATTAGCATATGTATATATTGCAGTTGTTGATTTCCCCGCATTTTTTAGCGGATGAGACCCTATTGCGCCGTTATTAAGCGGATAATATTATTAAAAACATATACCGCGATAATTTCGTACTGGAGCGAAATTGGTATTGTGCTAATGTTTGTGGATGCAGGAAAACAGGTTGGAGGGATCCAACTGGATTCCTCAACAGTTTTTATTTGATTTCGGATATTTTGATATTTGATGGATTATCATATAGATATATGATATCGTTGTAGTCGTGATTGACTATTTGGTGTGTAGCATCATTGGACCAAATGTTGGGATTTTAAAATGATTTTTAAAGTAATTTTTGAGAAAATACTATATTTTTGGAATTGATCCATTTTAAATAAATAACGTTATAATTTTTAATGTTATAAAATTATGATTTTTGAGAAATATAGTTAAAAGCTGATTTTTGAAAATAAGGAATTAATGACTTTATAAAATAGTTTAAATTAGAAAATTTGAATTTATTGTGAAAAGTTTAAATATAGGATTTATAAAATTTAATTATTTTATAAATCAAAGAAAATGGTGAAATTATAAAGGAATTTGAAGACGTTTTAAAATAGTAATATAAATTGATGTATATTAAGAGATTTATAAATGATATTTATAAATTGAAATATTGACAATTATAAAACGAGTTTTTATAAGTGTTTGAATGAAGTGAAAATGAATTTCATAAATTGAATGAAATTCATAGAATTATAAACGGTGAAGTTATAAATGGAATTTTATAAGCAGTAGGTTTATAAAATTTATTAAGTTGTTAAAATAATGGTTTTGGATAAATAAATGAATCTTATAGGTTATAAGATTTATAATTATGAAGTTTAAAAAAATGATTTTGTAAAATAATCGTTTTATAAGCATTTAACTTATAATGTGAACTTTTGGTTTATAATTGAGTTATAAATCGAATAGGTTAATAAAGGAGATGTATAAGAAGGAAGTTCTTATAAAACAAATAGAAATAGAATTTATAAACGTTGTTTTATAAATTTCGCAAACGACTTATGTTGATAAGTAAATTGTTATAACTTATTTATGGAGTTATATTCACGTTTTAGACAGTGAATAATCCTTTGAAATAAAATGCATAGAATTGATGAAATTTGTTAACAAAATATATTCACGTTTTTGAATAGTGAATAATATGGAAAAAAAATTGTTTTGGATGTGATGTTTTAAATAGAATTAAAACGATCTAATGATGTTTTAAAATGTGTTGAGATTCGAAACCATAGATGTCAATTATTGTTGAAATAGACGTTTTCGAGAAATAAAAGGAAATGGTGGACTATAACACTGTTGTTATAGTAAATGATTTCCGAAAGGAAATGTTTTGTATAGTATTGGGATTTATATATCTATTTTAATTTCGAATCCCTATACTAGTGATTTTGGGTTGTCGTAACGATGTTTTACGTAACATTCGTTTTGGACCAAATAAATATGTTAAAGAGAATGATTTCCTTAAAAAAATGAAACATATACTAAATTTCGATTTAAGTATATTGAATATTTTCCAAAGGTTGAAAATAAATAGGTTTGTGAATTACTTATGAATAAATAAGTATGGAAATGTTTTTTGTCAATGTGAAATGAAACGTTTTGAGAATTTATCTTTTTGAAGATAAATTGAAATCGTATATGCATGGATATTTTGGAATATAAATTCACTATTGAATTTATAAAAGAAAGTGGAATTTGTTTAAAAATAAATATTGATTTATTTTTGAAGTATTGAAATTATATATCTTGTAAAGATATTTTGGAAAGTAAATAATTTGAAAAATTATTTGGAATCTGGTGATGTGTGCATATCCATTGATAGTTCAATAGCCGACTATCAATATTTCCCTTTGAATGGGTATTTGATGTGATTTGTTTGAATTTGAATGCCACACTTATTTTTGAATAAGCGCTCACTATTCGGGTTAACCGGGAGAGGACCATGGGGTCGCATAACCCATTCCGAATATGTGATACGTCGATATGAATTGCATTTGAAGATCGGTGTTGAAGACCGGATATTTGCGAGAGCGATAGGATGACCTGTCGATTGACTCTGCACCAAGTTGCTTCGGTATAGAGTTCTCCATATGTGATGGGGAATCCGATGTAATGCCCCGAAAATTTTCGACTTTCGAAAATTCAGCATGATACTCACTTTATCAACTGCCGAAAAATCGAAGGCCGGAAACACGGAATGTTATGGTTTTAAAAAAAGAAAAAGACAGAAGAAGACAGAAAATAGAGAAAGAAAACAGAAAATCAGAAAATAGAGAATTTGAAAATAGAAGAGAAGAAAGATAGAGAAGAGATAGAAAAACATAAAGAAAACGGAACAACATATAATAATAAATGAATAATCTTTAAACAAAGAACTATATCAGTTATTACATTTTATACATTTCATTACATCATATCATCAGAGTGTATAACAACATCAACAACAAACAGTGCAGCGGAAAAAGAAATACTATATACTAGTATTACGCCATGCCATCCAGCTTGCCTCCAGCAACTCCAGAATATCCAGAATATCCTGATAAACCTAACTCTTGACTGCCCGTGTGGAAATTGGTGGGCACCCAGAGTTTAGGAAGGAAAACAATAAACTCCAAGTCAGTCATGTGACTGGTGTGAGAACTCAAAACAGTTTATTTATCTTTAAAAATCAAATAGAGGGATATTTTTAAGTTCAATTCGCAATGCTTTTAAAAATGAGACTACCATAAGGCCTCCCGCACACACACACACATGCAAACGCAGAATCGGAGGAGATTTCTCCTTATGATAGTCAAAGATGCTTGATACGCATTAAAAAGAACATTTGATATTATTACTAGTGCATAGTGTAGGAAAAATTTATTTCGAAAGTAGAATATAAATCTTAACCAACATACGACCATTATCGTATGCCTACTATAGCTACTATCCAAACAGTGGTGACCACCATAAGTGAATGGCAGGTTCTACAACAAATACCGTAAAAGTTTCGCATTGGGAATTGGATTTCCAACGAATGATCAGGCCAAGGAACTTCCCATTGCCACATGAGAATGCCTCTGGATAGACATCCCCGAGAACCAAACCGGATCTCTACCAACACAAGGCCGGGTTACCCCTAACTGAGTAACAACTGACCGAATATGCCATCCCCCGGTCCTTTGGGACCTTTATCACCGAGCGCTCGTAATCAATTCACACAATCATAACAAAGTGTTTTCAACATGAGTAAGTATCTGGGCTCCATACCATGATACCACCCTTTTCCAGAAGGAAATGGACACATCCTAAAGGGCGCTACCCCTCATAACCTTGCTGCTTCTTTCCTGTTTTGACCATTCACGGGGTGTGAGGCTCGACGAAGTCACGTCCACAAAAACATACTTTATACAAAAGCCATGCTTTTGGTCAACAAATGATCAACACAATGATCACAAGGATAGACGATCAAATAAACGATCCTATCACAAATAATCAACACAATGATCATTTCAGCATCACTCAGCATGTCACATTACCAAATTCGGAATATATCGCTGATAACTTCAACTATATAACCTCTGAGCTCGTACGTCTCAGAGAAGGGTGTTAAGCTAAAAGAATAAATTCTCCGCCACCAACAGAAATATATTTGAAAGAAATCGGCTTTATATCTCAACTTGTAATGTCAGACATACAATCCATACAAGTCTGTTCCGGGCTCGAACAAAACCGAAGGCACTTACAAAGAAGTCCTTGCAATCCGGATATTCACAATCCTGATCGGATTCACCATCACATATGGAGAACTCAATACCGTAGCTACTCGGTGCAGAGTCAATCGACAGGTCATCCTATCGTTTTTGCAAATACCAGGTCTTCAACACCGATCTTCAAATGCAATTCACAACGACGTATCACATATTCGGAATGGGTTATACGACCCCATGGTCCTTTCCCGGTTAACCCGAATAGTGAGCGCTTATTCAAAAATAAGTGTAGCATTCACATTCAAACAAATCATATCAATTACCCATTCAAAGGGAAATATTGATAGTCGGCTATTGAACTATCAATTGATATGCACACATCACCAGATTCCAAATAATTTTCCAAATTATATATTTTTCCAAAATATCTTCACTAGATATATAATTTTCACACTTCAAAAATAAATCAATATTTATTTTTAAACAAATTCTCCTTTTCATTCATAAATTCCATATTGAATTTATAATCCAAAATATCTATGAATATTCGATTTCGATTATTCATTTCAATTTATCTACAAAAAGATAAATTCTTAAGATATTCACTTTATATTGGAAAACATTTCCCTACTTACTTATTCATAAGTAATTCACAAATTTTATTTATTTTCAACACTTGGAAAATATTCAATATACTTCAATCGAAATTAAGTATATATTTCATTCTATTAAGGAAATCATTCTCTTAAACATATTTATTTGGGCCAAAACGAATGTTACGTAAAACATCGTTACGACAACCCAAATTCACTAGTATAGGGATTCGAAATCAAATAGATATATAAATCCCAATACTATACAAAACATTTCCTTTCGGAAATCATTTACTATAACAACAGTGTTATAGTCCATCATTTCCTTCTATTTCTCGAAAACGTTTATTTCAACAATCAATGTTGAAATCTATGGTTTCGAATCTCAACACATTTTAAAATATCGTTAGATCGTTTTAATTCTATTTAAAACATTCACATTCAAAACAATTTCTTTAACGTATTATTCACTATTCAAAAACGTGAATATACTACGTTAACAAATTTCATCAATTCTATGCATTTTATTTCAAAGGATTATTCACAGTCAAAAACGTGAATATATTTCCATAAATAAATCATAACCATTTACTTATAAAAATAAGTCGTTTGTGAATTTATAAAACAACGTTTATAAATTCCATTTCTATTTATTTATAAAAACTTCCTTTTTATAAATCCTTTTATTAACCTATTCCAGTTTATAACTCAATTATAAACTAAAAGTTCATATTATAAGTTAAATACTTATAAAACGATTATTTTACAAAATCGTTCTTTTAAAGACTTTCCAATTTATAAATCTTATAACTTATAAGATTCATTTATTTAACCAAATCTATTCTTTTAATAACTTCACAAAATTTATAAATCTTACTATTTATAAATTTCATTTATAACTTCACCATTTATAATTTATAAATTCCATTCACTTATACAATCTATCTTCACTTCATTCAAACACTTATAAAAACTCGTTTTATAATGTCAATATTCCAATTTATAAATATCCATTTATAAATCTCTTAATATAAATCAATTTATATTATTCTTTAAAACATCTTCAAATTCCTTTATAATTTCACCATTTTGATTTATAAAATAATCAAATTTTTATAAATCCTATATTTAAACTTTTCACAATAAATTTCAGAAATCCCAATTTAACTATTTTATAAAGTCATTAATTCCTTATTTTCAAAAATCAGCTTTTAACTATATTTCTTAAAAATCATAATTTTTATAACTTAAAAAATTATAACGTTTATTTATTTATAATGGATCAATTCCAAAATATAGTATATTCTCAAAAATCACTTTAAAAATCATTTTAAAATCCCAAAATTTGGTCCAATGATGCTACCCACAAATAGTCAATCACGACTACAACGATATCATATATCGATATGAAAATCCATCAAATATCAAAATATCTGAAATCAAATAAAAACTGTTGAGGAATCCAGTTGGATCCCTCCAACCTGTTTTCCTGCATCCACAAACATTAGCACAATACCAATTTCGCTCCAGTACGAAATTATCGCGGTATATGTTCTTATTAAATATTATCCGCTTAATAACGGCGCAATAGGGTCTCATCCGCTAAAAAAATGCGGGGAATCAACAATTGCAATATATACATATGCCAATATATATATATATATATTGATATTATATATAAAACCAATTTCACTGTTTATGAAATATTCGCGGTATATGTTTTTAATAAATAACATCCGCTTACTAACGGCGCATAATGTCTATTTTAACAATCAATAGATATCAATCATCATTCAAACATGCATTCAAATATTTTAAATCTAACTATTTAAAATAAAATCAAAACCGATTCGATTGAGTGAGAAGTTCTCACCTTGATTTTATTTTCGTTTTAGCGATTTATTTCGAATAAAATTAAACGCGCGTTTAATTTTACCCGAAATTCTCACTAACTCCAAACGACTCCAAACCAACTTCATCGCGTAGTGCTCATCCATACGATTCCAATGCAACTGAGTTTGCATTTTTTCGACCTCGTATGAAAAAGTTATGTATTTTTGAAGTTACACGAATTTATGACTAAATTACAACATAAACTTTTATATTTAAAACCCTACATTAAATCAGAGCCACACGATCCAAGCTCCCCTTCATCATAGCCGCTCCCTATTCATCTTCCCCCACGTTCTATCTACAGCATAGAGGCCGAACGCACAAACCCATAAACGTAGATTAGGGTTTAAATTTTTGACATCAATACACGACGAAACTTCATCACGTAGGCACCAAATCGAAGCCACCAACCTAAGCTACCCACGGCCAGAACCCCCCTAAGCTCGGCCTCATCATGTGCCTAGGGTTGCGTGCGCAACTGGCCATGAACGGCCCCACTTTGCTCCTCCATCGTCGCTCCAAATTCGATCATCACCGTATGGAATCGAAGCTCTCGTCGAGCTCTTCGACTTTGTAGTTGAGCACTTCGCGTAATTCCTTACGGATTGAGAGAGATTAATGAATGAATTTTGACAAATTCTGGCCCTTGGTTGTATAAGTGGCGGCTAGGGTTTTGTAACCTAATTTTATTTTTATTTTTTTTAAAATTATGAAGGGGTGGGTGTATTTATAGAGAAACGATCGACACTATTCATCCGGAAATTCTGAACTCCGATTTACGCGCCGTAACCAGCGTTTCTAAGGTTTACCCCGCGTTCCGGACACAATGGAACAGGTTTCGGAAGCTAATTCAGAAGTATGTGCGAGTTATGGCTGCAAACGCTCAATTTAAATTAAACCGATTTAAATCGATTTCTAGGCGTTTTAATTTATACCGGACAAACGGTAAATCCAATTGACTTGAAATTTGAAATCTTACAATAATATCACATTACGGATCCGATGAAACTGGTTTCGTCGAAATCCGAGACTTTTTGAAAAATGGCTATTTTCACTCGCCAAATTAAAATTAAAAATAAATCGATGCGTTTCGAGCTGTCACGCTCAAACGATAACTCCGATTGACACGAAAATTGAAATCCGGTAATAACTAACTATTACGGATCCAATGGAACTGGTTTCGTTTAATTCTGAGACTGTTCAAAAATTGACTATTTTACAGTCGATTATTAAATATTAAAATATTCAATTTTCACAAATTAACTCTTAATTCGATTTTAAAAGTTCTAAAATATCATTCTAACTTCAATATGATAAAATAAAATTTTACAAATCATTTTCAATCATATTTAACTCAATTTTCAATTATTTCCATAATTTCACATATTAAATTATCGATTTAATTATCCAATTAAATCCAATAATTCAAATAAAAATTTATTTGACTAATAAATTCACTTCTTAATATTTAAAATTAATTAAATATTCAAATTTTAATTTCTAAAAATTCTGGGTCGTTACAATCTTCCCCCCTTAAAAGAATTTCGTCCTCGAAATTATTAAATAAGAAAATTATAGAATTTATTAATTTTCCCAAAATCCATAGTCAAACTTCTTACAATACTTTACTAAGTTTTCAAATCATACTTAGTTATCTTTTCAAAAACAACTACTATTGTTTAACTTTCAATTCCAAATCAAAATTAAAGTTTTCAAAAATTTCCCAAATTTCTCAAAAATTTTCTAACGCCTTAAATTTCCGGAAAAATTCGCCATAGTCTCCTTTGCGCGGCTCGATCCGAAAAAAAAATGACAGTATATATATCACAAATATACATCTCATCAAGTAATGAGGCATCCCGAAGGGAAAAAAATGTAAAAGTACGATATGTAATCCGAGATATGTACCTTATATTTTATTAGCAAGCATATACGGCTAATATAGCGCGAAAGCGAGCTCCAAATGCGAAGCAAACGCGATCCGCACCTACTAATCACTCAACAAACAACATGAGAAACATGTATATAGGCAATAATATCGATATACAACATATAGCAACATAATACTATATATGCCACATAGCAATGCATTAAAAGCAATGTATTCAACCATCAACCAACTAAATACTCATTCATATTCTCATTAATATTCAATGAATTGGTTTTCTCAGTTTAATCACATTTGATTCATTAACAGTGGATGTTCTTACTAACATTCATTTTCAATTAGTTTATATTTACTAATTCATATTCAAGTTGGTTCACTTCCAAATCAAATTCAATTCTATTCAAATTTCCCTTAACTTCCAATTGAATTTCAATTACTTTAGCTTCCAATTTTATTAATTTAATTTCATTAACACTTAATGAATTATATACAATCAACTAACAATCATATAACAATCAATGTTTATTAATTACAACCAAATTCTTTTGCTTACAATTGGTTTAATTTAATTGATTTTCATTCAATTATTCAACTTTCTAATATCATTAGATTTTAATGAATTAACACTTACATTCATTATTTCATATCAATTATTCACATTTAATTGATTAATATTCAATCCATTCATTCAATTCTATTACAAAATCGAATTTCATTTATATAACTCAAGTTCATATTCATAAATATATTCATATAGTTTCACTTGTTATATATATAAGTTTATTCACAATTGTAAATCACATTAATTATAATTCAATTCTTATAATTCTTTTCACTTATACAATTATTCTTTAATTTAAATTATTCAAACAACCTAACAATCAACTTATATATTTTAATAATTCTGAAAAATTATTTCTTTATATATAAAATATAATCAAGTAAAATTATTTCATTTACCCAATTTAAAAACAATATTGTGTCGAATTGTTCTATTCAAGTGTTTAGAAACCCCTTCGATTCAGTTTCGAAGCTGCGCCGACGAAGGTTCATATGCCACTCAACAAACCAATCATCACAATATAAAACAATTTTATTTTTTATTCACTAACAAATACGCTCTCATAGCTATTATTACACTCAAACTCAATCTAGAGTACTACTGACTCTATCTCTAATGAGTAATACCCAACAGAACCATGGTTGTCGCTTAACCATAAGCTCTGATACCAAATGTAACGCCCCGAAAATTTTCGACTTTCGAAAATTCAGCATCGATACTCACTTTATCAACTGCCGAGAAATCGAAGGCCGGAAACACGGAATGTTATGGTTTTAAAAAAAGAAAAAGACATAAGAAGACAGAAAATAGAGAAAGAAAACAGAAAATCAGAAAATAGAGAATTTGAAAATAGAAGAGAAGAAAGATAGAGAAGAGATAGAAAAACATAAAGAAAACGGAACAACATATAATAATAAATGAATAATCTTTAAACAAAGAACTATATCAGTTATTACATTTTATACATTTCATTACATCATATCATCAGAGTGTATAACAACATCAACAACAAACAGTGCAGCGGAAAAAGAAATACTATATACTAGTATTACGCCATGCCATCCAGCTTGCCTCCAGCAACTCCAGAATATCCAGAATATCCTGATAAACCTAACTCTTGACTGCCCGTGTGGAAATTGGTGGGCACCCAGAGTTTAGGAAGGAAAACAATAAACTCCAAGTCAGTCATGTGACTGGTGTGAGAACTCAAAACAGTTTATTTATCTTTAAAAATCAAATAGAGGGATATTTTTAAGTTCAATTCGCAATGCTTTTAAAAATGAGACTACCATAAGGCCTCCCGCACACACACACATGCAAACGCAGAATCGGAGGAGATTTCTCCTTATGATAGTCAAAGATGCTTGATACGCATTAAAAAGAACATTTGATATTATTACTAGTGCATAGTGTAGGAAAAATTTATTTCGAAAGTAGAATATAAATCTTAGCCAACATACGACCATTATCGTATGCCTACTATAGCTACTATCCAAACAGTGGTGACCACCATAAGTGAATGGAAGGTTCTACAACTAATACCGTAAAAGTTTCGTATTGGGAATTGGATTTCCAACGAATGATCAGGCCAAGGAACTTCCCATTGCCACATGAGAATGCCTCTGGATGGACATCCCCGAGAACCAAACCGGATCTCTACCAACACAAGGCCGGGTTACCCCTAACTGAGTAACAACTGACCGAATATGCCATCCCCCGGTCCTTTGGGACCTTTATCACCGAGCGCTCATAATCAATTCACACAATCATAACAAAGTGTTTTCAACATGAGTAAGTATCTGGGCTCCATACCATGATACCACCCTTTTCCAGAAGGAAATGGACACATCCTAAAGGGCGCTACCCCTCATAACCTTGCTGCTTCTTTCCTGTTTTGACCATTCACGGGGTGTGAGGCTCGACGAAGTCACGTCCACAAAAACATACTTTATACAAAAGCCATGCTTTGGGTCAACAAATGATCAACACAATGATCACAAGGATAGACGATCAAATAAACGATCCTATCACAAATAATCAACACAATGATCATTTCAGCATCACTCAGCATGTCACATTACCAAATTGGGAATATATCGCTGATAACTTCAACTATATAACCTTTGAGCTCGTACGTCTCAAAGAAGGGTGTTAAGCTAAAAGAATAAATTCTCCGCCACCAACAGAAATATATTTGAAAGAAATCGGCTTTATATCTCAACTTGTAATGTCAGACATACAATCCATACATGTCTGTTCCGGGCTCGAACAAAACCGAAGGCACTTACAAAGAAGTCCTTGCAATCCGGATATTCACAATCCTGATCGGATTCACCATCACATATGGAGAACTCAATACCGTAGCTACTCGGTGCAGAGTCAATCGACAGGTCATCCTATCGCTTTTGCAAATACCGGGTCTTCAACACCGATCTTCAAATGCAATTCACAACGACGTATCACATATTCGGAATGGGTTATACGACCCCATGGTCCTTTCCCGGTTAACCCGAATAGTGAGCGCTTATTCAAAAATAAGTGTAGCATTCACATTCAAACAAATCATATCAATTACCCATTCAAAGGGAAATATTGATAGTCGGTTATTGAACTATCAATTGATATGCACACATCACCAGATTCCAAATAATTTTCCAAATTATATATTTTTCCAAAATATCTTCACTAGATATATAATTTTCACACTTCAAAAATAAATCAATATTTATTTTTAAACAAATTCTCCTTTTCATTCATAAATTCCATACTGAATTTATAATCCAAAATATCTATGAATATTCGATTTCGATTATTCATTTCAATTTATCTTCAAAAAGATAAATTCTTAAGATATTCACTTTATATTGGAAAACATTTCCCTACTTACTTATTCATAAGTAATTCACAAATTTTATTTATTTTCAACACTTAGAAAATATTCAATATACTTCAATCGAAATTAAGTATATATTTCATTCTATTAAGGAAATCATTCTCTTAAACATATTTATTTGGGCCAAAACGAATGTTACGTAAAACATCGTTACGACAACCCAAATTCACTAGTATAGGGATTCGAAATCAAATAGATATATAAATCTCAATACTATACAAAACATTTCCTTTCAGAAATCATTTACTATAACAACAGTGTTATAGTCCATCATTTCCTTCTATTTCTCGAAAACGTTTATTTCAACAATCAATGTTGAAATCTATGGTTTCGAATCTCAACACATTTTAAAATATCGTTAGATCGTTTTAATTCTATTTAAAACATTCACATTCAAAACAATTTCTTTAACGTATTATTCACTATTCAAAAACGTGAATATACTACGTTAACAAATTTCATCAATTCTATGCATTTTATTTCAAAGGATTATTCACAGTCAAAAACGTGAATATATTTCCATAAATAAATCATAACCATTTACTTATAAAAATAAGTCGTTTGTGAATTTATAAAACAACGTTTATAAATTCCATTTCTATTTATTTATAAAAACTTCCTTTTTATAAATCCTTTTATTAACCTATTCCAGTTTATAACTCAATTATAAACTAAAAGTTCATATTATAAGTTAAATACTTATAAAACGATTATTTTACAAAATCGTTCTTTTAAAGACTTTCCAATTTATAAATCTTATAACTTATAAGATTCATTTATTTAACCAAATCTATTCTTTTAATAACTTCACAAAATTTATAAATCTTACTATTTATAAATTTCATTTATAACTTCACCATTTATAATTTATAAATTCCATTCACTTATACAATCTATCTTCACTTCATTTAAACACTTATAAAAACTCGTTTTATAATGTCAATATTCCAATTTATAAATACCCATTTATAAATCTCTTAATATAAATCAATTTATATTATTCTTTAAAACGTCTTCAAATTCCTTTATAATTTCACCATTTTGATTTATAAAATAATCAAATTTTTATAAATCCTATATTTAAACTTTTCATAATAAATTTCAGAAATCCCAATTTAACTATTTTATAAAGTCATTAATTCCTTATTTTCAAAAATCAGCTTTTAGCTATATTTCTTAAAAATCATAATTTTTATAACTTAAAAAATTATAACGTTTATTTATTTATAATGGATCAATTCCAAAATATAGTATATTCTCAAAAATCACTTTAAAAATCATTTTAAAATCCCAAAATTTGGTCCAATGATGCTACACACCAAATAGTCAATCACGACTACAACGATATCATATATCGATATGAAAATCCATCAAATATCAAAATATCTGAAATCAAATAAAAACTGTTGAGGAATCCAGTTGGATCCCTCCAACCTGTTTTCCTGCATCCACAAACATTAGCACAATACCAATTTCGCTCCAGTATGAAATTATCGCGGTATATGTTCTTATTAAATATTATCCGCTTAATAACGGCGCAATAGGGTTTCATCCGCTAAAAAATGCGGGGAATCAACAATTGCAATATATACATATGCCAATATATATATATATATATATATATTGATATTATATATAATACCAATTTCACTGTTTATGAAATATTCGCGGTCTATGTTTTTAATAAATAACATCCGCTTACTAACGGCGCATAATGTCTATTTTAACAATCAATAGATATCAATCATCATTCAAACATGCATTCAAATATTTTATATCTAACTATTTAAAATAAAATCGAAACCGATTCGATTGAGTGAGAAGTTCTCACCTTGATTTTATTTTCGTTTTAGCGATTTATTTCGAATAAAATTAAACGCGCGTTTAATTTTACCCGAAATTCTCACTAACTCTAAACGACTCCAAACCAACTTCATCGCGTAGTGCTCATCCATACGATTCCAACGCAACTGAGTTTGCATTTTTTCGACCTCGTATGAAAAAGTTATGTATTTTTGAAGTTACACGAATTTATAACTAAATTACAACATAAACTTTTATATTTAAAACCCTACATTAAATCAGAGCCACACGATCCAAGCTCCCCTTCATCATAGCCGCTCCCTATTCATCTTCCCCCACGTTCTATCTACAGCATGAGGCCGAACGCACAAACCCATAAACGTAGATTAGGGTTTAAATTTTTGACATCAATACACGACGAAACTTCATCACGTAGGCACCAAATCGAAGCCACCAACCTAAGCTACCCACGGCCAGAACCACCCTAAGCTCGGCCTCATCATGTGCCTAGGGTTGCGTGCGCAACTGGCCATGAACGGCCCCACTTTGCTCCTCCATCGTCGCTCCAAATTCGATCATCACCGTATGGAATCGAAGCTCTCGTCGAGCTCTTCGACTTTGTAGTTGAGCACTTCGCGTAATTCCTTACGGATTGAGAGAGATTAATGAATGAATTTTGACAAATTCTGGCCCTTGGTTGTATAAGTGGCGGCTAGGGTTTTGTAACCTAATTTTATTTTTATTTTTTTTAAAATTATGAAGGGGTGGGTGTATTTATAGAGAAACGATCGACACTATTCATCCGGAAATTCCAAACTCCGATTTACGCGCCGTAACCAGCGTTTCTAAGGTTTACCCCGCGTTCCGGACACAATGGAACAGGTTTCGGAAGCTAATTCGGAAGTATGTGCGAGTTATGGCTGCAAACGCTCAATTTAAATTAAACCGATTTAAATCGATTTCTAGGCGTTTTAATTTATACCGGACAAACGGTAAATCCAATTGACTTGAAATTTGAAACCTTACAATAATATCACATTACGGATCCGATGAAACTGGTTTCGTTGAAATCCGAGACTTTTTGAAAAATGGCTATTTTCACTCGCCAAATTAAAATTAAAAATAAATCGATGCGTTTCGAGCTGCCACGCTCAAACGATAACTCCGATTGACACGAAAATTGAAATCCGGTAATAACTAACTATTACGGATCCAATGGAACTGGTTTCGTTCAATTCTGAGACTGTTCAAAAATTGACTATTTTACAGTCGATTATTAAAAATTAAAATATTCAATTTTCACAAATTAACTCTTAATTTGATTTTAAAAGTTCTAAAATATCATTCTAACTTCAATATGATAAAATAAAATTTTACAAATCATTTTCAATCATATTTAACTCAATTTTCAATTATTTCCATAATTTCACATATTAAATTATCGATTTAATTATCCAATTAAATCCAATAATTCAAATAAAAATTTATTTGACTAATAAATTCACTTCTTAATATTTAAAATTAATTAAATATTCAAATTTTAATTTCTAAAAATTCTGGGTCGTTACATCCGATCAGGATTGTGGATATCCGGATTGCAAGGACTTCTTTGTAAGTGCCTTCGGTTTTGTTCGATCCCGGAACAGACTTGTATGGATTGTATGTCTGACATTATAATTTGAGATATAAAGCCGATTTCTTTCAAATATTTTTCTTTTGGTGGCGGAGAATTTATTCTTTTAGCTTAACACCCTTCTCTGAGACGTACGAGCTCAGAGGTTATGTAGTTGAAGGTTATCAGCGATATATTCCCAATTTGGTAATGTGACATGCTGAGTGTTGCTGAAATGATCATTGTGTTGATTATTTATGATAGGATCATTTGTTTGATCGTCTATCTTGGTGATCATTTCTATGATCATTTGTTGACCCAAAGCATGGCTTTTGTATAAAGTATGTTTTTGTGGACGAGACTTCGTCGAGCCTCACACCCCGGAAATGGTCAAAACAGGAAAGATGCGGCAAGGTTACGAGGGGTAGCGCCCTTTAGGATATGTGCATTTCCTTCTGGAAAAGGGTGGTATCATGGTATGGAGCCCAGATACTTACTCATGTTGAAACACTTTATTATTATGATTGTGTGAATTGATTAGAGAGCTCTCGGATAAAGTCCCAAAGGACCGGGGGATGGCATATTCGGTCAGTTGTTACTCAGTTAGGGGTAACCCGGCCTTGTGTTGGCAGAGATCCGGTTTGGTTCTCGGGGATGTCCATCCAGAGGCATTCTCATGTGGCAATGGGAAGTTCCTTGGCCTGACCATTTGTTGGAAATCCAATTCCCAATACGAAACCTTGTACGGTATTAGTTGTAGAACCTGCCATTCACTTATGGTGGTCACCACTGTTTGGATGGTAGCTATAGTAGGCATAGTTCGAAATGTCTATGTCGGCTAAGATTTATATCTTTATTTTCGAAATGATTTTCCTCTACACTATGCACTAGTAATAATATCAAATGTTATTTTAAATGCATATCAAGCATCTTTGACTATCATAAGGAGAAATCTCCTCCGATTCTGCGTTTGCATGTGTGTGTGTGCGGGAGGCCTTATGGTAGTCTCATTTTTAAAAGCATTGCGAATTGATTTTAAAAATATTTCTCTATTTTGATTTTAAAGATAAATAAACTGTTTTGAGTTCTCACACCAGTCACATGACTGACTCGGAGTTTATTGGTTTCCTTCCTAAACTCTGGGTGCCCACCAATTTCCACACGGGCAGTTAAGAGTTAGGTATATCAGGATATTCTGGATATTCTGGAGTTGCTGGAGGCAAGCTGGATGGCATGGCGTATTACTAGTATATAGTATTTCTTTTTCGCTGTTTGTTGTTGTATATTGATTATACACTCTGATGATATGATGTAATGAAATGTAATGTAATGTAATAACTGATATAGTTCTTTATTTAAAGATTATTCATTTATTATTATATGTTGTTCCGCTGCGATTGTGAGATTCTGATGTTGTTCAGTTGTTTTCTTTCTTTCCGTTCTATTTTCTATGTTCTGTTTTCTTTTCCCTCTATTTTCCTACTCTTCTTCTCTCTTTTTCTTTTCTTAAATTCTTTTTAAAACCCTCAGTGTTCGATTTTCCGGCATCTGATTTATCGGCATTCGATACAGTGGACGTATTGATATCGATTTTCGGAGGTCGAAGAATCGGGTCCTGACAATGTGGTATCAGAGCATATGGTTAAGCGACAACCATGGTTCTGTTGGGTATTACTCGTTAGAGATAGAGTCAGCAGTACTCTAGAATGAGTTTGAGCGTAATAATAGCTATGAGAGCGTATTTGTTAGTGAATATAAAATTGTTTTATATTGTGATGATTGGTTTGTTGAGTGGTATATGAACCTTCGTCGGCGCAGCCTCGAAACTGAATCGAAGGGGTTTCTAAACACTTGAATAGAACAATTCGACATAGTATTGATTTTAAATTGGGTAAATAAAATAATTTTACCTTGATTATATTTTATATATAAAGGAATAATTTTTCAGAATGATTAAAGTGTATATAAGTTGATTGTTTGGTTGTTTGAATAATCTAAATAAAAGAATTATTGTATAAGTATAAAGAATTATAAGAATTGAATTATAATTAAAGTGATTTACAATTGTGAAATAAACTTATATATATAAGAAGTGAAACTATATGAATATATTTATGAATATGAGTTGTAAATAATAAAAATGAATTTAAA
This sequence comes from Allium cepa, assembly GCA_030765085.1. Taxonomy (NCBI): domain Eukaryota; kingdom Viridiplantae; phylum Streptophyta; class Magnoliopsida; order Asparagales; family Amaryllidaceae; genus Allium; species Allium cepa. The sequence goes on from CM060935.1 coordinate 969,492,906, forward strand.
GTTAAACGGAAATTTACTTTAGAATTGGAATAATGAATGTAAGTGTTAATTCATTAAAATCTAATGTTATTAGAAGTTGAAAGAGTGATTGAAAATCAATTTAATTAAACCAATTGAAAGTGATGGTGTTAAACCAAAATGAATGAATATAAGCAAAGGAATTTGGTTGTAATAAATATACATTGGTTGTTATATGATTGTTAGTTGATTGTATAAAATTCATTAAGAATTAATGAAATTGAAAGCTAAAGTAATTGAAATTCAATTGGAGGTTAAGTGAATCTTAAATAGAATTGAATTTGATTTGGAAGTGAACCAACTTGAATATGAATTAGTGAATATAAACTAATTAAGAATGAATGTTAGTAAAAACATCCACTATTAATGAGTCAAATGTGATTAAATTGAAAACCTAATTCATTGAATATTGATGAGAATATAAATGAATATTTAGTTGGTTGATGGTTGAATATATATTGCTATTGAATGCATTGCTATGTGGCATATATAGTTATTATGTTGCTATACGTTGTATATCGATACTATTTGCCTATATGCATGTTCTCATGTTGTTTGTTGAGTGTTTAGTAGGTGCGGATCGCGTTTGCTTCGCATTTGGAGCTCGCTTTCGCGCTATATTAGTCGTATATGCTTGCTAATAAAATATAAGGTAATATCTCGGATTAAATATCGTACTTTTACACTTTTTCCCTTCGGGATGCCTCATTACTTGATGAGATGTATATTTGTGATATATATATACTGTCATTTTTTTTTTCGGATCGAGCCGCGCAAAGGAGACTATGGCGAATTTTTCCGAAAATTTAAGGCGTTAGAAAAATTTGAGAAAAATTTGGAAAATTTTGAAAACTTAACTTTGATTTTGGAATTGAAAGTCAAACAAGATAGTTGTTTTTGAAAAGGATAACTAAGTATGATTGGAAAACTTAGTAAAATATTGTAAGAAGTTTAACTATGGATTTTGAGAAAATTAATAGGTTCTGTAACTTTTCTTACTTGTTAATTTCGAGGACGAAATTCTTTTAAGGGGGGAAGATTGTAACGACCCAGAATTTTATTTATTTAAAATTTGAATATTTAATTGAATTTAAATATTAATAAGTGAAATTTATGAGTCGAATAAATTTATTTCGAATAATTGGATTTAATTGGATAATTAAATCGATAATTTAATATGTTAAATTATGGAAATAATTGAAAATTGGGTTAAATATGATTGAAAATGATTTGTAAAATTTTATTTTATCATATGGAAGTTAGAATGATATTTTAGAACTTTTAAAATCGAATTAAAAGTTAATTTGTGAAAATTGAATATTTTAATATTTAAATCGACTGTAAAATAGCCAATTTTTGAACAGTCTCAGAATTGAACGAAACTAGTTCCATTGGATCCGTAATAGTTAGTTATTACCGGATTTCAATTTTCGTGTCAATCGGAGTTATCGTTTGAGCGTGGCAGCTCGAAACGCATCGAATTGTTTTTAATATTAATTTGGCGAGTGAAAATAGTCATTTTTCAAAAAGTCTCGGATTTCGACGAAACTAGTTTCATCGGATCCATAATGTAATATTATTGTATGGTTTCAAATTTCGTGTCAATTGGATTTACCGTTTGTCCGGTAAAATTAAAACGCCTAGAAAATCGTTTAAATCGGTTTAATTTAAATCGATCGTTTATTGCCATATCTCACACAGATGACCGAATTAGCTTTCAAAACCTGTTCCATTGTGTCTGGAACGCGGGGTAAACCCTAGAAACGCTGGTTACGGCGCGTAAATCGGAGTTCGGAATTTCCGGAATGAATAGTGTTTCGTTCGTTTCCTATAAATAGACCAACACCCCCCTTCATAAATAAAAAAAATATATCAAAACCCTAATCAAAACTGCAGCCGCCACTACCATGATCAAAGGCCAGAAACTCACGAATTTCATTCCTTAATCTCTTCCAATCCGTGAAGTTTTAGCCAAAATTATTAACTACAACATTGAAGAGGAAGGAGAGCTCTACGATTCTATACGGATTTGATCGCGAATGGAGCAGTGTGGTGGTCGTTGGGGAGCCATGAAGGCAGGCCGTTCGGCCTCGATTTGCGTGCAACATACATGGCCGAGCTCAAGGGGGAGGTAGGCGTGGGTAGAGGAGGAGATTAGCTTCATGATGGCGCTCCCTGATCGAGTTTTAATCAAGCGAAGAGGTTGCAAATTTTAACCCTAAGTAAGCTTATGGGTTCGGCCTCTTCATGTTACTGGAACATGATAACGAGAGGGTGGAAGATGAAGGTGCGTACGGCTATGATGGAGAGGAGCTTGGATCCAATGGCCAGAAACTGTTATAGGTTTAAATATAAAAATTTATGTTGTAAATTAGTAAATATAAATACGTGTAAACTTCATAATTTCATAACTTTTTCATACGAGGTCGAAAACGCGCGAAACCAGTCGCGTTGGAATCGTATCGACGAGCACTACGCGATGGAATTGGATTGGAGTCGTTTGGAGTTAGTGAGAATTTTGGGTAAAATTAAACGTCCGTTTAATTTTATTCGAAATAAATCGCTAAAACGAAATTGAAATCAAGGTGAGAACTTCTCACTCAATCGAATCAGTTTCGATTTTATTTTAAATAGTTAGATTTAAAATTGTTGAATGCATGTTTGAATGATGATTGATATCTATTTATTGATAAAATAGACATTATGCGCCGTTAGTAAGCGGATGTTATTTAATAAAAACATATACCGCGAATATTTCATAAACAGTGAAATTGGTATTATATATAATATCAATATATATATATATATTGGCATATGTATATATTGCAGTTGTTGATTTCCCCGCATTTTTTAGCGGATGAGACCCTATTGCGCCGTTATTAAGCGGATAATATTATTAAAAACATATACCGCGATAATTTCGTACTGGAGCGAAATTGGTATTGTGCTAATGTTTGTGGATGCAGGAAAACAGGTTGGAGGGATCCAACTGGATTCCTCAACAGTTTTTATTTGATTTCAGATATTTTGATATTTGATGGATTATCATATAGATATATGATATCGTTGTAGTCGTGATTGACTATTTGGTGTGTAGCATCATTGGACCAAATGTTGGGATTTTAAAATGATTTTTAAAGTAATTTTTGAGAAAATACTATATTTTTGGAATTGATCCATTTTAAATAAATAACGTTATAATTTTTAATGTTATAAAATTATGATTTTTGAGAAATATAGTTAAAAGCTGATTTTTGAAAATAAGGAATTAATGACTTTATAAAATAGTTTAAATTGGGAAATTTGAATTTATTGTGAAAAGTTTAAATATAGGATTTATAAAATTTAACTATTTTATAAATCAAAGAAAATGGTGAAATTATAAAGGAATTTAAAGACGTTTTAAAATAGTAATATAAATTGATGTATATTAAGAGATTTATAAATGATATTTATAAATTGAAATATTGACAATTATAAAACGAGTTTTTATAAGTGTTTGAATGAAGTGAAAATGAGTTTCATAAATTGAATGAAATTCATAGAATTATAAACGGTGAAGTTATAAATGGAATTTTATAAGCAGTAGGTTTATAAAATTTATTAAGTTGTTAAAATAATGGTTTTGGATAAATAAATGAATCTTATAGGTTATAAGATTTATAATTATGAAGTTTAAAAAAAACGATTTTGTAAAATAATCGTTTTATAAGCATTTAACTTATAATATGAACTTTTGGTTTATAATTGAGTTATAAATCGTATAGGTTAATAAAGGAGATGTATAAGAAGGAAGTTCTTATAAAACAAATAGAAATAGAATTTATAAACGTTGTTTTATAAATTTCGCAAACGACTTATGTTGATAAGTAAATTGTTATAACTTATTTATGGAGTTATATTCACGTTTTAGACAGTGAATAATCCTTTGTAATAAAATGCATAGAATTGATGAAATTTGTTAACAAAATATATTCACGTTTTTGAATAGTGAATAATATGGAAAAAAAATTTGTTTTGGATGTGATGTTTTAAATAGAATTAAAACGATCTAATGATGTTTTAAAATGTGTTGAGATTCGAAACCATAGATGTCAATTATTGTTGAAATAGACGTTTTCGAGAAATAAAAGGAAATGGTGGACTATAACACTGTTGTTATAGTAAATGATTTCCGAAAGGAAATGTTTTGTATAGTATTGGGATTTATATATCTATTTTAATTTCGAATCCCTATACTAGTGATTTTGGGTTGTCGTAACGATGTTTTACGTAACATTCGTTTTGGACCAAATAAATATGTTAAAGAGAATGATTTCCTTAAAAAAATGAAATATATACTAAATTTCGATTCAAGTATATTGAATATTTTCCAAAGGTTGAAAATAAATAGGTTTGTGAATTACTTATGAATAAATAAGTATGGAAATGTTTTTTGTCAATGTGAAATGAAACGTTTTGAGAATTTATCTTTTTGAAGATAAATTGAAATCGTATATGCATGGATATTTTGGAATATAAATTCACTATTGAATTTATAAAAGAAAGTGGAATTTGTTTAAAAATAAATATTGATTTATTTTTGAAGTATTGAAATTATATATCTTGTAAAGATATTTTGGAAAGTAAATATGGAAAATTATTTGGAATCGGGTGATGTGTGCATATCCATTGATAGTTCAATAGCCGACTATCAATATTTCCCTTTGAACGGGTATTTGATGTGATTTGTTTGAATTTGAATGCCACACTTATTTTTGAATAAGCGCTCACTATTCGGGTTAACCGGAGAGGACCATGGGGTCGTATAACCCATTCCGAATATGTGATACGTCGATATGAATTGCATTTGAAGATCGGTGTTAAAGACCAGATATTTGCGAGAGCGATAGGATGACCTGTCGATTGACTCTGCACCGAGTTGCTCCGGTATAGAGTTCTCCATATGTGATGGGGAATCCGATCAGGATTGTGGATATCCGGATTGCAAGGACTTCTTTGTAAGTGCCTTCGGTTTTGTTCGATCCCGGAACAGACTTGTATGGATTGTATGTCTGACATTACAATTTGAGATATAAAGCCGATTTCTTTCAAATATATTTCTGTTGGTGGCGGAGAATTTATTCTTTTAGCTTAACACCCTTCTCTGAGACATACGAGCTCAGAGGTTATGTAGTTGAAGGTTATCAGCGATATATTCCCAATTTGGTAATGTGACATGCTGAGTGTTGCTGAAATGATCATTGTGTTGATTATTTATGATAGGATCATTTGTTTGATCGTCTATCTTGGTGATCATTTCTATGATCATTTGTTGACCCAAAGCATGGCTTTTGTATAAAGTATGTTTTTGTGGATGAGACTTCGTCGAGCCTCACACCCCGGAAATGGTCAAAACAGGAAAGATGCGGCAAGGTTATGAGGGGTAGCGCCCTTTAGGATATGTGCATTTCCTTCTGGAAAAGGGTGGTATCATGGTATGGAGCCCAGATACTTACTCATGTTGAAACACTTTATTATTATGATTGTGTGAATTGATTAGAGAGCTCTCGGATAAAGTCCCAAAGGACCGGGGGATGGCATATTCGGTCAGTTGTTACTCAGTTAGGGGTAACCCGGCCTTGTGTTGGCAGAGATCCGGTTTGGTTCTCGGGGATGTCCATCCAGAGGCATTCTCATGTGGCAATGGGAAGTTCCTTGGCCTGACCATTTGTTGGAAATCCAATTCCCAATACGAAACCTTGTACGGTATTAGTTGTAGAACCTGCCATTCACTTATGGTGGTCACCACTGTTTGGATGGTAGCTATAGTAGGCATAGTTCGAAATGTCTATGTCGTCTAAGATTTATATCTTTATTTTCGAAATGATTTTCCTCTACACTATGCACTAGTAATAATATCAAATGTTATTTTAAATGCGTATCAAGCATCTTTGACTATCATAAGGAGAAATCTCCTCCGATTCTGCGTTTGCATGTGTGTGTGTGCGGGAGGCCTTATGGTAGTCTCATTTTTAAAAGCATTGCGAATTGATTTTAAAAATATTTCTCTATTTTGATTTTAAAGATAAATAAACTGTTTTGAGTTCTCACACCAGTCACATGACTGACTCGGAGTTTATTGTTTTCCTTCCTAAACTCTGGGTGCCCACCAATTTCCACACGGGCAGTTAAGAGTTAGGTATATCAGGATATTTTGAATATTCTGGAGTTGCTGGAGGCAAGCTGGATGGCATGGCGTATTACTAGTATATAGTATTTCTTTTCCGCTGTTTGTTGTTGTATATTGATTATACACTCTGATGATATGATGTAATGAAATGTAATGTAATGTAATAACTGATATAGTTCTTTATTTAAAGATTATTCATTTATTATTATATGTTGTTCCGCTGCGATTGTGAGATTCTGATGTTGTTCAGTTGTTTTCTTTCTTTCCGTTCTATTTTCTATGTTCTGTTTTCTTTTCCCTCTATTTTCCTACTCTTCTTCTCTCTTTTTCTTTTCTTAAATTTTTTTTAAAACCCTCAGTGTTCGGTTTTCCGGCATCTGATTTATCGGCATTCGATACAGTGGACGTATTGATATCGATTTTCGGAGGTCGAAGAATCGGGTCCTGACAGAAGGTAAGTATGTAATAAATAAATAGAAACGTGAAATTTTTCATAAGTGATAAATTGGTAAATTTAAGGAATGGAAATAAAGATGTGTTAATGTAAAACTTAATAAATGGAAATTTGAAAGGAAAGGTCAGGTGAGATATTGGAATCGGTTATAATTGGTTATGAGGTTGAAACGTAAGAAACGAATGTAGTTACTTAATTAGCTAAAGGAACAATAATAATATAGTTAACGGTAATTTAATAAAAGCAGAAGTATTTAAGAATTGTAACGGAAAGGGTGAGTGTAATAATGAAATAAATAGGATTGTAAATTTATGCATAGTGTAGTAATCGATATAATGGAAAGTATGAACCCAAGTATATGAATTAATTTAGAATGTTAATCGCAATTAGCGTGTATATTGGTAGAAAATAATAACATGGAAATAGGGTAGTCAATGCAAAGGAAAGATGAAAATTTGAACATATTAATGTAATAAAGGGTAAAACAAATGTTATCTTTGTTTATTGAATAATAAATGATTAGATAAAAAGGATTTGGAGTTAAATCAAGTTAATTTATTGAAATAAATTATAATTAATTGAATTTATTGTGAATGAAATTAAGTACTACATTATTTGAAATTAAGATAAAATAAGGATATTAATGCACTATGGTATAAACCATGAATATTTATATCCTAAAATGAAATCAAATGAATAACTAGATAGGGTTAAGAGTATGGATTTGATTATAGGGAAATTGAACACTGTAATAAGTGTTATAACGAACGTTGAATTGTCATATAAACTTGTATTAAATCATGGTAAAAGTCCAAGTGATTAAAAAGGATGAATTGGTTAGTTTATAAATATTGAATAAAAAGGCGATTAATTAATTTAATATTAATATATTTAATTAATAGGAAGTAATTGTTCTACTTCTCATTACATTCATTTAGCTCATTTTGAAACTTAATCAACTGAAATTAATGTAATTGAAAATTTTCAATTAATAGGAGAGAGAATAGTAATTGTAATAGGTGCAATTAAAAGCAGCTTATGTTTTGTGAAAATATAAGGAAAGTTTTGATTCAATGAAAAAAACATTTACATCAAATAAAATGAATGTTTCATCTGTGAATGTAGGTTTAATTTCATTAAAATAAAGAATAGAAAGATTAATTTTAAAGAAAGAAATATATGTTTATTTGAACTGTGTTTTAGCTTACAGATTGATTACAAGAATAGGAAAGTAATCTATTTATTACTTGTGTATAAACAATAAATTTATAAACGTGTTTAAAGAAACAATTGTTCTATTTATTTATTTTTATCCATTTTAGTTGTCTGTTTTAAAATTTAACTTTGTAAGTAACTGCAGTTAATGTAATTCAAATGTTTTAATTAAAAGGAAAGGAAACGTTGATTGCAATTAATAGATTTAATAAAATAAACACACGTTTTGTGTTAAACAAAAATGGTGTTTTAATGGAAATAAAAGATCATTTTGAGAAAAAAAATTGAACGTTTTCATTTTTAAGGTAAGTATAAATATTTTATTATGCGTAGATTAAAAACCTAAATGCGTACAAAATTCTACTTTCGTTTGCAAACTTTTCCATTCCTACGTACATTTCCTTATCTATTATTAATTCCTGAAGCTTTAATAAGAAAACGTGACATTTATTTTTGTCCCTCCACATTCATTTCCTAATTATAAATAACTTACATCTTATTTCCTCTTTTACATTTTGTTTCTCCTAACACCTCATATTCAAAAGCTCTTATTCTTGCAAATCCAAAAGCATTCTTTTATAAAAATGATTTTTTTTTTCATTTTTCTACACTTCCTGTCCTCATCTTAGTTGTTCTTCAATCTTTTCCTGAAGCCTCATCTTGAGAAAACGTAAGTATTAAATTTTTTTTATTTATATATATTTTTAACGCGTACTAATTTTATTTTAATAATATTTCTTGTAACATGAATATCTTTTGCGTATAAACTTTGATTCACGCGCGATTTCTTCTGTTGGATTCAAATTTATATTCTGGACAACATGAAATTGATTTAGTTGAATTTGAAGATTGTTGAGTTTTGCGCTTCCGTTTGGATTTTTATGGGCTAAAATCAAAGGTGGGTGTTTTAACCCACTCACAACTTCTAATATTTCATATGTTTGTTAAATTAAATTTTGATGTGATTTAAAATTTATCAATGATTGTCTGGGCATATATTTAATCATCATCTCAGTTAGATTGCATTTATTTAAAATAAACTGTTATTTAATTTATTTTTGCATATAAACTGCCAGTTAAATTTTTATTTATTTATTATAGCATATAACTGCCAGTTAAACAGTTTTAATTTATTATTGAATATAAACTGCTAGTTAATACTTGTTGTTTATTATCCGTTCTATAGTGATGTTATTGTTTATATTGGATGATGATTGTTATAAATGGTTGATGGTTGATATTGGATGAATGAATGCTGTATTTTATATTGTATAAACTGCAAGTTATTGTGCATTTTCATTTCATTCGCGATTGCGGTTTGAAATGATATACAATCGTAATTTTTATTTTAAATTGCAGATTGAAATGATAAATATTTGTATCACTTAACCATAGGGTAGAAAATTATATACAGACACCGTGGTCTATATATAAAAATATTTTGAAAGGATTTCTATGGTTTTGGAAAGAAAATACGGTTTAATAACTATTAATTTTTGATAATATATAAATACTATTTTATATATATGTATATATATAGTCGAATTCTTGAATTTAAGCTATGTATAAAATTGATTTATAAAAAAATGAGTTTAAAAATGAAGTAGATTGTTTTATATTATATGGTTAAGTACCTATTTATGATAGTGTATATATATAGTTTTTAAATGACTTAAATAAAAATTAAGTTGGAAATAAATGTGAAATTTGTTTGAATTGAATTATTTAAGAATTATACTCGGAAAATTTGGTTTGAAATTTAAAATAAATTGAGATTTTAAAGGGTATGATTCTTATAACTTGATTTGGTATAGAGTGATTTAAATGAATACAAAGTTGATGTAAATGAATATATCAAGTTAATAAAATTGAAAGAATATCCAGTTGTTGAAGTTAAAGGTTTTACTTAAATGATATTGGGTTTATTAAGTAAACATTTCAAATCTAAATAATAGTAATTAAAATTGATATGTGTGGAATTATCAAAGAATAGTTTTGAAATGGTGGAATATTTAAAACTTTGAAATATATGGAAATTTAAATGGTTTATTTAGGAATTCAAATCTGTATTTGGAATTGATTTGAGAAATTAAAAGGACAATTTACTTTATAAAGTAATTTATTATTAAACCATTTAAGTATTGAAAATTTTGTTTCGAAGCTATGGGTTTAAGGTATATATATTTGAAAGTACTATGATTTTTGAAAAAGATATATTTGAAATAAAATGATATCATATTGATTTAGGTTTTAAAATAGAAATGATATCATATTTATACGGTTTTGAAATGGATATTTTATTCTGGTTTTAAAAGCATAAACTATTTTGAAAAGACCGTGGTGTTATAATAACGGTTGGTTGTTGAGGAGACCGGGATCGAAAGTTGTCAAACTCTCTGCCAACTTCGAAAACCACTTTAACAACCGTGTACGCGGTGGAGATTCCAGAATGAAGTAGGATGGTGGCGGCGTTTCCTTTAAAGTAAATACGTGGACCCAACTCCCGTGAGTTGGCATAAGGTGGCTAAAATAGGAGCGATCGACGGGTTAATTGAGGTAGCACCTTTGATCGGACACATCCCTTCGATATTATACTTTGACTTTTGGATTTGATTCGGTGGCCACTTTTGATTTTTGATTTTGGGGGTGTTGTTCGAGGTGGGCGGTAGTAGCTGCTACGCGTTACCACCGACCTGGAAGCGTAATTTGTATATCTACCCCGGCATTGCCTAGTTGTACCATGTCACCTAACCTATCGCGCCTTGTACGAGTTTGGATTTATCCCGTATCCCGTGTGGTATCCTCTGGTGGCTTCCGGATCAGGAGAGACCATGATATTGGATGGGCTACTGGGACTATTACGTGTTAAGGACTATATGGGTAACCCTTTAACGCTATTTTAAAGTAAGTTTATTTTACTAATAGACATTACTATAATAGCGAAATATTACTACATAGTAAATAGTTTAATGGATCCTTAGGAGATGTGAATCCCGAGCATCTCTTAAGTTACTGCACTCATATTTATTCCTGTTGATTTAACTTACATAAGATCTTTTAGTTCTGACTCGAGTGTTTTTTCTTTTCAATTCGCTCGGGTTAGTCCGAGCATTTCAGGAATCGAAGACTTTATTTCTGGAGGACGAAGACGAAGATTTCATTATTATTATTATTTATTATAGTATTCCACCACATTCAAAATGTTCCGCTGCATTGTTATTATCCCTTGGTATGTGAACTCTGATTATTTATTGTATAAAGAAAATCAAATGTTTCGTAAAATAGTTTATGAACTGTATATTAATTATTATATTTTATCGTTCCGATGCAAGATTCTGTGTTGTTTTTTTTCTTCTCTGCTTTTCTTATTTACACCATAACAATCCGCCATTTTGTATGTTTTAAGTCTGACGTGTGTGGTTTATCGTCGATTTAAAGCGTTTGGAAATTTGGATGTTACATCTGGATGTAAGCTTGTGTGTTGTTATAAATCTGTTATGTTTCAATGAATTACTGTCGTTGTTAGAGTCTATTCCCTTTAAACATGGATTTATTTTTTGAAGAGTGAATTATGAAATTAAATATATAAATAAATATATATATATATGTATGTATGTATGTATGTATGTATGTATATGTATATGTATATTATAATCATCTCATCATCGTCTTTTGAAGTTGTAAACCAACATCAAATTATGTCTTTTATTTGGTTGATTTGTTTCAAATTAATTCAATTTCATATTTTGAAACTAACTCATGTATTACATATACGCATGTATATAAATAAAACCATTATGTTTTAGATCCAATTATTTGATTAGGGACAATACATTGAATTAAAAAATGTTCTTTTTCTTCTTTATGTTAATTGGGTGCACTTTCAAATGTACAATTTTAATGGTTTGGATGTTTTGTTGTAATTAAGTTTGAAATTTATATGGTGTTAAATTAATTGTTGAATTGGTTATTTTGAAAGAAAAGTAATGTGGAATTTCACTTAATGTTATTTCCATTTTATTTCAGATTAGAATAGATTTAATTGTAACATAAATATCATTTCCATCTTCATTCATTAAACTTACTCTTATTTATATATCAATTTTATGTGAATTGTTTTCATACTTAAATAAATAAATAAATAAATATGATATGATATGATATGATATGATATGATATAATATAATATAATATAATATAATATAATATAATATAATATAAGTTGCAACAAAGATTACATACATGTTTATATATGTTGTATGTGTGTCTAAACCACATATGTGGTACTATTAATATGTGTATAAAAGTCATATACATATATATTTTAATATGTTCAAACGTACATATATACTTAGGCATTTATATTCCCAATACGCATGTGAGTTTATTACATGGATATGTAAGTATAATATATATATATGCAATAGATATAGATCTCAATATCTAAATGTATAAATAATTATACACATGTTTATGTTAAATTTTTCATGTTCTTGTATGTTTGAATGTACACATGGTGCATTCCCAAATTATACATTTATTTTAAATATTATAATAATTAATTAATAAATATATAAAATGAAATTAAATTAAATATGGTTTTATTTAAAATTAGATTGGATCCAGTATAACCCATTAGACTTCATAGGCCTACTATAATCCAAATAAGGAATTCTTTTGAAATGCATTCATTTCACCTTCTTAGACCGGCCTGGTTCATACAATGTAAACCCCAAGCACCAAATAAGCCAACCATACAAATATACTTACATACATACTAATGACCGACTGTCGAAATGCATCACCAATATAAGTGTGATGACCCAAAATCGACACCTTTTGAATCCGACAATAAACCACACATGTCTGAACCAAAGTGCACCGATTATAAATAATCATGAGAAAGAAGAGAGAAGGTGAGAAGAAAGAGATAATAAAGAAGAAGAGAAGAGAAGAAGAAGAGAGAAATAGAACCAAAACAATACAGAATCTCCCATCATAGCGGAATAACATAAAATGTAGATCAATAATCTTTTCAAAGAGAAATTGTAATACACATAAATCAACCATCATCAGCTTGGGAAGTTATAATAACCTGTCCTCACAAATGCTGATAATTTACAACAACAATACAATGCAATGTAGCGGAATAATAAACAGATACGTGTATACGACATAAAGATCTCCAGCTTGCCTGCTAAAGCTTCAAAAGCATCAAATCTGAACCTGTAAATATACTCGGTATGACCCGAGCATTGAAAGGGAAGAACACCTAAATTAGTCTGGTAAACTAGCATGAGAAAACACACTCAATTGAATTTATAAAGTTATCAAAACTTTTCCTTTATCAAAACAAAAGGTATCTCGTAAGACCGAGTCGCAAATAAATACCAACAAGGTTTTTACCTTACGATCACCCAAAAACATCTCATATCAAATCCTCTTGTATTATAATAGTATCTATTGCACACAAATAATATTAAAATAGCGAAAATTGTCGCATTATTAAATTCCAGCATACACCTTGTAATATAAGGCTTTCTATAACAGGAAATGGCAGGTATTGGATTTTGGATTTCTATAAAAATGACTAGGTAAGGGACTACCTTTCTGAAAACTAGGTAGACCTCTAGAGGGATGTTCTAAGGTCGAGATATTCAGCACCTAAACCAACACAAGACCAGCCTACTCATACCTGGATGGTATCGAATATGTCATAACTTCGGTCGTTACCGACCTAAAATCCGTAGCCATAAGCATACACAATAATAATCAGATGCACGACATCATAGCGTGTAAAGATATATCTAGAAGAGTGATGACATCTCCTAATGGGAGAGACCCATTATAGCCCTGCTGCTTCTATCCCTGTTTCAGTCATTTTCCGAGGGTGAGACCAAAGAGGTATCGATTACCTTTCACATATCACATATCATAAATCACATCATCTTTGAATGACATATTGCCATTTTCGTTGACTACTAATTGTCTTCCAAAAAAATACAGCCCTTGAGCTCGTACATTTCAAGGAGGGTGTTAACCTAAGAGGAGTTGCCTGATCCGCTATTTAACGACTTGTTTTCTATCGGTTTAGAAAATTATCGAAATTTAAAAATAACCGCAAGTGCACGGCGTACAAAAGTTAGTATGTGGCGAGTACGGGTCGATCCGCAGGGAAATGTTAGAGTTTAAAAATCTGTTCAATTAAATTATACCAAATGGAGGGGAAATTTTTAACTAGAAGAAAAATGAAGCTAAAACTAGAATTAAAATGAGATTAAAAACTATGAGATTAAAAAACAATCTCAAGGCAAATCCACACTCATATTTTTGTAAATCAACAAACACCTAATTTATGATCTCTAGTTTATGTAATAAGTGAAATAATTGTTGCATTTATCATAAGTATGATTTATTTATGTTATTAATCAACATAACTTAAACCATCAAACTACAATGCAACAAATAAACCACTCATAGATTCCCATGAAAATGAAACCAAAGAAAAAGCCATTTTAAGTATGATTTATTTACTATTGTAATAAGTAATATAGATCGTAAAATTTTGTTTTTACTTTCTTTTCAAAATTAGAAATCGATGAGAAAATGGTGATGTAAGTTGTGTTTATGTTGTATAAGAATAGCTCATTTGCAAATGCAACATAAGCTATCAAATCCACTTGTATAAACTTACATCAAAATCTACTCTAATGAAGCATAAATAAAAGAGACCACATATCATAGAAATGTTGAAATTACATAATATTTGAGGGCTTCATTACCCCTAAATTGAAGGGGTTTAGCTACTCATTTGTGTTATCAAATCGACACATGTAAGTTTCAACATTGGAAAGCCAAGAGAAGTAGAAATTGAACAAAGGAAATGAGATTAACTACTTGCATTAAATAGTATCAAATTAATTGCATGAATGTAAATCTAAGCTATGAACATGAAAAGAAAGGGAGCACAGAAATAAACATTAACATAAAAGCAAAGAAAGGCAATTAGAAAAGAGAAGAGAAAGAGGCTTGGAAGCCATTTTTGTTTCACTTTGATTTATGTTTACAACTTTCTAATTTCCTAACTAAAACAAGAGAGAGTAGAAGATATTTACGTGTACATAAGAGAGCTGTTTATACACGCATAAAACCCTAATTCAACCCTTTAGGAAGTGTAGCCACTAAGTAACCTTTAGCTACTAATTAATTCATCATTAAATGTGCATGAATCATTAACCTCTATTTAGTTGTCCATTATAATTGTAGATTTAGGTAAGTGGGTGGGTCCTCCATGATCATGATCTTGAATTATTTCCATCTTCTTTCCTTTGTATTCATTTGTGCAAGCATGTATGTTCATAAAAGCCTCTTCCATACACATCCAAGTTCCTATAAAAATCATCAAAAAATGTCCAAGTAAAATTCTCAATTGACACATGCACAAGAATGACCATTTTGTCCTTAAATGAAATGAATATATGATGATTTAAAAATAATTGAATTATGGTTTTAAACATGTTAAAATGCTCATATATGACTTTTATTTAAAAAAAATAGATAAAATATGGATGTAAATATATGCATATTTACGTGTACATTAAATACCCACACACATATCTTTTTATTCGTCCTCGAAAAAAGAAAAACTAAGATAAATCCATTTTCGTAGGGAGAACGATTGCATTGAGTGTATGCAACAAGCCATTAAACCTCTGGGTATCCCCAGTAGGTGGAGTGTTGTCTCGTGAGAGTTTTCAAGGGATACTACCCACAAAATCCGAATGCAATGTGAAAATATTTACAAAATGCAAGATTTATTTACAATGGGATAAATGCAAGTTTTTTAAAGTATTTACAAATAAAAGATTCACTTTCAAATCGACACTAATAAGTTAAATATAAGTTTTGGTCATTATCAAGAAATTTAATCCATTTACTTGTCAAAATTTTCAACAAAAATTAAGTTATCACAACAGATAGACTATAGTTTGTCTAGTTGTTTCGGTTGATAACACAATGTAATTATGAAATAGATCCTTAGTTATTACCAAAGTTTGTCAAAATGGTATTTTCATTTCTTTTTCAATAACAAGCTAAATCAATCAAGTAAAAATAATGCTTAGATTTCAATTGCTTACTCTCTCTTATTTGAAATTTTATTGATATTAACAATATTTACATATGTCTAACTCAGGTAAACTAAGGCCAGATATAATACCCGTGCACTGCCTTACGGACTAATGTGAAGGGAACACAGAGGGGAATACAGAGTGTGGCGAGTGAACTCACAAGTGTGAAAAATTATCGAATGTAGGCGTTATTACAAAGAATTTTTATATACATACACCTAACTCAGATAAACTGAGGCAAAATATAACGATAGTGCACTGCCTTTCGGGCTTAAGTAAGAAGGGTATAGGGCAAGGCGAGCGAACACACGAGTGTAAACACATGACTCTAGGTGTTAAAAATATACACATATATACAAAAAAAAAATTCTTCTGTTTGACTTTTTTCTATATTTTTTTAGGAAGAGAGAGTTTTGCAAAATCATCTTTGCACCACTTAACTTAGAAGATAAAAATGTTATATCCTTTACTTTAAATTTACCACTTTTTAAATAAAAGATTTTCAATTAGAACATACTTCATAATTAACACATATGAAACTTCTTATATACTAGTTAAACCATTGTTATTTGTAGTCAAACTTCATTTTTATTTTTGTTAAGACAAATAAATTTTCAAAAATTACAATTTATTAACCAAAACTTACACTTATCCTATGGTATTTCTTCCAAAATAAATCAAAATGATAAAAAGAAAATGTTTTTGAGATTTAGCAATTTTGAGATTTTTTTTGAGTTAAAAGAAAATGAAAATTCAAAAAAGCCATGAAATTTTAAAAAAAATGAAAATGAGACTCCTCCCCACACTTAATTTTTAACTATGTCCCCACTGTCAATGCACGATATAATGAGTGTAACGCGGAAAATATGTACATATTTACAAAAGAGGGTTAACATTCTTACTAGACGTAGCTTGGCTCATGAAGAATCATGAGCTCCTCCTCTTTGTCACTTAGCAATTCCAAGAAAGATTTCAAACGATGACCGTTGACTTTGAAAATCGATCCAACCCTGGGGTTTTCTATTTCTATGGCACCATGTGGAAAAACAGTTCGTACCACAAATGGTCCGGTCCATCTTGATATTTAAGTTTCCAGGGAATAAATGAAGTCTTGAGTTGTATAAAAGAACATTCTGGTTTAGCGAAAACTTTTTCCTTAGGATTGACTTGTCATGAAAAATTTGATTCTTTCATTGTAAATTTTCTCGTTTTCATACGATCTACCTAAGTTCTTCTAGTTCATTGAGTTATAGTTTTCGGTTTTTGCCAACTTTTTCAAGATCAAAGTTTAAGCTCTTTATTGCCCACAACGCTTTCTGTTCGATTTCAACGGGTAAATGGCTAGCTTTACCGTAAACTAAACGAAATGAAGACATCCCAAGGTTAGTTTTATAAGCAGTACGGTAAGCCCCAAGCGTGTCGGTCAATTTCTAAGACCAATCTTTTTTATTTTTATTGACAGTTTTCTCCAAGATTTGTTTTATTTGACAATTTGAAACTTCAACTTGACCATAAGTCTGAGGATGATACGGAGTGGATAACTTGTGGGTTATCGAGCAAAGTTTCAAAAGAACGGTTGCAAAAATGGGTTCCGTTATAATTGATTATTATGCAAGGTGTGTCGAACCTTGAAAAGAATTGGGAAAGGGCCCCATGAAGTCGATATCCCATACATCAAAGATTTCGATCGTAAGAATGAGGTTTAGAGGTGGCATATTTCGTTAAGAAATTCGTCCAAGCATTTGACATCGATCGCAAGTTTTACAGAATTCAAATGAGTCTTTGAAAAGAGAAAGCCAATAGAAACCACACCGAAGCGCTTTTTTCGCAGTTTTTCGAGGACCGAAATATCCACCGCACGCTTGATCGTGGCAAAACAAAAGAACACTCCTGATCTCATTATCTTGAATGCAATATCAGATGATTTTGTTAGGAAAATATTTGAACAAGTATGGATCGTCCCAATAGAAATATTTCACTTGGGACATGTATTTGTATTTGTCCCGTTTGGACCAAGATGAGGGAGTTTCTTTAGCGACTAAGTAGTTCACTATATCAGCGTACCGTAGATCGTTAGAAATTGAAAGGAGTTGTTCATCGAGGAAGTTTTCGTTAATGGGCAAAGAAGATGGTGCGTTCGAAAGACGAGATAAGTGATTGGTTGTGACATTATCAGATCCTTTTTTGTCTTTGATTATAAGATCAAATTCTCAAAGTAAAAGGATCCATCGAATCAAACAGGATCTGGCATCTTTTTTAGCGAAGAGATATCGAAGCGCAAAGTGGTCCGTGTACACAATAATGTGTGAACCAATCAAGTATGGTCAGAATATTTCGAGAGAAAAAACAACAACTAGAAGCTCCTTTTCGGTTGTTGTGTAGTTGAGTTAGTGTCGTTCAAAGTCATACTCGCATAGTAAATGACATAAAGGATTTTGTTGATGCGTTGTCCAAAGACAGCACCAACTGCAAAGTTAGAAGCATCACACATTATTTCGAATGAAAGATCCCAATTTGGCGTGCAAATGATTGGAGCAGAACTGGGTTCGTTTTTGAGACGTTCGAAAGAAGAGATACAATCAGAGTTAAAATTGAAAGGAACGTCATTTCAGAGGAGAGTCATCAAAGAATGAGCGATCTTTCTAAAGTCTTTCACAAAGCGTAGATAAAAGCCAACATGTCTTAGAAATGATCGAATATCCTTAACAGATTTGAGAATGGGTAGATTTGCAATGACATGGATTTTCGCTTTGTCTACTTCAATGCCTTTATTTAAGATGATGTGTCCAAGTACTATGCCTTGTTTGACCATAAAGTGGCATTTTTCCCAATTCAAAGTCAATTGTTTTTCTTTACATGGATTCAGAACCAACTCAAGGTGATGTAAACATTGGAAAAAAGAATCACCAAAGATAGGGAAATCGTCCATAAAAACTTCTAGAAAGCGCTCAATCATGTTAGAAAAGATGCCAAGCATGCATCGTTGGAAAGTCGCAGGAGCGTTACAAAGTCCAAACGGCATACGTTGATAAGCAAAGGTACCAAATGTACACGTGAAAGTAATTTTCTCGTGATCTTCGGGAGTGATTAGAATTCAGTTATAGCAAGAATAACCATCAAGGAAGCAGCAGAATTCGTGGCCGGTTAAACGTTCGAGCATTTGGTCAATGAAAGGAAGAGGGAAGTGATCTTTACATGTTGCAGCATTTAGTTTTTAATAGTCAATGCAAACACACCAATCCGTTTGAGTATGAGTTGGAATAAATTCGTTTGTATCATTCTTGACAACGGTTAGCCTAGACTTTTTCGGTACAACGTGAACTGGGCTAACCCATGAACTAACAGAGATCGGGTAAATGGTTCCATTGTTGAGAATTTTAAGAATTTCATCACGCACCGCATCTTTCATTTTTAGATTAAGCCTTCGTTGTGCGTCATGAACAAGCTTAGCATCGTGGATTAAATGGATGCGACGTTGAACAATAGCAGGGCTAATTCCCTAAATATCGGTAGTGGACCATCCGATTGCTTCTCTGTTTTTCGAAAGAATAGAAAATAAGGAGGTTTCCTGATCAAGAGAGAGAGTTGTGAAAATTATGATAGGCAACGTTTCGTTATCACCTAAGTATACGTACTTAAGGCGGTCGGGAAGTGGTTTGAGGTCCAATTTTGGGAGTTTTTCTATCAAAGAATTGGATTGAGATTCGGACTCAACTGAAGCGATTCAAAAGGAAGAGTGTATTCAATCTCATTAGGAATTTCGTGAAACAATTTTTCGTACTCAGCCTCGCTTTTATCATTAAGATCAAGTGTCTCGTTTTCAAAGTTTTCATAAATGGCACTAACTTTCAACGTTTGGTCGCGAGGTTCATTTGATTGGCTTTCAAGATTGAAAATGTTGAAATCCAAAGTCATGTTTCCAAAAGAGATTTTCATCGAACCGTTACGACAATTGATTAAGGCAGTTGAGGTGGCTAAGAATGGTCGGCCTAAATCAATGGAATTTGACTCGCGGGATTTGTCATGAGTTGTGTTTCGAGAACGATAAAATCAATGGAGAATATGAATTGCGCTACTCGAACGAGCACATCCTCGATTTCTCCCACGGGCTTCTTAATCGAGCGATCGGCAAATTGAAGTGTGACTTTGTGGGTTTGAGCTTAACTAAGCCTAATTGTTCATACATGGAATATGGAATCAAATTGACACTCACGCCTAAGTCTATCAAACATTTGTTAATCGTCTTGTCTCCAATTATACATGAAATCGTAGGGCAGCCAGGATCTTTGTATTTGACGGGCATGGATTGGGACAAGAATTCGCTCAAACTGGCGGCTAAGAAGACTTTTTTGGACACTTAAGTGTGTCACTTTTAGGTGCACAAGTTTTTAAGAAATTTCACGTACGTTGGGACTTGCTGAACAATGTCAAGAAGTGGAATGTTAACTTTCACTAGTTTAAAATTCCCAACATCTTTTCCATTTGGTCCGAGTGTTTCTTAGGTCGGAGACGATGTTGAAATGGAACATGATACTGGTAGGCGAGTCTACTCGAGCAGAAGAAGAAGAGTTTTGATTGACATTCGATTCAACGTTTGGCTCCACGTTCTGTTCTGAGTCGTTTGTTGTTTTAGAAGTGCCGGGAGAGGTTTTCGGTAAATCGTTTGGGTTAATGACTTGATTATCTATTTGTTTACCGTAACGTAAAGTTGTGATAGCATTCAATTGGGTGACATCGCTATCTTGAACAACATAGGCTTGATTTGAATTTTCGTTTTGATTTCTGAGATTTGGAATAGGCTGGCTTGGGAATGTTCCTTGTTCGCGTTCACTTACAGACGTGGCTAATTGACTCATTTGAATTTCGAGTTTTGTAATTGATTGGTTTGTTTTTTGCATATATAAGTCAATAAATTTTGAAAATTGTTGTTCGATTGAAGGCTTTGAGTAGTTTCTTTAGCCAATGTTTCAAGAGTTTTCTCAAATGAACTTAAATGTTTATTGTCTTGGGGAGGATGAGCAGAATTTGGTTGAAAAATTGATTATTGCGGTTGATTATGAGTCAGACCCATAAAGTTTGTTTGAAAATGGTTAGGCTGAAAGGGAGGATTCGAAGCATTATTTCGAAAATGCTTGAAAATTAGGACGAACCGCATTCATGTTGAGATTGTTTTGGTTCCAATCAAAATTCGGATGATTTCTTTAACCAGGATTGTACGTTGGAGAAAACAGGTAATTTTTAGCTTTATTGAAAGCATTGATTTGTTCGATAGAATTGGGACATTGATCGGCTATATGATTAGGGTCATTGCATTTATAACACGTCAGTTAGGAAGCTTGGTTCATTTGATTCGATGAGAAAATATTATCGTATTTTTTAATTATTGCGTCGATCTTAGCTTCCAAAGCAAAAGAAGATCCTATTGATTGGGATGATTTTCGACGAGATTTTCAAGAAATTGCCAAGCATCGTCATGATGTTAGGCAAGGAAATTGCCTTGGCACATTGATTCGAGCATGGTTCGTGAGCTGTTTTCGAGTCCATCGTAAAAGATTTGGCAAATCGTCCATTTTCAAAGTTATGATGTGGACATTTTATCAAAAGCTCTTTGAATCTTTCAAAATATTTTCCGAATGGTTTTCCCTTGAATTAATGATAATTTACAATTTTGTTTCGAATTCTATTCGTTTTTTCCAAGGGGTGGAACTTTTTTAAGAAAGCTTTTACAAATTCTTCCCAAGTTTAATTAAGTTCGATAGGCTATACGACCATTTTTCAGCATAACCCATGAGACAGAATGAGATTAATCGAAATTTGATTCTGTCATCGAAAAGTTGTCAGAGTTTAATGGTTGTACAACCTTGTTCGAATTTAGTCAAGAAAATGTATGGGTCATTATGATAGAAATTTCCAAATTTTGGAAGCGTGGCAATGAATTTTGAAATGGTTATGTGTAGGTGCGGGTAACGTGATGCAAGATGGAATAGAAACTCTATCGGGAAATATCCTATCCATAAGAGTTCGAGGGGCTTTCTCGTTGGCCATTTCTGAAGGATCGTCTGTTCGAATTAAACGATTAGTGGTTGAGTTGCAAGTCCAAGAATTGGTTGTTGTGTCATGAGTCCAAGTACTCATGCACAAGTGAAAGTTGAGAAGAAAAAGAAGTTAGAGTTGAGTTTAGAGAATGAACTAGATTTGGAAAATGAAGTGAAAAAATTGTTTTTATATTTTGTCTTTTCTCTTTTTTTTAAAGGAAGAAAAATATTTACCAGTGAAATTTATTTTCAAAAGAAAAGCTTGATTTTTGTTTTGCTTTTGGCTTTTCAAATTTTTTATATATTTTTGTTCTTGTATTTTTTTTGTTTTTGAATTTTCAAATATTTACCAAAAGGACTTTTTTGTTTTCAGAAAATGGGAAT
The DNA here is from genome assembly GCA_030765085.1 of Allium cepa. Classification (NCBI taxonomy): domain Eukaryota; kingdom Viridiplantae; phylum Streptophyta; class Magnoliopsida; order Asparagales; family Amaryllidaceae; genus Allium; species Allium cepa. The sequence goes on from CM060935.1 coordinate 969,515,313, forward strand.
TTGATTTTTTTTTGTTTTTTTTTTGAATTTTGAATTATTTTTTGTTTTTTGAAAAGATTTTATATATTTTTTTGATTGAAAATTTTCAAAGGAAAAGATTTAGTTTTTTTGTATTCAAACTAAGTTAGGTAAAATTTATAATTTTTTTTGAATTTTTTAAATATACATGAACTAATGCAACTAAATGAATGCAAATGACTTAATTATAATTTTCTGTCCTTAGTAGCTCCAAACCCAAAATTATATAATCACACTTGTCTTAAATCAATAAAAATATTTCTCAGCCAGGTAACGGGTAGGGGTTATTGGTGCACCACGAATCACTGTAGCAATGCAACCGAAGGTTTAAGTACCTTCAAAGGAACAACCACTATAATATTTATGAATCACCATAATATTTATAAATGGTTATTACTGCCATAGCCTAGGCACCAAGAAATAAAATTATTCAAAGAAAACAATTATGAAGATACAATTAAGCCTTAGAGGAGCTCGCGACACTCTTATGTCAAATGTCTAACCTTTATTATTTGTCAATTTCTATATTGAAATGTGTTTGTGGGCTAAGAAAAGTGTGATGAAATCCCTCACTTTATGTGAATTGGGGTATTGTCGTTAGAAAAGAAAATGAGATGAATGCAAAAAAAAATTAAACGTGGATTTACAATGCAACTAAAATGAAGTTTGTTTTTGTTTTTGAATTTTGAATTTTTTTTAAATGCAAATGCAAGTAACTAACAATGCAATTCAAATAAAAACAAGTAAAAATGGCACGATACCAGAGTGTGCAGAATTATTAGCAAATATTTTTTAAGGCGGCAATTTTTAACAAGCAAGTAAGAAATTATTTTTGGCAAGCAGTTCTTCCTTTTAATTTGCTTTTGCAACCTGAAAAGGAGTGAACGAAGATATATACAACAATAATTTTTTTTAATATAGAAGGATGGACCTTAAAACAATTTAAATCAAAACAAAAGGAATTTTTTTTAACGGTATAACAATTTAAACAAAACTAAAACAGAATCTTAAAACTAAAACAAGTTAAATTAAAAAAAAACTAAAATTAAAACACAAAAACAAAACTTCATCACAAAACCATTTTAGAGGCATAGGGCCCGGCCCACTTAAATAAATTCGAAACCAAAATTCACACTCAACACTCTTTCCTTAATACATAGAAACAAAATTCCCGATCAAAATACTTTATCTTCAAATTTGAATACAATTTCCTTACTCGTAAATTCCCAAATTCCTATTTCTGGCTCGTGTTCGTGGTTCAATTTTACAGAGGTTTGGAATTGGGTTTAAGGTGATGAAGTGGGTTTGGTTTCGAAGCGCGATATGTTGCAGGCAATTGGGTAGCGGGTTGTGGTTTGAGGTGATCGAGGTAGTGGACTTTTGGTTCGCGATAGGAGGATTTTGTTCGATTGCTGATTTGTCATTGCAGTTCGTGGTTGGTGATGCAGCGAGGATGGAGATGGGTTGCTGGAGTTCGATTGAGAGGAAGCCAAAAAAGTTGTTTTTTTTTGGCAGTAGTGACTGTTGATGTTAGGAGGGGACAGTTTGCACCGTGGTTTGGCAAATGAGTTGGTCAGTGAATGAGGTGGAACTTTTTGGTGAGGAGTGTGTTGATGGAATTGGTGGTAGTTTTTGATGTTGAAGGGTATTGATGTTTGTAGAATTGTGATGGTCAGAGGAAAAAAATATGCAAAAATGATTGAGGAGTTTGGTGGAAGTATGGCTTCAGGCAGTCGGAGAACTATGGTGTTGGTATGGTAAGTGTGACAGTTGTATGCAGGAGATGATTGTAAGTTCTGTGCAATGTGGTGAATTAGTGGATAAGCAGAAGAGTTTGGTTATAAGGTGGTGGGAGAAATTGCAGTTTGAAATTGTTGTTTGTAAAGCCAGTGGATGATGTTGAGCTATAACAGTTGATGTAGAAGAAGTTTTTGAGGAGATTGTTATGAATGGCAGCGGTGAGTAGGAGCAATGACTGTTTGGTGGTGATGTTCAGGGTAGAGGATGGGAGGATGTTGATCAAGTCTGGGTGTTTGCAGAGTGATGGAGGACTGTATTGCAGAGTAATGTGAAGTTGTTGATATTTGAAGTGTTGAATGAAGTGTGTGGTGGTCGATTGCGGCAATTTGATCAGAGATGGTGGAAGAATTGGAACTGTTGGCAGTGTGAAAGAACTGCAGTTTGAAGTATGGTTTGATTTGCTTGTTCAGTGGAGTGAGTGTGAATGTTTGAAACCGCTGTACAGTATTGGATGTAATGGTAAGTTTGTATCGGTTGTATGTGTAGCATGGGATGAGATTTGTCAGAGAGGTGACATTTGTGATGGTATGCAATTGTTGTTTTGGTTGTGTGACTGGGTAGTGAATGGTATTGCTGAGATGATCAAAACAGTGAGATGAGAGATGAGAGATGATCAGAACAGTGGGGAGCAGTGGTGAGAAGTTTGATTTGAAATGAGCATTTGTTTTGTGGTTTGTTGTGGAATTCGATGTATGGTTTGAGTTTGATGGGAAGTTGTTGAAATTATGTGTGCAGGGATGAGAGATGGTGACAGGGGTTGTTTGGGGTTGAAGGAGTTGTTTGGTGGCAGAAGGATGTTCTTTTGTACACCAGTTTGATGATGGTGGGAGCAGGCAGAGTTTGATGCCAAAAAAAATTTGTGGTCAGTTGAACTGTTTGGTAACAGAGGTGAAAGTTGAGGAGTCTGTAAGTGCAAAAATTGTAAAAAAAGGAAAATGAGATTGTAAAAATAAGCTGAAAAGAAAATGAAAATGGAATAAAAAAAAATTCATTTTTCTTTTTTATGAAATTGTGCATGTTTTTTTTATAGAAAAGCAAATACAAGTGCAGACAAACAACAACAAGCACACAAACAAAATTGAAAATAAAATCACACAACAAATACAAATTCTTTTTTTAATGCAAACACACGCAAAATAAAAACACACATAAATATCAAACAACAAATAATTCGAAGAATAAAAAACTAAAATCAAAGAAAATCCCTGGCAATGGCGCCAAAATTTTGTTTAACGACTAGTTTTCTATTGATTTAAAAAATAGTCGAAATATTTCAAAAAAAATAACCGCGAGCGCACGACATACAAAAGTTAGTACGTGGCGAGTACGGATCGATCCGTAGGAAATTGTTAGAGTTTAAAAATCTATTCAATCGAATTATACAAAATGGAGGGGAAATTGTTAACTAGAAGCGGAATGAAGTTAAAACTAGAATTAAAATGAGATTAAAAACTATGAAATTAAAGAACAGTCTAGAGGCAAATCCACTCTCATATTTTTGTAAATCAACAAAAAACTAATTTATGATATCTAGTTTTGGTAATAAGTGAAATAATTATTGCTTTTGTCATAAGTATGGTTTATTTATGTTATTAATTAACATAACTTAAACCATCAAACAATAATGCAACAAATACATCACTCATAGATTCTCATGAAGATGGAACCAAAACAAAAGCCATTTTAAGTATGATCTATTTACTATTTTAACTAGTAATATAGATCATCAAATTTTGTTTTTACTTTCTTTTTGTTGTGAGTTGTGTGTTTTCTTTCTTATGTCAGTTTGCATGTATATATACGTTCAGATGTACATGTTTCTTTTATACTGCATTTTGGGCTTTGGGCTGCATTTATCAGCCTTTGTTCATGTATATAAACTGATTAACTGAAGTATGAAATAAGTTTTTCCCTCTTTCATTATTTTCATATATTCACTCTGACAACATGGTATCAGAGCAACGAAAATCCAATATCCAAATCTATTGAGGACAAGAGCTTGAATCTGTGAAGATTGGAGAATCCACTGAAGAAAGCAAGGATAAGGTTGCGATGGATGCGATGCAGTTGATGCCTAAAATTACAGATCACAAATTGAACAATCTGAACTTCTTGAATTGGAGTAAGACGATTCGATTGTATCTTCGCAGTATAGATAAAGATAATCATCTAACCGAAGATCCACCTGTTCCAGAATCAAAAGCTGAGAAGGATTTGATGTGGCTCAGATCTGATGCTCGACTGTTCTTACAAATTAGGAATTCAATTGACAGTGAGGTAATTGGTCTAGTCAATCATTGTGAATTTGTTAAGGAATTGATGGAATATCTAGAATTCTTATATTCTGGAAAAGGGAACTTAATTCGAATGTATGATGTATGCAAGTCCTTTTATCGAGCAGAGAAGCAAGAACAAACTCTTATGAGTTATTTCATGAATTTCAAAAAGGTGTATGAAGAATTCAATATGCTTCTTCCATTTAGTTCAGATGTTAAGATTCAGCAACAACGACGTGAGCAGATGGCTTGTATGAGTTTCTTAGCTGGTTTACCATCAGAATTTGAAGCTGCTAGGTCTCAAATCTTATCTGGATCTGATATCCCCTCTTTGCAAGAAGTGTTTAGTAGAGTACTTCGTTTTGATGTTACTCAAATGTCAAATAAAGTGGAGAGTGCTTTAGTTAGTAGTAACAGAAACTATGTACAAAGAAATCAAGGTCAGAATAATCCAGCGAGACCAAATGCTCCAGAGTTCATAAATTCAAATAAAGGGAAGTTTTGCACATATTGCAAAAAGCCAGGGCATATGAAATTTGAGTGTAGGAAGCTTCAGTAAAAGAATTCACAGTTAAATAAAGATATGAAGTCTGTTCTTATGTCAGCAGAAGATTATGATCAATATATGAAGATTCAAGTTTTATTGAAGAAAGAATCAACAACAAAGGAATCAGGATCTTCTGTTTCAGCTATTGCTAATTCTACAAGTCAGACTAAATGGATCATAGATTCTGGAGCAACTGATCATATGACAGGTAATAGTAAATTAATTTCAGATATACACTATAAAAAATCTACTCATGCGGTTACATTGGCTGATGGATCACCAGCATTTGTTCAAGGAATTGGAAAGTTGAGGTTAAGTTCACATTTATTATTAAATTCAGTATTATACCTGCCAAAGCTATCATTCAACTTGATATCTGTAAGTCAAATTACTAAAGATCTGAAATGTAGCATATCATTCTTTCCTGATCATTGTGAATTTCAGGATCTAACCACGAGGAATATTATTGGTAGAGGTGAAGCATGTGGTGGATTGTATGTGTTTGACAATGTACCATCAAAATCTACAAGTTGTTCAAGTGTAACCTCTTCTGCAATTCAGTTGCATTGTCAGCTAGGACATCCATCATTACCTTTGTTCAAGAAATTATGTCCACAGTTTAGCTCTTTATCTACATTACACTGTGAGTCTTGTCAATATGAAGCATCATCGGGTTAGCCTATATCCTAGTGTGAATAAAAGGTCTAGTTCATTTTTTGAAGTTGTACACTCTGATATTTGGGGTCCATCTACAGTTGTATCAAAGCAAGGATATAGATATTTTGTTACATTTGTTGATGATTATACACGTGTGACTTGGTTGTTTCTAATGAAAAGTATATCAGAATTGTTGTCTATATTTTGTGTTTTTTGTGCTGAAATACAGAATCAATTCAATGCATCTATCAAAATATTGAGAAGTGATAATGCTAAGGAATATACAAGCAATCAGTTCCACTCATATATGACACAACATGGCATTCTTCATGAGACTTCGTGTGTAGATACAGCAGCACAAAATGGGGTAGCAGAGAGGAAAAATAGGCACTTGCTAGAAACTGCTAGAGCACTTCTCTTTCAAATGAATGTTCCAAAGAGTTTCTGGGCAGAGGCTGTAAGTACTGCATGTTTTTTGATTAATAGAATGCCTTCAACCATTTTAGATTATCAAATACCTTATCAAGTCTTGTGTCCAAGCAAGCAGATTTACCCAGTGAAACTAAGGATATTTGGTTGTACATGTTTTGTTAGAGATGTCAATCCACAGTTAACAAAATTAGATCCCAAGTCACTTAAATGTATTTTTCTTGGATATTCAAGGCTACAAAAGGGGTACAAATGCTTTTTTCCAAAGCTTGACAAATACATTATATCTGTTGATGTTAACTTTGTTGAAGATGAACCCTTCTATTCATCACCAGTAGTTCCTCCAACCCAAGAAATTAATGATGAATCAATTATAGAAGAAGATGATGAATTTCTGATATATCCTGTTATGTCCACACATAATCATGAACATAGTGGAAATGAGGATTCTAATTCAAATACTTCATCCTCATCTGTATCTGCTCCAGAGGATACTCAACTACCAATGTTGAATACTGATTTACCTATTGCTTTACGTAAAAGGAAGAGAAAATGTACTTATCCCATTTCCTCATGTGTGACATATAATAACATATCCTCTAAATCTCATGCATTTATTTCTACACTGGATTCAATTCCTACTCCAAAAACAGTTAAAGAAGCACTATCAAATAAAGAATGTCATGATGCTATGCTAGAGGAAATACATGCTTTAGAACAGAATGAAACATGGGAGTTAGTGCAGTTGTAACAACCCTGTATTTTGTAATTATTTTATTGTATATTTTAATTATTTTTAATGTAAGATTTTGATTTAAAAAAACTTATTTTACTTATTTGAAATGATTAAATTTATTATTTAAATATAGACTTGATTTTTATATGAGTTATAATTCCAAACTTGTGTAAGTTGAATATTTGCATGAAATGCTGATTTTGGTCAAGTTAGTCAAACTGTGACTTTCAACTTAAAATTTTAAAAGTTTAAAATTTTAATTTTTTTTCTTTTATTATGAAAGTACATAAAATTCTAAGAACACCACTTTTCGTTTCGTTGAATTTGGATGTAAATTGTGAAAGTTATACCCTTTACAATATTGTGCGTATATAGGGTTATTTAACAATGACTATTTTAAATTGTATAAATTACTTCTTCTTTGTTATATTTTATTTTAATATGTGATGATATGTTATATGATGTATATTTTGACTTTTAAGTATTTTTAAAATGATAATATAATTTTTCTAAAGTTCATTTGAATTTATTTCTAATTTTAAAGCCTAGTCTACAATTTTAAGCCATTTTCTTAATTTAATTATATATAATTAAAATTTATTTATTTATTTTATGCCCTCACTTTTATTTGCTGTGTTTTACTTTATTTTATTCATTTTACATGTATTTAAATTAAAGTAAATTTTTCCAAAGTATGTTGAAGTTATTTCTAATTCTTAAGTCAAGTTTTCATTTTCTGTGCTATTTTTCTTATTTTAATCATATCTAATTAATATTTAATTATTAATATTTTTTTTATCTGTTATACTTTTGAATTTTAACTAAGATTTTAATTATTTTCAGTTATTTAGATGTATATAAATATATATGAGAAATTTGAAAGGGTTAAAGGCTAAGAAACGTAAAAAAACGTTTCACTGTTTCTTTTGCAGTTTCTTTTGTCATCAATACATCTGTTTTTTGGCATTTCTCTATACCATCTACAGCCGACTTCCCTTGCTCATTTGTCACAAAATTTTTCTCTTTCCCAACCCTAAAAAAATCATCATGGCCTCCTTGTTCAAAAACTTTGGTAAATCTTCTTTTCTATTTCACTTTTTCATTGTTTTATATTGATTTGCACTTGTCTCTTCCTCTTCTAGGTTCGGCCCTGCCTCCTCTCCAGCCCCTGCTGCCTCCACCACCACTGGAACCCATCACCACCACCTCCTCCTCTCTGGCCATCCCAAGCTGAGCCACCCTTGGTGGTGGATCTATCACCAAATACAATATAATTCACCTACATGACCTAACCGAGCAAATCTATGCATCCGCCACCTTCCACCACCCATGGCCGCCACTAACACCACCTCCACCACCTCCAGAACCACCTGTACTCTCGGCCACACCATCCCCTTTGACCCCAAAGAACAGGCCATGACCATACTAGCCTTGACCGTGCCTTGTAGTGCCTTGAAAATCATGTGTATGTTGATTGTTGTGTTGTTTTTCCTTCTCCACACTTTTGCACCATGTTAACCTATGTTAGGCTGACCATACCCAACCAAAACCTGATCCAAATCTTACCTTAGACCTGTAGTATACCTTGTGGATGAACCTAGAGTGTGTTGGAAGCAAGTGCATAGCAACTCTGCCTTGATTTATGCAGTTATTTCTAGCCTAGTTTAGTCGTTTTTGAATTGAAAACTTGTGTATTATTGTATTGTTTTGGGTATATGTTTACAAGACAAATATCAAGGCTCTCCATTCATTCAAATCAAAAGTCATGCTATATCGTGCTTGTCGTGCTTTTGGAATCGCACTTGTGTTTGTTGTTTTGGTCTTCAGCTTGAAAAAGTGAGTCTTTCTCACTCTGACATTTATACTTATGAAAAGTGAATTGATGACAAGTGTTTAGTAATAAAAAATGTTTATGCAAGTTAATGATGATCATATGATATGCTATGCCATGTTATTACCATATTATTACCATGTTAAAACTGTTAATTTTCACCTGACATCTGATATATGACTGTATATTGTGATATTGACCTTGTTGATATTATTTCTGCATATGATCACACTGCAAGTTCCCTGTTAGAAAAAAATGTTATGGGCTGAAATGATAGGCCTGAATGGTTTTAAATTTTTCATTTTGACTTGGGATTGCGGGTTTGAAATGATAAAACCCGGATTTTTCTTTGTAAATTACGGGTTGAAATGATATAATATGCGTATCACTTTACCTAGCGTAGAAAATTTTATACAGGCCCGTAGTTAAAATATGTTTTTCTAAAATTTTTAAAATATTTTAGAAATTTAATTAATATAATATTTTTATTTGAGATTTAATAGAAAAGATTTTTGTAAAATATTATTTATTTTCTGAACAATTGTAAGTGAAATGAATTAATGAAAATTTTGAACGTAAGTTATTTTGGAAAATTTGATTTAATTATAATTGGAAATTAAATTGAATATGAAATTATGATAAGTTTATGATAATTTGAATTTAAATGAATTAAAAGTGATTTTATATCATATTAATTATTTTTTTTAACAAAGTTGAAATGTGAAATGAAAGAATGTTTTAAGTTGAAATTTTCAAATATAACTAAAATTGGAAATTTATTAAATTGACTTAAAAGTGAACTTTTAGTTAAGTAAATAAAAATAAAATTAAGTTATATTTGAGAATTTGAACTTAAGTGTTAAGTTGAAATTTAATGTAATGGATTTAAAAGTTGAACATTGCAATTTAATAAGTGAATTATTATTAAATCTTGATTTTTGAATGGAAATTTAACTTTATAAGATCATGAACTTGAGGAAAAATTAAAGGATGTTATAAATGTGAAAATATATGATTTTATAAGTTAAAAATGTTTTAAATAAAAATATAATTGGTTGAGAAATTATATTGAATATTTGAAGTTAATTGACTGCATTTTTGAAATGCTATTAATTACAATGTAAATGATATTACGGCATTTGTAGATGCTGAAGTTGATGATAATGAACTAAAAAGCTAAATTGAATTAAAAGCTGTTATAGAAATTTTTGTAAGTGCTATAAATTGTTGAATTTAACTAAGTTTATTCGAAATTTAAGTAAACCCTATTACAACATTTTAAAATGTTGTCTTTTGTTAAATTGAATTGCTTTGAATGTATTTTTCCGTAGCATTTTCTAAATGCCACGAAAAGTGAATTTTCACTACGTTGATAAACTTAAGTGAATAAATGAACTTTGGAAGTCGAAAATTTTGGAAATTTAATAATTTAATTATTAAACATAATAACTTCATTGAAATGATAAAAAAGAATTTTTGGAATATAAACTGTTTTGAAATATGAATTGAAATGGTATTTTAGATTGAATAAAATGAATAATGATTTGAAATGAATGAAGTTTGAAAAGATACGATATTTTGATATATTAAAATGATTTGAAACGAAGTTTTGAAAGGATACGATATTTTGATATATTAAAATGATTTGAAACGAAGTTTTGGAAGATATGATATTTTTGATATTAAATGATTTGAAAAACGGAGTTTGAAAGATAAGACATTTTGATATTAACATGATTTAAAAAGAAGTTCTGAAAGATATGATATTTTGGAACTGAAGCTTTGAAAGGTTATGATATTTTGATATATTAAAATGATTTGAAAGGTAGTGTTGAAAGGGTATGAAAATTTAATATATTGAAATGGTTAGAAATGACTTGATATTTATTTTGATAAATATTTGAATTGAAAGATATTTTACGATGATATATTGAAATGGTTTTGGAAATGATTTAATCTTTATTTTGATAAAGATTTGGATTGAAAAGGATATTTTATTTTGAAGTATAAAATATTGTTTTAAAGTTATAACTACGGGTTATAATAACGATTGGTTGTTAAAAAGACCGGGAACGGATATTGTCTTATAGCCGGCCAATACCGAAAACCACTTTAACAACTGTGTACGCAGTGGAGATTCCAGAATGAAGTAGGATGGTGGCGACGTTCTCGAGATATATATTACGTGGACCCAACTCCCGTGAGTTGGCATATATGACTAAAACTGGAGCTATACCGGGCTACACAAAGGGTCGCACCCTTTCATCGAGCATGCTCCATCGGAAACCATTCTATTACTGTTGTGATTCGATTCGGTGGCGCCACTTTGATTCGGGGGTATTGTTCGAGGTGGGCGGAAGCTGCTGGCTTGCCGTCACCACCGGTCCGGGAGTGCAAACGGTGTATCCACCCTGTGCATTGCCTCGCGTGCCGTGTCATATCCTTATATCGAGCCCACTACGATTTTGGTTTTAAAGATCCGACCGCGTTAAGGTTCACCATCCCCTTAACGCTATTTTCTGTATGATTATATTTTACTGATTAGACACTACCGTATATAGCGTATATTACTACATAGTAAATAGTTTAACGGATCCTTAGAGGATGGGCGGTCCCAAGCATCCTTTAAGTTACTGATGCATTTTGTTACTGTTCACTTGAGCTGATTTACAGTTTATAAGTATTTATGTCCTGACTCGAGGGTTTTGTGTTTTGCTTTACGCTCGGGTCAGATTGATTGAGTTAGCATTCAAGATTCACCTTCGGCGTTGGAGCTTTTCCTTGAAGATCCAGCCATCTATTTTGTTTCAGTATCCAGTGGATCAGTGATGTATCTGATTTGCACCTGATGTATCCTGTTACTCTTCTGTTGTATCTTGTTTAACTCTGATGTATCTTATATTTTATATAGTAGCTTCATGAACTACATCTCCTCTTTTACTTCCGCTGCATTATTATATACTATGTGTCTGTGATCTGTGATTTTATTTACTGTATATTCTGAGGTTTGCCAAAATTTTATTTACAACGTGGTATTTTGAGCAATTCAATTCCGGCATGAGTGTCTACCTATACACTTATAATGGATGCGAATGGTTGAAAATACCGGGTCGTTACAGTTGGTATCAGAGCTTTGGTAGCTCTAGGCAAAACTCAGCATATGGAGTGAATGTATTTACATAATCACTTTCATTCGAGTTTGAATCTCTCCCTTTTGACTCGATTCCTTTGAATTTTGGAACATTCCCTACGGTTCCAAAATCCATTCGTATCCCTCACTATTCATCTTCTTTTGACTCTGGAGCATTCCATAACTCCGCTTCGAATGATCTTTTTAGTGAGTCAGCGGTCACGCCAATTTCAAATTGAATTGAAAAAAAGGGAAAACTCCTTTGCAGTTAGCATCGATTCACCAGAGATTCTTATCTATCCTTGGTTTAGATGCTAATATCTTTTGTCATTTCAAACTCAAACTCTTGAGATCGAATGTAGATTTACCCTAGAAAAATCAACATTGATCTTATTCTTTAAGTCACGGTTGACCCGGTTAATGTTGGCCGCGATTTGTATAAGCTTATCCATCTTCATATTCTGTTATTTAATCATATCATCCTTGTTTCCAACTTATTTTTAATCATAATCTCCTTTGATTTGTGTTAATCAAAAATTTGAATCTCTACCCTTCTTTGAAAATCTATTCATGTATAGTGTATTTGTAAACTAGTATTTAAAATTAAAATGTTTTATATATTGGGTTGTTTGAGTTGTTGATGTTGAGTTGGGTTTCTGATCGATTCGTCTGATCAACGTTATCGATAAGATTTCCAAAACACTTTGACAGAACAAACGAACACAATATATTTAAAAAAAAAAAAAATTGGTTAATGAAATAAATTTTGATATATAAGTAAATTTATGGAACTTAATGAAATGAATTTAAAACAAGAATTTGAGGATTTAAATCCCGATTATTTCGAACTTTGGTTTAAAGTTTTAAAAGGTTATATTATTTAAAGTATTTTGAATAGAATTTGTTTTCAAAGAATTTTTAAAGGTTTAAAATTAGTGCTTTTCTCTTTGTCGCTGGAAAATAACTTCGGTGATGATCGCGACATTATCGACGTTCATTTTCGAGTTTCGAAGTTAGGTGACTGTTCTGTAGTCTTGCTACGGCTTTGTTTTGGGAAATTAAATTGATTTGAATTTCTAAAATATGACTTGATTTATAATATATATATATATATATATATATATATATATATGATTGAAATTTGATTTGACATATCATATATGTATATATATTATTACTTATCTCTAAATGGTTTGAAGAAATCGGAAATTTAATTCTTAAATTTTATTTTAAAGAATAATTCCAAAAAACAAAAATCAATCTATCAAAATTTTGGATGAATATCAAGCATGAAATGATTTAATTGGAAGGTTTATTTGTATAATACAATTGCATTCAAATATAACTTACCAAAATTTCAGAAGTTAAAAATGTAATTGGATAATATACAATATAAAAAAGATGTATAAATAAAATTTGAGTGGTTATAATAAATGCTATACACTTAAATTTTAAGTTATAAAACGATTAACAGAGTTAAAGAATAATAAAGGGTAATTGAATAACTTACAATAAAACAATGTTAGAAGAACTAAGAATAAAATAAAGCAGTTATAATAAGTGTAAGTATATTTAACATGAGTGATAAATATATTGAGAGGAATAAATTTAATTTTTATTAGGAATAAAGAAGAATAAAATTTATTAAATACATTGTGAGTGTAATAAATGATTATTTTTCTAACCCATGGTTTTAAAAAAAATTGTTAATTTAAGATGATTGGATAATAAGATAATGAAATTTGAGATAGTTAAGATTTATGTAACTTGTGTAAAAGTTTATTTTCTATTTAAGTTGAAATCTCCATGCTTTCAAATTCATTTCCTTATTTTGTTTTTCAAACTATCTTTTGGTTGTTCTTATCATCCTTATCTTGCTATAGACTGGTATATGCATCTTTCTATGATCTTTCTGTTTAGAAATCTTTCTATAATCTTTGATAATCTGCACCTTGCGAAACTTACCTATAACAACAGTTATCAGGTATAATTTCAATCTCCTTGCCATCTTTTCTTAATCCTATTTCACTCTATCTTTTATGTGCCCTTCCATACCTCATTCCTTTTCGGGGACGAAAAGTTTTGAGTGGGGGAGAGTGTAACAACCCTGTATTTTGTAATTATTTTATTATATATTTTAATTATTTTTAATGTAAGATTTTGATTTAAAAAAACTTATTTTACTTATTTGAAATGATTAAATTTATTATTTAAATATAATCTTGATTTTTATATGAGTTATAATTCCAAACTTGTGTAAGTTGAATATTTGCATGAAATGCTGATTTTGGTCAAGTTAGTCAAACTGTGACTTTCAACTTAAAATTTTAAAAGTTTAAAATTTTAATTTTTTTCTTCTTTTATTATGAAAGTACATAAAATTCTAAGAACACCACTTTTCGTTTCGTTGAATTTGGATGTAAATTGTGAAAGTTATACCCTTTACAATATTGTGCGTATATAGGGTTATTTAACAATGACTATTTTAAATTGTATAAATTACTTCTTCTTTGTTATATTTTATTTTAATATGTGATGATATGTTATATGATGTATATTTTGACTTTTAAGAATTTTTAAAATGATAATATAATTTTTCTAAAGTTCATTTGAATTTATTTCTAATTTTAAAGCCTAGTCTACAATTTTAAGCCATTTTCTTAATTTAATTATATATAATTAAAATTTATTTATTTATTTTATGCACTCACTTTTATTTGCTGTGTTTTACTTTATTTTATTCATTTTACATGTATTTAAATTAAAATAAATTTTTCCAAAGTATACTGAAGTTATTTCTAATTCTTAAGTCAAGTTTTCATTTTCTGTGCTATTTTTCTTATTTTAATCATATCTAATTAATATTTAATTATTAATATTTTGTTTATCTGTTATACTTTTGAATTTTAACTAAGATTTTAATTATTTTCAGTTATTTAGATGTATATAAATATGTATGAGAAATTTGAAAGGGTTAAAGGCTAAGAAACGTAAAAAAACGTTTCACTGTTTCTTTTGCAGTTTCTTTTGTCATCAATACATCTGTTTTTTGGCATTTCCCTATACCATCTCTAGCCGACACCCCTTTCTCATTTGTCATGAAATTTTTATCTTTCTCAACCCTAAAAAAATCATCATGGCCTCCTTGTTCAAAAACTTTGGTAAATCTTCTTTTCTATTTCACCTTTTCATTGTTTTATATTGATTTGCACTTGTCTCTTCCTCTTCTAGGTTCGGCCCTGCCTCTTCTCCAGCCCCTGCTGCCTCCACCACCACTGGAACCCATCACCACCACCTCCTCCTCTCTGGCCATCCCAAGCCGAGCCACCCTTGGCGGTGGATCTATCACCAAATACAATATAATTCACCTACATGACCTAACCGAGCAAATCTATGCATCCACCACCTTCCACCACCCATGGCCGCCACTAACACCACCTCCACCACCTCCAGCACCACCTGTACTCTCGGCCACACCATCCCCTTTGACCCCAAAGAATAGGCCATGACCATACTAGCCTTGACCGTGCCTTGTAGTGCCTTGAAAATCATGTGTATGTTGATTGTTGTGTTGTTTTCCCTTCTCCACACTTTTGCACCATGTTAACCTATGTTAGACTGACCATACCCAACCAAAACCTGATCCAAATCTTACCTTTGACCTGTAGTATACCTTATGGCTGAACCTAGAGTGTGTTGGAAGCAAGTGCATAGCAACTCTGCCTTGATTTATGCAGTTATTTCTAGCCTATTTTAGTCGTTTTTGAATTGAAAACTTGTGTATTATTGTATTGTTTTGGGTATATGTTTACAAGACAAATATCAAGGCTCTCCATTCATTCAAATCAAAAGTCATGCTATATCGTGCTTGTCGTGCTTTTGGAATCGCACTTGTGTTTGTTGTTTTGGTCTTCAGCTTGAAAAGGTGAGTCTTTCTCACTCTGACATTTATACTTATGAAAAGTGAATTGATGACAAGTGTTTAGTAATAAAAAATGTTTATGCAAGTTAATGATGATCATATGATATGCTATGCCATGTTATTACCATATTATTACCATGTTAAAACTGTTAATTTTCACCTGACATCTGATATATGACTGTATATTGTGATATTGACCTTGTTGATATTATTTCTGCATATGATCACACTGCAAGTCCCTGTTAGAAAAAAATGTTATGGGCTGAAATGATAGGCCTGAATGGTTTAAAATTTTTCATTTTGACTTGGGATTGTGGGTTTGAAATGATAAAACCCGGATTTTTCTTTGTAAATTACGGGTTGAAATGATATATTACCCGTATCACTTTACCTAGCGTAGAAAATTTTATACAGGCCCGTAGTTAAAATATGTTTTTCTAAAATTTTTAAAATATTTTAGAAATTTAATTAATATAATATTTTTATTTGAGATTTAATAAAAAATGATTTTTGTAAAATATTATAGATTTTCTGAACAATTGTAAGTGAAATGAATTAATGAAAATTTTGAACGTAAGTTATTTTGGAAAATTTGATTTAATTATAATTGGAAATTAAATTGAATATGAAATTATGATAAATTTTTGATAATTTGAATTTAAATGAATTAAAAGTGATTTTATATCATATTAATGATTTTTTTTAACAAAGTTGAAATGTGAAATGAAAGAATGTTTTAAGTTGAAATTTTGAAATATAACTAAAATTGGAAATTTATTAAATTGACTTAAAAGTGAACTTTTAGTTAAGTAAATAAAAATAAAATTAAGTTATATTTGAGAATTTGAACTTAAGTGTTAAGTTGAAATTTAATGTAATGGATTTAAAAGTTGAACATTGCAATTTAATAAGTGAATTATTATTAAATCTTGATTTTTGAATGGAAATTTAACTTTATAAGATCATGAACTTGAGGAAAAATTAAAGGATGTTATAAATGTGAAAATGTATGATTTTATAAGTTAAAAATGTTTTAAATAAAAATATAATTGGTTGAGAAATTATATTGAATATTTGAAGTTAATTGACTGTATTTTTGAAATGCTATTAATTACAATGTAATTGATATTACGACATTTGTAGATGCTGAAGTTGATGATAATGAACTAAAAAGCTAAATTGAATTAAAAGCTGTTATAGAAATTTTTGTAAGTGCTATAAATTGTTGAATTTAACTAAGTTTATTCGAAATTTAAGTAAACCCTATTACAACATTTTAAAATGTTGTCTTTTGTTAAATTGAACTGCTTTGAATGTATTTTTCCGTAGCGTTTTCTAAATGCCACGAAAAGTGAATTTTCACTACGTTGATAAACTTAAGTGAATAAATGAACTTTGAAAGTAGAAAATTTTGAAAATTTAATAATTTAATTATTAAACATAATAACTTCATTGAAATGATAAAAAAGAATTTTTGGAATATAAACTGTTTTGAAATATGAATTGAAATGGTATTTTAGATTGAATAAAATGAATAATGATTTGAAATGAATGAAGTTTGAAAAGATACGATATTTTGATATATTAAAATGATTTGAAACGAAGTTTTGAAAGGATACGATATTTTGATATATTAAAATGATTTGAAACGAAGTTTTGGAAGATATGATATTTTTGATATTAAATGATTTGAAAAACGGAGTTTGAAAGATAGGACATTTTGATATTAACATGATTTAAAAAGAAGTTCTGAAAGATATGATATTTTGGAACTGAAGCTTTGAAAGGTTATGATATTTTGATATATTAAAATGATTTGAAAGGTAGTGTTGAAAGGGTATGAAAATTTAATATATTGAAATGGTTAGAAATGACTTGATATTTATTTTGATAAATATTTGAATTGAAAGATATTTTACGATGTTATATTGAAATGGTTTTGGAAATGATTTAATCTTTATTTTGATAAAGATTTGGATTGAAAAGGATATTTTATTTTGAAGTATAAAATATTGTTTTAAAGTTATAACTACGGGTTATAATAACGATTGGTTGTTAAAGAGACCGGGATCGGATATTGTCTTATAGCCGGCCAATACCGAAAACCACTTTAACAACTGTGTACGCGGTGGAGATTCCAGAATGAAGTAGGATGGTGGCGACGTTCTCGAGGTATATATTACGTGGACCCAACTCCCGTGAGTTGGCATATATGACTAAAATAGGAGCTATACCGGGCTACACAAAGGGTCACACCCTTTCATCGAGCATGCTCCATCGGAAACCATTCTATTACTGTTGTGATTCGATTCAGTGGCGCCACTTTGATTCGGGGGTATTGTTCGAGGTGGGCGGAAGCTGCTGGCTTGCCGTCACCACCGGTCTGGGAGTGCAAACGTTGTATCCAACCTGTGCATTGCCTCGCGTGCCGTGTCATATCCTTATATCGAGCCCACTACGATTTTGGTTTTAAAGATCCGACCGCGTTAAGGTTCACCATCCCCTTAACGCTATTTTCTATATGATTATATTTTACTGATTAGACACTACCGTATATAGCGTATATTACTACATAGTAAATAGTTTAACGAATCCTTAGAGGATGGGCGGTCCCAAGCATCCTTTAAGTTACTGATGCATTTTGTTACTGTTCACTTGAGCTGATTTACAGTTTATAAGTATTTATGTCCTGACTCGAGGGTTTTGTGTTTTGCTTTACGCTCGGGTCAGATTGATTGAGTTAGCATTCAAGATTCACCTTCGGCGTTGGGGCTTTTCCTTGAAGATCCAGCCATCTATTTTGTTTCAGTATCCAGTGGATCAGTTATGTATCTGATTTGTACCTGATGTATCCTGTTACTCTTCTGTTGTATCTTGTTTAACTCTGATGTATCTTATATTTTATATAGTATCTTCATGAACTACTATCTCCTCTTTTACTTCCACTGCATTATTATATACTCTGTGTCTGTGATCTGTGATTTTATTTAGTGTATATTCTGAGGTTTGCCAAAATTTTATTTACAACGCGGTATTTTGAGCAATTCAATTCCGGCATGAGTGTCTACCTATACACTTATAATGGATGCGAATGGTTGAAAATACCGGGTCGTTACAGCAGTTATCAGATAATAAAAAAGCAATAGGTTGCAAATGGGTGTATTCAGTCAAATTAAAGTCAGATGGATCTCTTGAAAGATTGAAAGCACGTTTAGTTGCGAAAGGATATGCTCAAACATATGGGGTTGACTACTTCGAAACATTCTCGCCTGTGGCTAAAATGACTTCAATAAGGATATTCATATCCTTGGCAGCACAGAACAGCTGGGTACTACATCAATTAGACATCAAGAATGCCTTCCTCCATGGAGATCTGGTTGAAGAAGTGTATATGGAGCAACCTCTTGGGTTTGTTGCTCAGGGGGAGTATGGAAAGGTGTGCAAGTTAAAAAAGAGCTTGTGTGGTCTGAAGCAAAGCCCCAGAACATGGTTTGGAAAATTCAGTCAGGCAATAGAAAAGTTTGGGATGAAGCAAAGCAAATCTGATAATTCAGTCTTCTATAGGAATGAGAAAGGTATATTGATTCTATTAATTGTGTATGTAGATGATATTATCATAACTGGTAATGATAGAAGAGGAATCTCTTCACTCAAGACATTTATTCACTCACAGTTTCACACAAAAGAATTGGGAGAGTTAAATTACTTTTTAGGCATTGAGGTGATTAGAGAGAATGGCAAAATATGTCTGTCACAGAGAAAATACACTCTTGATCTTCTGAAAGAAACAGGGAAATTAGGTGCTAAGCCTTGCAATACACCTATATTAGTTAATACAGTTTTGACAAAAAAAGGAGAATTGTTTGAGGACCCTGAGAAATATAGAAGGTTGGTTGGTAAACTGAATTATTTAGTGGAGACAAGGCCTGATATTGCTTACTCAGTGAGCATGGTGAGTCAATTTATGACTTCACCTACTGTTGATCACTGGAAGTCTTTGAATCAAATTTTATGTTACCTGAAAAATACTGTTGGACAGTGTATAGAAGACACAAATCAGGGGCATAACAAAATTGAAGCATTTGCTGATGCTGATTGGGCTGGTTCAAAAGTGGATAGGAGATCTACTACAGGATTTTGTGTACTGATGGGTGGTAACTTGATTTCATGGAAGAGCAAGAAACAAAATGTGGTATCTCGGTCAAGTGCTGAGTCAGAATATAGGTCAATGGCTAACACAGTGTGTGAATTGATGTGGATTAAGCACTTGATGGATGAAATAGGACTGAAGTGTGAGTTGCCTATGAGACTGTGGTGTGATAATCAAGCAGCTCTTCATATTGCATCTAACCCGGTTTTCCATGAAAGAACAAAGC
This sequence comes from Allium cepa, assembly GCA_030765085.1. Lineage (NCBI taxonomy): Eukaryota > Viridiplantae > Streptophyta > Magnoliopsida > Asparagales > Amaryllidaceae > Allium > Allium cepa. Next base: position 969,535,035 of record CM060935.1, read on the forward strand.
ATATAGAAGTGGATTGCCACTTCATTAGAGAGAAAATTCAGCAAGGAGTAATTTGTGCAAGCTATGTGAAATCTGAAGAGCAGCTAGCTGACTTACTAACTAAATCACTGCATGGCAATAAGATTAAATTTCTGTGCAACAAGTTGGGCATATATGATTTGTATGCTCCAACTTGAGGGGGAGTGTTGTGAGTTGTGTGTTTTCTTTCTTATGTCAGTTTGCATGTATATATACGTTCAGATGTACATGTTTCTTTTATACTGCATTTTGGGCTTTGGGCTGCATTTATCAGCCTTTGTTCATGTATATAAACTGATTAACTGAAGTATGAAATAAGTTTTTCCCTCTTTCATTATTTTCATATATTCACTCTGACAACACTTTTCTAAATCAAAAAATGATTAAAAAATGATTAGAAAATGATGATGTAAATTGTGTTTATGTTGAATAAGAATAGCTCATTTGCAAATGCAACATAAGCTACCAAACCAACTTATATAAACTTACACCAAAATATACTCTAATGAAGCATAAATATAAGAGACCATAAATCATAGAAATATTGAAATTACATAATATTTGAGAGCTTCGTTACCCCTAAATTGAAGGGGTTTAGCTGCTCATTTGTGTTATCAAATCAACATATGTACATTGGAAAGCCAAGAGAAGTAGAAATTAAACAAAGGAAATGAGATTAACTACTTGCATGAAATAACATCAAACTAATTGCAGAATGTAAATCTAAGTTATGAACAAGAAAAGAATAGAAACAAACATTAATATAAAAGCAAGTAGAAAAGAGAAGAGAAAGAGGCTTGGAAGCCCTTTTTATTTCACTTTGATTTGTGTTTACAACTGCTAATTTCCTAAGTAAAATAATAGAGAGTAGAAGATATTTACTTGTATATAAGAGCGATATTTATACATGCATAAAACCCTAATTCAATTTTTAGGGTGCTTCCTAAAATGCCCTTTAGGAAGTATGGCCACCAAGTAACCATTAGCCACTAATTAATCTATCATTAAATGTGCATGAAGCTTTGACCTTCACGTAGTTGTCCATTAGCTTCTAATTGTAGAATTAGGTCAGTAGGTGGGGTCCTCCATGATCATGGTCTTGAACTATTTTCCTCTTCTTTCGTTTGTATTCATTTGTGCATGCATGTATCTTTATAAAAGTCTCTTCTATATGCATCCAAATTCATATAAAAATCATCAAAAAATGTCTAAGAAAAAATTCTCAAATTGACACAAGCACAAAAATGATCATTCCCCCTGAATGAAAATGAATATATGATGATTTGAAAATAATTGAATTATGGTTTTAAACATGTTAAAATGCCCAAATATGACTTTTATTTAAATAAAAATAGATAAAATATGGATGTATATATGCACATTTACATGCACATCATCCTCCACCACTGATGTACGTTTGTAAAAACAAATGTACGTAATCATAGAAATGCAATGTCAGACACTCGTCAATACAAGTTGTCCAGGAACAGGGCAAACTGAAGGTACTTTCCTACTGCATCTTGTCGGAAAATCTATAGGATTAGCAGCGAATAGTCCTTGTATTGGATATTTCATAACGAAGAGACTACTGCTATTGGATGTATATTGGGATTTTAACTCCAAACGATCAATAAACTGTCCTTCACTATGAAAATCCTAAATATCAATGTCATCGACCAACCTACACAATCGTCGTATATATGTTGTCCGAAGTGGTTTTCAAATAAATCTGATCTCAGTCTCTTCGCACCAACAACGCAAAATCGTTTCTCCACCTCACATAGAAACTAAGTCTCATAGACTTATCACATCTCCAACTTTCAATTTGTTATCTTTCGGCCAAGAAGGAAGCTCAATAGATTGGAGTACTCACTCTGCACTACACGAATCAACATTCTCAACACAAACGATAATCAAGCCTACACAGTCAGTTATGTACTAAGTATACGAATAATTAGTTTCTCCATCAAGTTGAGAAACTAAATGACCAAATTTGATAGTCGGTTATTTAACTATCAAAGCAATGAACAAAATTTAGCACTTTAGTAATCACTGGGCCTGATTTTTATTAATCGTTTCTAAATCAAATCACTTTCCAATTATTCACTTCAAAATATCTTTTAAAAAGATAATATTCAAAACCATTTCACTTATTGGATATTTGGAAAACATTTCAATATACTTACTTTAATAATAAGTAAATTCACAAATTATTTTATTTTCAAACCATTCAAATTTCCTTTTTGTAATATCACTTTCCAAAATATCCTTTTAATTTAAAGGATTATTTATTGTCCAAAATCGTGAATATAATTCCTTTACCAAATCCATTACTTCTACACATTTAGTTTAAAGGATTATTCACTGTCCAAAATCTTGAATATAATTTCATTACCAAATTCATTACCTTTCAAATCTTATTATTTATAAAGTCCATTATAAATTCATTTCTAAATATCAATTGCAAATCCATATATAAATTTGATTACAATTACATTTCTAATATTTATAAGATATCGTTTATAATTCTTTTATTTTTTATTTAAAAAATATCAATTTTATAAATCTTATATACAAACCACTTATAATAAGTCCAAAAATTTCAATTTAACTTATTTTAACAAAATAGTTAACTCCACATTTCAAAATCATATTTTGATTATATTTCACTAAACCATAATTTTTACAACATAAAAATCGTAACTTTATATTTTTATTTAAAATAAATCTATTCCTTTAACAATTCAACAAAAATTATTAAAAACACATATAACTTCCAAATCACTTTGAAATCCTTTTTAAATTGAAATCATTATTTTAATATTTTTAAATTCCAAAATATGGCCCAATGCTGCAAAAGCGCTAAATAAAGGCATCCACATCAATCATATCAATCACAGAGTCCAAATATCATATATCACATGATAACAGCATATATAACAATATCTGTAAATAAAATCAACACTGGTGAGGAATCCAGTTAGATCCCTCCAATCTGTCACCTGCAACAAACATACATATGAGAAAATATGTACCATGTCTGCTTTGAGGCAGACGCACGTACAAAGTGTCATCCGCTCATACATGAAAACATATAGGGTCTCTTCTGCTAAATTATGCAGGAATATATCAAAACAATATATATATATATATATATAATATCTCATCCAAATAATCAACAATCATCTTAAATAAAATTTATTGTCACTTATATAAAAATATAAGCGAGACAGAGAGAGCGATTTGTATTCACTTTGCTTATAGTCGTCGCGATAAAGATTTAATTCGATTAAAATTAAACGGTGTTTAATTTTAACCAAAATTTTCACTAGCTCGGATAAATCCCAACCTAGCTTCATAATGTAGTGCTCGGCAATACAAACCCAACGTAATTCGTTTTGTGCGAAACCAACCCCGTATGACAAAGATATGAATTTTTAAAGTTTACACGATTTATTAACAAATAAATTTACAAATTTAATTTCTAATTAACCTAGATTAAATCGTGGCCACACGTTCTGGATGACGAGATCTCGATCGCTCCCCCTTTCTTCTTTCCCCCTCATCCAGAAACCCTCGCCGCCATCTCCATTTGTTTGCAATGACCACCTTGCTGCCCTAGAGGCCCATCGGCCACACCACTCGAAGCATCGAAGCGAGCCTCACCTTCGGCCGAAGCCATGTGAAGCTCGGTGCCCCCATCACCTCACAAAACACATTCAGAAATCATGCCTTCTCATCCCCGTAGCTGCCGCCATGGATCACCATTTGCGATCATAACCTTTGAAATGAAGATCTCGACGAGCTTGAAAATTTTCTAGTTGGAGGATTCTCGAATTAATGGATGGATTGCGTGATAATCGAGGAGGAAGATTGGAGCTTCCTAGCTATTCATGATGAATGTGGCGGTTGTGACCTAATTAACTAGGGTTGGCAAAATGAATGATAAAGGTCCTCTATTTATAAGCAATATAAATTTGTTATTCATCCGAAATTATTTTGAACTTCAAATGAAGCATGCCGCCTGGCGTTTATAATGTTTTACCCTAATTCTGAACACAATAGAATATATATCGGGAGCCAATTCCATTGTATTTGGAAATTAGGCTTTTGAATCGAATTATTTTAATTAAAATTTACTTAAATAAATTTCTTCGCGTTTCAGCTTGGCACGACCAAACTGTAAGTCCGATTGACACAAAATTTGAAATCCTATAATAACTCATTATTACGGATCCAATGAAACTAGTTTCGTCGAATTTGAGACTGTGTCAAAAAACGACTATTTTTACATGTTAACTAAATATTAAAAATTTCAATTTCCGTATTTCAACTTTTAAGTCGATTATAAAAGTTTACTAGTTATATTCTAACTCAAATAGAATTTAAAACAACTTTATAATTCATTTGCATTCACATTAATTCAAAATTTCAATTATTTACACAATTTCAAATATTAAATTAAACAATTTAATTATCCAAACAAACCACTATATTCGAAATATAAGTTACTTAACTTATAAATTTTACTTTTGAATATTTAAATTCAATTAAATATTCCAAATTCAAGCGGTTGAAAAACTGGGTAGTTACATTCTTCCCCCCTTAAAATAGTTTCGTCCTCAAAATTGCTAAGAAGATATACAAAATCCCATTAGCTTTTCAAAATCACCTGGCTAAAATAGTTCACCAATTCTTTTAAGTCCTTAAATTTTCCAAAATCATTTAGTTGCAACTTTTTAATAAAAAATTCTCTAAGTTTCCAAATTTCTTTATAGTTATTAACTAATAACCTTTCAAAAGTCAACTAATATCATTTCAAATTATAACCACAATCAAATTTTTGGTTATGATTTTTTTTCGAAATTTTCAAAAAGTTTCCAATGCCTTAAATTTTCAGAAAAATTCATCAGAGTCTCCTTTGCGCGTTTCGATCTGAAAAAAATCACAATATATATAATATCATAAATATACATCTCATCTTCGAGGATGAGGCATACCGTAGGGAAAAAGTGTAAAAGAACGATATGTAATCCGAGATATGTACCTTATATATTATTAGTGAGCATATATGACTAATACAGGGCGAAAGCGAGCTCCAAATACGAAGCAAACGCCATTTGCACCAACTAAACGCTCAATAAACAAATGAGAACACATGCATATAGCATATAAAATTAATATATAACATATATCAATACAACAACTATATATGCCAATAGAGCAAATGCAACATAAGAAACCATCAACCAACTACCATCATCCAACATAACCAAATCAATTATACATTCAATTCTTATTACACTGCTTGAATTAGTTTTCAATTTATTCACATTCAATTTGATTCGATTGATTTACACATTTAATTAGCTTACACTCACTAATTTACATCGAAGTTAGTTTACTTACCATTCAAATCGAATTCTATTTCATTTAGATTCACTTTACTTTCAATTTAAATTCAATTATTTAACTTTCAATTTCATTAATATTTAATAAATTTCTATTCAATCAACTAACTATTAATTTGTTCACATTTATTTGATTTATTTTAATTATGTTCACAATCCATTTAATTTTATTGATATTCGATTGACTTATATTCAAATCAATTCATTTATTGACATTCATTTGTTAACATACATTTCATGTTCATTTACATTGACATTTATTCTTCACTTAGTATATTTCTTCCAATACTAATATTATTTATGAATCGTTCCATACAATAATTATTTTAGTTAATTATAACAATTTTATAGAACACTTCTCATTATTATTATCACTTATTAGCTTAAGTCACATTTAATTCATTTTTGATATCAAATCAACTTCATTTAACATTTCTTAAGCTAAATTTCCTAACCTGGTTCATTTTATTTAACTTAACACAAATTTTAACTTATAATTCAAATTTAAATTAGCTTTCTTAACATTCAACCAACAGAAAAATTGTCTTAACTCACTATTATCAATTTTATAAGTTACATAAACGTGTTTACTTACAATTCATGGATATTTACTTAAGTTTGCTTCCATTCACACTTTATAATTTCAAATCATGGTTATATAATCACTAACCACTCGAGTTTATATTTCATTTTATTTGGCTTATATCAAATAACTATCTTATTCATTCCAAATCCAATTTAATTTAGCTGTTTATCAAATTTACTCCAATTTCAATTTGACTTCATTTTACTTATCTTAAATTAGATTCCAATTCTTACATTCCATTTTACTAACTTAATTTTATTTAAATTTTACTTAAATTAAAATTTTAATTTCATAGCTTAATTTAAAAAGTTCTTTTCTTATACATACCTTTTTCAAATCATATATTTATTATGTTAACTCAATTCAATTTAACCTTACTTTAAATTTTAATTATAATTCTAAAAATAATTTCACTTACACTTATCAATTTCAAACTTGTATTTTGAATTCAAATTTGTTTATCACAACAAAAATTAAATTTTCAATTTACTAATGGTAGCAAATCCATCACCCAGAAACTCGAAAATGATACTGATGATGCTGCATTCATTACCCTTATTATTTTCCAGCAACGATAGTGAACTCAGTGTTTTATATTCTTTTAAAATCCATTTATTTATAAATCAAATTTATAAACTTTTACTTCATAACTTCTCTAATTTCACTTTGCTTATATAAGTTCATTTCAAATTTATTTACCTTTGTTAAGATTCATCATAATAACAACTTTTATTATTTAAAACACAAATAACTAATGATAATAATCAACTATTACCATTCGTTAACAACCAAGAAAATTATATACTACTATATAAAATATAATTAAGGTAGATTATTTCATTTATCAAGCTTCAAAAACAATATTATGTTCATTCTCCATGTTCAAGTGTTTATAAATCCCTATCGATAACGTTGACCAGACATAATGATCAGAACCCATAAGCCACTCAACAGCTCAATCAACACAATATAAAACATTTTTATACCACTAACGAATAAGCACTCATATATATAATACCCTAGAACTCAAACTCAATCCAGGGTACTACTGACCCTATCTATACCGAGTACACATCAAGGCCTAAGAATATACTAAACTTAAGCTCTGATACCACACGGTGATGACCCAAAATCGACACCCTTTGAATCCGACAATAAACCACACATATACGAACCGAAGTGCACCAATTATGGATAAGAGAAAGAAAGCAGAGGGTGATAAGAACGAGAGAAGAAAGAAGAAAAGAAGAAGAGAAGAAGAAATAAAGATTAAATCATTTCCAAACCATTTTAATATATCATCATACCATATCTTTCAATTCAAATATTTATCAAAATAAATATCAAGTCATTTCTAACCATTTCAATATTTTAAATTATCATATCCTTTAAAAACTTCCTTTCAAATCATTTTAATACATCAAAATATCATAACCTTTCAAAGCTTCATTTTTCAAATCATTTAATATCAAAATATCATATCTTTCAAAACTTCGTTTCAAATCATTTTAATATATCAAAATATCATATCTTTCAGTACCACATTTCAAACCATTTTAATATATCAAAATATCATATCTTTTCGAAACCACATTTCAAATCATTATTCATTTTATTCAATTTAAAATACCATTTCAATTCATATTTCAAAACAGTTTATATTCCAAAAAAATCATTTTTAATCATAAAAATGAAGTTATTATGTTAAAAATTAAATTATTAAATTTCCAAAATTTTCAACATCCAAAGTTCATTTATTCACTTACGTTTATCAAAATAGTGAAATTCTACTTTTTGCAGCATTTAGAAAACGTTACGGAAAATTACATTCAAAACAGTTCAATTTAACAAAAGACAACATTTTAAAATGTTGTAATAGGGTTTGCTTAAATTCCAAATAAACTTAGTTAAATTCAAAAATTATAGCACTTACAAAATTGCTATAATAATTTTTAATTCAATTTAGCTTTTTAGTTCATTATCATCAACTACAGCATTTACAAATACTGTAATACCATTTACATTGTAATTAATAGCATTTCAAAAATGCAGTCAATTAACTCCAAATATTCAATATAATTTCTCAACCAATTATATTTTTATTTAAAACATTTTTAACTCATAAAATCATACATTTTCACATTTATAAACATCATTTAATTTTCCTCAAGTTCATGATTTTATAAAGTTAAATTTCCATTCAAAAATCAAGATTTAATAATAATTCACTTATTAAATTGCCAGGTTCAATTTTAAATTCCTTGCATTAAATTTCAACATAACACTTAAGTTCAAATTCTCAAATATAACTTAGTTTTATTTTTATTTGCTTAACTAAAAGTTCACTTTTAAGTCAATTTCATAAATTTCCAATTTTAGTTATATTTCAAAATTTCAACTTAAATATTCATTCATTTCACATTCAACTTTATCAAAAATCATTAATATGATATAAAATCACTTTAAATTAATTTAAATTCAAAATATCATAAATTTATCATATTTTAAAAGTTAATTTAAATTCCATTAAAAATTAAATCAAAATTTCCAAAATAACTTACACTCATATTTTCTAACTTTTCCATAATTTATTTAACTTATAGATTTCCAAAAAATAAATAATACTTTACAAAATTTATATTTTTATTAAATTTAAAATCAAATATTATAATAATTAAATTTCTAAAATATTTTAAATTTTTTAGAAAAACATATTTTAACTACGGGCCTGTATATAATTTTCTACGCTAGGTAAAGTGATACGGGTAATATGTCATTTCAAACCGTAATTTACAAACAAAAATCCGGGTTTTATCATTTCAAACCCGCAGTCCCAAGTAAATAAAATAAGTTGAAAATCGTTCAGGCCTATCATTTCAGCCCATAACGCTTTTCCCCTATTCTAAAGTTCGTTCGGGTATGTATCATTTCAACCCATAGTGATTTCTAATCTACAGGGAACTTGCAGTGTGATAAACATATATAAAAATGAACAGTAACAACATATATATAATAAAAGATGATATGACATGAAATTTAATAGGTTTAACATCATATATAAATAATCACATGGTAGTTATAACATCATATTTAATTCTCCACATTCAGTTGTTGTTGTTTCACAACTGCATAAGTATAAATGTCGTGTGAGCTTTACTCACCTTTTTTGTGCTGGAGATTGCAATACAAATGACACAACGGATTCCAGAAGGCACGATGACACAACAATAGGCTCAAGTGGGAAGAGATCCAAGCTTAGAACTTGTGTTACAACCCAAGACAAAACAAAATAAAATTACAATTCAATACAACATTGAATAGGAATAACTTTGAAATAAAAAGAGATACGAATACACAGTCTTTTGTCTTGGCTTCTACACTTGCTAGCATGGCTTAGGGAATGTTTTGGCTCAAGTTTGGACATACTTTGGTTTAGGTTTGGGTCCTATAAGGCATGGCTACAAGGTATTGAAGTGGTGGAGGAGTTACTATGAATGAATATGAAGAGGCTTATGCAAATAGTGGGTTTTTGGTTCATTTTGGGCTAGGCTACATGGATCTATGGCTCGGATATGGCATGTTTCAGATCTGGACAGAGGATGAAGGTGATGGTTAGGGGTGTGTCAGGGTGGTGGTGGAGCAATAGGAGGTGGCCAAGGTCATCTAAGGTGATGGTGATGAAGACTAGGTAGCTAGACATGCTTTTTAAGGAGTTTTAACATAGTTTTTGTGGATTTCGCATCATGGGATGGTCATGGCACTTGCTGGTCAGAGGAGGAAGGGTTTTGGTCGTGTATGATGTGGGGAAGGAAGTGGTGTTGGTCGGTGGAGGAGATGGTGGAGGTGTTAGGCCAAACAAAGCAATGAGAGGTCATGGCAAAAATCAAGCAAAACAAAGAAGAAGAAGTAGAAAAATGAGAGGAGGAAGAGAGGCCATTGCTTATTTTTCTTTGCTCAGATCTGAAATGGATGTGTATTATTGATGGAATGAGAAACTTTCACGTGAATAAGCAAAAGAAAAGGAACGGCTACAATAAATTGATGCATTGATTGAAAAAAGAAACGGTAAAAGAAACGGTGAAATGACTTTACCTTTCTTAGCTTTTAAAACCTTTCATACTTCCTTTTCTTTTAAATCAAGTAAAACAATATAAACTTCAGTAAGTACATCTAAAAACCGAAACAAAGTGAAAAAAAATAAAAATATATAATTAAATTTAAAGAAAATATAAAAAGAATTAAGGGAATTGCTTAAAAATTGAAAACAGAGTTCAACAATTACAATTAAAACATCAATGGCTTTGGAAAAATATCTACTTCAATTTAAAAATATTATAAAGCAAAATTTTGAAATAAAATAATTTATTTATCATTTCTAAAATAAAATAAATAATTAAATGGGAGAAAAATAGAAAAGAACTAAAGAAAATGTTTAAAAATTGAAAACAGGGCATGGAAATTACAAGAGAAATACTACTAGCTCTAGAAAAATTCCTGCCTCACTTCAAAAATATTAAAAGACAAAAACATACATAGAATAACATATCAATACATATTACAATAAAATATGACAAATAAAAATATAATTTATACTATTTAAAATAATAAAATTGCAGAATAAACAAATTGCACTCAATATTGAAATATACATAACTTTCACAATTTAAATCCATTTCCAACGAAAAAAAAAGCAGTGTTCTTAAAATTTTATGTACTTTCATAATAAAAGATAAAATTTAAATTTTCAAACTTTTTAAAATTTAAATTAAAAGTCAAAGTTTGACTATTTTGACCAAAAATTCACTTTTTGGAAAATATTCTTTTTAGTCATGCTTTGGAATATAATTCATATCAAAACTAAAGTTTATCATTCAAAATAAATAAAATAAGTTTTTAAATCAAAAATTCAATTAAAATAATTAAAATATACAAAAAAAATAAATCACAAAATACAAGATTGTTACACTCTCCCCCACTCAAAACTTTTCGTCCCCGAAAAGGAATGAGGTGCGGGAAAGCATAGAAAAAGATAGAGTGAAACAAGATTAGGACAAGACGACAATGAGATTGAAATTATACATGATGGCTATTGTTATAGGTAAGTTTTACAAGGTGGAGATGATCTTTCCAAGATTCTCCAAAATTAAGAACGCAAGCACGAAAAGGTGGATTCAAAATGATTACCAAAGATCTATCAAAGATTATAGAAAGATGCCTATACCAATCTATAGCAAGATAAGGATGATAAGGATAACCAAAAGATAGTTTGGAAATCAAAATAAGGAAATAAATTTGAAAGCAAGGAAATTTCAACCTAAATAGAGAATAAATATGTACACAAGTTAAATAAATCTTAACTATCTCAAATTCCATTATCTTATTATCCAATCATCTTAAATTAACAATTTTTAAAACCAAAGGGTATGAAAAATAATCATTTATTATACTCATAATGTACTTAATACATTTAATTCTTCTTCATTCCTAATTAAAATTAAATTTATTCCTTTCAATATATTTATTACTTATGTTAAATATTCTTACACTTATTATAACTGCTTTGTTTTATTCTTAGTTCTTTTAACATTATTTCATTGTAAGTTATTCAATTACCCTTTATTATATTTACCTCTGTTAATCATTTTATAATTAAAATTTAAGTGTATAACATTTACTATAACCACTCAAATTTCATTTATAAAATCTTTTTATATTGTATATTATCCAATTACATTGTTAACTTCTGAAATTAAGGTAAGTTATATTGGAATGAATTGAGTATTATACAAATAAAACTTTCCAATTCAACTATCTCAAGTTTAAATCATTTATTCAAAAATTTTGATTTTTTTTAATTGAAATTATTCTTTAAAAATAAAATTAAGAATTAGATTTCCGATTTCTTCAAACCATTTAGAGATAAGTAATAATATATACATAATATGTCAAATCAAATTTCAATCATATATCTATATATATATATATTAAAATCAAGTCATATTTTAGAAATTCAATAAATTTGATTTCCCTAAACAAAGCTGTAGCAAGACTACAGAACAGTCTCTTCACTTCAAAACTCGAAAATGAACGTCGATGATGCTGCAGTCATCACCGAAGTTATTTTCCAGCGACAAAGAGAAGAGCACTAATTTTAAACTTAAAATTCTTTGGAAACAAATTTCTATTCAAAAATACTTTAAATAATATAACCTTTTCTAAAACTTTAAACACAAGGTTTGAAACCATCGGAAATTAAATTCTCAAATTTCTTGTTCAAAATACATTTCAGTTCCCAAATCAATTTATAAACAACTATCTATAAATTCATTTATAGAATAATAAATGATAAATTAAGTATTATCATTTCAAATAATCAATTTATTAAGTTCCATAAATTTACTTATATATCAAAATTTTATTTCACTAACCAAATTTTAAAATAATATTGTGTCAGTTTGTTCTGTCAAAGTGTTTTAGAAATCCTATCGATACCGTTGATCAGACGAATCGATCGGAAACCCAAATCAACATCAACAACTCAAACAACACAATATATAAAACAAAACATAGATATACAAGTACAATTCAAAATGTTTGGAAGAATAGATTGGAAACAAAAGACAAGATGATTAAATAACAGAGTAGGGAGGTAGATAAGCTTAAATAAATCGCGGGCAACCTTAACTGGGTCAACCGTGACTTAAATAATAAGATCAATGTGGATTTTTAGGGTAAATCTACATTGATCTCAAGAGTTAGTGTTTGAAATAACAAAAGATATTAGCATCTAAACCAAGGATAGATAAGAATCTCTGGTGAATTGATGCTAATTGTAAGGGAGTTTCCCCTTTTTTTCAATTCAATTTGAAATTGGCGTGACCGCCGACTCACTAAAAAGATCATTCGAAGCGGAGCTATGGAATACTCCAGAGTCAAAAGAAGATGAATAGTACGGGATACGAATGGATTTTGGAACCGTAGGGAATGTTCCAAAATTCAAAGGAATCGAGTCAAAAGGGAGAGATTCAAACTCGAATGAAAGTGATTCTATAAATACATTCACTCCATATGCTGAGTTTTGCCTAGAGCTACCAAACCTCTGGTACCAACTGTAACGACCCGATATTTTCAACCATTCGCATCCATTATAAGTGTATAGGTAGACACTCATGCCGGAATTGAATTGCTCAAAATACCGCGTTGTAAATAAAAATTTGGCAAATCTCAGAATATACAGTAAATAATAATCACAGATCACAGACACAGAGTATTTAATAATGCAGCGGAAGTAAAAGAAATAGTAGTTCATGAAGCTACTATATAAATATATCAGAGTTACATAAGATACAATAGAAGAAATAAAGTACAACAGAAGTTTAAATATGATAACCAAGTACAAGCTGAATAGATCAACCGAACTGAAAAGATGAAACTTGACAAGTAGATAATCTCCAGCGATTCCAATCTCCAGAAAGTGGAAATCCAAATCTGTGAATAACTCAGGCTGACCCGAGCGTAAATAAAAATACAAACACTCGAGTCAGGACATACATACTTATACAATGTAAACCAACTCAAGTGAACTGTAGCAAAGATACAAGTAACTTAGAAGATGCTTGGGACCGCCCATCCTCTAAGGATCCGTTAAACTATTTACTATGTAGTCATATACGCTATATACAGTAGTGTCTAATCAGTAAAGTATAATCATATAGAAAATTGCGTTAAAGGGATGGTGAACCTTAACGCGGTCGGATCTTTAAAACCAAAATCGTAGTGGGCTCGATATAAGGAGATAACACGGCACGCGAGGCAATGCCAGGGTGGATACACCGTTTGCACTCCCGGACCGGTGGTGACGGCAAGCCAGCAGCTTCCGCCCACCTCGAACAATACCACCGAATTAAAGTGGCGCCACATATCGAATCACAAAAGTAATAGAATGGTTTCCGATGGAGCATGCTCGATGAAAGGGTGCGACCCTTTGTGTAGCCCGGTATAGCTCCTGTTTTAGTCATTTATGCCAACTTACGGGAGTTGGGTCCACGTAATATACCTCGAGAACGTCGCCACCATCCTACTTCATTCTGGAATCTCCACCGCGTACACAGTTGTTAAAGTGGTTTTCGGTATTGGCCGGCTATAAGACAATATCCGATCCCGGTCTCTTTAACAACCAATCGTTATTATAATCCGTAGTTATAACTTTAAAACAATATTTTATACTTCAAAAATAAAATGTCATTTCAACCCAAACCTTTATCAAAATAAAGATTAAATCATTTCCAAACCATTTCAATATATCATCATACCATATCTTTCAATTCAAATATTTATCAAAATAAATATCAAGTCATTTCTAACCACTTCAATATTTTAAATTATCATATCCTTTAAAAACTTCCTTTCAAATCATTTTAATACATCAAAATATCATAACCTTTCAAAGCTTCATTTTTCAAATCATTTAATATCAAAATATCATATCTTTCAAAACTTCATTTCAAATCATTTTAATATATCAAAATATCATATCTTTCAGTACCACATTTCAAACCATTTTAATATATCAAAATATCATATCTTTTCGAAATCACATTTCAAATCATTATTCATTTTATTCAATTTAAAATACCATTTCAATTCATATTTTAAAACAGTTTATATTCCAAAAAAATCATTTTTAATCATAAAAATGAAGTTATTATGTTAAAAATTAAATTATTAAATTTCCAAAATTTTCAACTTCCAAAGTTTATTTATTCACTTACGTTTATCAAAACAGTGAAATTCCACTTTTCGCAGCATTTAAAAAACGCTACGGAAAGTTACATTCAAAACAGTTCAATTTAACAAAAGACAACATTTTAAAATGTTGTAATAGGGTTTGCTTAAATTCCAAATAAACTTAGTTAAATTCAAAAATTATAGAACTTACAAAATTGCTATAATAATTTTTAATTCAATTTAGCTTTTTAGTTCATTATCATCAACTACAGCATTTACAAATACTGTAATATCATTTACATTGTAATTAATAGCATTTCAAAAATGCAGTCAATTAACTCCAAATATTCAATATAATTTCTCAACCAATTATATTTTTATTTAAAACATTTTTAACTCATAAAATCATACATTTTCATATTTATAAACATCATTTAATTTTCCTCAAGTTCATGATTTTATAAAGTTAAATTTCCATTCAAAAATCAAGATTTAATAATAATTCACTTGTTAAATTGCAATGTTCAATTTTAAATTCCTTGCATTAAATTTCAACTTAACACTTAAGTTCAAATTCTCAAATATAACTTACTTTTATTTTTATTTGCTTAACTAAAAGTTCACTTTTAAGTCAATTTCATAAATTTCCAATTTTAGTTATATTTCAAAATTTCAACTTAAATATTCATTCATTTCACATTCAACTTTATCAAAAATCATTAATATGATATAAAATCACTTTAAATTAATTTAAATTCAAAATATCATAAATTTATCATATTTTCAAAGTTAATTTAAATTCCATTAAAAATTAAATCAAAATTTCCAAAATAACTTACACTCATATTTTCTAACTTTTCCATAATTTATTTAACTTATAGATTTCCAAAAAATAAATAATACTTTACAAAATTTATATTTTTATTAAACTTCAAATCAAATATTATAATAATTAAATTTCTAAAATATTTTAAATTTTTTAGAAAAACATATTTTAACTACGGGCCTGTATATAATTTTCCACGCTAGGTAAAGTGATACGGGTAATATATCATTTCAAACCGTAATTTACAAATAAAAATCCGGGTTTTATCATTTCAAACCCGCAGTCCCAAGTAAATAAAATAAGTTGAAAATCTTTCAGGCCTATCATTTCAGCCCATAACGCTTTTCCCCTATTCTAAAGTTCGTTCGGGTATGTATCATTTCAACCCATAGTGATTTCTAATCTACAGGGAACTTGCAGTGTGATAAACATATATAAAAATGAACAGTAACAACATATATATAATAACAGATGATATGACATGAAATTTAACAGGTTTAACATCATATATAAATAATCACATGGTAGTTATAACATCATATTTAATTCTCCACATTCAGTTGTTGTTGTTTCACAACTGCATAAGTATAAATGTCGTGTGAGCTTTACTCACCTTTTTTGTGCTGGAGATTGCAATACAAATGACACAACGGATTCCAGAAGGCACGATGACACAACAATAGGCTCAAGTGGGAAGATATCCAAGCTTAGGACTTGTGTTACAACCAAAACAAAACAAAATAAAATTACAATTCAATACAACATTGAATAGGAATAACTTTGAAATAAAAGGAGATACGAATACACAGTCTTTTGTCTTTCCTTCTACACTTGCTAGCACGGCTTAGGAAATGTTTTGGCTCAGGTTTGGACATACTTTGGTTCAGGTTTGGGTCCTATAAAGCATGGCTACAAGGTATTGAAGTGGTGGAGGAGTTACTATGCATGAATATGAAGAGGCTTATGCAAGTAGTGGGTTTTTGGTTCATTTTGGGCTAGGCTACATGGATCTATGGCTCGGCTATGGCATGTTTCAGATCTGGACAGAGGATGAAGGTGATGGTTAGGGGTGTGTCAAGGTGGTGGTGGAGCAATAGGAGGTGGCCTAGGTCATCTAAGGTGATGGTGATGAAGACTAGGTGGCTAGACATGCTTTTTAAGGAGTTTTAACATAGTTTTTGTGGATTTCGCATCATGGGATGGTCATGGCACTTGCTGGTCAGAGGAGGAAGGATTTTGGTCATGTATGATGTGGGGAAGGAAGTGGTGGTTGTCGGTGGAGGAGATGGTGGAGGTGTTAGGCCAAACAAAGCAATGAGAGGTCATGGCAAAAATCAAGCAAAACAAAGAAGAAGAAGTAGAAAAATGAGAGGAGGAAGAGAGGCCATTGCTTATTTTTCTTTGCTCAGATCTGAAATGGATGTGTATTATTGATGGAATGAGAAACTTTCACGTGAATAAGCAAAAGAAAAGGAACGGCTACAATAAATTGATGCATTGATTGAAAAAAGAAACAGTAAAAGAAGCGGTGAAACGACTTTACGTTTCTTAGCTTTTAAAACCTTTCATACTTCCTTTTCTTTTAAATCAAGTAAAACAAAATAAACTTTAGCAAGTACATCTGAAAACCGAAACAAAGTGAAAAAAAATAAAAATATATAATTAAATTTAAAGAAAATATAAAAAGAATTAAGGGAATTGCTTGAAAATTGAAAACAGGGTTCAAAAATTACAATTAAAACATCAATGGCTTTGGAAAAATATCTACTTCATTTTAAAAATATTCTAAAGAAAAATTTTGAAATAAAATAATTTATTTATCATTTCTAAAATAAAATAAATAATTAAATTGGAGAAAAATAGAAAAGAACTAAAGAAAATTTTTAAAAATTGAAAACAGGGCATGGAAATTATAGGAAATATACTACTAGCTCTAGAAAAATTCCACCTCACTTCAAAAATATTAAAAGACAAAAACATACATAGAATAAAATATCAATACATATTACAATAAAATATGACAAAGAAAAATAAAATTTATACTATTTAAAATAATAAAATGGCAGAATAAACAAATTGCACTCAATATTGAAATATACATAACTTTCACAATTTAAATCCGTTTCCAACGAAACTAAAAGCAGTGTTCTTAAAATTTTATGTACTTTCATAATAAAAGATAAAATTTAAAATTTCAAACTTTTAAAAATTTAAATTAAAAGTCAAATTTTGACTATTTTGACCAAAAATTCACTTTTTGGAAAATATTCTTTTTAGTCATGCTTTGGAATATAATTCATATCAAAACTAAAGTTTATCATTCAAAATAAATAAAATAAGTTTTTACATCAAAAATTCAATTAAAATAATTAAAATATACAAAAAAAATTACAAAATACAGGGTTGTTACATCCATACAAATGCTAGTATCTTACAAGAACAACTACAACAATGCAATGTAATGTAGTGGAATAATAAATAGATACGTGTATACGACATGAAGAGCTCCAACTCACCTGCTGAAGCTCCAAAAGCACCAAATCTGAACCTATAAATATACTAGGTCTGACCCTAGCATTGAAAGGGAAGAAGCCCAGATCAGTCTGGCAAACCAGCGTGAGAAAACACACTCAACTGAATTTATAAAGTTATCAAAAAGTTTCCTTTATCAAAACAAAAGGTATCTCGTAAGACCGAGTCACAAATAAATACCGACAAGGTTTTTACCTTACGATAACCCAAAAACATTTCACATCAAATCCTCTTATATTATAATAGTGTCTATTGCACACAAATAATATTAAAATAGCTGAAATTGTTACATTATCAAATTCCATCATACACCTTGTAATACAAGGATTTCTACAATAGAAAATGGCAGGCACGTATTGGATTTTGGATTTCTATACAAACGACTAGGTAAAGGGACTACCTTTTCGAAAACTCGATATACCTCTAGAGGGATGTACCTAGGGTTAAGATAGTCCGCGCCTAAACCAACATAAGACAGGCTTACCCATACTCGAGTAGTATCGAATATGTCTTCACTTTGGTTGTTACCGATCTAAAATCCGTGGCCACATGCATACATAATGATAATCGGATACACGATGTCATAAGTTGTAAAGATATATCTAGAAGAGTGATGACATCTCCTAATGGGAGCGACCCATTTTAGCCTTGATGCTTCTATCCCTGTTTCAGTCATTTTTTGGGGAGTGGGGCCAAAGAGGTATCGATTACATTTCACATATCACAAATCATATCATCTTTGAATGCCATATTGCAATTCCATTGACTACTAATTGCCATCCGCAAAAATACAACCCTTAAGCTCGTACGTCCCAAGAAGGGTGTTGATCTAAGAGAAATTGCCTTCTCCACCACCACTGATGTACGCTTGTAAAAACCAATGTTCGTAATCATAGAAATGCGATGTCAGGCACTTGTCCATATAAGTTGTCCAGGAATATGACAAGCTGAATGTACTTTCCTACCACATCCTATCGAAAAATCCATAGGATTAGTAGCGAATAGTCCTTGTGTTGGATATTTCATAACTAAGAGACTACTGCTACTGGATGTATATTAGGATTTTAACCCCCAAACGATCAATAAGCAATCCTTCACTATGAAAATCCTAAATATCAATATCATCGACCAACCTATACAATCGTCGTCTATATGTTGGTCTGAAGTGGTTTTCAGATAAATCTGATCCCGATCTCTTCGCACCAACAATGCAAAAACATTTCTCAACCTCACAGAAAAACTAAGCTTTAAAGACTTATCACATCTCCAACTTTCAACTTGCTATCCTTCGGCCAAGAAGGAAGTTCGATAGATTGGAGTAATCACTCTACACTACACGAATCAACATTCTCAACACAAACGATAATCAAACCTACACAGTCAATTATGTACTATGTGTACGACTAATTAGTTTCTCCATCAAGTTGAGAAACTAAAATGGCCAAATTTGATAGTCGGTTATTTGACTATCAAAGCCACAAACAAAATCTAGCACTTATGTAATTACTGGGCCTGATTTTTATTAATCGTTTCTAAATCAAATCACTTTCTAATTATTCACTTCAAAATATGTTTTAAAAAGATAATATTCAAAACCATTTCACTTATTAGATATTTGGAAAATATTTCTATATACTTATTTTAATAATAAGTAAATTCACAACTTATTTTATTTTCAAACCATTTAAATTCCCTTTTTTAATATCACGTTCCAAAATATCCTTTTAATTTAAAGGATTATTCACTATCCAAAATCGTGAATATAATTCCTTCACCAAATTCATTACTTCTACACATTTAATTTAAAGGATTATTCACTGTCCAAAATCGTGAATATAATTCCTTTACCAAATTCATTACTTTTCAAATCTTATTATTTATGAAATCCATTATAAATTAATTTCTCAATCTCAATTGCAAATCCATATATAAATTTGATCATAATTCCATTTCTAATATTTATAAGACAGCTTTTATATTTCCTAACTTTTTATTTAAAAAATATCAATTTTATAAATCTTATTTATAAACCATTTATAATTAGTCCAAAAAAATCTCAATTTAACTCATTTTAATAAAATAGTTAACTCCATATTTCGAAATCCCTATTTTGATAATATTTCACAAAACCATAAATTTTATAACATAAAAATTGTAACTTTTTATTTAAAATAAATTCATTTCTTTAAAAATTCGACAAAAATTACTAAAAACACATATAACTTCCAAAATCACTTTGAAATCCTTCTTAAATTGAAATCATTGTTTTAGTATTTTTAAATTCCAAAATATGGCCCAATGCTGCAAAAGAGATAAATAAAGGCATTCACTTCAATCATGGCGTCCAAATATCATATATCACATGATAACGACATATATAAAAATATCTGTGAATAAAATCAACACTTGGAAGGAATCCAATTGGATCCCTCCAACCTATCACCTACAAAAAATATACATATGAAAGAATATGTACAATGTCCGCTTCGTTGTAGACACACGTACAAAGACTCATCCGCTCATACACGGGAACATATAGGGTCTCATATACTAAAATATGCGGGATTATATCCAAACCTATATATATAATATAACATATCTCATTCAAACAATCATCTATCATCATAAATAAATTTATTCTCACTTGTATAAATATATAAGCAAGACAGATAGAGTGAGTTGCACTCACTTTGCTTGTACTTGTTGCGATAGCGATTCATTTCGATTAAAATTAAATGGCAGTTAATTTTAACCAAAATTTTTGCTAGCTCAAATAAATCCTAATCCAGCTCCATAATGCAGTGCTCGACAATGCGAACCCAACGCAATTCATTTCGTGCGAAACCAACCTCGTGTGTCAAAGATTTTAATTTTTAAAGTTACGCGATTTATAAACAGATAAATTGAAAAATTTAACTTTCTA
This sequence comes from Allium cepa, assembly GCA_030765085.1. NCBI lineage: Eukaryota > Viridiplantae > Streptophyta > Magnoliopsida > Asparagales > Amaryllidaceae > Allium > Allium cepa. The sequence goes on from CM060935.1 coordinate 969,556,058, forward strand.
ATTAACCTAGATTAAATCGTGGCCACATTTCTGGATAGAGAAATCTTGGCCGCTCCCCTTCCTTCTTTCCCCCTCATCTAGAAACCCTCACCGCCATCTCCATTTGTTTACCGCGACCACCTCACCACCCTAGAGGTTCATCGATTACCACCATTTGAAGCTCGAAGCGAGCCCCACCTTCGGCCGAAGCCACGTGAAGCTCGCATCCCCATCACCTTGCAAAACTCATTCAAAAGTCATGCCTTCTCATCCCCATACCTCTGTGGATCACCATTTGCAATCATAACTATTGAAAGCGAAGATTGAACGAGCTTTATAATTTTCTAGTTGGAGGATTCTAGAATTAATGGATGGATTGCGTGATAATCGACGACGATCGAAGCTTCCTGGCCATTCAGGATGAAGGCGGCGGCTATGACCTAATTAACTAGGGTTTGGCAAAATGAGTGATAAATGTCCTCTATTTATAAGCAATATAAATTTACTATTCATCCGAAAATATTTCAAACTCCAAACGGTGCGCGCCGCTTGGCATTTATAATATTTTAACCCTATTCCGAACACAGTGTAATATATATCGGGAGCCAATTCCATCTTATTTGGAAGATAGGCTTTTGAATCGAATTATTTTAATTAAAATTTACTTAAATAAATTTCTTCGCGTGTCAACTTCGCATGACCAAACCGTAAGTCCGATTAACACAAAATTTGAAATCCTATAATAACTCACTATTATGGATCCAATGAAACTAGTTTCGTCGAAATCCGAGACTGTGTCAAAAATGACTATTTTTACATGTTAATTAAATATTAAAATTTTCAATTTTTGTAATTTAACTCCTAATTCAATTATAAAAGTTTACTAATTATATTCTAACTCAAATAGAATTTAAAACAACTTTATAATTCATTTTCATTCACATTAAATTCAAATTTTAATTATTTACACAATTTCAAATATTAAATTAAACATTTAATTATCCAAATAAATCACTATATTTGAAATATAAGTCATTTAACTTATAAAATTGACTTGTGAATATTTAAATCCAGTTAAATATTCCAAATTCAAATGGTTGAAAAACTAGGTTGTTACAATAAGTATAAATCAAACAGGCATGTATTATCCACCATATTAGTAACACAAACATCGGCTCATCAATTTTGTACTAACCCACCAATTTCTAACACAAATACTAAATCATCAAATGTGGACTAAACCACTATATTAGTAATATAAACACCAAATCATCAAATGTGTATTTGTAACGACCCGTATTTTACATGTCGATAAAACGTAGAATTTGCAGGTCGATAGTGTTGTTTGTGTGGCCTCTAGCTTGAGTCGTTTAGGAGTTGACCCGAGTGCAAGTGATGAGTCGTGACCGACTCATAGATAAGTCGTAGACGACTTAAGGGGATGGACCGAGTTAAGGGATAGAACGGCATAGTAGTTGCCGACTTAAGAAGAGAGGCGAGATAGGGGTCAAGTGATGAGTCGTGGCCGACTCATAGAGGACCGACTCATAGGAGGGGCGGCTTATAGGTTTGGCCGAGATAAGGATAGACCGACCTAAGATAGTGACCGACTCATGGGTTAGCGGCTTAAGGGGCTAAGGCTTAGGTCGTGGGGTCTTGAGTCGGTAGGGGCTGGGGTCGGCAGGGTGTTGTCTCGTGAAGTTGTTGAGTCGTTAGTAGGATGAGTCGTGAGTCGTGTGTGTGTATGGTTGAGTCGTCGAACGATTTAGGACTTGAGTCGTTAGGACCTTAGTACGACTTAAGAAGATATGTTGAGTCGTATGTGTCTTAGGTCGGAGGCTTTTTAGGTCGTGACCGACTTAAGTTGAGTCGTTGGGATATAGGGTCGGCTTTGTAGATAAGTCGTTAGATTGTTAGGTCGTTAGGCTGCACTGTTGTGTTGAGTCGTGAGCCGTTGGGTCGGCAGCGACCTATGTTAGGTCGGAGATTTCTTAGGTCGGCGACGACCTAAAACTGAGCCTACGAGTTACGACCTAAGGAGTTTTCAGCCTATAAATAGAGGGGTTTGGCTCACTTTTTGGCACCGGTTTTTGAAGCGACGAAGTGCTGCCATTTTGAGAGCTCGACTACAACATTTCTTCATCTCCTTTTCTCCATTCCAATCTAGTTCTAACATCCATCCAAGATTGAAGATCAAGATCAAAGATCAAGAGCCAAAGTTGAAGATTTTCATCCGAAGAAGCTAGATTTCACCGTTTCAAGTGAAATTTCTCCGGATCAAGCTCAAGTCCTTGCTGTCCAGATCTGAAGTTGATTGATTTTAGGTTGTTTTGGTGATTTGGTGAGTGGTAGTTATCTCTCACGCGGATCCAAAGGAGTATATTGGATTGGTGGCATGTTTGGGTGTTAAAGTTAGAGATTTCATGCATTTTTCTTAGATCTAAGTCTAGATCCATGGTTTTTGAAGATGTTTACTTATGCAAGTTTGTTTAATAAGCATTAGAGACAAAACCCATGTTTTATAATTGATAGATCTATGCTAAAAACCATGATTTCACATATGTTGGACTTTTGCTCGTTTATTTACGAAATTCCCATTATAGTTGATATTGCTTAAATTGCTTAATAGATCTTGTTTGAATGATTGATTATTTGAATGTATGATTGATTTGATTGTTTCCAAGTTAGCTAGTAGTTGATTTGGAACAAGATGATGAAAGAGGATTCAAAAGCTATGGAAGAAGGCTCTTGAATGGTGAAAGCTGCTTAAGGCATATGTAGCGGATGTTGAAGCTCATATGTATAGATTGGATGATGTTGAGATGGGACTTTGCCATGATTTGATGAAGCAAACCATGTTGTTGAGTTGAGACTTTGCTTTGATGCGATGAAGCGAAGTATGATGTGAGTCTTGGCTTAATCCAAGCAGGGATCATTCCAAGCATGTTGATAACTTGAAGAGTAGTTCAAGTTGGTTGATAATGGATTGTTCAAGAGGTAGCTTGAGCTTGTATGAGGATAGTCGTCAAGAAGGATGGCTAGGAGGCTTGGATCTCGTCGTTGTTGAAGGTTCTAGCATGCTCAAAAGCAAGAGTACATGGGGCGCCCATAACGACTACAGGTAGGTAGTCGGGACACCCAAAAGACTACAGGTAGGTAGTTGAGTACTCTGGGCAAAGTAGATAAGTCCTAGGCACAAGGCAGTGTGCGGAGTTATGGTTAGAACCGGGGTTACCATTAGCCCTTGACAGATGGTCATTCAACTAACGGTGAAATCGAGGCAAGGATGACAGTGATAGCCAGAGTCATGGATGTTTGGTTGTATTATCATTCGGCTTCAAGAGCGGTGTTTTCTGGGTGCTTATCTGATCTTGGTTTAGGCCTTGGGGGTTTGTATTTGGAAAACATCGTCCTTGACTCGAGTGGTATTCGCTTTACCTTAATTGTCTATGTTGTTATGCTTGCTTCTCCTTAGTGTATGTCTGGGGCTATCACTGTAGAAAGAGGTGGAGTGGGATGGTTTGGTTCCTATTCCTTTTATCCTTTATGCTCTTTTGGTATGCTTGATAGTTGATTTACTGCTCACTAAGACTTTGTCTGACTCAAGGTTTTATGTCTCCTCTTATTACCTTGGGCTGTTCATCCATGTTTGGGATGGGCAGACTAGGTAGCAGGTGACAGGTGCTGTGCTAGGAGTTCTACGCTGAAGATGACGAAGACGAGCAGGAGGCTTTGCATATTAGTTTTCTTACTATATGTACTGGGTATCCGCTGCTGTATTTGGTTGAGTGATTTGTAGTGAGGCTTTCATGTATGGATTTGTGTAGATGATTGTATAAAACTACTGTGATGCTTATATGATGATGTTTCTGTTCTATGGAGCTTCACTATATTATATTTCTCTATTGTATTTTATCCATGCGCTGTGAGTTATGCGATAGAGATTCTTTTGTTTTGTTTTACCCTGACTATCGTCCATGGCTGCCTGGCACACCTTTCAGCGCATTATTTCCTTGTTTTGGTGCGGGAGTCATGGGCGGTCGTCACATTTGGTATCAGAGCTTTGGTTAATCGATTTTAGCCAACGCTCGCTGATGTAACTACGTAAGAGAGACGTAATTGTAATTTGATGGATGATTACTATATATAATATAGTAGTTTAGAAGGGTTTGAACTCCTTATGCAGTTGTTTCTTAAGGTGTTCTAATCATTCTTATTTACAGATATTAAGGATGAGTCGAAGTGAGAGACAAGCTGCGAGGGGTAGCCGTGATGCTAGGGAAGCTGTTGATTATGCTCCTATGTTTGAGGCCATGATGACTTCAATCATGAGGAGAATACCAGCTTCAGGATCATCTGTGGATGTGGGAGTTCAGGTCCAAGCTCCAAGACTAGTGGATTTTGCCAAGCTCTGTAAGGATTATACTGCTCTTGGAGGGAAGGTCTTCTTAGGGACGGAGTCGACTATTGAAGTGCAGAGATGGATTGATGCTTGTCGAAGGATCTTTGGTGACTTAGGGATTGAGGATGCAACCAAGAGGAAGCTTGCATCGAGACAGCTTCAGGGGAGAGCTGCGGATTGGTGGAATTCTATCACTATAGATACACCAGAAGAAGAGATTACTTGGGAGCAATTCCAAGTTAGATTTGAAGCTAAGTTCATCTCTACTGCTCAGAAATCGGTCTTGTTTAAGAGGTTTGTGGAGCTCAAGCAGGGTGGGAGGCCTGTTCTTGAGTATATTTCTGAGTTTGAAGCTTTGTCTAAGTATGCCAGATCGTATATTGATTCTCCCTACCAGAAGAATGAAAAGTTTGTGACTGGTCTGGATGCTTATCTTGGGAGGCAGTTAGTGGATCATCTGGATGATCCATTTGAGAAGCTTGTGGAGAAAGCTTTGAGGCATGAGAGTTTGTTCCCTAAGGAAAGTTCTGTTGTTGCTGTAACCAGGGAAGTATCTAAACCACAGCAGAGTGGCAACAGGAAGAGGGAGCAGCAGCAACAGAAGGGTAAGGATGGCCAGAAGAAGCCGAAGAGCGAAATGACTTGCTATAACTGCCAGCAGAAGGGCCATCTTTACAAAGATTGTAAGAATCCCAAGGTGCCGGGAAAGTGTTACAACTGTGATAAGCTGGGACATATCAAGAAGGACTGTCCAGAACCGAGGAAAGATAGGCAGGTTGTGCAAGCCTATGCTTTGGGGGCTGTTCCATCGTCTTCGAAAGCTCCTACTGCTGAAGAGAAGGGGAAGAGTGTGGTTGTTCAAGGTACTCTTTCTATTTGTGGTGTTCCAGTTAGAGTGTTGTTTGATACTGGAGCGTCGCATTCTTTTGTTTGTGATGATTTGGTAAGCCGGTTAGGTATGAAACCGGATATTGTTGATAGGCCATTGGTTGTGACTAATCCGGTTGGGGGTTCGTCATGTTTGTGTATGATATGCCGTGGTCTAGTTGTGTCGAGTCATGATTGCTCGTTTGTTTGTGATTGCTTTGTTCTGAACTTTGCGGGGTTCGGAATTATTTTGGGTATGGACTGGCTTAGGAAGTATGCGGCTAGGATTGATTGTGAGAGGCTTGAGGTGACAGTCGGAAATGTGGAAGGGCGAAAGGTTGTGATACGATGTAAGCATGAGGAAGGCGTCTTCATGAGCTTCATGTATTCGCTGGTTGTTCCACGGGATGGACTGTCATCGGTGCCTATTGTGAATGAGTTTGAGAATGTCTTTGAGGAAGTCAAAGGGTTGCCGCCGCATAGGGAGATCGAGTTTCGTATCGATCTAGTTGAGGGAGCCAGACCTGTTGTGATGCCTCTTAGGCGGATGGCACCGAGGGAGCAGCAAGAGCTGAAGGTGCAAGTTGATGACCTTTTGCGGAAAGGATTCATTCGGAGAAGTGTGTCCGAATGGGGTGCGCCCGTTGTGTTCGCAACCAAAACGGATGGATCGTTGAGGTTGTGTGTTGATTATCGTGAGCTGAATAAGGTGACTAGGAAGAACAAGTATCCATTGCCGAGAATAGATGACTTGTTTGATCAGCTTCACGAGGCTAAGGTGTTTTCTCAGATGGATTTGGCAACGGGATTTCACCAGTTGAGAGTGGCGAAGGATAGTGTGCCGAAGACTGCTTTCAGGACACCATCCGGGTTTTATGAGTGGCTGGTAATGCCGTTTGGGTTGACTAACGCGCCAGCATATTTTGTGGATCTTATGAATAGAGTATTCAGAGATCAGTTAGATAAGTTCGTGCTTGTGTTCGTGGATGATATTCTGATTTATTCCAGAACTGAAGAAGAGAACAAGACGCACTTGAGGATTGTTTTGGAAATCTTGCGGAAACATCAGCTGAAGGCTAAGTTTTCGAAGTGCCACTTCTGGAAGAGTGAAGTGAGGTTCTTAGGCCATGTTATTTCTGGAAATGGAATAGCGGTTGATCCCGCTAAGGTGGCAGCGATCCAGGATTGGGTTAGGCCTAAGAATGCATCTGATGTGAGAAGTTTTCTTGGATTAGCAGGATATTATCGTCGGTTTATCAAAGACTTTTCCAAGATAGCTGCACCGTTGACAGGATTGACGAAGAAGAACCAAGTGTTCAGATGGGATGATAAGTGTGAGCAAGCTTTCGTAATTCTGAAAGAGCGACTGACAAGTGCTCCTGTTTTGACTATTCCGAGTGGGAATGATGAGATGGTGGTTTACACCGATGCATGTGGCACTGGACTAGGAGCGGTGCTAATGCAGAAGGATAAAGTTGTTGCGTATGCTAGTCGACAACTGAAGCCGCATGAAAGGAATTATCCGACTCATGATTTGGAGTTAGCGGCGATTGTGTTTGCTTTGAAGATGTGGAGACATTATCTATTGGGAGTTAGATTCGAGTTGTTTACAGATCATAAGTCGTTGAAGTATCTGTTCTCCCAAAAGGATTTGAATCTTCGACAGCAAAGGTGGCTAGAGTTCTTAGCATCGTATGATTTTGGTATAGCCTATACTCCAGGGAAAGGTAACGCAGTGGCTGATGCGTTAAGTCGAAGACATGCAGGATTAGGAGCCATGTTTTCGGAATGGAAGAGTCTTGAGTATTTGGCTGGATTTGATTTCAGGCCTAGATGTGAATTGGAACCTGAGATGTTGGCAAACTTATCGATAAGGCCTACTCTTGTGGAAAGAATTGGCGAGAGCCAAAGAAGAGATGATAAGCTTATCAAGATTATCCGTGATTTGGAATCCGGATTGGATCCAGAAAAGGATAAAGGATTTGAAGTCGATCGAGAGGGTTGGCTTCGAAAGCAAGGGCGACTAGTTGTTCCCGATGTAGATGGATTGAGAGATGAAGTTCTGAGGGAGAGTCATCACTCGAAGTTGACAATTCATCCAGGTGGAAATAAGATGTATCAGGATATGAAGAGAACCTACTACTGGGAAGGTATGAAGAAGGATGTTGGAAATTTTATTTCCAAGTGTATGAACTGCCAGTTGGTGAAGGCTGAGCAGAAGAAGCCCAGTGGATTGCTTCAGCCATTAGAAGTTCCTACATGGAAGTGGGAGCAAGTGTCGATGGACTTTATCGATGGTCTACCTAGGACAAGAGCAGGGAATGAAGGGATTTGGGTCATAGTAGATCGTTTGACCAAGAGTGCAAGGTTCATTCCTGTTCGATCGACTAGGACTGCATCGAAGTTGGCTGAATTATATGTGAAGTGGATAGTTCGTTTCCATGGTGTTCCGAAGAGTATAGTGAGCGATCGAGATCCATTGTTCACTAGTAGATTTTGGAAGAGCTTCCAGGAAGTTTTGGGAACTGAGTTGTGTTTGAGTACAGCTTATCACCCTCAAACAGATGGTCAGACTGAGAGAGTCAACCGAGTTTTGGAAGATCTTCTTAGAGCATGTGTTTTGGACTTCGGAGGATCATGGGAAGATCACCTTCATTTGGTGGAGTTTGCTTATAACAACAGTTATCAGTCTAGCATTGGTATGGCACCATATGAAGCCTTGTACGGAAGACCGTGTAACTCTCCGACATGTTGGTTGGAAGCTGGAGAAAAGCTGATGCTTGGGCCAGAGATGATTCGTCAAACTACGGATTGTATAGAGATCATTCGACAACGAATGAAGGCAGCCCAAGATCGTCAGAAAAGTTATGCCGATAATCGTCGTAAGGATTTGGAATTCGACGTAGGTGATATGGTTTTTGTGAAGATTTCTCCTCTGAAGAGTGTCATTAGATTCGGGAAGAAAGGAAAGTTAACTCCGAGATTTGTTGGACCATTCCCGATTATCGAGCGTATTGGAAAGCTCGCTTATAGATTGGAGTTACCGGAAAAGATGGCGGGTGTGCACAGTGTTTTTCATGTATCTTATCTACGGAAGTATATGCACGACCCAACTACGGTGGTTTCTGCTGATAGCTGTGAAGACTTGGAGGTTGATCCAGTTGTTTCGAGACCTCGTAAGCCGCTTCGTATTGTTGAAACCGATACGAAACAGCTTAGGAGGAAGACGATTACGTTGCTCAAGGTACAATGGAGTGATGATGTTAACGACTGTACGTGGGAGGAGGAAGAGAGGATGAAGGCAGCTCATCCCGAACTCTTCGAGGTATGGCCCTAAAGTGTCGTGACATCTCATGAATTTGTAGCTTGTTCTAAGTCTTAGAATTCTGCATGCTAGGCTAGAATTGGATGCATGGTTTGTTGATTGCTATGGATGGTAGGCATGCGGAATAATTGTGATTGCTGTTGTTTGCTTGGAATTTCAGGGGCGAAATTCCTAAGGGGGAGAGAATGTAACGACCCGTATTTTACGTGTCGATAAAACGTAGAATTTGCAGGTCGATAGTGTTGTTTGTGTGGCCTCTAGCTTGAGTCGTTTAGGAGTTGACCCGAGTGCAAGTGATGAGTCGTGACCGACTCATAGATAAGTCGTAGACGACTTAAGGGGATGGACCGAGTTAAGGGATAGAACGGCATAGTAGTTGCCGACTTAAGAAGAGAGGCGAGATAGGGGTCAAGTGATGAGTCGTGGCCGACTCATAGAGGACCGACTCATAGGAGGGGCGGCTTATAGGTTTGGCCGAGATAAGGATAGACCGACCTAAGATAGTGACCGACTCATGGGTTAGCGGCTTAAGGGGCTAAGGCTTAGGTCGTGGGGTCTTGAGTCGGTAGGGGCTGGGGTCGGCAGGGTGTTGTCTCGTGAAGTTGTTGAGTCGTTAGTAGGATGAGTCGTGAGTCGTGTGTGTGTATGGTTGAGTCGTCGAACGATTTAGGACTTGAGTCGTTAGGACCTTAGTACGACTTAAGAAGATATGTTGAGTCGTATGTGTCTTAGGTCGGAGGCTTTTTAGGTCGTGACCGACTTAAGTTGAGTCGTTGGGATATAGGGTCGGCTTTGTAGATAAGTCGTTAGATTGTTAGGTCGTTAGGCTGCACTGTTGTGTTGAGTCGTGAGCCGTTGGGTCGGCAGCGACCTATGTTAGGTCGGAGATTTCTTAGGTCGGCGACGACCTAAAACTGAGCCTACGAGTTACGACCTAAGGAGTTTTCAGCCTATAAATAGAGGGGTTTGGCTCACTTTTTGGCACCGGTTTTTGAAGCGACGAAGTGCTGCCATTTTGAGAGATCGACTACAACATTTCTTCATCTCCTTTTCTCCATTCCAATCTAGTTCTAACATCCATCCAAGATTGAAGATCAAGATCAAAGATCAAGAGCCAAAGTTGAAGATTTTCATCCGAAGAAGCTAGATTTCACCGTTTCAAGTGAAATTTCTCCGGATCAAGCTCAAGTCCTTGCTGTCCAGATCTGAAGTTGATTGATTTTAGGTTGTTTTGGTGATTTGGTGAGTGGTAGTTATCTCTCACGCGGATCCAAAGGAGTATATTGGATTGGTGGCATGTTTGGGTGTTAAAGTTAGAGATTTCATGCATTTTTCTTAGATCTAAGTCTAGATCCATGGTTTTTGAAGATGTTTACTTATGCAAGTTTGTTTAATAAGCATTAGAGACAAAACCCATGTTTTATAATTGATAGATCTATGCTAAAAACCATGATTTCACATATGTTGGACTTTTGCTCGTTTATTTACGAAATTCCCATTATAGTTGATATTGCTTAAATTGCTTAATAGATCTTGTTTGAATGATTGATTATTTGAATGTATGATTGATTTGATTGTTTCCAAGTTAGCTAGTAGTTGATTTGGAACAAGATGATGAAAGAGGATTCAAAAGCTATGGAAGAAGGCTCTTGAATGGTGAAAGCTGCTTAAGGCATATGTAGCGGATGTTGAAGCTCATATGTATAGATTGGATGATGTTGAGATGGGACTTTGCCATGATTTGATGAAGCAAACCATGTTGTTGAGTTGAGACTTTGCTTTGATGCGATGAAGCGAAGTATGATGTGAGTCTTGGCTTAATCCAAGCAGGGATCATTCCAAGCATGTTGATAACTTGAAGAGTAGTTCAAGTTGGTTGATAATGGATTGTTCAAGAGGTAGCTTGAGCTTGTATGAGGATAGTCGTCAAGAAGGATGGCTAGGAGGCTTGGATCTCGTCGTTGTTGAAGGTTCTAGCATGCTCAAAAGCAAGAGTACATGGGGCGCCCATAACGACTACAGGTAGGTAGTCGGGACACCCAAAAGACTACAGGTAGGTAGTTGAGTACTCTGGGCAAAGTAGATAAGTCCTAGGCACAAGGCAGTGTGCGGAGTTATGGTTAGAACCGGGGTTACCATTAGCCCTTGACAGATGGTCATTCAACTAACGGTGAAATCGAGGCAAGGATGACAGTGATAGCCAGAGTCATGGATGTTTGGTTGTATTATCATTCGGCTTCAAGAGCGGTGTTTTCTGGGTGCTTATCTGATCTTGGTTTAGGCCTTGGGGGTTTGTATTTGGAAAACATCGTCCTTGACTCGAGTGGTATTCGCTTTACCTTAATTGTCTATGTTGTTATGCTTGCTTCTCCTTAGTGTATGTCTGGGGCTATCACTGTAGAAAGAGGTGGAGTGGGATGGTTTGGTTCCTATTCCTTTTATCCTTTATGCTCTTTTGGTATGCTTGATAGTTGATTTACTGCTCACTAAGACTTTGTCTGACTCAAGGTTTTATGTCTCCTCTTATTACCTTGGGCTGTTCATCCATGTTTGGGATGGGCAGACTAGGTAGCAGGTGACAGGTGCTGTGCTAGGAGTTCTACGCTGAAGATGACGAAGACGAGCAGGAGGCTTTGCATATTAGTTTTCTTACTATATGTACTGGGTATCCGCTGCTGTATTTGGTTGAGTGATTTGTAGTGAGGCTTTCATGTATGGATTTGTGTAGATGATTGTATAAAACTACTGTGATGCTTATATGATGATGTTTCTGTTCTATGGAGCTTCACTATATTATATTTCTCTATTGTATTTTATCCATGCGCTGTGAGTTATGCGATAGAGATTCTTTTGTTTTGTTTTACCCTGACTATCGTCCATGGCTGCCTGGCACACCTTTCAGCGCATTATTTCCTTGTTTTGGTGCGGGAGTCATGGGCGGTCGTCACAGTATTAAACCACTATTTTAGTAACACAAGCATCAGCATAATAATACCATGCTTAGCTACACATAATGTAGTACTAATAGCAAGGTATCCAACGCACATCCAAATGCGGTTCCATCATCATAAAACAATATATGTGATAACTCAAATCAACAATTAATCGCATGCTAGATGCATCCAAAACATTATATTTATGGTTATTATTTTCTCTAAAGTATAAAATCATATTATTATTGTTTATTTTAAAAATACCTTTCTTCGTACCTTCCCAAAATAATAAATCTTCAAAAATGAAAATATATTTCAAAAATCATTTATTATACTTCTATTAAATCAAATACCTTAAAACATTGTGTTTTAATCGAAAACAATGATTTGCATCAAATTATTTTCAAAACAAAAGTATTATTATCATATGTTAAAATAATTATATATATTAAAACCATTTTTATAGTTTCGCAAACTAATTTATTAACAATATTCTACATTAAAATTCAAAACCTCTTTTAATGCTATTTGTCCCAAAGCATACTAATTTAATCGAAAATACGTTTAAAAACACATTTTACTATTATTGTTGTAATTATTATTATTATTCCTAAAATATCTTTATTTTGTTACTTAAACAGTAATAATAATAGTAATAATACTATCCTTGAATACACTCCATAAAAGTTAATATAATTGCCATTTGTTCAAAAATCATATTACTATTTATGAAATCTCACTTCATTTCATAAATGATAATAAACTCCTCAATTTTAATTTAAACTTGATTTTTTGCTATTATTTATGAATTTCATTAGAAATTTATAAGTAATAGCCATACTAAATTTCTTTCATTAGTTTAAGTTTAACTCGTTAAATCACTGTTATTTACAAATACCACTCAAAATCTATAGATAATGTTATTTTCATTTATTTATCTATCGTTTTCAAATTACACAACACCACATATTTTTCTATTAATTTATTATTTTCCATTGCAATCCAAAATTAACTATAATTAACCATCGAAAATACAATAATCAACAATAAGAAATCATAATAAGGCACAACATATCCAAATCATCACAATAACCGAAAAACATCAATAGAAAACAACACATATCAACTATTGTAATTCCATTGATGGAAATGTATATAATATCTTTAAAATTCAATTAATTAAATCAAATAAATCATATTAGTGCGTTTTGCAAACAACTCAAAAACTTAGCAAACTAAGAACTAAATCATCTGGAATTCTTCGATGAGTCCAACGGAACAAATCAAGCGTGAATCGGAGTTCATATGCAGAATTTATGGAGGTTAGAAGTTATATGAGTTTATTTGCAAATATGGAAATAATAAAGGCCAATTAGTAAAATTCACCTTCTTTCATTTTGCTTGATCATCACGTCGTACCTTTTACCGCAAATTCTGACCAATCACCACGTTCTCCTGTGGCCACCTGAGAGCCGCCTAGCATAGTTGTTAAGTCCGCCATCACCTCCTTTACCTGACGTACCCCCTCCGACTGCCTGACGTCGCCATCACCCCAATTCTAGCAATGTGAAACCCTATTTCATAAAATTTAGATGCCTTTGGCTGAGATATTATATGCCACCATCATCAATTAACTCCACTTACCAAGATCTACCGCCACCCAACTAATTAATCTCATCAAATCGAAATCGCCTAAGCTGCCACAGTCAACTTGCCACCATTGACTTTAATCCAAACTTCAAGCAGCCTCGAGCTTCCTTTCCAAAAAAAAAACATTTTTAACCTCTTCCTCTCGTTGAGAACTTTGAATAGTTATATTATAAGGTTGGGCTTACTCTGAGTTTTGAATGATTTTTAATTAATTGGTTAATCCACCAGTAAAGATAGATCAAAGAATTTTAGAATTAGGGCTTAGAAATGAGGATAAAGGTGACAACTAGGGTTCTACAGCTACATATTTATATGCAAGAAGTGTCATGTTCGACCAAAGAGCTCGTAAAGGCCGAGAAACCCATTTTCAAAACGTCAAAGAAACTATGGTATACCGTATATTGAAATATAGGATTTCACTATTTCTAAACACAATGGAAGTATCTGAAAACATCACTACTCAAAATTGCCCTTTTATTGCCTATTAAATTTAAACATCTATTCAAAATTAATTGATAATTAATAATTAAATTGTTGAATTTACAGGTCGCTATACATGTTACAGTTGGTTTCAAAGATTAGTTTAGGGAAATTTAAGTAAACAAAGCTACGTAAAGGTTTAAATAGAGACTAGATATTAACACTTTATGAGACAATGCACAATTATAAAACATACTTATGTTTTGCTATATAGATATAAGTGGATACGTCTATCTTTCTACTATTGATTCACTCTCTTTTATTCTAATTCTAATGGATAAATTCCACTGATAGCCAAAGGAAAAGCGAATTTTAGGAGAGAGACCGAGAGTACATATGAAGATGAAGGAAATGGAAGAGAAATGACATCGGTAGCCAAAAATGAGGCAGTCCCAACTGTCTTGGGAATAGATGTAAATGAATTATTCTAGCACTTCATTATACAGATGATGAGAGAAAATGTACATGAGATTATAAAGCCAAGACCAATGATGAAGGAGGACTTCTCAAAGTTGAACCAAGACTATCAGAATCTAGGAAGAAAGATGTTTACGGAAAGGAACTTACATTGGATGCATTGAACTAGATGAAGGCATTTGAGCATATCTTTGAAGATTAAGGGTGGATGCACAAAAGCAAAGATTGGATTAGAGACAGTTGCTTGAAGATGATATGGATTGTTGGGAGACAGTAACAACCAAGATGCTTGGAAAAGAGATCATTTGGGTTCGATTTAGGGATAGGTTCGACGCTCACTTCATTTTTAAGTCTCATCGGTATGTATTATTTCAAGAGTTTATTGATTTGAAGCGATGAGATATTTTCATGGAGTAATACATTCAGAATTTCAATTTTTTGGTTAAATATGACCGAGAGATGATTAATACGCCACTGAAGAAGAATGGGAAGTTTATTTGGGGATTGAAATTGTGTAACAACCCAAAATTTTGGTCGTTTGGTTTTGAACATTTTTTTTAAATGTTCAATTGGAAATATTAATTTATTTTTAATATGGAGATTTTGGCTGAATTAGTGAAGTTGTTTAAAATTTCAAATATAGCGATTAAATTGATTTGATGAATAGTAAATTTAATATTTGAAATTGGGTAAATATATGAATCTAGAGTTAAATGTGAACGGAAATGATTTCTACAATTAATTTAAACTCTATTTGAATTAGAGTGATGATAGTGGACTCTTGAATGGAATTAAAAGTCGTTATATTAGAAAAATTGGAATATATATACATATATTAATTTAATAGTGATATTTAATATATGGTAAAAGTGTGAATAATTGAAATTTTGGCTAAATATGAATCGAAATGATTTATAATATGGAAATAAATTATATTTGAATTATAATGGAGTTAGTAAGTTTTTAAAATTTGAATTTCAAGAAATTTCATTGATTTTGAAAATCGTTCGATTTAATCGGCACGTTAAAATAGCCTTTCGGGGCATAGTCTTGGAATTCAACAAAACTTGTTCCATTGGATCCGTCATAGTATATTATTTGCGAATTTCAAATTTCGAAGCATTTGGAGCCACTGTTTGGTCGTATGGGAATGAAATGCGTTGAAATTAATATTGGAAATTTAATATTTTTATTTGATTTGAAAAGCTATCTTTCACAAACGATCGAATTAGGCCTCGAAACTTGTTCCACTGTGTTCGAAATAGGGTTAAAACATTATAAATGCCAAATGGCACGTCTTGACTGGAGTTCGTCCAAAATTTTATGTGATTAGTCGAAGTAATATTAAAATAATACGTTACACGTATATACGCGTATATCACTCAGAAAACCCTACCAAAAGCTTGCAGCTGCCAGTTGTACTTCTATATCTGAAAATCTTCAAACTTCTTTCCCTAATTTCTCAAAATCCATCGATTTTTTGTGAAATCTCCCAACTAAGAAATCCTAGAGGGTGACAAGATGTATAAGGTTAACGGCGGAGATCGCCTACCATTGACCATTGGGGGTACGGGGAGGCTGCGTTCTTCATGCATTTCGGAGGAGATTTCTCTTTTCTCATGATGAGGTGGAGGGTTGGAGCTAGGCTGGTGATGCGAGGCATTCATGGCATTGTCGTAGACTTATTGGATCGTGCTCCGGTGATCTTGTGTGGAAGCGGTAGTCAAAGGAGGGTCGCGTGCAGATGGGTTTTCGAACGCGGAACAACGATGAATGAGGGAGATGATGAACGTGGTCCTGATCTTGTTTGCTGATATCAACGGCCAGATTTACTTTTGGTATTTAAAAAATGTAAATTTATTATATTAAAAATCGTGAATCTTCTAAAGTGTATATGTTTCACATACGAGGCTCAATTGAGACGAAACAAGCGGCGTTGAAATTATATCGACGAAGGCTTGGTGTGAAATCAAAGTGGCATTTATTTAAAGCTGAAATATTTTCAATTTCAAATAAAAGGTGAGTGTTTATATCGCTCACGAAATACTAGGTTATTTTTATGTTAATCAAATTTGAAATTATGAAATGATTTGAATTTATTGATTGTTGTTTGATAAATTTAATTGACATTTAACTTAAACATCTAAATTAACTGATTTAGAGTTAAATTGACAGTTAAATTGACAGTTAAATTGAATTATTAGTAAACTTCTGATTATTGATATCCAGTTGATTGTTGTAATATTGTGACTGTTTGGATGATTAATTGTGATGGATGCAATTTGGTTGATATTTGGATGATTGGATGATTATTTATTTTTATATATATCCTGTTATCATCCTGTATATTAACTACAGTGTATAAGACTGTAAATCGAATTATTTCAAATAAATTAAGAAATAGATTGAAATGATATATACCTATGACATTTATTTTGGATTGAAATGATATATATCCATCCCTGAATTAAATTGAAATAACCGACTTACCTAGCCATAGGATAGAAAATTATATACGGACACCAGTTTTGGTAAAATTAAATGATTTTGAATTTTTTTGATTTGGTATTATTTGAATTGATTTGATTTAAGAAGTAAAAATCGAATTTATAGAAATCGAATTATTTTCGCACTTGAGATCGAAATGTTGAAATTTAAATTTGGAAACAAGAATTATTTAAATAATCGAAGTTGAGATTTTGAAGTTATGATTTCAATTTCAAAAATTAATTTGTTTCAAAAATTGAATTTTTATCCGAAATTTGAATATTGCTAAGTAAAGTAATATAAAACGATATTTCTAAATTGAGCTCGGAATTGAATTATATTTGAAGATTGGGATTCTAAATTGAATATTGAAGGTTAATTTGATTTAAGTGTTTTGAATCGATATTTAAAAACGAGCTCGAAATTGATATAAATTGAAACTGAAATTAATCTGAATTCGAAATTGAATTAATTTGGAATTGAAATTGAAATTGATTTGAATTAAAATTGGAATCGAAGTAAAATTCGACTTGAAATCGAAACTGAATCGATTAAATCGAAATAGGAATCGAAATTGATTTGAATTAGAAAATTTGAAATTGAATCAGTTTGACTTTGAAACTATTTGCAAATAAATTATTTTAATATAAACTTTTAAAATCTATCTTCTTAAATATACAAATTATTTTGATTTACCAAACTATTTTATTATATAAACCATTTTCAATACTCAAACTATTTTCTATTAAACTATTCCAACTATTTCACTATTTTAAAACTATTCAAACTATTTTCTAAAAAAGAAATTCAAAATGGTAAAAAGGTGGAATGTTTATATTTAAATCTTAGATTTAAATTCGAAATGGGTTAAATTGAAGTTAAAATCAAAATGGAAATTTGAAGCAATTTTGAATTGGAACTGAAATTGAGATGTTAAGATGAACATGATTTTGAATTGAAAAGTATATTTTGAGTAAATATGATGATTTCGAAATGAATTTGATTTTGAAGCGAATATGATATTTTGATATCCAGTACGATTTGTGTTCGAAATGTAGAAGTACCAACCGGCGTGTAAAATGACGTCTGATTGTTAAAGAGACTAGGACCTCTTGTTGGCATACTCTCTGTCAATATTGGAACCACTTTATCAACTGCGTACGTGGAGGAGACTCCAAAACGAAGTGGTTGGATTTGGCGTCGTTTGCTAGATTTGAAGAAAGAGAACGATGATGGATTGACCTCAACACTTGTACCAATTTGAAATGACTAAAACAGGACAGTTGACAGGGCCAACTGGGCTAATTATCCCTAGCGGACATCCGTTCTTCGATTTTCTTGGACTTGGTCCAAATTATTACTCTTGTTGTTGGTTTTTCTTGGTACACCTTGATTTAGGATAGCCTCCCTTTGACTCGATATAGGATGGATGGACGCGGTGGGCGGTCATGGCTATGATGCGCTACCACCAGCCCTGCGACCCGAACTGGTAGTATCCTACCTTGGACATTGCCTCACGTGCCTTGTCATACTTTTATCCCTATATGAGACCACTACATTTTGACTTAGTGTTGTCGTATCACGGCGCATCCCTATCCACCGAAGGTCTATTGGTGTTTTATATGCAAACTGTACGACAATGCTTAAAAATGCATTAAGAGGGATCAATGTAAAGCCTATTTATTTTATTGATTAGACATTATATACGTTGCATATTCTACTACACATAAATATTTTTACGGATCCTCATAGGATGGAAAATCCTGTAGCTTCTCTTGAGTTATTGCACGCACGCTATACACTGGATAGAAGATGTGAAACCCTATAAAAATCTCGGACGCTACGGAACTCATGTTATATGCGATATTGATTTGACTCACATAAGAATATTTTAGTCCTGACTCAAGTGTTTTGATTTTTCATTACGCTTGGTTCAGCCCTGAGTTTTCAGCTTATTGAAGATTTATTCTAAAGGACGAAGACGAAGATTTGGTATATTATTGCTATTATTATTCCTGCATCATGCTATCTGCTGCATTACTTTATTTGTCCCTGATGTGTGTGTGTGTGTATAACTCTGATAAATATTGTATAAATTATAATCAAATGTATAATGTAAATAGCTTTATGAACTATTTATTTGATTATTATATTTATCATTCCGCTATGAGATTCTATATTAGTTTCCTTCTTCCTTTCTCATTTTTCTTAATTAACCCCATTGGTTATCTATATTCCGGATTGTTTAAGTTGGACATGTATGGATTATTGTAAATTTAAACCTTTCAAAATGTGGATCGTCACAAGTTGGGATTAAATCATAAACTGATGGTGCATATGCATCTTTTTTGGAGTTTATGGTAGATATGATCGAAATGGATGATAGCATGTCCCGAGAGGAGATGAGGGTTGAGATGAAATTTAAGGCAAAGCAAAAGAAGAGGTTTACCCCTTATCAGAAGAGAAAGAAGAGCCATCAACCAAAAGGAAAAACTATGGTGGAAGGAGATTGATGGTATGTTTCAAAATCATTTATCATAACTGCAGTTAGAATGGGCATTATGCATTGAAGGGTCTGCAACCAGTTGGAATTTGTGAGGCTAAATGTTTTAATTGCAAAAAGTCAAGCCATAAAAGAAGGTTTGTCCAGAGATGAAGCAGAAAAAGCTATTTTCTTTATAGAGGGTTTTATAGGGACCAACGGCTGAAGAGAAGATAAGGGGTATAGTGCTTTGAGGTATGATTTCGATTTCTTGTTTTTCAATTAGAATTCCTGTTTGATACTGGGGCTACACAATGTTTCATTTCGAAAGATCTTCTTGATAGCTTTGGGTTAGATGTTAACAATCTAGTTACTTCTCTTTGTACTCTTAATATGATTGGTGGATATGCTACTCTCGGATTAAAGTGAAGTAGTTAATGATTTTTCTATGTATACATTTGTTTTCTTATGACCTATATGGATTTAACTTCATGAGGTATGTGGTAATTTTGTGTATCGATTGGTTTGTGTAGGATGATGCTAGGATCTATTGTGATAAGAGAGTTATTTCCTTATGAAACCCAAAGGTTGGAGAAATGATCTTAGTGACTTCAGATGCATTAAGGGGGAGATGCAAGGTTTCGTTATATGACATGGAAAATTAGAAATAAAATATTAGTAGATTTTTAGTGGTTTGGCAATTTACAAATGTCTTTGATCTAGTAATAGAATTATTACCAAAAAGAGCGACTGAGTTTTGTATAGAATTGATATCAACGGAACAACCTGTTAGTAAACCCATAGCAGAATGCTGCTTAAGAAAATGAAAGAGTTGAAGAATCAGCTAGTGGAAATTGAGCATAAGAGTTTCACTAGGTCGAGTAGTTCACCATGCGGTGCTTCCACGGTACTTGTGAAGAAGTTAGACGGATCACTTTAAATGTGCATTGACTATAGAAAGTTGAATAATTTTACAGTAAAGAATTGTTATCAATTGTGAAGGATGGACAATTTATTTCGTAGATTTGGCTATAGGGTTCCATCAACTAAAAGTGGTTGAAGAAAGAATTCATTTGACCGTGTTTAAACGAAATATGGTTCAAATGAGTGGTTAGTAATACCCTTTAAGCTAACCAATGCTCTAGCATTCTTTGTGAATCTTATAAACCTGGTCTTTCGGGGTCAGTAGGGCAGGTTTATGTTGGTCTTTATAGATATTTTTTTTTGATAAAATCAAAGGATGAGCAAGATCACAAAGTTTAACTTAAATTGGTGTTGGTAACCTTGAGGCTACACCAGTTGAAGGTGAAGATTTTAAAGTGTCACTTTTTGAAACGGGAAGTCATGTTCCTAAGCCATGAAATTTATAAGGAGGGATTCCTTATAGATCCTTCGAAAGTTGAGTATGTGAATAGATGGAAGAGACCCAATACTGTTATTGAGATAAGGAGTATAGTGGGATTAGTAGGGTACCATAAGTGATTCATTAAGGAAATCTTTCGTATAGTAGCAACATTGATGATACTTAATCAAAAGAAAAAGGCGTATATTTGGATGAAGGGGTGTAGGAGGACATTCTAAGAGTTCATGCTTCGGTTAACCAATGCTTTGGTTTTGGTGATGCCCGAAGGGAACACAGATATGATAGTTTATACTGATCCTTCGAGTTCAAGGTTAGGTGCTGTGTTGATTCATAGAGGTAAAGTAATAGATTACGGATCCCGGTAGTTGCGACCTCATGAGATCCACTATCCAACACATGACTTGGAGTTTGTAACAACCTGCACTATAATGACCTGCCTTTTTGACCCTCAAAAGTCAACATTAATACATCACGGTACTCATATGATGAGCATCCAAGTGTTGAAAACACATATTGTTAAGGGAAAAGAAAGAAAAAGACAAAACATAATCCACATCGTGGCGAGTAATATATACTATACAGCATATCTTTACAAAGGAAAACAGTAATATACATACATCAAATCAAAGTAGACTAATCTATCATCAGTCTGGACAGTTATAAAAATCTATCCTCATAAATGCTGATAAATATAAACAACTAATGCAATGGAAATAAAATCTATGTAAATGCATCTTAGAGCAATCCAGCTCATCTCTTGAAGCTCCTAAGCATCAAAACTAAATGTGTAAATATGCTCGGTCTGACCCAAGCATTATTAAAAAAATAACATCCAGATCAGTCTGATAAACCAACGTGAGAAACATACTCCAAATGGATTTTAAATGTTATAAAGCCTTTCAAAAATAAGGTTTTCTTGTAAGATCATGTGCACATAAACACGGATGGGTTTTTACCTTGTGATAACCATAAGATTTCTATGGAAAATCCAGTTATTGTAACAACATCTACGATTTAAAGTAAATTATGAATATAAATGGAATGCATGCACCTCAAGTTCCAGCATAGTTAGGCACAACTATGTCCGTACGGTTCTTATTGGAGAATGGATTCCATACAATGACAAGGCTACTGGAGTACCGCCTGTCATAGTACATCTCTAGAAAAATGTATAAGGGCCTCACATGGATAACCTACCAATACAGGACCGGCCTACCCCTTATTGAATAGTACTGAATATTTCATCACCCTAGTTGCTTTGTAACTTTTCCCGAGAGCTCTCATGCACAATCAAATCCATAAATGTATATATCTAGAAGGGTGATGACAATACCCTAATGGGTACGACCTACATAGCGTTGTCACATATCCCATGATTTAGTCATTCCCGGTTGATGAGGCTTGAGGCTACGTTTTACTTTTTCCGCAAATCCTAATGGGAATGCTAACATGGCCCTATGCAAAGCCAACATTTGTCCATAGAAATTATTCAGTATATGAGTAAACTGATGGCACCACTTCTACTACATCCTTTTTGGAATCACAGTTAGGATTAGTAGCAAATAGCCCTTGCACTTCAAAGAGCTCCATCTTTTATTTTATCATCTTCAAGATGTCTTCAATTCGAACGCTAATGCCGATACGAAATGGTTTTTGGATAATATATAGGATCTTGGTCTCTCTAAACCAACAATGATAATTTAAAAACCGGCCAATGTTTAGCAGTTGGTTATTTAACTAGAAAATAAACAAACAAATCAACCCGAGTTTAACCAAGCACAATTAAGCACAAAACAACAACTAAACCTCTTTAACTTATCCTTTTATTAATTAAAACCACTTTGTTAATACTCGTATTAAAATACTTTTACAAAAATATAATCACATACCATCTCTGCTCCTTTCCATATTTGAAAATATTAATGTACTTATCTCAACTGTATAAGTATACTCATAAAACATTTCACTTTCAAACCTTAGGAAAACCTTTCCATATACTTATATTAAACAGTATTAGTACATTCACAAAGCGCTACATTTCCAATACTTGGGAAATGTACCCATAAATAAGTATATTCACAAATCTTAAGAAAGATTTCTTTTCTAAAACCCCACTTAATTTGGGTTAAATAGATGTTAATTAAAAATATTGATAATAATAAACCCCATAACACTTTTGGTGTAAGTAAAATAGGTCGTATGGAAATTAAACCATATATACTCACCACCACTTCCCGATTTCAAATAGTACAATTTTTCGATTAGCAATGACATGGACAAGTAAGGAAACTATCCTTACCTCGACGCCTATTCTTAATTCTGAAGATAGAGACGAGTTCCATACCTTAGAATTTGGTATTAAGTATGAAAAGAACATTTTTCATACCACCGTATTTAAGAATGGTCATTTATGGAAATCGGGCCTCGGTCTTTTTATAAATCCCTTTTTATAAAATGCCTTTATAAAACTCCTTGTATTGACTAACTCCTTTTATAAAATATTGTTTATAAAATATAAAATTCCCATTTTAAATACCTAAATATAATTATAAACCTCCTTTTATAAATCTCCAAATTTACTTAATAAGCATCTTTATAATCATCCTTTATACCTTTATAAAATCCTTTATAAAAGTTCTGTAATAAAATAATCATTTTAATAACTTACATTGTAAATCCTAAATTTATTTGCAATTTTTTTTTATAAAAAATCCAAATTCACTTATATAACTCCATTTATAAATTTATAAGTATAATTATAAAACTTTTTTTATAAAAGAGAATTCCAAATGTAAAACTAAACTCCAATTTATCCAAGTGATAATATTTACCTTTTTATAAAAATATTATTTATAAAACTGTTCCATTATTTGTAAGATACCGCTTAGAAATCTCTCTTTAATTTATAAAATACCATTTATAAATCTATTCTTTATTTACAGCATTTTATATATATTGTTTCACAAATATTTATGCCTAAAATATTTCTGTCCTCTTTTAAAAACAAAAATCATTTAAAAAAATAGATATACCCCTATAATTCCTTTGATATAAACATTCCTTATTATAATAATCTTTCTATAAAGATAAATACTTTTCAAAAAAAAATTTAAACCATTTATACACATACATATACATATATGTACGTACGTACGTACGTACGTATGTATGTATATGTATGCCATACAAAGTGTGTGTATATGTATAAACACACACACACATTAGAAAAGAACAAAAAAGGAAGTTGAAGGAAAATAGTGAAATTCAGAAACTACATTTTACTTTAAATAAAATATCATAGAAAATCAAAATGGCTAATTAAAAACCATTGCTCACATCGGATACCATTTCCAAATCAAGAAACACTTAATAGTTTTTTTCAAAATACTATATTAAGGCCAATAGTTATTATAGCACTTAACCAATGATATTAGTACATTTTTCTCTAAAAACTTTTAACTTTTAAGGTCGTGCCACAACCAATCCTGTCTAAAATCTAAATAAAATCCAGATCTCTCTCTTTGATTGAGATTTATGAAAGGTATAGTGCGCTTAATGTAGCGACCCAACTTCCAAACTCCAGGAAGTTGCATCGCTAAGAAGAAAGAAAGGGACAGAAAAGAGAAAAGAAAGGAAAGAAAGAACATACAACATCAGAATCTCACAGCGGAATCGAATAAATTCTAATATATCACATAAAACTTTACATAGTATCATTTACATCAGAGTTATACAGCTAATACAACACAAACTACACAGTTATAAACGTCTGTCTAGCAACTACAATTCAAGTACATCAGAGAAAAAAGATACAACTCAAACACAGCGGAACCATTAAATATATCTACACGCTGAAGCCTCCTGCTCCATTATCTCCTCCAGAACTTGTCAAAGCAATCCTGAAACAATTGACTACTCATACGTAATATGAGTACCCAAGAGTTTAATAAAACAGAAAATAAACACTCAGGCCAGACAGGGGTCTGGTGTGATTAAACGGGGATAAAAGTTGCTTAACTTTAGAAAATCTTTTGAAAACAAAAGGTATCACGTAAGACTTCCCACACATAAACATGGAAAAGTTTTTACCTTACGCTAACCAAAACATTTGATAGGAAATCCAGTGATATTATAATAGTGTCTAGGGTTTTTAAAATAAAATACAGAAATAGCTGGAATGCTTACATCTCACGTTCCAACATAGTTGGGCACAATCAAAACCGTATAGGCACTTATTGGATTTTGGATTCCATCAATGGCAGGGCTACTGGGGTACCGCCCGTCACAGTACGTGGCCTAGATCACCGTACCGAGGAGTACTCCCACTCCCCTGCAACACAAAGCCGGAACCATTCCTTACTGAACAGTTCCGAACAAGACCACCCCGCAGATTGGTCGTCACCAACTGCCACACAGCCGAATATAAAGGGACCTCTAGACAGGAGTAAATCTTGCTCTCCAGTGGGGGCTACCCACGAAGCTTTGCTGCACCTCCCCTGTTTTAGCCATTCCCGGTTGATGAGGCTTGAGGTTATGATTACCTTTATAGGACACATCAATCTTAGAATGCTCATCGTCCACCTGATGATGTTCTGAAAGCATTCAATCCATACGAGTTCGTTCCGGGTTCGAACGAAACCGAAGGCATTATCTCGTTACACTCGTATTGGAATCACCCTCAGAGCTAACGACGATAACCCTTGCACTCTAAACCACCATCTCGAACCTATAAGTTCTATTCCGTCAAACTCATTACGGAATCACCCACAGAGTTATACTGACGTATAGCCCTTACACCTCGAGTCTTCACTTGCTCCACTTGGATTAACGACCTAACGTTTAATTGGAATCGATGTGGTTTTCGGAGTTCCAAATATGGAAACCCGATCCCCGTCTCACCGAAACCAAACGCCATCTTAATGTCCAAGTTATACTTAAGGGTTTTAAACAATTAACTTATTTCATTATTATCTAATTCACATAGATAAATAAACTATATCTCATAATAGATAATCACATTCATATCATAAACAGATAATCTGTATCATTCATAAACAGATAATCATCACAACCAAATAATCCATCACAAACCATCATATTTAAACCAAGCATTCATATCATACAGATACAATTCATCTCATTTCTGAGATCACAACCATTCAATCAATAACATCCACAAGCAATGATTTATTAACCATCAATTATAATTAATTTAAAATGAATTAAATTAATTACAACCATCTCTAGTTAATTTAAAATTAAATTAAATTAATTACTTATATTTAAATCCTGCTTAACATCCATTAATTAATTAACCCAGGTAATTAAATATCCACTAAGTATTAAACTTGATTAAACATCATTGATTAATCATTCACTAATTACAATAAGTAATTAGTCCTTAATTAATTTTATAAATTAATTAACCTTAATCATAAGTAATTAACATTTAGTTACTCATTTATTAATTAATTATAATTAATTATATTTATACTTAATTAATTACAATTAATTAACCACTTAATTAATTAATTATTACTTAATTAAACAATCTTTAATTACATCATTAATATAATAATTAATGATCTCTAATATTTAAATAAATTATTTAATTAAAATTAATTACATTTAGTAATTAATCTAATTATTAATCACCTTGATTAATATTAAATTTAGTAATTAACTATCTTTAATTACTCATTTATAAATTAATTAACCAATAATTAATCATTAACTAATTCCTTAATTAATTACAAAAGTAATTTCCCAAATTACTAATTACATTCCAGTAATTATCATTATTACTTCTCTAAGTAATCCTGTTCCATTAATTACATTAAATAATTACATTCTTAAAATCATTAGATGATTTATTAAAATTAATTAAACTAAATTAATTAACTTAAATAAATCACATATCAAAACTAATTACAATAAGTAATTAATTCCTTAATTACTTAACAAATTACAATTAATTAGATTCAATCAATTAATCTAGTTAATTATCCAAAATTAATTTCCTTAATTAATTACTAAATTATCCTTAGATAATTATCATCATTTATTAATTAACACATTTCATTAATTATATACTTAAGAAAATTTTGAATTAGATTAATTATCAATAAATCATTTCTAATTAATATTAATCTAAATCATTATTTAAATCAAATAATTAAGTAAATCCTTAATTATCTTAAATATTTTTCAAAATAATTCATCTACTAATTAATGAATTTATTAATATTCAAATGTATTTAAAACCAAACAATTCTAAATTCAATTCAAATTCCATTTTTAAAATTTAAAGATTCAAAATGTTTAATCATTTAAACATTAATCCAAATTAAATAATTATAAAACCTTACAATAAAATGAATGTTAACGAACATTCATTACTTATAAAAGACCCTTTTATAAAAATTGTTTAAAACTAAATTACTTAATTTATTAAAGAAATCAAGCTTTAGAAAATGAATTGATTAGTTAACTTTTCAAATCTAAAATTAAACACTTCATATTTTAATTCAATACTAAAGGAACTAAATTATTTCAAGTTTTTAAAATCTTATTTGAAATCAAATTTCATCTTCAAATTCACTTTTAAAACATTTGAATATGTTCATTCATTTTTCTTTAAATTTATAAACTGTTTTTAAATCAAAACAGGATTCTAAAGTAACCTGAAAACAATTTTTAACTTGATTTCAAAAACAAATTTAAATCTTGCTTGAAACATATAAATTTTTTCATAATTTAAAAACTAACAAAACTTGTTTGAATCAAAAATCTGGGTTTAAAAGATAAACCTGAAAAATGTTTAAATCTTGACTTAAACCCATATTTAAATCTTGTTTAAATTTAAGATTTTCATTTTTAAAACTTTTGAATTCAAAACTACATTTGAATCCAGTTCAAGTTATACTTGAATCAAGTTGCAACTTAAAAATATGAATTTTATTCAAAACTGCAAAACTACAGGATTAAAACCTGAAACTGTTTTGTTTTTAAATCTTGATTTAAAACAGAATTTAAAACTTGTTTAAATTTAAAATTTTCATTTTTAAAACCTTGAACTCAAAACTCCATTTGAATTTAGACTTAACTTATATTTAAATCAAATTAAGATCTTTAAATTATGAATTTTATTTAAATTCTTAAAAACTGCAAACTACAGGTTTATAACCCTGCAACTAACTAACCCGAGATTCCATCAATTTAACTTCGAGTTTACTAACCATCTGCTTTGAGACAGAGACCAGAAACCCCGAGATCTAATTCGAGTAAAAATACCCTGCACACTACCAATATAGTTCACCTGAGTTCAACACTGCAACCAAGACCAACCTGTCAACACCCAGAACTACCACCTCCAGCCACCATCATCGACACGACATTGGCCATAGCTACCTCTACACTCCCTACACAACCTCTCAAATTCTTACCCCACTCGATGCAACAGAGAATATGTGCATAGACTAGGAACTGCAACACTGAAACTAGGTTTTTAAAACCTGGAAACATTCATATCACCACTCCTCTCTCTCTGATCATCCATCACCAACATCTCCTTCATTCTCACATCAATACACCACTAATCATGAAGCATCTAAACACCTAAGATCTACTGGCTTAACAGATTATTCCAAAATTTCCATTTTCTGTTTTAAACAGAAATGCTAATTTACACAGTCAACCTAAAAAAAATGAAACTTGTTTTATACTTTCTGATTTCTAACATATATTCATGTTAAAATCTCGTTTTAAACAGTTAATGATGTTGATACTTTTGTTATTATTATATATTTTTTTTCAAAAAAAACAATACTGTATTACTTATAACAGAGACACAGGTTTTATTTATCTTGAATATAATTTATAAACTTGAATTTATACTCAACAAACAAATATTGTTTACTCAAATTTTTTTTAACTGCAATCAATTCTAGTGATAAAGAATTTATAAAAGAAAATCTTAATTTTACAAGCAAATTAGATCTGCAGCTACATATATATACACATTCATATATATTCACACATAACAGTCATCAATAGGCAACCATCACAACATATTTTTTACTACTACTTTATATGCACAGAGATCACAGGCTTTTTGCATGATGAAGTTACTCAATTCATCTTTTTCTTAAAACAGAGAACAGATCAAATTTGCCTAAACATGTTTTGACTTCTGTGTATTAAAAACTTAGGTTCTGTAAGATATGTTTGATTTTGATTTTTAAAGAAACTGTTTTTAAAAAAAAGAAGCTTAATCACAATTTAATTAGAAGATGCGGAAACAATTTTAGGTGCAGATTCCATTTTCCAGAAATGCATATTGAAATGCATGTTGATCCTGGCTTGATTTGCTTACTGGAATTGCTTATTGCTTTCTGTTGATGATGATGCATGCAGACCTATACTTATTGCTCAGATTTGAAGTTTGTAATTTTCAGATTTGAAGAAACTAATTTTTTTGCAGAATTTTGAGTAGATTTGTTGTATGCAGATTTGAAGTTGTATGCAGAAATTGACTTGCAGATTTGATTTGTATTTGTTTTAGGTTTTTGATTTACTGAAATTTGATTCTCAGATTTCAAATGAGAAAATGTGTTTTTAACAAAATGCTTTAGCTATGTTTTATTGTCTTGTTAATATATTTTAAATAAAAAGGTTTTTACATCAATGCCACTTGTTATATTAATTTGTTAGGTGATTACAAGTGTCTCTTTATGTTTCAAATGTTTATTTAACATTAGCCTTGAAATAATTACATGTTTATTTATAACTTCTTATAACATTTAATTTAATGTTTGTTTGATTTTTTTTCAAAATAATATTCTTTATGAAACTAAATTTCAAATGGAAAGATTTTTAAAAGAAAAGAAAGGTTGAATTCAATTTTATTTCAAAAGGTTTCAAACTAAATATTATACTTTAACAAGAATGAATTAAATCTTATTTCAAAAGAAAAGCAATTTTAAAATAAACAAAACAAACTTTTGTTATAAAATAAAATCTAAACTATATTTATTCTTATAAACAAATAAATACTTACTTACATTTCTATAAAGATATAAGAAAGATTTTTAAAACAAACTTTTTGAAAAGTTACAAATCTAATTTAAATTAAATTAAATCAATTTACAAATTATACATTTATATATAATAATTATAAAATATCCTTTATTTAATATAAATTAAAATTAAAACCAAATCCTCTATTTACAATGTATAAACATTTATACTTTATATATAAAATATTTTTAAATCAGTTTAGAAAGATAATTTATTACTTACACCTAACAAACTAAATAATTATTAATTTTCAAAAGAGAATTCCTGTTTGGATTAATTTATTAAATCATTATTTCACATTTTAAAATAGTTATTAAAGAAATTATTAAATAATTATTGCCTAAATTTCCGGGACATCACATTCCTCCCCCTTAAAAGAATTTCGTCCCCGAAATTTAAAAGCAAAGGTAATTTGATAATCCCATACAGATTTTAAATTTAAAAAGAGCAAACATATTCTATCAACCAAATACTAGCAACCAATTCAAAACAAACAATTCTAATTATCTAGACAAAATTCTGGATAGAATTCCCGAGAGTTTCCCAGGTACAAACACCGGGACACTTGCCCTATAAAATCTAAACTATCTACACCACTCAGATCTAGAGCTCCTATATATCTAGATCTACAAATCTAAACAGAATACAGGACTACAGACAAGTCTTGATCAATTTCCAAATCTCCCAGAACTACTGATTCTAAAACCAGAGACAAACCATACACGTATTCCCTCAGAGATACGTGAAAACAAAACAAATTCCAAGCATCCGAACTGGAAATTCAATCCTGTAGATCAAACACTTAACTCTCAAGAGAAACAGAAAGATCCAATCTCTTATCCACACATCTCTCATATCGATCCTGGGCTGCCTTCAACTTCTTGGTCAATCAAAATCCACCACACAAACTCTACTACAGATATCATAAATCTTCAGACAAACTACTCTTATTCTGAAAACAGAACAGATGCACAAGACATCCAAGTCTCCAGATTAAAACGAATTTCCTATAGAAATCCTCTGATACAAGACAAAACTCAAATTCTCAAAGAATCGGGTGTTGCTTCTATCCTGGAATAGCTGCCACCATGCTTCCACTGCGCAACTCTGATTCGAGAATGCTGTTGATGAACACAAGTATAGACTTGATCAGCTTATCCCGGAATATTGTTCATTAAATTCCATAAAATCTTAGTGACCTATCCGATTCAGTCACAAACATCACAACAAAAATTCAACCAGAAAACTGGATCCAATAAATCCTACCAACTTAAACAGATTTCTCTTTCTCAAAGAACCTCCTACTAATCTGATTCACTGGTAAAACTCCAAAAACCAAGTCGAATCAGAACTCAATCTCTCAATGCGGATGCAAATATTAATTCCTTCGAAGATATCCAGAAAAATCAAATCACTTCGATAACTCAAACATCCTCTAAAGATGCTTCAATCCAAACAAAGAATACTTAGAGAACTTCCGGACCGTCGCAAGTCACTTTTGCGATTCCACCTAGTTCAGATTCCAAGAAATCGTTCTCACTACAAAATCAGAACAACTAAAGCCTTCAAAAAAAGAAACTAATGGTCCACCTCTCAACCACTAACATCACACCCAACTGAACTCCAGAAGAAATGGACAAGCTAAGTATCACAGAGATTTCTAAACCATCGAAGAACAGGCCGCCCACTGCTGCTACTGCTGCCAAGATATCCTTATCCAAAAGCTCATCGAATCACAAAGCTACACCTGCCCCTCCCACAATAGAGCCTTCCTGATAGACAGATATCTCTAAGGAAACTCGCTCTCAAACCAAGCTCAAAACATTCTGCCAAACTGAGTCTCAAACTCAAATATAGACAGAACTCCTTCCTAAGGTTGCCAAGATACCATTGCTGGCTTCAGAACTTCCAACTAATCCAAACTCAAAAGAGTCCACTCACATGAGTGAAATCCAGCTTACAATCCAAAAATATACTCCGAATCTTAAAAAATATTTCCTTCATAGATCGGTGAAATCCTTCACCAAACTGCAAAACTACTCAAGATGCCCAAATTGCCCTAGCAGATCACTTCCAACCTCAAACACTTGGACTCCAATCATTTGTAGTTGTGTTACACACACCACTACCCTATCTACCTTTATTATTTATATTGGAAAACCTGAACAGGTAACCCAATCTAATAGGTAGAAATATATATATATATATATATATATATATATATATATATATATATATATTCAAAATTACAAATACGCTCTCTCAAGAAGGTCACCACTCCAGAGTCTAGGTATTCGCTCAACCTAGAGCTCTGATACCACGTTGTAGCGACCCAACTTCCAAACTCCAAGAAGTTGCATCGCTAAGAAGAAAGAAAGGGATAGAAAAGAGAAAAGAAAGGAAAGAAAGAACAGACAACATCAGAATTTCACAGCGGAATCGAATAAATTATAATATATCACATAAAACTTTACATAGTATCATATACATCAGAGTTATACAGCTAATACAACACAAACTAGACAGTTATAAACGTCTGTCTAGCAATTACAATTCAAGTACATCAGAGAAAACAGATACAACTCAAACACAGCGGAACCATTAAATATATCTACACGCTGAAGCCTCCTGCTCCATTTTCTCCTCCAGAACTTGTCAAAGCAATCCTGAAACACTTGGGTACTCATACGTAATATGAGTACCCAAGAGTTTAATAAAACAGAAAATAAACACTCAGGTCAGACAGGGGTTTGGTGTGAGTAAACGGGGATAAAAGTTGCTTAAATTTAGAAAATCCTTTGAAAACAAAAGGTATCACGTAAGACTTCCCACACATAAACATGGAAAAGTTTTTACCTTACGCTAACCAAATCATTTGATAGGAAATCCAGTGATATTATAATAGTGTCTAGGGTTTTCAAAATAAAATAAAGAAATAGATGGAATGCTTACATCTCACGTTCCAACATAGTTGGGCACAATCAAAACCGTACAGGCACTTATTGGATTTTGGATTCCATCAATGGCAGGGCTACTGGGGTACCGCCCGTCACAGTACGTGGCCTAGATCACCGTACCGAGGAGTACTCCCACTCCCCTGCAACACAAAGCCGGAACCATTCCTTACTGAACAGTTCCGAACAAGACCACCCCGCAGATTGGTCGTCACCAACTGCCACACAGCCGAATATAAAGGGGCCTCTAGACAAGAGTAAATCTTGCTCTCCAGTGGGGGCTACCCACGAAGCTTTGCTGCACCTCCCCTGTTTTAGCCATTCCCAGTTGATGAGGCTTGAGGTTACGATTACCTTTATTGGACACATCAATCTTAGAATGCTCATCATCCACCTGACGATGTGCTGAAAGCATTCAATCCATACGAGTTCGTTCCGGGTTCGAACGAAACTGAAGGCATTATCTCGTTACACTCGTATTGGAATCACCCTCAGAGTTAACGACGATAACCCTTGCACTCTAAACCACCATCTCGAACCTATAAGTTCTATTCCGTCAAACTCATTACGGAATCACCCACAGAGTTATACTGACGTAAAGTCTTCACTTGCTCCACTTGGATTAACGACCTAACGTTTAATTGGAATCGATGTGGTTTTTGGAGTTCCAAATATGGAAACCCGATCCCCGTCTCACCGAAACCAAACGCCATCTTAATGTCCAAGTTATACTTAAGGGTTTTAAACAATTAACTTATTTCATTATTATCTAATTCACATAGATAAATAAACTATATCTCATAATAGATAATCACATTCATATCATAAACAGATAATCTGTATCATTCATAAACAGATAATCATCACAACCAAATAATCCATCACAAACCATCATATTTAAACCAAGCATTCATATCATACAGATACAATTCATCTCATTTCTGAGATCACAACCATTCAATCAATAACATCCACAAGCAATGATTTATTAACCATCAATTATAATTAATTTAAAATGAATTAAATTAATTACAACCATCTCTAATTAATTTAAAATTAAATTAAATTAATTACTCATATTTAAATCCTTCTTAACATCCATTAATTAATTAACCCAGATAATTAGTTATCCACTAAGTATTAAACTTGATTAAACATCTTTGACTAAGCATTCACTAATTACACTAAGTAATTAGTCCTTAATTAATTTTATAAATTAATTAACCTTAATCATAAGTAATTAACATTTAATTACTCATTTATTAATTAATTATAATTACTATATTTATACTTAATTAATTACAATTAATTAACCACTTAATTAATTAATCATTACTTAATTAAACAATCCTTAATTACATCATTAATATAATAATTAATGATCTCTAATATTTAAATAAATTATTTAATTAAAATTAATTACATTTAGTAATTAATCTAATTATTAATCACCTTGATTAATATTAAATTTAGTAATTAACTATCTTTAATTACTCATTTATAAATTAATTAACCAATAATTAATCATTAATTAATTCCTTAATTAATTACAAAAGTAATTTCCCAAATTACTAATTACATTCCAGTAATTATCATTATTACTTCTCTAAGTAATCCTGCTCCATTAATTACATTAAATAATTACATTCTTAAAATCATTAGATGATTTATTAAAATTAATTAAACTAAATTAATTAACTTAAATAAATCACATATCAAAATTAATTTCAATAAGTAATTAATTCCTTAATTACTTAACAAATTACAATTAATTAGATTCAATCAATTAATCTAGTTAATTATCCAAAATTAATTTCCTTAATTAATTACTAAATTATCCTTAGATAATTATCATCATTATTAATTAACACGTTTCATTAATTATATACTTAAGAAAATTTTGAATTAGATTAATTATCAATAAATCATTTCTAATTAATATTAATCTAAATCATTATTTAAATCAAATAAT
Organism: Allium cepa; assembly: GCA_030765085.1. Lineage (NCBI taxonomy): Eukaryota > Viridiplantae > Streptophyta > Magnoliopsida > Asparagales > Amaryllidaceae > Allium > Allium cepa. The sequence goes on from CM060935.1 coordinate 969,590,447, forward strand.
TAAGTAAATCCTTAATTATCTTAAATATTTTTCAAAATAATTCATCTACTAATTAATGAATTTATTAATATTCTAATGTATTTAAAACCAAACATTTCTAAATTCAATTCAAATTCCATTTTTAAAATTTAAAGATTCAAAATGTTTAATCATTTAAACATTAATCCAAATTAAATAATTATAAAACCTTACAATAAAATGAATGTTAACGAACATTCTTTACTTATAAAAGTCCCTTTTATAAAAATTGTTTAAAACTAAATTACTTAATTTATTAAAGAAATCAAGCTTTAGAAAATGAATTGATTATTTAACTTTTCAAATCTAAAATTAAACACTTCATATTTTAATTCAATACTAAGGAACTAAATTATTTCAAGTTTTTAAAATCTTATTTGAAATCAAATTTCATCTTCAAATTCACTTTTAAAACATTTGAATATGTTCGTTCATTTTTCTTTAAATTTATAAACTGTTTTTAAATCAAAACAGGATTCTAAAGTAACCTGAAAACAATTTTTAACTTGATTTCAAAAACAAATTTGAATCTTGCTTGAAACATTTAAATTTTTCATAATTTAAAAACTAACAAAACTTGTTTGAATCAAAAATCTGGGTTTAAAAGATAAACCTGAAAACTGTTTAAATCTTGACTTAAACCCATATTTAAATCTTGTTTAAATTTAAGATTTTCATTTTTAAAACTTTTGAATTCAAAACTACATTTGAATCCAGATTCAAGTTATACTTGAATCAAGTTGCAACTTAAAAATATGAATTTTATTCAAAACTGCAAAACTACAGGATTAAAAACTGAAACTGTTTTGTTTTTAAATCTTGATTTAAAACAGAATTTAAAACTTGTTTAAATTTAAAATTTTCAATTTTAAAACCTTGAACTCAAAACTCCATTTGAATTCAGACTTAACTTATATTTAAATCAAATTAAGATCTTTAAATTATGAATTTTATTTAAATTCTTAAAAACTGCAAACTACAGCTTTATAACCCTGCAACTAACTAACCCGAGATTCCATCAATTTACCTTCGAGTTTACTAACCATCTGCTTCGAGACAGAGACCAGAAACCCCGAGATCTACTTCAAGTAAAAATACCCTGCACACTACCAATATAGTTCACCTGAGTTCAACACTGCAACCAAGACCAACCTGTCAACACCTAGAAATACCACCTCCAGCCACCATCATCGACACGACCTTGGCCATAGCTACCTCTACACTCCCTACACAACCTCTCAAATTCTTACCCCACTCGATGCAACAGAGAATATGTGCATAGACAAGGAACTGCAACACTGAAACTAGGTTTTTAAAACCTAGAAACACTCATATCACCACTCCTCTCTCTCTGATCATCCATCACCAACATCTCCTTCATTCTCACATCAATACACCACTAATCATGAAGCATCTAAACACCTTAGATCCACTGGCTTAACAGATTATTCCAAAATTTCCATTTTCTGTTTTAAACAGAAATGCTAATTTACACGGTCAACCTAAAAAAAATGAAACTTGTTTTATACATTCTGATTTCTAACATATATTCATGTTAAAATCTCATTTTAAACAGTTAATGATGTTGATACATTTGTTATTATTATATATTTTTTTTCAAAAAAAAAAACAATACTGTATTACTTATAACAGAGACATAGGTTTTATTTATCTTGAATATAATTTATAAACTTGAATTTACACTCAACAAACAAATATTGTTTACTCAAATTTTTTTTAACTGCAATCAATTCTAGTGATAAAGAATTTATAAAAGAAAATCTTAATTTTACAAGCAAATTAGATCTGCAGCTACATATATATACACATTCATATATATATTCACACATAACAGTCATCAATAGGCAACCATCACAACATATTTTTTTCTACTACTTTATATGCACAGAGATCACAGGCTTTTTGCATGATGAACTTACTCAATTCATCTTTTTCTTAAAACAGAGAACAGATCAAATTTGCCTAAACATGTTTTGACTTCTGTGTATTAAAAACTTAGGTTCTGTAAGATATGTTTGATTTTGATTTTTAAAGAAACTGTTTTTAAAAATAAGAAGCTTACTCACAATTTAATTAGAAGATGCAGAAACAATTTTAGGTGCAGATTCCATTTTCCAGAAATGCATATTGAAATGCATGTTGATCCTGGCTTGCATTTGCTTACTGGAATTGCTTGTTGCTTTCTGTTGATGATGATGCATGTAGACCTATACTTATTGCTCAGATTTGAAGTTTGTAATTTTCAGATTTGAAGAAACTAATTTTTTTTTGCAGAATTTTGAGTAGATTTGTTGTATGCAGATTTGAAGTTGTATGCAGAAATTGACTTGCAGATTTGATTTGTATTTGTTTGAGGTTTTTGATTTACTGAAATTTGATTCTCAGATTTCAAATGAGAAAATGTGTTTTTAACAAAATGCTTTAGCTATGTTTTATTGTCTTGTTAATATATTTTAAATAAAAAGGTTTTTATATCAATGCCACTTGTTATATTAATTTGTTAGGTGATTACAAGTGTCTCTTTATGTTTCAAATGTTTATTTAACATTAGCCTTGAAATAATTACATGTTGATTTATAACTTCTTATAACATTTATTTTAATGTTTGTGTGATTATTTTTCAAAATAATATTCTTTATGAAACTAAATTTCAAAAGGAAAGATTTTTAAAAGAAAAGAAAGGTTGAATTCAATTTTATTTCGAAAGGTTTCAAACTAAATATTATACTTTAACAAGAATGAATTAAATCTTATTTCAAAAGAAAAGCAATTTTAAAATAAACAAAACAAACTTTTGTTATAAAATAAAATCTAAACTATATTTATTCTTATAAACAAATAAATACTTACTTACATTTCTATAAAGATATAAGAAAGATTTTTAAAACAAAATTTTTGAAAAGTTACAATTCTAATTTAAATTAAATTAAATCAATTTACAAATTATACATTTATATATAATAATTATAAAATATCCTTTATTTAATATAAATTAAAATTAAAACCAAATCCTCTATTTATAATGTATAAACATTTATACTTTATAAATAAAATATTTTTAAATCAGTTTAGAAAGATAATTTATTACTTAAAATGTTTTTAACATTGAAAAGAATACCATCTAACAAACTAAATAATTATTAATTTTCAAAAGAGAATTCCTGTTTGGATTAATTTATTAAATCAATATTTCACATTTTAAAATAATTATTAAAGAAATTATTAAATAATTATTGCCTAAATTTCCGGGACATCACACTTAAGATATATGTATTCAAATAGGGAGAAAAAGAGAGACAAGCTAAATAACAGAGATTAGATCTGGAGATTTGGAAAGCTAAACATGCGGGTGAGAATTTTTTTATATATAACATTGGATTTATATCTTTGTAAATCTATTTTCGTATGCCTAAATGTAAACTTGAAGTTGTAGGTTAAAGTTATATATGTGTAATGAATTTGCAAATCATGACTGCTTATTCTGTGGTTGATAACTTGTAATTAATATTGCATGTAATATTTGGAAAATATTGGGTAGTAGTCCCTGGATTAGAATTGGGCAGCAGCAGTCTGTAAATTTAATAAATTTTGTTGTAATTCTATATTTGTTGATTAATTGATTTATGCAAGTAAATGTAAATTAGAAGTTGTCACATTAAATTATTGGGACTTAAGTGTTATTTTAATTTACTAGAATGTAGGATGTTGCAATGTAAATCTCTATAGATTATCAGTGTATTGTTTGAAATAACAAGAAATATGCCTAAAAGAAAGAGATGTATAAAATAGGGATGTTTTTCCGTATTTTGTATTTTCCATTTCAATAACCACAAAAAATAATTCCCTGTCATTTCAAACGTAATACAAATTCCCTCTTTGGATAAGATTTGGAGATTTACGGTGTTAACCTTTCCTTTTGCGAAGATGTGATTTTAATGTATTAAAATGCAGAAATCCCTAAATATGAATTAAAGAATTGAAATTGTGATAATAATAACAATCAAATTGTAAAATCCAGATATAAATGTATGCAATAGAGAAAAGACAGAAATCGAATAGTAAATGATAATAAGGTAGGCATGCAATAAAATGAGTAAAGGCAAGAAGTATATAAAAATATATGGGTATGATAAGTCCACAAAACAAGGGAGGGTAGTAAAGGTTAAAAGGAATAGAAATAAAACTTCGTTAATGGGAAAGGGAAATAAATAAGAAAACATATTTAGAACTTTTAATGGAGGCGGGTAATGACGGTAAATTGATATTAAAACGATAAGAAGTAAGCGCATGAAAAAGTAAAGAAGTATTATGAACCGTTGAACATTAGAGACGTAATAATTAAACAAGTATGAATATATATATATATATATATGTAGTGTAATAACCCGCATATTTATCAATTGTATATTTAAATATTTTATTTAAATATTTTATTGTTCGTCGGATTTTGGTCCGAAAAGCTACTTTTTGCAAACAGTCGAATTGGGACTCGATACCACCCCCATTGAGTTTAAAATGTCGTTTGCGACCTTTTTGATTATAAACTTCGATATGTTTGGAGATAGTAGAATTTTGCTACTTTTCACTTAAGGCTTTGGGTTTAGGTTGGGTTCAGCCAATGTTCTAACTTAATACCCCAAACTGAAAACCCCCCTCTTCATTCACTCCCTCTTCCTCTAATTTCAGTTCTAAAGAGATTAATGGTGGAAGAGAATGAGAAATAGAAATCCAAAACCCTAGTTTCCATTTGCAAATCAATTTCTAGCTCCAAACTCAAGAGAACCCATTGGTAAGCTTCCTCTTCTTCTTCTCCAACTCATTCTCTCTTTGATTTCAGAAAATTCCTAAACCTAATTTAGGAAATGTTTCTCTTTTAAGCTTAGATTTAAGCTTCTAGTGTTGAGATTGAAGAGGGATTGATCTTAGCTTGTTCTTAAAGCTTCTCCTTCATTGATTTGGGTTCAAAGGTGAGATTTTTAATCTCACATCTAAGTCTATGAATTACCTTCGATTGTTAGGTATGAATTCCTAACACTTATTCATGTGCATTTGATTTTGATTTGGATTGCTTTTGTGAATATTCCAATTTTTAGTGTTTTGAGTTCAATTCGTTAAAAATCCTAACTTTGAAGTTTGAACATGATTTTGGTGATGCATCGAGGAGCATATAGGGCCGGGTAGTCGATTGGCATAAACCCTTAGCGCCGTTGCTCGTGCGATTGCAATTTGATCGAGAGTTGCACCTCTTTTGAAATAGGGTAGGAAGTGCAAGCATACAGGTTCGGCCGACCGAGCCCCCTGGGCCGGTCGACCGACCTGTAGTCCAGGCACATCCTGCCTCTGTTTGGAAGTGCTGGTTACAGGCTTCGGCCGACCGAGCCCCCTGGGCCGGTCGACCGACCTGGTGCCCGAGCACTTCCAACCTCTGGTTCGGTCGATCGACTCAGGGAGTCCGGTCGACCGACCTGCTACTATTTGCCAGATTAGGCTATATTGCTAATTCGTTTGAATTTCCAACTTTAATCGATTCGTGTTGTCTCCCTTTTGTTGTTGTCATTTATTATCGACTTTGATGACCTTTTCTTTGGGAATTTTAGATATATCCACTTTAATGGATTTGATATCGATTTCTTTGGATTTTATTCACGTTTTCGAATGTGAATCTTAGTGATTGATTGTTCCTACAATCTTCTTCGTGATTTGTCACTTTAAAAATATAAAGGTTTTCTATACTAGTAGTAAATATCAAAACTCTTTCTTCAAATGATTTCAACACTATTTTATTAAAAAGCTCATTTTCTCAAACCGTTTTCCAATCTATTAGTATATACAAGCCTTTACCTCGCTCGTATGAGAAATCTAATTAAACGACTTAGTAAAACGAGTGGTATGAAATGCTTGCGTTTACTTCGTCGGTTAATTCTTGGACTTGTTCGATTGAATCTCTTGTGACAATTTTCTAGTGGAGACCTACAATTTGTTCGTAAATATTTAAGTTAAGCTAGTGGTTATGGGACATGAAGCTAAGCTCATATATTTACTAGCTTATTGTAATCGACACTTCTCTTTGATCGTGACGATCATTTGATGTTTTAGACTAGCATTGTGCAATGTCTTTGTCATTTGGTTCATCGGATGTCCCACTGTACGACGTCGTTGTTCCCTTTGACTGTGATTTCTGGATTTCGTGTGTTGAATTCTAGAATTTATGTTTCACCAACTTTTACGATTGGCATGAATATATATGTCATTTATTGTGGCTTGGTGAATGAAATTAGGAGTATGACATTCCTTTTTATCTTGAGTAGATTATTGTGATATTGATTAATCTCTTGTTGATTTTCAATTACTTATTTATCACAGCTTGGCATTGTGATTATTATATGTTTATGCCATACCTCTTAATTCTATATCATGTTATCTGATATTTATAGTTAGACTGATCCGTTTATTATTATCTTATTAAATAATACTCGGGTCAGACTGAGATATTACAGGTGCTTCCTCATGGCTTCCTATCTGGAACCATCTTCTGACTTTTGGCTAACTACTCTAGTTTAGTAGTTTTTGTTGTACACATTTGAGATACAGACTCTATGATGTATACTTATTCTTTTGTCTAGCACTTGTATCTATTCTTTTTGATATTGTGGATCTTGTTGACCACTACTCTGATGTACACTTTCATGTGTAATATTCATATCTATTTCCGCCTTTGTGATATGAATTATCTGTGACTGATTTATGTTATGTTTATTTCTATATTTGTTTCTGAAGATATTATAGCCACTGTGTAGTAGCTTTGAGTTTGTGTCGGTATGTCGGATTTACCTCTTGATAAGAAATGCATGTTATACTATCTGACATATCGATGCTCGCGCAAAGCAATTATACAGATGGTCGCTCCTCAACAGCCTTATTCTCCGTGCTAGTCGACAGCATTACTCCGTAGTGTTCTTGGCTAGCGTGGGTATAGAGGTGGGGCGTCACATGTAGCCTTAGGTATGCGTTTTAAGATGGGTATGAATTATTAAAGTTAGCTAATAACTTAGATAAGTAAGAGCTACATAGTCATAAAATGGGATAGAATGCGAGGTCAGTTGTGCTATACGACAAAAGTCTGCCCACCGAAAGGGGCTACCAACAGTCATGTATGCATTACACCGATGTGGGATATATCCAACTATAGGATCCATGGAATTATATACCCTTATGTATAGGTCAAGGAATATCCCAGTAGGGTCTGCTTCAACTTGTTTGTAGGGTTATTTCCTTGATTGAATTAAGCAATCTAAATGGCATGGTGAACAGGGCTCGGATGTATGCCAGTGTATTTGGTTCCGTATTAGGGAGTAGGAGTTGTACATAGGTCAAGAACGTCATCGGTCCTGAACAATCAGCAGAAAGATGAGGGATACAGCCGTAGTGAAAGCGAGTCTTCATAGGGCGATTGTCACTGCTTAGGGACCCAAACCTGGGTGATCTATCCATGACCAAGATGAACTTGGGTGAAACTAAGTGAAGGTCCGAACCGACTGAGGTTGAAGAATCAGCGGATGGGTTGTGGGAAGGGGTGAAATGTAACATCTCGCCTTTTTGTATGTTTTAAATGGACGATAAACCACACACGTCCATGCAAAACCATACAAAAGGGCGGATTGTTATGGGGTAAATAAGAAAAGCAGAGAAAGAAATAAAACAAAACAGAATCTCACAACGGAATGATAAAATATAATAATCAAATAAACAGTTCATGAAGCTGTTTACAAAATATTCGATTATACTTATACAATACATATCAGAGTTACACATACCAGAGAATAATAATTAATGCAGCGGAACAATATGAATGCAGTGGAATAATATAATAAATAATAGTAATAATATCTTCATCTTCGTCCTCCAAAATAATGTCTTCAAATCCTGTAATGCTCAGACTGACCCGAGTGAATTGGGAAGACAAAAACTCGAGTCAGAACTAAAAGATCTTATGTAAGCTAAATCGACTGAAATAGATATGAGTGTAACGGCGTAATGGATGTTTATGGGATTTGACATCTCCTATCCAGTGTCAAACGTGAGCGTAGTAACTTAGGAAATGCCCAGGATTCACATCTCCTAAGGATCCGTTAAACTATTTACTATGTAGTAATATTTCTCTATTATAATAATGTTTAATAGTAAAATAAACTTACTTTTAAATAGCGTTAAGGATTTACATTTTCCACATTAACACGTAATAGTCCCAGTAGTCCATCCAATATCATTGTCCCTCCTGATCGGGAAGCCACCAGAGGATACCACACGGGCTACGGGAGAGAACCAAACTCATACAAGGCTCGCTAGGGTAGGTGACACGGCACACGAGGCAATGTCAGGGTAGATATATCAATTACTATCCGGACTGGTGGTGACGCATAGCGCGCAGCTACCGTCCACCTTGAGTCACACCCTTAAAATCAAAAATAAAAAGTGGCCTCCAAATTAATCTCAGAGTCAGAATATAATATCGAAGGAGTGTGTCCGATAAAAGGAGCTACTTCACTGGCCCGGAATCGCTCCTGTTTTAGCCACCTTATGCCAACTCATGGGAGTCGGGTCCACATATATACCTTAAAAGAAATGCCGCCGCCATCCTGCTTCATTCTGGAATCTCCACCGCGTACATGGTTGTTAAAGTGGTTTTCGGAGTTGGCAGAGAGTATGACAACTTCCGATCCCAGTCTCTTTAGCATCCAAACGTTATTATAACACCGCGGTCATTTCAAAATAATTATACTTCAAAACCAGAATATAATATCCATTTCAAAACTATATAAATACGATATAATTTCCACTTCAAAACCCAAATCAATATGATATCATTTATTTTATTTCAAATATATCCCTTTTCCAAAATCATAGCACTTTCAAATTTATACACTTCGAAACCAAACTTTTGAAATTATAACACTTATAAAAAATAATACTTTGAAATTCATAACTTCGAAACATTTCAATTTCAATAAAAAAATTCAATTCTGATATGTTTCCAGGCTTTAAATATTCCGAAATTTCAAAACTAAATTTGATAATTTCGATTCAACAATTAGATTTTCTTTTATTTATTTTTTCAGTAATTTTTCATAATAAATCCCTTATCACCTAAATAAAACTCAAATTACAAATAACTAAATATTTCCTTCAATTCATTTATTCTTGAAATAATCATTTAATTCACCTTGACCCCAAAATCAAGTTATAATAATTATACCTTTTAAAATTTCCAATTTAATAAATTTCACATCAGCCTTTTGAGTTTAATTCTTAAATAAATTCAATTTCAAATAAATCTCCAATTTATCTCCCAACCCTAATTTATTTAAATCATTATACACTCTATATTAAAATAAAATTTAAATACTTTCCCACATTTATTTTAATTAAAATCAAACTCTATTATTAAGCTTAATTTTTAATTAACAAACTTATACATAGCTTATATTCAAGCATTTAACTATATATAAAAATAATATTTATATAATATCAAAAATTAATATTCATTAAACCATAAATTTATTTCCAAAACGATAGAAAATCATTTTCGAAATATTTTAAATTTAGACCACAGTGTCTGTATATAATTTTCTACCCTATGGTCAAGTGATACGAATATTTATCATTTCAATCCGTAAATTAAAATAAAAAACGGTTATATATCATTTGAAACCGCAATCCCGAATGAAATAAAAATGCATAAAAACTTGCAGTTTATAACAATATAAAATACAACATCCATTCATCCAATATCAATCATCAACCATTTATCACAATTATCATCCAATTCAAACAATAACATCAATATATAACAGATAATAAATAACTGGTATTTACCGGCAGTTTATATTCAATAATAAATTAAATAACAATTTAATTCAATAAATTCAATTTAGTTGGAATGATATTAAAAATATACTAAGCAGCCATAAATAAATTTCTAATCACATCAAAAATTAATTTAACACACAAAAGAAATTTTAGAAGTTGTGAGTGGGTTAAAACACTCACCTTTTGAATTTAAATTGAATTTAAATCCAATTTAAACTCAAAATTTGAACCATCCCAAATTTCATCCAAACCAGCGTCAAAATATCTGGAATATCGATACGATCATAATAAAACGAACCGCACTCAAATCAGACCTCGTATGCAAAAGTTATTAAGATTAGAACATTTTAAAATTTAATTTAAATTAAATAAAAAGAAAACAAAAAAAAGATAATTATCAAGGCCACATTGACATCCTTCCTCATGCAACATGTTCAAATGCACGAAGCCCTACTAGTATTTGCAGTCGCCAACGTTCATCCCATCATCGCGCCGCCATAAGAAGCTATCGACTGGATCAAAGCTCGCTAATGCTTCACTTACGTCTGACCGCCCCCACCCCTACGCGCGATGACGGTCAGCGCCGCCTGGTGGTGGCCGCCGCTGCCACCATCCATGGATAATCACGGCAAAATTCGACTCCTCCAGCATGAGCGAACGACACCCAGGACCTGCTCAGCACCTTCTTCGCAACGGCACTACCCGATCGTCAATCGAACGACGATCCGCCGTTGGATCGAAAACCTAGCTATGGACGGACGAGGTTTCTTCGTCTAATTCCGGCCACACTAAAACCCAAATTGAAAAACAGACAGCGGATTTGTATTGCGCTCTTTGAGAGCTTTGAATCCATATAAAATTTGACATGTATGGAGGATTTTGAATTTTGGCTTTGGATTTGATTTGGAATTGCAATTGGAAATTTTGTTTGTCTACCATTGAAAATGAAGAGGAGCAAGAGAAATTATACGTATAGAAAATGAACAATAGAAAGGCTACTAATGTTTATAACAGGATATATATAGGCAGAACAAAATAGAACTGATGGGCTCGATTTGGCTTGGAAAATTAAACGATATATGGCCCAAAAGGCCCATATTGACTCCAAAATGAAATTGGGTCAACCCATATATCAAAAAAGATGTTTTAAAATATTTAAAATTAATGGAACAGGTTTCAAATCCAAAATTCATCGTATGAAGAAGTTATGCCAAAATCAAGTTATTTCAAATTGATTTCAATTTCATTAATTTCAAGGCGTTTCAGGTCCGTACGACCAAATGACATGTCCGATCGTTACGAAACTTGAAATTCTAAAATAATTCACCATTATGGATCCGACGAAATGGGTTTCTTCGAAATCCAAGTCAGTGGCCAAAATGGCTATTTCTACATTAATTAAATAAATTACAAATTAATTAATTAAATCAAATTTTCAGTTTCGATTCTATAATTGACAAATTTTATCATTCCTATTTTTTTTTATCGTTTAACCAAATTTAGATGTCAATTTAGAGTTGATAAATTTATCAATTTCAGTGTTAACCTCGATTAATTAAATTCAGAAAATTATAAGTTTAATTTTCGAAAATCCATTTATAAATTTGTAAACCTTGTTATTCAAGTCTTTTATGATAGTAAGGATATAACTAATATTGGTTTACATCTTAGTATAGCAATATTTCCCCATTTCATCTTAATTTCCATTTACATAATATTTGTTTATTAATTCATTTAATCACAACTAATCCAATTATTATAATTTAAATTCTAATGAATTAATAAATCTTGATTTCCATTCCTTTTATTCAACTAATTGTCATATTATGAATAAAGTAAATATTATTTCCCATTATTAACTAAATTTACATTTAATAAAAATATTTAATTTAGATTTATTGCAATTTTTACCAAACTTAAATTAACAGGCTAAATAAATAGGCAACATAAAATATTTGTTGCCATTTACTTTCAATCGTATTTATAAGTTATTATTCCCAAACAATTGGTACAATTGTTTACATAACACAAATTTCATTCAACCATCATTAACAATATATTATTTCATTATTAAATTAAAAAAATTTATTTCTTCCAATAATAAATAACAAAATTTTATTAAATTAATAATTTAAATTATCGAAAATTTATGGGTAATTACACTCTCCCCCACTTAAAACTTTTCGTCCCCGAAAAGGAAAAAGGAAGGGAAAAGAAGAATTAAGTAGTCAATACATCTTATTCAAAAATATTAACTTTATAAACAAATAGATTTACGAAATTTAATAATTTAAATAAAATATATCAATTTATAACTATTAAATCTTTTTATACTTAAATTAATAAAATTTGGAAACATTTTCAAAAAAAATTCGAAGTCCAAAATTTACGAAAAATTTCGGTAGAGTCTCCTTTGTACGGAGAGGTCTGGGAGAAAATATAATATCAAATATAACAATATATAACACAATATCTCAAAATAATATATCCCAACAACGGGAAAAACAATATAATAACGCTATAAAACCGTAATCCGAGAACGTACCTATTTTTCTGGCAATTCATGCTTATTTTATGAAACCAAAAGCAGTAGCAATTACTTCCATAACCTGTATTTCACTTATATAATCCTAAAAGTTAATAATTATATAAAATGAAATATTTAAAGTTTTTTCAACCACCAACAAACAAATCAATATAACAACAGTCAATTGCGATAAAGCATACAATCATCACATAAAATCAACACAAATCAATTATCTATTCACATTAAACAAAACAAATAGTTGTTCGGGTTCAAAACTTTAAATTGCACAGAATGGAAAATAAACTACTTAGTGCACCATTTACTTAACAATCTTAAATGAAACTAAATAGATTATTCATTCATGCAAATAATTTTAAAGTATTTCTTGCCCAAAAAACCATAAACCAAGAAAACAACAATTTCAAACAATAAATCAAATTCTTTTAATTTAATTTCATACATTTTTTGTTTGATTTCCTTTTCATTCATATAATGATTTATCTTTTTATTTATATTAATTTCTTGCAAAGTTTCAATTTCCATCCATTGATTTAGTGTTTATTTTGGTTATTTGCACTTATACTTACATAAATTCATTTTTATTTATTCATATCATAGAAATTTACTTTTCATTGCATTACATTAATTATTGCATAACTTCATTTATTTACATGCATTTATTTACGGTATTTATGTTCAATTCAATTTCTTAGCATTTCAATTTATTTATTTAAGTTTATACTCATTTATTTATAATACTTACCCTTCTATTATATTTAATTATAGTAACATTTTAATTATAACTTAAGATTATAACATTATAATGTCAATTTCTTATTTGTTAAAGAATTTCATTGAATATTTTCATTTCTTCAAGTTTACTAGTATAATATCCTATTACATTTCTTACAAGCATTAGAACTTCTATGTTTGGTACTGGGAGAGAGGAGAGACGAGTGGCGTTGGCAAAGAGACAGAGAACCGAGATTTTCTCGTCTTCCTCTCGCCATTTTTTCTTTTTCTCTCCGATGTTTTGTTTGTGACGTATGGTGTCGGCTAGGGTTTTATTTTGGTTATAGGGTTTCGGGTTTTTAACCTATTATGTTTGGGCTTGGCCCAACTTTTGACCTTTTTCAAAAAAAAAAAATATATGCTTTTAAGGATGTAATTGAAATTTATATAAGTTTATCTCTTTTCTTTTAAATTAATTTACTGTTCAATAATCATATCCTTTGTTTTATAGGTTACAACTTCAACTTTCTTGTTATTTCATTTATAACCTAGTATTTAATCTCTTATTTTAATTAGAGGTTCCAATTATTAATTAGTTACATACCATTTCACTATAATAATTGAAACTATTAATTAACGGAAACTTAAAAACTAAATACCGGGTTTAATTTCAAATCGTTTTAAAATAATAGATAAATGTATATACTGACAACTTATATATCCAATTAGATTTAAAACAATTTGAAATTTATATTTGTTTATCAAAATAGATCTGTAGTAAAACTACTACAGTGGCCTTCCCACTTAGAAACTCGAAAATGTATGTCGATGATGCGTGCACTCATCACCAAAATTATTTTCCAACGACAGAGCGGCGAGTACAGAACTTATTTCTTTCCAAAATTTCTTTAAAACAATTCTTTCAAATTATGTTGAAGTATTTATATCAGAAAATACTTATAAACAATATTATTATATTCCAAAATCCTTTGAAAGCAATTTTCAAAAATTCTGGAACTTAAGTTCTAAAATTTCCAATTTTCATTTTATTTTATTTTCTTCAACTCTAGTATCCAATCAATATTTATAAATTTCACTACCTAACAACCATTATATTACAACCAAATATAACCTTTATAAAAAAATTATTTTATATATAGAAAATATAATAGGCAAAATTATTTCATTCATGTAAATTCAAAACAAATACTGTGCCGGTCTGTCCCATTAAGTTTTTAGAAATCCATATCGATCTCATAGCGTCCTATGTACCAACCAGAATTTATAACTACAGAACGGAACAAATTAACAGAATATTAAAAACCTTTTATAACACTAACAAATACGCTCTCTCATATATATACACTCAACAACCCATCATAGGATATTACTACCTTATTAATAAAGAGTCAAACCCCACAAAGCTCAGGTTTATCGCTAAACCTGGCTCTGATACCAGATGTAACATCCCGCCTTTTAGTACGTTTTAAATCGACGATAAACCACACACGTCAGACTCAGAGTATAACGCCCCACCGTAAGACCCACCTTAGCAAAGAGAATTAACAAGTAATTCTGTCTACTAAAGCAGAGAATAAGGCTGGTTAAGGGCGACCATCTATAATTTTGTCTTAAACATCCATTGAATACGTCGATAAATGCATTATAATTTTCCAACTCAAGTGGATCGACATACCCAGTAAATGCTTAATCCAAAACTATAGGTGGCTAATGGATTTATCAGAACAAAATACAATAACTGAATGTAAATCACATCACAGAACAGTAACCAACATCATATATATACATATACACTGATACACGTTCAGTACAATACAATATGAATACAATAAAGATGGTACATGACCACACAATATACATCGAATCAAATGTAAAAACATCAGAGTATGCGGAAGAAATAAACTACTCAAGAGAAAGAAGAACTGATATCCAACATCAACTTCAAGCTAAGTCCAATAGATGATACCTGAAATAACTCGGTCCGACCCAAGTGAAAACACACGGGTCAGGCTAGCTAAAATCATCAGTTAAACAGAATAATCGATAAGGATAATTAGGTGAAAGCTATGGTATCCTTTTTCATAAAGGATGCCATGCCATAAACAGGGTTTCAACATCATAAGAAAGGACAACATCTCTTCTTGGTATGTAGGAGATATAATGATGATAAAGTCATACTTAAGTGGCATAACAGACACTTAAGCAAATGGAACATCGGCAAGCGAAGTTTTAAAGATAAGACTCAATAAACATCGCTTTCATCTCATATCATCGGCGGTACAAAGAAATATGGATAATGACTTCAATTGATTCAACTATCTTCTTAGAAGCGGTTGTCAAAATAACAATACATGAAAGGTACATATCCTTCATACATAGAATAAAATGCGTATGGATGTGCCTCATCTCATTGGCACATCCCAAGGATCATTCACGGAAATATAAAACCCAATTATAAAAGAAGCATCATACTTACTCATACCTCATCTCGTCGGTATGAATATAGATACGTCTCAAATCCATCACTAAAACTTATTATCAAAAAAAATATCATAATCATTTATACCTCATCTCATCGGTATAAATATAAATACATCTCAAATCCACAATTAAAACTCCTTATAAAAGAATTTCCATAATTTATACCTCATCTCATTGATATAAATATAAAATGCGTCAAATCCATCTTAATAGAACCCGAAAAGAGTTCAAAACATCATATTCGAAATCACAATAAAACCATGTATATAATAAGCCCTTTTCTTACATAAGGCTATAATAAAGCATCATCATCAAAATAGTGAAAACGAAACATCTAAACTTCATGGAAAACAGCACGTCATTTACATCTTGACTAGTACTACCATTATTTGGTACCATTCATCGTGATGACTTGGGGTCACACAACATCATAACATCGTGATCATCTTGATTGACTATAGTCGAAAACATCTTGATGACACCCAGTCACAAAAACCCGAGTAATAACATCGTGATGATTGGAGTCGAGTAATAACTTCATGAACATCATGATGACTCCAATCGAGTACTCGGTCTGTAGCACTAGTAACATCGTGAATGTGTCTCAACTTCTCGAATAGGAACCCAATAGGCGTCAACGTATGTCCCACACCATACGTTCTTACCTATTGGTTTACTAATCGTTAGTCGATGCCACATTAGAAAACCATCATAAAACATCATCAAATAAACACTGCCTCATCTCATCGGCGAGTGTAAGATACCTAACTCGTCTTATCTCTTACTTGGACAAGTATTAAGTGACATCGAGACTTGTCTCATTTCATCGACGAGTAAAAATTCATCATAAATATCGAAATCATCATCAATCCATCATAACAACTTGTCTCATCTCCTAGGCAAGTAAAAGAACATCGTGATGGTTATTTCTAACCATAGTTGCAAATTAAAACTTAACATCAATATTGCCTCATTTCATCGGCCATCACCAAAATGCATCTAGATTGGTTCGTCGTCGAATGTACTCAAAGAGTAATTCTCAACCCAATAATCTTCACCAAAATTTGGTAAATTCTAAATGAACTCAAAATAACACTTCAAATTGGTTTCGATGAAAACCGTGCTTGAAAACAATGAAAACTAATAGGGATATCTCAAAACCGATAACTTGAATTCAATACGAATTCAATTCTAATTTAACCCAAAATCAATTCAAATTCTATTTAAAATTTGAATTTCAAATTCTTCAAATATAGCTAGCCTATTGATAGGCATCATAGCTATGAAAATTTCTCAAAAACATCATTAAAACCGAAGAGAATTAGAGCAAAATGAGCTAATGCAATTCTATGGTCAACGATTGCTATTGCTGTCATTTTGCTCTCAGGACAGCAGTATACAACCATAATTTCGACCAAACAAACTTCAAAATTTTATAAATCACAACGAATTAAACTTGTATTACATTACCTAAGCATTCGGAAACATCAAAAATTATCAAAATTGGTTAAGAAACGAAGAAGTTATGGCCAAATTCGTTTCGGTTTCAAACACCAAGCAAATATTGATTTTGCTCTCGGGTTAGCAGTAGAAAAATTAGATTTTGACATTGCTAACCTGAAAATTACAAAAAGCTGAAAACATAAAAGTTATAACACATGATTTATTCTTTCCAAAACATCTAAAATTATCAAAATCGGTTAAGAAAAGAAAAGGTTATGGTCAATTTCGTTTCAGCTTCAAGGACGGAGAAAATATTGGTTTTGCTCTCGGGATAACAGAATAAAAATTCGATTTTGACATAGCTAACCATTAAATTACAGAAAAATCAATGCACGAAAGTTGCAGCACATGATTTATGCTTTCCGAAATTATCCAAATCGGTTAAGAAACGAATAAGTTATGGCAAAAATAATTTCTCAAACTTGTGATTGTTGTTGATATCATTTGCTCTCGGGACAGCAACAAAAAAGCACGATTTTGATCAAGAAAACTTCAAAATTTTAGAAACCTGAAAACATGAAACTTGTAGCTCTTTTTCTGTGCTTTCCAGAACATCTACAATTATGAAATTTGGATAAAAATTGTAGAAGTTATGGCCAAATCAATGTGGCAACAGAAAACAGAAAATAACAAAGACGAAACGTAACCTTATTAATACGAAAATTCAACTCAAAACTTTGATTTTGGCCAGTATTTGTAAGCTTTTACACTTACCAATTGATTTTCGGTGAATAAGTAAGGATTTGCAAGCAAGGTTGAGCCTTTAGCATAAGATTGGAGCCCTAAACATCTGAAAATAGAAAAAAACAATACATGCAAAGAAGAAATTGATTAAAACAAAATTTACAGCAAACAATTCTAGGGTTTTAGATGGATTCTAAGATAAAATAGGTTGGAGATTACCTTCTTTTATGATTCTAACTTGAATCAGGCTTTTAAATTTGCAAAGATTGAGCTTGGAAGATTGAATTTTAAAGAGGGTAGCCATTGTTTTGTACTTTGAAGCTTTTTCTTTTCTGATTTAGGTTTTACTATAATGAGTTTTTGGGAGAAAAGAAACGTACTTCATTAGAAAACTCTGGAATTTGGGTTGTTAGATGTTTACTATACCCAATTAGCCTATTCCCATACTTACAAAATTATTTAGGCTAACATACATAGATTTTAAACCATTTTTAACATAACTTTCTCATATTAACTTCTTTTTACATGAGACAAAATGCATTCTTCATATTTTAACAAGGTGAACATGATTAACACAATAATTTTTTTTTACACTTCAAAATATTATTTTCCTAATAAAATATTAATTTAAAAAATATTTGACAATATTGATATTTTTAATCAAAAAACCACAATTTTAAACAATCCGAGTCAAATAAAAATTATTCTTAACTCAAATAAGTGTATTAAATGTTTTAACACTTTTTAAAATATTACAACACTATTTTCAATCATTAATACACTTCGAAAAATTCATTTTCTTCTCATTTTCCCTTTTTATTCACTATAAAAGACTATTTTTGGAATAAAATCTCAATACTTCCCATTTTGACTCAATATATAACTAACATCATTTATTTTCAACCCACTTTAACAAATAAAATATTCTATGCTTATTTTCACTCATTTATATTTATTCCAACCATCAATATGTTGAAATAGCATTTTATGAGATAAATTAACTCACATAAATTAAAAACCCAAGTTTTATTCATCAAAACATTGTTTATATAAAATAAACAATATTAACTCACATTTCATTCATCCAATTCATTCATAATCACAATATTAAATTATTATTTGTGTTATAATTTAATATTAACGGTCATCTCCAAAATCCGGGTTGTTACAGACTCCTCTCCTTAACAAAATTGCGTCCTCGCAATTTCTAGAGGAAAAGGCTGTAAACAACACTAAATATACAATCGTCGAAGGATAAAGACAAGCTCGAATTCCAAACCATTCATACTCTCAATATAGAATGGTAAAAAGAAACAAGGAAAAACTCACTTGGTTAATTTAATGGCCTATCGTATGCTAATATAATGATTAGCAAACCATCGAATTTTCCAAGCAGCTCGAAAGAATTTCGAAGATCTCCCATCTTGAATCAAAACTCAATAAGATGCTCAACAAATAATCAATCGAAAATGATTGATTGCTCAAAAGTCCATGAATAGAGTCGGGATCAAACTCACTCAAACCCGAACTCTAAACAATAAAGAAGATCATCAACAAGATTTTCCGCATAATAATACGCAAAGGACATCCTCACAACAAGATAAACACAATAGACTAGATTGATAAATCACAAGATGGCTTCTCAAAGACCACGCACTCGAACGACCATGAAAAATGCACGTCGTTAATAATAGCTCGAAGATAGAATATACTCAAGAACAAGGATATAGACTCGAATTAACTTTTAATCCAAGATATTTAGAATTTTTGAAACTCAACATCTTTTAAATTTTAAATCTCAATTTTCAACATTTGAAAATTTTCAAACTTTTTACTATATTACTTAGTAAGTTATTTAAAACTAAAAGTAAAAGTCCAAATTTATTCTCTTACTTGACGGTTAATTTCCAAAGAAATTTGTAAATCCATAATAATATTCCTCACAATAAATTAAGGGTTTAAATTCTCTTTACTCTTTTTATTAAACCACTTAAGTAGTTTAAAAACAATCTTCAAATTCTCTTATAATCCTTCTCTTAAAACATCCAATGTATACAATATAGATTCTAAAATCCCAAAATATACTTCCAATAAAGCACAACTCAAAAATAATCTCATTTATATTCTCATCTTTATAATTTAAAAATAAATAAATGGAATTGCCTCGCCATTGAATCTCTAATAAATAAATATATTTGTTGGCTGTAGAGTTGATCGAACGATCAAAACTGCCTCGCCACTCTACTACTCGTCTCTAAAATTAATGGCTGCAATTACCATTTGAAATAAATTTAATATTTAGTCTCAAAGTATTATTTTCAAAATCTCAATTTTTAAACACAAACCATCGTGTCTGATTGCCTCATCATAGCATTTAGGAGATTCCTATCGATAACGTTGATCAGGCGTATCGACCAGAACTCTTAACTACTCGATGGATAACCCAACACTCTCATATTATTTCTATGAAAGAATACTACTCATATATATATATATATATATTCTCAAAACATTCTTTGATTTTTAAAATATCTCAAAACTCTAATTTCCCTTTTTGAAACACACACACATATAATATAGCTTCAAAAACTCAAACAAAAGGACATTAAGAGAATGCATCGAGATATTCCTAGAATACGCGATTCTCAAAATCAACAGAAGGAGATAGAGTGTTAGTCAATGTTACGATGTCATAAGCCACTCCCAAAAGTCATCAAGATACATGATAAGCAAGATATTCTTCTCGAAGGAGAAGAAACACACAATTCACGAATCACTACTTCAAACGGAGTAATGCTAAAGGATAACATTGATTGAGTTCTAAAAAGAACACTCAAAAACTGAATGATAAACTTAATCAAACTCGAACAATCTAGAAACTCACCTCATTCCTCAGTTGATATCCTCGTGGAAGGATAACTGAAGAGCTAAGAGCCAGGAATAAGGTTACCTCAACACTCGATTGCCCAATTGGATGTCAATTTCAAATGGACTAAAAAAAACTCAACAAAGTCACTATGACTGGTATTTGAGATAGATCATCATCATATCGATACTCAAGAGTGAAATCAAAAACTTTGGAATCACTATTAACATTCCAAAGTGACAGAAATAATAAACCAATCAAATTAGGATGCCAAAATAAATATAGGATCTTATAACAACAAAAGGATCACACTTTACATCAAATAGGTCAATCCATCTCAAATCAGATACATCTCAAGATGGTGAGTAATAAACAAATACTCACTAAAACAGGAACAAATAAAGAACTCAGAGTGCTTACAACAAGCCAATCGTTGTGGATCCCTTCAATAGGATTCACAACTCTCAAAGGAATGCAACAAGAATGCCCAAAGAAATCAATCAGCTCCATCGATACAAACTCACTCGTATCGACAAAAATAAGAATCTAATAATCCCAAATAAGATTTTATGTAAGATAAGATGACATCAAACTCTATTATGGAGTACTACGGAATACAATATATCAATATTCCTGGACATATTCCATCCTAACAATCGCAAAACTCAAAAAAGAAACAAGGCTGGATTCAGAAACAAGCTTGAATAAAGGACAATGATTTACCCGTATTGTACTTCGATGTATCATGATATACATATTGTTTTGTGTTTATTCTACTTTGCTCTAACCACAGCTCCGATACCAAGCTGTAACGGCCTACCCCAAGACTCACCTTAGCAAAGAGAATTAACAAGTAATTCTGTCTACTAAAGCGGAGAATAGGGCTGGTTAAGGGCGACCATCTATAATTTTGTCTTAAACATCCATTGAATATGTCGATAAATGCATTATAATTTTTCAACTCAAGTGGATCGACATACCCAGTAAATGCTTAATCCAAAACTATAGGTGGCTAACGGATCTATCAGAACAAAATACAATAACTGAATGTAAATCACATCACAGAACAGTAACCAACATCATATATATACATATACACTGATACACGTTCAGTACAATACAATATGAATACAATAAAGGTGGTACATGACCACACAATATACATCGAATCAAATGTAAAAACATCAGAGTATGCGGAAGAAATAAACTACTCAAGAGAAAGAAGAACTGATATCCAACATCAACTTCAAGCTAAGCCCAATAGATGATACCTGAAATAACTCGGTCTGACCCGAGTGAAAACACACGGGTCAGGCTAGCTAAAATCATCAGTTAAACAGAATAATCGATAAGGATAATTAGGTGAAAGCTATGGTATCCTTTTTCATAAAGGATGCCATGCCATAAACAGGGTTTCAACATCATAAGAAAGGACAACATCTCTTCTTGGTAAGTAGGAGATATAATGATGATAAAGTCATACTTAAGTGGCATAACAAACACTTAAGCAAATGGAACATCGGCAAGCGAAGTTTTAAAGATAAGACTCAATAAAAATCGCTTTCATCTCATATCATCGGCAGTACAAAGAAATATGGATAATGACTTCAATTGATTCAACTATCTTCTTAGAAGCGGTTGTCAAAATAACAATACATGAAAGGTACATATCCTTCATACACAGAATAAAACGCATATGGATGTGCCTCATCTCATTGGCACATCCCAAGGATCATTCATGGAAATATAAAACCCAATTATAAAAGCAACATCATACTTACTCATACCTCATCTCGTCGGTATGAATATAGATACGTCTCAAATCCATCGCTAAAACTTCTTATCAAAAAAAATCTCATAATCATTTATACCTCATCTCATCGGTATAAATATAAATACATCTCAAATCCACTATTAAAACTCCTTATAAAAGAATTTCCATAATTTATACCTCATCTCATTGATATAAATATAAAATGCCTCAAATCCATCTTGATAGAACCTGGAAAGAGTTCAAAACATCATATTCGAAATCACCATAAAACCATGTATATAATAAGCCCTTTTCTTACATAAGGCTATAATAAAGCATCATCATCAAAATGGTGAAAACGAAACATCTAAACTTCATGGAAAACAGCACGTGCATTTACATCTTGACTAGTACTACCATTATTTGGTACCATTCATCGTGATGACTTGGGGTCACACAACATCATAACATCGTGATCATCTTGATTGACTATAGTCGAAAACATCTTGATGACACCCAGTCACAAAAACCTGAGTAATAACATCGTGATGATCGGAGTCGAGTAATAACTTCATGAACATCGTGATGACTCCAATCGAGTACTCGGTCTGTAGCACTAGTAACATCGTGAATGTGTCTCAACTTCTCGAATAGGAACCCAATAGGCGTCAACGTATGTCCCATACCATACGTTCTTACCTATTGGTTTACTAATCGTTAGTCGATGCCACATTAGAAAACCATCATAAAACATCATCAAATAAACACTGCCTCATCTCATCGGCGAGTGTAAGATACCTAACTCGTCTTATCTCTTACTTGGACAAGTATTAAGTGACATCGAGACTTGTCTCATTTCATCGACGAGTAAAAATTCATCATAAATATCAAAATCATCATCAATCCATCATAACAACTTGTCTCATCTCCTAGGCAAGTAAAAGAACATCGTGATGGTTATTTCTAACCATAGTTGCAAATTGAAACTTAACATCAATATTGCCTCATTTCATCGACCATCACAAAATGCATCTAGATTGGTTCGTCGTCGAATGTACTCAAAGAGTAATTCTCAACCCAATAATCTTCACCAAAATTTGGTAACTTCTAAATCAACTCAAAATAACACTTAAAATTGGTTTCGATGAAAACTGTGCTCGAAAACAATGAAAACTAATAGGGATATCTCAAAACCGATAACTTGAATTCAATACGAATTCAATTCAAATTTAACCCAAAATCAATTCAAATTCTATTTAAAATTTGAATTTCAAATTCTTCAAATATAGCTAGCCTATTGATAAGCATCATAGCTATGGAAATTTCTCAAAAACAACATTAAAACCGAAGAGAATTAGAGCAAAATGAGCTAATACAATTCTAAGGTCAACGATTGCTGTTGCTGTCATTTTGCTCTCAGGACAGCAGCATATAACCATAATTTCGACCAAACAAACTTCAAAATTACAGAAATTACAATGAATTATACTTGTAGAACATTACCAAAGCATTCCGAAACATCCAAAATTATCAAAATTGGTTAAGAAACGAAGAAGTTATGGCCAAATTCGTTTCGGTTTCAAACACCGAGCAAATATTGATTTTGCTCCCGGGTTAGCAGTAGAAAAATTAGATTTTGACATAGCTAACCTGAAAATTACAAAAAACTCAAAACACAAAAGCTGTAACACATGATTTATTCTTTCCAAAACATCTAAAATTATCAAAATCGATTAAGAAACTGAAAAGTTATGGTCAATTTCGTTTCAGCTTCAAGGACAGAGCAAATATTGGTTTTGCTCTCGGGATAACAGAATAAAAATTCGATTTTGACACAGCTAACCATTAAATTACAGAAAAATCAACATATGAAAGTTGCAGCACATGATTTAAGCTTTCCGAAACATCCGAAATTATCAAAATCGGTTAAGAAACGAATGAGTTATGACAAAAATAATTTCTCAGACTTGTGATTGTTGTTGACATCATTTGCTCTCGGGACAGCAACAAAAAAGCACGATTTTGATCAAGAAAACTTCAAAATTTTAGAAACCTGAAAACATGAAACTTGTAGCTCTTTGTCTGTGCTTTCCAGAACATCTACAATTATGAAATTTGGATAAAAATTGTAGAAGTTATGGCCAAAACAATGTGGCAACAGAAAAAAGAAAATAACAAAGACGAAACGTAACCTTATTAATACGAAAATTCAACTCAAAACTTTGATTTTGGCTAGCATTTGCAAGCTTTTACACTTACCAATTGATTTTTCGGTGAATAAGTAAGGATTTGCAAGCAAGGTTGAGCCTTTAGCATAAGATTGGAGCCCTAAACATTTGAAAATAGAAAAAAACAATACATGCAAAGAAGAAATTGATCAAAACAAAATTTACAGCAAACAATTCTAGGGTTTTAGATGGATTCTAAGATAAAATAGGTTGGAGGTTACCTTCTTTTATGATTCTAACTTGAATTAGGCTTTTAAATTTGCAATGATTGAGCTTGGAAGATTGAATTTTAAAGAGGGTAGCCATTGTTTTGTACTTTGAAGCTTTTTCTTTTCTGATTTAGGTTTTACTGTAATGAGTTTTTGGGAGAAAAGAAACATACTTCATTAGAAAACTCTGGAATTTGGGTTGTTAGATGTTTACTATACCCAATTAGCGTATTCCCATACTTAGAAAATTATTCAGGCTAACATACATAGATTTTGAGCCATTTTTAACATAACTTTCTCATATTAACTTCTTTTTACATGAGACAAAATGCATTCTTCATATTTTAACAAGGTGAACATGATTAACACAATAATTTTTTTTTACACTTCAAAATATTATTTTCCCAATAAAATATTAATTTACAAAATATTTGACAATATTGATATTTTTAATCAAAAAACCACAATTTTAAATAATTTGAGTCAAATAAAAATTATTCTTTACTCAAATAAGTGTATTAAATGTTTTAACACTTTTTAAAATATTACAACACTATTTTCAATCATTAATGCACTTCGAAAAATTCATTTTCTTCTCATTTACCCTTTTTATTCACTATAAAAGACTATTTTTGGAATAAAATCTCAATACTTCCCATTTTGACTCAATATATAACTAATATCATTTATTTTCAACCCACTTTAACAAATAAAATATTCTATGCTTATTTTCAATCATTTATATTTATTCCAACCATCAATATGTTGAAATAACATTTTATGAGATAAATTAACTCACATAAATTAAAAACCCAAGTTTTATTCATCAAAACATTGTTTATATAAAATAAACAATATTAACTCACATTTCATTCATCCAATTCATTCATAATCACAATATTAAATTATTATTTTCATTATAATTTAATATTAACGGTCATCTCCAAAATCCGGGTTGTTACACAAAACCATACAAATAGGCGGATTATTATGGGGTAAATAAGAAAAGCAGAGAAAGAGATAAAACAAAACAGAATCTCACGGTGGAACGATAAAAAATAATAATCAAATAAACAGTTCATGAAGCTATTTACAAAATATTCGATTATACTTATGCAATACATATCAGAGTTACAGATATCAGAGAATAATAATTAATGCAGCGGAACAGTATGAATGCATTAGAATAATATAATAAATAATAGTAATAATATCTTTGTCTTCGTCCTCCAAAATAAAGTCTTCAAATCCTGTAATGCTCAGACTGACCCGAGCGAATTGAGAAGACAAAACACTCGAGTTAGAACTAAAAGATCTTATGTAAGCTAAATCAACTGAAATAAATATGAGTGTAACGGCGTCAGAGATGTTTACGGGATTTAACATCTCCTATCCAGTGTCAAACGTGAGTGCGGTAACTTGGGAGATGCTCGGGATTCACATCTCCTAAAGATCCGTTAGACTATTTACTATGTAGTAATATTTCGCTATTATAATAATGTCCAATAGTAAAATAAACTTACTTTTAAATAGCGTTAAGGCTTTACATTTTCCACCTTAACATGTAATAGTCCCAGTAGTCCATCCAATATCATGGTCCCTCCTGATCGGGAAGCCACCAGAGGATACCACACAGGCTACGGGAGAAAATAAAACTCGTATAAGGCTCGTTAGGGTAGGTGACACGGCACACGAGGCAATGCCAAGGTAGATATACCAATTACTATTCGGACTGGTGGTGACGCATAACACGCAGCTACCACCCACCTCGAGCCACACCCCGAAAATCAAAAATCAAAAGTGGCCTCCAAATCAATCTCAAAGTCAAAATATAATATCGAAGGAGTTTGTCCGATAAGAGGAGCTACCTCAATGGCCCGGAATCGCTCCTGTTTTAGTCTCCTTATGCCAATTCGCGGGGGTCAGGTCCACATATATACCTCAAAGGAAACGCTACTGCCATCCTACTTCATTATGGAATCTCCACCACGTACACGGTTGTTAAAGTGGTTTTCGGAGTTGGCAGAGAGTATGACAACTTCCAATCCCGGTCTCTTTAATAGCCAAACGTTATTATAACACCGCGGTCATTTCAAAATAATTATACTTCCAAACCAGAATATAATATCCATCTCAAAACTATATAAATATGATATAATTTCCACTTCAAAACCCAAATCAATATGATATCATTTTTTTATTTCAAATATATCCCTTTTCCAAAATCATAGCACTTTCAAATTTATACACTTCGAAACCAAGCATTTGAAATTATAACACTTTTAAAACATAATACTTTGAAATACATAACTTCGAAACATTTCAATTTCAATAAAACATTTCAATTCCAATATGTTTCAAGGCTTTAAATATTCTAAAATTACAAAACTAAATTTGATAATTTCGATTCAACAATTAGATTTTCTATTATTTAGTTTTGAAACAATTTACATAATAAATCCCTTATCACCTAAATAAAACTCAAATTACAGATAACTAAATATTTCCTTCAATTCATTTATACTTGAAATAATCATTTAATCCATCTTGACCCCAAAATCAAGTTATAATAATGATACCTTTAAAAATTTCCAATTTAATAAATTTCACATCAACCTTTTTGAGTTTAACTCTTAAATAAATTCAATTTAAAATAAATCTCAAATTTATCTCCCAACCTTAATTTATTTAAATCATTATACACTCTATATTAAAATAAAAATAAATACTTACTCACATTTACTTTAATAAAAATCAAACTCTATTATTAAACTTAATTTTTATTTAACAAACTTATACATAGCGTAAATTCAAGCATTTAACTATATATAAAAATAATATTTATATAATATCAAAAATCAATATTCATTAAACCATAAATTTCTTTCCAAAACCATAGAAAATCATTTTCAAAATATTTTAGATATAGACCATGGTGTCTGTATATAATTTTTTACCCTATGGTCAAGTGATGCGGATATTTATCATTTCAATCCGTAATTTAAAATAAAAATACGGTTATATCATTTCAAACCGCAATCTCGAATGAAATAAAAATGCATAACAACTTGCAGTTTATAACAACATAAAATATGACATCCATTCATCAACCATTTATCACAATCATCATCCAATTCAAACAACAACGTCAATATAGAACAGATAATAAATAGCAGGCATTTACTGGCGGTTTATGTTCAATAATAAATTAAATAAAAATTTAATT
Source organism: Allium cepa (assembly GCA_030765085.1). Lineage (NCBI taxonomy): Eukaryota > Viridiplantae > Streptophyta > Magnoliopsida > Asparagales > Amaryllidaceae > Allium > Allium cepa. The sequence continues at coordinate 969,618,583 of CM060935.1, forward strand.
CAATAAATTCAATTTAACTGGAATGATGATAAAAATATACCAAACAGCCATAAATAAATTTCTAATCGCATCAGAAATCAGTTTAACACACATAAGAAATTTTAGAAGTTGTGAGTGGGTTAAAACACTCACCTTTTGAATTTAAATTGAATTTAAATCGAATTTAAACCCAAATTTGAATAGTCTCAGATTTCGTTCAAACTAGCGTCAAAATGTTTGGAATATCGACACGATCCTAAAAAAACAAACTGCGCTCAAATCGGACCTCGTATGCAAAAGTATTAAGATTAGAACATTTTAAAATTTAATTTAAATTAAATAAACAGAAAACAAAGAAAGATAATTACCAAGGCCACGTCGGCATCCTTCCTCAAGCAACATGTTCAAACGCACGAAGCCCTACCAGTATTTAAAGCCGCCAACGTTCACCTATCATCATGCCGCCACAAGATGCGATCGACCGGATCAGAGCTCGCCAATGCTTCGCCTACATCTGGCCGCCCCCACCCCCTACGTGCGACGACGGCCGGCGCCGCCTGGTGGTAGCTGCCGTTGCCACCACCCGTGGATAATCATGGCAAAATTCGACTCCTCCAGCATGAGCGAAAGACATCCCGGGACTTGCTCAGCACCTTCTTCGCAACAGCACTACCCAATCGTCAATCGGACGACGATCCGCCGTTGGATCGAAAACCTAGCTATGGACGGCCGCCATATTGAAACCCAAATCGAAAATTAGATCTAGGATTTGGATTGCGCTTTTTGAGAGCTTCGAATCCATATAAAATTTGATATGTATTGAGGAGTTTGAATTTTGGCTTTGGATTTGATTTGAAGTTGCAATTGAAAATTTTGTTTGTCTACCATTGAAAATGAAGAGGAGCAACAGAAATTGTACGTACAGGATATGAACAATAGAAAGGCTGCTAGGGTTTATAATAGGATATATATAGGCAGAACGAAATAGAATAGATGGGCTCGATTTGGTTTAGAAACGAACGATATATGGCCTAAAAGGCTCCGAAACGACATTAGATCAACCCATATATCAAAATAGATGTTTTAAAATATTTTAAAATCAATGGAACAGGTTTCAAATCCAAAGTCCATCGTATGAAAAACTTATGCTAAAATCAAGTTATTTCAAATTGATTTCAATTTCATTGATTTCTAAGCGTTTCAGGTCCGTACGAGCAAACGACATGTCCGGTCGTTACGAAACTTGAAATCCTACAACAATTCACTGTTATGGATCTAGTGAAAATAGTTTCATCGAAATTTGAGTCAGTGGCTGTTAAATATAGGGAGTAATTAATTCCTTTTTATTAACTTTCCTATATAAACTTTCCTATTATAAACTTTCCTGATTTAACTATTTGGTGTGATATATAAACACCTCTTCTTGTATATCAATTAGATGGGATAAATAAAATAAGTTGTTTTCGCTTTCTCCTCTATGTCTATTCTTACAAATTATATTTGATACCAAACCAATTAACATGGTATTAGAGCCCGATTAGAACAGTATCTTAAATCATAAAATTAATCAAAACGTTTACAATTCCAATTCCAGAAAATCAAAAAATTCAAATCTCGTACTCCTTCCCTTCTTTAAATCAGAAAGTTATCGCTTGTAACTTCACCAGCAATCGCCTGTAACTTCCAATCGCTAGCAATCACCTGTAACTTCCAATTACCTCCATCTCCAGTAACTCACGACCTTGAACCAGTAACTCAAGAATCAGCCCTATAATCAATGGCCGCCGCTTTTCTATCTAGGGTTTCTACTCTTAATCATTGCTTCGATTCTTCCGTACTCCGATCCATTTTCAATTCAGCCTAGATGATGAAGATTAGGAAGAATCGACCCCATTTCTCCCTTTTTGTCTTGTCGGTTGTTGATTCTATCTCTTCGGTTGCGACCCATGTTGTTGTTATGCCACCTATTCATTCGCCTGATGATTTCTTGGCTCTTCCACTAGTTTCAGCGTCTATGTTGGCGCTTCTAGGTGATTCACCCTCTATTGTTGCTGGTTCTGCTTTGGAAGCCTCGTTTGATGGTTTTCTTCCTCTAGCAGTCAATTTGGATATTCTGACTCAAGCTAAGTCTTCTGCCCCATGTTCTGCTCATGTCTGCAATGTTGGTGCTCAAGTTCCCTATATTAGTTCTACTGTTAATCCTTGGGCATCGTTATTCTCTTCCAAATCGAGAAATTCAAGGGTTTTATTCCTCGTAATTTTGGAATTGATTGTGTTAATGATATCAACATTCCCCCTAGTGAATTTATTGATGTGGGATTTCTTATTCGTTTCCCCATAGCCCTTTGAACGGGAATGCAATGTAAATTAGGGTTTATTTAGGATATTAGTTTGAATCCTACCAACTTCAAAATTAAGAGGAAGTGGATTTAAATCTCGTGTTCATCTTGCCCCTCTCAGAAAATTCGATTCTCAGAAAATTCGTGTTCAACCAGTAACTTGCCCCTCTCATGGATTTCGTTTTTCAGAAAATTTAGGTTGTGGATTCTCAGAAAATTCATTGATTTGGTTTCTCAGAAAATTTAGGTCGTGGATTTCAACTCTTAAATAAAATAGGACTGAAAACTATTATTCCAGCTAAATTATGGTGTGATAACAAAGCTGCTATTCATATTGCATTTAATCCTGTGTTCCATGAACGAACCAAACACATAGAGATTGGCTGTCATTTTGTTCGGGATAAAATACAAGATGGTTTAATATCTATAGAGTATATGGAGACTGAAGAGCAGATTGCCGATATCTTCACCAAAGCCTTGAATGGAGACAGAATTAGTTACTTGTGTAACAAGTTGGGCCTGATTAACACCTATGCTCCAACTTTAAGGGGAGTGTTAAATATAGGGAGTAATTAATTCCTTTTTATTAACTTTCCTATATACTTTCCTATTATAAACTTTTCTATTATAAAATTTCCTGATTTAACTATTTGGTGTGATATATAAACACCTCTTCTTCTATATCAATTAGATGGGATAAATAAAATAAGTTGCTTTTGCTTTCTCTTATATGTCTGTTCTTACAAATTATATTTGATATCAAACCAATTAACAGTGGCGAAAATGGCTATTTCTACATTACTTAAATAAATTACAAATTAATTAATTAAATCAAATTTTTAGTTTCAATTCTATAATTGACAAATTTTATCATTTCTAAATTTTTTTTTATCATTTACACTAATTTAAACAAATATAAATGTCAATTTAGAGTTGATAAATTTATCAATTTCAGTGTTAACCTCAATTAATTAAATTCAGAAAATTATAATTCAAATTTTCCAAAATCCATTTATAAATTTGTAAACCTTGTTATTCAAGTCTTTTATCACAGTAAGGATATAACTAACATTGGTTTACATCTTAGTACAGTAATATTTCCCCATTTCATCTTAATTTCCATTTGCATAATATTTGATTATTAATTCATTTAATTGCAATTAATCCAATTATTATATTTTAAATTCCAATGAATTAATAAATCATGATTTCCATTTCTTTTATTCAACCAATTGTCATATTATGAATAAAGTAAATGTTATTTCCCATTATTAACTAAATTTACATTTAACAAAATATTTAATTTAAATTTATTGCAATTTTTACCAAATTTAAATTAACAGGCTAAATAAATAGGTAACATAAAATATTTATTACCATTTACTTTCAATCATACTTATAAGTTATTATTCCCAAACAATTGTTACAATTGTTTACATAAAACAAATTTCATTCAATCACCATTAACAATATATTATTTCATTATTAAATTACAAATTTTTATTTCTTCCAATATTACATAACAAAATTTTACGAAATTAATAATTTAAATTATCGAAAATTTACGGGTCGTTGCATGAAATGCCACTCGAACCAGAGCTAGCTGGTTCTCCCCGTAATGCATTGAGGCGCAGCAGTTGACTGGACATCTAGGGGTAAAACACTGTTTCGGTGCGGGCTGCGAGAGTGTACCAAATCGAGGCATCCTATTAGTGTAGGTCATGTTTAGTTCCTACATCACCATAGTTATTTGCTAGTCTATTTGTTAGCAGGCAGGAAAAGATTAAGTGATGCCTTCCAAACGATTGGGGCAGTCCAAGGAGCTAGATCATCAATAGTATGAGGAGCTGCATCCTCGATAGTCCGAGGAGCGAGTCCTCGATAGCCCGACGAGCGATTCCTCAATAGTCCGAGGAGCTAAGTACATAATAGAAGCACTTAGGTAAGTCCTCATAATGAAATAGAATACAGCTAAACTATTGTGACACCGTTATTAGACACTACGGGAGCTCCTGGTTAGCACGATGATAAGGACTTAATATTACATGGATAATGGATTCTGACGAGGTATTGGGTTACGGGTACTAGCACTGGTAGTGTCTTAGTCCCAAAAGAGACCGTGGTACTACTTCGGGTAGATGGGGCGTATCATCACATATATGGAGTCAAGACAATGAAGTAAAACAAAAGGATATAACATGTGATAGAAGGTAATCGACATAAACTAGTGTTACACATGAGTGTATAATTTACCAATCACCTAAAACGTTGTTCTAAACCCCTCTTTATTACAACCCACAGGATAGCTTCATAAGGACATGTACTAGTACAAGACGGAAACAGTGGAAGGACATGTTTCCATATGCACACTCGGCACTAGCAAAGACACTAGATAACGGAAGTGTCAATCTTGGTTAGTAACTGTATTATTTATTATACTTTGCTATTATGTTATGAGTTATATCGATAGTGCTTTGATATGCATTTATTTATTTGTAGGATACCAAACCAATGATCTGTACCTTGGTGGACTTGAGTTTTCAATTTAGCAAAAATTCAGTCCCACTAAGGTGTGAGTTGTTACACCGCCGGGCCTGGTCAAAGCACAAAATTGAGAAAAGTCGTCAACGGAGCCTTGAGAACTCTTCGCATAATGAACAACCAAGCTTTGAACCAGGAAGGATAAAGGATACCGATCCATGGTTATGTAAAATTTCTTCCATATAATAATGGCAATTGGATCTGATAAAATACAACGGCCAAAAAAGTTTAATTTTGAAAACCACACTTCTATAAATAAGTATTCAGTTTTTATATCAAACGGTTTTCGACTAAAGTCATGAAGAACTATTGGATTTCACAAAGATATATTTCTAAAAGAACATATAAGGTTTTTCACCAAAAGGAATATTTTCAGTAAATTGGTTGTTCCAAATACATTTAAAGTTCACAAAACACCTATGTGTTATAAAATATTTTCAGCGAGACAATTTGCTAGAAAAATCAAGAACCTTCAAAAGGAAAGAAGTGAAGCAAGAATAGAAGTATACTTAAGCTAAAGCATAAGAAAACTTCTTATAGGGAAGGGAAAAAGTTTTACCCCCAAAATTTCAAAAAAGTTGATAATGATGAACTATCGCTGGTTGACCATAAAAAGCTATCGTAAGTTGGCCAAAGATAGCTATTGAAAGTTGGCTATAGATAGCTATCGCAAATTGAATATAAAAAATGTCGTAAGATAAGTATGAAAGGACCGTTTCACGATGAAATTATCAAGCCATCGCATATTAAAGGCAAGGAACCGTCGTTTGTTAAGATATCCAATCTATCGCATGCTGAAGATGAGGAGACATCACGTGTTGAGATTATCAAGTTATCACATGTTGAAGGTGAGGATCACATGTTGAGATTATCAAGCTATCGTATGTTGAAGGTGAGAAACCATCACATTTGAGATTATCAAGTTGTCGCATATTAAAGGTAAGGAGTCATTCATGGCGAGATCATCAAGAAATCGCATGGTGAAGGTTGTTTCCTTGAAGCCATCGAAAGTTGATATGTAAAGGTTGATATATAACAAGATTAAAAAAGGGATTTATCATGGATCAGATCCATCGCAAGTTGACTATTTAAGCTATCGAAGGATCATATCTTAAAAGCTATTGCATGTTTATCAAATGAGCTATTGAAGGTTGGAGCTTCAAAGCTATCACACATTGATGCACACTCAAGCTATCGCATATTTATAGCTTAAGGAAGCTATCGCCTAATGAGAACTAAGGTGCTATGACATGTTGACAGTTAGAGCCATCACATGTTATGGAATACAAAGCTAAAATCAATACCAACTGACCATGTGACATTCTCCTATTGGACTGGCTACACCACATCATTATGAAAAAGTTGAAGAAGGACGGTGCCATGTGTCTGTGTGTCATTTCGAGCATATGCCACATTAGAAAATCATAATCACTAATTTTCCTAGACGATACATGTCATAAATCTAAAGGCCAAACTTTCCTATAAACAGACACGTAGCCCTACTAGAAAGAAGCGAAATCCGAATTAATTTTCTTCTTCTTCAATTTTTATTTTACTCTTAGCATAATAAAGAGAGCTTGAATTGTGATTTTAATTGCCGCTTGGAATTATTTGACTTTGTAACTTTCTATCTAAGGGTTTGATAAAGAACTATTTGCATGATGACTTCATGTGGACTCAATGCCAGCGTACTTGACTAAATAATCCGACTTGCTCTAGTGCCCTTGACTCCTGGTGACTAGTAGATATTAGGTCTTCAGCCTAATAGTTGTTATAAACACCTTTTTAGAGATAGTTCTAACTGTAGAAAATAGCCCCTTTTGCAGTTAGCCTAGTAAGAACCGTTTATTGTAGAAAATAGTTAAAATAGGGAGTGAGAAACTTTATGAAAGGAAATACCATATATTTTCTAAGATTTTCTTGAATTTTATAAGTGATTTTCAAATAGAAATACTCATAGCCTAAAGGGGGTTTATGGGTTTCGAGAGGAAAATAGAAGTGGCTATAAGGTAATTTAAATAAATTTAATATGTAAATAATGACCAAGAAACCAGATCCATGATATATGATGAATAAGGAAAAAAATACAACGCTAACTGCAAATGATGGATTTCATTGCAAATAAGAAGTCAACATGTGTAAAGGAGGTGTCAAATAGGTAGAAGGCAGGCTTGTGATGTGTATTGAGGTGGCTTTGCCAAGAGTAGGGCACCCGAATCCAGTAAGAACAAAACCAAAGAACACTAAGTGCAAGACTAAGTGAACACTAAGTATAAGTCTAGTGTTGTTATACTGAATTGAATAGCCAAGGGCCAAAGGTGGGGGAAGGTAAGAAGGCTGTAGAGGAATTATAGGTATATTAGGTGATTTCTAAAACCCAAGGTTAAGATTATACAATTTAGTGAAATAAAACGGACATATAAATTAGGGTTACTTGGACGAGATCAATGGTAGTGATTTCTAAGAGTTGATTAGCTCTAACTGGAATGTTAAAGCCAAAATCAACTGACTTCCGAAGGAAGAATTGCATGCTAAGGCTTAAGATGGCTGAAACAAGTACTTGAACATTAATGATAATGTAAGAAGTAGTGGAGTTAGCCGAAGGTAGCAGGACTTAGGGTGGCTTAATGAATGGCTAAGGGAAAAGCCTAATGTATGACTGGTTAAGTATGTAATTTGATTCCATAAATAGTGTAAGGTCTACCATGGCAGCCACGAACTGAAAGTGCAGGTGTAAGACTTGTGTGGCAACCGAAACCCAAAAGCTTTGGTGCAAGGCCTAAGTAGCAACCACAAACGGAAATGTTGGAGTACGACCTAAGATAGCATCCAAAACACGAAAGCATTGGTGTAAGGCCAAAGTGGAAGCCAAAGTAGAGTTCGATAGATGGCGTAAGACCTGATATGGTAACCAAGAATCAAAAGTGCGAGTATAAGGCCTAGATGACGACTGAAACATGAAAGCATAGGTGTAAGGCATGAATGGTTATCGAAACACGAAAGAAAAGGTACAAGGCCTAAGCGAGAATCAAAACCGATAGAATAATTAGTTAGAACTAAGGATGCAGTGAATGCACAAAGGCTAAGTGACAGCCGAAAGCTCTATAATTCTTCTTTAGAAGAAGGCATAAGGCCTTCATGGCAGCCAATGATAATATATTTTGAGTTTTGAAAACAAAGGAGAATCATGAATGAATGGTATATCGCATGAAATGGCTATTGATTCTAATCGAATAGCATGACATGTATAAGCTCTTTAGGAATGAAATAATGATTAATGCTTATGTTTCATCTGTTATGAATGTTGTTTTATATGATGGAAAAACTCATCCCTTGCTTTACCGGCATGGTCTCTCTATGTTTTATGTTTAGGGAAATATATTGCTCAAACCATACATTTTTTTCTGACCCATGTTATTATTATTGTTTTGCCCATAAACTTCCAGATATTCGTTCGAGTAGGCTTAGTTTATGGATCCAGATATTCGTTCAAGTAGAAGGCTTAGATGATATAAATGGATTTTTATTTCCGATGTATGAAGTGTTCATATCAACATCTTTATATGTTGAGCATGACACTATTAACTATGATTGTATTTTATTTTTGACCCCTATAAATGTATGATTGTGGGAAGTAATTTGGAATATAATGATGAGTTCATTTAATATTGTACATCTGTTAATCTACTTATTAAAATTGTTTTATATATAACAAATCTCATCTTTATCACCAAAAGATAATTCTATGGTGACTGCAGTACACTAGAGTTCCATCTTTGAGTTTTGGAATGATAGGTGATATAATATTCCAATTAGACCAATAAAACCAAAAAAAGACGAATGGTGCTTCATTATCGATAAGGTTGGTAAAAAGTATCACATTTGAAGGGTAATTATCTTTCAAGAGTAGGAAGAATCATTCTTTTTAACTTGGTTCTACCGTTAATTCATATTTATTCGCTATCATACAATGAATTCCCAAACCACGTGATAGATAAAATTGATAGAATAAGGTAGAATTTTCTATCAAATGGGGCTAGTGAGTGCTCTAGTTTTAACTTCTTGATTAACTGGAATCAAATTTGTAAACCCAAAAATCAAGGAGGTTTCAAGATAATAAACTTGAAAAATCATAAAATAGTCGTATTATGCAAATGGATTTTGTGACAGCCCGCAAATCCGTACCCCTTGAATCAACACTATTCTACCTCTATTAACTCAAGTGGCACAGAATTACGAACCATTAGGGTTAAAGAAGAAGAGATAGAAGCAGAAGAAACTAAACAATATCAGAATCTCACCGTCGCAGCGGAATAAAATATAATAGTAAATATAGAACTTTACACAAAATGAAGACTACCACTGTTTTATACATCATATCATCAGAGTATCACATACATCAACCATCACAAATCAGACATACCATATAATCACAGCAGCGGATATATATATAGATACATATAATACGTCTCGGACTCCAGCTCCTCTCCTGCTCCATAGCATCAAGTCCTGTACAAATAATACTCGGTCTGACCCGAGCATTACAATGAAATAACACCCGAGTCAGTCTGGAATACCAGCTGATAATAAATATGCATCCAACTTGATTATTAAAGTTTCAAAAATACTTTGAAAACAAAAGCATCTCGTAAGACCACGCCACAAATAAACATGTCGGGTTTTTACCTTACGATAGCTAAAACACTTTTTATAGAAATCCTCTGATATTATAATAATGTCTATTTACAAATACTTATAAGATAGCCGAAATTGTTACATTCATTAAATTCCAGCTACTAGCCACAAAAGTGGGTAATACAAACAAAACTCGTACAAGGCTCGTAGGAAGAATGGATTTCCAACAATGACTAGGCACTGGGGTACCACCTGTCACAGTACGGGGTCTAGATAACCGTACCGAGGATTACTCCCTTCATCCCCTGCAACACAAGGCCGGAACCATTCCTTACTGAACAGTCCCGAACAAGATAAACCCCGTGGTTGGCGCGACCAACCACCCACTAAGCCGAAATATATATATAAGGGACATCTAGACAGGGGAAATATCTTGTCCTGCTTGGGCATGACCCACCTAACCTTGCTGCATATCCCCTGATTTTCAGTCATTCCCGGTTGATGAGGCTTGAGGCTAAGCGTTACCTTAAGAACGTTTTCACTTAGAATGCCCATCGCCCACCTGACGATGTTTCGCAAGCATTCGTCCATACAAGTCCGTCCCGGGTTCGAACGGAACCGAAGGCACTACTCCTACTACATCCATTTTGGAAATATCCACAGGATTAGTATCGACTAGCCCTTGCACTTCCCTGCTCCATCTTCGACTCCGAACACGTTTTTCGCACGAAACGTACAAATCGGATCGAAGTGCTTTTCGAGAAATAAATCTCGATCCCGGTCTCTTCGAAACGATCAACACATTGTTCAATATTGATAGTCGGTGATTTAACTATCAATTTATATTCATAAACATCCATAAACATCCATCACACCATAAATAATTCCCATATTATTTATTTACCCAAATATCTTTACAAGATATATTTTCAAAGTTTCAAAACTCATTTGAAAACAATTTCCCAAACTCTTCCTTTGCAAGGTAAATCCTTTACCGTATATTTCCATTGGAAATAACCAAGTTCAAACAAACTTAGTTTGAAAACAGTTAAAAACATTTTATATTGAAATATACTTTAAAATACGTAAATTCACTTCTAGTTACTTACTCAAAATATAATTTCAAAATATGTACAGTAAAACCATTTATTAAGATATAAACTTTGATTTTAAATAAGGTTTTTAATAAACTAAAATTTAAAAGTAGTGTTTTTAATAAGATAAATACTCATTTCAAATGACTTAAGTCTAAAACTAGTCTTTTAAACAAATCCATCTTTAAAAATAATTATTAAGGTATTTATAAAATTTACTATTGCTAATTATTAATAATTATTTTAAAATAATAATTTCCAAACACACTTTTAAACAAGTTTGAATTTTTAAAACTTTCTTTTTAAAAATCAGTTTAAACTCGAACTTGGTTATTCCAAGGAATCTCATTTCCACTTAAACATCACAGAAATCCTTCTCACGATTTCTGTCGACTTATTTCAATTTAGTTTTATGGTTTAATAACATAAATTTACTTTCACATTTATCAATTGATAACATTTCTCTTTGTTGATCATTCCAGATTTTACAAATTTTCAATTTCCATTCTAAATAAATTTCAAATTTTAATTCTTTAAAATTCATTATTTAACAATATCTTTTATTTCTCTAGAATTCAATTCCTCCATTTATAATTAATTATGGATTTATAATTTACTTAGCAATATTCCAATACAAATTTCATTCCAGTTTTCCACTCAAACAGATTCTAATTTTTATATTCCTTTAAATTCCTTATTTATAAATTTTCTTAAATTCTTTTGAAAATCCAATTTAATTTCTTTAAAATTAAAACTCCAAATTTCTTTATAATTTAACATCCTGGGCTTATAGTTTGTCCCACAAGTTCACAATACAATTTAATCCCAAATTTATCAATCACAATATATAACAGGCATCATCATCAACTATAGGAATATTACTACATTGTGAGGAATCCAGTTGGATCCCTCCAGCCTGTTTTCCCTGCATCCACAAATATTAGCACATCACATATATAAATATCAATCCAGACTGATAATAACAATAATATGCAACCAATCACACAGATATTTAAATATTTATTATTTAAATCAGCCAATATCCAGATGTGAGTGAGAATAACTCACCTTGAGTTTCGGCGAGCGTTCGAAATTTAAATTAAACCGAACGACGTTCGATTTAACTCAAATCTCTACTTGCCCGGAATGACTCCGGATCTGCACCATCGCGTAGTACGCTTTTCCGCGATTCCGGCGCTACCAAATTTGTCAAATTCTGATCACATATGAACTAGATATGAATTTTTATAATTTAAACAAGATTTAAAACAAATTTTACTTTATTTTAATTTTTATAATACCCAAAACAACACGGTCACGTGCAACAAAAAGAAGGCCGTACCTCATCTTCTCCATCGCGTGCAACTCCTGTAGGAACGAACCCACTATCACCCAATTAGGGTTAGGAAACGCGACCTTCATCGATGCCTTTCACCACGATCTGGACCTACCACCTCGAAGAGCGCCTCAACCTCCACCTTCGCCCAGAACGCGGCTAGGTCCGGCGCCCCCTTGGTCTCGCAGTTTGTGCTCGAACTCGCGTCGAGCGCGACCGCCTCGTGCTCCCCACGCTCCACTAAACTCAATCTCGACCGTACGATCTGAAGTACTCGACGCGAGCTACGACTTTCCAGTTGGGAAGTTCGCGAAATAACGCATGGATCGAGAGGAAAAGAGAGGGGAAGCATGAGTAATATCGGCCATAGGAGATATAATAGCGGCGGCCTGCGTTTATGTCTAGGGTTAGAGATATTTAATTATATATATATAGTTTTAATATTATTTAATTAATATAATTTCTCGCTTTAACCGTTAATGCAAACAACCTCTAATCTACGCGTTTCGACAGGCGATTCTAAGGTTTTTCCGCGTTTCGGACACAATGGAACAGGTTCCGTAAGCTAATTCGGTCGTATGAGCGAGTTACGGAATTAAACGATCAATTTAAAATTAAATCGGTTAAATCGATTTCGATGCGTTTCGAGCTGCTACGATCAAACGACAACTCCGATTGCTACGAAAATTAAAATCCGATAATAACTAACTATTACGGATCCAATAAAACTGGTTTCGTCAAATTCCGAGACTGGGCCCCGAAAGGCTATTTTAACTCGTCTATTTAAATCGGGCAATTATCCAAATTGTCGAAAACGCTTAAAATTTTACTTTTAAAATTTTTATTAACTTTACAATAAATCATATATCATTTAAAAAACACATTAACAATCATTTTGACTTATTTCAAATCAAAATCCAATTAATTGCATTTTTATATTATTAAATCATATTATTAAATTAATATAAAATCCCAAATTCAATCTATTAACTTTTAATTTCTTCCCATGGTCCAATATTAAAACTCAAACCCAATTAGACCTAAATTAAAATTTAGAATCTAATTTTATCTCCATTTACACTCGAAATTACCAATTACCCCAATTCTAATATTGAATTAGTATTATTCAGTTACCAATTAAATTCCCGATTCAATATTTAATTATTGTTCTCAATTATTTGAAATTGAATAGAATTACTATAACTAAAAATTATAGCTTATTTTATTTCAAGATTCAATTTATAATCCATATCCAACATTTAAAATGAATTAAATGTTCAAATTCAATGGCTTAAAAATACGGGATGTTACATTCCTCCCCCCTTATAAAAATTTCGTCCTCGAAATTTGCTAAGATAGAAAATACTCTCCAACCCATTTGCTTACCCAATTAGCTTAGTTAAAAGCTTATATCTACTCTCCCAAAATCCTTTAGCTTAATCCCAAACTCATTTGCTTTACTTATTCTAAAGCTTTAATTTTAACTTATAACATTCCAAGTTAATTTAAATTTTCAAAATTCCCAAAAAATTTCTAACTCCCAAAATTTTCGGAAAATGTTGGCAGAGTCTCCCTGTACGGAGGAGCTTTCGCGATATCGCGATACAAACAAATATATATACATCGACCCACACGGTCGGAAACCAAAATATATCACAATATATATATCATTTCCCAATTATATTTGCGTAGGCGTACCTTTTTAGCAAATTTTAATAGCGAGCGGCTAATATTACGCTTATACGCGCTCCAACTCTCTCGAATGCCTTCTATACCTGTACTATACTCAACAAACACATTAGTTTTCAAAGATTTGAACATTATAACAACATTTCCAATATAATGTAAGTCAACATATCAATTTCATAATCCATTCAACAACTTTGTATGATCTCATGAGTAAATCATATTTTATAACATGCACAAGGTTCATTTCTAATGCCAAACTCCATTTCATTTCACACAAATGATTTTCATACAGGTTTACCATTCTCAATTTGTAATTACTACCACCAAACCATATTCACTTCAATATTATGTATATGTGCCCTTAATCCATTTACTTTTCTTTTTAATTAGCCTACATTTACAAATAACTCACTAAATAGGTTCTAATCCATTTATTAAGATTTAGACCATTCTATTTCATCCAAACTAACTTCATTTTATTACTCTTGAATGATTTACATTCAAGTTTGTTATATACCATTTATATTAATTTCAACCAATTCGCTTCTATTTCCATATGAGTAACATATGCTTCACTAACATCAATCTGTTTCAATTCAATTCTAAATTGATTTACAAACCACTTATATTTTCAGTGTTGAAGCATTTTCATTCTCATGCAAAATTACTTAATAACATTTCAATCTATTCCAATTTATTCAAAACCAATTCAGTTGTTGTTTACACAACTCAATTCTGAATACATTCAAATATTCATGTCATTCAAGCCAAAATAATCACCACTTAAGCTTATAACCATTTAAAATTAATTTCAGTTTAGATTTATATTAAGTTTATTCAATTTTTCCTGGTTCACAAGCCAGGTATTTTTATTCCAATGCAATTGTTACAATAAATGTGTTTTTTTTCTTATATTTTTATTTCATTAACCAATTCAGGTTTATATTAATTAATACCATTTCACTTGCAATTCAATTTTATTGTCTAACAAATTTCATTCAAGAGTACTTAATAGAGTTTATTCACAATCTTTTTTTTTCAAGTTGCTTAAGTTCTTTCACAACATTTCCATTATCTTCTTATTATCAATTTTATTTTATTTTCATTTGATTCTCATCCAAATCAAATTCCAATTCATTAACAACTTTAATGCACTTTGCCTATTTATTAAATCTATTTTAGACTTATTTTATTAGCAAAGAAACTACTTTACATTATTTCATTCTTTTGAATTTATTTATACTTCAAACTATCACCATTATAATCTAATTCCATTTTTCATCCACTCTTCAATATTTGTTACCACAAATTTAAATCCCATGCCACAATTGGATTTCCATTTACTATCCAAATTTTGATCAATTATCAAAATTCTATTCATTACCATACACATTCCATTTAATTTAGCTTATACAAAATTTATTTTTAACAATTATTTTGGATTTAGTTGAGTATGCATTTATTTCAGTCAACATCATTCCAACTAAATTAAATTTCCTTCCCATTGGATCCTTATCCAAATTTAATTTAAGTTTCCTTAAATTTTGTTTAGCCAAATTAAATTCATCCCACTTCTTTTACCCCTCATATAAGGATTGAACTCCATTCAATATTATTTATTACACAACTGGAATTTAATTTCAATTTCATTATCAAACAATTTTTCATTTTCCCCATACATAAGTCCAAGACTTATTGGCTAACTTAAGAACACCCACATTTTTGTTCTCACTTTGCTTCATTAGACTTTACATTTCATTAATGGTTAAGTTTAGAATATTCCACACCATTCAACTCTTTCCATTAATGAATTACAATTTCACTTCTATTCAAGAGTTTAGATTGCTTAGTTAAGTCCATTTCTATTTTATGATCACAAGTTCAAATTATAACACTTAATACCTTAAGAATATGAATTTCTTTATGCAATTATAAACAATTTACATTTCACCTTTATATCCAATTCAATTTAATTTTAATTCATTTAGATTTAATTCAATTCCAAATTCTCAATTTTAATTTTCCATATACAAGTTCAAAACTTGTTTACTAATTTAAGTTCATTCATTTCCTTTATATCTCACTTTACCTTATATCAATTCACATTTCATTTGAGTTTAGTTTGGGCTCACCATGCCATTCCACTATTTCCCATTGTGATTATAATTTCATTTCTATTTATATAAGTTCACCAACTTATTTCTTTTAAAGCTCATATTGCTCATTTCAATCCATCTACATCATATAATCACAATTTCAAAATTTATATATATGTGTATCACTGAATTCTTAAGGATACAAATTTCTTTCATTTAACTTCTTACACAATATTAAATCCTCAATCTCAACTTATAAGTATACAACTTAATAACTTATGGGTACAATCCATTTCACAATGACCCACAATTTCAAACCAACTACCATTTTAATTTAACCCCAAATCCATTTAATTCTAAATCTAATTTATTTAACTCATCCAAGTTAAACTCAAATTTCCAATTCACTTTAATATATTTTATTCATTTCCAATTACTCAAGTTAAGTTTTAATTCCAAGATTAAAATTTTCATTTCTTCTTTCTTACTTAATACCAACTCCAATTCTTTTTAAATCGACTTTATTTACAAGTTATATAGTTGATTCATTTTAACTTTCACATTTTTATTCAAAACAGAATCTCCAGAATTCAATTTACCCGGATTTATTTCAAAACCATTTTGAAATAAAAATCAACATATTTCCTCTCGGCATATCAAACCCAATCTCCAGATTCTAAAACAATTTGTTTATACCCAAAACAAATTTCCCATTTGAAATGTCCAAAACAACTGTTATACCCAACCAGTCCAAACAATACCATAGCCAAATATTAGGGAAGCAATCCATCACTTTAGAAACTCGAAAATGAATTCTAATGATGTGGCCAGCATCATCAGGATTATTTTCCAGCGACTGAAGTGAGTTCAATGCTTCTTACTTTCCCAAATTTATTTCAAAACAGTTGCCATTCAGAAATATTTCCCAAAACAATATTCCATCATTACCTTCATACACTTTAGCTAACATTTCAAACTTTCCCAGGATTTTCCATTTCCAAATCCTTATTTCCATACATTTAAAATTCTTTCCAAAACTTCCGGGATTAAATTCTGGTTTAATTCAAATTTAGTTATTCCTCTTTTGCATAATTCATGCTTATAGAATTTATTTGATTATAACTATTTCAAAGTTTAGATTACATTTTAGATTCCTATTTAATTATAGATATCCACATCTAAACAAACAAATATATATAATAATATCAGAAAATTATTCTTTTTATATCAAAATATAATTTTGGGTAAAATTATTTCATTTACCCACTTTTAAAACGTTACTATGTCGGTTTATCTTGTTTAAGAGTTTAGAAACCCCTATCGATACGGTTGTACTTTCCGCACCGACCATAATTCATAAACACTCAACCGATAAGTCAACAAGGTATGAAAAAAAAATTATATTCACTAACAAGTATGCTCTCATATCTATTAATACGCTCAACTCATTATAGAGTACTATTGACTCTGTTTAACGAGTAATTTCCCCACCAAAGCCTAGGTTGTCGCCAACCTAAGCTCTGATACCAAGTGTGACAGCCCACAAATCCGTACCCCTTGAATCAACACTATTCTACCTCTATTAACTCAAGTGCCACAGAATTACGAACCATTAGGGTTAAAGAAGAAGAGATAGAAGCAGAAGAAACTAAACAATATCAGAATCTCACCGTCGCAGCGGAATAAAATATAATAGTAAATATAGAACTTTACACAAAATGAAGACTACCACTGTTTTATACATCATATCATCAGAGTATCTCATACATCAACCATCACAAATCAGACATACCATATAATCACAGCAGCGTGTATATATATATATATATATATATATATAGGTACATATAATACGTCTCGGACTCCAGCTCCTCTCCTGCTCCATAGCATCAAGTCCTGTACAAATAATACTCGGTCTGACCCGAGCATTATAATGAAATAACACCCGAGTCAGTCTGGAATACCAGCTGATAATAAATATGCATCCAACTTGATTATTAAAGTTTCAAAAATACTTTGAAAACAAAAGCATCTCGTAAGACCACGCCACAAATAAACATGTCGGGTTTTTACCTTACGATAGCTAAAACACTTTTTATAGAAATCCTCTGATATTATAATAATGTCTATTTACAAATACTTATAAAATAGCCGAAATTGTTTAGATTCATTAAATTCCAGCTACTAGCCACAAAAGTGGGTAATACAAACAAAACTCGTACAAGGCTCGTAGGGAGAATGGATTTCCAACAATGACTAGGCACTGGGGTACCACCTGTCACAGTACGGGGCCTAGATCACCGTACCGAGGATTACTCCCTTCATCCCCTGCAACACAAGGCCGGAACCATTCCTTACTGAACAGTCCCGAACAAGATAAACCCCGTGGTTGGCGCGACCATCCACCCACTAAGCCGAAATATATATATAAGGGACATCTAGACAGGGGAAATATCTTGTCCTGCTTGGGCATGACCCACCTAACCTTGCTGCATATCCCCTGATTTTCAGTCATTCCCGGTTGATGAGGCTTGATGCTAAGCGTTACCTTAAAAACGTTTTCACTTAGAATGCCCATCGCCCACCTGACGATGTTTCGCAAGCATTCGTCCATACAAGTCCGTCCTGGGTTCGAACGGGACCGAAGGCACTACTCCTACTACATCCATTTTGGAAATATCCTCAGGATTAGTAGCGAGTAGCCCTTGCACTTCCCTGCTCCATCTTCGACTCCGAACACGTTTTTCGCACGAAACGTACAAATCGGATTGAAGTGGTTTTCGAGAAATAAATCTCGATCCCGGTCTCTTCGAAACGATCAACGCATTGTTCAATATTGATAGTCGGTGATTTAACTATCAATTTATATTCATAAACATCCATAAACATCCATCACACCATAAATAATTCCCATATTATTTATTTACCCAAATATCTTTACAAGATATATTTCCAAAGTTTCAAAACTCATTTGAAAACAATTTCCCAAACTCTTCCTTTGCAAGGTAAATCCGTTACCATATATTTCCATTGGAAATAACCAAGTTCAAAACAACTTAGTTTGAAAACAGTTAAAAACATTTTATATTGAAATATACTTTAAAATACGTAAATTCACTTCTAGTTACTTACTCAAAATATAATTTCAAAATATGTACAGTAAAACCATTTATTAAGATATAAACTTTGATTTTAAATAAGGTTTTTAATAAACTAAAATTTAAAAGTAGTGTTTTTAATAAGATAAATACTCATTTCAAATGACTTAAGTCTAAAACTAGCCTTTTAAACAAATCCATCTGTAAAAATAATTATTAAGGTATTTACAAAATTTACTATTGCTAATTATTAATAATTATTTTAAAATAATAATTTCCAAACACACTTTTAAACAAGTTTGAATTTTTAAAACTTTCTTTTTATAAAATCAGTTTAAACTCGAACTTGGTTATTCCAAGGAATCTCATTTCCACTTAAACATCACAGAAATCCTTCTCACGATTTTTGTCGATTTATTTCAACTTAGTTTTATGGTTTAATAACATAAATTTACTTTCACATTTATCAATTGATAACATTTCTCTTTTTTTATCATTCCAGATTTTACAAATTTTCAATTTCCATTCTAAATAAATTTCAAATTTTAATTCTTTAAAATTCATTATTTAACAATATCTTTTATTTCTTTAGAAGTCAATTCCTCCATTTATAATTAATTATGGATTTATAATTTACTCAGCAATATTCCAATACAAATTTCATTCCAGTTTTCCACCCAAACAGATTCTAATTTTTATATTCCTTTAAATTCCTTATTTATAAATTTTCTTAAATTCTTTTGAAAATCCAATTTAATTTATTTAAAATTAAAACTCCAAATTTCTTTATAATTTAACATCCTGGGCTTATAGTTTGTCCCACAAGTTCACTATACAATTTAATCCCAAATTTATCAATCACAATATATAACAGGCATCATCGTCAATTATAAAAATATTACTACATTGTGAGGAATCCAGTTGGATCCCTCCAACCTGTTTTCCCTGCATCCACAAATATTAGCACGTCACATATATAAATATCAATCCAGACTGATAATAACAATAATATGCAACCAATCACCCAGATATTTAAATATTTATTATTTAAATCAGCCAATATCCGGATGTGAGTGAGAATAACTCACCTTGAGTTTCGGCGAGCGTTCGAAATTTAAATTAAACCGAACGACGTTCGATTTAACTCAAATCTCTACTTGCCCGGAATGACTCGGATCTGCACCATCGCGTAGTACGCTTTTCCGCGATTCCGGCGCTACCAAATTTGTCAAATTCTGATCACACATGAACTAGATATGAATTTTTTATAATTTAAACAAGATTTAAAACAAATTTTAATTTATTTTAATTTTTATAATACCCAAAACAACACGGTCACGTGCAACAAAAAGAAGGCCGCACCTCATCTTCTCCATCGCGTGCAACTCCTGTAGGAACGAACCCACTATCACCCAATTAGGGTTAGGAAACGCGACCTTCATCGATGCCTTTCACCACGATCTGGACCTACCACCTCGAAGAGCGCCTCAACCTCCACCTTCGCCCAGAACGCGGCTAGGTCCGGCGCCCCCTTGGTCTCGCAGTTCGTGCTCGAACTCGCGTCGAACGCGACCGCCTCGTGCTCCCCACGCTCCACTAAACTCAATCTCGACCGTACGATCTGAAGTACTCGACACGAGCTACGACTTTCCAGTTGGGAAGTTCGCGAAATAACGCATGGATCGAGAGGAAAAGAGAGGGGAAGCACGAGTAATATTGGCCATAGGAGATATAATAGCGGCGGCCTGCGTTTATGTCTAGGGTTAGAGATATTTAATTATATATATATATATAGTTTTAATATTATTTAATTAATATAATTTCTCGCTTTAACCGTTAATGCAAACAACCTCTAATCTACGCGTTTCGACAGGCGATTCTAAGGTTTTTCCGCGTTCCGGACACAATGGAACAGGTTCCGTAAGCTAATTCAGTCGTATGAGCGAGTTACAGAATTAAACGATCAATTTAAAATTAATTCGGTTAAATCGATTTCGATGCGTTTTGAGCTGCTACGATCAAACGACAACTCCGATTGCTACGAAAATTGAAATCCGTTAATAACTAACTATTACGGATCCAATGAAACTGGTTTTGTCGAATTCCGAGACTGGGCCCCGGAAGGCTATTTTAACTCGTCTATTTAAATCGGGCAATTATCCAAATTGTCGAAAACGCTTAAAATTTTACTTTTAAAATTTTTATTAACTTTACAATAAATCATATATCATTTAAAAAACACATTAACAATCATTTTGACTTATTTAAAATCAAAATCCGATTAATTGCATTTTTATATTATTAAATCCTATTATTAAATTAATATAAAATCCCAAATTCAATCTATTAACTTTTAATTTCTTCCCATGGTCCAATATTAAAACTCAAACCCAATCAGACCTAAATTAAAATTTAGAATCTAATTTTATCTCCATTTACACTCGAAATTACCAATTACCCCAATTCTAATATTGAATTAGTATTATTCAATTACCAATTAAATTCCCGATTCAATATTTAATTATTGTTCTCAATTATTTGAAATTGAATAGAATTACTATAACTAAAAATTATAGCTTATTTTATTTCAAGATTCAATTTATAATCCATATCCAACATTTAAAATGAATTAAATGTTCAAATTCAATGGCTTAAAAATACGGGATGTTACAGATTTGGAAACTTTTAAGCAATTTGGAAAGAAGCCATTGTGAACTATAACTATAATGGCTAGTATAACTTATACAAACCATATATCTAACGTACTTAATTTTTTATAAGGATGTCACCAACATATTTCATATTTTTAAACTAGGGCTCAACCATGTTGTACACTTTGAAGATAAAACTTCGTTCTAGGATGATCGTTGGTTACCTATTGCCTTAAGTCTAGATACCCCTACATCTGATAATGGTTTATGAAATTGAGAGCATAGTACTTAGTAATATTTATGAAGTATTTGATACCATTTTAAAATGATTTTGATCAAGTCTGAAATGCATGAAATGGACGTACTAAACCTACTTATGTTGCTTGGAATTAATTCTGCTGATAACTTCAGCATTATCGGCATTCATTTTAGGGTTTCTAAGTGGGGGATGCAGCAGGGTTGTTATAGTAAAAAAGATTTCGATTTGATTCCAAAAATATGATTTGTTATACAAAAGATGTTGCAGGGTTGTTTTAGTTCTAAAGTTTTTCTTTAAAAGAAATTTGATATGAACTTTTTATAAAGATTTTATATGTATGCTATTTAGGGTGCTAAAGTGGTAGTGGCATAGCCTAGAATAAATATAGGAGATTTTCATGTTTTCCCTTTTTGGTAAAATTTATATAGTAAATTATTGAAATATGTTAAGTTATTTTATGGACACATATAGCCTATGCCTTAGGTTGTATGGTTTGTGCACCATGTTATGATACATTGTTTGATGGTTTTCATTTGTTAAAATGAAATGGGATTTTTTTGATGACAGTTAGAAACTTCCGAATCATTATAGAACTTGAAGCTAAGTGTTTTGTGAAAGTATTAAAGTTGTATTTCTGTAACACTTGAAATAAGAAAGTAGTAAGTTATAAGAAGTTTTAATTCGGATCATCCTTTTTAAGTAAAATAGAATTTGATGTTTTGTATATACTCTTGAGATGCCATGGAGTATTATACAAGTATGAACTTAAGTTATAAAAAGTTGATAAACTTGAAGTTATGTTTTATGAAATGGTTCATAAATGATTTTAGTACTAATAAGACGTGTTATATGTATAAAAGAAGATGATAAAAGATATTGGTATAGTTGAGAAAGTAATAGGATAAAATATGTAAGTTGTACGTAGATCATTTTATTCGCATGATTGTTCTAGATCCAGTATTTGAGTATATGATTTTGATGTGATTTGCACCAGTCCGAACAAGGATTTTTCACTCGATTCTTTACGGAAAACACTTGATAGGAGTTCTTGATAAGATCACAAAATTTTCTATCAAAGTATATGGTTATGCAAGAAAAATGGAGGTTTCTAGTCAAGAAACCTGATTGGAGTCCATGCCAAAGTGATTTATGGAAATAAACTTTTTGATGATGTCATGGGTGATGTCATCAAAAATATTTTGAAAATGAGCGTTTCAGGAAAGACTTAACTTTTAAGTAAAAATGTAAAGATGTAAAGGTGCACGTGAGAGGGAGGCTCCTTTGTAACCTTTCATGGAAGGTAGAAGCTAGTAATGACCTCTTACACAAACCTATAAATACATCCTTAAAGTAAGAAGTAAATTACAAATTCACAAAAGCTTGAAATGGCGTATGAGAATAAAATTGGTGGAAGTGCTAAAGCATTAATCTACTATTTCTTCTCTAACTTTTTCAAGTCTAAACCAAATCAACTCCAATTTCTTCCAAACTTTCATCAATACCTTAATACATCGTGGGAAGCATGAATATCAAGTCAAAGTGGAAGAAAGGTGAGAGGAAGAGGGGTTCCAAGAGGGGCTGTAAGCAATGAAAGAGGAGGGGAGGTGTTGCCTTGGTTTAAAAGTGCTAAAGGTTGGATCTTTAGGTTTTTGGTAATGGTAAGAGGTGGTTCTTTGATTCTGGCTTTGTGCATGTTTTTGGCTTGAATATAAATGATTTATTTCACTATTTTGTTTGTATATTTGTATACATATCTGTTGTGTGCAAAATAAAAAGTTAAGGTGACATTAACTAATTAAAGTTATAAACTTCGGACTCCTCTTGCTTTTAAAAGAAATGACAACTTTATATTACATAAACTCACTTATATTACCCTCTTAAATATGTGGCATGGTGTTGACTTGATGTTTAAATGATTATTTGATTTTTATGTCGAATCAATGTATGTTTGAAAGTGTTTGAAGCGAGAATAGTCTTTATAAGTGCACTTCGATATCCCATAACTCTGACTTGTGTAAATTGTATATTTATGAACTTAACTTAGGATAATTTGATTGGTTGTCCTCTACACATATTTTGGTGTATTTAATAGTAAAGAAATGGTTTGCAAGGCTATAGAAATTGTGAACCAAAGTTGTGAAAGTTAGAATAAAAAGGTGGTTATAAATACACTTTGTAAATATAGCATGTTTTCGGAAATTTTTATAAACATAGTGTGACGACCCAAACTCGATGTCCAATAAATGACATCAAATTCGCATCGTCGGAGCTTATAACAACAATTAGATGAATATAAAACAGCGGAACAGAATCAATATCATAAATAACATCACTGTTACAACATCAACATAATATCCATACTGCAACAGAGTACATAATACATACACTACAACTCCAAATACAACATCATGATAATACAACAGTGAACATATATCCAAAAGTTCTCAAATGAGAGATGATAACGAACTCCCAAAAGCTAACACCTGTAATCTCCAAAAGCTCCTAAGATAGCTCCAAGATAAGAGCTCCAAAATACTGCTACTCCAAAATACAGAAACCTGCTACTAGGCTGCCCGTGTGGAAATAATGGGCACCCAGAGTTTAGGAAAGAAAACAATAAACTCCGGATCAGTCATGGGACTGGTATGAGTAAACAAAACAGTTGTATTTAAATAAACAAGATTTATAAAAGAATTTTCGGAATGCTTTTAAAAATGGAACTACCATAAGACCTCCCGCCACACACACAATGCAAACGCAGAATTGGAGGAGACTTCTTCTTATGATAGTTAAATATGCTTGATACGAGAAGAGAGTTCTTTGATATTATTACTAGTACATAGTGAAGTAAATCATTTCGAAAATAGAATATTAATCTTAGCCGACATAGGTACCATTATACTATGCCTACTATAGCTACCATATTAGATGGCAGGTTCTACAACTAAAACCGTACAGGGTTTCGTATTGGGAATTGGATTTCCAACAAATGGTCAGGCCAAGGAACTTCCCATTGCCACATGAGAACGCCTCTGGAAGGACGTCCCCGAGAACCAAACTGGATCTCTGCCAACACAAGGCCGGGTTACCCCTAACTGGGTAACTACTGACACGAGTATGCCATCTCCCGGTCGTAACCAACCTTTAACCGGGGCCCCAGCAACAAATCACAAAATCATACATATATATATATATATATATATCTGCGATATCAACATAAGTTAAGTATCTGGGCTCCATACCATGATACCACTTCTATCCAGAAGGAAATGCACATACCCTAAGGGGTGCTACCCCCAATAACCTTGCTGCATCTTTCCTGTTTTGACCATTTCGGGGTGTGAGGTCCGACGAAGTCACGTCCAAAAAAAACACACTTTATACAAAAGCCGTGCTTTGGGTCAACAAATGATCATAGAAATGATCACCAAGATAGACGATCAAAAAAATGATCCTATCACAAATAATCAACACAATGATCATTTCACAGCAACACTCAGTATGTCACATTACCAAATTGGGAATATATCGCTGATAACCTTCAACTACATAACCTCTGAGCTCGTACGTCTCAAAGAAGGGTGTTAAGCTAAAAGAATAAATTCTCCGCCACCAATAGAAAAATATTTGAAAGAAATCGGCTTTATATCTCAATTTGTAATGTCAGACAGACTATCCATACGAGTCTGTTCCGGGCTCGAACAGAACCGAAGGCACTTCCAAAGAAGTCCTTGCAATCCGGATATCCACAATCCTGATCGGATTCCCCATCACATATGGAGAACTCTATACCGGTGCAACTCGGTGCAGAGTCAATCGACAGGTCATCCTATCGCTCTCGCAAATACCCGGTCTTCAACACCGGTCTTCAAATGCTATCCATAACGCCGAATCACATATTTGAAATGGGTTATACGACCCAAAGGTCCTTTCCCGGCTAATTCGAATAGTGGGTGTCAAATTTTAAAACATGTGGATGTCATTCATAAATATTCACAGGTTCGATGTGGGTTTCGGATAACCAACTGAAATCCGATTCCCTGTCGCATCAAAGTTTAAATGCCGTTTTACGGACAACAGGGTTTTCACATCAATACAAAACAAATCATAATCACAGTGCAATAACATGGCAATCACATCATACAGAATTTACAAACAGAACAGAGATATCAATATAAATTAACAACAATAGTTAATTACTTCCCAATGTGATTTAAATAAATTTACCACTAAATTAATTTAATTTAATGATGAGAATTTGGATAAATAAACTAAATTTTGATTACTCAATTTATTGTTTCAAAATTTACAAATTCTTACTTACAAATTCATTTAAACACTTAATTGTTTATAAATCAATTTAATTACCTTAATTATCATTTTAAACTACATTATTTACTTATTAAACAATTTTGTAAAATGATGTATCTGGATTTAATAAATTAACCATATAAATATTATTATTATTATTTTTCTTGATTACTTTAAAACGATGATTTATTATTTATAATTACAATTGAATTAAATCTCAATTGACTATATTAATTTATTATTCCTTAATAAATTATCTTAATGTAACTATCAATTTTGAATCAATCATTTTAAATTATCAACTTAATGATTTTTAAATTTACAACTTTAATTTAATTGCTTTTATTTATTTATTATTATTAATAAAAGAGTAATTTTAAATCATAAATTATTTTATCATTAATTTATTAACTTCACATTCCATTTACAAACTTTCTTCATTTTATAAACAATGCTTATAAACATTGTTTAAACTTAAGTTTTCGACAAACCTCAACTGAACTTGCTGTTTCAGGTGGCCAACCCGAGTCTCCCCCAAGTCACGCTCGAGTTCGAACGCTGCCTGCTTCGAGTTACTGCCCCATTCTACCTGAGTAAATAAAAATTTTCAAAATTTGTTTAAGTCCAATTTCATCCCGATACAACCCTGAAACCACTCGATTCCTCCTTCGAGTTTCTGCCCTAATTCCCCGACCTTTACTTCGAGTCACCCACACGAGTACAAACTGGAATGCTTCAGGCTATAACCTTCCTGATCATCAACTCATGCACATATACGTGCACAACTGGAATCGCCTCCTCCGGTCGAACTTCTGGTCGTCCACACGTCATCGACGACGTTCTCGTGCCTCTCAAACCCTCACAAGTTCGAACAAATCATAATTTCAAAATCTCGTCCTCAAACCCAAAAGCTTGAACGAACAACCCTTAAACAATTGCCTCGCCCCAACGCCTGACGCCGCCAAAAACCCAACAACTTCGTCCATAGTTGCCCCAATGACACCTGACCTTTACCCCCCCCCCCCCCTGACCGATCATCTCAGACCCCTCGACGAAGAAGCGGTTTGCTCAAAACCGCGGGCAACCCAAACCTGCCCACAAACCCTATATCCTCCTCGTATAGCTTCTCTGATGATTAAAAAATGTTTTTGCCATTTTTCTGGTGACCATCAGCGTTCAAGCTATCCCTGACACCAAGCTCGAGATCATACGATCTCGAGGTCACCGGAATTTGCCACCAGTTGAATTTCCGTTCAACTCGAAATGCCGCTCGATCAATCAAGTTAAAAATCTAGATTTTTGTTTTAAAAATCATGGTTTTTGAAGAGAAATTTTATCGTGCCATTGAATCAAGATTTCCAAACATTCGAATTTTATAAAATTTCAAGTTTTACTGTATATTTTTCTTCCTCAGTAAGATATATACATTTTTCTCTTCCAATCTCCACTAGAAATATATTTAAAGCTTGGATATCATTTTAACAAACCTGTCATATTGATGTCTGAAAGTATTCCAAAGATTTGGGGGAAAGTTTTAAGTTTTAAAACAAATTATGAAACTTGTTAACACATAACCTATCACTGTGTATCAGACTTACTATCAATTTCATACTAATATGTACATACATAAAACAACATGCAGGCATATTAACCATCATTCAAGAGCATCATCAAAACAATATCACTAAGTACAGGCAAATAAAAGTGGGTTTGCTCACTTTGAAATATGAAACAAAGAGGCTTCTGCTTTGAAAAAGAAACAGTTTGTATCTTTTCTTGTTTGTTTTCATGCTTTGCTAAAATTTGTTTAAAAGAATATAAAGCAACTATGCATGAGTATTTATAAAGGAATGTATACTGTGTTTTAATCCTGAAGCTAATCAAGGAATTACTTTCTCGTGCAAGCATACATAGGACAGCATCAATTCATTTATTCAAATTTTTTTTTTCTTTGAACAAATAGAACTACGGTCATGTATATATGGAGGTGTGCAGGCTTTACTTGAGTGCTGTTGAGGCAAGACTCCTCTTTTTATTTTTTTATTTTATTCATTTTTTTTTTGTACTTATGTATGGCTGAATATGAAAGCATTTAATGAAGCATTAAATGTTACATGCTTCCTATCCTTGCATGTTTACAGATCATGCTGGAAGTTAAAGCATTGAATGTAAGTATGTTGCTTTGTAGATGCTTGCATTTAATGTAAGCATGTTTTGAGATGCTTTTATACTGTGTACTTGTAGAATGTGCTGTTTGATTTATATAAATATTATTTTGTTTAAATATTTTACTCTCTTGCATCTTCTTTTATATGTACAGTTCATATGTTTTTATATTTTTTTATAAGTGTTATCTTGTTTGATTTGTTTATATGTTTATATTACTTAAATGTTAGATTATTTGTTTATTTGTTTATCTGTTTAATTGTTTACTTGTTTAATTATTCATAGGTTTATTTGTTTATTTGTTTAATTGTTTACTTGTTAGATTTATTCATAGGTTTATTTGTTTATTTGTTTAATTGTTTACTTGTTAGATTTATTCATAGGTTTATTTGTTTATTTGTTTAATTGTTTACTTGTTAGATTATTTGTTTAATTGTTAGATTATTATGATGTGATTTAAATTTTAAAATTTTATCATAACTTACATTAACAAATTTTTTTTTATTTCTTTCAAAAGTTTTAACTAAAAATACTAAACTTTGTTCATATTTTATTCCTTTATAACTTTTCAATTTTTATTTCAAAAAGTTAAAATATATTACTAAATTTTAAATTCAAAATTTTCGGGATGTTACAATATCCCCTCCTTAAGAAAATTTCATCCTCGAAATTGAAAGAGAGAGAAACTTAAACAATAATATACGAATTCAAAAACAAGGAAATGACTTACAGTTTTAAGTCGAGATGTCAATTCTGCATTTGGGATATGATTTCTTCATATTCTCTTCAGTCTCCCAAGTACAGTCCTTTGGATCACCACTCCATTTAACTTTGACCAATTTCACAATTTTGTTCCTCAATCGCTTCTCATCACGATCAATAATTTTCATCGGTTCCCTTCTAACTGCCAAATTGGGAGTGATTTCAAGATCCTGCTGAGCAGCTTCTTCAATAATATCATCTGGATCGTGCACATATTTCCGAAGATTAGAAATATGGAACACATCATGTACGCCAGACAACCAGCTGGGTAACTGCACTCTATATGCTAGAGAACCAATCCTTTCCAGAATAGGCAAAGGACCAATATAACGCGGTGCCAACTTTCCAGTTTTCCCGAATCTCAACACACCCCGCATCGGAGATACTTTCAGAAATACAGAATCTCCAACTTGAAATTCCAAATTTCTCCTTCGACGGTCATAGTAGCTCTTCTGACGGCTTTGGGCAGTTAATAACTTCTTTCGAATAAAATTTACCTTCTCAGTGGCTTCTTTTATCATATCCGGTCCAAGAACAAGTCTGTCACCTGATTCGATCCAGCATGTAGGTGATCGACACGGACGACCATATAAAGCTTCGAAAGGAGCCATTTCTAAACTGGCCTGATAACTGTTATTATAAGAGAATTCAACCAGATGCAAATGGTCCTCCCAAGAACCACCAAAATCATGAACACAAGCACGAAGTAGGTCTTCTAAAATTCGGTTAACTCTTTCAGTCTGCCCATCAGATTGCGGATGATAAGCGGTACTGAAATTTAATTTCGTTCCCAATGCATCCTGAAATGCTTCCCAAAATCTACTAGTGAAGATCGGGTCACGATCACTCACTATAGTACTGGGAATACCATGGAGGCGAACAATTTCCTTTATATAAATACCTGCCAAGCTTGCCGCAGTCCGAGTAGATTTAACTGGAATGAAATGAGCATTTTTGGTTAGACGATCTACAATAACCCAAATCGCTTCATTGCCTTTCTTGGTTCGTGGCAATCCATCGATGAAATCCATCGATACCTGATCCCACTTCCATTTCGGTACTTCTAAAGGTTGAAGTAAACCGGCCACTTTCTTTTGGTCACTCTTTATTTGCTGACAAGTAGCACAACGACTGACATAAATAGATATGTCTCTCTTCATCGTTTTCCACCAGAATGTTCTTTTAACATCTCGATACATTTTGTTGACTCCTGGATGGACGCTGAATTTTGACTTGTGGCATTCATCCAAAATTTCACGTTTCAGTTCAGGGAAATCTGGAACACAAATCCTGCCTTTTAATCTAATAACTCCACTATGATTTGTCTCAAAACTTGTATCTTCGCCTCGAAGAATTTTTCCATAAATACCCCGAAGGAATTTTTCTTCATGTTGCTTACTAGCGATTTTCTCAAGAAGAGTAGGAGTGATAACAAGATAAGCAAGAACATCATAACTTCTGCTTAAAGCGTCTGCAACTACATTGGCCTTTCCGGGTGTATACAGAATATCTAAGTCATATGATGCTAGAAATTCCAACCAACGTTGTCGTCGCAAATTCAGATCCTTCTGGGTGAAAAGATATTTCAAGTTTTTATGATCGGTGAATAATTCGAATTTTTCACCTAGAAGATAGTGTCGCCATATTTTCAAAGCGAAAACAACAGCCAAAAGTTCCAAATCGTGCGTTGGGTAGTTCTTCTCATGGGGACGTAATTGTCTACTCGCGTAGGCAACCACCTTTCCATTTTGCATTAATACTGCACCTACCCCTTCACCACATGCATCAGTATAGACAGATAAGCCTTGGTTCCCGTTAACAATAGTGAGAACAGGAGCAGTGGTCAATCTCTTTTTCAACTCTTGAAAAACTTCTTCACATTTTGAAGTCCAAATGAACTTTGCATTTTTCATTGTTAACTTAGTCAGCGGACTAGCTAACTTAGAAAAATCTTGAATGAATTTCCGGTAATAGCCTGCTAAACCCAAAAAGCTTCGAACTTCTCTTGGAGTAGTGGGTTGTTTCCAATCAAGAATAGCGGAAATTTTGCTAGGATCTACTGAAATTCCTTCTTCATTAACAATATGGCCAAGGAATTTGACTTCATTGACCCAGAAGTGGCATTTGGAAAATTTTGCATATAGAACATTTCTCCTCAAAATTTCTAAGACAATTCTAAGATGCTCGGCATGCTCATCTTCAGTTTTGGAGAAAATTAAGATGTCATCAATGAATACAAGCACAAATTTATTCAAAACTTCCCGAAACACACGAGTCATGAGATCTACGAAGTATGCTGGAGCATTGGTTAGCCCGAAAGGCATAACTAACCATTCATAGAACATATTAGGACCTCTGAAAGCAGTCAGATGTACACAATCTTCGGCGATTCGTAATTGATGGAATCCCTGAGCTAGATCCATCTTTGAAAAGAAACGAGCGCCATGCAACTGATCAAATAAATCATCAATCCTGGGCAGTGGAAATTTATTCTTGAGAGTTTGTTTATTTAGATCGCGGTAATCTACACACAATCTCAAAGATCCGTCTGATTTAGCAACAAATACGACCGCTGAGCCCCATTCAGAAACACTGGGTCGAATTAATCCTTTTGCTAGTAGCTCATTAGTTTGATGAACCAATTCAATCTTTTCCCTGGGTGCCATCCTGCGACTTGCGTGAACAACAGGACGAGTATTAGGTACAAGATCGATTCGGAATTCTATTTCTCGATGAGGAGGTAAAGATTTCACTTCTTCGAATACGTCGGAAAAATTCCGAACAACAGGTATAGACTGCAAAGTGGGTTCAAGATTTCCCAAAGTATACATCAATCTGTCGCTCCTTGGATTTGGATTCTCACAAGAGATTTCAATAAAATTTCCAAGGCTTGTTTTGATTAAAACTGTCTGATTACTACACTCCAATCTAGCATCGTATCTCGATAACCAGTTCATACCGAGTAATATTTCAAATTCGTCAAATTCGAGGACATAAAGGTTGATAGGAAATTTATAGCTAGCATATGAAATAGGAACTCTCTTACAATATGAACTAAGATTTGCGGGACCTCCTTTATCGTGTAAACTTTTGCCACCTGCGCTGGCTTCATCACTGGGCAATCTTTAACTAAATGTCCCGGTTTATGACAATTGTAACATTCTCTAGCTGGTTTCTTCGGTTTTGGGCAGTCATTTGAATAGTGGCCTTTCTCTTTGCAGTTGTAACAAGTGACATTTTCTGTTGCTCTTCCTTGAGTGTTCCTCTTCTTTTCATTGCCTTGCCAAGGTTTCTTGCCTCCGAATTTTCGTTTTTTATAATTCTGACTACCTGAATTACCTTTCTCCACAGTTGCTTCTTGTATATCAAGAGTAGCGTACCTGTACCCCATATCTACCAAATCTGAAAAAGATTCTTTAACATGACCCGTCATTCTTCCATGATATTTCTGGTTCATTCCTCGGATAAACCTTTCGTTTTTCTTCAGAGGTGTATTTAGCAATTCCGGACCAAACCGAGATAGTTCACTGAATTTATTCAAGTATTCTTCAAACGACAAACTTCCTTGCTTCAAATCCAGAAATTCCTGATACATTCTGGAAACTCCCACCGATGGCATGTAACGTTTCTCAAACACTTCTTTAAAACGATCCCAAGTAAATTCTTCCTCGGGTTCATCTATAATGATGGTTTCCCACCAAGCTGAAGCTTCTCCTTGGAGTTGCCAAGAAGCTATAAGTCTTTTCTGCTCATCCTGCAATTTTAGCCCTTTAAAAATCTTTTCACACGATCTTACCCAAGCTTGAGCGTTAATAATTGACTCCTTGCCAATGAATGGTTTGCCACCAAGCTTTTCAAACTTCTTATATAATTCAGCCAAGTCCGGCTGCTGCTGAATTTCTATTACTGCTTCTGCGGCTGCGGGAATTTGATTGGGTGCTGCAGCATTGCCTTGACCCCTAGTTCTTCCTCTGCGTCCACTCATTTTCACTATCTGAGATTAGTAAGAAAATTGATTCAGATATGCAGACGAAATATCTTAAGGAATATCAGTAGTAAAAAGAAATAGACTAAGAAAATTTTAAAGTTTCAATTTTGATTATACTCATTCTAGGGTATACTTCACCCTATCTCTAATGAGCCATCTAATGTGTTATACTCCGTAGCTAAAGTTCTTACTCAACCAACAGCTCCGATACCAATTTGTGACGACCCAAACTCGATGTCCAATAAATGACATCAAATTCGCATCGTCGGAGCTTATAACAACAATTAGATGAATATAAAACAGCGGAACAGAATCAATATCATAAATAACATCACTGTTACAACATCAACATAATATCCATACTGCAACAGAGTACATAATACATACACTACAACTCCAAATACAACATCATGATAATACAACAGTGAACATATATCCAAAAGTTCTCAAATGAGAGATGATAACGAACTCCCAAAAGCTAACACCTGTAATCTCCAAAAGCTCCTAAGATAGCTCCAAGATAAGAGCTCCAAAATACTGCTACTCCAAAATACAGAAACCTGCTACTAGGCTGCCCGTGTGGAAATAATGGGCACCCAGAGTTTAGGAAAGAAAACAATAAACTCCGGATCAGTCATGGGACTGGTATGAGTAAACAAAACAGTTGTATTTAAATAAACAAGATTTATAAAAGAATTTTCGGAATGCTTTTAAAAATGGAACTACCATAAGACCTCCCGCCACACACACAATGCAAACGCAGAATTGGAGGAGATTTCTTCTTATGATAGTTAAATATGCTTGATACGAGAAGAGAGTTCTTTGATATTATTACTAGTACATAGTGAAGTAAATCATTTCGAAAATAGAATATTAATCTTAGCCGACATAGGTACCATTATACTATGCCTACTATAGCTACCATATTAGATGGCAGGTTCTACAACTAAAACCGTACAGGGTTTCGTATTGGGAATTGGATTTCCAACAAATGGTCAGGCCAAGGAACTTCCCATTGCCACATGAGAACGCCTCTGGAAGGACGTCCCCGAGAACCAAACCGGATCTCTGCCAACACAAGGCCGGGTTACCTCTAACTGGGTAACTACTGACACGAGTATGCCATCTCCCGGTCGTAACCAACCTTTAACCGGGGCCCCAGCAACAAATCACAAAATCATATATATATATATCTGCGATATCAACATAAGTTAAGTATCTGGGCTCCATACCATGATACCACTTCTATCCAGAAGGAAATGCACATACCCTAAGGGGTGCTACCCCCAATAACCTTGCTGCATCTTTCCTGTTTTGACCATTTCGGGGTGTGAGGTCCGACGAAGTCACGTCCAAAAAAAACACACTTTATACAAAAGTCGTGCTTTGGGTCAACAAATGATCATAGAAATGATCACCAAGATAGACGATCAAATAAATGATCCTATCACAAATAATCAACACAATGATCATTTCACAGCAACACTCAGTATGTCACATTACCAAATTGGGAATATATCGCTGATAACCTTCAACTACATAACCTCTGAGCTCGTACGTCTCAGAGAAGGGTGTTAAGCTAAAAGAATAAATTATCCGCCACCAATAGAAATATATTTGAAAGAAATCGGCTTTATATCTCAATTTGTAATGTCAGACAGACTATCCATACGAGTCTGTTCCGGGCTCGAACAGAACCGAAGGCACTTCCAAAGAAGTCCTTGCAATCCGGATATCCACAATCCTGATCGGATTCCCCATCACATATGGAGAACTCTATACCGGAGCAACTCGGTGCAGAGTCAATCGACAGGTCATCCTATCGCTCTCGCAAATACCCGGTCTTCAACACCGGTCTTCAAATGCTATCCATAACGTCGAATCACATATTTGAAATGGGTTATACGACCCAAAGGTCCTTTCCCGGCTAATTCGAATAGTGGGTGTCAAATTTTAAAACATGTGGATGTCATTCATAAATATTCACAGGTTCGATGTGGGTTTCGGATAACCAACTGAAATCCGATTCCCTGTCGCATCAAAGTTTAAATGCCGTTTTACGGACAACAGGGTTTTCACATCAATACAGAACAAATCATAATCACAGTGCAATAACATGGCAATCACATCATACAGAATTTACAAACAGAACAGAGATATCAATATAAATTAACAACAATAGTTAATTACTTCCCAATGTGATTTAAATAAATTTACCACTAAATTAATTTAATTTAATGATGAGAATTTGGATAAATAAACTAAATTTTGATTACTCAATTTATTGTTTCAAAATTTACAAATTCTTACTTACAAATTCATTTAAACACTTAATTGTTTATAAATCAATTTAATTACCTTAATTATCATTTTAAACTACATTATTTACTTATTAAACAATTTTGTAAAATGATGTATCTGGATTTAATAAATTAACCATATAAATATTATTATTATTATTTTTCTTGATTACTTTAAAACGATGATTTATTATTTATAATTACAATTGAATTAAATCTCAATTGACTATATTAATTTATTATTCCTTAATAAATTATCTTAATGTAACTATCAATTTTGAATCAATCATTTTAAATTATCAACTTAATGATTTTTAAATTTACAACTTTAATTTAATTGCTTTTATTTATTTATTATTATTAATAAAAGAGTAATTTTAAATCATAAATTATTTTATCATTAATTTATTAACTTCACATTCCATTTACAAACTTTCTTCATTTTATAAACAATGCTTATAAACATTGTTTAAACTTAAGTTTTCGACAAACCTCAACTGAACTTGCTGTTTCAGGTGGCTAACCCGAGTCTCCCCCGAGTCACGCTCGAGTTCGAACGCTGCCTGCTTCGAGTTTCTGCCCCATTCTACCCGAGTAAATAAAAATTTTCAAAATTTGTTTAAGTCCAATTTCATCCCGATACAACCCTAAAACCACTCGATTCCTCCTTCGAGTTTCTGCCCTAATTCCCCGACCTTTACTTCGAGTCACCCACACGAGTACAAACTGGAATGCTTCAGGCTATAACCTTCCTGATCATCAACTCGTGCACATATACGTGCACAACTGGAATCGCCTCCTCCGGTCGAACTTCTGGTCGTCCACACGTCATCGACGACGTGCTCGTGCCTCTCAAACCCTCACAAGTTCGAACAAATCATAATTTCAAAATCTCGTCCTCAAACCCAAAAGCTTGAACGAACAACCCTTAAACAATTGCCTCGCCCCAACGCCTGACGCCGCCAAAAACCCAACAACTTCGTCCATAGTTGCCCCAATGACCCCTGACCTTTACCCCCCCTGACCGATCATCTCAGACCCCTCGACGAAGAAGCGGTTTGCTCAAAACCGCGGGCAACCCAAACCTGCCCACAAACCCTATATCCTCCTCGTATAGCTTCTCTGATGATTAAAAAATGTTTTTTCCATTTTTCTGGTGACCATCAGCGTTCAAGCTATCCCTGACACCAAGCTCGAGATCATACGATCTCGAGGTCACCGGAATTTGCCACCTGTTGAATTTCCGTTCAACTCGAAATGCCGCTCGATCAATCAAGTTAAAAATCTAGATTTTTGTTTTAAAAATCATGGTTTTTGAAGAGAAATTTTATCGTGCCATTGAATCAAGATTTCCAAACATTCGAATTTTATAAAATTTCAAGTTTTACTGTATATTTTTCTTCCTCGGTAAGATATATACATTTTTCTCTTCCAATCTCCACTAGAAATATATTTAAAGCTTGGATCTCATTTTAACAAATCTGTCATATTGATGTCTGAAAGTATTCCAAAGATTTGGGGGAAAGTTTTAAGTTTTAAAACAAATTATGAAACCTGTTAACACATAACCTATCACTGTGTATCAGATTTACTATCAATTTCATACTAATATGTACATACATAAAACAACATGCAGGCATATTAACCATCATTCAAGAGCATCATCAAAACAATATCACTAAGTACAGGCAAATAAAAGTGGGTTTGCTCACTTTGAAATATGAAACAGAGAGGCTTCTGCTTTGAAAAAGAAACAGTTTGTATCTTTTCTTGTTTGTTTTCATGCTTTGCTAAAATTTGTTTAAAAGAATATAAAGAAACTATGCATGAGTATTTATAAAGGAATGTATACTGTGTTTTAATCCTGAAGCTAATCAGGGAATTACTTTCTCGTGCAAGCATACACAGGACAACATCAATTCATTTATTCAAAAAAAAAAAATTTTCTTTGAACAAATAGAACTACGGTCATGTATATATGGAGGTGTGCAGGCTTTACTTGAGTGCTGTTGAGGCAAGACTCCTCTTTTTATTTTTTTATTTTATTCATTTTTTTTTTGTACTTATGTATAGCTGAATATGAAAGCATTTAATGAAGCATTAAATGTTACATGCTTCCTATCCTTGCATGTTTACAGATCATGTTGGAAGTTAAAGCATTGAATGTAGGTATGTTGCTTTGTAGATGCTTGCATTTAATGTAAGCATGTTTTGAGATGCTTTTATACTGTGTACTTGTAGAATGTGCTGTTTGATTTATATAAATATTATTTTGTTTAAATATTTTACTCTCTTGCATCTTCTTTTATATGTACAGTTCATATGTTTTTATATTTTTTTATAAGTGTTATCTTGTTTGATTTGTTTATATGTTTATATTACTTAAATGTTAGATTATTTGTTTATTTGTTTATCTGTTTAATTGTTTACTTGTTTAATTATTCATAGGTTTATTTGTTTATTTGTTTAATTGTTTACTTGTTAGATTTATTCATAGGTTTATTTGTTTATTTGTTTAATTGTTTACTTGTTAGATTTATTCATAGGTTTATTTGTTTAATTGTTTACTTGTTAGATTATTTGTTTAATTGTTAGATTATTATGATGCGATTTAAATTTTAAAATTTTATCATAACTTACATTAACAAATTTTTTTTTTATTTCTTTTAAAAGTTTTAACTAAAAATACTAAACTTTGTTCATATTTTATTCCTTTATAACTTTTCAATTTTTATTTCAAAAAGTTAAAATATATTACTAAATTTTAAATTCAAAATTTTCGGGATGTTACACATAGTAGAAGATATTCTTAAGGGTTTCTTTCCATGGTATTTAAGTACCCTAAGGGTAGTACTATTATAAAAATTACATGTCTTAAATTATTTGATAAAGTAGTTAAAACTAGTCACAAAGTTCGTACTTTTCAGTGTTGTTTTTAACAAGGACTTTCAACAACATGTATAACTACTATAGTAAATTGCTTACGGTTTAAGTGTTCAAAATGATGTTTAAATTTGATATTTTTCTCTAATCTCTTTAGAGATGTTTTCTAGCCCATTTTTAAGTATTCTAAATTTGATTTGAAGTTTGAATATGTTTTTAATAATTATACATAAATTTTGAAAAAGTAAAGAAGAGGTTTAACACTAAAAGTCGACGAGGTAGACTTCTCTTTGTGGGAGTTAAAATTGATGTCAAGTAGGGACGGAGCAATAGAACTCTAACCTAATAGCTTTCCTCTTGGATGAAGAATAGTCAAGTTAAAATATCGAAAACATGTTATCTTGTTGTTTACTTACTTATTTAAAAGGTAAGTAACTTTGCATAACGCTAAAAGCTGACGAAGTAGGCTTATCTATTTGTGAATGTTAAGCTTGACGTCGAGTAGGGACAAAGCAATAAACCACTAACCTACCGGCTGCCCTCTTGAATGAGGAATAGTTAAGATGGGAATGTTGAAGACGGGTTGACCATATTGTTTTCCTACTCGTTTATGGAAGTCGCTAATATTATACTTAACACTAAAAGCTGACGAGAAGATTATCTATTTGTTACATTTAAGAATGAAGTATCTAGGCAAGACTTTAATGCAACAATGCTATAACTTTCATGGCTTCACTCTTGGACGATTAATAGTATAAGTTGAAGTGTTGAAAATGAGTTAAGTATACGAACATTGATTTGTTTAAGCAATTGTTTTAATTAGATAATCGATTAGTCGACTATCGAATTTAACCAAATATTATCTTGGTTCTTTAACAGAATGATTTAAAGATAATTATACGTGAAATGATTTTGGGTTTGTTGTGACAATGTAAAAATTACATTCGTCTTTAACCCTTTTTTATTTTACTTTGAATGTAAATAGGTCTTTAAAAATATATTTAAAAGATAAGCATAAATGAAATGGTTTTGGGTTTATAGTGATAATGTTTAAGCAACATTAGTCTTAAACCATTTGAATAGATTTGTGAAAGTACCGAGATCCTTAAAATGGATATTTTAAAGGAAATTATAGGTAAGAAAATCTTTTGGAAAAAGGTAGAAAAAATAGAGGTTTAAAGTAATAAATCTTGTTAATGATTTATGAATATACTTATACCATTTGAGATAAGTATATAAATACTCTTTAAAGTATTGAAAGAGTACAAATGATAGAAGAACTTGATGAACAATATTTTATTAGATGAAAGAAGTTTTACTAATAAAAGAGATTTCAAATAATAAAAGATTAATTAAAATAAAAGGGGATTAGAAGTCGTTTATGTGACTTAATCGTGCACTATATGACTTGATTGTGTTGTGTATGTTTACTTGTTTATGGAAAACATTTAATCGTATACTTAGCACTAAAAGCCAATGAAGTAGGCTTGTCTATCTGTGAGAGTTAAGGCTAATGTTCAAGTAGGGATATGAACAATAGAGCTCTAACCTACC
The DNA here is from genome assembly GCA_030765085.1 of Allium cepa. Classification (NCBI taxonomy): domain Eukaryota; kingdom Viridiplantae; phylum Streptophyta; class Magnoliopsida; order Asparagales; family Amaryllidaceae; genus Allium; species Allium cepa. Next base: position 969,658,264 of record CM060935.1, read on the forward strand.
GACTTCACTTTTGACCAAGGGATAGTGTGAGATGAAAATATCATAAATGTGATAAGTGTATGAGAATAGGTTTTCATATACGATCATTCTCATTATTATTGAATGATCAATTTCATTAAATTGGTTTTGAAGAGGCCGAGATCAGTAAGTGTTATACTTATCGAAAACCACTTCAAAACTAAGATATTTGTTCTATCTCTTGGAAGTGGATTAGTTCGAGATACTGAAATCCATGTAGTGGTTCATGGTCTGTTCGAGATATGGAAAGCTATTTGGGGATTCGTGTTTTGTTTGAGTAATGAAGACTTGTGTGAAAGATGCCGAATGTAACCTCGACATCAGAATGATAGAAAACAAAGTAGTATGCATAACCTGGGGTTTAGCCGACCCATATCAGGGTATTATCAACTCCATATCTAGAGACACTTATCGATTGTTGGCCGATGGGAGTTAATGATATTTGGTTCACGTAATTCATATTTATGTTCGGATGCTAGGCCACTTGTGTTTACCTTAATAGTATATTTTGTAAGAGGTATACGATGCTCGAAAGTTACTTTCTGACCCTTATGGGTGGAGTTTGGATTCGGCTTTTTCGAATAGATCTCTGTGGAAAAATTCAATATGCGAATGTCCCTTATCGATTTTGATTATACCCTAAATTTATTGTTGAATATAACCAATTTAACCGTTCCAGCTATTTGATATGATTTATATTCTTCACCTAGACATTATAAATCATATTATCTTATGTACTTATTGGATGGTGGTCCTTTTGAGGGGATACCGTTATGGCATTCTATGCAGTCTCAAAAGTACTATTGTATGTTGATCACATAATCCTTAAGTTTCTCCTACTGATTTACCAAACTGATCCGAATGTTGTTATTTTTAATGCTTGGGTTTGCTTCGAGTATATTTTCATACTTAACCATGGACGTTTTAGAGATTACGGAGACGAGTTGGATGTTTCACTAATCGTAGTATTCTTATTTCCGCTGCATTGCAATTGTATATATCAACATTTGTGAGAACGGCTGTTATAACTATCCAAACTGAAGATAGTACTTATGTTTTGTAACTTCAAAATTCTTGTGTCGGAGTAACCCTTTGTACTATTATTTCAATATTATATATTATCGTTCTATTGTGAGATTCTGATATTGTGTTCCTTATTTCTTATTCTACTTTGTTTTCTCTATGTTTTACCCTAACAATTCATCTTTTCGACAATTGGGTGATTGATATGTAAATAACATGGATGTATTAGTATCGACATTCGGGGATCGAAAAGATGGGTCGTTACAGCAGTGGTCGTTGATTTCTCGAATGATTTCCCATGTAACATCGCATTCGGAAGCCTTTGTACGGATGACACATTAATCCTTATGAACGATATATAGCAGAAGCATTACCATCTCTTTGGATTGACCTAGTAAAAGACCTGGAAGTTAGGGCCTATTTGTCTTTATTTGAATTTGTGTTTTACGTTTTCAAAATTCATTGCGATATAGAAAGAACGAAGGAAAATATTTGAAATCTTAAGTCATTATGACGATGATGCAGAAACGATGGAGGGGATGGGGGACGATGGAGGATGGCTGTTCATGTACCTTTATCTTTGGAAGCTCAAGCGGAGGCCCGCTTACTTATGTTTTCTCATATGAATCTTTTGTCTCCAGCTATTGGGGATCCCATTTCTGTACCAAGTCAAGATATGCTTATCGGACTCTATGTATTAACGATGTGATACCATGTGAATCGCTAGAAACATGCGAAGTGTATGGCTAACCCAATAACGAAAGTTTCGTAAGGGGACTCGAGCAGGCTACCATGAGACAAAAGATCTTCTTTCTAAAAGAGATTCAATTCGGAACTATTATATGTCCAAGGTCCAATATTGAAATCATTTCAGATATTTTCCCTTACTTTGCCCGTGTCAACAAACAATTCGAAATACCTCGACTTTTTCAGAACAGGTCCGAGTCAAATAGCAATGATTCGAAGCACTTCTTTTTACATTACACTATTTCGGAAACCCAAGGACTCAATCGTATGGATATGTAAAATACAGGATTTCCAATCCTAGCAGGAAAAGGAGGGAAACGGATACTCAATTTAAAGTGAGTAAACAGAATTCCATACTCGATCTCATAGATACATATAGAATTCTATGGGTGAAGAGGATGGAGGAAAGTCGAAGGAATGGATCGTTTCCTATGCTTTTATTATTTTCCAAAAATACGAATTGTATGTTAAATTCATTCTTTAAATTAGTTGTTTTCCAAAAAATACATACCTTGTACGCTTTTTGTTTGGAGGAAAATGCAAAATTAAAAATAACAAGCCAAATGGTGCCTTGGTGTCTCTTTTGCAATAGATTGCTGCTTTAATGTCCAATCTAAGCATTTCCAAAATCTATGCAAAACCATTCATAATCTCATACAACATCGTCTTAAAATGTTTGACAAAAAAGGACATTTTAAGCTCGAGTTTGTTTTTCAGGGTAATAGAAAATGGCTTCAAACAATCACAAGGATTTCCAAGCTCGTTGTAAGTTCACGGCAGTGGCATCTCAACCTTATAAGGCTTTAGATATTTGAAGAAATATGAAGCATAGAACGGTATTAGTTTTGGTTAAAGGTCGAACCCTTGATGTGATCCCTTTATACCCATTATATGCATTCTAGATCGATCGGTAGCTCATGGAAGCTCATATGTTATTCACCAAGGGATTGAAATGCAATTAAAGATAAAATCCCACTTTGAAGGTCACGAAGATAAAGGCTGGTTGTCATCGGTTGACATTCTTCGATCAACTACGGATTTTTAAGATTAAGACACGAATAACAAGAAAAAAAAGTTAATGCACATATTCAAAGTATGACATGAAAATAATACTAGAAAAAACTCCTACGTCTAGTACAGAGATGCCTCTACAAATAAGGTCAACCAGAATTCTACTTGCAAACATCTCTATCACAATTGCGACCAAAGTGACTTACCCTGACTTATTTTAGTTATAACTTGTTCAAATCCTCAATTTGATTTGTCTTCTCCAATAAAAGATTGAGGGGTTTTCACAACACAAGAACCAAAGGTTATCAAGCAACATTGATATAAATTAATATGTAATACAACGACGATCCATCTGATTGAGAATATGTACCGACCTACTCGATCTCTTGAATCAATAGTGCGTTAAATCCAACCCTTGTTCATACTCATTCCACTAATGAAGCTCAGTTACTCCCACTACAACAAATCTAACCTAAAATTTGTTATATAGACTCAAGATCATGTTTTTATGCTGTAAATCGAAATTTTATTAGTATATTCAATCGAAACCCAACACGTATAGACAAGGTCGGTCCTTAATCTAGGCAAGTTGGGCAACAGCCCAGCGCTCGGTTTTCAAGTAGCCCTCTTTTTTTAATAGTTTTGGTTTTTTTTCATAAATTATTTGACTACAAAGCCTATATAGAAACAAAGCAGCAGTAATTTCTTCCTGCCCTAGTTAATCACGTTACTTTTCATTTCAAAAATCGCCTCGTCTTCTCTGCCCTCTTTCTTATCAACACTAAAAGAAACAACTTTTCAAAGCAAGCCAGCAAGAACTTCAGTAATCAGTCAATTTGAAAGTAAACTCCTCATCAATCAGCAAAGCGATCGATAGTTTTCGATTTTCCTTTGTTTGTTGGTATGACTCTAACCTTTTTATCCCCTATTTCTTTTAAAATATGTTGTGGAGTTAGTTATTTGTATTTTTTACTATGTATTATTGTATATTTTTTGATCAAATCATCAATATTTTTATCAATGTTTCAATATTTTATGAAAGTAGTAATTTAAATAGGAAGTTTATCTTGTGATAGATTCTCAATTCTAGAAATACTATTTAGAAATAAGTCAATAACTTTCTTTACTTGAATATTTCTATGTCATTTAAGGTAATTGTATACTAATCGATTATTTGGATTAATCATTGTTTTCTTACGATTAATGAATTGCAGGTTTCCAGTCCATAGCATTTCACTTTTTTCTATTTGCGATAACTGAAGTATTTGAGGAAGGAAATCAGCTTACAAATCTGGTTATACTGCTACTGAATATTAATTAGTTGATTTTATTGCTCTAATTGTTGGATTGAAATTATAAAACATCTTACCGGAAGCGAAAAAAGGAAAAAGAAACAAAGACAGAAAAATATTGCTCAAAGTTTAAATTTTTCACTTAATAAATATATTGATAAGCAATCAAATTTACCACTTGAATCCGAGTAACAAATTAACTTAGTGGAAAATGAAAACGGTGCTAGTTTATTAAGCAACAAAGCATTTATGAAGAAGTAAATGAAAAAAAATGAAGAATTAAATGATGAAAGTGTAGACGTAGTTGAAGAAACAAATAGCGCTAATAATATTTATGCGAATGAATTCATTATCAATGAAAACGATGCCAATTTATCAAACCAATCTAAACAACACATTGATTGTGACGAATTAAAAGAAAATGAAAAAGATATGAATGATATGCATATTGTCGACAATCTTGAATATCGAAAAACAAGCTTTAATTTAAATATTTATGACCCTAGAGTTTTGGATAATCTTAGTAGAAATATGCGATATTTGCTTGTTGAAAATGGCCCAAAACGATAAGCTAATATCAATTATACTTTAGAGAAACACTCTAGAAGTTTTCCTCGATTCGCCACTCTTATCGAATTTTGAGAGAGTCGTGATAGAGAATGGTTAGTATACCCAAAAGAGTTGAATGCAGTTTTTTTCCTTTGTTGTAAATTATTCAAAACTAAGTTGTCTCAAAGTCAATTTACTTGTTAATAGAATTGGAGATTGGAAACATCTTAGCAAGACATTTGAACAACATGAAAATAGTAATGAGCATCTTCAAAATTTAAATTCACTAAAGATGTGAGATTTAGATTAAAGAAAAATCAAACTATTGACAAAGAATTAAAATTATTGTGGTTGTAAAATGTTTTGCAATAAATAACTTAGAATTCCGTGGAAGTAATGAAAATTGATGATGATGCTAACAAAAACTTTCTATGTCTAATTAATATGGTTTTTGAGTTCGACTCATTAATGCAACACCATTTTCAACTCATTAGGAGCAAACAAATCCATCATCATTATCTTAATTATAAAATTCAAAATGAGTTGATAACGATCTTAGAATTGAAAGTCAAAAATGTTATAATTTAAAAAAAAAAATTAAAAAGGCAAAATATTTTTCTGTTATTTTTGATTGTAATTCAAGTCATAAAGAACAAATGAATTTTGTAGTAAGATGTGTTGATATGTCAAGCACACCAATAAAAATATTTAAAATGAAAATAGAGTTCATTAATGTTGTAGATACAACCGGTTTGGCCCTTTTTAATGAACTGCAAGTTGTAATGATATAAGGGGACCAGGGTATGATAATGGATCTAATATGAGTGGAAGGCGTCTAGGAGTACAAACAAGGTTGCTTCAAATAAATCCTAGAGCATTTTACATGCCATGCAGCTCTCAGTGTCTTAATTTAATTATTTTTAATATGGCAAGTTGTTACCATAAACAAAATCATTTTTTGAAGTATGTCAATGCATACACACTTTTTTTCTACTCAACAAAACGATGGAGCATTTTACTTGAACATATAAAGGGTTTAACACTAAAATGATTATCAAATACACGTTGGGAGAGCCATATCGAAAGTATTAAAGCAATAAAATCACAACTTCTTAAAATTAAAGAAGTTTTGTTTAAATTCAATGAAACTACTAAAGATGCCAAAATTTAGCAACATGTGAACTTTCAATCTTTGAATTTTTATTATCTCTAGTTATGTGGCATGATATTTTAAATAAAATAAACTTAGTCGATAAAAAGTTAAGTCTAAAGATATGCGTCTCGATATTGCTGTTGTACAATTGGATGCACTTATTGTTTTATTTTTAATTTTTAATTTTTTTTGAAAAGTATAGAGAAGATAGATTTAATTTGGCATTAGAAGAGTCAAAACAATTATTAGCTTTTGATATGGAAATGGACTCGGTATTTCCTGTGAAACGTCGAAGTCATAGAAAAAGGCAATTTAATGAAATATTAGATAATGAAAGAGAACAATAATCAACACAAGAATCATTTAGAATGATTACTTTCTTTGTATAATTGATATTTCTCTTTCTCAATTGAAGTCTAAGTTTGAACAAATGAAATATTTTGTCTATATTTGGTTTCTTGTTTGATGCTCAAAAATTAATTGATCTTAATGATCATGAGTTATTAATGGCTTGCATGAATCTTGAAAATGCTTTAAAAAAAGACGATCACTTTGATGTTGATGGAAAAAAAATTAGAGTTTGTGAAAGAAATAGATATTTTTTCAAATGTGATGATTGCCTATAGCATATTGTTGACTATTCCATTTACTGTGGCGTCCGTCGAAAGAAGTTTTTCTAAATTAAAATTGCTACAGTCATATTTGCGCACTTCAATGTCATAAGAAGATTGAATGGACTAGCGATACTATGCATTGAAAGGACATGTTGGAAAATATTGATCAAGTTAATATAATTAATGATTGTGCTTCAAAAAATGCATTGAGGGATATTTTTAAATAAGATTTGTTGAGGATTTGTGTATCTTTTTGTGATCAGTATTTTGTAACTTGACTGCTTGTGTGCAAACTTATAATTATTGTTTTATGAAAAAAAGCCAATGTAAATATCTACTTTTATAAATGTTTTTATTGTAATTAGATTGAAAAATCCTATTAATTTGAAAGGGGCCAAATCATTACTTTGTCCGGGATCCAAATCGGCCCTGCATATAGACATAAGACTTGATTTTGCATGGCAAAATCGAACAATTCTACGGTTGTAGCATGTGTGTTTTTGTGGGTATGGTTAATGTAAGGTTCTTGATGATCGAAAGTCTTTTTCATGGAGTTCTAGTGTTGTGATGCAGTAATGGTGGCAAGGTTTCAAGAAGAAGGTGATGAGGAATGGAGACAGTAGAGTGATTGAGAAAGAAGTAGACAGGAAAGTAGGGGAGAATATGAGAAGCTGTTTAGATTGGAGAAGAAGATGACTAGAGAGATGATCAGAAAAGAGGGACGAAAGAAGAAGTCTGGCAAGAATTCAAGCGGGGGGAGGAGGAGAATAGTGACAGTATAGTATATAGAACAGCAAGAGAAGAGAAATAGTTGTTGGAATTCCTAATATAAAGTATAAATGAAATACACTTGTCCCACATCGCCAAAACTTCAAACAAAGCTAAAGTATATTAATAGCTTTCCAATGAAGGGGTTGGGGCCTTGGGGCACCCAAATGTTTGCTTCGTTGTAAGGAGGGAGATCATGCATCACCACCACACGTGCGCGCGCCGTCGCCGTCCGACCGAACCGAACCGGGCTGGGTCGGGTTCGGGTTTGGGTCTAATATGATATTATTTTTACTGCAAAACTGGGCCGGGTTTTCTGACAGTTGCAGGCTATACAAACAGGTGCGAATCACCATTTGAACAGTTCTCGACCGAATATGGTATAATTCATCAAACAACAGCTCCATATTCACTAAAACAAAATGGTGTAGCCGAGAGGAAGAACAGAACGTTAAAAGACATGATTAATGTCATGCTTTTAACCTCTGGTCTACCGACAAACTTGTGGGGAGAAGCCTTAAATATGTCTAATCACATATTAAACAAAGTCCCTCACAATAAAACAGGAACAATTCCATATGAGTTATGGAAAGGACACAAACCAAGTTTTAAATACCTCAAAGTATGGGGGTGCTTGGTAAAATTTCCACTTCCGCCTCCCAAGAAAGTCAAATTTGGACCAAAAACAGTAGATTGTTACTATTTAGGGCCAGCCCAAAATAGTAGTGCCTACAAATTTTTAGTATCCAAGTCTGATATAACTAATATTCATGTAAATACAATCAAGGAATCTAGAGATGCATCATTCTTTGAAGACGTGGTCCGCACAAAAGGAATAAAGGAAATAATGTCCCTAAAAGGACAAGAGAAGAGCCAAGCAATTCACATGAAGATGAAACTCATCATGAAATTGAGGAAGTTGAACCAAGAAGAAGAATAAGGGCTAGAACTTCTAAGACATTTGGTTCGGATTTTTTCACATATGTGTTAGAACACGAACCTCATATGTAAAGGAAATAATGTCATTTTCTGAATCTTCATGTTGGAAGGAAGCAATCCAAAGTGAAATTGATTCAATTCTAAGTAATAAAACTTGGGAAATTGTTGATATTCCATGGAATAGAACCTATTGGCTGTAAATAGATTTTCAAGAAGAAAATGAAAGCAGATGGCTCTATCGACAAGTATAAAGCCAGATTAGTAGCCAATGGATATCGTCAAAAAGAAAGAGTAGACTTCTTTGATACATATTCGCCGGTAACACGAATAACCTCTATAAGAATGCTAATAGCAATTGCATCGATCTATGATCTAGAAATTCATAAAATGGATTTAAAGATAGCATTCTTAAATGGAGATCTCAATGAGGAGATCTACATGGGGCAACCTGAAGATTTTGTTTCCAAAGGAAATGAAAACAAAGTCTGTAGATTTATAAAATCGTTATACGACTAAAACAAGCTCCAAAACAATGGCATACAAAATTTTATAGTGTTATGATGAGAAATGGTTTTCGTATAAATGAATGCGATAAGTGTGTTTATTATAAATAAATTGGACAATCATATGTGATGATTTGTTTATATGTAGACGATATGTTAATATTTGGCCCAAATACTAAGGTAATAGAGACCATAAAGAAGATGTTAATCAGCAATTTCGATATGAAAGACTTAGGAGTTGTAGACGTTATTTTGTGAATCAAAATAATAAGAACACCTAATGGAATTAAATTATCTCAGTCACACTATGTAGGCAAAGGGATTGAAAAATTTCAAAATTTTGGAATTAAAGGAGTAAGAACACCTTTTAATCCATCAAAAGTACTGCATAAAAACACTAATGAGAGTGTAATGCAATTGGAATACTCTCGTGTAATATGATGTCTCATGTATCTCATGAATTGCACAAGACCAGATATAGCTTATGTAGTAAGTCGACTGAGCAGGTATACAAGCAATCCAGGAAAGGAACAATGGAAAGCACTAATGAGATTGCTTGGATATTTAAAAAATACCACAAATTATTCCTTACATTATGGAAAATATCCTACCGTCCTAGAAGGATATAGTGATGCAAACTGGATTGCCGATTCAGAGGAATCAAAATCAACGAATGGTTATGTATTTACCTTAACAAGGGCAGCAGTGTCATGGAAATCTACTAAACAAACATGCATATCTCGATCCACTATGGAATCATAGTTCATCGCTTTAGATAAAGCAGGTGAAGAAGCAGAATGGCTTCATCACTTTTTAGAAGATATTCCGTTTTGGCCTAAACCTGTATTGGCCATATGCATACACTGTGATAACCAAGCTGCGCTAAGTAGAGCGCACAAATTTGTGTATAATGGAAAGCCATGGCATATTCGTCAACGCCATAACACAGTTAGGCAGTTACTCTCAAATGGAACTATTTTCATAAATTATGTGAGAACAAATGATAACCTAGTGGATCCATTTACTAAAGGTTTATCAAGAGAGAAAATTGACTGCGCATCGAGGGGAATGGGTTTAAAAGCCTAAACCACCAAGAGTTATCTTATACGGAAACCTATCTTAGCGACTGGAGATCCCATGGACTACGATCAATAGGAAAACCAGTTTTGAGTAACTCAAGACGTAATGCATTGGGGTGGACATAGTCCAACTCCATTCCTATGGTGCACAACATAAATGCATGCCTACAGAAGTGTTTAAAGGTTAAAACTATGTTTTTTAATGATGACCATATCTTGGAAATAACAAGTGGGGTATATGTAGGATACTCTTAGTGGTTGCGATCATCTATGTTAGTGTAAGCTGGGTCGGCTCTATGTGAATATTAAAGGCTTATATTTTCTATAAACACTCGCAGAACCAAAAAATTATTCAGGACCAAAATGAATACAACCAAGAGATTGGATGAGAAGGGAATCAATACTTCGTAAAGCTTATTATCTGGATCTACAATAAAGGTCGATGGTTCAAGATGAAATATTTCACCGACTACCCAAGTAGATCCTATAAGTTTTAACTAGGGGAAGTTTAAAGTGAAATATCTACTTATCCACGATAAAGCGTTATTGCATTTGTACTCTGTGATATTTTGCTTTATGCGGGGGAAAAGTATATCATTTATGTGGGGGATTGTTGGAATTCATAATATAAAGTATAAACGAAATACACTTGTCCCACATCGCCAAAACTTCAAATAAAGCTAAAGTATATTAATAGCTTTCTAATGAAGGGGTTGGGGTCCTGGGGCACCCAAATGTTTGCTTTGTTGTGAGGAGGGAGATCATGCATCACCACCACGCGTGCGCCGCCGCTGTCCATCCGGGCCGGGCCCGGGTCTAATATGATCCTATTTTTACTGCAAAACTGGGCCCGGTTTTCTAACAGTGGCAGACTATATGAACAGGTGTGAATCTGTTCAGAAGCGAACGCGATTGACCGAGGAGGTGCGACTTCTGAAGTGGGTGCGGGTTTTTTGACGAACAGACGCATCCATTAGCAAACGGAAGCGGTTGCAACCCGTTAGACGCAAACGGGTGCGACTTATGACAGCAGCAAGTACGAACGCAGAACCAGCAGCGAACGAGTGCGGCTCGTTAACGAACAGCAGCAATGAAAGGCAACGGGTGCAACCCGTCAGGCGGACGCGATTGTTCGAAGGGGTGCGGACGAAATTATAAATAGAAGAGAATACTGATCATGTTCTCATTCCATTCCAATTTTCTTCCGCTTTTTCTTCTCTGCTATACAATAAATCGCAGAGTTGACATACTCATTACAATCTCGAGCAGATCACGTCTGTTGTATCTTGGGAGACTTTTAATAAAGTCTTAAGGAAATTGTTACGACAAGCCTCAGACATAATTTCCTTCTTCAACTGGTTAGTTTTCTATTTGATTTATATATATATATATAAGTATCATTTTCTTTATACGTTGTACTATTTCTTTAAATAGTATAACGTTTGATTTAGCACTATATTATTATTGCTATAGTTATTACTTTGTTGTTGTAATTAATTACAACATACTTAGTGTTAAAATAACTAATACAGGATTCCAAAGTAGTGGAAATCTGAGTTGTAAACTTGTGAGACAAGTTTATTATTGATTAGTCTCTGTTTTGGTATACTAGACATATAACATCTTAAGACTTTCCTGTTTTCGCTAAAACAGAGATGGCAACAGTTGAACTATCAACAAAGGCTACTACTCACAACAAGCCTGATCCGTTCAAAAGAGATGGTGACGACTTCATAACATGATAAAATCAAATGCTATTTTATCTCACCACACTCAGTCTGCAACGGTATCTTGAGGAGGAGGAACCGATTCTTGCACCAAGCAAGGAATCAGATGTTGATATGTGGAAGAATTCCGATTTTCTATGCAGAAACTATATTCTGAATTGTCTCAGCAAGGTGCTATACAAAGTATATCAGCCTCTAAAGACAGCAAAAGCGCTCTGGAATGCACTTGCCACGAAGTACAAGACGCAGAATATCAGTCCTAAGAAATTCATTGTAGAAAAATTCATGGACTACAAGATAGTTGACTCCAAACCAGTGGCTGCTCAACTACATGAACTGCAAATCATTATTCATGAACTCGAAGCAGAAGGTCGTAAGGTTGGAGAATCATTTTTGGTTGAATCCATCATACGAAAACTGTCGCCGTCATAGAGAGATTACCGCAACTATCTAAAGCATAAGAAGAAGGAAATCTCTTTACAGGATCTCATAGTCCAACTGAAAATTGAGGCAGATAACCGTGGAGTTACAAAACCAAGCGAGGAGGCATTTGTGGCTGAAGGTTCAAAGACCAAAAACAAAAAGAAGAATTTCTAGAAGAAAAAGAAAGCTCCAGACAACAAATGAACCAAAAAGTTTAATGGCGAGTATTGGGTTTGTGGAAATGTTGGACATGTCGCTAAAGATTGCAGCCACAAAAAGGAACGCAATAAAGAGGAAAATATAGTAGACAACATGAAAGTAGACGAGTCCAACTTCTCGGCAGTGGTATCTGAATGCAATTTTGTTCAAAATCGTAATCAATGGTGGGTAGACACAGGCGCTACTCGTCATGTCTGCTCTGACAAATCCATGTTTTCTACATACCAGAAATTCAATCACGAAGAAAAACTTTATATGGATAATTCTGTAGTATCCATGATCGAAGGCAATGGCACAGTAATCCTCAAGTTTAATTCTGGAAAAACTGTCAAGTTGAATGACGTGCTCCACGTTCCAGACATTTGCAAGAATCGGATCTCTGGCTCGGTACTATCGAAGAAAGGATTCAAAATGGTGTTCGAGTCAGACAAGATGGTTCTGTCCAAAGCTACGATATATATCGGAAGGGGATATTTATGTGATGGCCTTTTAAGGAAAATGTAGCCGTTATCGGCAATAAAACTATGTATTCTGAGTTTGCTATTAATAAAATTAAAGTTTCTTATTTGCTTGAGCGGGACACATAAATTTCCAAAAAATGAAAACATTATCAAACTTGGGATTAATTCGAAAATTCCAAGTAGATAAGAACTACAAATGTGAGACATGTGTAGAAGAAAAAATGGTTAAAAAACCATTTCAATCTGTTGATAGAAGCACCGAACCACTAGGTTTGGTTCATACAGGTTTATGTGATTTAAATCATTACCTATAAGAGGTGTGAAAAAGTACTTTATCACGTTTATTGACGATTATACGCGATATTGCTATATCTATCTTTTGAATAGTAAAGATGAAGCAATTACATCATTTATAAAATACAAGGCTGAGGTAGAAAATCAGTTAAATAAAAAGATCAAGATATTGAGATATGATCGAGGTGGAGAATATGAATCACCATTTGAACAGTTCTGTACCGAAAATGGTATAATTCATCAAACAACAGCACCATATTCACCACAACAAAATGGTGTAGCCGAGAGGAAGAACAGAACGTTAATAAGACATTATTAATGTCATGCTTTTAACCTCTGGTCTACCGAAAAACTTGTGGAGGGAAGCCTTAAATATGTATAATCACATATTAAACAAAGTCCCTTACAATATAACAGGAACACTTCCATATGAGTTATGGAAAGGACACAAACCAAGTTTTAAATACTCAAAGTGTGGGGGTGCTTGGCAAAATTTTCAGTTCCGCCTCCCAAGAAAGTCAAACTTGGACCAAAAATAGTAGATTTTTACTATTTTGGGCCAGCCCAAAATAGTAGTGCCTGTAGATTTTTGGTATTCAAGTTTGATATAGCTGATATTCATGTAAATACAATCATGGAATCTAGAGATGCCTCATTCTTTGAAGACGTGTTTTCGCACAAAGGGAATGAAGGAAATAATGTCCCTAAAAGGACAAGAGAAGAACCAAGCAATTCACATGAAGAAGAAACTCATCATGGAATTGAGGAAGTTAAATAAGCGTAAGGGCTAGAACTTCCAAGACATTTGATTCAGATTTTTTCATATATGTAACACGAACCTCAAACGTACAAGGAAACAATATCATCTTCTGAATCTTCAAGTTGGAAGGAAGCAATCCAAAGTGAAATTGATTCAATTCTGAGTAATAAAACTTGAGAAATTGTTGATATTCCACCTGGAATAAAACCTATTGGCTGTAAATGGATTTTCAAGAAGAAAATGAAAGCAGATGGCTCTATCGAAAAGTATAAAGCCAGATTAGTAGCCAAAAGATATCATAAAAAAGGAGTAGACTTCTTTGATACATATTCGCCGGTAACACAAATAACCTCTATAAGAATGCTAGTAGCAATTGCATAGATATATAATCTAGAAATTCATCAAATGGATGTAAAGACAGCATTCTTAAATGAAGATCTTGATGAAGAGATCTACATGGAGCAACCTGAAGGTTTTGTTTCTAAAAGAAATGAAAACAAAGTCTGTAGGTTAGTAAAATCATTATACGGACTAAAACAAGCTCCAAAACAATGGCACGCAAAATTTGATAGTGTCATGATGACAAATGGTTTTCGTATAAACGAACGAGATAAGTGTGTTTATTATAAACAAATTGGACAATCATATGTGATGATTTGTTTATATGTAGACGATATGTTAATATTTGGTCCAAATACTCAGGTATTAGAGACCATAAAGAAGATGTTAATTAGCAATTTCGTTATGAAAGGCTTAGGAGTTGCGGACATTATTTTGGGAATCAAAATAATAAGAACACCTAATGGAATTGAATTATCTCAGTCACACTATGTTAACAAAGTGATTGAAAAGTTTCAAAATTTTAGAATTAAAGGAGTAAGAACACCTTTTAATCCATCAGAAGTACTGCATAAAAACCCTAATGAGAGTGTAATGCAATTGAAATACTCTCGTGTAATAGGATGTCTCATGTATCTCATGAATTGCACAAGACCAGATATAGCTTATGTAGTAAGTCGACTGAGCAGGTATACAAGCAATCCAGGAAAGGAAAACTGGAAAGCACTAATGAGAGTGCTTGGATATTTAAAAAATACCACAAATTATTCCTTACATTATGGAAAATATCCTACCGTCATAGCAGGAAAGGAACACTGGCACCCAAATGTTTGCTTCGTTGTCAGGAGGGAGATCATGCATCACCACCACGCGCGCAGCGTCGCCATCCGTTCGGGCCGGGCCCGGATTCGGGTCTAATATGATCCTATTTTTATTGCAAAATTGTGCCGGGTTTTCTGACAGTTGCAGGCTATATGAACAGATGCGAATCTGTTCAGAAGCGGACGTGGATTGACTGAGGAGTTGCGATTTCTGAAGCGGGCGCGGGTTTTTTTAGCGAACAGATGCATCCATTAGCAAACGTAAGCGTGGTGCAACCCGTTAGACGTGAACGGGTGCAACTTATGGCAGTAGCAGGTGCGAACGCAGAACCAGTAGGAACGGGTGCGGCCCGTTAACGAACAGCAGCAATGAAAGGCAATGGGTGCAACCCGTCAGGGGGGCGCGACTGTTCGAAGGGGTGCGGACGAAATTATAAATGGAAGAGAATATTGATCACATTCTCATTTCATTCCAATTTTCTTCTGCTTCTTCTTCTCTACTATACAATAAATCACAGAGTTGACATACTCGTTACAATCTCGAGCAGATCACGTCTGTTGTATCTTGGGAGACTTTTAATAAAGTCTTAAGGAAATTGTTACGACAAGCCTCAGACGTAATTTCTTTCTTCAACTGGTTGGATTTCTAGTTGATTTATATATTTATATATATAAATATCATTTTCTTTCTACGTTGTACTATTTCTTTAAATATATAACGTTTGATTTAGCACTATAGTTGTTACTTTGTTGTTGTAATTAATTACAACATACTTAGTGTTAAAATAACTATTACAGAATTTCATGGTAGTGGAAATCTAAGTTGTAAACTTGTTAGACATGTTTATTATTGATTAGTCTCTATTTTGGTATACTAGACGTATAATAGTAGTTTTATTATATCAATCTGAATACATTTTTATCATATTATGCATGGTTTATATACACACACCCATGCATCACTCATGCACACTTACCCTAAGCCTGACGACCCACTCACTTACCCACTCAATCATTATTCATAATAGGCTTCTAATTAATAACAAAACAGACTGCCGATACACATAACATCGTTGTGTACATGCACTGCATGAACTTAATATCCCTCCTTTTCTTCCTTTCTTGTTCAGTTTTCCAACACTTGCATATCTTTATTGCTGATGCAATTGACCAGAAGTTGGATTGAATGTTGCAGATCAGATATTCGATCAAATGTCTAAAGAAATGGGCTGTAACAGTTAAAAGGAGGTGAAAGATAAAAGAAAGTATGCGAGCGAAAAATAGAAACAATCTCAAAAATTAAGAAAACTTACGGAGGTAAATTCAAGAATCTGCATTAAAAACAAAGAGAAAGCGGTTTAATTTGCTGAAAGTAGAAGTGAAAGAGGCCGAAAGTAAAAGCATCGGGCTTTTGTACGAAAGAGAGTCGTTACATTAAAGAAATCATAGCATAAGCACCTTCTCTTCCCATACTTCTTCGACAATCTTCACCTTCAACGAAATCAAGCGTAGACATGTACAAAATGCTATGCAAATACAGTGTTACACGAAAACATCATATGCATCAACTACGAAATACTATACTAAAATAACATTATACAACATCAACAATAATGCCAGCTTTATTTTATTTTATTTATTTATTTATTTATTATTTTGTAATCATACTATACTATATTTATCGATTATTTTATAATGGGAAGTTTATCGGTAACAAAGTGTAAAATCCTAGCTACCATTGTTCGTTATCAACCCTAGCTAATACTTGCCAATCAAATTTCAATAGTTTCTGGTTTTGACCTAAAAAACATATTTCTCGTGAATTTGGTACAGGGCAAGAATTTGGCGCAGTGCATTAAATATGGTACAGAAAAGGATATTAAACGTGTGTGTTTTTATTTACCGTTCATTTTTAAAGTATGTCGGTATTGTTTTGGAAAACAGACGATGGCCCTTTTTGGAAAAATCATCACTTCTGTTTAATATTTTATATGGACAGCTTTACAAATGCCGTCCACGTTCTGGACCATGTAAAACAGTATCCATCATTTTCCTTCCTTTATTTTTTACACCGTATATTCAACAACAGAAAAAAATCAAAGTCCTTCCTCTTCTCTCTTTCAAAAAACTCTTCGTTTTTGTAACTAAATTAATCAAAACTAGTATTTTATTAAATCTAGTTGAAGGATAGCAGCAGCCTTCTGCTTTGGAACAACAAAGATATAATTTTGTAAACCCAATTTCTTTTTTAGAAAAATAAGCACAGGAAGAAGTTCGAAAAAAATTTAGTCTCAGGACAATAAATTTGTTTTTTTAGTCTGAAAGACACTTTATAATTTAAACAGAAAATGATAGTTGCACCTATAATTCTGTGATTTACACTATAAATTGTTCTTCAGACCAAAAAACAAACTTGCTATACTGTACCCGAGACTAAATTTTTTTGCAACTTCTTTTTTGTGCCTTAAAAACCGCTTTCTATTTTGTTGTATAATTTTTCATTTTAGTAACTGGATTTGGAAATAGTGTAATATTGTATTCGTTGTTATCGTAAAATGACTTGTAATTTTGGTTCAATTATTTACTATTTCAATGGCGAGTTGATGAGAGCAAATTTGTGAAAAATATATTGGTGATTCTTAGAAATAAGCAAAATTTTGTAAAGGTTGCAATTCAAAGCTACGAAGACTAAACCTGAGGAATTCCACAATAACCTTGGCAAATTTGTGAAAAATATATTAAATATACTATAGTTGATTAAAAATGAGTTTTATCCTTTGTAGCTTATTCCACACTAACCTACACTTCAAAGTAGTGTTGGACCATCAAAAAGTCGTATGTCTTGTCCCATGTATCCCACACCCTTCAAATTATACCATATGAGCCAGGAATATGCATTATTTTATAGTGTTAAAATAATTAGCTTTCATGTCCTCGTTAGATTAAACAACACGCATGCATTAAAAAAAATATACCAATACAAGTTAACACTATCGCTCCTCATTCAAATACAATCATAGCTATTACACAATACAATAAACATCAAAGTACAACACAACTAAATAAATACTACATTTTAACAATCTAAATAGTGCCACCACTCATTCGGATACAATGCATGTAACGACCCGTAAATTTTCAATAATTAAATTTGTTGATTTAATAAGTTTTTTGGCAATTAAATCAGGAATAAATAAAAATTTAAAATTTGTTAATGAATTAGCAACGGGAATGAGATGTAATGATGTTAATTTTATTCATAATATAATAATTGGTTGAATAAAAAGAATGGAAATTCAAGATTTATTAATCCATTGAAATTTAAATTTAATAACTGGATTAATTGCAAATAATTGAAATTTAATATTTAGATATTACGATAATGGAAATTAAGTTGAAAATTGAGAATATTATGTAATAAATCATGAACCAATGTTGATTTCACCCATTTGATAATGATAGATTAAATAATATGATGAAAGGTCAAATTAAATGGATTTTTGGAATTTTAATTTATAATTTCTGAATTTAATGAAATTGAAATTAAACACCGAAATTGATGAATGAATCAACGTTAAATTGACATCTAATTTTTTTTAAATTAGTGTAAATATTAAAAAAAATTAAAATGATAAAAATTGTCAATTATAGAATTGAAATTGAAAATTTGATTTAATTAATTAATTTTTAATTTAATTAATGTAGAAATAGCCATTTTGGCCACTGACTCGGATTTCGGCGAACCAGTTTCATCGGATCCGTAACTGTGAATTATTGAAGAATTTCTAGTTTCGTAGCGATCGGACTTACCATTTGATCGTACGGGCTCGAAACGCCCAAAAAATCAATGAAATTGAAATCAATTGAAATCGATTTGAAATAACTTGATTTTAGCATAACTTCTTCATACGATGGAATTTGGACTTGAAACTTGTTCCATTACATTTAAAATATTTAAAAACATCTATTTTGATATATGGGTTGACCCAATTTCGTTTTGGTGTCAAAACGGGATTGTTGGATCATTTATCGTTCAGCGTGCGAACCAATCTTGTCCATTCATCTCCATTTCTGACCTACCTATATATACCTCGCTATAAACCCGAGCCTATTTCTTATTCCTCATTTTTATACGTACAATTCTTTTTTTTCTCCTCTTTCAATGGCAGAAAGAACCCTAAATTCCAATTGCAATTTCAAATAAAATTCAAAGCCAAAAATTCAATCTCCACAAACTACATCAAATTTTATATGGATTTGAAGCTCTCGACGAGCGCAAGTCAAATCCGTGATTCGTTTTTCGTTTTGATTCATCGTTTGATCAATAATCATTGGAGAATTCTCGGTCGTTCATCGCGTCGTGATGAACTGTGACCGATCGCCAAATTGTCTGAGGGGTTTTGAAGAGTGGACGGAGGGGAGTTGATCGACATAGTTGGTTCGTCGATTTGACGGCTGGATCGCGCGCAATAACTCAACCTAGGGATAATTTTCAGTGGCGGCTACTTTGATTTCCGCGTTTGGGGGTGCGCCGGGGGTGTGGTTGTAACGTCGCGACTTTTCGACGTTCGAAAACCGACATCAATACGTCCACTGTATCAACTGTCGGGCAATCGAATGCCGGAAAACCGTACCGTTATGGTTAAAGAAGAAGAAAGAGGTAGAAGAAGAGAGAAAAAGATAGAACAGAACAGAAATAAACAACAGAACAATATCAAAATCTCACAATCGCAGCGGAACAACATATAATAGATAAATGAATAATCTTTAAACAAAGAACTATATCAGTTATTACATTACATCACATCATCAGAGTGTACAACAACAACAATAAACAGCGGAAAAGAAATACTATATACTAGTGAATACGCCATGCCATCCAGCTTGCCTCCAGCAACTCCTTTACATTACATCATCAGAGTGTACAACAACAAACAACAAACAGCGGAAAAGAAATACTATGTACTAATGAATACGCCAAGCCATCCAGCTTGCCTCCAGTAACACCTGAATTCCAGAATATCCTGATAAACCTGACTCTTGACTGCCCGTGTGGAAATTGGTGGGCACCCAGAGTTTAGGAAGGAAAACAATAAACTCCGAGTCAGTCATGTGACTGGTGTGAGAACTAAAACAGTTTATCTTTAAAACAAAGAACAGGATAATTTTAAAATAGATTCGCAATGCTTTTTAGAAAATGAGACTACCATAAGGCCTCCCGCACACACACACACAATGCAAACGCAGAATCGGAGGAGATTTCTCCTTATGATAGTCAAAGATGCTTGATACGCATTAAAAAGAAACTTTTGATATTATTACTAGTGCATAGTGTAGGAAAAATCATTTCGAAAGTAAAGATATAAATCTTAGCCAGCATAGGCATTCCGCACTTATGCCTACTATAGCTACCATCCAAACAGTGGGGCGCCACCATAAGTGAATGATAAGTTATACAACTAAAACCGTACAAGATCATATTGTTTCTTTGGATTTCCAACAAATGGTCAGTCCAAGGAACTTCCCATTGCCACATGGGTACGCCTCTGGAAAGACGACCCAAGAACCTAACCGGATCTCTGCCAACACAAGGCCGGGTTACCTTTCAAAGTAGGTAACTACTGACACGAATATGTCATTCCCCGATCATAACCGATCTATATCCGAGGATCCTCAATTTCCAACAACCACAAAGCAATAAATTTGTAGCAACAACATAGGTTAAGTATCTGGGCTCCATACCATGATACCACCTCTATCCAGAAGGAATGACATACACTAAAGGGGTGCTACCCCCTAATAACCTTGCCGCATCCTTCCTGTTTTGACCATTTTCGGGGTGTGAGGTCCAACGAAGTCTCGTCCACAAAGCCACGCTTTATATAAAAGCTGTGCTTTGATCATCAAATGCTCAACAGCACTTCGTATGCCACATTACCAATTTGGGAATGTATCACTAGTAATCATCAACTACATAACCTCTAAGGTGTTAAGCTAAGAGAATAAATTCTCTGCCACCAACGGAAATATATTTGATAGAAACCAGCTTTACATCTCAAATTGTAACGTCAGACACACATCCATACAAGTCCGTTCCAGGATCGAACAGAACCGAAGGCACTTACAAAGAAGTCCTTGCAATCCGGATATTCACTAATCACGACCGGACTTCCCATCACAAAGGGTAATAAAACCTCTATATCGGAGATCAGCCGATGTAGAGTCATTCGACGGTAATCCTTCCGTTTTCATAAATATCCGGTCTTCAACACCGGTCATCAAATGCAATCCATAACGACGTATCACATATTCGGAATGAGTTATACGACCCCAAGATCCTTTCCCGGCTAACCCGAATAGTGAGCGCTTATTCAAAAATAAGTGTGGCATTCAAATTCAAGCAATTCACAACAAATACCTATTTAAAGGTAAATATTGATAGTCGGTTATTTAACTATCAATAAAGATGCGCAACATCATCAGATTCCAAATAATTTCCCAAATTATTTATTTTCCAAAAATATTTTTACTAGATATAAAATTTCCACACTTCAACCTTTTGAAAACAAATTTTCAAATCACTTTTCACCTTTACCACCTTTGAAAACAAATTTCAATCATTTTCCTTACGCGGAAATACTTTCATTTCAACATGGTTTATTTAAACCAACTAAATAAATCCTTACCAATTTACTTTATATTTACGTTCCAAATCCGTTAATTTATTATCACACTTCAAAAATAAATCAACGTTTATTTTTAAACAAATTCCCCTTTCTTTTATAAATTCCATAGTGAATTTACACTTCCAAAATATCTATGAATATACGATTTCCAAATCGATTTCTAATATTCATTTTCAATTTATCTTTAAAAGATAGAATCTCAAAATATTCACTTCATATTGGAAAACATTTCCATACTTATTTAATAATAAGTAATTCACAAATCCATTTATTTTCAATACTTGGAAAATATTCAATATACTTAAATCAAAATTAAGTATATATTTCATTCTTTAAGAAATCATTCTCTTAAACACATTTGTTTGGGCCAAAATGAATGTTGCGTAAAACATTGTTACGACAACCCAAAATCACTAGTATAGGGATTCGAAATTAAGATAGATATATATAAATCCCAATACTATATAAAACAGTTCTTTTCGGAAATCATTTACTATAACAACAGTGTTATATTCCACCATTTCCTTCTATTTCTCGAAAACGTCTATCTCAACAATGAATGTTGAAATATATGGTTTCGATGTTTAATACATTTTAAAACATCTTTAAATCATTTAGATTCATTTTATAATATCATTTCCCAAAACATATCCATTTTATTTAATAATATATTCACTGTCCAAAATCGAATATACTTCACTAACCCAATTTCAATATTTACTACACGTTTTATTTCAAGAATTTATTCGCTATCCAAAATTGCGAATATATTTCCTTTTATAAACTTCTATATTCAATTTATCAAATTCGATTGATTTCGAATTTATAAACATTGTCTATAAATTCCATTTCTATTTATAAACTTCGATTTATAAATCTCCTTTATTAATCCAATTCAATTTATATAACTCAATTTTATACCAAAAATCTAATTTACAAGTTAACTACTTATAAGTCCTTTATTTTACAAAAATCTATTTGTTTATATAACTTCACGATTTATAAATCGATAAATTTCATTCACTTAAGAAATCCAATCATTCTTCATTTTAACACTAACAAAAAAAACTCGTTTTATAATTCCTATATTTTTAATTTATAAATATCAAATTTTAAATCTTTTATATAAATCGTTTTTAAAACAATTCAAAAATCCCAATTTAACTAGACTTATTCTTTTAATAATTTACAAATCGTTATTTAAAGCTTATATACTTCAAAATCATACATAAGTATTATTTTCCAAAAATCATAACTTTTATGAAAATAAAATTATAACGTTTATTTATTTTAACAATTCAAAATTTAATAAAACATATACTTTCGAAAATCACTTTAAAATTCTTTTTAAAATCAAAATCATTATTTTAAAACTTCAAAAATGGATCCGATGATGCAACAGCACCAAATAGTCAATCACGACATCCAAATATCATATATCGATATGATAATCAACAAACATCACAATATCTGTAATCAAATAAATACTGGTGAGGAATCCAATTGGATCGCTCCAACCTGTTTCACTGCATCCAAAGATGTTAGCACAATACCAATTCCATTCCAATACGGAATATCGCGGTATATAGGATTTATAAAATATTATCCGCTATTATGCGACGCAATAGGGTCTCATCCGCTATATAATGCGGGAAAATCAACTCCAAGTACATAAATAATACCAATTCCAATCAAGATGGAATTATCGTGGTATATGTTTTTAATAAATAACTTTCGCTTACTAACGGCGTATAATGTCTATTTCAATCAATAACAGATAATAATTTATCATTCAGGCATACAATCAACAATTTTAAATCTAACTATTTAAAATTTGAATCGAAACCGATTCGATTGAGTGAGAAATTCTCACCTTGCTTTCAATTCAGTTTCCGCGTTTTATTTCGAATAAAATTAAACGAGCGTTTAATTTTACCCGAAATTCTCACTAACTCCAAACGACTCCAATCTAGTTCCATCGCGTAGTGCTCGTCCATACGAACCCAACGCAAGTTGTTTCGTCATTTTTCGATCTCGTAATGAAAAAGATATCATGTTTTAAAGTTTATACAATTTTTATATAACAAATTTCAATTTAAATTAAATTTCCAAACCCTAAAACACATCATAGTCGTTGCTTCCTTTCACCAAATCGTGGCCGCACCTTCCTATCATCTTCCCCAGTGAAAAAACGCGACCGTAACCCATGAATTGTCGAATTAGGGTTAAAATTTTCGGCCACCACGACGAACTTGCCGGCGATCAGAGACCATGGCCTCAAAGACCTTGCCACGCTCCACCATCGCGCCCAATATCATGGAGCTCGGCCCCATATTTCCCCTCGAAATTCGTGCGCAACCGGTCACGAACGCGGCCATTTTGACGATGTCGTGGTGCTCCATTCTTCATCATCCCCGTATGGATTGAAAGCTCTCTCCAAGCTCTACGTTTCTCATGTTGAAGGTTTTCTGTAATTGGTTGTGGATTGGAAATAATAGAGGCGGCTAGGGCTTCTCTGGTTAGGGTTTGCAAATTAGAGATAGTGAGGTCCTTATATAGAAAATTCTCCAAAACACTATTCACCACAAATTTTCCGAACTCCAAACGAAGCGTGCTGGTTGGCGTTACTAAGGTTTACCCCGCGTTTCGGACACAATGGAACGTGTTTCGGAGGCCAATTCGATCATCTGTGTGAGTTACGGCAATAAACGATCGATTTTAAATTAAACCGATTAAACGAATTTTCTATGCGTTTTGGCTTGCCCCGGACAAACGGTAAATCCGATTGACACGAAATTTGAAACCATATAATAATATCACATTACGGATCTGATGAAACTGGTTTTGTCAAAATCCGAGACTGTTTGAAAAATGGCTATTTCAACTCGTCAATTAAATATTAAAATATTCAATTTTCACAAATTAACTCCAAATTCGATTTTAAAAGTTCTATAACATCATTATAACTCCAACATGATATAATAAAATTTTACAAATCAATTTTAATCATATTTAACCCAATTTCCAATTATTTCTGTATTTCCAAATATTAAATTATCGATTTATTATTCAATTAAATCCAATTATTCGAAATAAAATTATTCGACTATTTAATTTCACTTATTAATATTTAAAATCAATTAAATATACAAATTTTAATTAACAGAAATCCTGGGTCGTTACAGTGGTCGTAGAGGCCATTGATGGCTGGAGCGCGGCCGCGTGGGCCAGTAGTGGCGGCAACAACAATCGCGACGGTTGTTGGACTACGTGCGTGCATGCGCTGTGATACTTGCGGTCAATTTCTGGGAGAGAGAGGTAGTGACGCGTTTAATTATATTATTATTTTATTGATTTTATAACAATTCGTATAACTTCTAATTCGAATATCTTTCACATACGAGGTCTGTTTCACGCGCGGTTTTCTCCGCTAGGATCTTAATGAAATTTTGGACATTCTGACACTGGTTAGGATAGATTCTGAGACTGTTCAATTTTTGAGTTTAAATTGGATTTAAATTCAATTTAAATTCAAAAGGTGAGTGTTTTAACCCAATCACAACTTCTAGAATTTCTTATGTGTGTTAAATTAATTTCTGATATGATTAGAAATTTATTTATGGCTGTTTGGTACATTTTTATCATCATTCCATTTAAATTGAATTTATCGAATTAAATTGTTATTTAATTTATTATTGGATATAAACTGCCAGTTAAATTATTATTTAATTTATTGTTGAATATAAACTGCCAGTAAATACCTGTTATTTATTATCTGCTCTATATTGATGTTATTGTTTGAATTGGATGATGATTGTGATAAATGGTTGATGATTGATATTGGTGTTATAAATTGCAAGTTGTTATGCATTTTTATTACATTCGGAATTGCGGTTTGAAATTATATATAAGCGTATTTTTATTTTAAATTACGGATTGAAATGATAAATTTCTGTATCACTTGACCATATGATAGAAAATCATATACGAACACCGTGGTCTATATATAAAAATAATTTGAAATGATTTCTATGGTTTTATAAAGAAATATATGGGTTGTATAATTATTGATTTTTGAAGTTATATAAATGTTATTTTATTACAGATTTTAGCTATGTAAAAATTTGTTTTGAAATATAAAATAAGTTAAATAATAAAGTTTTATTGTTTTATAAAATATGATTGAGTATATGTTTAAAGTTATGTTGTATATAGGGTTTATATTGACTTAAATAAATTTGAGGTTGGAAGATAAATACGAATTGATTTGAATTAAGTTATTTAAGAATTATACTCGAATAAATTTGATTTGGAATTTAGATAAAAGAATTAGATTTTAAAGGGTATGATTTTTATAACTTAATTTTTGGTTTAGAGTGATTTAAATGAATATTTCAAGTATAATTAAATTTAAGGAAATATTCAGTTATCTGAAATTTGGGTTATATTTAAATTTTAATGGATTTATTATGTAAATTATTTCAAAACCAAATAATAGAAATTGAATTGTCAAATTGAAATTTCCAAACTTAGTTTTGAAATGGTTGAATACTTAAAGTTTGAAATATATTGAATTTGAAATGGTTTTGAAAATGACATAATTTGGGAAAGTTTATTTGGAAATTGAGTTGAATTGAAATTCGTGATTTGGGATTTGGTTAAATTAAAATCTAGAAATTTAAGTTGTTTGGAATTGATTTGCGAAATTTAGGAAGCTATTTTATTACATATAGTATTATAATATTTTAAACCGTTTAAGTGGTGGAAGTGATCTTTCAAAGTTATGAGTTTCAAGGCATTATAATTTGAAAGTATTATATTCCAGTGTTTTGATTTCGAAATGGTATAACTTTGAAGTGTTATCATTTTAGAAAGGATATATATTGAAATGAAAATGATATCGTATTGATTTGGTTTTGAAAGGGGCAAGGATATTTGGTTTCAAAGGTATAAATTATTTTGGAATGACCGCGGTGTTATAATAACGTTTGGTTGTTAAAGAGACTGGGATCGAAAGTTTTCATACTCTCTACCAACTCTGAAAACCACTATAACAACCGTGTACGCGGTGGAGATTTCAGAATGAAGTAAGGTGGTGGCGGCATTTCCTTTGAGGTAAATACGTGGACTCGACTCCCCTGAGTTGGCATAAGGTGGCTAAAACAGAAGCGATTCTCGGGTGAGTGAGGTAGCCCCTCTTATCGGACACACTCCTTCGATACCATTCTATTACTTTGTGATTGTTTTGGGTCCTTTGATTTTTGGGGGTGTGGCTCAAGGTGGATGGTAGCTGCGCGCTATGCGTCACCACTAGCCCGGATAGCAATTGGTATATCTACCCTAGTGTTGCCTTATGTGTCGTGTCACCTACCCTACCAAGCTTTACTATGAGTTTGATTTGTGTCGTACCTATAGAGTATCTTCTCGTAGTCTCCCGATCAGGTGATATGCATGTACTGTATAGACTATAGGCACTATTACGTGTTAAGCGCTATATGGGTAACCCCTTAACGCTATTTTAAAGTAAGTTTATTTTACAAATAGACATTATTATAATAGCTTATATTACTACATAGTAAATAGTTTAACGGATCCTTATGAGATGTGAATCCCGAGCATCTCTTAAGTTACTACACTCACGTCAGACACTGGATAGGTGATGTCAAATCCCGTAAACATCTCTGACGCCGTTCCACTCATATTATTTACCGTTGATTTAACTTACATAAGATCTTTTAGTAATGACTCGAGTGTTTTGTCTTTTCAATTCGCTCGGGTCAGTCTAAGCATTTCAGGATTCGAAGACTTTATTTCTGGAGGACGAAGACGAAGATTGTATCACTATTATTTATTATATTCCACTGCATCACATTGTTCCGCTACATTGTTATTTTTATTCTCTAGTATATGTAGCTCTGATATGTATTGTATAAGTATAATCAAATATTTTGTAAAACAGCTTCATGAACTGTTATTTGATTATTATATTTTGTCGTTCCGCTGCAAGATTCTGTTTTGTTTTATTTCCTTCTCTGCTTTTCTTATTCATCCTAATAACAATTTGCCCCTTTGTATGGTTTGAGTCTGACGTGTGTGATTTATCGTCGATTTAAAGCATACAAAAAGGCGGGATGTTACATCTGGTAACAAAGCTTTGGTTTAGCGATAAACCTTAGCTTCGTGGGGTCTGACTCTCTATTAATATGGTGGTAATACCCTATGATGAGTCGTTGAGTGTATATATATGAGAGAGCATATTTTTTAGTGTTATAAAAAGGTTTTTAATATCGTGTTAATTTGTTCCATTTTGTATTCATAAATCCTAGTTGATGCATAGGACGCTATGACATCAATATAGATTTCTAAACACTTAATAGGACAGACCGACATAATATTTGTTTTGAATACAGGTAAATGAAATAATTTTGCCTATTATATTTTCTATATATAAAATAATTTTTTTATAAAATCTATATTTTGTTGTAATATATTGATTATTAGGCAGTGAAATTTATAAATATTGATTGGAAACAAGATTTGAAGAAAGTAAAATAAATGAGAATAAACTGGAAATTTTAGAACTTAAGTTCCGGGGGTTTTGGGAAAATTTCTTTTGAATTATTTTGGAATGTAATGATAATAATATTTAGAAATATTTTCTGATATAAATATTTTAATATAAATCGAAAGAATTGTTTTAAAGAAATTTTGAAAAAAAATAAGCTTTGTACTCCCTTCTATGTCGCTGGGAAATAATTTCGGTGATGAGTGCACGCATCATCAACATTCATTTTCAAGTTTCAAAGTGGGAAGGCCACTGTAGTAGTTTTACTGTAAATTTATTTTGATAAACAAATATAAATTTCAAATTGTTTTAAATCTAATTGGATATATAAGTTATGAGTATATACATTTATCTACTATTTTAAAATGATTTAAAATTAAACCCGGTATTTAGTTCTTAAATTTCCATTAATTAATAGTTTCAATTAGTGTAGTGAAGTGGAATTTAACTAATAATTGAAACCTCCAAATGAAATAAGAGATTTAATGCTAAGTTATAAAGGAAATTTAAAAGAAAGTTGACATTCGTAACCTATGAAACAAAGGACATTATTATTGAACATTAAGTTAATTAAAAAAAGAGAAAAAAAATAAACTTATGTAACTTTCAGTTACTTCCTTAAAATCATATATGTAACTTACCAAATATTAAAATTTCCTATGCTTATGAGAAAATGTAATGGATATTGTACAAGTAAAAGCTGTAAGTAATGAAAGTATTCAATGAATCTGCTTTTATAAATAAGAAAATTTACATGGTGTGAATAAATGAAAATAAATGGAAAATTGTAAGAAGTTAAATGTAAAATAAAATGATAAACCATTATATGAATGAAAGGGAAATCAAACAACATATGTTATGAAATGAAATCAATAAAAATTAACTTGATCTATTGTTGGAAATTGTTGTTTGTTTGGTTTATGGTTGTTTGGGGCAAGGATACTTTAAAATTGTTTGGATGTATGAATAGTCTATTCTAGTTTCATCTAAGGCTGTTGAGTAAATAGCGCTGTAACAACCCGCATATTTATCGATTTTATATTTAAATATTTTATTTAAATATTTTATCGTTAATCGAATTTTAGTCCGAAAAGCTACTTTTTGCAAATGGTCAAATTAGGCCTCGAGACCATTTTCATTGAGTTCAAAATGACGTTTTCAATCTTTTTAAGTATAAACTTTGTTATGTTTGGGGTTAGTGGAATTTCACTAACTTTTCCTGCTTTGGACTTTGGGTTGGTTTAGCCTATTAAACCTAAGTTCCAACCCCTTCTCCTCATCTCTTCATAAATTCCTACCTAACTCTAGTTTTAGCATTAATGGGGAGTGGAAAGGAAAATTAAAATTCCAAGCCCAAGTTCATTAGCAAATTCAACATCCAACTCCAAAATCAAAGTGAAGACGTTGGATTCAAGCTTCTTGTGTTGAGATTGAAGTGGATTGATTCTTGCTTTTCTTTGGTCTTCATTTTCATTGATTTTTGGTGCAAAGGTGAGATTTTTATCTCACATTCTTGTCTATAACTATCACAGATGTTTGGGAATGATTTCCTATCACTTTAGCATGTACATTTGCATTTGGTTTGGATTGGCGAAAAACTCCAATTTTTAGCGTTTGGTGAATTTTCTGCATTTAGGTCGTTCTGCCCATTTGTGCGTGTTCGGAGTTAGGTCGCTCGCGAGCTAACGCCTTAGGTCGCTCGCGAGCTAACGCCTTAGGTCGCTCGCGAACTAACGCCTTAGGTCGCTCGCGTGCTAACGCCTTAGGTCGCATGGCTTGTTTAACATTAAGTCGCTTTGGCCACTAGGTCGCTCTGCTTTTCTCCGTTAGGTCGTTACCATGTAAGTCGCGACATATGTTAACTCGTTTGGGCTTTAGGTCCTTGGCCTTCTTTCCTATTTAGGTCGTAAGCCCCTAGGTCGTTTTCCCCTTACTCCACTAGGTCGCGTACCCCGTTTAGGTCGCTTGACCTTGTTCTCCTTTAGGTCGCTCGGCCTCCATGTGGTTAGGTCGTTGACCCCCTTTAGGTCACAGGACCATGACTCCAGTTAGGTCGTTCGCCCCTTTTGCTCCGTTAGGTCGCGACCGAGTTAGGTCGTTGACCACATTAGGTCGCGTACTTAGGTCGCGAACACCCCCTAAGTCGTAACCACTAGGTCGTTTGACCTGTTTCCTCACTTAGGTCGCGAGCAGTTAGGTCGTTAGGCCTTATTTGAGACTTTAGCTCGCTTACCTCTGTTAACTCGCGAACACCTCTAGGTCGCAACCACTAGGTCGCTTGACCCCTTAGACCCCTAGGTCGCAACCATTAGGTCGCTCGATCCTATCCTCCCTTAGGTCTTCACTAGGTCGCACCGTTTTGGATGGGGCACTGCCCCCTGGACCCCCACGACCTGACCGGGCATGTCGAACCCCGTAGCGGGGGTGTTGTCCCCGCACCCCCACCTTGGGGGTTGTCACCCCCCTGGACCCCCCTCCGTAGGGGATCTTATCAGAAAAACATTCAACAGAACTTGCTTTGTTGAGATGCTGAGTTGACCATTCTTCGAGACAAACTATCTTTGGCTTCTCGGTCGATTTTATGGTATCACGGCCTTGCTAAAAAGGCGGGATAACAACTTTAGAAATATGAAGGTTTCAATACTAGTAGTAAATATCAAAACTCTTTCAACAAAATGATTTCAACTCTATTTTCAATAACAAAGCTCTTTTCTTAAACCGTTTTCCAATCTACTAGTATATGCAATTCTTTACCTCACTCGGATGAGAAATCTAATTAAGCGGCTTAGTAAAACAAGTGGTATGAAACTCTTGCGTTCACTTCGTCGGTTAATTCTTGGACTTGTTCGATTGAACCTCTTGAGAAAATTTTCTAGTGAAGATTTACAGTTTGTTCGTAAATATTTAAGTTAAGAAAGTGGTTATGGGACACGAAGATAAACTTTTATATTTACTAGCTTAGTGTAATGGACACTTCTCGTTGATCATGACGATCATTTTATGATTTAGACTAGCAATTGTGCGATGTCTCTTTGTTTGCAAGGTTAGACTAGACCTTATGGGTGTGATTCCGACTCACACATATCTCTTTGTCCGCAAGGTTAGTCTAGACACCATTTGTGTGATTCCACTCACACATACCTTTTTGTTGCGAGGTTAGGCTAGACACCATTTGTGTGATTCCACTCACACATACCTTTTTTCTTTTTGGTTAGCCTAGACCTCATCTGGGTGATTCCGACTCACCCATATGGGGTAGCTCCCCATGGTCTTCGGACCGTCATGTGATAGGCCTCTTTCCCTTTTTCTGTGATTTCTGGATTTCTTATGTTGATTTCTGGAATTTATGTCATTGACTTGTTATGAGTACAAGTTTAGGGTATGATGCCCTCTTTGGATCTTTGAGAAGATTCTTGTGATATTGATTTATCTCTTATTGATTGATCTTCTGTTGATCATCATTTGCATACTTATAGTAGTATGTCAGTATGGATATTTTATGTTTATGCCATATCTTCTATTTTATACTGTAACGACCCGCTAAATTTATAATATTTAATAAATCAAATTTATATAATTTCTAATTTGGTTAAGTATAAAGGTAGAGATTTGGTATAGTGGTTGCAATTTAGTGTAACTATAAAATTTTATGACAATAGATGTGGATAATGTAAATTGTCACAACTTGATCTAAAGCAAAATTTTAAGAAACAAATAAATGTTGAATCTGTGAATGTTAGTTAACTTGAATGGTATTCATTAGTATAAAGGTGCAATTAGTATAGATAGTAATATTTAATGTCTGTAGTGAAAAGGAAAAGGGTCTAATAGAAACATAAAATTTATTTTATGTAAACAAAAGTATAGTTTTGAACAAATTTATGAAAATTAATAGAAACAGTGTTTGTAATCAGTTTGGTTATTTTATATTGAAAGATAGAGATGTGTAAATTCGTTAATGAATTTAAAATGGGAAGGAATGGTAAAAATGAAGAATATATAATAATAAGCATTTGACTCAATTATGGGAATTAAATTATAATAAATGGTCATTTAATAATTTAACGTTCTGTGAGTAATAATTGGGTGGAATCAGTACAAAATTTGGAAATGCATAAACCTCAATAAACATTCTAACTTAATACAATTATGCAAATGTAGGAATTAGTTATAAGCGTATAATTTTGAGTATGATAACTATTAGTATAAAATACCTTTATATTTGAAACACATTGTAAGGCATAATTAATTGAGTTGGGAAATTGAGAATGATTTCAAGGTATATGAACATTTGTGCTACTTAAATTAGAATTAACGCAGTAGCTAAATTTGTGAAATCTAAACTTATGGGACATAGTGTGTAAGATCTTTACTGATAAAAATTTACTTTACATGTAGTGTAAATTCCTAATACAATGAGACTATGGGTTATAGTAAAGTTTTAAAACAAGATTTTATCTATGAGAGTAAAGGAATGAAGGTAATTGGATTTTTGCAATTAAGGAAATTTAAACGTTTATTATTAAGTTAAGTGAGATTTAAGTTGAGTTTGAAAATATTTATGTATGTTAAATTCATGCATTCGGCTATAACGGATTTAATAATAAAAAGATGAAATGGTGAAATCAAGTGGATATAAAGGTGTCAATTTTACATTGAATTTCATATTCACCATAAAAAGTTAATTGACAACAAGAAGTTAATATAGGAATCAAACCTTATTTATTTATTTGGATTTGTTGCAATAGTTAAGTCCATAAATTAAAGTTAAAGCTAATTCAAATTTAGTTGGACCATGGTTGATACAACTTTAGAAAGCAAGATTTTATTTATAATTTGAATATTAAATCCAACAAATGGTATTTAATACATATAAAATGGAATTAAACGTAAATTATTACGTTATTGAATTTAGATTGGAATTTGTAAACTATTGAATGAATTTAATGGATTTATCAAACTGATAGTATTGAATTCATTAAGATTTGAATAAAAAAAAATAGTTAAGAGAAAGGAGGGAATGATATTTGAAAACATTGCAATAGAGTTTAATTAAGGATTTGACTTAAATAAATTAAGGCGAATAAATGGAGATAAAGTTATTAATATTTTGGAATATAACTTATGGTAAAAAGTTTATTTGAAATCAAAGGAGTTGGAATGGAAATCAAAAATATTTATCTAATTGGATTTAAGACGAGAATATAAGAGTATAGGAATTAATAATTGAGTTTAAGAATAAAGATTTTAATTTCCAAATAATAAGAAAGTGCGGATATTAACGCTGCAAATTAATATATTTATAAATTTTAATTCATAATCCAAGCTTGTTAAATCAATTGGAATTGATTGAATTATCTAAGAAATGAAATTTGGCCAATATTAGAAGTTGAAAATATAAAATTGGATTTTATGATTTATTTAATTGATTTAATAAACATTAAAAATAGCCATTTTTGTCACGGACTCGGATTTCGACGAAACTAGTTTCATCGGATCCGTATCGGTGAATTATTATAGGGTTTCAAATTTCGTATCGATCGGACTTGTCGTTTGATCGTACGGACGCGAAACGCCTTGAAAATCAATTTTATTAAAAATCAATTTGAAATCAATTTGGAAATCTTGTTTTCAGCATAACTTCTTCATACGATCGAATTTGGTCGTGAAACTTTTTCCATCGCGTTCAGAATATTTTAAAACACCTATCTGGATATATAGTTTTAACAAATTCGGTTCCGGAGGCATAACGGGCTTTTTGGGCCATAGTTTGTTGCGTACGTTCATCTATCTAGCCTATCTATTCTAACCTAGCCTACCTATATATATACAGCTATAAACCCTAGTCTCTATTCTTTTGTTGTACGTTCATTTCTTCACTCTTCTCTCTCCCCCAAATGTATACATCTCAGATCCAATTTCAAATTTGCAAATCAAAGTGAAAATTCAAAGTCTTCAGAAAATTCCCAAAAAATTATATGTCGTAGATTTCTTCAATACGAATTTATATGTGACATCTGTTTTTGCAATCGATGCTCGAATCGTCCTGGAAACTCAGTCAAAGGCCAAAAACTCGAAACCCTAAGGCTAGATTTGGGCGTTTTTGATTTCGGGTTCAATCGACGAAATTGGTTGAGGGGTTTGGTAGCAATCGCTGTGGGGAGTAGATCGATGGTGGTTGCAGCTTGTATTGTGGTCAGGGGCGCTAGAATTTGGCCGATTAGGGTTTCGAAACCCTAACCACTAGTGGCGGCGGCGGGCACTAGGGGGTGCCGCACCCCTGGCGGTCTAAAGAGGAGGTGGAGGCGGTATCCCTGGTGGCATCGACGTGGCGAATTGAAGGTCGTGGTGGTCTCAATGTCATGGTCAACGGCGAAGGAAGGCTGCTCCGTGTGTGAGGGATGCGTGAGGAAGCTGAGTGGTTTCACGCGTGAGAAGAAGGTAGACGTGGCAACATTATGCAAGTTTAACATTTGTTAATTTATTTTGTTTACCAATCGTTTTTCCATCATAACTTTTTCATACGACATCGGATTCACATGATTTTTTTTGCGTTAGGATCGTAATTTAATTCCAGATCTGATGACGCTGGTTTGGACAGATTTGGAGACCGTCAAATTTTTGAGTTTAAATCGAATTTAAATTCGATTTAAATTCGGAAGGTGAGTGTTTTAACCCACTCACAATTACTAGAAGCTTTTATGTTTGTTAAATAAATTTTAGAAATGAATAGAAATTTATTTATGAGCTTTTGGCATGTTATTTCATCCATATCTGTTGAATTGCATTTATTGAATTTAGCTATTAATTAAATTGATTAATTGCGTATTAATTTGCTGTTAGGAATTTTGTTTGCATATGAAATGCTAGTTAACAGTTATATGAATTATCTCTAAATATAAATGGTTAGATTAATAGTTGAAATTTAATTTGAATAAACTGACAGTTATTACCCGTTGCATATTATCGAACTAATATTGTTATTGATTGATATGGGTTGATAGTGATTGATATTGATTGATGGTTGAAATTGGGTGATGGTTGTGTTGTTGAATGGATGACTTATGTGGATATCATTAACTGCCAGTTAGCATGCATTTTACATTTTCGGGATTGTGGTTTGAAATGATAAAACCGCAAAGTTTTATTTTTAAATTGCGGATTGAAATGACAAATATCCGTATCACTTGACCATAGGATAGAAAATTATATACAGGCACCGCGGTCTATATATAACTATTTTAATGTGATTTCTATGGTTTGGATTGAATACGGTTTATAAATCTTAAATTTTATATTGTATAAATATTTTATTCCATATTTATATACCTATGAAGTTAAAATTTAGGAATTTAAAAGGTGGATAAATTTCTTTATTGAAATGGAAGAAATTTAGAAAATGGAGTTGGTAAATTTATATCCTATGTTTAAATGTAAAGTTGGAAATTTTAAGATATGATATTTGAAATTGGATTTTCCCAAAATAAATAGAAATGGATATTCTAGTAAAAATTTGAATTGGAAAATTTATATATATATATTTTACTAGAAATTGAAGTTTTATTAATTATGGATTTTATGTGAATGGTCAAGATTAATTAATAGAATATTGATTTTGAAAGGATAAAAATCCAACTTTAGTTGAAATATTAATGCTCAAAAATGGATATAAATATATATAAAATTGAAATAGTTTTGGGACTTGAGGTAATATTTTGGATTTTGGTTTAACTTTAAAAGAAGAAATATTTGGAAAGCCGTGTAATTTATTTCTTTATAAAGCAACAGTAAAGTTAAACCTTTTTAATTCGCATACCGTTGAATATCCAAACCATTTGAGTTTAAAGGTTATGGTTTGAAATTATGGATTTCCAAAAATATTAAGCTTTGAAAATATTCGATTTTCAGATATTATGAAGCTAAAGCCTTTTAATTTTTGGAAAGGAATTATATTTGGAATAAGTGGTAAAATATGGTTTTGGGTTTTGGAATGATATCGTAATATTATGGTTTTGAAATGGATTATATTCTGGTTTTAAAGTATAAACTGTTTTAAATAACCGCGGTGTTATAATAACGATGGGTTGGCAAAGAGACCGGGATCGGATATGGACATACTCTCTGTCGATACCGAAAACCACTTTGACTAACCGTGTACGCGGTGGAGATTCCAGAATGAAGTAGGTTGGTGGCGACGATTCCTGTAAGGTAAATACGTGGACCCGACTCCCGTGAGTTGGCATAAGGTGGCTAAAACAGGAGCGATCGACGAGTTAATGAGGTCATTCCTCTGATCGGACACTCCTCTTCGATATTATACTATGACTTTGGATTGATTCAGTGGCCACTTCTATTTTTTTGATTTGGGGAGTTGTTTCGAGGTGGGCGGTTGCTGCGGCTTCGCGTTACCATCGGCCCGGAAGCGTAATTGGTATATCTACCCTGGCATTGCCTAGTTGTGCCGTGTCACCTACCCTATCGCGCCTTGTACGAGTTTGGTTTTCTCCCGTAGCCCGTGTGGTATCCTCTAGTGGCTTCCCGATCAGGAGGGACTATGATATTGGACGGACTACTGGGACTATTATGTGTTAAGGGCTATATGGGTAACCCCTTAACGCTATTAAAAAGTAAGTTTATTTTATAAATAGACACTATTATAATAGCGCAATATACTACATAGTAAATAGTTTAACGGATCCTTAGGAGATGTAAATCCCGAAAATCTCTTGAGTTACTGTACTCATATTTATTTCTGTTTATTTAACTCACATAAGATATTCTAGTCTGACTCGGGTGTTTTTGTCTTTTCAAATTCGCTCGGGTCAGTCCGAGCATTTCAGGATAGCAGATTTAGCTTGGAGGACGAAGACGAAGATTCAGCATTATTTATATATAGTATTGCACCACACACTCTTTATATTCCGCTGCATTGTTGTATTGGTATGTGTGACTCTGATGTTCATTGTATAAGTGAAATAACTATTTTGTAAACTGTTTTGAATTGTATATTTATTATTATATTTTATCCTTCCGCTGTGAGATTCTATTTTGTTTTATTTCTTCTTTGTTTTTTCTTATTTACCCCCATAACAATCCGCCCTTGCGTATGCTTTGAATCGAATACCATGTCATCTGATATTTATAGCTAGACTGATCCATTTATTATTTTCTTAAATAATACTCGGGTCAGGCCGAGATGTTACAGGTGCTTCTGCTTAACTTCTTCCCGGGATTTGCTACTCTGACTTTTGGCTAACTATTTAGATTAGCTGTTTTTGTTGTATACACTTGAGATATAGACTCATAGTTGTATTCTTTTGTATTATTGTAGATCTTTTTGACCACTACTCTAATGTACACTTTCATGTGTTAGTTATATATTCATATCTTCTTCCGCCTTTGTGATATGGATGTCTATGACTGATTTGTGTTATGCTTATTCCTATGTTTGTTTCCGAAGATTATTTATAGCCACCGTGTGATAAGCAATCACATGGATGGTCGCTCCTCAACAGCCTTATTCTCCATGCTAGTTGACAGCACTACACCGTAGTATTCTTGGCTAGCGTGGGTATTGAGGTGGGGCGTCACAGCTTGGTATCAGAGCCAAACTTCGGAACAATGTAGAACAACTTAACAAGGATCATCGTCCTAAGTCCACCTTAGGAGTTATGTCTTAGGATTAATTCGAGTCGTCGTACCGATTCATCCTATATCCTTTATGATTCCTTGTTTTATCTAGCAAGATTGCTTGATATTCATTAGTGAATAATCTTCTTCTTTCTCTTCTTTCTTTCTTAAGGAAGAGAAATGGTTAGACCTGGTCGTTCCAGAGCTGGACCATCTAGTGCTCCACCCCAAGATGGAGTTTTTATGACTACCCAGCAACTTCTTGACCTTGTCACGAATGCTCAAGCAGCTGGTTCTAATCCGGAACCTACTCACCCTAAATCTGGGTTTGCACGTTTGTGCAATGATTACACCAACCTGGGTGGGAAGCCATTTAAAGGTTCTGAAACTATCATCGAGGTCCAGGCTTGGTTGAGGACCTGCGATCGAATCTTCATTCGCATGAATCTCGTCGATCTTCACCGTGTTTAGGTGGCTTCCAGTATGCTCCAAGAGAGAGCATTGGACTGGTATGAACTTCTTATTTCTGAAGTCAACGAAGCGGACCTTACCTGGGAGCAATTCCGGACACGCTTCGAGTTAAAATTTGTACCAGAAGCAGAGAAGGTAACTTTGGCTCGACGCTTTATAGACCTTGTTCAAGGTGAGTCCTCTGTGACTGATTACGTCGCAGCCTTTGAGTCGCTTTCCAAATATGGGGTTGAATACATCAACACCCCATTGAAGAAGAACCAGAGGTTCGTTTATGGCTTAAACAAAATCCTCAAGAAGCCATTACTTCTAAAGTTATAAGTTCCTTTCGACCAACTTATAGATATCGCTCTTCGTTTGGAAGAGGCTGATAAAGAAAGTGATGTTGAAGTAGTAGCTTCCAAACCCAACTTCAACAACAAAAAGAGGCCCGGTAAATTCAAAGGCCCTTATCCCAACAAAAAGGGTAAGCAAGCAACCCCTGCGGCAAAGTCTCCTTCTCCTAGTGGTGCGAGATGCTTCAACTGTGGATCTGGTGATCATTTTGCGAATAAGTGCTCTAAGCCTAAATCTTGTCGCTATTGTAAGAGCCCGGATCGCTATTGTAAGAGCCCGGATCATTACATACATCAATGCCTCAAACATGAAGGCAAGAAGGAAGGAAAGTTGAATGTGGCTTAAGCCCCTGGCAACACATCTCGTGGCCAAGGTATTTCTCACTCCATTCTTGATGGTATTATTTTATTTCATGATCAACCTATTAGAGTTCTCTTTGATACGGGTGCATCCCATTCTTTTATATCAAAGGAACCGGTAGACACTATTTCCTTAAGTGTTACTGCATTAATGACTTCTTTAAAAATTGTGAATCCTGTTGGTGGATCCGCAACTCTTAGTTTGCCTTGTAAAGATGTGGAGATTGTTTTATGCGATTTTTCCTTCCTAGCCGATTTGCATGTTATGCGTTACTTAGGCTTTGGAATGATATTGGTTATGGACTGGCTTAACCGTTATGAAGCTCATATCCTATGTCCTGAGCGGACTATTTATCTCCGACATCCGCAATCTGTAAATCAAATTTCTATTATTCTTAAAGATTCGGATTCTTCTTTGACTGCATCTTTATATTCTTTAAATCCTCGAGACGATGATGATGATGAGGAGGAAGACGTCATTTCTCGAATTCACGTTGTCCGTGAATTTTCCGACATATTCAAGCCCGTTTTAGGTTTACCACCTAAGCGAGCAATTGAGTTCAGAATTAATCTTACCTCTGAAGCTCAACCTATTACTCGTCCTCCTTATCGCATGTCCAATAAGGAAAATGAAGAGATGCGCAAACAATTATCCGAATTGGAGACGAAGCAATTTATTCGCTCTAGTTCCTCGCCTTGGGGAGCCTCGGCTATTTTCGTAAAGAAATCTGATGGTACTCTTAGGCTCTGCGTTGATTATCGCAAGCTTAACGATCTTACTATTAAAAATAAATATCCTTTACCTCGGATTGATGATCTATTCGATCAGCTTAGTGGTGCTAAGGTCTTTTCACAATTGGACTTGGCTACCGGTTTTCATCAGCTTCGTATTGCTAAGGATAGTATTCCTTTGACATTGTTCCGTACTCGTTATGGATCTTATGAATGGCTTGTTATGCCATTCGGGTTAACGAATGCTCCAGCTTATTTCGTTGACCTCATGAATCGACTTTTCAAAGATTTCCTCGATCGGTTTGTTCTCATATTCATTGATGATATTCTTGTGTATTCAAAAACCGAGGAGGAACATGAGAAACATCTTCGGATTGTATTGGAAACTCTTAGGAGTAATCAACTAAAGGCGAAATTTTCTAAATGCCACTTTTGGCGATCTCGTATGAAGTTTCTCGGTCATATTATTTCCGAATCCGGAATTTCCGTGGATCCTTCATAGATTGAAGCGATTTAAGATTGGAAGAGATCGGAGAGTGTGACAGAGATTCGTAGTTTTCTCGGATTGGCGGGTTATTACCGTCGTTTCATTAAAGACTTTTCTAAGATTGTCGTGCCTCTTACTGGCTTGACTAAGAAGGGAGTTAAATACATTTGGTCGGACAAATGTGAAGCCTCTTTTCAGAAATTGAAAGAACTCCTTTCCGATGCTCCTATTCTTGTTATTCCCGAAGGGAATCAAGATTTTTTTGTTTATACTGATGCTAGTCACGTTGGTTTGCGTGCCGTTCTTATGCAAAAAGAACGTGTTATTGCTTATGCTTCTAGGCAATTGAAGCCGGCCGAGACTAGATATGCCACACATGATTTAGAACTTGCGGCTATTGTTTTCGCCGTTCGAATGTGACGTCATTATCTATTGGGAGAGAAATTTATTCTTTACACGGATCATAAGTCTTTGAAATATTTATTTTCTCAAAAGGAACTTAATTTGCGTCAACAGCGTTGGCTCGAGTTCCTTGCACCTTATGATCTTGATATTCTTTATACCCCCGGTAAGGGTAATCGTGTCGCCGATGCTCTTAGCCGTAAACAACAAGCAGTTGTTTCTATGATGATATCTGAATGGAACGATCTCGAGATTATATTCACTTGTGAGATTCGAGAGCGTATATCCAATTTATGCTCATCACTTGTTTTATGTAGCCTTGAGGCTCATCCTTCTCTTTTAGACCGCATTCTTGAAGCTCAAGGGCTAGATCCTGAATTGGCTCTTCTTGGCCAAAATGTTAAGGATAAAATTGATATTGAAGGTTTGAAAGACTTTGATATTGATTCTCGTGGCGGCATTCGAAAATTTGGTAGACTTATCGTACCAAATATTGGTGATCTTCGTAAAGATATTTTAGAGGATTCCCATCGTTCCAAATTCACCATTCATCCCGGTAGTAGTAAAATGTACGCTGATATGAAGCGACTTTATTATTGGGAGGGGATGAAATCTGATATTTCTAACTTTGTTAAGTGTTGCATGACTTGCCAACTTGTCAAGGCCGAACATCAAAGGCCTGGTGGGTTATTGCAACCTTTAGAAATTCCAATTTGGAAGTGGGACCAAATTTCCATGGATTTTATAGATTGCCTTCCCCGTTCTCGTTCGGGTCATGATAGCTTATGGGTGATCGTTGATAGACTTACTAAATCCGCCCATTTTATTCCCGTTCGGTCTAACTGAACCGTTCTTCTTTTGGCCAAACTCTTCATCAAAGAAATTGTTAAATTCCATGGAGTTCCTATTTCTATTGTTAGCGATCGAGATCCATTGTTTAGTAGTGGATTTTGGAAGAGTCTTCAAAAATCTTTAGGAACGAAGCTTAATTTTAGCACTCCTTATCACCCCCAGTCCGATGGACAAACAGAGCGTGTGAATCAAACTCTTGAAGATCTTCTTCGTGCTTGTGTGCTCGATTTTGGTGGAAGTTGGGAAGATCATATTTCACTTGTTGAATTTTCCTATAATAATAGCTTCCAATCTAGTATTGGTATGGCACCTTTCGAGGCACTCTATGGAAGGCCATGTCGATCTCCTTCTTGTTGGCTTGAGGCCGGTGAGAAGCTGGTTTTAGGTCCAGACTTTATTCGTGATTCCACAGAGAAGATTGAACTTATTCGACATAGGATGAAAGAAGCCCAGAGTAGACAAAAATCCTATGCCGATAATCGAAGAAGGAAATTAGAATTTTCTGTTGGAGATTCTGTTTTTATTCGTGTTTCACCTATGAAAGGTGTTGTACGTTTCAGTCGATCGGGAAAATTAGCGCCTCGATATATTGGGCCATTTCCTATCACTGAACGTATTGGTTCCATGACTTATCGCCTTGCATTACCAGCTCAGTTTTCCGCCATGCATGACGTGTTTCACGTTTCTCAATTGCGGAAATGCCTTCGGGATTCCGATTCTATTCTTGAGCCTGGTATTGTAGAAGAAATTAAAGTTTCGCCGAATTTAACTTATGAGCAGCATCCTATTCGAATTATTGCTTTGGAGGTCAAACGACTTCGAAATAAAGATGTTCCACTTGTGAAGGTCCAATGGTCCTCAAATCCTAAGGATTGCTCTTGGGAATCCAGAGAATTCATCGAGCGAACACATCCGGACTTACTTCCTCATGCTCTTTGAGGTGAACTTCTTATTCCAAGTTTCTGTTGTGTTATCATGCTTTTATGGTTGTTACTTTTTATTTCCATCTTATATATTGCGAGGATGCAATTTCTTTAAGGAGGGGAGTCTATAACAACCCGCATATTTATCGATTTTATATTTAAATATTTTATCGTTAATCGAATTTTGGTCCGAAAAGCTACTTTTTGCAAACGGTCAAATTAGGACTCGAGACCATTTTCATTGAGTTCAAAATGACGTTTGCAATCTTTTTAAGTATAAACTTTGTTATGTTTGGGGTTAGTGGAATTTCACTAACTTTTCCCGCTTTGGACTTAGGGTTGGTTTAGCCTATTAAACCTAAGTTCCAGCCCCTTCTCCTCATCTCTTCATAAATTCCTACCTAACTCTAGTTTTAGCATTAATGGTGAGTGGAAAGGGAAATTAAAATTCCAAGCCCAAGTTCATTAGCAAATTCAACATCCAACTCCAAAATCAAAGTGAAGACATTGGATTCAAGCTTCTTGTGTTGAGATTGAAGTGGATTGATTCTTGCTTTACTTTGGTCTTCATTTTCATTGATTTTTGGTGCAAAGGTAAGATTTTTATCTCACATTCTTGTCTATAACTATCACGGATGTTTGGGAATGATTTCCTATCACTTTAGTATGTACATTTGCATTTGGTTTGGATTGGATTGGCGAAAAACTCCAATTTTTAGCGTTTTGGTGAATTTTCTGCATTTAGGTCGTTCTGGCCATTTGTGCGTGTTCGGAGTTAGATTTGCTCGCGAGCTAACGCCATAGGTCGCTCGCGAGCTAACGCCTTAGGTCGCTCGCGTGTTAACGCATTAGGTCGCATGGCTTGTTTAACATTAAGTCGCTTTGGCCACTAGGTCGCTCTGCTTTTCTCCGTTAGGTCGTTACCATGTAGGTCGCGACATATGTTAACTCGTTTGGGCTTTAGGTCCTTGGCCTTCGTTCCTTTTTAGGTCGTAAGCCCCTAGGTCGTTTCTCCCTTACTCCACTAGGTCGCATACCCCGTTTAGGTCGCTTGACCTTGCTCTCCTTTAGGTCGCTCGGCCTCTATGTGGTTAGGTCGTTGACCCCCTT
Source organism: Allium cepa (assembly GCA_030765085.1). Lineage (NCBI taxonomy): Eukaryota > Viridiplantae > Streptophyta > Magnoliopsida > Asparagales > Amaryllidaceae > Allium > Allium cepa. The sequence continues at coordinate 969,701,557 of CM060935.1, forward strand.
TAGGTCGCAGGACCATGACTCCAGTTAGGTCGTTCGCCCCTTTTGCTCCGTTAGGTCGCGACCGAGTTAGGTCGTTGACCACATTAGGTCGTGTACTTAGGTCGCGAACACCCCCTAAGTCGTAACCACTCGGTCGTTTGACATGTTTCCTCACTTAGGTCGCGAGCAGTTAGGTCGTTAGGCCTTGTTTGAGACTTTAGCTCGCTTATCTCTGTTAACTCGCGAACACCTCTAGATCGCAACCACTAGGTCGCTTGACCCCTTAGACCCCTAGGTCGCAACCATTAGGTCGCTCGATCCTATCCTCCCTTCACTAGGTCGTACCGTTTTGGACGTGGCGCTGGCCCCTGGACCCCCGCGACCTGACCGGGCAGGTCGAACCCCGTAGCGGGGGTGTTGCCCCCGCACCCCCACCTTAGGAGGTTGTCACCCCCCTGGACCCCCCTCCGTAGGGGATCTTATCTGAAAAACATTCAACGGAACTTGCTTTGTTGAGATGATGAGTTGACCATTCTTCGAGACAAACTATCTTTGGCTTCTCGGTCGATTTTATAGTATCATGGCCTTGCTAAAAAGGCGGGATAACAACTTTAGAAATATGAAGGTTTCGATACTAGTAGTAAATATCAAAAATCTTTCAACAAAATGATTTCAACTCTATTTTCAATAACAAAGCTCTTTTCTTAAACCGTTTTCCAATCTACTAGTATATACAAACCTTTACCTCACTCGGATGAGAAATCTAATTAAACGGCTAAGTAAAACAAGTGGTATGAAACGCTTGCGTTCAATTCGTCGGTTAATTTTTGGACTTGTTCGATTGAACCTCTTGTGACAACTTTTTAGTGAAGATTTACAGTTTGTTCGTAAATATTTAAGTTAAGCAAGTGGTTATGGGACACGAAGATAAACTTTTATATTTACTAGCTTAGTGTAATTGACACTTCTCGTTGATCATGACGATCATTTTATGATTTAGACTAGTAATTGTGCGATGTCTCTTTGTTTGCAAGGTTAGACTAGACCTCATGGGTGTGATTCTGACTCACACATATCTCTTTGTCCGCAAGGTTAGTCTAGACACCATTTGTGTGATTCCACTCACACATACTATTTTGCTTTTTGGTAAGCCTAGACCTCATCTGGGTGATTCCGACTCACCCATATGGGGTAGCTCCCCATGGTCTTCGGACCGTCATGTGATAGGCCTCTTTCCCTTTTCTGTGATTTCTGGATTTCTTGTGTTGATTTCTGGAATTTATGCCATTGACTTGTTATGAGTACAAGTTTAGGGTATGATGCCCTCTTTGGATCTTTGAGAAGATTCTTGTGATATTGATTTATCTCTTATTGATTGATCTTCTGTTGATCATCATTTGCATACTTATAATAGTATGTCAGTATGGATATTTTATGTTTATGCCATATCTTTTATTTTATACCATGTCATCTGATATTAATAGCTAGACTGTTCCGTTTATTATTTTCTTAAATAATACTCGGTTAAGGCCGAGATGTTACAGGTGCTTCTGCGTGACTTCTTCCCGGGATTTGCTACTCTGACTTTTGACTAACTATTTAGATTAGCAGTTTTTGTTGTATACACTTGAGATATAGACTCATAGTTGTATTCTTTTGTATTATTGTGTATCTTTTTGACCACTACTCTGATGTACACTTTCATGTGTTAGTTATATATTCATATCTTCTTCCGCCTTTGTGATATGGATGTCTGTGACTGATTTGTGTTATGCTTATTCCTATGTTTGTTTCCGAAGATTATTTATAGCCACCGTGTGATAAGCAATCACATGGATGGTCGCTCCTCAACAGTCTTATTCTCCGTGTTAGTTGACAGCACTACACCGTAGTGTTCTTGGCTAGCGTGGGTATTGAGGTGGGGCGTCACAAGCGCACTTAGTAGTTTATTTTTCATTCAGTATAATTTAAAGTTTTTAAACCCGAACAACTATTTTTTTTGTTTGATATGAATGGATGATTGATTTGTATTGATTTTATGTGATGATTGTATGCCTTGTTGCAAGTGATTGTTGGTTATATTGGTTTATTTGTTAGTGGGTGAAACAACTTGAATATTTTGTTTTATGTAAGTATTAACTCCTTTTGGATTATATAAGTGAAATACAGGTTATGGAAGCAATTGCTACTGCTTTTGGTTTCATAATTAAGCGTTGTTTGCCCGACAAATAGGTACGTTTTCAGATTATGGTTTTATAGCGCTATTATATTATTTTTCCTATGTTAGGATATATTATTTGGAAATATATGTTATATATTGTTATATTTGATATTATATTTTCTCCCGAACCTCTCCGTACAAAGAAGACTGCCGGAATTTTCCGTAAATTTTGGACTTAGAAAATTTTTGAAAATGTTTTCCAAACTTTATTAATTTAAGTATAAAAAGATATAATGGTTATAATTTGGCATATTTTATTTAAATTAATTTATTTTGTAAATTTATTTGTTTATAAATTTAATATTTTAAGTAAGATATATTGATTCTTAATTCTTATTTTCCTTTCATTTCCTTTTCGGGGACGAAAAGCATTGAGTGGGGGAAAGTGTAATGACCCATAAATTTTCAATAATTAAATTTGTTGATTTAATAAGATTTTTGACAATTAAATATGGAATAAATAAAAATTTGAAATTTGTTAATGAATTAGTAAAGGAAATGAGATGTAATGATGTTAATTTTATTCATAATATAATAATAGGTTGAATAAAAAGATGGAAATTCAAGATTTATTAATTCATTGGAATTTAAATTTAATAATTGGATTAATTGCAAATAATTGAAATTTAATATTTAGATATTACGTTAATGGAAATTAAGTTGAAAATTGAGAATATTATGTAATAAATCATGAACTAATGTTGATTTCATCCATTCGATAATGATAGATTAAATAATAGGATGAAAGGTCAAATTAAATGGATTTTTGGAATTTTAATTTATAATTTCTAAATTTAATGAAATTGAAATTAAACACTGAAATTGATGAATGAATCAACGTTAAATTGACATCTAAATTTTTTTAAATTAGTGTAAATGATTAAAAAATTTAGAAATGATAAAAATTGTCAATTATAGAATTGAAACTGAAAATTTGATTTAATTAATTAATTTGTAATTTTTTAATTAATGTAGAAATAGCCATTTTCGTCACTGACTCAGATTTCGATGAAACCAGTTTCATCGGATCCATAATGGTGAATTATTGAAGGATTTCAAGTTTCGTAGCGATCGGACTTGTCGTTTCATCGTACGGGCTCGAAACGCCTAAAAAATCAATGAAATTGAAATCAATTGAAATCAATTTAAAATAACTTTATTTTAGCATAACTTCTTCATACGATGGAATTTGGAATTGAAACCTATTCCATTGCGTTTAAAATATTTAAAAACATCTATTTTGATATATGGGTTGATCCAATTTCGTTCCGGAGTCAGAACGGGCTTTTCGGGCCATTTATCGTTCAGCGTGTGAACCAATCTTTTCCATTCATCTCCATTTCTGACCTACCTATATATACCTCGTTATAAACCCTAACCTATTTCTTATTCTTCATTTCTATACGTACAATTCTATTTTCTTCTCCTCTTTCAATGGCGGACAGAACCCTAAATTTCAATTGCAATTTCAAATAAAATTCAAAGCCAAAAATTCAATCTCCACAAACTACATCAAATTTTATATGGATTTGAAGTTATCGATGAGCGCAAGTCAAATCCGTGCTTCGTTTTTCATTTTGATTCATCGTTTGATCAGTAATCATTGGAGAATTCTCGGTCGTTCATCGAGTCGTGATGAATTGTGACCGATCGGTGGCGGCTGCATTGATTTCTGCGTCTGGAGGTGCGCCGGGGGCTTGGTCGTAGAGGCCGTCGATGGCTGGAGCGCAGCCGCGTGGGCCAGCGGCGGCGGCAGCAACAATCGTGAGGTGGTTGGACTGCATGCATGAATGCGCTGTGATACTCGCGGTCAATTTCAGGGAGAGAGAGGTAGTGACGTGTTAATTATATTATTATTTTATTGATTTTATAATAATTCGTATAACTTCTAATTCGAATATCTTTCACATACGAGGTCCGTTTTACGTGCGAATTTCTCCGCTAGGATCGTAATAAAATTCCGGACATTTTGACATTGGTTTGGACGGATTCTGAGAATGTTCAATTTTTGGGTTTAAATTGGATTTAAATTCAATTTAAATTCAAAAGTGAGTGTTTTAACCCACTCACAACTTCTAAAATTTCTTATGTGTGTTAAATTAATTTCTTATGTGATTAGAAATTTATTTATGGTTGTTTGGTACATTTTTATCATCATTCCAGTTAAATTGAATTTATCAAATTAAATTGTTATTTAATTTATTATTGCATATAAACTACCAGTTACATTGTTATTTAATTTATTATTGAACATAAACTGCCAGTAAACACCTGTTATTTATTATCTGTTCTATATTGATGTTATTGTTCGAATTGGATGATGATTGTGGTAAATGGTTGATGATTGATATTGGATGAATGGATGTCGTATTTTATATTGTTATAAACTGTAAGTTGTTATTCATTTTTATTTCATTCGGAATTGCGGTTTGAAATGATATATAATCGTATTTTTATTTTAAGTTAAGGATTGAAATGATAAATATATCTTTATCACTTGACCATAGAATAGAAAATTATATACAGATACCACGGTGTATATATAAAAATAATTTGAAATGATTTCTATGGTTTTATAAAGAAATATATGGGTTATGTAATTATTGATTTTTGAAGTTATATAAATGTTATTTTATTATTGATTTTAGCTATGTAAAATTTTGTTTTGAAATATAAAATAAGTTAAATAATAAAGTTTGATTGTTTTATATAATATGATTAAGTATATGTTTAAAGTTATGTTGTATATATGGTTTATATTGACTTAAATAAATTTGAGGTTGGAAGATAAATACGAAAATGATTTGAATTAAGTTATTTAAGAATTATACTCGAATAAATTTGATTTGGAATTTAGATAAAAATTGATATTTTAAAGGGCATGATTTTTATAACTTGATTTTGGTTTAGAGCGATTTAAATGAATATTTCACGTATAATTAAATTTAAGGAAATATTCAGTTATTTGAAATTTGGGTTATATTTAAATTTTAATGGATTTATAATGTAAATTATTTCAAAACCAAATAATAGAAATTGAATTGTCAAATTGAAGTTTCCAAACTTAGTTTTAAAATGGTTGAATACTTAAAGTTTGAAATATATTGAATTTGAAATGGTTTTGAAAACGACATAATTTGGGAAAGTTTATTCGGAAACTGAGTTGAATTAAAATTCGTGATTTGGGATTTGGTTAAATTAAAATCTAGAAATTCGAGTTGTTTGGAATTGATTTGCGAAATTTAGGAAGCTATTTTATTACATATAGTATTCTAATATTTTAAACCGTTTAAGTGGTGGATGTGATGTTTCAAAGTTATTAGTTTCAAGACATTATACTTTGAAAGTGTTATATTCCAGTGTTTTGATTTCGAAATGGTATAATTTTGAAGTGTTATAATTTTAGAAAGGATATATATTGAAATGAAAATGATATCGCATTGATTTGGTTTTGTAAGGGGCAAGGATATTTGGTTTTAAAGGTATAAATTATTTTGAAATGACCGCGGTGTTATAATAACGTTTGGTTGTTAAAGAGACCGAGATCGGAAGTTGTCATACTCTCTGCCAATTCCGAAAACCACTTTAACAACCGTGTACGCGGTGGAGATTCTAGAATGAAGTAAGATGGCGGCGGCGTTTCCTTTGAGGTAAATACGTGGACCCGACTCCCGTGAGTTGGCATAAGGTGGCTAAAACAGGAGCGATTCTCGGGTGAGTGAGGTAGCCCCTCTTATCGTACACACTCCTTCGATACCATTCTATTACTTTGTGATTGTTTTGGGTCCTTTGATTTTTGGGGGTGTGTCTCAAGGTGGACGGTAGCTGCACGCTATGCATCACTACCATCCCGGATAGCAATTGGTATATCTACCCTGGCATTGTCTTGTGTGCCGTGTCACCTACCCTAGTGAGCTTTACTACGAGTTTGATTTGTGTCGTACCTATGGAGTATCTTCTCGTAGTCTCCCGATCAGGAGATATGCATGTACTGTATAGACTACTGGCATTATTACGTGTTAAGAGCTATATGGGTAACCCCTTGACGCAATTTTAAAGTAAGTTTATTTTCCTAATGGACATTATTATAATAGCGTATATTACTACATAGTAAATAGTTTAACGGATCCTTAGGAGATGTGAATCTCGAGCATCTCTTAAGTTACTGCCCTCATGTCAGACACTGGATAGTAGATGTCAAATCCCATAAACATCTCTGATGCCGTTCCACTCATATTATTTATCGTTGATTTAACTTACATAAGAACTTTTAGTTCTGACTCGAGTGTTTTTTCTTTTCAATTCGCTCGGGTCAGTCTGAGCATTTCAGGATTCGAAGACTTTATTTCTGGAGGACGAAGACGAAGATTTTATTACTATTACTTATTATATTCCACTGCATCACATTGTTCCGCGGCATTGTTATTTTTTATTCTCTGGTATGTGTAACTCTGATATGTATTGTATAAGTATAATCAAATGTTTTGTAAAACAGCTTCATCAGTTGTTATTTGATTATTATATTTTGTCGTTCCGCTGCAAGATTCTTTTTTTTTATTTCCTTCTCTGCTTTTCTTATTCACCCCAATAACAATTCGTCCCTTTATATGGTTTGAGTCTGACGTGTGTGGTTTATCCTTGATTTAAAGCATACAAAAAGGTGGGATGTTACAATGCAGCATAATCTAAACGTGCTTCATCGGTAACTTTCGATTGCAAGTAAGAATTATCCCACAATACATAGTATTTTTCCAACCACAAAACTTCAGTCTGCATAGCCTGCATTTCAAGAGCATGTTCAATTGCCATACAACATGTTGGAGGATCAATCCATTCGAAGAAATTATAATAGGAGGAAACTTTAAGCATCACTTTATGCTCTGAATACCGAGGGCATCTGCAGAATCGACGACTTGCATTTTTATATTTCTCCACACTATCACTTCAACTGAAAATTCATAGTAACATATTTTTATTGAGGCTGTTCTCCTATACGTAACTCTTTTCTTCGATTTGTATAGACCCACCAACACAATGACCTTCGACTCATGCTTTGTCGGTTCGTAGAAACATAATTAACGTGGTCTATAACTAACTTCATATCAGCATAAACTTCTTTTTCTCGGTTTACCTCCATTGCCTTGCATTTCAGGTACTACATTATTGTTCAAGGTTTTTTCAGTAAATTGAGTTTCGAGTACAAAATCAATGTCATCGATGTTAAAATCAAACTCGAAATCGCCACAGATTTAACCAATGACTCATCATCAATTTTCTAATCATCCATAGAAACTAATAAACAAAGAAATTAATTACAAAATTTAACATTAAATTCATAAAGATTGATAATAAATGTAATTGTTGTGAATTACCTGAAATGCTTAGAAGCGAATCTACAAAATAATACGATTTAGGTGCAAATGAATGGGATTGCAATCAAGGAGAATTTTGATGTTGAGTTATCTGTATTTTAATACTCTCCCGTAAAATGATTATGGTCAAGGATAATATTTTAGTATGAGCAATATCAAACTAAAACAACATTTAAAAAATTCAATAATAAACAAATAATTGTAACTATTAGAAACATTATTAAAAGTAATGTTAAATGCATTTCAATGTGATAATTCATTATACCGAAATTGGAAAAAAGAAGTATAACAATGTGATACTTCTTATTACTTGAACAGATTATGTTGCAGACAGGTAACATAAAACCGATCGACAATAAACGTTGACCTAAAAATAAAACAAAATAATGCTAAAATGGAACATATTGATTCGAAAATATAGCAAGGAATAGAAAATTATCACAACTCGTTTGGTTAACGCTATTTATTTATATTGGATAAAAAGCAAGTAATAAATGGACGCGGGTAAAAAGAAGACCGCGTCAAATGAAAGAGCGTAAAATAAAAGGGAGAATGAGGTGTGTTTAGCGCCATCTTTATTAATTTGATTGTTAAGACTTTTAAATTATACCAAATTGAGAAATAAAACAAGAATCTCATAACTTAAAACATAGTACTATCAGCGTAATCTCCTATGTTAATTGAAGAGATTCTTGTTGCGCGTGCAATTCCAGTGATATATGATTTTTGTCAACTTGATTAATATGAAGCAATATCAACCAATTTATTTGATTTTTTTCTTTTCTAAATTAATTGAAGTTGGTTGTGCCCAAAGCAAGTAGTGAACCTTGCAATACACTAACTAAAAACAAGAAATACCTAGATATTGCTATTTTCTAGTTTATAATCCGAAAAAATGTTACAAAAGGGTGTTGCCACTTAAAGTTTCGCTTTATAAAATTTGTATATGCTTATATATGCATGCATGCATATGTACATATGAGTGTCCAATGACACCATTTTTTGTAGCATCCCACTAGCCCTTTGATTTTCACTACACGTTCCGATCTAAATAATGGTTGCTTCCCCCTTTTCCACATCATACAATTATTTAAATCGGAATCAATGTAGTGGAAATCAGGATGCTACAAAAACATGGATGTTATTGAACGCTCCTCATACACACGTTTACCTACAATATATTTTTGAAAAAAAAATTGTCTAAACAAAGTTTTCTATTTACAATATTAACTTTTGGTATTGCATGTAACAAAAGAAATTTACTTTTCATTATCTGTTCTTCTCGCTTTTTATCTTCAACTTAATATACATACACATACATATATGTGTATCTATATAATTCAAATATTTCATCTTGGCCAAACTCTTTTGCAATACCCGAAAAGTACTTAGCTTTGATTATTTGAAATAATTAAATTGTCATTTTTTAAGAATAAGAGTGATACTGCAATCAATTAGGGCATTTTGTTGTCCCGAAATTTCAAACTCGTGACCTTTAGGACTACAGCCTGAAGCGTTGTTCGGGACGGACTTTCTATCGATTAAAAAACCATCGAATTATATCGTTATAAAAACCGCAATCGCACAACGTACAATCATAGTATGTATGCAAGGACGGGGCGATCCCACAAGGAACAAAATTTCAAAATTACTCAATCAAATTATCCCAAACATTTGAAATTATGTTAACTAAAAATAATTAAAAACAAAAGAAAAATGGAATTTAAATTATGAGATTAGAAAGCAATTTAGATGCAAATCTCTTCTCATGATCATACAAATCAATACAAAATGAATTTACGAACTCTCTTTTTAAATCACTTGTGATTAATTAATGTATTTATTATAAGTATAGCCTAATTGTGATATTGACTACCACAACTTAAACCCTCAAACTTTAATACACAATCTAAATCCACTTGTCCAATCCGATGAAGATGATTATGAAAAAATAAAATCTATTTTAAGCATGATCTATTTACTATGAATTAGTAACATAGAGCATTAAATTTTGATTCTAAACAACAAAATTTCATTAATATCAAAATTTCCATTAAGAACAAAACAAAAGACAATAAATGAAACCATTATGTTAATTTTATATGATTCATGAGAGCTTCATTACCCCTAAATTGAAGGGGTTTAGCTTCTTATATTTGAAAACATATTAACATAAATTAATTTCAAAATTAAAAAGAAAATAAAACGAAAAAATTAATAAAAGGGAAGAAAGCTAATTGAAAAGAAGTAGAGAGCTAACTAATTGCATAAAAAATAAATCTACACTAATTGCATAAGATAAATTAAATCTATCAACATGAAATATTAAGAGACATGAAATAAAATAGCATAGAGAAAGAGAATGAAGTAAGAGTGCATAAAATAAATGAGAAGGCTAAGAAGTCATTAAAGATAAGAGCACTTTTATCTCTATTTGATGGCTACAACCATGTATAAAAGATGAGATCCATTATATGAAACATAAGAGGGTATTTATACAAGTCTAAAACCTTAATTTATTTTTAGGAAACTACCAAAAAAACCCTTGACTTTGTGTAGCCTCCAAGTCATCATTAATGTTTAATTAATCCTCCACTAAATTTCCTGCATAGCCAAAATCGGTTTAGAAGGGAATGCTTCCTGTTGGGCAGGCTTAACCTCTCATTCCTGGCTCTAGTCAGACCAGCTGGGGTGAAGCTCTACTCTTTGGAGTGGAGTTAAAAAAAATCTTCCACGAACCGTGCTTTTGTTTTTAAATGTGGTCCATTAGCAAGTGGATAAGTGAGCTCCTCCGTGCTGATTTAATTCCTTCTTTTCTTCATTCTTTTTGTTTGTGCATGCATTTAACCATGAATTATCTTCTAATTTGCACTCAATTTCCTACAAAATAAAATTAAATTAAGCAAATAACTTTTCTTAAAATAAATGCACACACAAAATGATCGTTTTGCCCAAATGTAGATGAGCAAATGTTGATTTGAAAATACTTTTGTATTTTTGTAAAACATGTAAAAATACTCTAATATTTCCTTTATTTTAATAAAAGAAGATTAAGTATGAAAGTTAAAATATACATTTTTACATGCACATCAAGCGTCATACTACTTCGACTAGTAGTCTTTGACACCAAATTTATATCCACATTAAAATTCTCTTTTACTTGAATTCAATAAGATCTTTTTTATATTATTTTTGAGATATTAATATTTCTTTTATAAGTATGGGTGTGTATCTCTCTCTTTGTATATGTATGTAGAATATGTATGTGCGTGTGAAGATTCAACGAATGACACTCCTCTTTTGTAGCACTTTAATTCTGCCGAATTTCAACAACTAATTTTACTTAAATATTTATTATTTCTCCCTCTTATCACATCATTTCATTATTTAAATAAAAATGAACTTTTGTAAAACACTATTTTGAAGTTTCAAAATACATGGCCGCACCTTCTAAAAACAAGATTTTAAAACTACCAATGTTTTAAAAAATAATAGTTTTGGTCACAGAAAAATGTTGAATTTAATTTTCGAAATTTTTTTTATCGAAAATAATTAGGGGTGAGCATTCTTTGGTTAAACCAAATAAACCAACCAAACTTGTTTATTTTGATCGACTTGGTTTGGTTTTAAAAGTAGATTGGTTTCTAATCGACCCATGAAAAAAATAGTTCGGTCATCGGTTTAATCACATTAACTTTTATTACATTGTCAAAATTACTGATGTTATAATGATTTTTAAGATTAGTTTAGTTGTCTAGATAAATTTTATTTATTATATATTTGAGCATAACAATACTAAATAAGAATATTCTAATCCTATATTTATGTTGTACTTTTAAGTACAATAAATAATCCGCAAACATAAAATGTGAATCATTTTTGTTCTGCTAACAGGATAGCCAACTTAACCAACCAATCTTAATACTTTTTTATTTTTATTTTTAATTCGATTTAACAATTTCCATAATTGGATCAACCAAACCAACCAAACGTTCCTCCTAAAAATAATAATAGAGGTGTAATTTAAAACATGTGTCTGAGGAGGGTTTTTTGGGTATCAAACTTAAAAATAAGGGGTGGATCCTAATCTCGACTAAACAAAAACTGGTTTTTTGAAATTAAGAAGCTAAAGGAGTGCATAAACCCAACTTCTTACTCATCCAATTTTGATACCAAGAAATAATATCATCAAATCATCTTCACATTTTCAATGCATGCAAGTACCATTTGTTAAGCAGACAAGCTATAGCCAGAAAAGAAAAAGGAATCCTATCTGCGACTGCACATGACCCAACCATGGAATGATACGACGGAAGGCAAACAAATTTAATATTTCCACGTGACCAATACTCTTCAAAGTGTACGACACCAAAGTTACAAGAAAATAAAAAGCATGCTCGTTCTTCACCACACCATTTTATGTGAACCAAAAAAAGGATATGATAAAGATAGAAGAAAATTCAAAATTGAAAATGCCATACCTTACTGATAGTTTCAATATATAGGAACCATGCATATGTTCGTTCTCCACTGCTCCAGTTTTTAACCTTGCCTAACAACAATGCTGAAATCTATGCAGTATTCTACTCATAGCACTCCTCTTCTCCATTCTCCATTTTCCACAGGCACTTCCACTATTTTATCACAGGCCATGTACAAAATCGAATCAACTTATGAAGCTGCACTTGCATAAGTCGTAGTACAGATGCAGGTTTAATTCAACAAGAAAGTGCAAAAAAAAAGTCCGGTAACTATGAAAGCTGTCGTGACTGTTAAGTCCACGGTTGGTGAAAGGTTTGCACATTTAGGGACGACCAAGGGCTGGATGACATTTGGGATTTGTTTGAGAAGAGTCTCCTCCTAGAACTGGTCAGTTCGGAGCATGAGCCAAGTAAGTTGGTTTACTATCATGTAAAACATGAAGATTAGGATGTGAAGCATGCATTTTATGTAAGACAACCTAATGTAACTCAGTCGTAATTGTTAATGAGGAATTTGAAAATAAGAAAATCGAAACTTATATAAAAGAGACTATTTTTCAAGAAAGGAAAAAAAGGAGTTTAGGAGCTTTTGTATTTTTTATCTTGCAGTCGTAGGAAATGACGAAAAACGATTCGGGTGAGTTGTGATTACGTTCGGTCTTAAGAGGTATATATGGTCGGTTTTATGATATCTAATATCATGCTTTGGGAATTTTCAAGGGCTCTGAAAACCATTTTATAATTTTTAATATCTCATAAATATCTAAACAGAAGATATATCTCACATTAAAACTAATTGACTAAAAATAATATTTTGAAAGATTTTGGAAACTACATAAATTCATAACAAATTATGTTCTTACAAAAATATAAAGTAAAAAAAATTAGATGCATAATATTTAAAATAACATTTTTTCTATTTTCTAGAAAAATATAAAGGTCTTCAATATTTAAAGAACTTTTTTTATAATAAATAATTTGAAATCAAAAGTTATTTTATTAGATTTAGAATGTTTGAAACAACTGTTTTAAATGTAGAGTTGGAAGATTAAAAAAATTGAGAAACAACCAAAAATTCACCAATCTGGTAGGTTGAAAGTAACGACAGAGTCAAACTACAACTGTTTTAGTCAATTTTTAAAACACTCAAAATCGGTGATTTAAAAAAATGCAAGCATCGGTTATCATAACCTTTTATAAACGAAACCATGTAAAAACAATGAAAACTATGTAAAATGAACTCCCAAATGGAGCCTTAGGTTTCAGAAGATGTGTCTTGAAAGATTTCCACTCCTAAAAGCACCTCCAACAGTTTGTGCACAAATTACAATTTTCATATTATGCTGAATTGTTAATTACAAAATGTAACAACCCGATATTTTTCAGCCATTCGCATCCGCACATGTCGGACTTGAATTGCTAAAAATACCGCGTTGTAAATAAATTTGGAGCAAATGAAATACAATCACAGAATCACAGATACAGAAATATCAGAATAACTCGCAGCGGAAATTAAAATACGATAGTAGTTCATGAAGCTACTATAACAAACCCTCAAAACATAATATCAGTCTGAAAAACATATACAATAGAAATCTCAATTACATAGCAGTTTATCAATACCAAAGCTGAATTAGAACAACTGAAACCGAAGGGATAGATAACTAGACAAGCAGAATCTCCAGCAATTTCTAGCTCCAGAAAGAAATCCAAAGCTAAGCTGTAAATACTCAGGCTGACCCGAGCGTAAAGTAAAACACAAAACACTCGAGTCAGGACAATATATACTTATATAATGTAAACCAACTCAAGTGAACTGTAGTAGAAATGCACAATAACTTAAAGGATGCTTGGGATCGCCCATCCTTTAAGAATCGGTTAAACTATAAATTAATTACATCCCGTGATTAAAATTTCAAAATGGTATTTTATACTTCAAAATAAAATATCATTTCAAATTCAATATCATTCAAAATCCATTTCATAATATCAAAATATAATATTTTCCAAACCACATTCATATTTGTTTAATTTAAATACCACTACAAAACACATTTCAAAATAGTTTATATTTCGAAACAAATTACTTCCTTTTAAATCATTAAAATGAAGTTATTATATTTAATAATCAAATTATTAAATTTACAAAATTTTAGTCTTTCAAAATTCATTTATCCACTTAATTTATTAAAACAGATGAAAATTCAACTTTCGCAACATTTAGAAATTGCTACGGAAAGTTACATTCAAAACGGTTCAATTTAATAAAAGATAGCATTTAAAAAGGTTGTAATAGGGTTACATTAGTTTCAAATAAAACTTAGTTAAATTCAATAATTATAGCATTTACAAAAATGCTATAATAACCTTTAATTAAACTTAGCCATTTGGTTCATTATTATCAACTACAGCATTTACAAATGCTGTATTATCATTTACATTAGAATTAATAGCATTTTAGAAATGCAGTTAATTAACTTCAAGTATTCAATATAATTTCACAACAATTATATTTTTATTTAAATCATTTTTAGTTTAGAAAATCATATAATTTCACTTTTAAAACAGTCATTCAAATACCCTTATATTCATGATTTTATAAAGTTAAATCTCCATTCAAAAATCAAAATTTAATAATAATTCCCTTATTAAATTCCAACATTAAATTTTAAATTCATTATATTAAATTTAACTTAACATTTAAGTTTAAATTTTTTAAATATAACTTAATTTCATTTTTTATTTACTAAACTTAAAATTCACCTTTAAGCCAAATTCACAAATTTCCAATTTTAGTTATATTTTCAAATTTCAACCTAAATATTCATTCATTTCACATTTTAACTTTATTCAAAAATCATTAATATATTATGAAATCATTTTAAATTCATTTAATTCAAAATATCATAAATTTATCATATTTTCATATTTAATTTAAATTCCATTTATCTCCAAATTCTAGTTTCCAAAGTAACTTACATTTCAGATTTTCTAACTTTACCATTTATTTATTTCACTTATAAATTTTCAGAAAATCAATAATGCTTTACAAAAATCATTTCTAATCAAATTTAAATCAAAATATTATAATATTTACATTTCTAAAATAATTTAAATTTTTTTAGAAAAACATATTTTAACAACGGGTCTGTATTTCATTTTCTAGCCTAGATGAAGTGATACGGGTAATATATCATTTCAACCCGTAATTTACAAAGAAAACCCGGGTTTGATCGTTTCAAACCCGCAATCCCAAGTAAAAGAAAATAATTGAAAATCATTCAGGCCTATCATTTCAGCCCATAACGATTTTCTCCTATTCTAAAGTCCGTTCGGGTATGTATCATTTCAACCTATAGTGATTCTAGTCTACAGGGAACTTGCAGTGTGATAAACTGATGAAAATAACATAATAGCCTGAAATAACAGTAACATATGGTATAACAAGTGTAAATATAGGTGTGAACTTCATATGAATATAATATAGCAGTTATAACAGGATGATATGCATTTACAGATTCAGGTGATGTCAGTTTATCACTATATAAGTACATATTAGTCTGGTGAGATTTACTCACTGTTTTGAGCTGATGACACAACGACGAATTGCACAACGGGATCTACACAAGCACAAAAGCACGATACAGATACGAAATGGAGGAGCCAAGGATTAATTCCCTTGAATACAAATCAAACAAATAATATAACAATTATAAGGTTTCAGACCAAAAATACGATAAACGATGCTAGAAATTAAGGAACAACAATTAATCAAACACTTGCACTTGCTTCCACCATCACTACGCTCAGCCTATAGGATGATAAGGTACTGCCATGGGGTGTATTTGGTCAGGTATGGGTCATATATGGTCGGCCTAGCAAGGGTAGTGAAGGTATGGAAGTTGCTATGTATGAAAATACAAGTACAAGGCAAACAAGTGGATTTTTGTGCAATTTCAAGCATCGGGCAAGGCTACAAATGGCATGGCCAGACCTGCTGGAGGCTAGGAGATGGTGTGGCAGTGGTTTTGGTTCAGGTATGAGCTGGAGAAGGTGGTGCAAAGGGCGGCTAAGGGTGTGGTGAAGTGATGGAAGTTACAAGGTGTGAATACAAAGGGTTTAAGGCAAATAAGTGGCTTTTGTGCAACCATGGCTCAACCAAAGGACCATTGGGCTCGGCCCCTACAAGGTGAAGGTCAGGTGGGGTCTGGAGTGTCGGCCAAAGGTGGTGGAGGGACTGGTGGCGGCGGCCAAGGAGGTGGTTTAGGTGAAAAATGAAGGGTATGTGCATAAATGGTTCGGCTAGGCTGAACAAGTGGAGTGTTTGCATAAACTTTGGTGGATCTAGTCATAGATGACCACGGCATGGCTTGGTCAGTGAGCAAGAGGAGATGGTGACCTTATGTGGTGATGGTGGAGGCGGCTATGGTGGTGGAGGAGCAAGGCCGAACCTATGATGAAGAAGAACAAGTGCAAAAACCATGAATTCAAGCATAAACAAATGGAAAAAGGAAATAAAGTTTACCAAACTTTCTTCAAAAGCTATGGCCGAAATTTTTGAGGAAATGAGAGAAAAATGAAGTACGTGAATGAGAAATAAGGGTGGCAGCTGAAAGAATGAAGAGATATGGCCATTTGAGTGAAAAGAAACGTTAAAATGTGAAAAGGTGGGAAAATCAAAAGCCATAGGAAACAAAAGGTCACAAACCCTTTCAATTTACCTTTTATTATTTATATAAATTTATGTAGCTGAAATAATAATATTATCAGATAAGATTTCGAAATTTTTAACCAATATACAAATATATATAATATTTATAAATTATGTAAAGTAAAATTAAGGAAAATGGTTAAAACAGTGAACTAGACTAGCAAAATTTGAAGTTAAATGAAATAATTTTTAGAAAATTCATATAATCTTGTAAAGTATATTTTAAACATAAATAATAACATAAAATACAAATATATTCACAAAATAAATATTTAAAATTTAATTTAAATATAAAATTATAATGCAGAAAATAGCAGAAAATGGGAAAACAACCCTTAAAAATAGGAAATCAACACAGTAATTTTTAGAAAAATTCTATTATTAGTTTAAAAATATTTAGAGATGAATTTTCACAAATAAAACAAATTTAAAATAAAATAAAGAAATTTAAAATGAAGAAAATGGCAGAAAATTAGAAAACAGCCTTTAAAAATAGAAAATAAATACAGTAAATTTTGGAAAAATTATATTACCATTTTAAAAATGTTTAGAAATGATATCACACAAATAAAAAAAAATTAAAATAATTTCAAAATGAAATAAAGTCAAATTTAAATATATAGTCAAAATCTAGGGTTGTTACACAAAACATAATCACCCGCAATATTCAACCGAATGATTCAAAATAGTAAACCATTATTGGACGTCTATTTGACAAGCTCCTAAAGTCTGCATACCTATTTATCCAGGCTTCCGAAGTGTAGATGCATGTTTAACATGCTCCCACATTATATACCTACGATATAAGTATCCATGCCTAGCTAGACCATTGCGCTTGTGTAACAAACTCTTTTTATAATATATAATTTAAAATCAAAGTTATTTTATTTGATTTGGATTGTTTAATTAAAATGGTTGCTTCAAAAAGAGTAGTTGAAAAAGAATTTAAAAAACGACCGAAAACCCACCAATTTGGTAGGTTGAAAGAAACTACCAAACTCACACTACAACGATTTTGGTTGTTTTTCAAAACACTCAAAATCAGTGATTTGAAAAACTTGCAAGCATCGGTTTCAATCATGGTTCGACATTACGACCAGTACACCAGAATTTCGATCATTCTGGTCCGGTTTCGACGATGACCAAGACAGAATATGTCAAAGAATCCGGTTCCAGATCTCACTGTAAAAAAAAAATCAACGTACGAAATACCTGAGAAGAGCAAAGAAGCACATGACGGGTTTTCTTTTTCTATTTTGCTCTCTGAGTTTGTCGATGTTGAAAAGCAAAGTCTCCAACAATAATAAAGGTGATGTGTTCTAACTTCTACGCTTCTACGGTTAGGAACAGTGGATATTTTGGAATTTGATGGAGTGGGCCCTTTTCAAAAGAGTTGGACCTTGTTATTTTAAGTAAAATGATTTGATTTTGGGCATTTTCAAGTATGTACAGTGTTTGAACAGTTGGAGGTCTTGATTTTAACAATATGATCTTCATTTTATTCTAGGAATTGAGCTATATAGTTCTAAATATAATTTTTTTCCTACTTACTAATTTATAAAAATTTCAAAATGTAATGTGTTATCACGCTTTTTGGCAAGGCCGAGATATCAAGAAACTGACCAAAAACCAAGGATTTCTCATCCCGGATATCGAATACGCATAGGTACACCATGGATATCGATGATTTTTGTTCGAGTCCGGATCAGGCTACAATTGATATAATACAACAAGCGATTGCCATGAAAGCCAACGTTCTAGATTTCAAGTTAATCCGAGTTCGTATGTTCAAGTTATGATTGATGCAAATTGAAGGAGATAACCCCATGTTCGTATCCATCATTACACCTCGGTTCGAATCCATCGTCTTCGTATCGATCAGATCGGTCCTCTTCGTATCCATCTTTGTGCCCCAATTTGTATCGGTCCTGTTCGTATCCATCGCCAAGCCTCGTTTCGCATCGGTCTGTTTCGTATCCATCAACAGACGGTGCACTTCATATCGATCGGCTAATGTCTAGTTCGTATCCATCAAGTGACCATAGTCCGTATCCATCAAACATTTACTACTTCGTATCCATTGAGTTATCCTATTCGTATCGATCAAATCAAGCAGCGTCGCCATCTATTCTAGTCCATCACCATATTGCTTGTTCGTATCCATCAAGTTGAAGCGACTTTGGTCGATACGAACAAGGACAGGCTTGATGGGTGCGAACGAAGTCACCTCCATCGATGCGAACTACACGACTTTCATCTAGGCGAACCAGATCATCACCATCGATTCGAACTGGGCAACGACTTTCGATACGAACGAGGCAAAGTTCAAGGACGACCCGGTCAACTTGGAGTGAAAGGTGGATCGATCCGAGGAGTGCGCGACACATCATCACGAAGGCACGTGCAACCATCGACTCGAACAGATCGATTCGAAGTAATCGAGTCAAACAAAACGGCCTTCGAAAAAATCCGTCTCGTATCGATCATAACTCGAGACCCACACGTCCAAATGTTATGAAATTTTCATAGGAGCTTACGTAAAAGCTAAAGGATGTTCACACCAAGTTTCGACTCCATTGGATAACATCTCGATCGATACGAATTGCGTTCGTATCGATCATCAATCGAGTCGAAACCTCATGGGATCGATTGCATGGGCCCCCCACATGTCAGAAGGAGTCTCCCGAGATGTGAACGAAATATCAGCCTCCTACGCCTATAAATAGAGCCTCACGGCCTATAGAAGAGGGATTTTGGTTTCTCTATCGTCCAGACTCTGCCAGATTCGACTTTTCACTCTACTACTGCTGTTGTACTCGAATTTCAAAGTTGCAATTCATTGTTGCTTGCTGTAATCAAGTGTATTCATCAAGAGAGTTTCAACAAAATCATAAAACTTCATAGTGGACGTAGGCAATACGCCGAACAACTCTAAATTGCTTGTGTCTGTGCATTTATTTATCAGTTTTTTGGAGTTTTTGTTAGATAATCCATATTTTAAATTTATATTCTTCATTTTTATCTCTTCAAAACCTTCCAAAGAGTGTTGTGCCCATTTTTGGTATAAACACTTTAGTGCTTTCACTGAGAAAAAACGTAGTTTTTCTCCTACTCCTTGGATCTACCGTCGATACTGGATTGCATAAATCCAAGAGGAAGATCCAGATCTCTAGTCCAGAATCCTTCCAACCTATTCAGATTTGCATAAAATCTAGGAATGGACTTCACCACTCACAATGGTTAGCACAAGGACCGCCTCCACTGCCGCCGATTAAGAAGGCCGGGACAAACATAATCCCACGCAATTGCCTCCATCCAACCAAGATGCTGCCGGTCCTTCAGATCCATCGGGCCCGGTTACGAGACAAGAATTTCAGATGCTGCTTCAAGAATTAACCCAGAGTCTGCAGCAATTGACTGAATAGCTGCGTGCTAATGCTGAATTGACTACCAGCTAAATCGCCAAAGGCATAGAAGATCCAAAAGGGATCATGCTTCTCACTCCTCCAAAGAAAGTTCTGCCTCATCTGACTATCATCACAGATCTACACGTCTTCGATTAGACGAGACTTACACACAAGCCACTGGACATCAACCTGTAATGGCCATTGGGCAGGTGAGAGTTGGCCCATCGGCCAGTTTCCATACTGGACCCTCCTTCCGAGGAGGTACTGTTCCTCAATACACCACAGACAATCGTGCTACCAACTCCGCGATTGTACCAGGGGTTGATGCCCGGAATCAATCGGAATTGAACCATCATCAGCGTGGACGTACTCCTGAACCATACGTCCTAGAAGACTATGAGCCAAGGAGGCGAGATGTGGACCGTCGACAGCGCCCGGTCCAGCCTCGCACTGTGGAGCCCGACTACACTTTGGCTCAACGTGCACAGAATGTCTAGATGCTGGATATTTCGACTATGATTCGGCAAATGATCCGTGAAAGCCAGGGTCTTACTAACGACGACTGGGGAACCTTCCGGAGTCATACCCCTTTCACAGATGAGATACTTTATGCCGAACCTCCTCGACGATTCAGAATGCCGGCTCTGCCAGTTAATGAAGGGAGTTCAGATCCAAATCAGCATATCCTAAAGTATGAATGGCTGATGAATGCTGCAAGAGCAGATGATGCAGTGAAATACCGTAGTTTTCCTATCCCTTTAGGGGGCATTGCTACCATGTGGTTCACACGATTGCCACCCCGGTCCATTTCTTGCTTCGACCAAATGGCCACCAAGTTCATGGAACAGTTCCGTATGCATGTGGCGAGGCCTAAAGATGTTAATACTCTAGCCAGCGTCACTCAAGTTCCCGGAGAGACACTCAGGCGCTACTTAGAGAGGTTTCATGCTGCATATGCAGAGATAAGTAATCCCAATGACAACTCTATTCTGATGGCATTAACAAAGGGGATTGATCCTGACTCCGAGTTCAGAAATTGGCTAGCTAGGAAACCTCCCACGTCATTGGACCGTTTCTACTCCAGAACTGCCCAATTCTTGAGGCGGGAAGACCCGAAATAGTCTAGGAAGCAGGATTACGTGGGACCTAGTATGGAAGGGATACAGAGTATTGTTGCGGTTAAGCGGTCCAGAGAGAGTTCCGAAAAAGTTCAGTTGAATATATAAAACAAGCAAACTCAGCAGAGAAATAGTGACAATCAAAGCAAGAAGGGAGATCATAATCGTGGCCCGCGACGTAGGGCTCCAATGTTTGATAACTACACACCATTGAATACGTCGCTGGAAAACGTGTATTTGCAGACCTACATTACTATGCAATACAAGAAGCCTGCTCCGAAGCCATCATCGGAGAGGCAGATTTAGACAGGAAAATTTTGTAGATTTCATGAAATTTATGGCCACAATACAAATTAGTGTCATCATTTGCAGGATCTCATTGAGAAATTAATCAGGGAGAGAAAGTTGGATCAGTTCGTACGGTCGCCACAGTCAGGAGGTGCGGGCCCATCAAATCAAAATCGTGTGCAGAATCAAGAAAGGCAGGAGGAACCCGCTCATACTGGCGGAAAGTTAGTTATAAACACAATAAGTGGTGGTCCTCATCCAGCCGATCGAAGCTGGAGGGAAATGGAGTCGTATGCCAGCTCTATCACGCATGCGGACTTCGAGCGTTGTAGCAGTTGTGATGGCGGGGCTCCGACCAAACAACAAAGGACGATGACAGATGACATCGTATTCAGAAATATAACGCTGACAAGGTCAAAGCCCCCACTATCGACCCACTAGTCATATCTGTCCAGGCAGGTCCTGCTTGGATGAAGAGGATCCTGGTTGATAATGGTAGTTTTGTAAATATTTTGTTCAAAAGAGCATATGATTTGATGAAGATGGAAGCCAAGGATTTGAAACCTTGTCAATCGCGAATCAATGGCTTCAATGGAAGTTCTACTATACCAACTGGAGTGGTGGAACTGCTAATTGAATTGAGGGTTGGAGAACGCCGGAGAGTCCGGATTTTGCAGTTTGTTGTTCTAGACATTGATTCACCCTATAATGTCTTTTTGGGCCGAACGGCCCTTGCTGAATTCAGGGCAGCCATTGCTCGTGGTGCTTGACTCTGAAATTCCCCACCGATCGTGGGGTTGGAGTCGTTCAAGGAGATCAGGCTGCTGGGAGAGCCTGTTATGTTGCTGAGCTGAGCGAGGCACAATGAAGAGAGAAAGGAAAGGGCGTAGAGGAATCTTTCTGCATCTGTTTTGCCGACAATTGACAATTGGTGCCCAGGCCCCGGCCCGGGCACCCGAACCAATTCCAGAGGGATCTTGACCCGAGAGAAACTTAAAGTAAAGATGAATCTAAAGAAAGTCAAGTTTCCCCGGCTGAACTGACGATCGATGTTCCGATTGATGATGATGATGATTCGAGGATGATAAAGGTTGGGTCTCAGTTAAGCCAACAGACGCAACAGGAATCGGTTGAATTTCTCCGGACGAATCTCGACGTATTCGTCTGGACGCACTCTGACATGCATGGGATCTCGCCGGACTTTGCGAGCCACACCCTGAATATTGACTCGAGGTATATCCCGGTCAATCAGAAAAGGCGTGGTATGGATCCAAAGAGATCTGCCACCCTTAAAGAAGATGTCGATAAGATGAAATCAAATAGGTTTATCCGATATGATTTATACTTGGAGTGAGTATCCAATCCCGTACTTGTCCAAAAGCCGAATGGGAAATGGATGACGTGTGTTGATTATTCTGACTTGAATAAAGCTTGCCCAAATGACAGTTTTCCACTTCCCCGAATTGTCAGCTCGTAGATTCCATGGATGGGCACGAATTACTATCTTTTATAGATGCTTATTCCGGTTATAATCAGATATCCATGCACTTACCTAATCAAGAACATACATCCTTCGAGAATACAAGATGAAGCTCAATCCGTTGAAATGTCATTTTAGAGTCACATCTGGAAAGTTCCTTGGGTTCATCGTTAACACTCGAGGAATAGAAGCAAAACCCAAAAAGATCTAGATGATCAAAAATCTGCAAACTTCGAGAACCATAAAGCAAGTCCAAAGTTTCAACAGGAAGGTAGCAGCATTGAGCAGGTTCATATCAAAGTCCGCCGACAAGTGCATCCCCTTCTTCGATCTGATCCGAAAAGGAAAGCGAAACTTTGAACGGACCACAGAGTGTGAAGGCGCATTCCAAGCACTGATTCAACATCTCTCCACACCGCCGATTTTATCGAAGCCCGTCGACTATGAGCAATTATACCATTACCTGGCGGCGTCAGAAAACGCGATCAGTGCCGCCTTAGTTCGGGATGAAGGCTGAGTGCAAAAACCAGCCTATTATGTTAGTAAACGACTAACCGGAGCTGAGAGAAATTATCCAAAGCTAGAGAAATTGGCTTATTGCCTAGTCATTGCCTCAAGGAAGCTCCGTCCATATTTCCAAGCTCATCTTATCACCGTGTACACCGATCAGCCGTTACGACAGGTCCTTACACGGCCTGAGATGCCTCGTAGGTTACTCAAGTGGAACATTGAACTGAGTCAGTTTGATATCACTTATATTCCAAGGAGAGCCATTCAAGGACAAGTCCTAGTATATTTTATAACCGAATTTACCGTTCCAGAGGACTTGCCCGAGACCAGTAAATCTCTTGAATACATCTGAAAGCTGCATACCGATGGTGCATCCAAGGAACGGTGCTCGGATGCTGGAGTAGTACTTGAAACCCCCGAAGGCCGATCCACATGCTATGCCTTGAAATTTGAATTTCGTACGACCAATAATGAAGCTGAATATGAAGCCTTGCTCGCTGGATTGAAACTCACCCGTGATTTGAGAATTATTGCCGTGGAAATTTACTGTGATTCCTAATTAGTTGTATGCTAAGTTCGGGGTGAATATCAGGCCAAGGATCGAAAACTAGCTGCTTATCTAGTTCGAGTCCAGGAAGTACTTGATCAGTTCGATTATTATGTCATCTTCTACATACCCCGTGAGCGCAATTAAAAGGCTGATTCATTGGCGAAGTTAGCAAGTACGGGCGAAGCACAACAAACGGGACTTGTCCCTATGGAGACATTATCTTCTTCGAGCATTGATCAGATGGAGATAGACTTTGAATTGGAAAACGCTCTCGGTAGGGAGTCGTGGATGACTCCGTACCAAAATTACATCGAGCATGGAACACTGCCTGAGCGCAGAAGTAAGAAAAGACAGATTCTTCGAGAAGCCTCGCGGTTCACCATTCAGAATTGAGTCATGTATAGAAGTGGATATTATGTTCCTCTCCTTCGATGTATCGCGCACGATGAAATTAAACGAGTGTTACATGATGTACACGAAGGAGAATGTGGCGATCACACCGTAGGGGCAAGCTCTCGCTAAGAAAGTACTTTGATATGGGTGTTACTGGCCCACTGTAAACCGTGATGCAGCAGACTATGCCAGGAAGTGTGATAGATGTAAAAAACATGCTCGAATTCCTAGAGCCCCACCCACTGAGATAACCCAAATGGTCAGTCCATTGTCGTTTGCAGTATGGGGCATTGATATTATTGGCGCTCTACCCTTGGCCAAAGGTGGAGCGAAGTACGCCATCGTCGCAGTTGATTACTTTACCAAATGGGCTGAAGATGAACCTCTTGCAACAATCACGATGAAGAACGTGATCAACTTCGTAATTCGCAACATTATCTGCCGATTTGGTCTCCCGCATACCATTATCAATGATAACCGAGCCCAGTTCAACAGTGTTGAATTCAAGAATTTCTATCAACGCTTTCATATCCACAAGAAATTCTCTGCAGTTGCACACCCTCATACGAATGGCCAAGTCGAAGCTGTTATAAGGTTATCAGGTCTATTCTGAAGAAGCGACTGGAAAAGGCCGGGGACAAGTGGGTTGATGAACTTCATATGGCTTTATGGACTTACCGAACGACCCACAAGTCCACGACCGGACACACTCCATTTTCTCTATCTTATGGGTCTGAAGCCGTTATTCAAGTCAAGATGGAAGTATCTTCTCATCGCTTGACTTATTACGACCCGAAGATGAATGCCATATTACTTGCTGAATCTTTGGATTTACTGGATGAGAAACGTGAAGAGGCTGATTTGAGGGCAGCCGCATATTGAAGTCGAGTCGTCCGATTGTACAATGCCAAGGTTCGGCCACGAACCTTTGAACTCGGCGATCTCCTTCTCAAAAGAATCTATCCGGTTCCTTCACACATGAAGCCAAATTGGGAAGGACCATATGTGATTACACAAAAGCTCGGAGATGGTGCGTTCAAGTTATCGACCCTTGACGGTCTTACTTTGCCAAGAGCCTGGAACAGCGAGAGTCTCCGTCGCTACTACACATGACAGGCTTTATTTACTTCAGTCTATTTTTCCATTTACAATTTGTTTCCGCATTTCGAAATTTGAATTTGTAATAAGGAAACTGACTTTGTCGTATTTTCTCATTTCAGCAATAAAATGTCATCTCTTCGAGCCAGAGCTGTGATTTATTGAGTATGACATACAACATCACGATGCACGGAGAGCTAAGTTCCATCATGCGGGGGAATTTATTCAAATAGGGAGTGATTGTGATACGACCGGTCACTCGCTAAGTGAAACCCGAGCTCGGGTGCAAGTCACTACACTAAATTCAAAAAGGGTTGATACACGATAATCCTTTAACTAACTCTAAACACCCAGAGTGCGGGTTGGAGCATAAAACTAATGAATGCGGTTCTGGAGAGGGTGGACCCGTCCACCTAACGACTTCGACCGTATCTTAACCAAGTTCGAGAAGGATGGACCCGTCCATCTAACGACCTCACTTGTTAACTCGAGGTGGATGTGAACCGACCATCCACGATCTCGATAAATCCATTGCTCCCAGAGTGCGAATGAACTCCTAAAAAGCCTAAACAGATGTTACTGATCATCTATCGGCCGACTCCAGATTCCCAGAGCGTAAATTGGAGTATAAACATCAACTCTAGGTTCCTAGAGTGCGAACCAAAGTACAAACACTAACTCCAAATTTCCAGAGTGTGAATTGGAGTATAAACACTAAGTCTAAATTCCCAAAGTGCGGATTGGATTACAAACATCGATAGTCTCTAGATTCCCAAAGTGCGAACCAGATTACCGATCGCAAATAACTCTGAGTCCCCAGAGTGTGGTCAGAGTATAAATATAACTCAAGAGTGAACGACCACTCATAAACTAACCTAAGTCCCCAGAGTGTGGACATATGCTTAAAAACTTCAATAGGCGTGACTGATCACCGAAATACAAATGCAGATCCCC
This sequence comes from Allium cepa, assembly GCA_030765085.1. NCBI lineage: Eukaryota > Viridiplantae > Streptophyta > Magnoliopsida > Asparagales > Amaryllidaceae > Allium > Allium cepa. The sequence goes on from CM060935.1 coordinate 969,728,119, forward strand.
GAAGTGCGGATGTGACTACTATGAGTAAGCGAGTGTGGTTCGACCGCTCGACTCTTACTTGTTTTAGCATCGATCCGATGATGTTAAACTCGAAAGAATAAAGACAAACAGCGATCGCCAGCCGATCTTTATAAACTATCCTCGAAATCGGGGGCAAAGCTTAAGTGTTAATCATTGACCGAAGCAGTGCAACGTCAAAAGTCCTGCTCAATCTTCAGTTACGACTTGTGTTCGTACTTTCTAGACTTGGCAGATAAAACAAACTCAGATCAAGAGTTGAAACTCCACAAGTGCACTGAACTGAAATTCAGACGTTGCAACACTTAATCATAAAAAATCAAGAATAAAAGTTGAAATAAGAAAACAAAACTTCATTTCAACTAATTGTAAGTGAAGAGTCATACACATGTTCTTTCAAAATTCCCACTAGCAGGGGCCGAACCCGCATCTATACACGACCTACAAGGAAAAGCGAAAAATAAACTTCCTATCTACCAAAAAATGCGCGGAAGAGGCCTATTTACTCTTTCTTCTTCCTCGGCTTCTTTTTTGGCGTAAGCCCGCTGGAGCCGCTAATGATCTTTCGTTTCGAGCTTTTGCCTTTTAGCGTGCCGTCTCCGGATGGGGGCATGATCTCAACATCCTCCTTCGAACTTGAATCTAGAGGAATGCCCTTACAGAAGGAGTCGGAGGAGTCGGATCTACAACGGGCGGCAGAATGGGCACACCGGTATCAACAAGTGTACCTCTAGGTGATATCATTCTAAGAGAAGCTGAGCCGAGCGCCGCCATTCCACCCCCGGAACTACAGCCATGTGCTGCTGCCTCCAACTTAGCATTTATTTCAGCCAATATTTCTTCTTTGCGAGTAGATCGGGCTTCGCTGGGGGCAGCAGTGGTCTGTGTTGAAGCACCAGAAGCGGGTGCGAGTCCACTAATGACAAATGGCAAATCCGCGAAGGGGTCACTGTGTCGACCTAGAAACTCGTTCATCATCTGCTCATCAAAAGAAAGTGAGCTCCCTTGCGTTTCCTCGATTGGTGCGGTCGTTGTCGTAGTGGTCGCTTCGGTGATGATGGCCTCTTGCACTTGATGTAATTCTTGGATTGTAGGAGGTGCTGTCGATATAACTCCTGTCACTCGACAAGAAAGAAGAGAAGTTGTTAGCACACATTTCAAAACAAAATCCATATTTCGAACACCTTTGAGATATGTTCAGAGTACCTTCCTCAGTTTGGCTCACGGTTGGCTGAGCGGCTTCGGAGGTGTGCTCCTTTATAAGGGATAGATGTGGTTGTTCTGGGTTATAAGCCGGGACAGGCTGGGGCTCAACCACCGAAATAGAATCAGATCGAGATGTAGCAGTAATCTCAGAACTTATGGCGTGATGCTCGACGCCTGAGCCTTCCCCAATCTCCTGGTGCTGGGTGCCAAGCTTCTCTCTTGCATGTGAGATCATTGAGTCATAGAGAACCTTCTTTTTGTCCTCATTCAATATACTGTTCTCCAGTTCGAACTCGTCAAATGCTCCACCCAGATGCATCGTCTTCTCCTCTTCGACCAACATGTTCCAAGCATTATAGGGATGTGTTGAGTAATTCTCGAGCCAAGCCAGGTTTCTATGTCTCAACACGTTGGCGTTGTAGGAGACGAGAAGTTCCTCTATATCAGCCTCCAACCTGGTCTCCGCCAACTGAACCTTCTCTTCAACCTCAGCCTCCACCAAGTAAACTTTAGCCACAGCCACATCTCTTTCACCCTGAAGCACTACCGCCTAATCACATGCTTCTTGTGCAGAGATATTAGCAGCATCCTTCTCTTTAATGATCTTGAAAATTTTGGACTTAGGCTCGTTGAGTTCTTTGAGGGCTACGTCCCACTCGGCTGTGACGGTGGTGTTCCTGTGGCCCATGTCCTCCATCATGGCATAATGCTCTTGTCTCATCCTATCCATGGCCGAGTTAGCATCATCGACCTTTTTGAGAGCTTCCATTTCAGATTTTCGAGAAGACTCGGCTTCAGTATTGAGCACTTGAATAAGCCAGTATTTCTATGTCAGCTCTCTCTCAAACTTTTCAATCACGACGACCCGATCGAAAGCCGCTTTCGATGCTTTTCTCGCGGTTTTCGCCCACTCCTTATACTGGAAGTAGATATCTGCAACATGATCATGCACTGTGTTCTCGGCCTCTGCCTTTTCGAGTGCGGGGGAAAGATATATCCGTCAAAGAAAATATCGGAGAAATCTTTCTTCAGTTGAGCAAGCTTGATCGCTCCTTCCTCGAAAGCTCAGTAAGGACCTGCTCTGCAGTTGTGGGGGCCATTATTTCGGTTCTACGTTGAGTTTCAGACCTTGGAGCATGAGAAGACGGCTTATGTCGCGAAGTTTCTAGAGGTGGTAAAACGTGGACTGGAGGCTGTACAGGATTTCTGGAAGGGGGTGACCGAGATCGAGATCGGTGTACGTATCCCCTGTCTCTTTTATACCGCTCCTGAATGGAGTACCCCAGATCATACTCCCTGTCCGTATCTCTTTGGTGCGTCTCGTAATATGATAAAGATCGACGAGCTTTCCAAAGACTGCTTAACATCGAGTCTCGACCAGACATTGTATCTGCAAAGTAAAACAAGAATAGAGTTAGTAATCTTCCAAAGTAGGCAGCTTACGGTCAGGAATCGTGTAGTGTCATGAAGTGTGTATGTATGTGCAACCTCCCGACCAACCGGAAGTGTCGACCATGCTAGTGGGAAGAGACTCGCTTAAATCTAAAGCGTGTTGAAGTTCTTCCAATCCGGCATCATGTTGAAGGACACATAGTCCAGAATTGGAATATGGACGAGCCCTTCGAAGAGATTTTCCACTCGCGGGGGAGAAGCCTCTGAAATTCCAACTCCGGGAACGGGTGGAGACATGACCACAGTTTTCCATCTCCTGGACTTGGAATGTTTAAAAGCAACTGCCTTGCCTTTTCTCTTTCCTTCAAAATCCAATACTTCATTCGAAGGCCCAGCTAAAGGTCCGTCGTCGGTGTGTGTTCTCTCCGAATCAACTTCCTCGATTGTAACAAGTCGGGACATCTTGTGCTTAGTTCGTTTCTTCGAGCTAGTCCTTAGCATATCCTCGTGCCATATACTTTGTTTTCGCTCAATCAGCCCAAGAATTCTCAAGTTCCTATCCGTTAGAACCGAATCGATGTTTCTCTCTTCGCTCAGGATTTCTTGAAGAATCCGAACTATTTCTTTGAAATGAACACCTTCGGGTCGCTGAGTTACCGCTGTAAAGAGAAAGAGATATAAGTTGGACTTCAGTTATAATTATCTTATCAGCTATTTAAGAAGACTGCAATACATACGTCGAAATAGCCACCGACTGGCGAATCCCGAGGGACATCAGACATAAAACCACTCCGTCTTGAAGTAACTCAGCCTAGTCCAGGATCCCGTAATAACTTGACAATTTCTTACTGCCTCCAGGAACGTGAAAGATGGGCTATCTCCCATGCTCTTAAAGTTACAGAGATATCTGATCTCGATCGGAATAGATGGTCGATGGAGACGCTCCATGAATACGATGAACAAACCGTTCAACGGAGCATATCCATTCGGGTGTAGCTGAGATGGAGCGATCCCCAAAAAAGATAACATCTCCCTAATGTATTGGTTAAACGGAGGAAGCGTCCCGGCTGCGCACGCATGGCGATCGAATGCGATATATCCTTCCGGTAGGTAGTGCGGTTTATCATTAGGTCCCCGCAATAACACATCATCATATGACAGGCCATGCCTCAGGCATATTCGTCCCAGCATGTCTTCGGAGACATTTGATGGAACAGAGTCTGTCGGGCTAGCAATGAAAGATGCGTCAGGTGTCTCGTCCGGGGCTGGATCAATGACTTCGGCATCGATGGCCGATTGTTGGAGGAATTAAACTCTAAGCTTCCTGTTGCTGTGAGCTTGAGGGTTCCATAACTAACTAACTTATGAAAAATCATTATTAGACGATAATGATCCCGTGCGTCCCCCAGTGTGAAGTGTGTGAATGTGTTGTGCAGTGCAGTGCTGTGAAGTACTTGAAAAGATTCTATAGAGTTAAAAAAAGTATGCAAACAACAAGACTTCGAAATCCAGTTGGAATGATCGTCATTGCTGACCGTCACAACCATGCCATCCAGACATTAGCGATCGATCTAAGTTAGAGTTCGTTATATTTTTGTTAAGTTCTAGTTCCATCGACGAGCTTCGATAGGCAGTCAGATATGCAGTGAAATGATCAAGTACAATTATGCAAGGCAGAAGCTCGTCGGAGTCAAATGTTCAAATATGCATGACATTTCGTATCCATCAAAGTCCAAACTTGGATCGCTCCTCACAAAGACCCTCACTTCGTATCGATCACAAGACCCAAACTTAGTATCGATCACGACACCCTCACTTCCGTCGATCGCAGTGACTTCATTTCGTATCGATCGAAACCTTCCCTTCATATCGAGCGGGGAAGACTGAACTTCGCATCAATCGAATCCATGAATTTCAAATCGATCAGGTCACATTGACTTCGCATTGATTGTGTTGCCACAGAGTTCATATCCATCACGAATGCGCTTCGTATCCATGTCGTTTCAAAGCGACAGGATCAAAAACCAAGGCTCAACGATCGATACGAAATCCAAAACTGGGAATCGATACGGAGTTCCTGATTGGGGTTCGATGCGAAATTTAGTGTCTTTGGCACCTCGTCGATGCAAAATTAAGGCCAAGGTGAACTTTCACCAAATCCTTCGTGTCCTTCCGCCATCCTTCTTCCCAAAAGCTACTCAAACACCATGGCCATTTTCTCTGAGTCGACTCCGGCCTTGACATCACTAGAGATCAATCACAAAGGAAAATAGGATGGCAAAGATCTCGAGTATAGTCATTTAAATGTTGGATTCGTTTAATGGATTACCTAAATCTGACAGTTAGTTCGAGTAATTGAAGGTCTGTTTCGATTCCAAGGCGAGCAGAGTTCATCTTTTTTCCAATTTTCCAGAGCGATACGAAGGCAGGAAGCAAAGTGAAGGCAAAGAGTGAAAAATGACTAAGTCCCCAGTATTTATATGGGCTCGGGTATGAAGAAGAAAGGCGTTTTGCCTCCCAATCCACGCGAACGGTCATAGCAGGTCAAATACCAGATCGATTCAAATCGATCTATTCGAATCCATAAGCCCAAGCCTTCATCGATGCGAAACTATCACCAGGGTCCATCGATTCGAAGCTGTTGTTCATGTCAGTTATTTTCGACTCCATCCATGGTGCAGCGGTTCAAACTACGCAGTTCGAACCCATCAGATCATAGCTTCCAGAGGCCAATATTCATCGATGAGAATTGCGAATTGTCTTTTCGTATCCAACGACATATGGTGCATTGATACGAAATACACAATGAAGACAGTTCTGAAGGCATTGAACTCATCGATTCGAAGCTGCTGATTCGTATCCATCGGCACTCGACCCACAACAGCACAAGTTTATCGATACGAACGTTAATTTTGTATCCATCGAAGCCCATATCATCGATACGAAATGTTTATTTTGTATCCATCAATGCAAAGTATATAGATGCGAAAGCAATCTTTCAAACTTTTATATCGATTCAGGAGAAAATCGATATGAAGGAACATCCAGAAACAACCATCAAGCGTTGTTACAGCTCGAATTTCACATCGGTTCAGGATAGGATCGATATGAAATTTGACACGAGAAAACTGACAACGACTCATGAACGTGCAACGTTAACGAGAGTCGGGTTAACATATATGCATATATGTTGGACTAATATTCAATTTTCAATATCCAAAGGAATTGAATACTCATCTGATAACGATTACGACGACAAACAGCTAATCACTATCATACAGCAATCAGTTACAACAATACATGGTACAATATTCGACCATCAACGGTTCACATTACTGTAGAAAATCAGTCAAAGATTATGACCTTCAACGAAAAGACGATAACGGTTCAAAGCGAAGACTGCAACTTTTCAAAGCACGTCATGTTTCCACAAGATGTACTTTGGGGGCAAATGTTATCCCGCCTTTTGGCAAGGCCGAGATATCAAGAAACTGACCAAAAACCAAGGATTGCTCATCCCGGATATCGAGTACGCACAGGTTCACCATGGATATCGATGATTTTTTTCTGAGTTCGGATCAGGTTACAATTGATATAATACGACAAGCGAAGCCATGAAAGCCAACATTCCAAATTTCAAGTCAATTCGAGTTCGTATGCTCAAAATATGATCGATGCAAATTGATAGAGATAACCCCATGTTCATATCCATCATTACACCTCGGTTCGAATCCATCATCTTTGTATCGATCAGATCGGTCCTCTTCGTATCCATCTTTGCGCCCCAGTTCATATAGGTCCTGTTCGTATACATCGTCAAGCCTCGTTTCACATCGGTCAGTTTCGTATCCATCAACAGACGGTGCACTTCGTATCGATCGACTAATGTCTAGTTCGTATCCATCAAGTGACCATAGTTCGTATCCATCAAAAATTTACTACTTCGTATCCATTGAGTTATCACTATTCGTATCCATCAAGCCAAGCAACGTCGCCATCTATTCGAGTCCATCACCATATTGCTTGTTCGTATCCATCAAGTTGAAGCGACTTTGGTCCATACGAACAAGGGCAGGCTTGATGGGTGAGAACGAAGCCACCTCCATCGATGCGAACTACACCATTTTCATCGATGCGAACCAGATCATCACCATCGATTCGAACTGGGCAACGGCTTTCGATACGAACGAGCGAAGTTCAAGGACGACCCTGTCAACTCGGAGTGAAAGGTGGATCGATCCGAGGAGTGCGCGGCACGTCATCACGAAGGCACGTGCAACCATCGATTCGAACAGATCGATTCGAAGCAATCGAGTCAAACAAAACGGCCTTCCGAAAAACTCCATCTCGTATCGATCATAACTCGAGATCCACAAGTCCAAATGCTATGAAATTGTCACAGGAGCTTATGTACAAGCTAAAGGATGTTCACACCAAGTTTCGACTCCATTGGATAATATCTCGATCGATATGAATTGCGTTCGTATCGACCATGGATCGAGTCGAAACCTCACGGGATCGATCGCGTGGGCCCCTCCACATGTCAGAAGGAGTCTCACAAGATCTGAGCGAAATATCAGCCTCCTACGCCTACAAATAGAGCCCCAGATCCTACAGAAGAGGGATTTTGATTCTCTAGCGTCCAGACTCTGCCGGATTCGACTTTGCACTCTACTACTGTTGTTGTACTCAAATTTCAGAGTTGTCATTCACTATTGCTTGCTGTAATCAAGTGCATTCATCAAGAGAGTTTCAATAAAATCATAAAACTTCATAGTGGACGTAGGAAATACGTCGAACCACTCTAAATTGCTTGTGTCTGTGCATTTATTTATCAGTTTTTTTGGAGTTTTTGTTAGATAATCCACATTTTAAATTTATATTCTTCACTTTTATCTCTTCAAAAACTTACGAAGAGTATTGTGCCCATTTTTGGTACAAACATAATGAAATCTGGAATCTAAACTAAAATGAAATTTTCGAAGTTTCAAAATTTTCTATTGAATGAAATGGAATTTCAAACTTCTTATAAATAGAACTATCTAAAAACAATGAAAACTATTGTAAAATGAACACCAGACCAAGGTTTTCACAACATGATTCAAATCGTAAAATTCAAATTTTAAATCCAAATGGGATTTAAATCGTAACTCGTAGATCCAAAAAACCTTATGATAATTGAACTTCTATAGCTAAATTTACAACTCCGCCTTTTCTTCTGTTCCATTTTTATTTTATTTAAAAAACATTAGGATTGCAATTGTGGATTCAAGTAAGCATATCGCATATACAACTGTCATTTACAAAGTTTAGCGCCGTAATGCTGTTTACATAATTTAGGTTTAGGCCAAACATTACCAAAATTTTCAACATATAAAGGTAGAACTGAAGAAAATTATATAATCATCACACATATATTGCTACTCAGCTGATGAAGCGCGTACCTCGAATCGCGTCACCCCCATCCACGACCTTAACTCCATCCACGACCTTCGCCATATCCGCGACCTAACCCACATCCACGATCCACGACCTAACCACATCAACGACCTATCGTCGTTGCTCCGCGACCTAAAACCATCACCGCGACCTAAATAACAACGACCTAGCCACATCACCAATCCACCCTCCGTCGCTATGCGACTTACATCCACCCGAGGATTAGCTCGCGAGGCCTAAATCGCTCCAATTTCCAGCATAGGTCGCGAGCTCCTGACTACTACATCGCGACCTAAATCACTGCGACCTACTCCTACATCGCGAAGTTCCTCCTCTTTAAGTCGCGAACGAAGCTTATGTTGCCGAACTTCTGTTAAGTCGTGAACAGGCTTCTTTAAATCACTGTTTGTTAAGTCGTTTAGGTCGTTATTGTTTAATTTTTAAGTCGCGTACGTTGTTGTCTGTGTGTTTTGTAAGTCGTTGTACCGTTGAGATGTATTTTTTTTAGTCGTGTGTGTGAGTTTTAACTACTATAAATAGGTGGTCGTGGCAATTGTAAGGATTGTTGAATTTTGAATAAAATTTGGTTTGTGCTTTGTGCCTCCATTTAAATTGGTAGTTGAGTGTTATCTCATATCTCCACTTTCGGTATTCGAGTGCGCTCGAATCAACGATTGTTGAAGCCAATTCACGGAATCAAGTGCGTTTGATCAGCGTTCGAAGAATCGTAGATCTTCTTTCACGGTATCGTGCGCGATCAACATGTCGAAGATTGCTAGAATCCGGTCTCTTCGTGATCAACGGATTTGGGCATTTGGGTAGTCTTAAATCCATCGATTTATCATCGATTCACCGATTATTTCCGCTAATCGTGTGAGATCCTGGACGGATTCGATTTACATCATCGAATTCGCTTCCTACACTGCGTCAGTTTGGTATCAAAGCTAGATCGCAAGGAGTTTGCGTCATTTGAATTTTGTATCATTTGGAGAATTAGGTTACGAGAATTGGTAGTTTGGAGTTCAAATTTGCAATTGTTGAGAAGTTTGGTGTTCATCGTGTTCATCGTGAAGTTGCAACAAGTTGGAAGTTTCGATCCATATCCTTTTGGATCAAAGTTCGGAAAGTGTTTGAATTTTTTTGAATTTGTTTGAAGTTCAATTATGCCACCGAGAGAGCTCAACGTCATCGCAATATTAATGTTTTTTATGGAAGAGAAGAGGCCGATGAAATAGAGCAACGAATCAATGAGAGTTTCACTGAGAAGTTGAATGAAGGGATTGGTCGATTAGAGAGAATGATGCTTGAAATGAATCAAAGTAGAAGAAGGGTTTCACCTGAATCGAGTCATGGGGGAAACAGAGTTTCACCACAGTCAGATCGGGAGAGAAGAGGAGAGCATGATCGGAGGAATGTTGACGATCGTGAAAGGAATGTTAATGAATGAAATCGGAGAGATGTGGATTATCGTGATCAGAGGAATGTAGATCGAAGAAATGGTGGTGGTAGAGATGTTGGTGGTCATGATCGATAACAATATGCATCAGATTTTGATGAGGAGTTTGATGGTGGTAGTGTTCATAGTCGAAATCGAAGCCAAAGAAGAAATCATTCAGAGTATGATCACAAATGGGAGTCCGGAATGAAAATTGAAATTCCAGAGTTTAAGGGTGGTATGCAGGCTGAAGAATTTCTAGATTGGTTATCTAATGTTGAAGAGATCTTTGATTTCAAGGAGGTTCCGGAAGATCGTAGAGTGAAGTTGATTGCTACTCGTTTGAGAGGGAGAGCAATGGCGTAGTGGCAGCAGACAAAACTAAAACGAGAACGGATGGGAAAGTCAAAGGTTGTTTCATGGGAGAAGATGAAGAAGTTAATGAAAGCTACTTTCTTACCTTACAATTATCAATCTCTTATGTATCAACGCTTACAAAATCTAAGGCAGGGGACAAAGTCAGTTAATGATTATGCGGATGAATTTTACCAACTCATTGCTAGGAATGACATCATGGAGACGGAAGAACAGTTGACCGCTAGATTTGTTGGGGGGTTGAGGATCCAGATCCAGGACATGGTAAATATGTTTGACCCTAGATCTGTGGCCGAAGCGCACCAGAAAGCGTTGGCTTGGGAGAAGCAGGGAAGACGAGGAGGTGGTTTGTTTACAAATTCCAACAATCAAATGAAAGGGGCTAGTAGCAATGCGAATGTTTCCAAGGCTATTGCAAAACCGGTTGGTAGTGAAGTTGCTAAGACCAAGGTTAATAGTAGTATCAAATGCTTTAATTGTCAAGAGTTTGGCCACAAGAGCAATGAATGTCTAAAGCCGAAGAAGCGGGCAATGATTGCTGAGGTTGAAAATGAGGATGCAGATGCAGAATGTTCTAATTCATTACCGGTTGAGGAGGAAGAAGAATTGTCGGGAGATGAGGGTTGTAATTTGATGATGAGGAGGTCGTGTTTGACACCAAAGCAAGAGGATGATTCAAGTTGGTTGAGGAGTAATATTTTCCAGTCAACGTGCACTATTCTGGGAAAGGTTTGCAAATTTGTTATTGATGCTGGAAGCTATGATAATATAATTTCTACCGAGGCTGTGAAGAAATTGGCAATAAAGACTGAGAAGCATCCAAAACCTTACAAGTTAGCTTGGTTGAGGAAAGGTGGAGAGGCGAAGGTTGGTAGAAGAGCTTGTGTAACTTTTTCGATTGGGAAGAAATATAAAGATGAGATTTGGTGTGATGTTCTGGATATGGATGTATGTCATCTGTTGCTGGGGAGACCGTGGCAGTATGATAGGGTTGTGCAACATGACGGTCGTACCAATAGCTACAGTTTCATGTTTGAAGGCACAAAAATCACTTTAGTTCCTAAGAAGCGACAACAAGAAGAAAACAAGATGGAGCACATTGAAGAATTAAAGACTCTGTTGACTTTGAAGGAGTTTGTTAAAGAGGTGGAGGAGGAAACTGAAGTGTTTTTGTTGATTGGACGTGAGAGTAGTGAAGTGGTGGAAGTTCCTGAAGAAGTAAAGCCAGTGCCGAAAGAATTTGAAGATGTATTCCCTGAAGAGCTGCCTAAAGAATTGTCACCGTTGAGAGACATACAACATCAAATTGATCTAGTGCCAGGTGCTGTTTTACCGCATAGGCCACATTATCGTATGAGTCCGAAAGAACATGGGGAGTTGAGAAGGCAAGTGGAAGAGTTGCTTGAGCAAGGGCGTGTTCAGGAGTGTCTCAGTCCATGTGCAGTACTAGCATTGTTGGTGCCGAAGAAGGATGGAACGTGGAGGATGTGTACCGATAGTCGGGCATTGAACAAGATTACTGTCCGATACAGGTTTCCTATGCCTAGATTGGATGATTTTCTAGACCAGTTGAATGGAGCTACTATATTTTCTAAGATTGATCTGAAGAGCGGTTATCATCAAATCCGAATTAGACCAGGTGATGAATGGAAAACAGCGTTCAAGACACGGGAGGGGTTGTATGAATGGCTAGTTATGCCGTTTGGTCTTTCGAATGCACCTAGTACGTTTATGCGGGTGATGAATCAGATCTTTAGACCATTTATTGGGAAGTTCCTGGTGGTGTATTTTGATGATATACTGATATATAGTGGAAGCCAAGAAGAACACTTGCATCATCTGAGAGAAGTGTTGATGATACTACGACAGGAACAATTTTATGCTTCAACGAAGAAATACGTGTTCATGACGCATAGTGTTTTATTTTTGGGATATGTTGTATCAGAAGGAGGTATACAGGTGGATCAGAATAAAGTTGAAGCAATCAGAAATTGGCCACAACCCAGGACAATAACAGAAGTTAGAAGTTTTCATGGATTAGCATCATTCTACCGAAGATTTATTCCACATTTCAGTAGCGTGATGGCACCAGTTACTGATTGTATGAAGGGGAAGCAATTTTCATGGTCAGAGGAAGCAGGATTTGCTTTTGAGCAGATCAAGGAACTGTTGACGTCAGCCCCAATTCTAGTTTTGCCTGACTTTTAATTGGTATTTGAATTACATACTGATGCATCTAAGGTTGGAATTGGAGGGGTGTTAAGTCAGAGGGGCCGTCCTATTGCTTATTTCAGTGAGAAGCTTACGGGAGCAAAGATGATATATAATACCTATGATGTGGAATTTTATGCTGTTGTGCAAGCCGTGAAGCACTGGAGACACTATTTGTTCCATAAAGAATTTGTTCTGTATACTGATCATGAAGCATTGAAACATTTGTAGGGACAGGACAAGATTGCAGCCAGACATGCTTCGTGGATCGCCTACTTGCAACAGTTTACTTTTGTTGTGAAGCACAAATCAGGGGTAACGAATCATGTAGCTGATGCCTTGAGCAGGAGGAATCATTTGTTGACAGCGATGAAGGTTGAAGTGACAGGATTTGAACTATTGCCAGAGTTGTTTGAAGAAAATCCTTACTTTAAGAAGATTGTTGAGAAAGTCAAGGATGGGAATACTGATGAGTTTGTGTTGGTAGATGGATTCTTATTCAAGGGGAATCGATTTTCCGTACAAGATTGTAGCTTGCGAATGAAGATAGTGAAGGAGCTGCATAAGGAAGGACATGTGGGTAGAGACCGAACATTGCAATTGATTTCTCAATCATATTTTTGGCATTCTATGAGGAGGGAAGTTGAAAAGTTTATTCGAAGATGTCATGTTTTTCAAGTTTCGAAAGAAACAGCTACAAATGCGGGATTGTATATGCCTTTACCTGTTCCTACAAAACCGTGGGTTGACGTAAGCATGGACTTTGTGTTGGGTTTGCCGAGGACTCAACGGGGAAATGTGTAACGACCCAGAATTTTGAATAATTTAAATTTAATAAAATTTAATTAATTTTAAATATTTGAATGATGGTTTGGATTGAATTTTCAATATAACTTTGAAAATGGCGATTAAATTATAGAATTTAATCTATTGAAAGTTGAATAAAAATTTGAATCTTCAATTGTAAGCTGATTTAAAATATTTCAAAGGCTTATAAAATTTATATTGATAATATTGAAGATAATAAAAGCTTCAGAATTGAATTTGAAAGTGAATTGTTCAGTTTTGAATTTATATCGTTTAAATCGATATTTAAAAATAGCCTTCCGAGGCACACTCTCGGAATTCGACGAAACCAGTTCCATTGAGTCCGGAATATTGAATTATTGCCAGGTTTCAAATTTCGTAGCATTTGGAGTTTATATGTGGACACGTTGAGTAAACGCATTTTAATTTGAATCAAATTTAATTTGAATTTAAATATACAAATTGTCAACATCAGCCACCCTAATATACCACAGCCACCCTACTCCTGAGCACAATCTTTCGTTCAGAAAAAAAAAAATCACGCAGAGAATCACGATACGAAATCGTGCTACCATTTTAAAATACCCTATCTGTTCCCCCTTTCTCGTTCAAAAGATCAACTTCAGCTTCAAAACTAAAATGGCGACTATAGTTTTCCTTCTCGTCCTAACTGAAAATTCTCCCTCCCCCCTCATTTCGATTCCTCCTTTTCAAATAAAGAGAATAATGGACGTAGCCCTTCATTCAAATAAAAAAAATATTCGTTCAAAATCATAAATCACGAGCTTCTCCAGTTCGAAATTCCAAATCGCGTATGGGAGTCGCGAGGAGAGGGGCGGCGACGCTGTCATGTCGCAAGGCACTGGGTGGATTTCACGCATCGGCAAGTGGCGACTGCAGCTAGGGCTTCGCGACCAGGAAGGACATCGCGCTCGTGTGCGCGAGCATCAGGGGCAGCGGCGCGTGGGGGCTCGTGCTCGCGATTGGCAGCGGCAACGGCGGTTGGGTGGGGGATCGCGCAGCGTGGAGAGGTGATTCGCGATTTGGGTCTGGGTTGCTTGTTGCAGTTGGGACTGCGGCAGTGAAGGTATTTTAAAATTTAATTTTTTAAATTATAAATGTTTAGATATGGAAAAAAAAGAAAGAAAACAAACAGTTTTGTTTAAAGATTTTAAATTGTATATATTGTTGAAAACAGAAATAGACAGTAAGTTTAGACAATTTAAACTCTTAAATTTTTCAGAAATCAGTATTTGAAGTTATACCATAAAAACAGAAAAATAAAATAAAAAATAAAGTAGATATGTTAATGCAGTTTATATAAATAAACGTTGTTTTGAAAATTTATATGATTAAAATTCAATCGTTAGCTAATCAAATTACCGAATGAAAAGAATTTATTATTTGATATGTTCGAATATTAATAAATTGTGTAAATATTTATACAAGGTAAAAATCAAGAAAATCAAGTCACAAAGGAAATGGATTGCAAAATAAAAGGCAAAGGTGAGAACTTCTCACTCAAAAGGGTATTTGAATTTTAAATAGTTATATTTAAAATTTGTTGATTGATTGATTGATTGCTGGATTGTGATATTAGATATAGTAGGATATATCTATATATAGCAATATATATATATTGGCATATGTATATATTGCAGTTGATTGATTTCCCGCATTGTATAGCGGATGAGACCCTATTGCGCCGTTAGTAAGCGGATAATATTTTATAAAATCCCATATACCGCGATATTCCACCTCGAAGTGGAATTGGTATTGTGCTAACATCTGTGGATGCAGGGAAACAGGTTGGAGGGATCCAACTGGATTCCTCACAAATATTTATTTGATTATAGATATTGTGTGAATTGTGATTATCATATTGATATATGATATTTGTTGCTGTGATTGGCTATTGGATGCTGTGGCATCATCGGATCCATTTTTAAAGTTAAAAATAACGATTTTGAATTTAAAAGGATTTTTAAAGTGATTTTTTCCAAAGTATATGTTTTAGTAAATTTTTAAATTGATTCACTTTAAAATTAAAAAAATGTATAAATTTTTATGTTATAAAAATTAACATTTTTATGAAATATAATAGAAAGGTAATTTTTAAAATACACAGATTTTTATAAAATAGTTAAATTGGGATTCTGGATAAATTTTATTATCGATTTATATAAAAGATTTTATAAATGGATATTTGTGAACTAAATTTATTGGAATTCTGAAACGGGTTTATAAAGTGTTGAGTTGATGTATAAAATGAATTTCATTAAAATTCATAGATTTATAAGTTGTGAAAGTTATCAAATGAATAGATTGAAAATAAAAGTTTTATAGGAAATTAACTTATAAACTGGCTTTTGGGCATTTAAATGGGATACTGATAGAAACAGCTAATAAAAGATATTTTTATAAGTTGGAATTGAAAGAACATATTTTTTATAAGTTGGAATTGAAAGAAAATATTTTTTATAAGTTGAAATTGAAAGAAAATATATAAAGGAATCTTATAAGTAATAAGATTTAAAAATTTGTGAAGTTCAAAGGAACGATTTGGTAAATAAATAATATTATAAGTATTCAACTTATAATATAGATTTTGGTTTATAATTGGGTTATATAAATTGAATTGGATTTAATAAAGGAGATTGGTAAATTGAAGTTTATAAATAGGAATAGAATTTATAGACATTGTTTATAAATTCGTAATCAATTGAATTTGATCAATTGAATATAAAAGTTATTAAAGGAGTTATATTCACGTTTTTGAACAGTGAATATATCGTTAAATAAAATGGATATCTTTTTGGAAAAGGATGCTTTAAATAGAATTTAAAACGATTTAAAGATGTTTTAAAATGCATCAAGTATCGAAAACATAGATTTCAACATTCATTGTTGAAATAGACGTTTTCGAGAAATAGAAGGAAATGAAGCTGTAGATTTCAGCATTCATTGTTGAAATAGACGTTTTCGAGAAAATAAGGAAATGATGGACTATAACACTGTTGTTATAGTAAATGATTTCCGGAAAGGAAATATTTTTGTATAGTATTGGGATTTATATATCTATTTTAAATTTCGAATCCCTATACTAGTGATTTTGGGTTGTCGTAACGATGTTTTACGCAACATTCGTTTTGACCCAAATAAATGTGAATAAAAGAACGTTTTCCTTAAACAAATGAAATATATACTTAACTATAGTTTAAGTATATTGAATATTTTCAAATTGTTGAAAATAAATAAGATTTGTGAAATACTTATCATTAGAATAAGTATGGAAATGCTTTTCCAATATGAAATGAAACGTTTTTGAGAATTTATCTTTTTAGAAGATAAATTGAAAATGAATATTAGAAATCGATTTGAGATCGTATATTCATAAATATTTTGAAATATAAATTCACTATGAAATTTATAAATGAAAAGGGAAAATTGGTTTCAAAATAAATGTTGTTTATTTTCAGAGTGTGGAAAATTATATATCTTGTAAAGATATTTTTGTAGAAATAAATTATTTGGAAAATTATTTGGAATCTGATGATGTGGCGCATCTTTATTGATAGTTAAATAACCGACTATCAATATTTACCTTTAAATGGGTATTTGTTGTGATTGCTTGAATTGGATGCCACACTTATTTTTAAAATAAGCGCTCACTATTCGGGTTAACCGGGAAAGGACTATGGGGTCGTATAACCCATTCCGAATGGTGATACGTCGTTATGAATTGCAATTGAAGACCACCGTGTTGAAGACCGGATATTTGTGAAAACGGATGGATTACCGTCGAGTTACTCTGCAACGGCTGATCTCCGGTACAGAGGTTTTATCACCCTTAGTGACGGGATGTCCGGACGTGATTAGTGAATATCCGGATTGCAAGGGCTTCTTTGGAAGTGCCTTCGGTTCCGTTCGATCCCGGAACGGACTTGTATGGATTGTATGTCTGACATTACAAGTTGAGATATAAAGCTGATTTCTTTCAAATATATTTCTGTTGGTGGCGGAGAATTTATTCTCTTAGCTTAACACCCTTCTCTGAGACGTACGAGCTCAGAGGTTATATAGTTGAAGGTTATTAGTGATATACTCCCAATTTGGTAGTGTGGCATGCTGAGTGATGCTGTGAAATGATCATTGGTTGATCATTTGTGATAGGATCATTTGTTTGATCGTCTATCTTAATGATCATTGCTTTGATCATTTGTTGACCCAAAGCACTGCTTTTGTAAAGCGTGGCTTTGTGGACGAGACTTCGTCGGACCTCACACCCCGAAATGGTCAAAACAGGAAAGATGCAGCAAGGTTATTAGGGGGTAGCGCCCCTTTAGTGTATGTCATTCCTTCTGGATAGAGGTGGTATCATGGTATGGAGCCCAGATACTTAACCTATATGGTTACTGCAAATTTATTACTTTGGGGTTGTTGGAAATCGGGGATCCTCGGATATAGATCGGTTACGATCGGGGAATGACATATTCGTGTCAGTTGTTACCTAGTTAGGGGTAACCCGGCCTTGTGTTGGCAGAGATCCGGTTAGGTTCTCGAGACGTCATTCCAGAGGCGTTTCCATGTGGCAATGGGAAGTTCCTTGGCCTGACCATTTGTTGGAAATCCATTCTTCAATACGCGCCTTGTACGGTTTTAGTTGTAGAACCTGCCATCTAATATGGTAGCTATAGTAGGCATAATATAATGGTACCTATGCTGGCTAAGATTTATATTCTACTTTCGAAATTGTTTTCTACACTATGCACTAATAATAATATCAAAGATGATTTGATTTTGCGTAGCAAGCATCTTTGACTATCATAAGGAGAAACCTCCTCCAAGTCTGCGTTTACATTGTGTGTGTGGCGGAAGACCTTATGGTAGTTTCATTTTCAAAAAGCATTGCGAATTTTCTTTTAAAATTTCTCCTGTTCTTTGTTTAAAAGATAAATAACTGTTTTAAGTTCTCACACCAGTCCCATGACTGACCTGGAGTTTATTGTTCCCTTCCTAAACTCTAGGTGCCCACCAATTTCCACACGGGCAGTCTAGAGTTTGGTTATCAGGTTATTCTGGATTTAGGTGTTACTACAGATATCTGGAGGCGAGCTGGATGGCGTAGTATATTATATTGTATATCGTATTTCTTCTTTTTCCGCTGTTTGTTTGTTGTGCACTCTGATGATATGATGTAATGTAATGCGATGTAATGTATAAAATGTACAGTTATTTTGTTTTAATAAATATTCATTTATCTATTATATATTGTTCCGCTGCGACTGTGAGATTCTGATATTGTTTCTGTTGCTGTTCTGTTTTTCTTCTATCTTTTTCTCTTTTCTTCTACCTCTTTCTTTTTCTTAAAAACCCTCATGGTTCGATTTTCCGGCCTTCGATTAGGCGGCATTTGATACAGTGGACGTATTAATGTCGATTTTCGAAAGTCGAAGAATCGGGTCCTGACAAAATGACTCTATCTATGTTGTGGTGGACCGTTTCTCGAAGATGGTATATTTTGTTGCTTGTAAGAAGACGGCAGATGTAGTCCATGTGGCACAGTTGTTCTTAGAGAGATCTATCGCTTGCATGGTTTACCAGAATCTATTGTTTCAGACAGGGATACCAGATTTCTAAGTCATTTTTGGTTGAGTTTGTGGAAGATGGTTGGAACGAAGCTAAATTTTAGTAGCGCCTATCATCCTCAAACAGATGGACAAACGGAAGTGGTGAACAGGTCATTGGGAAACTTGTTGAGATGTCTTGTGCAGGATAATTTGAAGAGTTGGGATATGAAGTTATGTCATGCAGAATTTGCACATAATCATGCACTCAATCGAAGTACTGGATTCAATCCATTTCAAGTGGTATATTCAGAAATGCCAAAGGGGCCGTTGGAGTTGACGACGGTGCCATATCAGAAGGGAGTTGTTAAACGAGCTGGTGATTTCGTGAATGAGTTGCAGGAGTTCCACAGAACTGTTCATGAACGATTGCTTGCAGCAAATGAGAAATACAAACAACTGGCAGATAAGAAACGAAGGAATGTGGACTTCAAAGTGGGTGATTTTGTTTACGCGGTATTGACGAAAGATCGTTTCCCGGTTGGGACTTACAACAAGTTGAAAGCACGAAAGATTGGTCCAGTAGAAATCTTGAAGAAGATCAATGATAATGCGTATCGGTTAAGGTTGCCAGAAGAGGTTCATATTTCTGATGTTTCAATGTCAAACACTTAATTCCGTATTATGGGGAGGAACTTGTCGAAGATGACGAGAGTGTGAAGTCGAGGACGAATTCCTTCCAACAAGGGGAGGATGATGAAGCGCGCACCTCGAATCGCGTCACCCCCATCCGCGACCTTAACTCTATCCACGACCTTCGCCATATCTGCGACCTAACCCCCGTCGACGATCCACGACCTAACCACATCAACGACCTATCGCCGTTGCTCCGCGACCTAAAACCATCACCGCGACCTAAATCACCGCGACCTAGCCACATCACCAATCCACCCTCCGTCGCTATGCGACTTACATCCACCCGAGGATTAGCTCGCGAGGCCTAAATCGCTCCAATTTCCAGCATAGGCCGCGAACTCCTGACTACTACATCGCGACCTAAATCACCGCGACCTACTCCTACATCGCGAAGCTCCTCCTCTTTAGGTCGCGAACGAAGCTTATGTTGCCGAACTTCCGTTAAGTCGTGAACAGGCTTCTTTAAATCACTGTTTGTTAAGTCATTTAGGTCGTTATTGTTTAATTTTTAAGTCGCGTACGTTGTTGTCTGTGTGTTTTGTAAGTCGTTGTACCGTTGAGATGTATTTTTTTCAATCGTGTGTGTGAGTTGTAACTACTATAAATAGGGGGTCGTGGCAATTGTAAGGGTTGTTGAATTTTGAATAAAATTTGGTTTGTGCTTTGTGCCTCCATTTAAATTGGTAGTTGAGTGTTATCTCCTATTTCCACTTTCGGTATTTGAGTGCGCTCGAGTCAACGATTGTTGAAGCCAATTCACGGAATCATGTGCGCTTGATCAACGTTCGAAGAATTGTAGATCTTCTTTCACGGTATCGTGCGCGATCAACGTGTCGAAGATTGCTAGAATCCGCTATCTTCGTGATCAACGGATTTGGGCATTTGGGTATTCTTAAATCCATCGATTTATCATCGATTCACCGATTATTTCCGCTAATCGTGTGAGATCCTGGACGGATTCAATTTACATCGTCGAATTCGCTTCCTACGCTGCGTCATCAGCTCGAATTGTGTTAAAGAAGCATATGTGATGTAGCAATAATTTCTTATAGATTGATTTGATTATCAAAACAGATGTTTTAATACAATTTGCTTACAAAAGGTACAAACCAATAGAAAATAAAGTTACCAAATAGAAACAATGTTCGATAAGGAACTCTTGCTTTGGTTAAAATCAAGTTGGCCACATCACAATAATTCGTTGATCAACAAGGTAAGCTAATAAAAATTATCGAAGGAAATTCACTTAAATAATAGCATGGTCCATATTAGGTTACATCAGGTTGGCCGCATCACAAGAGATTGAACAAAAGCAAAATTTGGACTGGCTATAAAACGTGGTACAATAATTAGACTATTCCAACCTTAAAAATTGACATTTCTTGTCCAGTTTTTAAATCTCCTAATTGTCAAAATGATATTTATTCAAAAATAACAGCATCCTTCACAATATAATTATTATGTTCCATAAGAAGTTTTTATTTTTACCAAACATTATGTTTATAATCTGTATTACATAATACTTTGTTCCTATACATTTTTCATTCTGTAAACATTTCTCATTCATCTCAAATTAGGCCTTTTAAATTTATCTGAACTAGTTGTAACTGACCGAGAACAAAATTATCTTTTTTTCTTTCTTCCTTTCTTCCTTTCTTCCTTTCTTTCCTTTTTTTCTGGTAGACGATGAAAATCAAACTAGATTTCAACAAATGTAGAAAATTATAATCCTGTGCACAAACCGATTCATTAAACTTCAGTGTAAGATAATGAATTCCTACGAAGTATTTTTATTGTAAAAGAGTTACAAGTAGTTGTTACCTATTCACAATATACCAATATTAGTTTGATAGAATAATATGACATGCATACTTAGACGCTTACTCTTGTATTTCCATTGGATCATTACTATCAGACACAAATCGGGAGAAGGTACAAGCATATGCAAGTAGAGGAGGTTCGCATTGAGATGAAATAAAATATGAAGCTACATTTTTAATACCAAGTGGTTTTGGAGAAATTGGAGGAGTTTTAGTACAAAATGAACATCACAAAGAGATGTATCTCGGTGACATTATTATAACTACTGATGATGAGACAACTGCCCTTATGGATTGTCGATCTTGGTTGCATTCCAAATCTAACAACCATGAGAAAAGGATATTTCTCACTACCAAGGTAACACACTTAGATTTCATCTACAAATTTCAGTATAAATTGATCTGTGTACACATAAAAGTACATTGATAGAATTAATTATGGTTAACATACTTCTTTGGTGTACTCCTTATTAGAATGATAGAAGACAATTGAAACTCATTATAAGTCATTTTATATTACCATTAATATACATGGTAATAATTTGTAACAACTGGACGATATAACTATTAACCGACATCTGTACTTTTTTTATTTCAGTCATACTTACCATCAGAAACTCCCAAAGGACTTATAAAGTTGAGGAAAAAGGAACTCGAGATAATCTGTGGCAATGGCAAAGGAGAAAGAAAATATTTCGAAAGAATTTACGACTATGACACATACAATGACCTTGGTGATCCAAAAAACGTAAGGCCTGTTATCGGAGGAATCAAAGACTTGCCATATCCTAGGCGATGCAGAACTGGACGAGAAAAAACAGATGATGATATATACAACTATTAACAGTTCACTTATACCAGAATGATCTCACATTCCTCTGCAGCCTTTTTCTTAACCAAGCTTGTTGATTGCTAAACGTTTAAATCCCATGAATAAAAGATGTATGACTATTGTGTATTGTTTTTAATGCTTAGAAAGGAACTACTTCCAAAATTAAGTAAGCTACAACTAGGAAGAAAACAATTTGATTTTGGAAGTAGTTTGTTTTTAATTTCGAAGTTATGCAAAGCATTACAAAAATACAAAAATAATGCATATATTTCGAATTCAAGGAAACCAAAATTTAATTTTTGTTCGGGCAACCCATCATATTCAATTTTTTCATGGTTAACCGTTATAGTTTAGCTATCGATTTGAAATATCATGTTAATTGTGTTCAGAGTTATCATAGCATGCGCTATAGCATGCTATAACGCAAAATTGCCCATAGCACATGGTATGCGCTATTTAACCTATAACAACGCATGTGTCATCTATAGTGCAAACTAGCACACTATTTTGTCAAAGCGCAAAAAAGCGAATAGCCCAAAATAGCACGCTATTTTATTTAGGTTTGTGCACTGAAAAAACCCAAATAAAATTGAAAGACACAAATTAGGACATGAATACACTAACCAATCATATAACTTCGATAACAAATCAAAATCTTCATCGAATAATGACCATGATTCCTTAAAAAATTGAATATAACTCTTTGGTAAGCGTACCGTACTCAAAATGTCGACGTGGGAAAATTAATACCAAAGTAGTCAAGACGAAAATGGGCAAGGCTTCTGTTCGCTTTAGTTGCGTTTTTCCCTATTAAAATTGCTATTAAAAGCTGCTACTAAACACGGTTTTTTGGCAATTAAAAATTGCATATACATGCAATTTTGAGAATAAAACTTCGTAAGTTCATCACAAACCAAAATAAGTAATTGAAAAGTCTCTCAACTTAATTCTACAACAACAAAATATTTAATTTCATTTCAAATAAAACAAAAGTGTGTATTTTTATAACTTTGCGTCTTGTGCGCTTTAGGAATTTTTGCCTTTTTTTGCCACTTCGATTATCATCTGCGCCTTGAGTTCCAAAAAAACCCACAGGCGCGCCTTGCCTTATTTTTTGCGCGTAGATGCACATCGTAAAAACACTGATTAATATTTCTATTTTTCTCCAGCTATATTAATAGGCAGATATTTTACAACTTAAGAATTCATTTTAAATTTGCAAGTGATGTTATTTACCTCATTTAATGTTTTTTTAAACTTATCCTTTATAGAACTTAATAGTTTGCAATATTTGACTTTCTTTTTCTACATCATTTTTAATATTGAAAAAGCAAAAATATGAAGGTTGTACATCCTTCTCTTTTAAATTCTTTTGAATAATCCCTCGAAAATAAAGTTCTTTCATTTGATAAAACATTATAAAATTTCATCTCTCAAACATCAAAAGTGCTACTTGACAAACAATTTGAAAATAACATCATGGACTAGTTTACTTTGGCTATGCAAGAAAACAGATTATTTGATACAAGGTACCATTTTGGTGCATAATCAATGACAGCATTTTCTAATTTATTTTCCATGAAAAATTGGGCATTCAACCTAATAACTAATGTTTTATTTTATGATCTACTACTACCAAATATTATGATGTTATTGTGTAGATTCATATACGACTCAAGTCCAATTTTCATACCGACTTAAGTAGATAAAAGACTTAAAGTGGAATACACTTTCATCTATAAGCATCTAAAATGTATAGATGTTTTGATATTATATATATATATATATATATATATATATATTCATTCTTGGGACAACTAAGAAGTTTGTTTTCATAAGTATAGTTTTTATAATACCATCAAAATTTACATAAAAATAAAAGAAAAGAAAAAGAATTTCAAAACCAACATTGACAAAGTAAACTAAAAATAACCTATAGATATATTAGTTTTAATAAAACTATGATTCACTGTAGAAATAGGGAAAAATAACAATTTAAATAGTTGGTCTCAATTAGGAAAAAATAAAGATGACGAGGATAATAAATCTCAAGAAACAACAAATAATTTATTAGACAGGTTTACTTCAGTATACATTGTTAAGATTTTTAAATCGTGGTTCTAGACTTTTGGATTTGAATAGGAGATATCAAGTAACAATTTACAATATAAATTTAATCCATAATTAAATTACAGTGTAAAGTGATAAAACAATAATGGTAATCGTAAATGAGTGATTTTATATTTATGTAAATATGGATCACGGCTACTTTAGTCTCATTTAGTATACATATATATATGTGTGTGCGTGTGTGTGCATATATATATATGTGTGTGTGTGTGTGTGTGTGTGTGTACACATACACACAAACACACATACACACAAACACACACACACACATATATAATGCAAAATTTACAAAAACGAACAAAATAGCGTGCACTATAGTGCATAACGCAAAACAACACATAGCGCAAACCTTGCGTTATTTTGCGTTATGTGCTATTGACTACCTTGATTGTGTTGAATTATTCAAATAGTCAATTATTTTTACGGAGAAGATCTTATGTGTTTAGAAAACGTTATTCGAAAAAATAATAGCATCTAAGATTGTGTGATTATGTGAATGACCATTTGCTCAAGTGATAAGTGGTATGAATCATGATGCTCCAGCTTGAAATTCTAGATATAATGGGTTCGAACTTTCGAGATATCAAAATAAGTGTTCTGCTTGAATAAAGCATCGTCTTATTCTAAAAAAAATGTGATTATGTAGTTCAAAATATATACATATATAGAGGGGGGTCGCATTGATGAGAAGAAAACTCATAATTTTCAATGCAAAGTCGCTTGCATGAGAGGTTGCAATCCATTGCTAAGAGTATACCGAAACATTAATGATCAATAAGAACCTCTCATGCAGGCGACTAAACAGTAAAATCAATGAGGCTGCGCGTGCGCACGCACATCCTCCTTGATTTTAACCGCATGTCCCAATTTAAATGTGCATACATATAAATAGTAAATTTGTTAAATATTTGCAGGCTCAGAGAAAAGAAGTGATGCTATATACATCCCAAGGGACGAGTCCTTTTCAAAAGTTAAACAAGTAACTTTTTCAGCAAAAACTTTGAGGTTCTACGTGCACTTGTGCCATCTATTGAAACTGCAATAGTTGATAGAAAACTAGGATTCAACAATTTCAAACACATTGACAAGCTATACAATGAAGGTGTGGCTTTACCAAAGCTAGATGGAATAAGCAATTTCAAAACCTTTGTTCCAAGACTTATCAAAGCACTTGAATGTGCAGTAGATGTTTTGCTATTTGAAACTCCAGCCATGATAGAGAGTAAGTTGAATTTTATGCACATGGGTTATGCTTGAACGTCACTTTTATGGAATTTTTAGTAACTATTTGACTGCGTTCTTCGTACAGAGGATAAATTTTCATGGCTCAAAGATGAAGGGTTTTCGAGGCAAACTCTAGCCGGTTTCAATCCTATAAGCATTCAACTTGTCACGGTATGGTTCACTAAAGAGTATATTAACCACCAATCAAATACGTGGGATAAATTTACATGTGTAGTGTTTTATATTATTCCAGGAGTTTCCCATTGTTAGCAAGCTAGATCCTGAGATATACAGTGACCCTGAATCATTAATTACAGCAGATGTCATATATCAAGAAACAAGAGGAATCATGACTGCACAACAGGTTCAAACAACATAACATGGGAGTGATTTTGTGTTTATAGTAGTTGAAATACTTTAGTTATGATTATTTTAATTTGGTTAATTTAGGCACTGGAGCAAAAGAAGTTGTTCATGTTAGATTACCATTATTTGCTCTTACCTTTTGTGCACAAAGTAAGAGAGCAAGAGGACACTGCTCTGTATGGTTCAAGAACTCTCTTCTTTCTTACTCCTGCTAACACGTTAAGGCCAATCGCAATCGAGCTAACTAGACCAAAGTCGCCTACCAAACCTCAATGGAAAAAGATATTCATGCATACTTGTGATGCAACAGGAGCTTGGCTATGGAAGCTTGCCAAAGTTCATGTTAATGCTCATGATTCAGGTTATCACCAACTTGTTAGCCACTGGTATAAAAAACCTACTTCTTCAACATATATTTTCTCTTCTGTCGTTTCAATGATAAGTTCAATTGTGATTTAAAGGTTACGGACTCACTGTTGCACTGAGCCATATGTGATTGCAATGAACCGTCAACTTAGTGTGATGCATCCTGTATATAGACTGATGCATCCACATTTTCGGTATACTATGGAAATCAACGCATTAGCCCGTGAATACCTAATTAATGCCAATGGTATTATAGAGACAGCATTTGCTCCAGGAAAGTACTCGATTGAGCTCAGTTCTGCTACTTACCGAGAGCAAGGGCGGTTTGACATGGAAGCCTTGCCAGCTAACTTGATCGGAAGGTAATAATTTTGTCCACTGGTACTTCTCTGTAGTAGAAAACTACTATCTATCTAGCATATATGAAGGTTGAAACAGCTTCTTTTTTAGTGTGAGTTCAGCTATGTGTTATTTAAAACATAAGGGGCCGTTTGATTTATTTTGTATTTTATATTTTGGGTTTTCAACATTAATTACAAAATATGAAAAGAGTGGAGAGACAACCAACGGGGTGGAAGGAAGACGGAGGGGACGACGAAGGGGATGGACAAACGGCCGAAGGATGATTTGTTTCTCGTGCTTCCATTATTTCCCAAAACACGAAAAATAAAAAAAGTTATTTTTTATTTTCTGTTAACTTTGTTTTCTAAATTGGTTTTTTCATAAATATACATGCGTTCTGCGCATTTTGTACGGACTAAAACCCAAAATTAAAAAGGGTAAACCAACCGCAACCTAAGTTTGGTTGATTTTCCATATTTATGTTGAGGCTTGTAGTTAAGAAAGTATTTAGCTAGGTTTCTATTTTCAGCTTTTTATGGTGCCTAAAGACAACATTTCTTTTAGTTTCCAAAGACGAGTATTTGAAATGAGGGTTGTACAAACTCATGTTATGTTATAAAGATGCAACTTATCCTGATTATTTATTTGATTACCCATAGAGGAATGGCTGTAGAAGATCCAACATCAGAACATGGACTAAAACTAACAATCGAAGACTACCCATATGCAAATGATGGACTTCTGATTTGGTCTTCAATCAAAGAGTGGGTGACGGACTATATCAATCACTACTATCCAACTACAAACCACGTCCAAGAAGACTACGAACTCCAAAACTGGTGGACTGAAGTTCGCACAAAAGGACACGAAGACAAAAAAGACGAGCCATGGTGGCCAATTATAAAAACACAGGATGGCCTGATACATGTCATAACCACGATCATATGGGTTACATACGGCCATCATGCTGCTGTTAACTTTGGTCAATACCACTATGCTGGCTATTTTCCTAACCGACCAACTACAGCTAGAGTTAACATGCCAACAGAAGATGAACACTGTGAACAATTCAAACAATTTTGGGATAAACCAGAACCAACGTTAGTACAATGCTACCCTTCTCAAATTCAAGCAACGGTTGTTATGGCTATTTTGGACATATTATCTACCCATTCTCCTGATGAGGAGTACATGGGTGATAAGCCAGAGCCAGCATGGGCAAAGGATCTAGAGATTCACGAAGCGTTTGAACGATTTAATGGAAGGATGAAAGAAATTGAAGGAATTATCGATGCAAGAAACGTTAATCCTGAACTCAAAAACAGGTGTGGGGTTGGAATAGTCCCATATGAGCTGTTGAAGCCATTTTCGGAGCCTGGGGTTACAGGAATGGGGATTCCTAATAGCATCTCTATATAGGATTACTTTGGTTGATTCCCTGTACATTCTGTTTGATGGTATTGTACTACATCTGAATGCCAACAAATAATACCTCCAAGCATTTCAGCTGGGAATTCAATATCCTTCTAAAGGTTTACAGCTTGATCACTTGTGAATTATCAATATTTTTGAACAAAACTTCATAGAGAAAATGATAACTATTTTTAAAGTGCCATCAAAATCTATTAATTTATAATAAATAATTTGAAGCAAAAAAAGTAATAATATATAAACAATATAAGGTCACGCAAGTGTATATATAACATGATTAATATTGATGAAATACCACATATAGTAACTATTACAGCGCTATACCTGTAAATAATAGCACTTACCACTGCAGAAAGGTAGCCCCGACCATAATATTTCCATACTTCATATCTCTTGTTACCTACAACGATCAAAAGTTAATTCTTAGCAAAATTATCTTACTGCTCAGCAACAGCAACAAAGAAAAAAAAATAGTCATGCGTTTGCTGGCATTTCAAGAATTTTATTAGTCCTTTGTCCTTTTATTGAAACTTCGTAGTGTAAATGATAATTAGGATCATCTACAATAGCCATTTGAATACTAATTTGGAATAAATAATCAATTGTACACTACCTGGTTTGAGATGGTTGTAAAGTTGACTCTTTTCATCAACTATCAAAAGATTTAAATTGGAAAATTTTGCGTCAACCAACAAAAACATATAATATTGACCACATTGATAAAACAATCTCTTTCTGTTACATCTATTTTGCAAAACATTGTTTATTTCCAGAAACAACAAAATAACCTAATTTTTGGCAAATCAACCTTAGAAACAACACAGATAACAGCGTGCGTATACCGATTTAGGGTTTTAGCTGCGCAACAGAATCACGAATTTCATCACCAACGACAATAAATTTGGAAAACATTGAATAAACGAGGTATCATTGGAAATAAGTAAGCTAATCTAAAGTTTAATCCCGAACTATTATCATTTTTTGAATCGAACAAACAGAATATTTCAAATTCGCTTTGTGATCGTGTGTAAGTGGTAGGATTGACAGAACTAAAGGAATTTAATAGCTTCACGCTACGATTGACAGAACAACATTTCAGATCCTCACTGAATATGAGAAGGTAATGAGAAGTTTTATTTTTACTCCATTAATTGCTTTATCTGCACTCCATTAATTGCTTTATCTGGGCACTATTAATTGTTTTATCTACAGCAAAAAAATTATACAATATTAGACAAAAATGTCATTAATTAAAAAAATCAAAATCAAAATCAATAATAAAGATTTACAAATTCATAGTGTAATCAATATAATGTCATCCATAAAGTAATTATACATCATAAAAGTGGATTAAATTTAAATTCCATTTAGCAAAGTCTATTTATACACTTTCAGGTTGTATTCATTCGCAGTCAATTTAAAAAAATTCCGTTCAATTAAATATAAAATTTAAAATTATTACTAAAATCAATATGACATGTAGCGTATAGAATTCTTTTCTATCTTTTGCTTAAATGAAATCAAATTTAAATTTAATATCAGAGTTGAAATAATTTAATGCTTTAATATTCAAAAATTAAACTAAGTTTGCTGTATATATAAATGATTAAATAATTTGAATTCTATTTAAGGTATTCGAACTTGAAATTTGAAATTTGCAAAAGCGGATTTGAGAACCTTATTTCGATTAATGCATGAGAGAGATAAGGTTACTAAAATGACATAAGAATTTTATTTTATTTCAAATTAAGGGTAGTTTTGTAACTTGTGTGGTGTATATTAATTAAAAAATGGTGTATTTGATTTTAATAAATTTTGCGGTGTATGTATAGCAATTTACGGTGTAGGAATAGAATTTACGGAGGTCTATGAACACTTCATCTTTAACTAAATTACTATGAGCAATAGACACCCTTTAATTTAAATTAGTATCTTTCGCATTTTTACCCTCGATAAAAACTTCAAAGCCACGCCTAAATGAAATCGATAAAAACTCTTTCACGTCATCCTCCCTGCTTCATGTCCGAACGAAACCAAAAAAATTGTTAGAACTAAGAATTTATCTCGTCCTACATGGATAGATCCCCACATTGTTGAGAAGATAATGTCTAAGTATTTGTTTAAAAATTTATGACCCACTTTATCATCTCGTTCTACACATCAGAACCCTAATTTTTGTGCCGAACCCAATTCGACGTCTTCCTGTCGTTTAATTTATTTAACATCGTCTATAACGACCCGGAATTTTGGTTGTTTGGTTTTGAACGTTTAATTTATTTTTAAATATTGAATTTGAAATATTAATTGATTTTGAACATAAAGATTTTAGTTGAATTAATGAAATGGTTTAAAATTTCAAATATAGTAATTTAATGGATTTGATGAATAATAAATTTAATATTTGAAATTGGGTAAATATGTGAATCTGGAGTTAAATGTGAACGGAAATTATTTCTAAAGTTGATTTAAACTCTATTTGAATTAGAGTGATGATTGTGGACCTTTGAATGGAATTAAAAGTCGATAAATTAAAATTTTGAAATTTATAGATATTAATTTGATAGTGAAATTTAATATTAGTGTAAATAATTGAATTTGTGATAATATGAATCAGAATGGTTTCTAATATGGATATAAATTCTATTTGAAATATAATTGAGGTGATAAGTTTTTAAAATAGGAATTTCAAGTAATTTCGAGTAATTTCGTCAATTTTGAAAATCGCTCGATTTAATCGACACGATAAAATAGCCTTCCGGGGCATAGTCTCGAAATTCGACGATACTTGTTCCATTGGATCCAAAATAGTGTATTATTATCGGCTTTCAAATTTCGTAGCATTTGGGGTTACCATTTGATCGTATGGGAGAGAAACACGTTGAAATTAATATGTAAAATTTAATATTTTTATTCGATTCAAAAAGCCATCTTCCACATACGATCGAATTATGCCTCGAAACTTGTTCCATTGTGTTCGGAGTAAGAGTAAAACATTATAAACGCTAGGCGACACGCCTCCTTTGAAGTGCGTTTGAAAAGTACGTGAATAGTGAAAATAATAATAAAATATTACGTATACACACACACACACACACACACATATATATATATATACGCGTATCCTTTCCCCAAAACCCTAATTCTATGCCTGCAGCCACCACTTAATTTTTAATAGCCAGCAATGGTCGAGCTTCCTCACCAATTATCTCTCGATCTACACGATTTTAAGCTTCGGCTTCTAAATGAAAATCGAGGAGCTCGAGGAGCTCTACCATATCAACGGTCAAGATCGAGTAAGGAGGTCCACGTCAGTGGCAAATCAATGGGGAAGGTCGTTTGTTTTATGGTCGTTTTGGGATGATGGGAGGCATCGAGTTGAACAGGACTTCGGCCGTAGGAGAAGCAAGAGTAGGCACACGATTTGATGGTAGTTGATCGTTGCATAGGGGTTCATATGGAGGTGCGGTAGGAGAAGAATCGAACGACAATGGGTTCGGACGCGTCTGGGTAGCCTGGTATACGCGAGAAGAAGAAGGAATTTGCATGGCCTTAATTCCAGAAGCAGAGATCGACGGCTAAGATTTTTAAGGTTTAATAAATAAATAAAAGGATATGTAGATTTATTTATATTATAAAATCATGAATCTTCTAAAATGTATATCTTTCACGTACGAGGTCCAATTGAGACGAAACATGCGGGATAGAATTGTATCGACCAAGGCTTTGGCGTGGAATCGAAGTGGCATTTATTTGAAGCTGAAATATTTTCAGTTTCAAGGAAAAGATGAGTGTTTATATCGCTCATGAAGTACTAGATTATTTTTATGTTAGTCAAATTTGAAATTATGAAGTGATTTGAATTTATTGGTTGTTGTTTGATAAATTTAATTGACATTTAATTTGACATCTGAATTAACTGATAGAAAATTAAATTGACAGTTAAAATGAATTTGAATTAAATTACTAGTAAACTCCCGATTATTGATATTCAGTTAATTGTTGTGATACTGTGACTGTTTGGATGATTGATTGTGATGAATGCAAATTGGTTATTATTTGGATGATCGAATGATTATTTATTTTTATATATATCTTGTTATCATCTTGTATATTATTTACAGTATATAAAACTGTAAATCGAATTATTTCAATTAAATTAATACATAGGTTGAAATGATATATACCTATGACATTTATTTTGGATTAAAATGATATATATCCATCCCTGAATTAAATTGAAATAACCGATTCACTTGGCCATAGGATAGAAAATTATATACGGACACCAGATTGGTTAAATTAAATGATTCTAAAATTTTGATTTGAAATTATTTAAATTGATTTTGATTTTTTTTGAAATAAAGTCGAATTTATGGAAATGGAATAATTTTTGAACTCGAGCTCGAAATGTTAAAAATGAACTTGTCAATCGAAACTGTTTAAAGAATCGATTTTGAAATTTTGAAGTTACAATTGAGAAACCATTTGGATGATGGAAATTGATTTGTTTAAGTAAATTGATTTGTTTAAGTGATTTGAACTTTTACTTGAACTTTGAAATAAATCCAGGTAGAAGTAATTTAAATGGATATTTCAAAATTTGAGCTTGGAATCGAACTGAAATTAATTGGAACTAAAATCGAAATTGAACTAAAATTGGAATCGAACTTAATTCGAATTGAAATCGGAATTGAATCGATTTAAATGGATATGGCAACTGATATTGATTTGAATTGGAAGTTTGGAATTGGATCAGTTTGGCTTTGAAACTATTTTCGAAATAAATATTTTATTATATAAACTGTTTACAAAAAACCTATCTTTAGATGTTTAAATTACTTTGATTTTCCAAACTATTTTACCATATAGACCATTTTCAATGCTCAAACTATTTTATATAAAACTATTTAAACTTTTAAACTATTTAAGAAATATCAAACTATTTTCTAAAAATTCAAGCTGGTTAGAGTGGGAATGCTTATATTTAAATCATGGATTTAAATGCGAATTGTGTTAAATTGAAGTTATAACTTAAATGGAAATTTGAAACAATTTTGGAGGCGAAATCGAGAGATTGAGGCGAAAATGATTTTGAAGTAGAATAGCGTACTTTTAGTAAATATGATGATTTCGAAATGGATTTGATTTGAAGCAAACATGATATTTTGATATCAAGTACGAATTGTTTTCGAAATATAAAAGTACCAACACTGTGTAAAATGACGTTTAGTTGTTAAAGAGACCGCGGCCTCTTATTAGCATACTCTCAGTCAATATTGAAACCACTTTAACAACTATGTACGTGGAGGAGGCTCCAGAACGAAGTGGTTGGATTTGGCGTCGTTTGCAGGATTTGAAGAAAGAGAACAATGATGGATAGACTTTGGCACTTGTGCCAATTTGAAATGACTAAAACAGGATGGCTTGACAGGGCCAAGCGGGCTAGCTACCCTTAGGGGACATCCGTTCTTCGATTTTCTTGGACTTAGTCCATAATATTACTCTTATTGTTGGTTTTGATTGGTGCATCTTGATTTTGGGATAACCTCCCTTTGACTCGATATGGGATGGGTGTACGCGGTGGGCGGTCATGGTTATGATACGTTACCACCAGCCCTACGACCTAAACTAGTAATATCCTACCTTGGGCATTGCCTCACGTGCCTTGTCATACTTTTATCACTACATAAGACCACTATGATTTTGATTTATTGTTGTCGTATCACGATGCATCCCTATCCACCAATAGTTTATTGGTGCTTTATATGCAAATTGTACGACAATGCTTAAAAATTCGTTAAGGAGGATCGATGTAAAGCCTTAATGTTGTTTTGATATTTATTT
The DNA here is from genome assembly GCA_030765085.1 of Allium cepa. NCBI lineage: Eukaryota > Viridiplantae > Streptophyta > Magnoliopsida > Asparagales > Amaryllidaceae > Allium > Allium cepa. The sequence continues at coordinate 969,761,620 of CM060935.1, forward strand.
AATTGATTAGACATTATATATATAGCGTACTCTACTACATATAAATGTTTTGGTGGATCCTTAAAAGATGGAAAATCTCGTAATATCTCTTGAGTTATTGCACGCACATTATACACTGGATAGAACATGTGAAACCCCGTAAACATCTCCGATGCCACGACACTCATGTTATATGCGATATTGATTTGACCCACGTAAAAATACTTTAGTCCTGACTCGAGTGTTTTGTCTTTTCATTATGCTCGAGTCAACCTTGAGTTTTCAACTTATTGAAGATTTATTTTGGAGGACGAAGACGAAGATTTGGTATATTATTACTAGTATTATTCCTACATCATGTTGTCTGCTGCATTACTTTATTTATCCCTAATGTGTATATATATAACTCTGATAAATGTTGTATAAATTATAACCAAATGTATAATATAAACAGCTTCATGAGCTATTTATTTGATTATTATATTTTATCGTTCCGCTACAAGCTTATGTGTTTGTTTTCTTCTTCTTTTCTTATTTTTCTCAATTAAACCCATTGATTATCTATGTTTCGGATTGTTTAAGTCGGACATGTGTGGATTATTTTTTATTTAAACCTTCCAAAATGTGGGTCATCACATCGTAAGTTAACTGTCGTGGTCTAAGTCTTATGTCGGTTTTGTGCCAATGAAACCTTAATTTTTGTTTAAATATCATTGCATTTATCTTCGATAAGATTACGTCGATTTTTAGAAATTAAACTGACATCACCTAGTCATTTAATGTATTTTAATTCGGCGGTGACTTGTCGATTTAATACTTAGGTTCAGCACAGTCTTGCCGAAAATGTTAGGGTCCTGGTTGGTGTAACTTTTCAAATTACAATGTAATTTTATGAGGGGTTATTTTTGATAGCACTCCTCATAGTAAAAAAAATTCAAACAAAATGACCTTCTCATAACTAAAAGTGGAGTGTCACTGACAATACCCACTAAAAGATGTTTTGAGAGTTCAAAGAATTTCCATCCTTGCTCTCTCCTGATGCTGATTCGAAATGTAACGAGTTCTTTTAAAATTTCCTCCGCGTTCATTAATAAGTTTGCTCATAGCATTCAATAATCTCCAATCCATAATTATTTTCCATACTCAAACCTTACTTTTTGCTTTTTTGATAAATTCACTAGAAATTGTGAAGTCCTACTCGAATCTCCAATCTTTCAATTAAGTAAAGATTTATTATTGATTCATATTTTCATATTTCATTTCTTCTAGACTTTATCTTGATGAATCATATTCTTAACCATTATAATAATAGTTTTATTTTCTATAGTTTAGGCTTTATTTATATATAATTTATTAATTTTGTTTGTAAAAGAGAATTTTTGAACAACATCATTATTATTTGTCATAATAGGAAAATGTCCTTCTTATTTTTCCTGTTATAAATAAATCTCCTGAATTTCGCTAAACCAAAATCACATATAAATTCATTATAATACAAAATTAGTAATAAAAATAAAAATTTTAAATCAAAAATCTTGATTTCAAATGTAGAATAGAATGAATCAAGTAACTTGCACTATTTCAAATGTAATGTTCAATGTAATAAATAAAAAGGAAAAAGAATTAGAATTTTGAACATATATAATATAGTTTTATCATTTACTTTCAAGAAATATAATAATTTTATAAATATAACTCGTGTTGCTTTAGGAAAAACATACAAATTTAAGCTTATTATGTGTGTATACTATAATAATGCAATAAAATGAAGTATTGACGGATTATGCACTGTAAATAGTGATAGTGGCACTTGAACGGTGCAACACATAGTAAAAGCAATTAATTTGCATAAAAAACAAGTTACTATCAAACTTTTGTTGTTAATAACATTTAGTTTTATTTTGAATGTTGTGTTACGTACATAACCAAATATATTTTAGTTTAGCATTTTAAATAATAGTTAAAAACTAAGGTCTGCTTTGATTTCCTACAAATTCCTGGGGTGTTCTCCATAACTTGAAAAGGTTGAAGGTTTTTTGAAGTTCTAAAATATCCCGATGGAGAAAACATAAATTTCACATAAATAGGGTTTTAAATGTGAAAGCTAACCTAATGCTTTGTAAAATTTTAATATGCATGTAATGATTATTTAATTATTACTATTTTTCAAAAACTTAACTTTCTTTCATTTATCCACCGTCCTTTATAACTTTGAGTCAAATTAATGGTAGATTCGGTTTAATTTCGACAATGTTAGCATAAAAAGGAATAAATTTCTCCTTTTTTCTTTCTTTGCATAGCAATAAATTTACAACCTAGAAAAATATACATACAATATGAACCTATTAAAGTAGGTAAATGGTAAACTGTGACCCACTTTTTAATTTACTTTTCGCCAATATTTTAATTCAATATAACGTAATGTTTATTGTATGCTTGATTAATAGTTTCAAATTCAACCATAAGGCATGATTTAGACTAAATTTGTTACTTCATTTAGTATCATGGTTTTGATTTTTAAAAGAAAAAACGGAGCTTTACAAAATCATAAACCAAAATATCATAATTGTTTAATTGTTAACCTTTTTATATATGTTACCATCTTCATTTCTCTATCTTCCATTTTCATTTTAAACCGAATTGATGGCAACCCAAAATTAAATTTGGATGGCCTTTAACTAAAATTAAAGTAACTTTATTTTCATTTTTTCATAACAATAAAGTTGCAACTTAAATAATATAAACACAAATTAAGTGGCCTAGAATTTCGATAAACAATTAACAATTGACCCATTGTTGTTTTTCCTTTAAGACTGAAATTTAAGTTGATGCAAGTACCATTGGTTATTGTATGGTCATATAATAAACTCAATTTCTACAATTAACGCTTGATTTAGGTTGAATATACCGATTTCATTAATTAGCATAGTTTTGAATTTGGGGTTTTGGACCAATGGTCCCTATTCTCAAAGCATATGCATAAAAAGTCCCTACTAATAAACCCATGTAAATTAGGTTCATGTTTTGTTATTTTTATCGAATTGTCTCTTTCTAGAAAATCGGCCCAACATTGAAATCAGGGGCAAAAGTGGCATAAATTAGCCAAAAACTAAAAATAGGGACCAAATTTTCATAACTTTTTCAGGAGGGACTTTTCTTCCATCATCTATCAATTCTAGGGACTTGGCAGCCGTTTCTTGTTTGAATTTTAAAAGTAAAATTAAAGCTTTGCAAAATCATCCATGCCAAAGATGTCATGGCTATTCCAATTTTTGTTCTTTCCAATCATTTAACAGCTTCCATTTCTCTACCTACAAGTTGGATTTACGATTGATTAATATTAAGTTTGAACTTTGTCTATGTGAACATTGACTAGATCTTTTTATTTCATTTCAACATATATCATTAAAGTTGCAATTTGAAAGATACATATTAGTACAAAATTTAGAAATATACACAACCGTAGCATCATAAGATGTTATGGTGCTTTGTTACAGTTTGATCAATTATTGATAAATATATTGAAGAGTATATGTGATATATATATATATTTCATGGCTGTAGTCGATACTTGATAAAAAAATACTTATGATTATAGTTAAGATAACATATATTAATTTTATTGTTGACAACTAAACATAATAATTATTGAGGTGTTGGTAATGTATAACAGTACAATCAATATTATTTATAATTTTGTTGTAGAATGGTTCTCTAGAGAAGCTTTACGAAGGAGATGTGTGAAATGTCTAGCTCCACTTACTCTTAGAGGCTTTTGGTCTTGCTTTTCGAATAAATAGGACATAATTACTAAAACTGCATAAACCTCTTATTGTTAGCTATTTTTCCTAATAAGTTATAATATTTTCTCAGTTTTAATCTCTTAACGTAAAAATGTAAATTATAGTCATTATACGGACCTTATTTAAAAAATAAATAAATATGCTTACATTATGAAGGACCTCTAACTCAAATGAGATGTATGATGATTTAGATAGTGGTTCTAGAGGTCATGGATTCGAGCCATTGAGGCATCAAAATGAGTACTCTGCTTGAATAAAGAATCGCTCTTATCATCAAAAAATATGCTAATATTATATTATGAGTCAAATATTAAAAAATCTGTAATGAACTTAATTTTGACTGACATTATTTAGGACATTCAATTAGATAAATTAAATGAAATAATATAGATGATTAAGGGATTAAGATTAATAATTTAACAAGGAGGTCATGCCTTAATGAATATACAAGAAAAAGAGAATTAAGAACAAGTAATTAGGAGGAATACGATAAGGGGAAAATAGGAATAGTCTTTACTCTTTTACCTTAAACCCTTCTACCCTTCATTTCTCATTCATTTCAACATTCATAAACAAAACTAAAACTCCCATGAGCTTGACCGTCCACCATTAGGAAGAATCAAAAGAAGATAAGCTAGGAATTAAGTCGGAAGCTTGGAGAAATTAATCAAAGGGAAAATCTCAACCTTCTTAACATCAAGCTGAGGTGAATAATAGATTTACATCTCATTTTAACTATGATTTCGGTTTTATAATTATGGTCGAATTATTTTGCAAGATTATATGCCATGCATGTTTACTTAAACATATATATATATATATATATATATATATATATATATATATATATTGATGATTTATAGTATTTCATGTAGATTTTATGACATTCTTAGATTGGAAATATCTATTAAATGACATCTAGATGATTTGGGTTTTTGATATATTATCAGAAATATTAAATTAGAAGTGGGTTTTAAGTTTCATATTTTCTAAGTTATTGTGGATTTATTATGGTTTTTTATAAGAGAAAATAGCTTTCTTCTGTATTAAATATGTTAGAAAACATATTAAATGCGAATTATGGTGATTTTTGAGGAATTTTCCTATGTATTTTATTATAGTTATAAATTATTTAAGTTAAGGTACTTAAATGTTTATTCAAGGAGAATGATTTATTTGCTAAAATGTTTTAATTGAAAATTCTGAATTCGACAGCACCTTTAGAAAAGGATTTTTGATAAAGAAATGGTAACCAATTACATTTTGACAAATAAGGCAAGTTAGGTAAAAAGAAATTTCTTTTAAAGGCTAAAAATTAGTTTTTCTTGGATTTACTACTTTGCCACTTCCATGCTTTCGACACCATACCTCCGCTAAAGAACCCATTCGAAACCAATGTACATGTTATCAAGCAATTGATGCGTAGTGCATTAGAGAAATGCGGAAGGGACAATGCCGAAACCTTGCTATTGAAGAGGTAGAAATTATCTTTATTAACTTTGAACTACTTATGTTTATAAATGATGCTTTCGAAGGGATTGAAGCCAACTATATTAGCTTTTGACTTACATCAACTTGCCTTTGTTGTAGAAAAGAACTTTCGAAAGAGTTGCTACATTTTTGTTTTAAAAGAAGCTTTCAAAAGGATAACCGCTTTGAACCTATTCAAAACCCATGCTGCTACATTCTTACCTTCCGAACTAGTTAAGGTCCCCTTTCTTTATAGCCTTAAAACAATATTTTCAAAAGGGCGCTTTTGCCTTTTTATTTTAAGACTGCCTTCTCAACGATTTTGAAAGGGTCCTGTAATTGTTTTCAAAATGGTTTCGAAGGCAATGGTTTCGAAAGGATGGGTTTCAAAATTATCTTCTTTCTTTTACTTGGGGTTAATGCTTTCAAAAGTATTGCTTTCATCTTTGTTCTTTTATGACCCTTAGTTATATTAAATATTGAACCAAATGGTTTCGAAAGCGATAGTTTTAAATGGTTTCGAAGAAATTTTTCCATAAACTTTTACTTGAACCCAATGCTTTTGAAAGGTATATTAAATGTGTTTCGAAAGATATATTTTAAGTGATTCGAAAGGAGAAGTTATTATGCTTTCGAAAGATAAGTTTGAATGGTTTAGAAAAAAGACGTCTAAGGTTTTAGTAGAGTTTTCGAAATGGTTGTTCTTAATGATTTCAAAAGGCGTTATTTAAGGTTTTTAAACAAGAATTTTGAAGGTTTTACCTTGGCTTCATGGACTAAAGTCTTTTAAGTTAAAAAGGATTTTAACTTACTTTGAAGGGACAGATAATCCCATTGATTAGATTTCATCAACATTATTTTGTGTAAAGTATATATATCATGACATACGTGTTTTGAATAAAGCAAAAAAAATTATTTTATAAAGATATGATTTCAGGCGTAAATCATTGTAACTATTATTTACAAAGAAATGAAAATAGAGTAGTTTATGCTAAGTATAAAATAGGAAATGAAACATGAATATGGTAGTTAATCCTAAGTATATGACTCAGATATTTGGAGACTAGATGAGACTGGTGTAGGAACGAATCCTATACTTTAGATATTATCCCCTAGCTAAAATAAGTCCAAAATTCTAGTTATTGGCCTTTGTCACAGGTGTGACTAAAATGAGGTTACACACAGAAGGGGATGTATGGAGTAAAGATAGGTTATTGGTGAGCCCGCAAAACCATTAGGTTCAATTGACCCTAGAAGAACAAAGTTAAGGGTAGTTGGTACAGTATTGTGTCTAACAGAAGTTGGATTATTGATTATATCTAGTAGGTCTGAGTCAGCCAATAGTTAATAGTTAGCCAGGTTAGTCTATAGTGTGGATAGATGGTCTATTGATTTCCTGATTTTTATGCATATATGTATTTACTATATTGGTATAATCAGTTTGATTGCAAGATTCTTATTTGCAAAAGATATGATTTTAAAAGGATACTAATGAGGGAAAACCTATTCCACTAAGCGGCATGGTCTCATTTAGTATCAGTAAATCGAGAAGTAATAGAATTATTCACACCAGGCTTTATGTCTAACTCAAAGTTTATGTTTTCCCCCTTAATCTCTCGGGTGCTAAAAATTTAATTTGAGTAGATTGAGAGTTAAAGTTTTTCAGGTTTAGTAGATTGGACGAATAAGCTTCTAAAGATGTGAAGGAGGCAAAGTTAGCTATGTAGGAGCTATTTAGTATTATTTTTGTTATGATGTATTTATGACTGATATGTCTATCTAGTGCTCTGATCATCCAAGGGGGCATCTTCATATGTCGCTCTTGGCGTAATTTGTAATAATTATATTTGATCAAAACCTAAAATCGTTTTGAGATTATGTAGCTGAATATGAAATATGGATTTGAAATGTAATCAGAAAAGCTATTTTTGAAATCTATGTTAATTTTGTTTCATATTCATGTGCTTTGATATTATGGGTACCATTATCATGCTGTATTTTGTCATCGGAAGTTAATACTATAGATGACTGCATCATCTGTAGTGCTTAGCTTTGAGTCTCAAAGTAGAGGATGTTACAACCTGGTATCAGAGCATAGGCTTATAAAAACTTAAAAGAAATTTTAAACTTAAAATGATTTTGAAAACATAATCCTAAGGAACGGGGGAAAAGATTGGGTATATGACAACACTATAGTAACATACATGTATTTGCTATATATAAATGTACACTTCATCTTTATTCTCCCATCTTTCTTAAGGCCGCTCTTCTGTATCTTACAAAGGATCGAATGTAGATTTTAGGGAAGTAAGATATGAATGCTAGGAGTGGAAGAATCCATATTGGTGGAGGAAGCACCACAACCTATGGAAATGCTAGACCAAACACTAGAAGGAACCCTGGTCGGGCACAAACTGCTAACGTGGGTGTTGGAGCACTGCAAGTTGACATGAGAGCTATGTATCAGTTCTTTGTCAACATGATGCAAGATGGAGCTGCCGCAGGATTAGTTGGAGGAAATCAGGAAGCTACGGTGGTCAATAACTATGCAGTATAAGTAGAGATTATACTAGTCTTAGAGGAAAGCCGTTTATTGGGACGGAGGATGCAATTGAAGTGTAGAATTGGCTGCTTCGTTACGAAAGAATTTTTACTAATTTGGGGCTTAATGATGAGCAGAAGAGGAGACTTGCTTCTAGACAGTTGCAAGGAGCAGCACTGTACTAGTGGAACAGTGTCATAGTGGGAGTTAATAAAGAGACCATGACTTGGGTGGAATTCAGAATGAGGTTTGAGGAAAGATTCATTTTAGAGATTGCTAAGTCAACTCTGCTTAGGATGTTTATGGAGTTGGAGCAAGGAGACATGACAATGCTTGAATATGCAACCATATTTAAGGAGCTATCGAGATAAGGATGTAACGACCCACTGTTTTGTACCATTCAAATTCGACAATAAACTAAAAACATGTCAAGCTTGAATAGTTCAAAATAATAGATTGTAAATAAATTAGGAGCAAATGAATCAAATCACAGAATCACAGACACAGAAATCAGAATACTCGCAGCGGAATTAAAATAACTTAGTGGTTCATGAAACCACCATTAACAGTCTCAAAACAAATAAAGTTTGCATAGTCTTTAAATCCAAATATAGTTTAAAACGACAATAGAAAATTTCAATATCCAATAGTCTTGATTTCATAAGATAAATAACTGAAAGAAAGTTGCCGGCATCTTGAAAAGTGATCTACAGAAGTCCTAGCTCCGGAATGAAGAATGAATTGCAACTCAGGCTGACCCGAGCATAAAATAAAACAGAAACACACGAGTTAGGACATACATACTTATACAGTGTAAGCAAATTCAAGTGTACTGTAATATAGAGCAAATAACTTAAAGGATGCTTGAGACCACCCATCCTCTAAGGATCCGTTAAACTATTTACTATGTAGTAATATTTCGCTATTATAATAATGTCTATTAGTAAAATAAACTTACTTTTAAATAGCGTTAAGGGGTTACCCATATAGCCCTTCACACGTAATAGTCCCAGTAGTCCATCCAATATCATAGTCCCTCCTGATCGGGAAGCCACCAGAGGATACCACACGGGCTATGGGAGAAAACCAAACTCGTACAAGGCTCGCTATGGTAGGTGACACAGCACAACTAGGCAATGCCAGGGTAGATATACCAATTACGCTTCCGGACCGATGGTAACGCGTAGCGCGCAGCTACCGCCCATCTCGAACACAAATCAAAGGTGTGCACCAATACAATCACAAAAGTAATAGAATGGCATACGAAGAAGTGCGTCCGATCAGAGGTTCTACCTCATTAATCCGTCGATCGCTCCAGTTTTAGCCACCTTATGCCAACTCACGGGAGTCGGGTCCACGTCTTTACCTCAAGAAAACGTCGCCACCATCCTACTTCATTCTGGAATCTCCACCGCGTATACGATTGTCAAAGTGGTTTTCGGTATCGACAGAGAGTATGCCCATATCCGATCCCGGTCTCTTTGACAACCCACGTTATTATTTCCCGTGGTTATAAATTCCAAAATAGTTATATTAAATCCAATGCTATACCGAAAAATGAAGTTATAATAAAATTCCAATATACATCCCAAGGTTATACCTTAGTTCATATGAGTAACTTAAATTTCAACTTCAATATGGTTTCAACAATAATTAAACCAATAAAATCATATTTCCAATTTTAAATAGTCCTTTAAATTACTCAATGAATTATGATTTTTATAAAGTATATTTTATGAAGATATATCTATCTTCTCTATACTATACTTAATAAAATCAAGTGCAAAACTTCTATAAATTTTTCTTATAATTAAGTTAAATTCATAAACAAATTTCTAATTAATTTCTTACTTTACCTTTGTTTCAAAAACTGTCTTCCATTTCTAAATCAAGTTAAATTTCAATTTCCATATTTTACAAATCTAACTTTTTATTCATAGAAAACTTAACTTATATTTACCTGCTTTATATTCAAGTTATACCAAATTTCATACTTTATTTCTTAACTTAAATTCCACTTGTTTTACAAATCCAAATTTTCAAGCTAAACCCATACTTTAATTTCTAATATTATTTACATATTTGACTAGAATAATATTATACATACAAAAATCATTTAAATCCAATTTTGAACAAAGAATTTTTTTTAAAACTTTTAATATTTCCAAAAATACGTATATATATAACCACGGGTCTGTATAATATTTTCTAACCTAGGTCAAGTGATACGGATACTATATCATTTCGATCCGTAAATTACAAAGAAAACCGGGTTCTATCATTTCAAACCCGCAATCCCAAGTTAAATAAATAACTAAATGAATAAATAAATAAATAAATAAATAAACAAGTATCGTTCAGGCCTATCATTTCAGCCTGTAACGATTCCTATTTTACAGGGAACTTGCAGTGTGATTTAACAGTAAATAAACAAATAAATAGTGCAACTATGATAATATAATAATAGAAAATACAACTGATAATGTGTAAATTAACTAATGGGGTTTTATCATCACAAGTTTATATTGCAGGCAAATAGAACTAAATAAAATTAAATTTACAATTACACTTGTTATAAAATTACAGATATATAAGTATGTTTGTCAGGTGAGGATACTCACCTTTTCGAAGCTGAAGATTTTGATTCAAACTATGGTGCCTACCGGAAGACAGTGTACAACAGGTATGATCAAAAATTTGAAGACGAGACAAACTGATTTCGATCTTTAATAAGAAGATAAATAAACTCAGTACGCGAATGAGATTACGGACAAACAAATTTTTACATAAAATAGGAACGAGCTTAAACACAAAGGATAATTTTCCAAAATGCTCGACCACTCCTCTCCAAGACTCGACCCATCATATTCAAGGGCTCGTCCTGTTCATTTTTTTTTATATATATAGGTGGCACAGCCACTGCCTACTACAACCTGCATCACGCACGCATATGGCACGGGTGATCATTTCCCCAAACATGCACGGGTTGATGCAGGTGCATGTCACATACACAGGTGATAAAAGGTGGTAACGGAAACTCTCGGCCATCTTGTCATAACGAAATCTGGGCAGGGGTGGTGTCGGAGAAGGGGATGAGTCGTGTAAGGGGATGGAGAGGCCGAGCACGGTGTTGAATAGCCGATAAGATAAAGAAGCAAAGCATGGAAAAGTATAAAGGCCAATGAAATAAAAGGAGAAACAAACAGAGGCCATACCTGATGAAGCTTTGCATGCAAGCAAACCGGAGCAAATGCAAATGAAAATTTTGGTGTGGGTTTTAGTTTATATAAAAGAGATGAGTTGCGAGATTATAGGCATGTGAGAATTTCGTGATAAAGTTTTGGGCAAGAATTCCGTTTGTTTCAAAAAAAATCAAATGCAGAGAAAAAACGGCAAGTGAATTTTTTTTTAATTTTAGGGCGTAAAAGGAATTTAATGATTTCTTTAAAGGGTGCGTGATTTAAGGTGTAGTGAAAGCAATGGATACTTTAAAATGTCAGAGAATTTTTTTGAAGATTTGAAGGCAATTGAAAACTGGTACCAAATTGTGGTGAAAATGCTTGATATACGTTTGAATTTAGAGAATGAGTTTTCGAGAATCAAGGAGGAAAAATGGCAACTATCAATTGTTAACGGAAATAAATGTTTCATTGCATATTAATGGTTGCGTGTTTTTATAAATTAAATAGGTCGAGTGATTATTTTTGGAACGGAATGGCAAGAATTAAGTTAGCAAGGATTTTGGAACGGTTCCGAAGTAAAGATTTTATACCAATCTTTAAAATAAATGAAGGCTATGTAACGTTAACACGTTGAATTCAGGGTACTAAAATTGGACGGCTATAGTTAAATTATTTACTAATTAAGAATGCGTACCCTATACATAAAATTTTAAAGCAAACGTACTCCCGCATTTTATATTTACACGTCTATATTCATTTGTTACTCGTATGCTTAAAGAGTATTTTATTTCATACGTACTATTTACACGAGTATAAATGTAAATTTAAAACGTGCCTTTTAGAAAACTTATTTAACCACTATCTATACTATCCAATCTAACATCATATTTATTACTTACTAACTAAGAACAGAAAGGTAAAAGAATTAGGTTAAATTCTTTTACAAAATAAAATAAAATTTTTGGGTGATTATCAAAAATTTTAAATTTAGAATTTCAACTTCCGTAAAATAAAACCCCAGAGTTATAAAAAAAATTAAAAGTATTATTAAATATTGGGCTGTTACACTCTCCCCCACTCAGAACTTTTCGTCTTCGAAAAGGAACGAAGGAAAACAAGGAATATAAGATAATAAAGCAAAGTATCTTAAATGAATAATTTCGGATTCGAAGCACGAATGCTCTCCTCCGTCTCCCATGTGCAATCCCGTTCATCAGTGCTCCACTGCACTTTGACCAGTCGGACAGATTTTCTTCTTAGCTGTTTCGTACATCGATCGACGATACGAAGCGACTTCCTTTCAATAGTTAGGTCAGGCTCGATGTCCAAACTATCAAGAGCAGTAGGCTGGATAATAAAAGATGGACCATGAAGACAGCGACGTAGGTGGGATACATGGAATACGTTGTGTATTCCAGCAAATTTCTCGGGCAAATCCAGTCGATAAGCAAGAGCTCCAATCCTTTCCAAGATGCGGAATGGACCGATGAACCTAGGAGCAAGCTTTCCTCTACGCCCAAGAAGAACATTTCTTAAAGGAGAAACCTTGAGAAAAACCAAATCACCGATAGCAAATTCTAAGCTCCTTCTACGACGATCCGCCTACTTCTTCTGCCTATCCTGAGCAATCCTTAACCTCCTTTTTATCTCCTCAACCCTTTCTGAAGCTTCCAAAATCATTTCAAGACCAAGAACTAAGCGGTTACCGGATTCAATCCAGCAAGAAGGAGATCTACAAGGACGTCCATACAGAGCATCAAACGGGGACATTTTAAGACTAGCCTGATAAAAGATAAAATGAGATAGATAGGGGATTTAGATAAGGTAAGAACAGAGGATTGGAATTTATACCTGATAACTATTGTTATAGGTGAATTCCACAAGATGGAGATGATCTTCCCAAGATCCTCCATAATCCAAAATGCAAGCCCGGAGAAGATCCTCCAGAATCTGATTCACCCTTTCCGTTTGACCGTCAGTCTATCGGTGGTAAGCAGTGCTCAGATTCAAGCGAGTACCCAAGGATTCTTGGAAAGCTTTCCAAAACTGGCTAGTGAATATAGGGTCTCGATCACAAACAATGCTAAGGGGAATGCCATGGAGGCGCACGATCTCCCTCATATAAATATCAGATAAGCTCGAAGCCGTACGAGTAGCCTTGACCGGAATAAAATGAGTGGACTTAGTCAGTCTATCCACGATAACCCAGATGCTCTCATTTCCTTTCCTAGATCTTGGTAAACCATCGATGAAATCCATAGAAACTTGCTCCCACTTCCAATTGGGAATCTCAAGTGGCTGCAACAATCCTGGTGTCCTTTGATGATCTGCCTTGACTTGATGACAAGTCGCACACCTACTAACAAAGATAGAGACATCCCGCTTCATACCCTTCCACCAGTAAAGTTTCTTTAAATCCTGATACATCTTTGCTATTCCAGGATGTATGGAAAGTCGGTATTGATGATGTTCCCGAAGTAATTCCTGTCTTAAACCATCAACATTCGGGACACAAATCCGATTATTGATCCTTAAAATCCCTTTATCATCAATCTGAGCTCCACTACCATCAAGATTACTACCTCCAACCCTGCTACGAACACTTCCCTTCATACGCCTAAGCATCTCGTCATCATCCTGCTTAACCATGATCCGATCCAAAAGGGGAGAAGAAACAAAAATTTGATACAACAAAGATTTCTTCCTACTCAACGCATCTGTCACTACATTTGCTTTCCCAGGGGTATAGTTGATGTCGAGATCTTAAGAAGCAAGAAACTCGAGCCACCGTACTTGTCTCTGATTCAAATCTTTCTGGGTAAATATATATTTCAAAGACTGATGATCGGTGAAGAGGTCGAACTTAGCCCCCAAGAGATGATGTCTCCAAAGCTTCAATGCAAAGACAACCGCCAGCAATTCTAAATCATGAGCCGCATAGTTGGCTTCATGTGTCTTCAGCTGACGACTAGCATAGGCAATCACCTTCCCATCTTGCATTAATACTGCTCCCAATCCCTCTCGACAAGCATCGGTGAATACCGTTAATCTCCCATTTCCATTTGGAACAGTAAGCACTGGTGCAGACGTAAGCTTATCCTTTAACTCTTGGAATGTCGCTTTACACTTGTCACTCCAAATAAATTTAGCATTCTTTCGAGTCAGAGCAGTCAGAGGTGCAGAAATCCGAGCAAAGTTCTCAATGAACCTCCGATAGTAACCGGTAAGGCCCAGAAAACTGCGAATATCAGTAGGAGTCTTAGGTTCTTCCCAATCTTTGATTGCAGCAATCTTGACTGGATCAACAGAAACTCCTTCACTAGAGACAATATGTCCGAGGAATCGGACTTCCTCTTCCCAGAAATGACACTTAGAGAATTTAGCCTTTAATTGGTGATTTCGGAGAGTCTCTAAGACATACTTCAAGTGCGACTCATGCTCATTTCTTGTTTTGGAGAAAACATGGATGTCATCAATAAAGACGAGAACAAATTTATTGAGCACATCGCGAAAGACACGATTCATCAGGTCGACGAAGAAGGCAAGAGCGTTAGTCAGGCCAAAAGGCATAACAAGCCATTCAAAGAACCCGTTCTCAGTACGGAAAGCAGTTTTGGGAATGCTCTCCTCAGCAACCCTAAGCTGGTGGAAACCTGTGGCTAAATCAAGCTGAGAGAAAACAGTTGCTCCATAGAGTTGATCGAACATATCATTGATGCGGGGCATAGGATATTTGTTTTTCATAGTGAGCTTATTCAGCTCCCTATAATCAACACACACCCGGAGAGAACCATCTGATTTGGTGACGAAGACCACGGCTGCTCCCCATTCTGAATAATTCGGTCTGATTAGACCCTTTCAGGACAAGTCTTGTATTTGCTTCCTTAATTCGATCTTCTCTCGCGGTGCCATTCTTCTGGGTGGAAGCACTACGGGTCGTGCTCCAGGGATGAGATCGATACGGAAATCAATTTCCTGCTTCGGAGGTAGAGAGATGACTTCACCAAATACGCCGAGAAATAATTTGACTATCGGAGTCGAATGGATATCATCCGGAAAAGTATCTAGGGAATAAATGAAACTACCAGTGAACTCCTGGGGCAAGCTACACTGAATCCCTAAAGAATCACCCTTATCACCTACAAGTGAGACAGTTCGAGAGCTACATGAAATATGGGCATCATGT
Organism: Allium cepa; assembly: GCA_030765085.1. Taxonomy (NCBI): domain Eukaryota; kingdom Viridiplantae; phylum Streptophyta; class Magnoliopsida; order Asparagales; family Amaryllidaceae; genus Allium; species Allium cepa. The sequence continues at coordinate 969,776,782 of CM060935.1, forward strand.
TTATCCAACCAGTCTCCTCCAAGCAAAAGGTCGAAAGCGTCAAAACCCAGAACATAAAATTCACCAATGAAACGATAATTTCCAAGGAAGAGTTTCATATCCCTACAAACCCTGCTAAGGTTCGCAGGGCCACCGATGGGGTTTGAAACACATAAAGGTACAGTAGAAAACTCTGGAGAAAGGAGATTCTCAAATTTATTACAGAGATCCGCCGAGATGAAGCTATGGGAAGCTCCAGTATCGAATAAAACACGAACAGGAGATTTAAACAAAGTAAAAGAACCTTGAAGTGTACCTTGGGAATCGCTAGGAGCTGGAGCAGGTGCAGGTGCGAGCTGTGGGGTTGGGAACGATGCAGAAGTCACCGTAAAGATTCCCGATGCCTTGCCCCTTTTTTGCGAAGGGCAGTCTCTCTTGAAATGTCCTGGCTGAAGGCAGATGTGGCAGAGGTCTCGCCTAGCTGACTAAGCGGGAGGTGGAATCGCAGCACCCAAGGTTGGACAGCGATTGGTGTAGTGTCCCTTTTGGTCATATCGGTAGCAAGTAATGGTAGATAGATCCACAGGCTGCCTCTGGGATGAAGAAGACGATGATCCAAGCCCTGGAGTTCTATTCCTCTTATGACGGTAGAAGCTGGACTTCCTTTTCTTAGAATTTCCAAAAGACTGAGACGGTGCAGAATGGGCAGCTGGAGTGGCCCTAGAGGTAAGGTTCTCATACCGGAGAGCCATGTCCATTAGAGTGGTGAACGTCCCATGCACGTGGGTAATAAGTCGATCGTAGAACTCGGGGCGAGCACCAGCGATAAATTTCTCGTTCTTCTTAAGCGGGATGTTTATCAAATTCAGGCCATACTGCGAGAGCTCATTAAATTTTCGCTCGTATTCCGTGAAGGACATATCGCCCTGCTTTAGATCCATAAAGTCTCGATATAGCTGAGACTTATCCTCTTCGGGCATCCATTTGACCAGAAAGGCCTCCCTAAAGCACGATAAGAGGGATAAGACAAATTTCAATAAATGGGGGAATTTAACCTAAATTTGATTAACCGAAGAAGATACCTAAATTGCTCCCAGGTGATGTCCGCCTATTGGTGTGAGCAGTAATGGATAGCCACCAATTTAAAGCGGCTACCTTCATTTGCCAGGCCGCCAGTTGCCTCTGCTGGGCATTTGTGATTTCGAGACAGGAGAAGATTCTCTCCAAGTCTCTCAACCATTGTTGAGCTTCAATTATGGATTCAGACCCCGTAAACTTAGTGCCACCAAGCTCGGTATAATCCTTGCATAGCTTAGTAAATCTAACAGGGGCCGCGGGTGGAGGAGCTGGGGGATTAGCTCGTCCCCTACCTTTGATATTTCCTCGATTCATCCTGAGAAATCAAGAATGAAATTAAGGACAGAGGAAATTATAGATGTCAAGATAATTTAGATAAGATAAAGTTTAAGTGGAACAGGCATTTATCTAAGGCCCTAATTATGTGCGATGGAGAAAAGGAAATAAGCAATTGGAAATTTTTATTTTAAAACAGGAAAGTTTTTATAACAAATACTTCTTTGAAAAACCCTTTTGAAAATCGTTTTATACTTTAAAATACGTTCTCTCACAGTGGAAGGATTCAAAGATTTGACTTCACTCATTCTAGGGTATTGCTACCCTATCTCTAATGAGTTTTGCTCCTCGGGCTATGGTTAAACCAAAGCTATGATACCAACTGTAACGACCCACTGTTTTGTAGCATTCAAATTCGACAATAAATTTAAAACATGTCAAGCTTGATAGTTCAAAATAATAGATTGTAAATAAATTAGGAGCAAATGAATCAAATCACAGAATCACAGACACAGAAATCAGAATACTCGCAGCGGAATTAAAATAACTTAGTGGTTCATGAAGCCACCATTAATAGTCTCAAAACAAATAAAGTTTACATAGTCTTTAAATCCAAATATAGTTTAAAACGACAATAGAAAATCTCAATATCCAATAGTCTTGATTTCCTAAGATAAAGAACTGAAAGAAAGTTGTCGGCACCTTGAAAAGTGATCTACAGAAGTCTTAGCTCCGGAATGAAGAATGAACTGCAACTCAGGCTGACCCGAGCGTAAAATAAAACAGAAACATTCGAGTCAGGACATACATACTTATACAGTGTAAGCAAATTCAAGTGTACTGTAATATAGAGAAAATAACTTAAAGGATGCTTGAGACCGCCCATCCTCTAAGGATCCGTTAAACTATTTACTATGTAGTAATATTTCGCTATTATAATAATGTCTATTAGTAAAATAAACTTACTTTTAAATAGCGTTAAGGGGTTACCCATATAGCCCTTTACACGTAATAGTCCCAGTAGTCCATCCAATATCATAGTCCCTCCTGATCGGGAAGCCACCAGAGGATACCATACGGGCTACGGGAGAAAACCAACTCGTACAAGGCTCGCTATGGTAGGTGACACGGCACAACTAGGCAATGCCAGGGTAGATATACCAATTACGCTTCCGGACCGATGGTAACGCGTAGCGCGCAGCTACCGCCCACCTCGAACAACACTCCCAAATCAAAGGTGCGCACCAATACAATCACAAAAGTAATAGAATAACATACGAAGAAGTGCGTCCGATCAGAGGTGCTACCTCATTAATCCGTCGATCGTTCCTGTTTTAGCCACCTTATGCCAACTCATGGGAGTCGGGTCCACGTCTTTACCTCAAGAAAACGTCACCATCATCTACTTCATTCTGGAATCTCCACCGCGTATACGATTGTCAAAGTGGTTTTCGGTATCGACAGAGAGTATGCCCATATCCGATCCCGATCTCTTTGACAACCCACGTTATTATTTCCCGTGGTTATAAATTCCAAAATAGTTATATTAAATCCAATGCTATACCGAAAAATGAAGTTATAATAAAAATCCAATATACATCCCAAGGTTATACCTTAGTTCATTTGAGTAACTTAAATTTCAACTTCAATATGGTTTCAACAATAATTAAACCAATAAAATCATATTTCCATTTTTAAATAGTCCTTTAAATTACTCAATGAATTATGATTTTTATAAAGTATATTTTATAAAGATATATCTATCTTCTCTATACTATACTTAATAAAATCAAGTGCAAAACTTCTATAAATTTTTCTTATAATTAAGTTAAATTCGTAAACAAATTTCCAATTAATTTCTTACCTTACCTTTGTTTCAAAAACTGCCTTCCATTTCTAAATCAAGTTAAATTTCAATTTCCATATTTTACAAATCTAACTTTTTATTCATAGAAAACTTAACTTATATTTACCTGCTTTATATTCAAGTTATACCAAATTTCATACTTTATTTCTTAACTTAAATTCCACTTGTTTTACAAATCCAAATTTTCAAGCTAAACCCATACTTTAATTTCTAATATTATTTACATATTTGACTAGAATAATATTTTTACATATAAAAATCATTTAAATCCAATTTTGAACAAAGAATTTTTTTTTAAACTTTTAATATTTCCAAAAATACGTATATATATAACCACGGGTCTGTATAATATTTTCTAACCTAGGTCAAGTGATACGGATACTATATTATTTCAATCCGTAAATTACAAAGAAAACCGGGTTCTATCATTTCAAACCCGCAATCCCAAGTTAAATAAATTACTAAATAAATAAATTAATAAATAAATAAACAAGTATCGTTCAGGCCTATCATTTCAGCCTGTAACGATTCCTATTTTACAGTGAACTTGCAGTGTGATTTAACAGTAAATAAACAAATAAATAGTGCAACTGTGATAATATAATAATAGAATATACAACTGATAATGTGTAAATTAAATAATGGGGTTTTATCATCACAAGTTTATATTGCAGGCAAATAGAATTAAATAAAATTAAATTTACGATTACACTTGTTATAAAATTACAGATATATAAGTATGTTTGTCAGGTGAGGATACTCACCTTTTCGAAGCTGAATATTTTGATTCAAACTATGGTGCCCATCGGAAGACAGTGTACAACAGGTACGATCAAAAATTTAAAGACGAGACAAACTGATTTCGATCTTTAATAAGAAGATAAATAAACTCAGTACGCGAATGAGATTACGGACAAGCAAATTTTTACATAAAATAGGAACGAGCTTAAACACAAAGGATAATTTTCCAAAATGCTCGACCACTCCTCTCCAAGACTCGACCCATCATATTCAAGGGCTCGGCCCGTTCATTTTTTTTTATATATAGGTGGCATAGCCGCTGCCTACTACAACCTGCATCACGCACGCATATGGCACGGGTGGTCATTTCCCCAAACATGCACGGGTTGATGCAGGTGCATGTCACATACATAGGTGATAAAAGGTGGTAACGGCAACTCTCGGCCTTCTTGTCATAACGAAATCTGGGCAGGGGTGGTGTCAGAGAAGGGGATGAGTCGTGTAAGGGGATGGAGAGGTCGAGCACAGTGTTGAATAGCCGATAAGATAAAGAAGCAAAGCATGGAAAAGTATAAAGGCCAATGAAATAAAAGGAGAAACAAACAGAGGCCATACCTGATGAAGCTGTGCACGCAAGCAAACTGGAGCAAATGCAAATGAAAATTTTGGTGTGGGTTTTAGTTTATATAAAAGAGATGAGTTGCGAGATTATAGGCATGTGAGAATTTCGTGATAAAGTTTTAGGCAAGAATTCTGTTTGCTTCAAAAAAAATCAAATGCAGAAAAAAAAATGGCAAGTAATTTTTTTTTTAAATTTTAGAGCGTAAAAGGAATTTAATGATTTCTTTAAAGGGTGCGTGATTTAAGGTGTAGTGAAAGCAATGGATACTTTAAAACGTCAGAGATTTTTTTTGAAGATTTGAAGGAAATTGAAAACTGGTACCAAATTGTGGTGAAAATGCTTGATATACGTTTGAATTTAGAGAATGAGTTTTCGAGAATCAAGGAGGAAAATTGGCAACTATCAATTGTTAACGGAAATAAATGTTTCATTGCATATTAAAGGTTGCGTGTCTTTAAAAATTAAATAGGTCGAGTGATTATTTTTGGAACGGAACGACAAGAATTAAGTTAGCAAAGATTTTGGAACGGTTCCGAGGTAGAGATTTTATACCAATCTTTAAAACAAATGAAGGCTATGTAACGTTAACACATTGAATTCAGGGTACTAAAATTGAACGGCTATAGTTAAATTATTTACTAATTAAGAATGCGTACCCTATACATAAAATTTTAAAGCAAACGTACTCCCGCATTTTATATTTACACGTCTATATTCATTTGTTACTCGTATGCTTAAGGAGTATTTTATTTCATACGTACTATTTACACGAGTATAAACGTAAATTTAAAAGTAACTTTTAGAAAACTTATTTAACCACTATTTATACTATCCAATCTAACATCATATTTATTACTTACTAACTAAGAACAGAAAGGTAAAAGAATTAGGTTAAATTCTTTTACAAAATAAAATAATTTTTTTGGGTGATTATCAAAATTTTTAAATTTAGAATTTCAACTTCTGTAAAATAAAACCCCAGAGTTATAAAAAATTTAAAAGTATTATTAAATATTGGGCTGTTACAACGGATATGCTATGGTTGATACAGTTATCAAAAGAAATGAGAAGTTCATCCGCGGAATGAAACCCGAACTTGCTAAAGAAACTTTGTCACATATTAGGGATCTATGTGATGTAGTCGTTGAGATGGCTTTGAGGCAGGAGGAGATGCTTGCTTTTCATGATGGTAACAAAGAAGGTGAAGCTCAAAGTGGGAAGAACCAGAAGAGAAAGTTTTTCCATAAGAAAGGCGCTCAGAAAGGTGGTGTAGCCAAGAAAAGGAAGGCCGATGTAGTTTGCTATAAGTGCGATAGGAATAGACACTATGCTCACGAGTGTTGGACTGGCAAAGGAAAAGGCTATTGATAAGTAGAAAGTAAGATGCTTCAACTATGATCAGATTGGACATTATAAGAACCAGTGCAAGGAACCAGCCAAGAATGCAAAAGGCAAAATGTTTGCAATAGAACCAGCTACCTCAAGACCAACAGCCGAGGAGAAAGGAAAAGCTATGTTGGGTGGTATGCTTTTGATTCACGGTGTATCAGTTAGAGTTCTATTTGATACTGGTGCATTACATTCTTTTAAATCTCATTATTTGGTCGATAAGCTTAACCTAGAACCCTCTTATCTAGTTACTTCCTTAAGGGTAGCTAATCCGATAGGAGGGTCTGCGACTCTTGGGATGAGATGTGACCAGTTAGAGTTTGAATTGTTAGGTCATATATTTTCTTGCAATTTGCATGTATTTTATTTCGTAGGGTTCGGAATTATTTTAGGTATGGATTGGTTAAGTAAGTATCATGCAAGGATATTTTGCCATGATAGGAAAATATCACTTAGACACCCTAGTTGTAGTGATCGGATTATATACTCCTTAGAAAATCCTAGTTTTGAGGTAAATTCTTTGTTGGGTGTTATGGAGGTAGAAGACGAGTTGAACCAAATTTTCACTGTTAGAGAATTTGCAGACGTCTTTGAGCTTGTAGTAGAACTACTGTCGAAACGAGCCATTGAGTTTCAGATATATTTAGTACTAGGAACTGAACTTGTGAGTAGACTGTCAAGTAGAATGACATCTACCGAGATGAAGGAGCTAAAGGTGCAGTTGGTGGATTTAAAAGGTAAAAACTTTATTATACCAAGCAGTTCACCTTGGGATGCAACCGTAGTGTTTGCAAGAAACCAGATAGGTCATTAAAGTTATGTATCGATTATCGTAAGTTGAATGAGAAGACGATAAATAATCGATATCCGTTACCTAGAATTGACGGTTCGTTCGACTAGTTGAGTGGAGCCAAAGTATTCACCCGGTTGGATTTGGTAACAGGATTCCATTAGCTGAGAGTAGCAGAGGATAATATTCCTTTGATGGAGTTTAGGACCAGGTATGGATCATATAAATGGTTAGTGATGCCGTTTGGACTAACTAATGCGTCAGCATTTTTCATGGACTTGATGAATAAAAATTTTCGAGGGCATTTGGACGGATTCACATTGATGTTCATAGACGACATTTTAATATACTCTAAAGATGATAAAGAGCATGAAGTTCATCTTAGTATGGTGCTTGAGAAGTTGAGGTATCATCAACTCAAGGCGAAATTTTCGAAGTGTCATCTCTGGAAGAAGGAAGTGAAGTTTCTTGGTCAAGTAGTCTCAAAGAAAGGGTTGTACGTAGATCCAACTAAGATCGAGGCAGTGAATAGTTGGAAGGGACCCGAGACAGTGACTGGGATAAAGACTTTTCTTGGAATAGTTGGTTATTATCGAAGAATATTCATTAAGGATTTTTCATGGATAGCAACGCCAATGACTAAGCTAACTCGAAAAGATGTAAAGTTTGTTTAGACGGATAAGTGTGAGGAAGCATTCCAAAAAGTGAAGTATTTATTGATGAATGAACCTGTGTTAGTTGTTCTAGAGGGGAATCAGGACTTAGTGGTATACACGAACGCATGTGGAACATGATTAGGAGCTATGTCGATGCATAGAGGTAAAGTGATTGCATATGCTTCTCGACAGCTCAGGCCGCATGAGGTTCATGATTTGGAATTAGCTACAGTCATTTTCGCATTGAAGGTGTAGAGACATTACCTTTTGGGAAAAAGATTCGAGTTGTATATGGATCATAAGTCACTAAGATATTTATTCTCTCAGAAGGAGTTGAATATAAGACAGCAGAGGTGGTTAGAGTTTTTGGCCGCTTATGACTTTGGAATTGAGTACACACTGGGAAAAGGCAATAAGGTTGCATATGCACTTAGAAGGAAACAACAAAATGCAGTATTGGTAGTGATAGCCGAGAAGAAAGATTTAGAAGTATTGACTACATGTAGAATAGAATGGAGATATGAAGGTACTTCCAGTAAATATACTGCTATGTTATCATGTTTAGAAGTTCGACCATTGATGATCGAAAGGATTGAAGCAAGGGAATGTGTAACGTCCCGCCTATTCGCACGTTTTAAACAGACACACGTGCCAATTCAAACCATACGGAAGGGCGGATTGTTATGGGGTAAATAAGAAAACAGAGAAGAAATAAAACAAAATAGAATCTCACAGCGGAAGGATAAAATATAATAATAAAATATACAGTTTATATAACTGTTTACAAAACATTTGCTTCTTCTTTATATAATAATTATCAGAGTTCACATACCAAAATATCAATGCAGCGGAACAGTGTGTAGTGCACTAGTATAAATAATAATAATACAAATCTTCGTCTTCGTCCTCCAAAGCTAAATCTTCAAATCCTGAAACGCTCGGACTGACCCGAGCGAATTTGAAAAGACAAAAATACTCGAGTCAGAACTAAAAGATCTTATGTGAGTTAAATTAACAGAAGTAATATGAGTGCAGTAACTCAAGAGATGCTCGGGATTTACATCTCCTAAGGACCCGTTAAACTATTTACTATATAGTATATTGCGCTATTATAATAGTGTCTAATTGTAAAATAAACTTACTTTTAAATAGCGTTAAGGGGTTACCCATATAGCCCTTAACACAGAATATATTCCCATAGTCTATACAGTACCGTAATCTCCCCCGTACTGGGCGTCGTCAGAGGGCACTCTATAGGTATGGTACAAAACCAAAATCGTATAAGGCGCGCTAGGGTAGGTGACACGGCACAACTAGGCAATGCCAGGGTAGATATACCAATTGCTATCCGGGCTGATGGTAACGCATAGCCGCAGCTACCGCCCACCTCGAACAAACACCCCCAAAAATCAAGGAAATCAATAGTGGCCACCGAATCAATCCAAAGTCAGAGTATAGTATCGAAGGAGTGCGTTCGATCAGAGGAATGACCTCATTGGCCCGAGAATCACTCCTGTTTTAGCCACCTTATGCCAACTCACGGGAGTTAGGTCCACGTATTTACCTTACAGGAAACGTCGCCACCACCTACTTCATTCTGGAATCTCCATCGCGTACACGGTTAGTCAAAGTGGTTTTCGGTATCGACAGAGAGTATGTCCATATCCGATCCCGGTCTCTTTGCCAACCAATCGTTATTATAACACCGCGGTCATTTAAAATAGTTTATACTTTAAAACCAGAATAAAAATTCCATTTCAAAACTATGAATACGATATCATCTTAAAACCCAAAACAATATGATATCATTTTATCCAAATATATTTCTTTTCCAAAATCATACTGCTTTAAAATTTATAATATCTGGAAACCAAACATTTGAATTATACTTTCAAACATACTATTTCTGAATTCGTACTTTTTTTAAAAACCATAACTTCTAAAACTTGAATGGTTTGGATATTCAACGGTATATAAAATAAATGGTTTAACTTTAAGGTTACTTTGTAGAAGAATAATTTCCATGGTTTTACAAATATGTTTCTTTATTTAAAGTCTGAACCAAAATTTAAATATCACTTTCGAGTTCCAAACCACTTAAATTTCTATATATATATACATATCCATTTGGAGTAATAATATTTCAAACTAAAGTTGGAATTTATTCTTTTAACAAATTAAATGCTCTATTATTTAGTCTTGAATATTCACATAAAATCCACAAATAAAACTCCAAATTTTTAGCAATTAAATATTTTCTTCAATTTAATTATACTAGAATATTCATTTTAAATTTATCTTGGAAAAATCCAGTTATAAACATCATATCTTAAAATTTCCATACTTAAACATTTAACATATAATATAAATCATCAAACTCCATTTCCTCAATTTTTCCATTTTTATTTAAGAGATTTATACACAGCTTAAATTCAAAATTTCTAACTTCATATGTATATATATAGAAGAAAATATCAAAATTAACTTATTATAAACGTATCATCCAAACCATAGAAATCACTTTAAAAATATTTATATATAGACCACGGTGCCTGTATAAAATTTTCTATCCTATGGTCAAGTGATACGGATATTTATCATTTCAATCCGCAATTTAAAAATAAAATGCGGTTGTATATCATTTCAAACCACAATTCCGAATGAAATGAAAATGCATGATGACTTGCAGTTTATACAATATAATTATAGCATTCATTCATCCAAATATCAATCATCAATTGCAATCATCATCCAATTTTAAACAATCATCGATACATAGCATATGAATTTATACAGAAATCAATAACAGATATTAACTAACAGTTTATATTCCATAATAAATTAAATGACTGTTAACTAGCAATTTATATGCAAAAATAAATTATAGCTGTCAAATTTTATGCAATAAATAAAATAAATTAACAGTTAAATTAAATAAATGCGATTTAACAGATATGAGGAATAAAACATGCCAAACAGTCATAAATAAATTTCTACTCATATCTAAAATAAATTCAACAAACATAAAAACTTTTAGAAGTCGTGAGTGGGTTAAAACACTCACCTTTTGAATTTAAATCGAATTTAAATCCGATTTAAACTCAAAATTTCACAGTCTCCAAATCTATCCAAACGAACGTCAACGGATCCGGAATTTAATTACGATCCTAACAAAAAAAATCTCGTGTGAAACGGAGTTCGTATGCGGAAGTTATGACGATTTTTCTATTGAAATCAATTATAAATTAAAAGAAAATAAGAACATATTCATCTCACCCAAAATCAAAGGCCACGTCACCTGCAGATTTATCACCTCCCAGATGAAACCACGCCCGTACGTAAGAGCCGTTCGAACCCACTACCCATAGTTGACCAAGATGTTGACCACGAACTGCTCCGTCTACGCGCCGCCGCAACCAAGGTCGCCTCCACCATCGAGAGCCCCATCGCCGGCCGCACTTCCCATACTCGTCGCGTCCCTCCAGGTGGTTGCGCCGCTGCCACTTCCTTAGTTATGCCGAAACCCTAATCCCAAATCCTGCCCAATCCAACCGTTGAAACCACGAACGAATTACATGGATGCGAAGCACACGTCAATCTCCTCCAAACCCAGAAAGGAATTTTCGATGCGACGAAGTTTGTTGCGGTGATGATGAACGGTCGAAACTTCATCGATTTCTTCTGGTCAAACCACATACCAAAACGAAAAAAGAGTTGTACCAGCAGATTACGTACATCGAGAACTACGACATATATTTTTCTGAGATTTTTCTAGAGAGTTTGAATTTTCACTTTTGATTTTTGAACTGTAGATAGATCTAGGTTTTGCAACCATTGAGGAAGAGAAAGAAATGAAGAAAATGAACGTACAGACAAATGATATAAGATGGAGGCTAGGGTTTATCACAGCATATATATAGACAAATAGTAGTAGGCTAGGTGGGCACGAATTACGAACGTGCTAAACGGTAGTTGGCCCAAAAAGCCCGTTTTGACCCCGGAACGAAATTTATTAAACCCATATACCCAAATAGGTATTTTAAAATATTCTGAACGCGATGGAAAAAGTTTCACGTCCAAATTTGATCGTATGAAGAAGTTATGATGAAAACAAAATTTCCAAATTGATTTCAAATTGATTTTAATTAAATCGATTTCAAGGCGTTTCGCATCCGTACGATCAAACGACAGGTCCGATCAATACGAAACTTGAAACCCTATAATAATTCACCGATACGGATCCGATGAAACTGGTTTCATCGAAATCCGAGTCCGTGGTCAAAATGGCTATTTTTATATTCATTAAAATTATAAAAATCCAATTTTATATCTAAATTCCAGAATTTGACCAAATTTTATCGCTTAAATATTTCTTAATCAATTTAAATGATTTAACAAGTTTAGATGTGAATTAAAAGTTGATAAGTCTATAAATTTCAGTGTTAATTTCATTTATTGCCATTTATTCAATTATTGACATTAACTAAATTTTTCTTTCTTTCTTTCCATTCCTCTAAATTCAGTCGAACCATTATCATATGGGTAAATTTTACATTACTGTAAAATTCAATTCCCTAATTGTTTTCCAGAAATCAACCAAATTTATATCCACGTAGTGATTAATTACGTTTTATTGAAATGGATTTAGATCTAATTCACTAAATTATATACATAGGTAAACAATTTATAGTTATCACAATAAGCCAACTCTACTTCCATACATACCTATTAACAATATACTAAAATAAAATTTCTTACCTATCATTGATTAAGTCAAATTACAATTTTACTGCGTATTATTTCACCAATTATTATAACTTGAATTTAACTTCCAATTTATTGATTACAATAAATTAAAACTTTACCATCTGTTTTAATAAATTGGGTATGCACAGATTTAGCCATTAAATCAATTTCAATTTACGGTACAATTAGCATGGTTTATATCATATTGCCTTAATATCTCTATTAATCTTAATTCAAATGATTGAATATTAAATTCCATTCACTACAATATATCCAACTTGTTATTATATTATTAACGAAATTAACATTGGTTACATCCTCTGGAATTTACAATCTTTTACGAAAAATCAATTTATCCTAACTGAAAATTAGGTCACTTAACTGCAATAAATTTTACATTAAATTTTTATAAATTACCAATTTAAAACTTTAACAAATCCGTTACTTGATTTAAAACCCTGCTATTAAATAAATTGACATTTATAGGTGAAATTTGCATTGACTTATATTTCATATCATAAATGCATACTTATTTCATATTATTTAGTTATATTTACCAACCATGTCCACAAATTTACTATTTATATCCTTAATTAATTTATTACTATTTTAAGTACGTTTATTATTGACAACATTCATTAAATTTTACTTATCTACACTTATTGCATTGGTTTATTCAACGGTCACTTTTATTTAGTCATTACCTATTTTACAACCAATTGTAACAATCTCCACTAATTTTTATTTTTTTTATAAATGAATCCCATTCAAGTTAATATTTTTATTAATATTCACTAATTCAACATTTATATAGGTTTCTTATATTTAACTTAAAACTAAGTATGAAAATTTACATTGTTCAAATCTATTGCCATATAAATATTAAATGGTTAACATTAAATTACAATTACTATATCTAATTCCTACATTTACTCAAATAAAATCTTAAGACTTTTATTTCATTCTAAATTAGATTAGAAATCATATTAAATTAATTCATTTAATATCATCGAATTCAACGGGTCGTTACAGAATGATCCATTATTAGCTGAACGGATCAAAAAGTTAAGGAATGGAATGGAGAACGATGACTTGAAGGATTTCAGTCTTGACCAAAATGGGTGGTTGAGGAAGAAAGGAAGACTGTGTGTCCTGAATAAGGGAAACATTAGTAAGGAAGTTCTTGGAGAATGCCATCAATTAAAGTTCACTATTTATCTAGGAGGAACTAAGATGTACCAGGATAAGAAAAGGAGTTTCTTATGGGAAGATATGAAGTGAGATGTAGGCTTATTGGTGAGGCAGTGTTTGAATTGTCAACAGGTAAAAGCTGAACATTAAAAATCGAGTGGGTTACTTCAGCCTTTGGATGTTCAAGTTTAGAAATAGGATTCTATCTTAATGGATTTCATAGATGGGTTGCCAAGGTCGAATAAAGGAATTGAAAGTATCTGGGTTATAATGAACAAGTTGATCAAGAGTGCCCATTTTATTCCAGTTAAATCAACGAGCACGCACATGTTTTAGCCAAGTTATTCATGTAGAATGTACTTAGACTGCATAAAATTCCTAGTAGTATAGTAAGTGATAGGGATTCCTTATTCACTAGTGAATTCTGGAAGAGTCTCTATGAGACTTTAGGCACCAAGCTCAATATGAGTATCGCTTACCATCTACAGATGGATGGGAAAAAGGAATGACTAAACAAAGTCTTAGAGGATTTGTTAAGAGCTTGTATGCTATACTTTGAAGGATCATGAGAAGACCATCTACACTTAGTCTAGTTTTCGTATAACAACAGTTATCAGACTAGTATAGGGATGGAATCGTTTGAAGCTTTGTATGGAAGGTTATGTAAATTTCTCGTTTATTAGCTAGAAACCGGGGATAGGTTAGTTCTTGGTCCAGATTTGGTTAGAGAAGCTGTAGAAAAAATTGAGTTAATTTGGGCTAGAATGAAGGAAGCTCGGTCTAGGCCGAGGAGTTATGCTGATAGGAGACGGAAAGACTTAGAGTTCTCGGTTGGAGATCATGTTTTCGTCAAGGTGTCAACGACGAAAGGTGTAATCAGATTTGGTAAATAAAGAAAATTAGCACTGAGATTTTTTGGACCATTTCGTATTATAGAAAGGATTGGGAAACTCACATATAGAGTAGAGTTACCGAATAGTTTGGCAGAAGTCCACAATGTTTTTCATGTTTCTCATCTAAGGAAGTGTATTCGAGATCCAGAAACTACGATAACACCGACTGTGTTATATGATCTAGTAGTGGAACTGGATATGACTATAGTTAGAAAACCAGCTCGTGTATTCGCAAGAGATGAGAAGAGTCTAAGGAACAAGACAGTCAGATTAGTCAAAGTCCAATGGAGTAACGATGGGAGAGACTGTACTTCAAAAACTGAGTGCAGGATTAGAGATGCTTGTCTTGACTTGTTTCTTGGTATATTTTACCTTTATATTTGATTGTTGTGTGTATCTTATCGTAATTTTGAGGACGGAATTCATTAAGGAGGGGGGTCTATATGACCCTAATTTTGACTAACATTTTTTTAGGACATTTAATTAGAAAAATTAAATGAAATAATGTAGATTGTTAAGGGATTGAGATTTGTAATTAATAAGGGGCCATGCCTTAATGAATATACAAGAAAAAGAGAATTAAAGACAAGTAAGCAGGAGGAATATGATAAGGGAAAAATAGGAATGGTCTTTATTCTTATACCCTAAACCCTTCTACCCTTCATTTCCATTCATTTCAATATTCATAAACAAAATTAAACCCCCCAAGAGCTCAGCCGACCACATTAAGAAGAATCAAAAGAAGATAAACTAGGAATTAAGTAGGAAGCTTGGCGAAATTAATCAAAGGGAAAATCTCAACCTTCTTAACATCAAGCTAAGGTGAATAATAGATTTACATCTCATTTTGACTATGATTTCGGTTTTATGACTATGGTCGAATTATTTTGCAGAATTATATGCCATGTATGTTTGCTTAAATGGATATATATATATACTTGTTGATGATTTATATTGTTTCATAAAGATTTTATGATAAGCTTAAATTGGAAAAACCTATTACATGACATCCAAATGATTTATGTTTTTGATATATGGTTAGAAATATTAAATTAGAAGTGGGTTTCAAGTTTCATAATTTTCTATGTTATTTTGGATTTATTATGGATTTTTTATGAGAGAAAATATCTAGTATTGGGTTTAAATTATTTACGACAACTAATATTGATTTTAGATCTGAAATTTAAATATGTTAGAAAACATATTAAAAGTGAATTATGGTAATTTTTAGGGAATTTTCCTAAGTATTTTATTGTAGTTATAAAATTATTTAAGTTAAGGGACTTAAATGTGTTATATGTTTGTCGAAGGAGTAGGGCATATTTGTTAAAACGGTTTTAGTTGAAAATTCTGAATTTGGCAACGCCTTTAGAAAAGGATTTTTGATAAAGAACTGACAACTAATTACATTTTGACAAATAAGGCAAGTTAGGTAAAAAGAAATTTCTTTTAAAGGCTAAAAATCACTTTTGCCTGGATTTATCTTTGCCACTTCCATGCTTTCAACACCATACCTCTGCTAAAGAACACATTCGAAAGCAATGTACATGGTATCAAGCAATTGATATGTAGTGCATTGGAGAAAGGCGGAAGGGACGGTGTCAAAACCTTGTTTCGAAGGGGTAGAAGCTATTCTTATTAATTTTGAACTATTTCTGTTTATAAATGATGCTTTTGAAGTGGTTGAAGCCAACTGTATTAGCTTTTTACTCAATCAACTTGCCTTTGTTTTAGAAAAGAGCTTTCAAAAGAATTACCGTCTTTTTAAAAAAAAGAAGCTTTCGAAAGGATAGCGGTTTTGAATCTGTTCGAAACCCATGATGTCGCATTCTTACCTTTCGAACTAATTAAGGCCACTTTTCTTTGTAGGCTTTAAACAATGGTTTTGAAAGGGTGCTTTCACCTTTTTATTTTAAGGCAGCCATCTCAATGCTTTCCAAAGGGTCTTGTAGCTGAATTCAAAATGGTTTCAGAGGCAATGGTTTCAAAAGGGTGGGTTTCGAAACTATTCTCTTTCTTTTACTTGGGACTAATTCTTTCACCTCTGTTCTTTTATGACCCTTAGTTATATTAAAAATTGAACCCAATAGTTTTGAAATGAATAATTTTAAATGGTTTCAAAGCAATGTTTGCATAAACTTTTATTTGAACCTAATGCTTTCGAAGGTTATATTAAATGTGTTTAGAATGTTTGAGGTTACGAGTATGAGATAGATTCCTTTATCTAACTTTCATTTCGAGGATGAAATGCTTTTAAATAGGGGAGAATGTAACGATCCGTAATTTCGCTACTTCAAAAATGATAGATTTCTAATTCAAAAAGGTTTAAAACCTAAATAAATATGATATATATAATAGATAATAATGAAGAAATTATTTATTCTTATCGTTAATAATTTAAAAAGTATAAATTTGGATTTTAGAACAAATCAGCAAAAGTTAAGTTTTGTTAAAAATAAATAAACGCTTAAATAAATAGGTTTAAATATCTATTTAATAAGTTAAACCTTATTTAAAACATCTAATAAAGATAATATAAGTATATTAATATATTTAAAGATGTGCTAATAACCGGTTTACAAAAATAACCAAATTTTGTCGCATTTTATTAGTTTTACATACACTGTAAAATTAGAGATTTTGATATTAATTAAATACGATTTTAAAATGTGAATAGACATGTTTTAATTTATTGCAAAAGAATAAAAAATTTCATTTTAAATTTGGTTACATAAATAATTATTTTAACTAAAACGTTCAAATGTGATCATAAAACATTTTGTCGAAAATCAACGTTTTGTCGATTAAAAGTTGTCGCAATGTTGCTGCATCTTTATTTCCTTATATATGAATATATATTCAAATAGTATAAGTATTATTAAATTCACTAATCAAGTTTACTTTGACCAAACAAGTTTAGAAACATTAGCAAAAATAAACAAAAAAGGACAAAACATGTCACATCAAATCCAACCAAATCTTTACTTTTCTTTATTTAAACATTAAGCGATTAAGACATAAAGTGATGATGTGATAAGATGATGGTAAGTGTTGAAGAAGTAAGATAAAGTAAGAATATTTTGATAATTTTGTAAATGGTTGGTTTTGTAATTTACCATTCCTTACTTTTCCTATAAATACCCGTCTATTCTTCTCATTTTCTTCACATTTCTCATTCTTCTTCATTTTTGAGCTTTCTTTTGCTCATTAATGGCCTCTCCTCTTTAAGAGAGGTTGAAGGGTTGAAAATAGTGGAGTGCTTAAGCATTAATCCACTTATTACTCTCTAACCACTTCTTAATTCACTTCTTCTCTTCTTAAAAATAGTCTTAGGCCATGAGTTTGGGAGTTGATGGGGGAGGATTTGAGCATTATGGAAGGGAAATGCTATGGCCAAGAGCAAGAAGGGATGCAGGGTGGTGGCCGAGCACTTGGAAAAGGTGGAAGAATGTTTAGGTGGTGGTTTAGCGAAGCGTTGAATTAAATGAATGTTGGTAGGAGGTTAAACGTTTTGGTTAGCGGTGAGAAATTCTCATCGCTTTTAAAAGATCGTATTTTGATTTTGTTATAATAATCATCTTATTACATGCAAGTGTACACCCCTTTGAAATGTTTTTATGGATGTTTGAATATGCTTATGTTATGTTTGAATAGTTGCAAGTGTTTATGATTGTGATTATTTATCATATTAGTTTGCATATGGACCATATTTATGTTCTTGATAAATGTTAAACTTGGTTATGCTCATTTTGATTAATATTAAATAAGACCATATTTTGATGATGTGATATACTTGAAAAATAAGTCTCTTTTCAATTAGAATTGAAACTAAAGTAAAAATAAAAGAGAATTTGAAATTTGAAGTGAAACAGGATTAAAAAGGATAGTGAAATTGAAATTGAAATTGAGATGAATAGTGAAATTGAAATTGAGATCGACTTTGAAAATTGAATTTGAGATTAAGGTTGAATTGAAGTTTAAATTAAAATTTGATTTGAGATATAAGTTTTAATTGACTCTAATTCAAAGTTAGAACTGAAATTGAATTGAAATTTGAATTTAAAATTTAATATTAAAATAAAAGGAATATAATAATATTATAATATGAAAATGGTGAAAATAAATTTTAAATACTTTAAAAAGTGAAAATATTGATTTAAAATGATACAAAATGATTTTATAAGCAATAAAGTTCAATTTGAATAGAGTATTTCAAGTGTTGAAAAATAAGTTAAAACTAGATGCGTCGCGCAACGGTAGTTCGCGATTCCGTGCTGAAAAGTTCAAATAAGTGTATAGAGTGGAATATAGCTTGAAATTCTTCGAGATAAGAAAATTCCAGACTATTATATCCATATTTTCTAAACGAAGAAAGAAAAACAAAATTTCGTTGAGTAGATTTTGAACTATATCCAAATCAATTTTCTAGAAAATCATGCTAGTGCAATTAAAAGACCATAATGAGAAATCCATTTAAATGAACGTTTTTAATTATGGAAAAATATGGAATAAATTTGATAAATCCATTTAAATAGTTTATAAGATATTTGAAGTGGAAAATATGAATTTTCAAATATTAAAAAGTTGATTAAATCAAATAAGCTTGTATAGCACTTTCCGCAATAGTTCTATATGCTGCGAATTGTATAACTTTTTGAATATGAGAATAAACGTGATGATTTTTCCTGAAATTAAATGTGAATGTTTTTAAAAGAAAAACTAAGTGTTTAAAAGATAATTTGAAATCTTTATGACCAATTCCAAAATAAAATTGAAAACTAAGTATGCGGAAACAACTAGTACATTTGTCCCGCCTGTGAGATTCGAGAAGATAAAACAAGATATGTAACTAAGGTTAAGGATGGAGCAACCAGTACCCTGAACTTACCTAGCCTTTGTTTTCTTTTCTTAGGCGAGGGTTGGAACAGATCAAAAGGAAAGTCCGGATGCTCTAAAATAAAAAGATTATATTAAGTTTCTGAAATAAAAGAAGTTCAATATTATCCAAAATTTAAGCAATCTCCAAAATGAATGATTATTATAATCCTATTTACTCAAAAATGTTTGCTAATATTGATTTTAGGGTTTATTGTAAATAATTTCTTTAATAGCATTAAGCTAAGGCATTTGGATCGAGAGTTAAGTGAGGAATATTATCCAAAGAAAAGAATGAGTTGTTTAGAATTACTCTAAGATAAAATAAAGAGATTTCAAAATCATCCGAGAAGAATTAAAGTGAAAAGAGGCTTAATAAATCCTGTATACTCATATTCACTTTTTTTACCGCTAATAGGATTACAAAGGAACCGGGGCCGGATTTGGGTGATTCCTATCCGAAAACCACTTCGAACCAATGTGTAGATCGAATGTGAAGACATGTTGAAGATGATGATTATTGAAGACCGTGTATCTTCATAGCGTGAGGACTGTTTGTTGACATACTCTGGGTAGACCTCATTATAGAGTAATTTATAGTAGTGGTCTCCTCGTTGTAGAGAATTTTTAGGTTGCAAGAACTACTCACTACTAGTGGTAGTAGGAGAGTGCCTTCGGTTTGCCATGTTCCTGGACACTTGTGTGGACGTTTGTCTGACATTACATTTCTAAAGATTACGTACATTGGCTTTTACAAACGTACATCAGCGGTGGCAAAGAAGGCAACTCTCTTATCTTAACACCCTCTTTGAGGCGTACAAACTTAAGGTTTGCATTTTTGTGGAAGACAATTAGTTAACGGAAATGGCCATGTGGCATTCAAAGTGATGTGATATGTGATATGTGAAAAGGTAATCGTCGCCTCAAGCCTCATCAACAGAAAATGACCGAAACAGGGTTAGATGCGACAAGGCTAAGTGGGTCGTTCCCAATTAGGGTATGATCATCCCCTTCTAGATATATTTCTTCCCGCTATGACGTTCAGGATGTAAATTTATGTGGTTTGTTTGCTCGGGCACCCGATTTAAAGGTCGGCAACCGGGGGATGATACATTCAGTACTATCTAGTTATATAGATAGGCCGGGCTTGTGTCGGTAGAGGATCCTTTGTGATGGCCCTCAACGCATTCCTCTAGAGATGTACTGCCGGAAGGTAGTCCATTCACCTGGTCATTTGTATGGAAATCCGTTCTCCAATAAGAACCTACAGACTTAATTGTAAACCTATTATGTCGGATTAATCAATGTCATAATTTCGGCTAAGATTAATAAGTTTATTTGCAAATGTTTTCAAAGAGATGTCATTAAAAATAATATCAAATGTTTTTATATGAAAGTGTTTTAGTTATCATAAGGTAAAAACCCATCCGTGTTTATGTGTGGGCGTGGTCTTATGAGATACTCTTTCTTTTCAAAGGATTCTATTTAAAGGCTGATATACGGCACTGTCATTTATTATTGAGTTTTTCTCATGCTGGTTTATCGAGCCTGATCCGGGTATTTTCAATACTCGGGTCAGAACCGAGTAGTTTCAGGTTTAGTTGAAGACGGTTGAAGTTTCCAAAGGAGAGCTGGAGTTATTCATCTACGTATGGACGTATTCTATGATTCGCTGCTAGTTATTTTGTTTGATATTTGTAGCAATTGTAAGGGCAGATGTTTATAAGTGTAACGACCCGTAAATTTTGATAAATAAAATTGGTTAAATTAATTAGATTTTCGAAATTAAGTTAGAAAGGAATAATTTTTTTATGTATATTGAAAAAAACATTAATAATGAATTGTAGAAACGGTTATTAAACCTAATTGTTGAAAATTTAAGTGAAATCTCAATAAAGAAATAGCGTTAATTGTTGCACTTGGATAAAATTTAAAATAAGGAATTAAAGACAAGAATTTAATTTACCTATGTATTAATATATTGATAAAACTGTAACTGTATGTGAATTTAGGCAGTAATGTAAATGGCAGTTGATGGATAACCAATTTAATGCAATTCTAATGTGATTGAAACGACTGTTTAGGTTATAATGGAGTGTAAATAGAAATAGTGGAAAACATTATAATTTGTTAATTAAATATGATTGTGTAATTAATACTGGAAGAAATAAAATTGAAAATAGTATTAATGAAATAATAACTAAAATGAATTGCAACTGTATAAATGGAAGTAAATTGTTAATAAATGAATGTAAATATTAATTAATTAATGGAAATAAAATCTAAATGTGTGTTTGGATAGAACATAAGTGAATGCAATTAGGTAGTATGTTATTGGAAATAAATTTCATTTAAATGTTGAGTAATTATAATGTTGTTATTGATAAAAACGTTACTTTAATAATTACTAATATAGTAACGGAAGTGTGAATGTAAATTAATAGAAGCATAAATTTATTTTAAGTAGTAATTGTTGGATAGGGAAATTAAACACTGTAATAAGTGTTACAACCAACATTGAATTGTCATATAAACTTGTATTTAGTCATTGTAAAAGTCCAAGTGATTAAAAAGGATGAATTGGTTAGTTTATAAATATTGGTTAGTTGTGAATCGCACAACTGCATTTGTGGTTTCTTCGAAAAACTATACGATTTAATTAATTTATGAGATGTTATAAATTGGTTAAATTAATTAATATTGTGAAATGTTAATCATGATTAAATTATGTGAATGTTATTTGAATGCATGTATAAAAAGTTATGCAAATATCAATATTCAATATCGGCACACCTTTGAAACAAGGTTTTAAATAAATAACTACATTGAGGTTTTATTTTGTTGGAAACGTTATTGTACTATGAATGCATGCTAAGATCATCCAACACATGGAGAAAATGAAAATATTGATTGAATTAAATAAGAAAGTTAAATAAGAAGAATAGAAAAAGATTCTTTTACCCTATTAAAAAAAAATCTCCTCATTTTACTTTCCTTTTTATAAAATCCTTCCACCTCCTCTCCAAAAAAGGGGTTGCCATCATCTTCATTTAAACAAAATAAAATCAATAACAAATTAAATGTCAAACATCAAATTAAATAAAAATAAAAGTGATTCATCTAGCTTTTGCAAGGGTTGGGTGTGGGTCTTGATGATCTGAGGGGAAAGTACAAATCAAGGAGTAAATTTTGGCTAGATCTAAGAGGTGTATTCTATTTTAAAATATTATATTAAGTATAATGTTATTATCATAGTTTGTATGTATATGCTATTTCCTCATTTGTTTTGAAATTGTTTATGTTATTTTAATTTTTGTTGAATTAATTAATTTGACTTTTAATTTGATAAATCAAAACATTAAAATTTGTATATAATTAAAAGAATGTTTTAGTTATAGATCCACGTTTTAAACTCTTCAACCAAATTGCATTTTTTTAGATCTAAAAGTTTATATACATATAATTTCCATTTGTGTTGAAATAGAAATATTGTATACACATATTGTCACTTTATCTTGAATTGAAAATATCATGAAATTTGAATACTTTGTTGAATAAATTATTTGTTCTTAATCTAATAAATTATAATAGAAGTTTACATATGCTTAACAATTTTTCGATAATAAATCTAAGCTTTGATTTTGATTACAACAATATTTAAATTTGTTACCTAATTTATTATCTCAAATGTCCTTATTTAAGGATCTTAAAGGTTTGTTACTATATTGCTTAATTTATCGTGTTCCACTTTTGTTTTGTTAAAAAAATAAATAAATTTCATTAAGGTAAAAAAGTTTAATTTATATGTATATATGTATTTTTGACTTCAAGTATACATAAGTTTACAAATGCATTAGACAATTTAATGTAGTATGGAAGTATGCTTTGAATTAATTAATAAGCTTTGGTTTAATCTTTATACACACATGTATGTGTGTTTGTGTGCATGTGTATACATATAAACATTTAATATTTTGATTTCAAATTGCTAAAGCATGATTTAATTTTTATTATTATTATCAAACAATTTAAAAGTGAGGTAATATTATATACATGTTAATTTATTGTTTGTTGTTTATGTTTTCTAGTCATAATACAACTTGCATGATAATTAAATGTCGTATTAATAAAATTGGCTAAAGTAGGAAAGTGGAATTAAATAATGTCGTCACCTTTTATCTCCTTCCCTATTAGATCCTTATGTGATTGCATCTACATTTATTCTTGTTTATTCCTATATATTGTCACCAATTAATCGTACTTGATATATGTTTAGCAATTCTGACACACAGTTAAATTATGAATATATATGATGTATTCAAACTTTTCTGTATCTAGCACTTAATTAATTTAGAATCAAACTAATAAAACGTGACATTTATTTTTGTCCCTCCACATTCATTTCCTAATTATAAATAACCTACATCTTATTTCTTCTTTTACATTTTTGTTTCTCCTAACACCTCATATTCAAAAGCTCTTATTCTTGCAAATCCAAAACATTCTTTTATAAAAATGCTTTTTTTTTCATTTTTCTTACACTTCCTGTCCTCATCTTAGTTGTTCTTCAATCTTTTCCTGAAGCCTCATCTTGAGAAAATGTAAGTATTAAAATTTGTTTATTCATATATATGTTTAACGCGTACTAATTTTTATTTTAATAATATTTCTTGTAACATGAATATCTTTTGCATATAAACTTTGATTCACCCGCGATTTCTTCCGCTGGATTCAAATTTATACTCTAGACAACATGAAATTGATTTAGTTGAATATGGAGATTGTTGAGTTTTGCGCTTTTGTTTGGATTTTTATGGGCTAAAATCAAAGGTGAGTGTTTTAACCCACTAACAATTTCTAAATTTTTTTTGTTTGTTAAATTAAAATTGGATGTGATTAGAAATTTATATATGGCTGTTTGGCATATTTTTAATCATAATCTCAGCTAAATTGCATTTATTTAATTAAATTGTCATGTACTTATTCAATGCATATAAACTGCCAGTTAAATTGTTATTTATTTATTATTGCATATAAACTGCCAGTTAAACAGTTATTAATTTATCATTGAATATAAACTGCTAGTTAATTCCTGATGATTATTATCCGTTCTATATTGATGCTATTGTTTGAATTGGATGATGATTATGATAAATTGTTGATGGTTGATATTGGATGAATGGATGCTGTATTTATATTGTTATAAACTGCAAGTTATTATGCATTTTCATCTCATTCTGGATTGCAGTTTGAAATGATATACAACCGCATTTTTATTTTTATTGCGGATTGAAATGATAAATATCCGTATCACTTGACCATAGGATAGAAAATTTTATACAAGCACCGCGGTATATATATATATATAATTATTTTTTTGAAATTTTTTTCTATGGTTTTGTAAAGAAATATATATATGGTTTTATGAGATATTGATTTCGGATATTAGATAAAGGTTATTTTATATATTGTTAAATTCTTAGTTTTAAGTTATGTATAAAATTGTTTAAAGTATGAAGTAAGTTAAATAATAAAGTTGATTTAAAAAAAAATATTATGGATAAGTATTTACTTAAATTATATTCTAATATAGAGTTTATATTGATTTTATGAATCAAAGTTGAGAAGATAGTTTTGAAACTTATTTGAGATTTTATTTAATTAAGATCTTATTGAAATTTAGATTTAAAAAGAACACGGTGTTATAACTAAATTCAGGTTTAAGATGATTTAAGTGAATATATCTAATCTAAATAAATTGAGGAATATTCAATTATTGAATTTGAAAGTTTTATTTAAAGGATATTGGATTTATTAAGTAAGTATTTCAAAACTAAATAATAGTAAAGTGAATTTGGCATATATATATGTGAATTAAAAATTTAGTTTGAAATGGTGGAATATTGAAAACTTTGAAATATATGGAAATTTAAATGGTTTATTTGTGAATTCAAATCTGTATTTGGAATTGATTTGAGAAATTAAAAAAGGTAATTTACTTTATGAAGTAATTTATTATTAAACCATTTAAGTATTGAAAATTATGTTTCGAAGCTGTGGGTTTACGGTATATATATTTGAAAGTACTATGATTTTGAAAAAGATATATTTGAAATAAAAATGATATCATATTGATTTGAGTTTTAAAATAGAAATGATATCGTATGTATATGGTTTTGAAATGGGTATTTATTCTTGTTTTAAAGTATAAACAATTTTGAAATGACCGCAGTGTTATAATAACGGTTGGTTGTTAAAGAGACCGGGATCTGAAGTTGTCATACTCTCTGCCAACCCCGAAAACCACTTTAACAACCATGTACGCGGTGGAGATTCCAGAATGAGCAGGATGGTGGCGGCGTTTCCTTTGAGGTAAATACGTGGACCCAACTCCCGTGAGTTGGCATAAGGTGGCTAAAACAGGAGCGATTCTCGGGCCAATTGAGGTAGCACCTTTGATCGGACACATCCCTTCGATATTATACTTTGACTTTTGGATTTGATTCAGTGGCCACTTTTGGTTTTTTTTATTTGGGGGTGTGGCTCGAGGTGGGTGGTAGCTGCGGCTAGCGTTACCACTAGCCCGGATAGCAATTGGTATATCTACCCTGGCATTGCCTAGTTGTGCCGTGTTACCTAGCCTAGCACGCCTTATACGATTTTGTTTTGTACCATACCTATAAAGTTCCCTCTGAGACGCCCAGTACGGGGGAGATTACGGTACTGTATAGACTATGGGAATATATTTTGTGTTAAGGGCTATATGGGTAACCCCTTAACGCTATTTAAAAGTAAGTTTATTTTACAATTAGACACTATTATAATAGCGAAATATACTACATAGTAAATAGTTTAATGGATCCTTAAGAGATGTAAATCCCGAGCATCTCTTGAGTTACTGCACTCATATTTATTTCTGATGATTTAACTTACATAAGATCTTTTAGTTCTGACTCGAGTGTTTTGTCTTTTCAATTCGCTCGGGTCAGTCCGAGCGTTTCAGGATTTGAAGACTTTGTTTCTGGAGGAAGAAGACGAAGATTCCATTATTATTATTATATTATATAGTTCCACTACACACTGTATTCCGCTGCATTGATATTTATTGGTATGTGAACTCTGATATTTATTATATAAAGAAGAATCAAATGTTTTGTAAACAGTTTTATGAACTGTATATTGATTATTATATTTTATCCTTCCGCTGTGAGGTTCTGTTTTGTTTTTTTCCTCTGTTTTCTTATTTACCCCATAACAATCCGCCCTTCCGTATGGTTTGAATTGGCGCGTGTGTCGGTTTAAAGCGTGCGAAAAGGCGGGATGTTACATCTGGTATCAGAGCTTTGGTTTAGCGATAAACCTTAGCTTTATGGGGTCTGACTCTTTACTAATAGGGTAGTAATACCCTATGGGAGTCGCTGAGTACATATATCAGAGAGAGTATTTGTTAGTGTTATAAAAAGGATTTTATATTGTGTTAATCTGTTCCGTTTTGTATTTATAAATTCTGGTTGATGCATGGGACGCTATGACATCAATAGGGATTTCTAAACACTTAATAGGACAGACCGACATAATATTTGTTTTTAATATAGATGAATGAAATAATTTTGCCTATTATATTTTCTATATATAAAATAAATTTTTATAAATGATAATTATATTTGGTTGTGTTATATTGGTTGTTAGGTAATGAAATTTATAAATAATAGTTGAAATAAGATTGAAAATAAAATAAATGAAAATTGAAAATTTAAAACTTAAGTTCCGGGGTTTTGAAACTTTCTTTCAAATGATTTTGGAATATAATAGGAATATTTTAGAAGTATTTTCTGATATTAATATTTCAATATAATTTTAAAGAAATGTTTTAAAAAGGGAAATTTGAAAAAGAAATAAGTTCTGTACTTCCCTCTCTGTCGCTGGAAAATAATTTCGGTGATGAGTGCACGCATCATCGACATTCATTTTCGAGTTTCAAAGTGGGAAGGCCACTGTAGTAGCTTTACTGCAGATTTATTTTAATAACCAAAGACAAATTTTAAATTGTTTTAAATATAATTAGATATATATGTTTCCAGTATATACATTTATCTATTATTTTCAATGATTTTAATAAAAACCCGGTATTTAATTCTTAAGTTCCCAATAATGAATAATTCAAGTATAGTAGTGCAATAGAATGTAACTAATTAATAAATGGAGCCTTTAATTAAAATAAGAGATTTAATGATAGATTATGAATGAAATTAAATGAAATTTGAAATTGTAACCTATGAAATAAAAGATATAATTACTGAATATTAATTAATTAAAAGGAATATGATAAATTTGTATGATTTTAATTACATTCTTAAAGACATATATATAACTTACCAATGATCTAAAGTTGAAATGTTAATAAGAAATTGAAATTGATATTATACAAGTAAAACTTGAAAGTAATAAATAAGTAGAGAAGATGAATGCTTAAATATATGATTATAGACTACAATTAATGTATTGAAATTCTAAGCCATTGAATAGAACATGAATCCTATTGATAAATGAAGGTAAGTAATGTAAATAAATGAAATTGAGAAAATATATGAATGAAATGCAAACAAAAGGAAATCAAACAACAATAGTATGAAATATAATTAACAAGAATAAACTTAGTTTATTGTTGGATATGTTATTTCTTTGGTTTATGGTTGTTGGGTAAGGATACTTTAAAATTGTTTGGATGAATGAATAATCTATTTAGTTTCACCTAAGACTGTTGAGTGAAGGGTACACTTAGTAGTTATTTTTCATTCCGTACAATTTAAAGTTTTGAGTCCGAATAACTATTTGGTTTGCTTGATATGAATGAATGATTGATGCGTGTTGATTTTATGTGATGGTTGGATGCTTGTTGCAAGTGATGGTTGATTGATTTGTTTGTGGTTGAACAACTAAAATATTTCATTCTATATAATTGCTAACCCTTATCAGATTATGTAAGTGAAATACAGGTTATGGAAGCAATTGCTACTGCTTTTGGTTTCATAATTAAGCGTTACTTGCCCGACAAATAGGTACGTTTCGGATTACGGTTTATAGCATTATTATATTTTTTTTCCGTATTGGGATATATAATATTTTGGATATTATATGTGATATTTTGTTATATTTGATATTATATTTTCTCCCGAGCCTCTCCGTACAAAGGAGACTCTGCCAAAAATTTTCGTAAATTTTAGACTTAGAATTTTTTTGAAAATATTTTCCAAACTTTATAAATTTAACTATAAAAGATTTAATGGTTATAAATTGGTATATTTTATTTTAAATTATTTTATTTTGTAAATATAATTGTTTGTTTATAAAATTTAATATTGTAAGTAAGATATATTGATTTCTAATTTTTCTTTTCCCATCTTTTTCCTTTTCGGGGACGAAAAGTTTTGAGTGGGGGAGAGTGTAATGACCCGTAAACTTTGATAAATAAAATTGGTTAAATTAATTAGATTTTCGAAATTAAGTTAGAAAGGAATAATTTTTTTTGTGTATATTGAAATAAATACTAATAATGAATTGTAGAAACGGTTATTAAACCTAATTGTTGAGAATTTAAGTGAAATCTCAATAAAGAAATATTGTTAATTGTTGCACTTGGATAAAATTTAAAATAAGGAATTAAAGACAAGAATTTAATTTACCTATGTATTAATATATTGATAAAACTGTAACTGTATGTGAATTTAGGCAGTAATGTAAATGGCAGTTGATGGATAACCAATTTAATGCAATTCTAATGTGATTGAAACGACTGTTTAGGTTATAATGGAGTGTAAATAGAAATAGTGGAAAACATTATAATTTGTTAATTAAATATGATTGTGTAATTAATACTGGAAGAAATAAAATTGAAAATAGTATTAATGAAATAATAACTAAAATGAATTGCAACTGTATAAATGGAAGTAAATTATTAATAAATGGATGTAAATATTAATTAATTAATGGAAATAAAATCTAAATGTATGTTTGGATAGAACATAAGTGAATGCAATTAGGTAGTATGTTATTGGAAATAAAGTTCATTTAAATGTTGAGTAATTATAATGTTGTTATTGATAAAAACGTTACTTTAATAATTATTAATATAGTAACGGAAGTGTGAATGTAAATTAATAGAAGCGTAAATTTATTTTAAATAGTAATTGTTGGATAGGGAAATTAAACACTGTAATAAGTGTTATAACCAACATTGAATTGTCATATAAACTTGTATTTAGTCATTGTAAAAGTCCAAGTGATTAAAAAGGATGAATTGGTTAGTTTATAAATATTGGTTAGTTGTGAATCGCACAACTGCATTTGTGGTTTCTTCGAAAAACTATACGATTTAATTAATTTATGAGATGTTATAAATTGGTTAAATTAATTAATATTATGAAATGTTAGTCATGATTAAATTATGTGAATGTTATTTGAATGCATGTATAAAAAGTTATGCAAATATCAATATTCAATATCGGCACATGTAACAACCCGCATATTTAACGATTTTATATTTAAATGTTTGATTTAAATATAGCGTCGTTATTCGGATTTTGGGGTCCGAAATGTTACTTTCTGCAAATGGCCGAATTGGAGCTCGAAACCATTTCCATTGAATCCAAAATGGCGTTTGCGATCTTTTTGAGTATAATCTTTGATATGTTTGGAGTTTGTGAATTTTTGGCTACTTTTTCTATTGGGTTTGGGGTTGGGTTCAGCCCACTAGCTCACTTAACCCCCTAGCTCAACCCTTCTCTTCATTTCATCTTCATTTCATTTTATTTCTTAAGCTAAAAACTGAAATGGGGGAAAGGAAAGAGAAATAGAAATTAGCAAGCCCTAGTTTCTCCTTTGTAACTTGATTCTTGCTCCAAAATCAAAGAGAATCCATTGGTAAGTTCATCTCCACCTTCTCCATCTTTTCTCCTCTTCAATTTCAGTAATTTCCTAACCCTAACCTAGGAAATACTTGCTTTTGATTCTAGATTGAAGCTTGTAGTGTTGAAGTGGAGTGTAGTTGGTTGATTCCTTGCAATTGTGCTTCTTCATCTTCTTTGTTTTGTGTGCAAAGGTGAGTTTTGAACTCACATCTACTTCTCTTGATTTCATTGATGTTGGGTATGAATTCCTAACACCTTGTTCATATGCACTTGCAATTGGTTTGGGTTGAATTGGAGAATAATCCAATTTTTAGTGTTTTGGGTTCAAATCTTTGAAATCCTAACTTTGATGTTTTAATCATGTTTTGGTGATGCATCGAGGAACATATAGGGCCGGGTTGTCGATTGGCATAAGCCCTTAGAGCCGATGTTTGTCCGATTGCATTTTGGGAGAGTTTGCTCTTCATTTGAATAAGGCTGAAAAACAGCCCAGGCATGATTCAGTCGACTGAAAACTCTGTTCAGTCGACTGAACCTGAAACCCGAGAGTTTCCAGGCATGATTCAGTCGACTGAAAAACTCTGCACAGTCGACTGAACCTGAAAACAGAAAGTTTCCTGAACCTGCTGTTTCAGCCCACTTTGCCTTTTTGGATTGAGTTTTCAATTTGAATCGATTCATGATGATCCTATGTATGATTATCAATTGTTTTGACTTTGATGGTTCCTTTTAATTTTAATCCACGGGTTTTTATAAAATAATCTCTCGAATCGCATTTAAAAGTTCGTTTCTCTAATTTATAAATTCTATTTTAAAACACACACACTTTCGCACTTCGAGCGAAGTGGAAGGGTGATTAAATGGTTGGGCAAAACACGGACCATGAATCTGTGCGTTTATCTTTCCGATTAATCCTCGACCTATTCGATTGATTGTTTTGACCTTCGGATTTGGTTTATCGATGATATGAGGTAAACTTTGTACTGCTTTGAGTGTGAAAGGGACTGACGGATAGTAAACCGTTTAGTGCGAACGAGTGGTTATGGGACATACGTTAACACTTTTCGGATTCCTTTTCGAGAGTTGTGACACATTCCGCCAGTTAGTGGTGTCCAGTACTGGGTCTTCGACCTTCACCACTACGGTTTGTTGCCTCTGGGATAGTGTCTTCGGACTGTCTCCCTAGGTTTGTTGCCTTCGGGTATGTTGCCTTCGGGCGTGTGCCTTCGGGTTTGTTGCCCTATATAGTTTCGCTCTGATGTTGGCCTTATGTGCCGCATGGGTGATACTTGGGTTTGGAGTCTTCGGGCTCATGGATCCTTGTTTGTACAGTACTGAGCTCGAGCAAATTTTATGATGTTTCATTGATATGTATATTCCCTTGGTATCACCCTTCGGTGTTGGTCTTTTTGAGCCGCATGGAGTATAGCGATTACCTTGTGGAACTTGTATACCTTATGGGTATTTTTTATTTGCCTTCTGGCTTGTTTTGGGATAATCGTATCCTTTGTTTCTATATGTTTCCGATGATATGAGGCTTGTTCTATATGATTCATCTCTTGTTGATGATTGTGTTATCTCCTCTAGAGATATTTGTTATACTGTATGACCTTGCAGGTTTATTATTGTTCAGTTTATCTAACTGATTTGTTATCTAGACTGACCCGTGTATTTTATACTCGGGTCAGACCGAGATGTTTCAGGTTAGGTGCTTTTGGGGACTTAGCCTATTTTGCTTCCGCATGGACTATTCGCTAGCTTCATTTTGTTATAGCGTCTTTTGTAGTCCTTATCTGTTGTAACTCTGATTTTTACTCTTTCGTCTCGTCTGTATATTGTGGTCTCCTGTACCACTTGACATGTATTATTTTGTATACTCTGTTGTGTATCTGTTTATGTGTACATTATGAACGACTGTTCTGTGATGTGAATTACATTTGAGTTGTTATATTTTCTTCTGATAGATCCTTTAGCCATTGTAGTTTTGCTTTAAATATTTATTGAATAGGTCGAATTGTTTGTGATTCTACTTTTCGACGTATTTAGTGAATAGTTAAGGTAAGATTACACATGGTCGCTTCCTTTATACTCTATTGTCCGCGTTAGCCGACAGTATTATCTATATAATACTCTTTGTTAATGAGGCTCTCGGAGTGGGGCGTCACAGCGTGGTATCGGAGCAGAGTTCAGAACAAAATATGATAAACACAGAATAGATGCACATATTATGGTACATCAAAGTGTACAAGTAATACAGATCCTTGAATCATCGTGTCTCTTTATTCCATCAAGGTTAGATAGATATTGGAAATACGTCCAGGAATGCATTTTATTCCGTAGTATTCCATATTGTAATATCTACCTTGTGAATAATCTTTTTCTTATCTTGACTTTCAGCTTATGTCTGGAAGAGGCAGAGGTCGACGTTCGGATGCTGGGCAATCTAGTGGCTCACATCCGGATGGCGTATATATGTCTACTGATCAGTTTTTGGAATTGTTTAGGAGCACTCAGCCTCCCGTTCCTCCTCGAGTGTCTCCACCTCGCAAGTCTGCTTTTGCACGTCAGTGCAGTGATTTTGCTCATCTTGGAGGAAAGCCGTTTAAGGGCTCCGAGTCTGTTCTTGAAGTCCAAGCTTGGCTTCGCACGTGCGAGCGTATTTTCTCTCGCATGGATCTTTCTGACCATGATAGAGTTCTTGTAACTTCTAGCTTATTACAAGAGCGTGCTCTTGACTGGTATGAGCTTCTTGTAGCCGAAATTGATGAGTCTACTCTTTCTTGGACTCAGTTTCGGGGACGATTTGAACTCAAGTTTGTTCCTGAATCTGAAAAAGTTTTATTGACCCGTCGCTTCCTTGAGTTGAAGCAAGGGAAATCTTCTGTTTCTGAGTATGTCGCATCGTTCGAGGCTTTATCTCAGTATGGTCTTGAATTCATCAGCACTTCTTATAAGAAGAATTTGAAGTTTGTTTTTGGCCTTAAGAAATATCTTAAGAAGTCCTTGTTGCTCCAGCTTAAACTTTCTTTTGAGGAATTGGTTGATTCGGCGCTTCATCTCGAGACCGTCGAGAAGGAGTGTGATAGTGATGTAGATGTTGAGGTTTCTAAGAACCCCAACAAGAGGCCGTTTCCAATTCAGAAGAAGCCTTTTCCTTCTAAGAAGAAGAAGACCGGCGGTCCTAGCTCTCAGCCTCAATCTTCCGGAACACCTTTCGTTCGAAAGTGTTTTAATTGTGGTTCTCCGGATCATATTATTCGAGCTTGTCCTAAGCCTCTCTTCTACCGTAATTGCAAGAAGGAAGGTCATCATGTTTCAGCTTGTCCTACTGCTCCTGCTAATGCAAAATCTGGCAAGCTCAATGTGGCTAATGCTTCTGGAGGTCCTTCTCAATCCAAAGGTATGACTCCATCTATTTTGGAGGGTTCAATTCTATTTCATGATCATAGTATACGAGTTCTTTTCGATACGGGTGCTTCACATTCTTTCGTATCGAAGAAGCTTATAGATGATTTATCTTTGGATGTTTCTTGTATGGTTACTTCTTTAAGGATTGCGAATCCTATTGGGGGATCCGCGACCCTTAGTTTGCTTTGTGATGATATTGAGATTGTTTTATGTGGCTTTTTTTTCCGTGCGAATCTGCATGTTGTTTCTCATTTGGGTTTTGATATGATTTTTGGTATGGACTGGCTAGTGAGGTACGATGCCAGGATTATTTGTTCCGAGAGAATTTTATATCTTTGTCATCCTGATTCACCTTCTCAGTTATCTCTTGTTCTTCGGGGTGTGGATAATTCCGAGATGGCTTTGTATTCTCTTGATTCGCGAGATGGTGATGATGTATCTCGTATTCCTATTGTTTGTGACTTTTCTGATGTTTTTGAACCTGTTTCGGGTTTGCCACCCAAACGGGCAATTGAGTTCCGTATTGATCTCATTCCAGGTGCGCAGCCAGTTAGTCGTCCTCCCACGAGGATGTCTACAAAGGAAAATGAGGAACTCAAGAAGCAGCTTTTAGAGCTTGAATCCAAGCAATTGATTTAGTCCAGTTTTTCTCCGTGGGGATCCGCGGTCGTTTTTGTGAAGAAGTCTGATGGAACTCTTAGGCTTTGCATTGACTATCACAAGCTTAACGAGTTGACCATTAGAAATAGGTATCCATTGCCTAGGATCGATGATATGTTCGATCTATTGAGTGGTGCCAAGGTCTTTTCTCAGCTTGACCTTGCCACAGGTTTTCATCAGTTACGAGTCGCGGAGGATAGCATACCTCTTACCGCTTTCCGCACTCGTTATGGTTCTTTTGAGTGGCTCGTTATGCCGTTCGGTTCTTTTGAGTGGCTTCCTTTATACTCTATTGTCCGCGTTAGCCGACAGTATTATCTATATAATACTCTTTGTTAACGAGGCTCTCGGAGTGGGGCGTCACAGCACACCTTTGAAACAAGGTTTTAAATAAATAACTACATTGAGGTTTTATTTTGTTGGAAACGTTATATACTATGAATGCATGCTAAGATCAGCCAACACATGGAGAAAATGAAAATGTTGATTGAATTAAATAAGAAAGTTAAATAAGAAGAATAGAAAAAGATTCTTTTACCCTATTAAAAAAAATCTCCTCATTTTACTTTCCTTCTATAAAATCCTTCCTCCTCCTCTCCAAAAAAGGGTTGCCATCATCTTCATTTAAACAAAATAAAATCAATAACAATTTAATGTCAAACATCAAATTAAATAAAAATAAAAGTGATTCATCCAGCTTTTGCAAGGGTTGGGTGTTGGTCTTAATGATCTGAGGGAAAAGTACAAATCAAGGAGTAAATTTTGGCTAGATCTAAGAGGTGTCTTCTATTTTAAAATATTATATTAAGTATAATGTTATTATCATAGTTTATATGTACATGCTATTTCCTCATTTGTTTTGATATAGTTTATGTTATTTGAATTTTTGTTGAATGAATTAATTTGACTTTTAATTTGATAAATCAAAACAAAAAAATTTGTATATAATTAAAAGAATGTTTTAATTATAGATCCATGTTTTAAACTCTTAAACCAAATTGCATTTTTTTAGATCTGAAATTTTATATACATATAATTTGCATTTATGTTGAAACAGAAATATTGTATACACATATTGTCACTTTATCTTGAATTGAAAATATCATGAAATTTGAATACTTTGTTGAATAAATTATTTGTTCTTAATCTAATAAATTATAATAGAATTTTACATATGCTTAATAATTTTTCGATAATAAAACTAAGCTTTGATTTTGATTACAACAATATTTAAATTTGTTACCTAATTTATCATCTCAAATGTCCTTATTTAAGGATCTTAAAGGTTGGTTACTATATTGCTTAATTTGTCGTGCTCCATTTTCGTTTTGTTAAAAAAAAAATTCATTAAGGTAAAAAAGTTTAATTTATATGTATATATGTATTTTTGACTTCAAGTATACATAAGTTTACAAATGCATTAGACAATTTAATGTAGTATGGAAGTATGCTTTGAATTAATTAATAAGCTTTGGTTTAATCTTTATACACACATGTATGTATGTTTGTGTGCATGTGTATACATATAAACATTTAATATTTTGATTTCAAATTGCTAAAGCATGATTTAATTTCTATTATTATTATCAAACAATTTTAAAGTGAGGTAATATTATATACATGTTAATTTATAGTTTGTTGTTTATGTTTTCTAGTCATAATACAACTTGCATGATAATTAAATGTCGTATTAGTAAAATTGGCTAAAGTGGGAAAGTGGAATTAATCAATGTCGTCACCTTTTATCTCCTTCCCTATTAGATCCTTATTTAATTGCATCTACATTTATTCTTGTTTATTCCTATATATTATCACCAATTAATCGTACTTGATATATGTTTAGCAATTTTGACACACAGTTAAAGTATGAATATATATGATGTATTCAAACTTTTCTGTATCTAGCACTTAATTAATTTAGAATCAAACTAATAAAACGTGACATTTATTTTTGTCCCTCCACATTCATTTCCTAACTATAAATAACCTCCATCTTATTTCTTCTTTTACATTTTTGTTTCTCCTAACACCTCATATTCAAAAGTTCTTATTCTTGCAAATCCAAAAGCATTCTTTTATAAGAATGCTTTTTTTTTTTAAATTTTTCGTACACTTCCTGTCCTCATCTTAGTTGTTCTTCAATCTTTTCCTGAAGCCTCATCTTGAGAAAACGTAAGTATTAAAATTTGTTTATTTATATATATTTTTAACGCGTGCTAATTTTTATTTTAATAATATTTCTTGTAACATGAATGTCTTTTGCATATAAACTTTGATTCACGCGCGATTTCTTCTGTTGGATTCAAATTTATATTCCAGACAACATGAAATTGATTTAGTTGAATTTGGAGATTGTTGAGTTTTGCGCTTCTGTTTGAATTTTATGGAGTAAAATCAAAGATGAGTGTTTTAACCCACTCACAACTTCTAATTTTTTTTTATGTTTGTTAAATTAAAATTGGATGTAATTAGAAATTTATTTATGACTGTTTGGCATATTTTTAATCATCATCTCAGCTAAATTGCATTTATTTAATTAAATTGTCATTTACTTATTCATTGCATATAAACTGCCAATTAAATTGTTATTTATTTATTATTGCATATAAACTGCCAGTTAAACAATTATTAATTTAGCATTGAATATAAACTGCTGGTTAATTCCTGATGATTATTATCCGTTCTATATTGATGCTACTGTTTGAATTGAATGATGATTGTGATAAATGGTTGATGGTTGATATTGGATGAATGGATGCTGTATTTATATTATTATAAACTGCAAGGTATTATGCATTTTCATCTCATTCGGGATTGCGGTTTGAAATGATATACAACCGCATTTTTATTTTTAAATTGCGGATTGAAATGATAAATATCCGTATCACTCGACCATAGGATAGAAAATTATATATAAGCACCGCGGTATATATATATATATATAAAATTATTTTTTTGAAATTATTTTTCTATGGTTTTGTAAATAAATATATATATGGATTTAGGAGATATTGATTTCGGATATTTGATAAAGGTTATTTTATATATAGTTAAATTCTTAGTTTTAAGCTATGTATAAAATTGTTTAAAGTATGAAGTAAGTTTAATAATAAAGTTGATTTAAAAAAAATATGGATAAGTATTTACTTAAATTATATTCTAATATAGAGTTTATATTGATTGTATGAATCAAAGTTAAGAAGATAGTTTTGAAATTGATTTGAGATTTTATTTAATTAAGATCTTATTGAAATTTAGATTTAAAAAGAACACGGTGTTATAACTAAATTCAGGTTTAAGATGATTTAAGTGAATATATCTAATCTAAATAAATTGAGGAATATTCAATTATTGAATTTGAAAGTTTTATTTAAAGGATACTGGATTTATTAAGTAAGTATTTCAAAACTAAATAATAGTAAAGTGAATTTGGCATATATATATATATATATATATATATATATATATATATATATATATATATATATATATGAATTAAAAATTTAGTTTGAAATGGTGGAATATTGAAAACTTTGAAATATATGGAAATTTAAATGGTTTATTTGTGAATTCAAATCTGTATTTGGAATTGATTTGAGAAACTAAAAAAGCTAATTTACTTTATAAAGTAATTTATTATTAAACCATTTAAGTATTGAAAATTATGTTTCGAAGCTGTGGGTTTAAGGTATATATATTTGAAAGTACTATGATTTTTGAAAAAGATATATTTGAAATAAAAATGATATCATATTGATTTGAGTTTTAATATAGAAATGATATCGTTTGTATATGGTTTTGAAATGGGTATTTATTGTGGTTTTAAAGTATAAACTATCTTGAAATGACCGCGGTGTTATAATAACGGTTGGTTGTTAAAGAGACCGGGATCGGAAGTTGTCATACTCTCTGCCAACCCCGAAAACCACTTTAACAACCGT
Source organism: Allium cepa (assembly GCA_030765085.1). Lineage (NCBI taxonomy): Eukaryota > Viridiplantae > Streptophyta > Magnoliopsida > Asparagales > Amaryllidaceae > Allium > Allium cepa. The sequence goes on from CM060935.1 coordinate 969,814,800, forward strand.
GTACGCGGTGGAGATTCCAGAATGAGGAGGATGGTGGCGGCGTTTCCTTTGAGGTAAATACGTGGACCCAACTCCCGTGAGTTGGCATAAGGTGGCTAAAACAGGAGCGATTCTTGGGCCAATTGAGGTAGCACCTTTGATCGGACACATCCCTTCGATATTATACTTTGACTTTTGGATTTGATTCGATGGCCACTTTTGGTTTTTTTTATTTGAGGGTGTGGCTCGAGGTGGGCGGTAGCTGCGGCTATGCGTTACCACCAGCCCGGATAGCAATTGGTATATCTACCCTGGCATTGCCTAGTTGTGCCGTGTCACCTACCCTAGCGCGCCTTATACGATTTTGTTTTGTACCATACCTATGGAGTTCCCTCTGACGACGCGCAATACGGGGGAGATTACGGTACTGTATAGACTATGAGAATATATTTTGTGTTAAGGGCTATATGGGTAACCCCTTAACGCTATTTAAAAGTAAGTTTTTTTTACAATTAGACACTATTATAATAGAGAAATATACTACATAGTAAATAGTTTAACGGATCCTTAAGAGATGTAAATCCCGAGCATCTCTTGAGTTACCGCACTCATATTTATTTCTGATGATTTAACTTACATAAGATCTTTTAGTTCTGACTCGAGTGTTTTGTCTTTTCAATTCGCCCGGGTCAGTCCGAGCATTTCAGGATTTGAAGACTTTGTTTCTGGAGGAAGAAGACGAAGATTCCATTATTATTATTATTATATTATATAGTTCCACTACACACTGTATTCCGCTGCATTGATATTTATTGGTATGTGAACTCTGATATTTATTATATAAAGAAGAATCAAATGTTTTGTAAAAAGTTTTATGAACTGTATATTGATTATTATATTTTATCCTTCCACTGTGAGATTCTGTTTTTTTCCTCTGTTTTCTTATTTACCCCGTAACAATCTGCCCTTCCGTATGGTTTGAATTGGCGCGTGTGTCGGTTTAAAGCGTGTGAAAAGGTGGGATGTTACAATAACTGTCCTAGCTGAATTTAGGTTAGACTCTGATATATGTATTTAAAAGTTTTCCGCTGTGAAGATATTTGTTCAATATTATATATTATTCCATTCGTGTGAGATTCTATTCTATCTTATTTTCTTTATTACCATTGATCAGCTATACTTCCGTATAACTTGGGTCGGACATGAGTGGTTTATTATCGGCTCGAAAGGTATGGATTTGTGGGTCATCACATATAATGTAGCTTATATATAGAAACGATTTTAAAAATTGATAATTTTAGAGTTTAAAATATTTTTTGTTTTCAAAATTATTTTCGATGCCTTCAAAATTAATATTAATATTATTTGGAAGGATTTTTAACTAGAAAAATATTTTGAAATTTTTTTTGAAAGAAATAAAAGCATTAAACTGGCTTGGTCACCGGAAAATAATTCTATAGATGACTGCAGCATCGCCAGTGTTCGTTTTCGAGTTTCTGAGTGAAAATTTCTACCAATAGAAATTTATTTTTTGTAAAACAAGTTTTGACTGTGAAAAATATTCTAAGTAAGACTTAATAAATATGTGAAAATAGTTTTGAACTTATAACTGAAAATAGAATATTAGGAATGTGTAGCAACGCGTAGTTCTGTACCCTTTGAGTTGATAATAATTCACTCCTATTCAACCCAAATTGTACGAAAGAGTAAATAACTAGAAAAGAAGAAGAGAGAGATAGAAGAAAATAAAACAAAAAACACAGAATCTTACAATCGCACCTGAACAAAATATAATAAATAACAACAGATATTTACACAATAGTATCTATAACTATTTTATACTTACAGTCATCAGAGTATAACAATCAATACATCAAACTAGACAATTATATAACTTGTCCTTATACAACGGAATATAAGCCAAGTACGGAGATACGTCTCTGTCATCTAGCTCGTCTCATTAGCTCCATAGCATTTTATCCTGAATCTGTAATACTCGGTCTGACCCGAGCATTATAATAAAATAACACCCGAGTCAGTCTGTAAAAATCAGCGTGAGAAAATACACTCAATTTGAATTATTAGAGTTATCAAAATCTTACAATCACACCTGAACAAAATATAATATATAACAACAGATATTTACACAATAGTATCTATAACTATTTTATACTTACAGTCATCAGAGTATAACAATCAATACATCAAACTAGACAATTATATAACTTGTCCTTATACAATGGAATATAAGCCAAGTATGGAGATACGTCTCTGTCATCTAGCTCGTCTCATGAGCTCCATAGCATTTTATCCTGAATCTGTAATACTCGTTCTGACCCGAGCATTATAATAAAATAACACCCGAGTCAGTCTGTAAAAATCAGCGTGAGAAAATACACTCAATTTGAATGTGTAGCAACGCGTAGTTCTGTACCCTTTGAGTTGATAATAATTCACTCCTATTCAACCCAAATTGTACGAAAGAGTAAATAACTAGAAAAGAAGAAGAAGAGAGAGAGAAGAAAATAAAACAAAAAACACAGAATCTTACAATCGCACCTGAACAAAATATAATATATAACAACAGATATTTACACAATAGTACCTATAACTATTTTATACTTACAGTCATCAGAGTATAACAATCAATACATCAAACTAGACAATTATATAACTTGTCCTTATACAACGGAATATAAGCCAAGTACGGAGATACGTCTCTGTCATCTAGCTCATCACATGAGCTCCATAGCATTTTATCCTGAATCTGTAATACTCGGTCTCACCCGAGCATTATAATAAAATAACACCCGAGTCAGTCTGTAAAAATCAGCGTGAGAAAATACACTCAATTTGAATTATTAGAGTTATCAAAATCCTTTGAAAAACAAAGGTATCTCGTAAGACCACATCACATATAAACAAGATGGTTTTCCCCTTGCGATAACAAAAATAATTTTTATCAAATTCATCTGATAATATAATAGTGTCTAAGTACAAATACTTATTCAAATAGCCGAAATTGTAACATTAATTAAATCAAGCATACTAGGCTCCACAAACAGAACCGTAAGCTCGTATTGGAGAATGGATTCCATACGAATGACTGGGCCACTGGGACACCACCCATCACAGTACACATATAGAAAAATGTATCGAGGACCTCATCAGGATTCCCTGCTACACAAGATACCCCTAACCTGGATAGACCGAAGATGTTATCACCTCAGGTGTCCCACCCATACCATCGAGCACTCCTTCTTTCATGCATAACCATATCCATAATAAATAGGTTTTCGAGGACATCAAGAAAAGTGATAACATACCCTAATTGGGTGCGACCCACTTAGCCTTGCTATATCTCCCCCGTTTTAGAGATTCCCAGTTGATGAGGCTCGAGGCTAAGCATTACCTTTCAAGAAACAATTCTACTTAGAATGCTCATTGTCCTCCAATGATGGTGTTCTGATAGCATTCGTCCATACAAGTTGCCCTGGATTTGGACAAACCGAATCACCATCTTCATCATCTTCATAGTATTTATTCGTAACGTTCAAACCAGATCGATGTGGTTTTCGGATAATTAATTATGATCCCAGTCTCTTCGAAATGATCAACGAATTTGGCTAATATTTGACAGTTGGTTATTTAGCTATCAAATAATATCCAAAAGCAAACACTAAGCCTTATTTTATAAATCTCCAAAATATTTATTCCAAGACATCTTCACTGAGATATATATTCAATCTCTTTCAATATTTCTATATTTGAAACAATTTCAACACTTGTATCCGTAACAGGATATTTCACCATTTTCAATACTTAGAAATATTTCCAACTTCCATTTTTATAACACTTAGAAAATATTTCTATTCCAAATCCATTTCCACTAGAAATATTTCCAAAACCTTCCTTTCAATACTTAGGAAAATATTTATATGTATAATTTCCAAAACCATCTTAATATTAAACTTGGAAATATTTCATAGCTTATCCCAAAGTCCCCGGAATTTTTAATAAATCCTTCCTACGATTCCCAAACCAATTATACTTATTTATAATCCCAACCAACCATTTATAACTTCTTTAAATGAATTCACATTCTTCCCAAAGTTATCGCATCTAGGCATTGAAAATTTTGTTAAGTCTCTAGAATTTCCTTTATTAGATTTCTCCTATAAAATCTCATCCTTAAATTAAAACCTGTTTACACATCTCGTGAAAATTTTATAAATAAATTTTTCAATCATTTCAAACTATGTATATACACACATTGAGATTTTTTAAAGAATAGTAATTTATTTTTATTTTTTAAAATATGTTTTAAGTTATTGTTTAAAAATATTAAACGCTTTTAATAAACCATCAATAACTCATATAAAATAAAACAAATCAATTTAAAAAGATGATTATAAAAATTAAAATTTTATTTCAATAAATATTTAAAAATCTATTTTCTGAAGTATTCCAATATTAACTAGTTAAAATTTCATAGTTTAAATAATTAAGTTTTCCCTTTGAAAAACGAACTTAACTTCTTAAAAATAAAAATATATTTTAAATCTCAATAACAAATATAATTTATAACTTCCTCTCGATTTCACAAAATATCGATTCATTGTCGATTCCCTAACCATTCTCATTTCAAAAATAGAATCTTCTATTTTTATCAACCCTGTTTCCATATTCTAATATAAATTCACCCTATGAATTTATATTCCCAATTATCATCTAATATCTAATTCCTTTTTTTATATACATCGTTTATAAATTTTTATAACCTCTTTTGTTTTACCTGTTTATAAAACAATTCTTATTCATAAAATTCCATCATATAACTTCATTTCTTATCAATTCCATTTATACTTCCAATCTACTTTTAATATTGACTTCAACTCTTTTTTGTGATGACCCGGAAATTTTTAACATTTGAAAATGAAATATTTAATCGATTTTAAATATTTGGAGGTTAGTTTAACTTGAAGTTGGGTAAAAATTTGTATCTTCAATTTAAAGCAGATTAGAAATATTTTTAAAGGCTTAGAAAATTTATATTGATAACTGAAGATAATAGAAGCTTCAGAATTTAATTTGAAAATGATTTGTTCAGTTTTGAATTTATCGTATAACATTATAAACGCCTAGCGGCACGCCTCGATAGGAGTTCGCGATTTTAAGCTGCGCAAATCAAGACGGTTTGAATTCAGTTTAATATATATATATATATATATATATATATATATACCCTAGTCCTTTTAGTGGTATTTCATTCACATCTCAACTTTTTGCTTTCAAATCACTGTCTCCACTCGTACACGCAAGCGATCAAATCGTGTCTCATTTATCCCTATTTTTATCTTTTAAGAGCATTGCAGCCGAATCTTTTTAATTAAAATTCAGAGAAAAATTTCTACTTAGCTGCTCGAAATCTTCATCGCCGATCTATTAGCAATGAAATTTCAATTCGAATAAAAAAGAAACGAGCTCGGCTCGAAATTAAAATCCAAATTCGATTAACCCTAATTGCCTCCAATACTATACTCACGATCTCGATCTAAGGCTAGGGCTTCGAGCCGTAGCGATTTTGGCCATCGAAGGAAGGGTTGATGCACGCTTGTACGCGCGATGGTGGATGTAGCATTTTGGCTCGGCGACCAGGCGATGGCGTTCAAGGAGGAAGTGATGCAAATCGAAGTCGTGATCAATTTTGGCAATGTCGAAGACGAGGGCTTGGTCGAGCTAGGGCTCACGTCGGCATGGTGTCGCACGCGACGATCAGTGAATGTTGAACTACGTGGAGAAAGGGCCGTTCGCGCCCCTCGTGTTCGCATGTGCCAGAGGAGAGGTCTGCAGTGGTTCGTCGAGTAAGGTGGTGTCGAAGCTAGGGTTTCGATCTGTGTTCGACATTGCACAGTAAGGTATAATTTGTTTTATTAAATCCTTAAGAATTTTTATTTAAAGTGATTACAGTAAGATTTATTACTATTTAATTTGCAGAAAATAAAAATATTTACAGTAAAAGTTTAATTTGACTTACTGCTTATTAGATTATTAGAAATTTACAGTAAGGAGGAATGGAAAATAAGAATACAATTTACTAATTCCCTTTTGTGATTAATTTTTTTAGATAACTTATGTAGTTATTTCGGTGATTAGAAAATATTTTATTTGAAAAGGAGTTAGCTTAAAGATAATTATTAGTTAAATTAAAGAAATAAATTGTTGATTAATTCAAAGATTAATAAACCATATAAATGATTATTCAAGGATCATTGTAAATAGGAAAAGTTGTTTAAAATTTAATTCTTTATTTAAAATAAAATCATGGGTTAATTAAATTATAAAATGGAAAATTGAATTGTTTAATTTATTTCGAATATTAATGAAATCGTAAATTGTTATACAAGGTCTTAAACTGTGAAGAAACAAGTTAGAATGGAAGTGGGTTGCAAAATAAAAGCAAAGGTGAGATCTTCTCACTCAAGTTCAAATTGAAATTTCCAGTTTGATTTTAAATAGTTAAATTTAAATTAGTTGACGGTGTGCTTGGATGATTGATTTATAATAATTATTCACTGGATGTTATTATATATATATATATATATAGTAGTATATAGTATATATTGAAGTTGTTGATTTCCCGCACTATATAGTGGAAGAGACCCTATGTGCCGCATAATAGCGGATGATATATTATAAATACCATATACCACGATATTCCACCTCGAAGTGGACTTGGTATTTAATTGTTGTGCTAACATCTGTGGATGCAGGGAAATAAGTTGGAGGGATCCAACTAGATCCCTTAGAACATTTGATTTTGTTTCATATGTTGTATGTTTATTTATTTATAATCTGTGTGTGATTATACTGTGATTGAAATCATTGAAGGCTAAAAATTAGCCGAATATATTTTTGGTATCGTAAGATACCAGAAATAAATAAAATTGGATTTTTAAATTTGAGTAGAAAATCTATAGTGAAATCCTATTGAATAAAATTCCAAAATATGGTGAAAATGTTTATTAAATGGATTCCAAGTAATAATATTCAAAAGGTGAGGAGTTTATTTAGAAATACGATTTTTTAAATAATTTTGGAATATATAAAGGAATTTATGTTAAACTTAAATTCGGAAATTGATTTGGTGTTAAAAGAATAAATCTTTGAAAAATCAATATTAAAGAAGTTGATTTGGTGTTTAAAATAAGATTTGGAAAATGATTTGGTGTTTGGAAATGATTTTTTTGAAATCAATTTGGAAATCGTATATCAGTAAATATTTGGAAAATTTAAATTCAAAATGGGAATTTTATAAAAGAAAGGGGAATTTGTTTTAAATAAACATTGGTTTATTTTTAAAGCATGGAAAGGAATTTACGAATTCGGAACGTAAATTTAAAATAAATCAAGAAAGATTTATTAATTGATTAGAATGAACCATTTTGAAATGGAAAATGTATTTTCCTGGAAAGCTGAGTATGATTTCGAAGTTGCCTATAAATATAAACTAAAAATTTTTAAAGATGGTTTTAGAAAGAATACTTTGGATAAATTATTTTCTTAACTGGTTTCAAATCTTTAAAGTATGGATTTATTTAATTACTTATAGAAAGGATTATTTCAAAGATTAAAATTGATATTTGTTTTATGAAACGATTATTTAAATAGTTATACCTTATCTACTAATTTTATTTTAAAATTAGTTGGGACTTAAAATCTTATATGTGATAATTAGTATAATGTTTTCATAACCAATATATTAAGTAAGTATTTGAGATGGTTTTATTTTAAATGTCCCAAGAATATTTTGGATAAGTGATTTGAATTATTTTAACTCGGCAGATTTCCAGTGGAAATGAATAAATATTTGGAAACGTATTCCGCGTAAGGAAATGTGATTTGAAATTTGTTTTCAAATGGTTAAAGTGTGAAAATATATCTTACGAAGATATTTTGAAAATAATTGGGGAAAAAAATCTGGTAATTGTTGTGAGTATTCATTGATAGTTAAATAACCGACTATCAATATTGGCTTTTAAATGGCATTTGAATTTCGATGCGATCGGGGGTCTGATTCCAAGTGGACATCTGAAAACCACCTCGAACCTTTATGATTGTGAGAGATCTTTTGTTTAAAAGATCAAAGTGAAAATTGTTGTAATTTGTTGAAATCTGAATGTAACACTTATTTTTAAAAATAAGCGCTCGTTATTCGAATTAGCCGGGAGAGGACCTTGTGTCATAAAACCCATTCCGAATAACGATACGACGAAATGGGATTGCATTTGAAGACGGTGTTGAAGACCGGGTATTTTCAAAAGCGAAAGGATTACCTGTCGAATGTCTATACACCGGGTTGCTCCGGTACAGAGATTTTATCACCTTTGTGATGGGGATTCCGGACATAATTAGTGAATATCCGAATTTGCAAGGGCTTCTTTGGAAGTGCCTTTGGTTCCGTTTGGTCCTGGAACGGACTTGTATGGATGTGTGTCTGACGTTACACTTTGAGATGTAAAGTTGGTTTCTATCAAATACATTTATGTTGGCGGCGGAGAATTTATTCTCTTAGCATAACACCCCTGTCTGAGACATACGAGCTCAGAGGTTATGTAGTTGACGGTTACTAGTGATACATTCCCAATTTGGTAATGTGGCATACGAAGTGCTGCTGATCATTTGTTGATCAAAGCATGACTTTGTGAAAAGTTTAGCTTTATGGATGAGACCTCGTCGGACCTCACAACCCGAAAATGGTCAAAACAGGAAGATGCGGCAAGGTTATTTGGTGGTAGCTCCCCCTGAGGGTATGTCATTTCCTTCTGGAAAAGGGTAGTATCATGGTATGGAGCCCTGATATTTTACCTATGTTGATGCTGCAAATTTATTATACTTTGTGGTTGTTGCTTTGTGGTTGAGGATCCTCGGATAAAGGTCGCAAACGACTGGGGGATGGCATACTCGTGTAGTAGTTACCTAGTTATAGTGCTAACCCGGCCTTGTGTTGGCAGAGATCCAGGTAGGTTCTCGGGACGTCCCTCCAGAGGCGTACCCATGTGGCAGTAGGAAGTTCCTTAGCCTGACCATTTGTTGGAAATCCAAAGAAACAATACGAGCCCTTTACGATTGCAATTGTATAACCTGCCTCCTCAGGAAGTAGCTATAGCAGGCATAATATAATGGTACCTATGCTGGCTAAGATTAATATTTTACTTTCAAAATGTTTTCTACACTATGCACTAATGATAATATTAAAAAGGATATTTTCGTATCAAGCATGTTTGACTATCATAAAGAGAAATCTCCCACAAGTCTGCGATTGCATTGTGTGTGTGTCGGGAGGCCTTATAGTAGTTTCATTTTCCAAAAAGCATAGCGAATTTCTTTTTATTTTCTTTGTGAAAAATAACTATTTTTAAGATCTCACACCAGTCCCACGACTGATCTGGAGTTTATTGTTCCCTTTCTAAACTCTGGGTGCCCACAATCTTCCACACGGGCAGCCTAGAGTCAGGTTATCATTATTCGAGAGCAAAGTCAAGAAGTTGCTGTGGAAACCAGAAGTTGGAGATGGATGGCGAGGCGTATCACTTATATATGTAATATTTCTTTTCGCTGTTTGTTGTTGTACACTCTGATAATGTAATGTGATGCGATGTAATAACTGATATAGTGATTCTGTTTAAAGATATTTATTTATCTATTATATTTGTTCCATTGCGAAATGTGAGATTCTGTTATTGTTCTATTTTCTGTTTCTTCTTCTATCTTTTTTTATTAAACCCTAATGGTTTGGTTATTTCGGCATTCGATTGTTCGGCATTCGATACAGTGGACGTATCTATGTTGATTTTCGAAAGTCGAAAAAAATGGGACTATTACATTTGGTATCAGAGCATATGGTTAAGCGACAACCTTGGCTCTGTTGGGTGTTACTCATTAGAGATAGAGTCAGTAGTATTCTAGAATGAGTTTGAGTGTAATAATAGATATGAGCGCGTATTTGTTGGTGAATATAAAATTGTTTTATATTGTGATGGTTGGTTTGTTGAGTGGTATATGGACTCTGGTGGATATAGTCTGTACAACTCTATTGACAGGGATCTCTAAACACTCGTACAGAACAGTTCGACGCAATATTGTTTTAAAATAGGGTGAATGAAATAATTTACCCAAAACTATTTTCGTAGATAAAGGAAATGATCTTTGTAAATTATTATAGTATAAGGTTGCTTGATTGTTAGGAAGTGATAATATTATTATCATTTGAGTAGGAAATTGAAATCGTAACTCCAAAGTTAAGAAATAAATTCACATACAAATGGAATTTGAGAATATAAATTGTAAATGTGATTTATAATTTGAAACAGAATTCCAGAGAAATATTTGGAAATGTTCTTAAAAAAATTTGAAATTCGGGAAGTTTGGAAATTAAATTCCTTTTGGGATTTGAAATAGTTTTCAAGGGTTTGGAAAAATGTTTTTGGAGGGATAAAAGCTCTAAACTCTTTTCGGTCACTGGAAATAATTTCGGTGATGATCGCGACATCATCGGTGTTCATTTTCGGGTTTCCAAAAGAGGAATTCCTGATGATTATTATCCGTTCTATATTGATGCTACTGTTTGAATTGAATGATGATTGTGATAAATGGTTGATGGTTGATATTGGATGAATGGATGCTGTATTTATATTATTATAAACTGCAAGGTATTATGCATTTTCATCTCATTCGGGATTGCGGTTTGAAATGATATACAACCGCATTTTTATTTTTAAATTGCGGATTGAAATGATAAATATCCGTATCACTCGACCATAGGATAGAAAATTATATATAAGCACCGCGGTATATATATATAAAATTATTTTTTTGAAATTATTTTTCTATGGTTTTGTAAATAAATATATATATGGATTTAGGAGATATTGATTTCGGATATTTGATAAAGGTTATTTTATATATAGTTAAATTCTTAGTTTTAAGCTATGTATAAAATTGTTTAAAGTATGAAGTAAGTTTAATAATAAAGTTGATTTAAAAAAAATATGGATAAGTATTTACTTAAATTATATTCTAATATAGAGTTTATATTGATTGTATGAATCAAAGTTGAGAAGATAGTTTTGAAATTGATTTGAGATTTTATTTAATTAAGATCTTATTGAAATTTAGATTTAAAAAGAACACGGTGTTATAACTAAATTCAGGTTTAAGATGATTTAAGTGAATATATCTAATCTAAATAAATTGAGGAATATTCAATTATTGAATTTGAAAGTTTTATTTAAAGGATACTGGATTTATTAAGTAAGTATTTCAAAACTAAATAATAGTAAAGTGAATTTGGCATATATATATATATATAAATATATATATATATATATATATATATATATATGAATTAAAAATTTAGTTTGAAATGGTGGAATATTGAAAACTTTGAAATATATGGAAATTTAAATGGTTTATTTGTGAATTCAAATCTGTATTTGGAATTGATTTGAGAAACTAAAAAAGCTAATTTACTTTATAAAGTAATTTATTATTAAACCATTTAAGTATTGAAAATTATGTTTCGAAGCTGTGGGTTTAAGGTATATATATTTGAAAGTACTATGATTTTTGAAAAAGATATATTTGAAATAAAAATGATATCATATTGATTTGAGTTTTAATATAGAAATGATATCGTTTGTATATGGTTTTGAAATGGGTATTTATTGTGGTTTTAAAGTATAAACTATCTTGAAATGACCGCGGTGTTATAATAACGGTTGGTTGTTAAAGAGACCGGGATCGGAAGTTGTCATACTCTCTGCCAACCCCGAAAACCACTTTAACAACCGTGTACGCGGTGGAGATTCCAGAATGAGGAGGATGGTGGCGGCGTTTCCTTTGAGGTAAATACGTGGACCCAACTCCCGTGAGTTGGCATAAGGTGGCTAAAACAGGAGCGATTCTTGGGCCAATTGAGGTAGCACCTTTGATCGGACACATCCCTTCGATATTATACTTTGACTTTTGGATTTGATTCGATGGCCACTTTTGGTTTTTTTTATTTGAGGGTGTGGCTCGAGGTGGGCGGTAGCTGCGGCTATGCGTTACCACCAGCCCGGATAGCAATTGGTATATCTACCCTGGCATTGCCTAGTTGTGCCGTGTCACCTACCCTAGCGCGCCTTATACGATTTTGTTTTGTACCATACCTATGGAGTTCCCTCTGACGACGCGCAATACGGGGGAGATTACGGTACTGTATAGACTATGAGAATATATTTTGTGTTAAGGGCTATATGGGTAACCCCTTAACGCTATTTAAAAGTAAGTTTTTTTACAATTAGACACTATTATAATAGAGAAATATACTACATAGTAAATAGTTTAACGGATCCTTAAGAGATGTAAATCCCGAGCATCTCTTGAGTTACCGCACTCATATTTATTTCTGATGATTTAACTTACATAAGATCTTTTAGTTCTGACTCGAGTGTTTTGTCTTTTCAATTCGCCCGGGTCAGTCCGAGCATTTCAGGATTTGAAGACTTTGTTTCTGGAGGAAGAAGACGAAGATTCCATTATTATTATTATTATATTATATAGTTCCACTACACACTGTATTCCGCTGCATTGATATTTATTGGTATGTGAACTCTGATATTTATTATATAAAGAAGAATCAAATGTTTTGTAAAAAGTTTTATGAACTGTATATTGATTATTATATTTTATCCTTCCACTGTGAGATTCTGTTTTTTTCCTCTGTTTTCTTATTTACCCCGTAACAATCTGCCCTTCCGTATGGTTTGAATTGGCGCGTGTGTCGGTTTAAAGCGTGTGAAAAGGTGGGATGTTACAATAACTGTCCTAGCTGAATTTAGGTTAGACTCTGATATATGTATTTAAAAGTTTTCCGCTGTGAAGATATTTGTTCAATATTATATATTATTCCATTCGTGTGAGATTCTATTCTATCTTATTTTCTTTATTACCATTGATCAGCTATACTTCCGTATAACTTGGGTCGGACATGAGTGGTTTATTATCGGCTCGAAAGGTATGGATTTGTGGGTCATCACATATAATGTAGCTTATATATAGAAACGATTTTAAAAATTGATAATTTTAGAGTTTAAAATATTTTTTGTTTTCAAAATTATTTTCGATGCCTTCAAAATTAATATTAATATTATTTGGAAGGATTTTTAACTAGAAAAATATTTTGAAATTTTTTTTGAAAGAAATAAAAGCATTAAACTGGCTTGGTCACCAGAAAATAATTCTATAGATGACTGCAGCATCGCCAGTGTTCGTTTTCGAGTTTCTGAGTGAAAATTTCTACCAATAGAAATTTATTTTTTGTAAAACAAGTTTTGACTGTGAAAAATATTCTAAGTAAGACTTAATAAATATGTGAAAATAGTTTTGAACTTATAACTGAAAATAGAATATTAGGAATGTGTAGCAACGCGTAGTTCTGTACCCTTTGAGTTGATAATAATTCACTCCTATTCAACCCAAATTGTACGAAAGAGTAAATAACTAGAAAAGAAGAAAGAGAGATAGAAGAAAATAAAACAAAAAACACAGAATCTTACAATCGCACCTGAACAAAATATAATAAATAACAACAGATATTTACACAATAGTATCTATAACTATTTTATACTTACAGTCATCAGAGTATAACAATCAATACATCAAACTAGACAATTATATAACTTGTCCTTATACAACGGAATATAAGCCAAGTACGGAGATACGTCTCTGTCATCTAGCTCGTCTCATTAGCTCCATAGCATTTTATCCTGAATCTGTAATACTCGGTCTGACCCGAGCATTATAATAAAATAACACCCGAGTCAGTCTGTAAAAATCAGCGTGAGAAAATACACTCAATTTGAATTATTAGAGTTATCAAAATCTTACAATCACACCTGAACAAAATATAATATATAACAACAGATATTTACACAATAGTATCTATAACTATTTTATACTTACAGTCATCAGAGTATAACAATCAATACATCAAACTAGACAATTATATAACTTGTCCTTATACAATGGAATATAAGCCAAGTATGGAGATACGTCTCTGTCATCTAGCTCGTCTCATGAGCTCCATAGCATTTTATCCTGAATCTGTAATACTCGTTCTGACCCGAGCATTATAATAAAATAACACCCGAGTCAGTCTGTAAAAATCAGCGTGAGAAAATACACTCAATTTGAATGTGTAGCAACGCGTAGTTCTGTACCCTTTGAGTTGATAATAATTCACTCCTATTCAACCCAAATTGTACGAAAGAGTAAATAACTAGAAAAGAAGAAGAAGAGAGAGAGAAGAAAATAAAACAAAAAACACAGAATCTTACAATCGCACCTGAACAAAATATAATATATAACAACAGATATTTACACAATAGTACCTATAACTATTTTATACTTACAGTCATCAGAGTATAACAATCAATACATCAAACTAGACAATTATATAACTTGTCCTTATACAACGGAATATAAGCCAAGTACGGAGATACGTCTCTGTCATCTAGCTCATCACATGAGCTCCATAGCATTTTATCCTGAATCTGTAATACTCGGTCTCACCCGAGCATTATAATAAAATAACACCCGAGTCAGTCTGTAAAAATCAGCGTGAGAAAATACACTCAATTTGAATTATTAGAGTTATCAAAATCCTTTGAAAAACAAAGGTATCTCGTAAGACCACATCACATATAAACAAGATGGTTTTCCCCTTGCGATAACAAAAATAATTTTTATCAAATTCATCTGATAATATAATAGTGTCTAAGTACAAATACTTATTCAAATAGCCGAAATTGTAACATTAATTAAATCAAGCATACTAGGCTCCACAAACAGAACCGTAAGCTCGTATTGGAGAATGGATTCCATACGAATGACTGGGCCACTGGGACACCACCCATCACAGTACACATATAGAAAAATGTATCGAGGACCTCATCAGGATTCCCTGCTACACAAGATACCCCTAACCTGGATAGACCGAAGATGTTATCACCTCAGGTGTCCCACCCATACCATCGAGCACTCCTTCTTTCATGCATAACCATATCCATAATAAATAGGTTTTCGAGGACATCAAGAAAAGTGATAACATACCCTAATTGGGTGCGACCCACTTAGCCTTGCTATATCTCCCCCGTTTTAGAGATTCCCAGTTGATGAGGCTCGAGGCTAAGCATTACCTTTCAAGAAACAATTCTACTTAGAATGCTCATTGTCCTCCAATGATGGTGTTCTGATAGCATTCGTCCATACAAGTTGCCCTGGATTTGGACAAACCGAATCACCATCTTCATCATCTTCATAGTATTTATTCGTAACGTTCAAACCAGATCGATGTGGTTTTCGGATAATTAATTATGATCCCAGTCTCTCCGAAATGATCAACGAATTTGGCTAATATTTGACAGTTGGTTATTTAGCTATCAAATAATATCCAAAAGCAAACACTAAGCCTTATTTTATAAATCTCCAAAATATTTATTCCAAGACATCTTCACTGAGATATATATTCAATCTCTTTCAATATTTCTATATTTGAAACAATTTCAACACTTGTATCTGTAACAGGATATTTCACCATTTTCAATACTTAGAAATATTTCCAACTTCCATTTTTATAACACTTAGAAAATATTTCTATTCCAAATCCATTTCCACTAAAAATATTTCCAAAACCTTCCTTTCAATACTTAGGAAAATATTTATATGTATAATTTCCAAAACCATCTTAATATTAAACTTGGAAATATTTCATAGCTTATCCCAAAGTCCCCGGAATTTTTAATAAATCCTTCCTACGATTCCCAAACCAATTATACTTATTTATAATCCCAACCAACCATTTATAACTTCTTTAAATGAATTCACATTCTTCCCAAAGTTATCGCATCTAGGCATTGAAAATTTTGTTAAGTCTCTAGAATTTCCTTTATTAGATTTCTCCTATAAAATCTCATCCTTAAATTAAAACCTGTTTACACATCTCGTGAAAATTTTATAAATAAATTTTTCAATCATTTCAAACTATGTATATACACACATTGAGATTTTTTAAAGAATAGTAATTTATTTTTATTTTTTAAAATATGTTTTAAGTTATTGTTTAAAAATATTAAACGCTTTTAATAAACCATCAATAACTCATATAAAATAAAACAAATCAATTTAAAAAGATGATTATAAAAATTAAAATTTTATTTCAATAAATATTTAAAAATCTATTTTCTGAAGTATTCCAATATTAACTAGTTAAAATTTCATAGTTTAAATAATTAAGTTTTCCCTTTGAAAAACGAACTTAACTTCTTAAAAATAAAAATATATTTTAAATCTCAATAACAAATATAATTTATAACTTCCTCTCGATTTCACAAAATATCGATTCATTGTCGATTCCCTAACCATTCTCATTTCAAAAATAGAATCTTCTATTTTTATCAACCCTGTTTCCATATTCTAATATAAATTCACCCTATGAATTTATATTCCCAATTATCATCTAATATCTAATTCCTTTTTTTATATACATCGTTTATAAATTTTTATAACCTCTTTTGTTTTACCTGTTTATAAAACAATTCTTATTCATAAAATTCCATCATATAACTTCATTTCTTATCAATTCCATTTATACTTCCAATCTACTTTTAATATTGACTTCAACTCTTTTTTGTGATGACCCGGAAATTTTTAACATTTGAAAATGAAATATTTAATCGATTTTAAATATTTGGAGGTTAGTTTAACTTGAAGTTGGGTAAAAATTTGTATCTTCAATTTAAAGCAGATTAGAAATATTTTTAAAGGCTTAGAAAATTTATATTGATAACTGAAGATAATAGAAGCTTCAGAATTTAATTTGAAAATGATTTGTTCAGTTTTGAATTTATCGTATAACATTATAAACGCCTAGCGGCACGCCTCGATAGGAGTTCGCGATTTTAAGCTGCGTAAATCAAGACGGTTTGAATTCAGTTTAATATATATATATATATATATATATATATATATATATATATATATATACACCCTAGTCCTTTTAGTGGTATTTCATTCACATCTCAACTTTTTGCTTTCAAATCACTGTCTCCACTCGTACACGCAAGCGATCAAATCGTGTCTCATTTATCCCTATTTTTATCTTTTAAGAGCATTGCAGCCGAATCTTTTTAATTAAAATTCAGAGAAAAATTTCTACTTAGCTGCTCGAAATCTTCATCGCCGATCTATTAGCAATGAAATTTCAATTCGAATAAAAAAGAAACGAGCTCGGCTCGAAATTAAAATCCAAATTCGATTAACCCTAATTGCCTCCAATACTATACTCACGATCTCGATCTAAGGCTAGGGCTTCGAGCCGTAGCGATTTTGGCCATCGAAGGAAGGGTTGATGCACGCTTGTACGCGCGATGGTGGATGTAGCATTTTGGCTCGGCGACCAGGCGATGGCGTTCAAGGAGGAAGTGATGCAAATCGAAGTCGTGATCAATTTTGGCAATGTCGAAGACGAGGGCTTGGTCGAGCTAGGGCTCACGTCGGCATGGTGTCGCACGCGACGATCGGTGAATGTTGAACTACGTGGAGAAAGGGCCGTTCGCGCCCCTCGTGTTCGCATGTGCCAGAGGAGAGGTCTGCAGTGGTTCGTCGAGTAAGGTGGTGTCGAAGCTAGGGTTTCGATCTGTGTTCGACATTGCACAGTAAGGTATAATTTGTTTTATTAAATCCTTAAGAATTTTTATTTAAAGTGATTACAGTAAGATTTATTACTATTTAATTTGCAGAAAATAAAAATATTTACAGTAAAAGTTTAATTTGACTTACTGCTTATTAGATTATTAGAAATTTACAGTAAGGAGGAATGGAAAATAAGAATACAATTTACTAATTCCCTTTTGTGATTAATTTTTTTAGATAACTTATGTAGTTATTTCGGTGATTAGAAAATATTTTATTTGAAAAGGAGTTAGCTTAAAGATAATTATTAGTTAAATTAAAGAAATAAATTGTTGATTAATTCAAAGATTAATAAACCATATAAATGATTATTCAAGGATCATTGTAAATAGGAAAAGTTGTTTAAAATTTAATTCTTTATTTAAAATAAAATCATGGGTTAATTAAATTATAAAATGGAAAATTGAATTGTTTAATTTATTTCGAATATTAATGAAATCGTAAATTGTTATACAAGGTCTTAAACTGTGAAGAAACAAGTTAGAATGGAAGTGGGTTGCAAAATAAAAGCAAAGGTGAGATCTTCTCACTCAAGTTCAAATTGAAATTTCCAGTTTGATTTTAAATAGTTAAATTTAAATTAGTTGACGGTGTGCTTGGATGATTGATTTATAATAATTATTCACTGGATGTTATTATATATATATATATATATAGTAGTATATAGTATATATTGAAGTTGTTGATTTCCCGCACTATATAGTGGAAGAGACCCTATGTGCCGCATAATAGCGGATGATATATTATAAATACCATATACCACGATATTCCACCTCGAAGTGGACTTGGTATTTAATTGTTGTGCTAACATCTGTGGATGCAGGGAAATAAGTTGGAGGGATCCAACTAGATCCCTTAGAACATTTGATTTTGTTTCATATGTTGTATGTTTATTTATTTATAATCTGTGTGTGATTATACTGTGATTGAAATCATTGAAGGCTAAAAATTAGCCGAATATATTTTTGGTATCGTAAGATACCAGAAATAAATAAAATTGGATTTTTAAATTTGAGTAGAAAATCTATAGTGAAATCCTATTGAATAAAATTCCAAAATATGGTGAAAATGTTTATTAAATGGATTCCAAGTAATAATATTCAAAAGGTGAGGAGTTTATTTAGAAATACGATTTTTTAAATAATTTTGGAATATATAAAGGAATTTATGTTAAACTTAAATTCGGAAATTGATTTGGTGTTAAAAGAATAAATCTTTGAAAAATCAATATTAAAGAAGTTGATTTGGTGTTTAAAATAAGATTTGGAAAATGATTTGGTGTTTGGAAATGATTTTTTTGAAATCAATTTGGAAATCGTATATCAGTAAATATTTGGAAAATTTAAATTCAAAATGGGAATTTTATAAAAGAAAGGGGAATTTGTTTTAAATAAACATTGGTTTATTTTTAAAGCATGGAAAGGAATTTACGAATTCGGAACGTAAATTTAAAATAAATCAAGAAAGATTTATTAATTGATTAGAATGAACCATTTTGAAATGGAAAATGTATTTTCCTGGAAAGCTGAGTATGATTTCGAAGTTGCCTATAAATATAAACTAAAAATTTTTAAAGATGGTTTTAGAAAGAATACTTTGGATAAATTATTTTCTTAACTGGTTTCAAATCTTTAAAGTATGGATTTATTTAATTACTTATAGAAAGGATTATTTCAAAGATTAAAATTGATATTTGTTTTATGAAACGATTATTTAAATAGTTATACCTTATCTACTAATTTTATTTTAAAATTAGTTGGGACTTAAAATCTTATATGTGATAATTAGTATAATGTTTTCATAACCAATATATTAAGTAAGTATTTGAGATGGTTTTATTTTAAATGTCCCAAGAATATTTTGGATAAGTGATTTGAATTATTTTAACTCGGCAGATTTCCAGTGGAAATGAATAAATATTTGGAAACGTATTCCGCGTAAGGAAATGTGATTTGAAATTTGTTTTCAAATGGTTAAAGTGTGAAAATATATCTTACGAAGATATTTTGAAAATAATTGGGGAAAAAAATCTGGTAATTGTTGTGAGTATTCATTGATAGTTAAATAACCGACTATCAATATTGGCTTTTAAATGGCATTTGAATTTCGATGCGATCGGGGGTCTGATTCCAAGTGGACATCTGAAAACCACCTCGAACCTTTATGATTGTGAGAGATCTTTTGTTTAAAAGATCAAAGTGAAAATTGTTGTAATTTGTTGAAATCTGAATGTAACACTTATTTTTAAAAATAAGCGCTCGTTATTCGAATTATCCGGGAGAGGACCTTGTGTCATAAAACCCATTCCGAATAACGATACGACGAAATGGGATTGCATTTGAAGACGGTGTTGAAGACCGGGTATTTTCAAAAGCGAAAGGATTACCTGTCGAATGTCTCTACACCGGGTTGCTCCGGTACAGAGATTTTATCACCTTTGTGATGGGGATTCCGGACATAATTAGTGAATATCCGAATTTGCAAGGGCTTCTTTGGAAGTGCCTTTGGTTCCGTTTGGTCCTGGAACGGACTTGTATGGATGTGTGTCTGACGTTACACTTTGAGATGTAAAGTTGGTTTCTATCAAATACATTTATGTTGGCGGCGGAGAATTTATTCTCTTAGCATAACACCCCTGTCTGAGACATACGAGCTCAGAGGTTATGTAGTTGACGGTTACTAGTGATACATTCCCAATTTGGTAATGTGGCATACGAAGTGCTGCTGATCATTTGTTGATCAAAGCATGACTTTGTGAAAAGTTTAGCTTTATGGATGAGACCTCGTCGGACCTCACAACCCGAAAATGGTCAAAACAGGAAGATGCGGCAAGGTTATTTGGTGGTAGCTCCCCCTGAGGGTATGTCATTTCCTTCTGGAAAAGGGTAGTACCATGGTATGGAGCCCTGATATTTTACCTATGTTGATGCTGCAAATTTATTATACTTTGTGGTTGTTGCTTTGTGGTTGAGGATCCTCGGATAAAGGTCGCAAACGACTGGGGGATGGCATACTCGTGTAGTAGTTACCTAGTTATAGTGCTAACCCGGCCTTGTGTTGGCAGAGATCCAGGTAGGTTCTCGGGACGTCCCTCCAGAGGCGTACCCATGTGGTAGTAGGAAGTTCCTTAGCCTGACCATTTGTTGGAAATCCAAAGAAACAATACGAGCCCTTTACGATTGCAATTGTATAACCTGCCTCCTCAGGAAGTAGCTATAGCAGGCATAATATAATGGTACCTATGCTGGCTAAGATTAATATTTTACTTTCAAAATGTTTTCTACACTATGCACTAATGATAATATTAAAAAGGATATTTTCGTATCAAGCATGTTTGACTATCATAAAGAGAAATCTTCCACAAGTCTGCGATTGCATTGTGTGTGTGTCGGGAGGCCTTATAGTAGTTTCATTTTCCAAAAAGCATAGCGAATTTCTTTTTATTTTCTTTGTGAAAAATAACTATTTTTAAGATCTCACACCAGTCCCACGACTGATCTGGAGTTTATTGTTCCCTTTCTAAACTCTGGGTGCCCACAATCTTCCACACGGGCAGCCTAGAGTCAGGTTATCATTATTCGAGAGCAAAGTCAAGAAGTTGCTGTGGAAACCAGAAGTTGGAGATGGATGGCGAGGCGTATCACTTATATATGTAATATTTCTTTTCGCTGTTTGTTGTTGTACACTCTGATAATGTAATGTGATGCGATGTAATAACTGATATAGTGATTCTGTTTAAAGATATTTATTTATCTATTATATTTGTTCCATTGCGAAATGTGAGATTCTGTTATTGTTCTATTTTCTGTTTCTTCTTCTATCTTTTTTTATTAAACCCTAATGGTTTGGTTATTTCGGCATTCGATTGTTCGGCATTCGATACAGTGGACGTATCTATGTTGATTTTCGAAAGTCGAAAAAAATAGGACTATTACATTTGGTATCAGAGCATATGGTTAAGCGACAACCTTGGCTCTGTTGGGTGTTACTCATTAGAGATAGAGTCAGTAGTATTCTAGAATGAGTTTGAGTGTAATAATAGATATGAGCGCGTATTTGTTGGTGAATATAAAATTGTTTTATATTGTGATGGTTGGTTTGTTGAGTGGTATATGGACTCTGGTGGATATAGTCTGTACAACTCTATTGACAGGGATCTCTAAACACTCGTACAGAACAGTTCGACGCAATATTGTTTTAAAATAGGGTGAATGAAATAATTTACCCAAAACTATTTTCGTAGATAAAGGAAATGATCTTTGTAAATTATTATAGTATAAGGTTGCTTGATTGTTAGGAAGTGATAATATTATTATCATTTGAGTAGGAAATTGAAATCGTAACTCCAAAGTTAAGAAATAAATTCACATACAAATGGAATTTGAGAATATAAATTGTAAATGTGATTTATAATTTGAAACAGAATTCCAGAGAAATATTTGGAAATGTTCTTAAAAAAATTTGAAATTCGGGAAGTTTGGAAATTAAATTCCTTTTGGGATTTGAAATAGTTTTCAAGGGTTTGGAAAAATGTTTTTGGAGGGATAAAAGCTCTAAACTCTTTTCGGTCACTGGAAATAATTTCGGTGATGATCGCGACATCATCGGTGTTCATTTTCGGGTTTCCAAAAGAGAAATTGCTGCCAAATTGTTTTAAATTGAAGTTGTTTGGAAAACTGGGTTGGTTTTAGAAATTTTAAGGGATAATTTGAATTGTTTTCAATAATGGTTTTGGAAAAGGTGGAAAGAGTTTATAATTTTATTAAAAATAGTATGGAATAATAAGTTTGAAAACTTAGAAAATTCAGATTAAACTGAAATTAATTTGAGTTAATTTGAATAAAGGTGAATTTTAGATGTCTAATAGACTAAAATGATTGGAATAAAATTATTAAGATGGAAAATAAATTGTGAATGAATGAATAAATTTGCAATTGCAAGCTCATGAAAGTGAATTGAATGTTGAAATTCATTTCGAATTTGTAAGCATGTTGAACTAGAATTGGAATTGAATTTGATTTATGATAAACAAAGCGAAGTATTGAAATGAAATTAGTAAGTGAAATTAATTGTAGAAATGACAAATTAATATGGTTACAAATGAATTGAATTCAATATTTATAAACAAAAGGTAAATTAAATTCATATGGAATTCGAAATTCATTTTAATATAAGTGGTTATAAACCAAAATAGTGAATTGAAAATAAAATTTTGGGGATGAACAAAAGAATAAAACTGGAATTGAAACTGAATATTGAAACCAATTTGAATTGTGTGAAATAAAATGAAGTTGTAAAATTATTTCGAAGTGAACTAATGATAATAAAGGTGAAATAGAAAAATGGTTTGAGATAAAACAAATTGGAATTTGCAATGAATTAGTAAATGAAACTGATTTAAAATAGTGACGTGAATCAGTTGTGAACAAAAGATAATTGATAAAATTTAATATTCAGAAGTTAAACTGAATCCAAATAAATTGAAATTGTAAATTGAATTCAAATGAAATTGAAAATGCAAGATTGAATAAAAATGGATATATAACTTCAATAGTAAAGTAAAAATGGCATATGAAGTATATATTGAAAACTTTTGTAAAGAAATGTGCAAAAATGATTTTTGAATGTTGTAATTGGATATTATGGCTAGCGGGATATACAGGTGTATTAAAGAAATGGATTAAACGATTTTAGATATGTTAATTGGATATTATTGCTTAGTAGAATACATGTGATTTAAATGCAAAAGGAATTGGGATTTGATTTTCGAAGATAAAAATTGAGTTGCTCGACAAAAAAGTATGTATTTAAATTTCTATATAAATTTGATGATTTTCTTGTCTAGCCACTTGGCCTGTTTTCTTTTTGAATCTGAGGGCCTGTGGTGCCATTTTGTAGTCGTACCGAGCTAGCCGCGCAAAGGAGACACTGGCAAAATTTTTCAAAAATTTAGGGTGTTAGAAAATTTTTGAGAAATTTGAAAGTTTAAAATTGGAATTTAAATTTGAATTTGAATTGTTAGGAAAACAATGTTGTTTGGGAACCATGAAAGATTTTGGAAAATCAGTTGAAATGATAATGGATCTTTAATAGAAAGATTGTTTTGGAAAGTTGAAACTGTTTGGTTTGGAAAATATTAAACTGGTTGAGGATCATTTTTCTTAACTAGTAATTTCGGGACGAAATTCTTTTAAGGGGAAAGGATGTGACGACCCGGAAATTTTTAACAAGTGAAAATGAAATATTTAATCGATTTTAAATATTTGGAGGTTAGTTTAACTTGAAGTTGGGTAAAAATTTGTATCTTCAATTTAAAGTTGATTTGAAATATTTTTAAAGGCTTAGAAAATTTATATTGATAATACTGAAGATAATAGAAGCTTCAGAATTTAATTTGAAAATGATTTGTTCAGTTTTGAATTTATCGTTTGAATTGATAGTTAAAAATAGCTTTTCGAGGCACAGTCTCGGAATTCGACGAGATCAGTTCAGATGGATCCGTAATATTGTATTATTATCGGATTTCAAATTTCATAGCGTTTGGATTCACTGTTTGGTCGTTCGATCTGGAAATGTCTAGAAATTATTAGTTGAATTTAATTTAAATAGTTGACTTAAATAGCCATCTTCCACATACGATCAAATTGGAGCCCGAGATTTGTTCCATTGCGTTTGGAATAGGCGTATAACATTATAAACGCCTAGCGCCACACCTCGATAGGAGTTCACGATTTTAAGCTACGGAAATCGAGACGGTTTGAATTCAGTGTAATATATATATTTATACCCTAGTCCCTTCAGCGGTATTTCGTTCACATCTCAACTTTTTGCTTTCAAATCACTATCTCCACTTGTACATGCAACCGATCAAATCGTGTCTCATTTATCCCTTTTTCATCTTTTAAGAGCATTGCAGCCGAATCTTTTTAATTAAAATTCAAAGAAAAATTTCTACTTAGCTGCTCGAAATCTTCATGGCAGATCTATTAGCAGTGAAATTTCAATTCGAAAAAAAAAGAAACGAGCTCGGCTCAAAATTAAAATCCAGATTCGATTAACCCTAATTGCCTCCAATACTATACTCGCGATCTCGATCTAAGACCAGGGCTTGGGGCCATAGCGATTTTGGCCATCGAAGGGAGGGTTGATGCACGCTTGTGCGCGCGATGGTGGATGTAGCGTTTTGGCTCGGCGACCAGGCGATGGCGTTCAAGGAGGAAGTGATGCAAATCGAAGTCGCGATCAATTTTGGCGATGTCGAAGACGAGGCTTGGTCGAGCTAGGGCTCACGTCGGCGTGGTGCTGCACGCGACGATCGGTGATGGTTGAACTGCGTGGAGAAGGGGCCATTCGCGACCCTCGTGTTTGCATGCGCCATAGGAGAGGCCTGCTGTGGTTCGTCGAGTAAGGAGGCGTCGAAGCTAGGGTTTCAATCTATGTTCGACATTGCACAGTAAGGTATAATTTGTTTTATTAAATCCTTAAGCATTATTGTTTAAAATGATTACAGTAAGATTTATTACTGTTTAATTTGCAGAAAATAAAAATCTTTACAGTAAATTTTTAATTTGACTTACTGCTTATTAGATTATTAGAAATTTACAGTAAGGAGGAATGGAAAATAAGAATACAATTTACTAATTCCTTTTTGTGATTAATTTGTTTAGATAACTTATGTAGTTATTTCGGTGATTAGAAAATATTTTATTTGAAAAGGAGTTAGCTCAAAGCTGATTATTAGTTAAATTAAAGAAATAAATTGTTGATTAATTCAATGATTAATAAACCATATAAATGTTTATTCAAGGATTATTGTAAAAAGGAAAAGTTGTTTAAAATTTAATTCTTTGTTTAAAATAAAATCATGGGTTAATTAAATTATAAAATGGAAAATTGAATTGTTCAATTTTTTTCGAATATTAATGAAATCGTAAATTGTTATACAAGGTCTAAAACTGTAAAGAAACAAGTCAGAATGGAAGTGGGTTGCAAAATAAAAGAAAAGGTGAGATCTTCTCACTCAAGTTCAAATTGAAATTTCCAGTTTGATTTTAAATAGTTAAATTTAAATTGGTTGACTGTGTGCTTGGATGATTGATTTATAATAATTATTCACTGGATGATATTATATATATAGTACTATATAGTATATATTGGAGTTGTTGATTTCCCTCACTATATAGCGGATGAGACCTTATGCGCCGCATAATAGCAGATGATATTTTGTAAATCCCATATACCGCGATATTCCACATCGAAGTGGAATTGGTATTTATTTGTTGTGCTAACATCTGTGGATGCAGGGAAACAGGTTGGAGGGATCCAACTGGATCCCTCAAAACATTTTATTTTGTTTCATATGTTGTGTGTTTATTTATTTATAATATGTGTGTGATTATACTGTGATTGAAATCGTTGATGGCTAAAAATTAGCCGAATATATTTTTGGTATCGTAAGATACCAGAAATAAATAAAATTGGATTTTTAAATTTGAGTAGAAAATCTATAGTGAAATCCTATTGAATAAAATTCCAAAATATGGTGAAAATGTTTAATAAATGGATTCCAAGTAATAATATTCAAAAGGTGAAGAGTTTATTTTAAAAATATGATTTTTTAAATAATTTTGGAAGAGATAAAGGAATTTATGTTAAACATAAATTCGGAAATTGATTTGGTGATAAAAGAATAAATCTTTGGATAATAAATATTAAAGAAATTGATTTGGTGTTTAAACTAAAATTTGGAATCAATTTGAAAATTGATTTGGTATTTGGAAATGATTTTTTTGAAATCAATTTGGAAATCGTATATCAGTAGATATTTGGAAAATTTAAATTCAAATAGGAATTTTATAAAAGAAAGGGGAATTTGTTTTAAATAAACATTGGTTTATTTTTAAAGTGTGGAAAGGAATTTACGGATTCGGAACGTAAATTTAAATTAAATCAAGAAATATTTATTAATTGATTTGAATGAACCATTTTGAAATGGAAAATGTATTTTCTTTGGAAAGCTGAGTATGATTTCGAAGTAGCCTATAAATATAAACTGAAAATTTTTAAAGATGGTTTTAGAAAGAATACTTTGGATAAATTATTTTCTTAACTGGTTTCAAATCTTTAAAGTATGGATTTATTTAATTACTTATAGAAAGGATTATTTGAAAGATTAAAATTGATATTTGTTTTAAGAAACAATTATTTAAATAGTTATACCTTATCTACTAATTTTATTTTAAAATTAGTTGGGAATTAGGATCTTATATATGATAATTAGTATAATGTTTTCATAACCAATATATTAAGTAAGTATTTGAGATGGTCTTATTTTAAATGTCCCAAGAATATTTTGGATAAGTGATTTGAATTATTTTAACTCGGCAGATTTCCAGTGGAAATGAATAAATATTTGGAAATGTATTCCGCGTAAGGAAAAGTGATTTGAAATTTGTTTTCAAATGGTTGAAGTTTGAAAATATATGTTACGAAGATATTTTGAAAATAATTGGGGAAAATTATTTAAATCTGGTAATTGTTGTGAATATTTATTGATAGTTAAATAACCGACTATCAATATTGGCTTTTAAATGGCATTTGAATTTCGATGCGATAGTTAAAAGATCAAAGTGAAAATTGTTGTAATTTGTTGAAATCTGAATGTAACACTTATTTTTAAAAATAAGCACTCGTTATTCGGATTAGCTTGGAGAGGACCTTGTGTCATAAAACCTATTCCGAATAATGATACGACGAAATGGGATTGCATTTGAAGACGATGTTGAAGACCGGGTTGTTTCGAAAGCGAAAGGATTACCTGTCGAATGTTTCTGCACCGGGTTGCTCCGGTATAGGATTTTATCACTTTTGTGATGGGGATTCCGGATGTGATTAGTGAATATCCGGATTTGCAAGGGCTTCTTTGGAAGTGCCTTCGGTCCCGGAACGGACTTGGATGGATGTGTGTCTGATGTTACACTTTGAGATGTAAAGCTGGTTTCTATCAAATATATTTCTGTTGGTGGCGAAGAATTTATTCTCTTAGCTTAACACCCTTCTCTGAGACGTATGAGCTCAGAGGTTATGTAGTTGACGGTTACTAGTGATACATTCCCAATTTGGTAATGTGGCATACAAAGTGCTGCTGATCATTTGATGATGAAAGCATGACTTTATGGAAAGTGTAGCTTTGTGGACGAGACCTCGTCGGACCTTACAACCCAGAAATGGTCAAAACAGGAAGATGCGGCAAGGTTATTTGGGGGTAGCTCCCCCTGAGGGTATGTCATTTCCTTCTCGAAAAGGGTAGTATCATGGTATGGAGCCCAGATATTTTACCTATGTTGATGCTGCAAATTTATTATACTTTGTGGTTGTTGCTTTGTGGTTGAGGATCCTTGGATAAAGGTCGCAAACGACCGGGGGATGGCATACTCGTGTAGTAGTTACCTAGTTACAGAGCTAACCCGGCCTTGTGTTGGCAGAGATCCGGGTAGGTTCTCGGGGCGTCCCTCCAGAGGCGTACACATGTGGCAGTAGGAAGTTCCTTAGCCTGACCATTTGTTGGAAATCCAAAGAAACAATACGAGCCCTTTACGATTGCAATTGTATAACCTGCCTCTTTAGGAGGTAGCTATAGCAGGCATAATATAATGGTACCTATGCAGGATAAGATTAATATTATACTTTCGAAATGTTTTCTACACTATGCACTAATGATAATATTAAAAAGGATATTTTCGTATCAAGCATGTTTGACTATCATAAGGAGAAATCTCCCCCAAGTCTGCGATTGCATTGTGTGTGTGTCGGGAGGCCTTACGGTAGTTTCATTTTCCAAAAAGCATAGGGAATTTCTTTTTATTTTCTTTGTGAAAAATGACTGTTTTTAAGAACTTACACCAGTCCCACGACTGATCTGGAGTTTATTGTTCCCTTTCTAAACTCTGGGTGCCCACAATCTTCCACACGGGCAGCTTAGAGTCAGGTTATCATTATTCGGGAGCAAAGTTAAGAAGTTGCTGTGGAAATCAGAAGCTGGAGCTGGATGGCGAGGCGTATCACTTATACATGTAATATTTCTTTCCGCTATTCGTTGTTGTACACTCTGATAATGTAATGTGATGTGATGTAATAACTGATATAGTGATTCTGTTTAAAGATATTTATTTATCTATTATAGTTGTTCCGCTGCGAAATGTGAGATTCTGTTATTGTTCCATTTTCTATTTCTTCTTCTATCTTTTTTTTCTTAAACCCTAATGGTTTGGTTTTTCCGGCATTCGATTGTTCGACTTTCGATACAGTGGACGTATCGATGTCGACTTTCGGAAGTCGAAAAAAATTGGACTATTACATTTTTCATATTTCATAATACCATTTACAAACTCCTTTATACAATTAAATTTTAAAGTCTCTATTTAAACCCATTTACAAATAGTTATGTACAATCCAAAATCAATACACACACACACACAGATATATATTATTCCTAATTCAATTTTCTTAAAAATAATCCAATTTTCAATATAAATATTTATATATCGAAAATCTCCTTTTGAATTCCTTTAAACTAAAAATAATAATTTATGATATTTAAATGCCAAATTTTAAGGCCCGTGCTATCATAGGATCCAAAAAATCCAATCACAGCTATAATATATAACAGATTATTCACATAAATCATATATCATTATATATGACAAAATAAATTAACATTTTTGAGGAATCTAGTTGGATCCCTCCAGCCTATTTTACTACATCCACAGATGATAGTCAACAATAAAAATACCAATCCCACTTCAAGGGGGATATCACGGTGTGTAGGGTCATCTGCTATTATGCGGGGGCACAGAGTCTCATCGGCTATAATGTGTAGGAATATCACTCCAAATACTAATACATATACCACCATTTATATTTAACATTCAGTAGATAATAATTTATAAAATCAACCAACAACCAATAATTTAAACTCACAATTTTTAAATTATTCTAGCAATCCAAATGAGTGAGATTTTACCCACCTTGATTTATATTACAACCCATTCCAATTTTTAAATTAAATTAAACTACGTTCAATTTAATATAAAATCCCGGTTGACTCCAGAAATCTCCAAATCAATTCCTATGCGTAGATTTCATACAAACGAGTGCAACACCATGAGTGATACTCGATTTCGACCTCGTACGCAAAAGATATCGAATTTATAAGTTGTCGATTATTTTAATTTATAACATAACTAATTAATCATATAACTAGTTTCAATTACCTTCTAACCATAATCCATTTTCGACCATGTTCACGTGAGAAAACCAGGCCGCCCGCTGCACTCAAGATTCCCACGTAGAATGTGTTCATAGATGCTCCACCTATTGCAGCTACTTCCAATGCCTTGCCAAAGATCGTTGACCTCCTCCATGCTTGCGACTTCGAATTCAACCCACCAGAGTTTCCCCACGTGCCCACACTAGTGTAGACCTCCGCCAAGCTATCACGTCCATATCCAATAGCAACCAAACCCTAGACCCCAATATGCGACTTTGCTTCCTGCCCCTCGAC
This sequence comes from Allium cepa, assembly GCA_030765085.1. Taxonomy (NCBI): domain Eukaryota; kingdom Viridiplantae; phylum Streptophyta; class Magnoliopsida; order Asparagales; family Amaryllidaceae; genus Allium; species Allium cepa. The sequence continues at coordinate 969,845,137 of CM060935.1, forward strand.
TGTCGCGTGAGTCAGTAGCCCTCGCCATCGCCTCGAACCACCCGCTTCGCGCCCATCAAAATTCGATCGAGATTTTTTTATAAAAACGAAATGAATTTGGTTTTTGTTTTCTTTTATTTCATCTTCATGAATTCGAATCTGAGAAATGGGGAGGAAGATTATGTGATTTAAAAGAAAAGAGAGAAGAGGGTCGCATGTTTTAGAAGGGAAAAGACAATTTTAACGTGAATAGGCGGCTATGACTTGCCCTTGATTTGATTAATATAATTTAGTTTATTTCAAATATCTCACAACACATATCGTGAAATGTCGACCTCCTATTAAGGCGTGCTGCTAGGCGTTTATAATTTTATACCCATATTCCGAATGCAATGGAAAAGATTTCGAGTCCTCAGTCGATCGTATGGAGAAGCTAGATTTTTGAACCCAATTATTTATATTGAATTTTGATAAAATTTTCAACGCATTTATATCTCGTACAACCATACGATAAATCCAAATACTACAAAATTTGAAATCCAACAATAATACATTATTACGAATACAATGGAACTGTTTTCATCGAATTCCGAGACTGTGCCCCGGAAAGCTATTTTAACGCATCGATTAAATCGACAATTTCCAACAATTCACGAAATCACTCAAAATTTTCAGTTTTAAAACTTTCTAGCCAATTATAACTCCAAATCAAATATTTAAAACCATTTAAATATTCAAATTAACCATCGAAAAATCCGGGTCTTTACGTTCCTCCCCCTTAAAACAATTTCATCCCCGAAATTGCTAAGGCAGTAAAAATGCTCGAAACCCATTAACTTATCAAAACCCACTTAGTGAAAATCCGATATTTCACGTCTCTAATCTTTTAGTTTCAACCAAAACTATTAGTTTTCAATTCTAATTTCAAAAATCCATTATTCCAATTACAACTCTTGTAACGACCCCTAAAATTTTGATAATTTTTAATGGTTTTATTTAGCGTATTTAATTTGATTTTTGAAAATTTTTAAATATTAATATTTTGAAATAAAATCTTACATTTGGATCACGTATACTTAAATATGGCAAATGATAAATTTTCATCAAAAATTATGAAAGTATATTTTAGGGTGTGATTCTATTCAATTTAAGTCAGTAATAGTTGATGTTCATAAAATAATTTATTTTGGGAAATTCAAGGCACAGCTGTTTTATTTGCCATCATTTCTTTTATTTATTTTCAAATGGTTCATTTTGCCTTTATAACATGTCCTTCCATATTTATTCTCGCTGTCCAATCAAGCTATTAATTGCTTTAATTGTTTCTAAAACAGTGTGTAGCTGTTACTTTTTCTACAGTTAAAATTTCTATTGCTTAATAATTTTTCCAATTCACAGATAGACTTCCCCATTCCTAGCCATTAATAAACTTTGAAATCATCGTCCTTGCCTTTCGTTATTCCCCGTTTTATAATAATAATTGAAATTTATAGCCGTTTCAGTATATAACTTTTACACGTTTTATACTCATTTAATTTCAGCAGTCCATTGCCTTTAATTTTTAAATTGTTCCATTTTCTTCCCAGGCAACAGCTAACATTCCATTTCGCTTATAAATCAATTTCCACTTTTACTCACCTACTCACCTTTTCTTCCATCTATCTGTTTAATAGTTAGGTATAAGTTATAATATGTTTCCCTGATTCATCTCCTTTCCTTTTTCATTGACATATTAATTCTGGGAAGTGATTAATTTAAAAACCCATCTTCCCCTCATTTCTTTAAACTTTCAGCTAAATTTTAGCTTGTGACCGTTGCTGTATATTTCATTAAAGAGGTACGTTACCCTATTAATCTCCGGAATTCAAGGGTGAAAATTTTATTTTTCACCTTTCCTTTCCTACGCTCCCTGTTTCCACTTCTTTCATTATGGCCGTTCATTATATATATACACTACAGCTGGAAAGTTATAAACGTATAAACTTAGATACGTTTTGTATTTATTAAAAACTTAAAGCTCACCTTAAATTGTGCAAAGCGTTTTTCCTCTGCCTTTATAACTTTGGGTTTATACCTACCGTTGCTTCCTCTTCCTACCTGAAGCCTATTTTCTTTCTTTCCAAGTTGTTATAGCTCCTCTTCAAGGCCATAACCCTATCGCCATCACCCATCAGACACTCGTCACCACTAGTTTGCATACGTTCACATATATTAGGTATAGTACTTCTGTCTGTTAACATATATATATCAGTGAATTTGTTACATGGGTTATATTATCTTGGGTTTCCCTGTTTCCAGTTTAATAATATATTATACAAATTTTGTAGCGTCTATTGTATGTTTATATATATATATGTCAAAGTTATTCTTTCATATATATAAATGTATTTGTGTATATATGTATATATGCTGTTATATTAGTTTATAAAATAAAATTTTCCTTTTTCGGCTGCTGTATGTAAAGATGCTTTTTGTTCTAATTTGTTTAAACTTAGTATTTTGTTTTTTTATGTATAATATTTTAAACGTAAATTAGATTTAAGTGAAGCTTTTCGTATCATGTTATTAAATGAAATAATATAAGGTGATTTATAAATATATATACTTTTTTTTGAATCTTTTTGGAATTTTGTTGGTTTTGTTATATATTACTCTTTCTTAATGCAATGTACTGGAAACAACAAAATAGGTTCTAGTGGCAATTGCGTAAGTGAGTTCGTGTTCGTGTACGTGTTATTATAACTTATATTTATACATTGTTTATTTGTTTCTATATAATTACGTAAAGGATAGTAGTGTCTGCATTATATATATATATATATATTGTTAATATATATGGTCTGTTTTATATTTGGAGTAGGCAGATGTATATGTGTTTTAGTGTAGACCAGTTGCTTTCGCAAAAAAAATGTATATATTTTAAAGTTTATATTAGTTGCTATTTATATATATTGTATAAATTTTACATTCTAACTTATACTTTCGGTCTGCACAGGTTACAGTATTATATATATTTATAAAATAAGTTATAATATAAGTTATATTAGTAATTCGTACATCCGTTGTCTAAAATTTTATATAAGTCTGTGTATAGGCTTTACTGTTTATGTATGGGTAGTTATATATTAGTTTATATATATAGGTAAAGTGTTTAAAATTTATAATTGTATTGTGAAGTGGATTTTGTACCATATGTATATAGTAGTTTATAAATGAGATTTGAACAGTGTAATTTGTTGATGTTTTATATATTAATCATATTTTAAAAATCTTAATGATATTATATACATAGGTCGTATGGGGTGGCTTGGGTCTTAGATTTGTAAATAGAAATTTTGATCTATGTGTAAAAACTTAAATGGTTTGGAAAAATTACAAGGATTTTTATTTAACATATATGTTTTATTTCAAATGTTAAAACTGTTGGTTTATGTATGAAAAAAAAGGTAAATTATATATATATATATATGTGATTCGACTTTAAATTTTTCTTAGGGATGCAATTTTGATTTTTATTAAAATAGCAAAAATTTCTGTATACATCAGACTGATTCTGATTTAATTCATCAATTCTTGATTATCAGCCTCGTTCGTCCAATTCGTGCCAATCCTACTTTGCTTTGAAATTCATGCTCGGATTTACAATTCAAATTTCAGTGTCCGTATCAATGTGCATATCCATGTCATCTTCTGTATTCTCTAGCCTCGAAAGGTGAGCAATCACTCACGATTAACATTCTTTTATTTGTTAAATTTGATTAAATTGAAACGACAATTGAAATATGATGCTGTAGTTATTTAAATTGTTATATATGCTATTATCTATAACTGTTCACTTATGGGATATGACACCATATCCTATTGTTTATATTTATTTTTGATGATATATGCCTGTTGTTATTATTATTTTAATATCTGTTATCACTCTTCAAGTTCCCTGTTAGTATAGAAATCGCTATGGGTTGAAATGATACATACCCGAACAGACTTTAGAATAGGAGAATTTCGTTATGGGTTGAAATGATAAACCCAAGCGATTTTCATTTGAATTGAATTTGGGATTACGGGTTGAAATGATATCCACCCGTACATATTTAACATACGGATTGAAATGATAAATATCTGTATCCCTTGTCCATAAAATAGAAAATTTTACATCGACGTCGTGGTCTATATGAATGTTTTGAAAATAATTTCTATGGTCTTAAAAAGAAATATATGGTTTTAATGAATATTGATTTAAAGTATTATATATAAAGGTTATTTTATATATAGATTTAATATTAAGATAATTTAATTAAGATTGATTTTATTAATATGAAATATGTTTATGGATTTATTAAATTTGTATTTCTGAAATAGATTCGTGGAATAAATTTTATAAGCTAAGGTTTGAAGATATATTTGGGACTTATTTGAATTTGTCATTAATTAAGGATTTTATTTAGTTAAATCAATTTGAAACTATTAAATTCGAAACTTTAACATATGATCTTATAACTTGAATTTTTATTTAAGAAATTTAATGGATGTTTCATGTCTAAAGAAATCGAAGGTAATATATAGAAAATGTAAATTTAAGGTCACATAAATAATATTGAATCTATTAAGTGAATATTTCAAAACTAAATAATAGTGAAGTCAAGTTGGGAGATAAATGCAACTATCAAAGTTTAGTCTTTGAAATGTTGAATATTTAAAGCTCCGAAATATATTAACTTCGAATTATATTGAAATTTAAATGGTTTATTTTGTGGTTCAAATCCGTATTTAAAATAGATAAAATTTGGATTAGTTTAGTCAGAAACTAAATTCAATGGAAATTGATAAATTTTGATTTAGTTAAATTTGAACGGGAAGGTCGAGTTGATTTTTAAAGCGATTTGTGAAGTTTGAGGAAATAAAAATACTTTACTTCATAAATTATTGGATATATATACTAATTTGGAAAATAGAGATATTTGAAATGAAAATGATATTTTAGTTTTGAAATATAAATAAAATTGAAATGACTACGGTGTTATAGTGTATATTTCTACCCTGTAGATAGTTCCTTGGATCCTTAGAGGATGGTTATCCCAAACATCCTCTAAGTTAATTATATTTCAATTGATATTTCACTTGAGTTGGATTTATAGATATAAGAATGTTAATCCTGACTCGAGTGTTTTGTGTTTTGCTTTACACTCGGGTCAGACTGAGAGACGCAGCATTAGAGACTCACCTTTGAAGTTTGGAGCTTCGTTGGAGGTCCAACTATCGATTCAGCTTTTCCAGTTGATTATTTCAGAGGAGTCATTGGTTCGTACTGAAGACTTCACTATATTTGAGATATTCAGATGTACTTTATTTCTAACTCTGATGTATATAGTAGCTTCATGAACTGCTATTCTTTATCTATTCCGATGCATTATATTACTCTATGTCTATGATCTGTGATGTTTTATTTACTGTACATGTTTAAGTTTTGCCAAATTTAAATTAATAATTCGGTATTTTGAATTATTCAAGTCGGACATGTATGGTTTTATTGTCGATTTGAATGGTCCAAAATAGCTGGTCGTTACAACTCAAAATCAAATCATCGTTAACAAAATTTCCCAAAAAATTTCAAAACTTTTCTAACACCCCAAATTTTTGAAAATTATTGGCAGAGTCTCCTTTGTACAGATGACCTTTTGCAATATGACAAGAGAGATAAATATATATACATCAACCCACATGGTCGGAAAACAAAATATATATATATATATATATATATATATATCAATATTTATATTTTGCATTATTTAATCCAAAAACTTACCTTATTTTGGCATTTTTAAGCAAGTGACTTATTTTATTTTGCAATTCACGCAATCAAACTCAAGAAAAACAGCTCTAGGGACCTGTACATACTAAATTTAAACAAGTAAGTACACAAAAACATCAAATTCATCAACATTTTACTTATTTAAATAGTTAAAACACATAAACTTCATACTCAATCATGCTAACCATATATTATAAGAAATTATAAGGTTCCAACATCAATTTAATTACTTTCAATCAATCTATATACCATTTCATTCAATTTAAACGATTTACAACTCACTTTACATGCATTTAATTCATATTTATATCAAACAAACTCATATCCATTCCAATTGATTTAAAAATAATTTATTTCACTTCTATTAATTCATATAACTTTACTTACTTCCGTTTACGCCAAACACCAATTTTTTCTATACAATTTCGGCGATATTCATTTAATAGAATAACCATTTAAGCTTATAGCTATTTTAAATTGATTCCAAATCAATTTATATTTAATTCTATTCCATTTCAAATTTATTCTAAATCAATTCGATTGTATTCAATCCATATCCACGTTATATTCAAATCCACTTAATTAATCTTGGAATCATTTCATGTTAATTAAATAACCATTTCACAAATTTATTTGAGTCAAACCTCCATCCAAAATTATTGACTTAAGTTAAATTGTTTATTTTCAATTTATTCACTTATATACTTATGTTTGCCTCCTTTGCCATCAAATTCCAATTTAGATTTTTGATTTAATTTTTATTCAATCAAATCCCGGTCCATTTACTAATTAATTTAATTAGTTTATTCATTTAACCCACCTCAAATTTTAATTCCATACTCCAATTTATTCTTGGATTCATAATATCAAGGTCATATTCAATTTTATTTACACTCACATTGAATTTATTTACAACTTAAGTCATCGCTTTTTCCATCCATTTCAATTTTATCCCACGACAATTCAAACATATTTAACTCGCTTATAATTAAGTCAAATTTTATTTTTAACTCAAGTTCCATTTCCAAAATCCACTTTTGATTCACAATCCAAATTTATTCAACCAAGTTAAATTCCATTCCCACATTCAATTCACTAATTGATTCATCTAATTAGTTCACTTCCAATTTATATCTTAATATCTGATTTTTATCTCAAAAATCACTTCTTTCGGGTTACTTGAGTTCAAATTCATTTTAAGTTCAAGTTTGGATTTTTATTTCATCACCAAAATCTAAAATCTTTTTTATTTTGGTTTTTCTACTCCATTTTTCCAATTTGATGAGTTACACAAATTATTTTTCACATTTCCATTAATTTTACACTCGAGTACGTTCATATTTTATTTTTAACTCGGGATTATACATATATTTATAGCCTAAGTATATTTTTTGAGAGAACGGGTGTGTAGCGCATAGCTACACAGCCGATAAGTATATTTTTATTTCATTAATTTTAGTTTTTATAAACTATATAACTTATTTATTCACCATTCCAACAATTTCCACTTAAATTTTATTCTATTCAAAATTTATAACTTATAGTTATATAATCATTTACCACTCACAATTTTTATTCACTTCAATTTGATATTATTACTAATCCAATCTAATTTAATTTAATTTAAATTTCATTTTCAACATTTCAAACTATATTCGAGTTATTCATACATCAGTTAAGTTTTACTCCAACTAAATTTACTTTTAATTCATTCAATTTAATCAAGTAAGAATTTAATTCTAATTTCAGATCACAATCGATTAAGTTTTCTAAAATTTAATTCGCTCAACTTAACTTAAGTTGAATTCCATTCAATTTTATATCTCAATCCAATTTTGTTTTCAATTCAATTCAGCTGTAGTTCAATATTACTTACCTTAATTTAAATTTCATTTATTTTAACTTACTCAAGTTAAAATTTAATTTCGAAATTCTAATCCCACATTTTTCTCTATTCTTTAAAATTATTCTCAATTTTACAAGTTCAAACTTATTTCCTAATGTTTTCTAAAACATTTTAAATAAGGATTCCGGAAGTCAAGCACCCGGTATTTATTTCAAATCATTTTGAAATCACAAATATCCCAAATGTCACCTTTTAAATTTAAACCAACCCTGGATTTTATCTAAAATAAATTCCCTTGGAATTTCCAAACAACGTTTGTTTTCCAACAAAAATCTCCAAATAATTATTTCGGTAGCAATTCTTCACTTAGAAACTCGAAAATTAATATTGATGATGCGACCGTCATCATTAGAATTATTTTCCAATGACTGAAGTGAGTTCAGTGCTTCATCACTTCAAAAATCCATTTTTAAAACTGTAACGATTCGTAAATTTTGTTAATTAGATTTGTCATATTTATAAGATTTTGGAATTAAATTATAAGGAAATATAATTGTTATAATTGGTAACGAAGTAAGTGTAATAATAATTAACCTATGAAGTATTACATTGGTTGTAATAGACTAAATTTTAAAGATTGAATTTAATAAACCCTATTTATTTGGAACCTTGTTTATTTATATGCAAAAGTATAATAAATGAGTTATTGCAAGAGATTGAAATTTTAATAGGATTCTAAATAATGAATAGTGGAAAAGATTATACAGGTGTATAATTTAATACGAGAAAGGAAAGCTTTTAATTGATTTTGTAATAAAAACATTGAAACGGAAACTGGGATAAATTAAGGAATTATGTTAATGCGAATAATAATCTATAAACTTGGATGAACATTTCAATTTGATAAATTATTTCTAAATGATAAGGCTTAGTATATAATTAGGGTAATTGGTATTTAATGAAATTAAGTGTTGGTATATTGCATAGATAAGGATTTAGATGAAGTGGGTTAATTTATGAAATAAAATTTAAGGATAGCAACTATTATAAATTACCTAATAAAATTGGTCAATGAATTTATTGTAAATAAAGTTCATTTAAAATGTAGGTGATTATAATGTTGTTATTAATAATAAACGTTACTTAAATGATTTTTTATTATAGTAACGGAAGTGTACAGGTAAATTAGTAAAAGCATAAATTTAGTTAAGTAGTAATTTGTGGTTTGGGAATAATAACGCATTAGTGTGATTCAAGATAAACGGTAACAAATATTTTAGGGTACTTATTTATCTAGCCTGTTAATTTAATATGGGAAATTGCGATAAAACTAAATCTAATCATTGGTTGGTTAATGTGATTTTGTTAATAATGGAAATTATATGAAACATGCATTTAAGGGCGTGAAACCAAGTGAAGCAATTTATTTAGAATAGTTAATCGTAATTAAAGGATATAATTTGATAAGTTATAAAGAATGGAAATAGGAAGGTTATTAACTAAGGAAGAAATAGGTAATAATTGCATTCATTTGTAAGCGGAAATAAATCGTTAATGATAACAAGTATTTAAGATTAACCATCTACTTAGTATATTTAATTATAAATGATAATCAACTGCAATAAATAATAAATAATTATTACTTTAACGTTAATCGAAGTAATACTTGAAATTTAATATTCAGATATTATGTAAAAATAAATTTAGGTGAAATTGGAGATATTTACGTAATGAAAAATGAATCAAATGATAAATCCATCTATATGACAATAATAAATGGAAAGTAAATTTAATTTAATTTTTGAAAATTAAATTTATAATTTGGTGTAATAAATGAAATTTGGGAATTTCAAAACTTTAATTCGATAAGTTAAATTTTGTTTAAATTAGTATAGATGATTGAAAAATGTATAATAATAAGAATCGTCAATTATCAAAGAGGAATGGGAAATTTGATTTAATTTACTAATTTTTAATTTATTTAATTAATATAAAAATAGCCATTTTGGTCACGGACTCAGATTTCGACGAAACCAGTTTCATCGGATCCGTAACAGGGAATTATTATAGGGTTTCAAGTTTCGTATCGATCGGACTTGTCGTTTTATCGTACGAACGCGAAACGCCTTGAAATCGATTTAATTGAAATCAATTTGTAAATATTGATTTCAGCATAACTTCTTCATGCGATGGAATTTGGACGTGAAACTTTTTCCATCACGTTCAGAATATTTTAAAATACCTATTTCGGTATATGCGTTTACCAATTTTCGTTCCGGGGTCAGAACGGGCTTTTTGGGCCAATTATCGTTCAGCACGTTTGTTTATCGGATCCATTTACTCTATTTTATAGCCTATCTATATAAACCAAATTATAAATCCTAGCCTCCATCTATCTTCATTTCTTTGGGCGTTCATTTCCCTCAACTCCTCCTTTCCAATGGCTGCAAACCCTAGATCCAGTTTCATTTCAAATCAAAAGTCAAAAATTTAAAGTCCCCAGAAAAATTCCAAAAAATTATATGTTGAAGATCTCGAGGCGCGTGATTTTTTTGAGGTGTTCATTTTTCGATCCGAGTTGCTGTTTTTCCAGAATTCAGGGAAACATTCTTGGCCTTTCATCTCGTCGTAATTAACCGCGACGGATCTTACATTGCTTTCTGGGTTTGGTGGAGATTGACGCGTGCTTCGCATCCATGGGGTTCATTCGGAGAGTTAACGGTTGGATGGTGTGATTTAATTGGATTAGGGTTTTGGCTATAGGGTGCAAAGTGGCGGCCGGCCGTGACAAGGGAGGGCCGGACCTGGGGGATTGCGTGCGCCTCGGCTAGGCGAGGAGCATGGTGGTGGTCGGCCTGAAGGGCGATGGCCGTAAGTGGCGTAAAGCATGGTCAAAGGGTCGGTCAACACGTGTGGAGTTGGGTTCGGCTGCGACCTGTAGAAGAAAACGTGTGAGAAGAGAGGGAGAAAGGGGTGACGTGGACGTGTGTTATAGTTTCGTTTTATTTTATATCTATTTTTGTTTTCAAACGTTTTATTCGAATAACTTCTTCATACGATCTCCGTTTCACGCGAGATTTTTTTGTTAGGATCGTAATTAAATTCCAGATCTTTTGATGCTGGTTTCGACAGATTTGGAGACCGTTGAACTTTTGGGTTTAAATCGGATTTAAATTCGATTTAAACCCAAAAGGTGAGTGTTTTAACCCACTTACAACTTCTAAATTTTCTTATGTTTGTTAAATTGATTTATGATATGAGTAGAAATTCATTTATGACTGTTTGGCATGTTTTATTCATCATCCCAGTTAAATCGCATTTATTTAATTCAACTGTTAATTAATTTTATTATTGTATATAAATTGACAGTTAAATTTTATTATTTGCATATAAACTGATTGTTAAACAGTTAATAAATTTATTTTGAGTATAAACTGTTAGTTAATAACTGTTATTCATTTCCTGTTATATTTTATATGCCTTATATTGATGGTTGTTTAAATTAATGATGATTGAAATAAATTGGTGGATGTTTGATATTGGATGAATGGATGATGTGTCCTATCTTATATAAACTGCAAGTATCATGCATTTTCATTTCATTCGGGATTGTGGTTTGAAATGATATACAACCGCATTTTATTTTTAAATTGCGGATTGAAATGATAAATATCCGTATCACTTGACCATAGGATAGAAAATTATATACAGGCACCGCGGTATATATATATAATTATTTTGAAATGATTTTTATGGTGTGGATATGATACGGTTTAATAAATATTAAATTGGATATGATATAAATATAATTTATATATACATACAAAGTTAAATTGTTAAATTTAAGCTATGTATAAATCTGCTAAATAAAATGAATAAGTTGAAAAATGGCATTAGATAATTTATATTATACGATTTAGTACGAGTTTAAGTTCTTGTATGTATATAGAGTTATAAATGATTCAAATACATTAAGATTGAAAGATAAATTGGAGATTTAATTGGAATTGAGCTTATTTGAAAATTTAACTCCATAAGTTGATGTAAACTTTTTAAAATTGGAAATTTTAAAAGGTATGATATTTATAACTGGATTTAATAAATAATTCTAGTATAAATAAATGAAAGGAAATTTTAGTGTTAATAAATTTAGTTTATTTTAAATGGTTATGGATTTATCATATAAACCTTTCAAACTAAATAATAGGAAAATGAGTTGTTGTTTTGAAATTTTCAACCTTAGTTTTGAAATTCATTAAATCCTCGAAGTTTTGAAATATTGAAATCGAAGTGTTTTATTTAAACTGAAAGTGAATCTAAAAGTTATGGGTTTAGACTGAATTTAAAGTGAATAAAAATGTGAAGGTGTGGAAATTATTTACTTTTAAAGAAATTTTAAATTCAACTATTTTATTTTATATAATGTTGAATATCCAAACCATTTAAGTTTGAAAGTTATGGTTTTAAAACTATGGATTTCGAAGTATTATGTTGAAAGTTAAAAATTCAAATATTTGGTTTCGAGGTATTATAAATTTTGAAGTAGCATGATTTTGGAAAAGAAATATATTTGAAATAAAATAATATCATATTTATTTGGGATTTTTAAAGGAAATGATATCGTATTTATGGGTTTTAAAAATGGATAATTATAATCTGGTTTTGAAAGTATAATTATTTTTAAAATGACCGCGGTGTTATAATAACGTTTGGTTGTTGAAGAGACCGGGATCGGAAGTTGTCATACTCTCTGCCAACTCCGAAAACCACTTTAACAACCGTATACGCGGTGGAGATTCCAGAATGAAGTAGGATGGTGGCGGCGTTTCATTGAGGTAAATACGTGGACCCAACTCCCGTGAGTTGGCATAAGGTGGCTAAAACATGAGCGATTCTCGGGCCAATGAGGTCATTCCTCTGATCGGACGTACTCCTTCGATATTATACTCTGAATTTTGGATTTGTATTCGGTGGCCACTTTTATTTTGATTTGGGGGTGTTGTTCGAGGTGGGCGGTAGCTGTGCGCTGCGTATTTCCACCAGCCCGGATGCGTAATTGGTATATCTACCCTGGCATTGCCTAGTTGTGCCGTGTCACCTACCCTATCGCGCCTTGTACGAGTTTCTATTTGTGTCGTACCTATGGAGTATCCTCTGGTAGCCTCCCGACCAGGAGGTATTACGGTACTGTATAGACTATTGGCATTTTACGTGTTAAGATGGAAAATGTAAAGCCTTAACGCTATTTAAAAGTAAGTTTATTTGACAAATAGACACTATTATAATAGCGCAATATACTACATAGTAAATAGTTTAACGGATCCTTAGGAGATTAAAATCTCGAGCATCTCTTGAGTTACTGCACTCATATTTATTTCTGTTAATTTAACTCACATAAGATCTTTTAGTTCTGACTCGAGTGTTTTGTCTTTTCAAATTCGCTCAGGTCAGTCCGAGCGTTTCAGGATTTGAAGTTCTAGCTCTGGAGGACGAAGACGAAGATTTGTATTACTATTATCTACTATTATTCCACTACACTATTTAATTCCGCTGCATTGATATTTATTGGTATGTGAACTCTGATATTTATTGTATAAAGAAGAATCAATTGTTTGTAAATAGTTTTATTTACTATATATTGATTATTATATTTTATCCTTCCGCTGTGAGATTCTGTTTTATTTTATTTCTTCTCTGTTTTTCTTATTTACCCCATAAAAATCCGCCCTTCCGTATGTTTGAATTGGCACGTGTGTCGATTTGAAGCATGGGAAAAGGCGGGACGTTACATCTGGTATCAGAGCTTTGGTTTTGGCGATAAACCTTAGCTTTGTGGGGTTTGACTCTTTACTAATAGGGTAATAATACCCTATGGGAGTCGTTGAGTGTATATATATGAGAGAGCGTATTTGTTGGTGTTATAATTTTTTTTTTAATATTGTGTTAATTTGTTCCTTTTTGTATTTATAAATTCTGGTTGATGCATGGGACGCTATGTCATCAATAGGGATTTCTAAACACTTAATAGGACAGACCGACATAATATTTGTTTTAATATAGGTGAATGAAATAATTTTGCCTATTATATTTTCTATATAAAATAATTTTTTTTCAAATGATATCTATATTTGGCTGCCATAGATTGGTTGTTAGGTAATAAAGTGTATAAATAATAATAAAAATAAGATTGGAAAAAAATAAAATAAATGAAATCTGGAAATTTAGAACTTAAGTTCCGGGGTTTTGAAATTTCTTTCGAATAAATTTTGGAATATAATAATATTGTTTATAAGTATTTTCTGATGTAAATATTTCAATATAATTTGGAAGAATTGTTTTAAAGAAGATTTTAGAGAAAATAAGTTTTGTACTTTCCTCTATGTCGTTGGAAAATAATTTCGGTGATGGCGGCCGCATTATCGACTTTCATTTTCGAGTTTCGAAGGGGAAGACCACTGTAGTAGTTCTACTGCAGATTCGTTTTTGAAAAAAATATATATTTTTTGAATTGTTTAAATATAATTAGAGAGATATAAGTTGTAAGAATATATTTATCTATTATTTTAAAATAATTTGAAATTTAACCCAGTATTAAATTCTTAAATTTCCATTAATTAATTTGTTTCAATTAGTGTAGTGAAATGAAAAGTAAGTAATTAATAATTGAAACCTCTAATCTAGGTAAGAGATTTAATACTAAGTTATAAAGGAAATAAAAAGGAAGTTGAAATTGTAACTTATAAGGAAAAGGTAAAAATTTATTGAACAATGCATTAATTAAAAGAAATGGGAAACTTGTATAACTTTCGAATTACACCCTTAAATAACATATATAACTTACCAAATATTAAAAGTTGAAATGTTTAATAAGAGATTGTAATAGAATATTATACAAGTAGAAATTTCAAATAGTAAAAGTATTCGATGAAATTGCTGTTAAATGAGAATTTAATGTTATAAACTTAAGTTTTAATTGAAATTTTACCAAGTAAATATAATTAAAGGTAAGTATGACAAATAGATGATTATAAACTTAAGTAATTAAAGTGTAAATAAATGAGGTCATGCAATAATAAATGAATGAATAATTATAGGGGAAAAAGGGGGAAAACTGGCATGACCTAAGTTAAGGGAAATAAATAATAGTAAGTAGTAAATGAAAATAAATGAATGTAATATAATAAAGAGAAATTGTAAATTTAAGAAATAGGATTGAAGTTATTTCTAAATAAAATTTATAGAAATAAATGAAAATAAAAGATAAACTATTATATGAATGAAAAGAATCAAACAACTAATGTATGAAATAAAATTAATGGTAAGTTAATTTTATTTGTTGGTTGGAATTGTTTGGTTATGGTTGTTTGGGTAAGGAGATTTGAAAATTGTTTAGATGGAAAAATATAATCTATTTTGTTTCATCTAAGACTATTGAGTAAATGATGCACTTGATAGTTATTTTTCATTCCGTACAATTCAAAATTTTTGAACCCGAACAACTATTTGTTTGTTTGATTGAATGGTTGTTTTGTATTTGTTGTGTATGCTGTTTGTTGAGATTGATGGTTGTTGTATTGATTTGTTGTTAGTGATTGAAACCACTTAAATATTTCACTTTACATAAATTGTTAACCTTTTAGATTATATAAGTGAAATGCAGGTTTTGGAAGCAATTGCTACTGCTTTTGGTTCCACAAATTGAGCGTAAATTGCCCAACAAACAGGTACGTTTCGGATTTCGGTTTTAACGCTATTTATATATTTTCCCGTGTAGGGATATATTAATTTGAAAATAAATGTTGTATATCATTATATTCTGATATTATATTTTCTCCCGAACCTCTCCGTACAAAGGAGACTCTGCCAAAATTTTCCGTAAATTTTGGACTTAGAAAAATTTGAAAATGTTTTACAAACTTTAATAATTTATGTATAAAAGATTTAAATGGGTATAAATTGGTATATTTTATTTTAAATTATTTTATTTTGTAAACTTATTTATTTATAAATTTAATATTTAAGAAAGATATATTGATTTCTTATTTCTTCTTTTCCCTTCTTCTCCTTTTTGGGGACGAAAAGTTTTGAGTGGGGGAGAATGTAACGACCCGTAAATTTCGTTAATTAGATTTGTCATATTTATAAGATTTTGGAATTAAATTATAAGGAAATATAATTGTTATAATTGGTAACGAAGTAAGTGTAATAATAATTAACCTATGAAGTATTACATTGGTTGTTATAGACTAAATTTTGAAGATTGAATTTAATAAACCCTATTTATTTGGAACCTTGTTTATTTATATGCAAAAGTATAATAAATGAGTTATTGCAAGAGACTGAAATTTTAATAGGATTCTAAATAATGAATAGTGGAAAGGATTATACAGGTGTATAATTTAATACGAGAAAGGAAATCATTTAATTGATTTTGTAATAAAAACATTGAAACGGAAATTGCGATAAATTAAGGAATTATGTTAATGCGAGTAATAATCTATAAACTTGGATGAACATTTCAATTTGATAAATTATTTCTAAATGATAAGGCTTAGTATATAATTAGGGTAATTGGCATTTAATGAAATTAAGTGTTGGTATATTGCGTAGATAAGGATTTAGATGAAGTGGGTTAATTTATGAAATAAAATTTAAGGATAGCAACTACTATAAATTACCTAATAAAATTGGTTAATGAATTTATTGTAAATAAAGTTCATTTAAAATGTAGGTGATTATAATGTTGTTATTAATAATAAACGTTACTTAAATGATTTTTATTATAGTAACGGAAGTGTAAAGGTAAATTAGTAAAAGCATAAATTTAGTTAAGTAATAATTTGTGGTTTGGGAATAATAACGCATTAGTGTGATTCAAGATAAACGGTAACAAATATTTTAGGGTACCAATTTATCTTGCCTGTTAATTTAATATGGGAAATTGCGATAAAACTAAATCAAATCATTGGTTAGTTAATGTGATTTTGTTAATAATGGAAATTATATGAAACATGCATTTAAGGGCGTGAAACCAAGTTGACCAATTTATTTAGAATAGTTAATCGTAATTAAAGGATATAATTTGATAAGTTATAATGAATGGAAATAGGAAGGTTATTAACTAAGGAAGAAATATGTAATAATTGCATTCATTTGTAAGTGGAAATAAATCGTTAATGATAACAAGTATTTAAGATTAACCATCTACTTAGTATATTTAATTATAAGTGATAATCAACTGCAATAAATAATAAATAATTATTACTTTAATGTTAACTGAAGTAATACTTGAAATTTAATATTCAGATATTATGTAAAAATAAATTTAGGTGAAATTGGAGATATTTACGTAATGAAAAATGAATCAAATGATAAATCCATCTATTTGACAATAATAAATGGAAAGTAAATTTAATTTAATTTTTGGAAATTAAATTTATAATTTGGTGTAATAAATGAAATTTGGGAATTTCAAAATTTTAATTCGACAAGTTAAATTTTGTTCAAATTAGTATAGATGATTGAAAAATGTATAATAATAAGAATCGTCAATTATCAAAGAGGAATGGGAAATTTGATTTAATTGACTAATTTTTAATTTATTTAATTAATATAAAAATAGCCATTTTGGTCACGGACTCGGATTTCGACGGAACCAGTTTCATCGGATCCGTAACAGGGAATTATTATAGGGGTTTCAAGTTTCGTATCGATCGGACTTGTCGTTTGATCGTACGAACGCGAAACGCCTTGAAATCGATTTAATTGAAAACCATTTGTAAATATTGATTTCAGCATAACTTCTTCATGCGATGGAATTTGGACGTGAAACTTTTTCCATCACGTTCAGAATATTTTAAAATACCTATTTCGATATATGCGTTTACCAATTTTCGTTCCGGGGTCAGAACGGGCTTTTTGGGCCAATTACCGTTCAACACGTTTGTTTATCGGATCCATTTACTCTATTTTCTAGCCTATCTATATAAACCAAATTATCAACCCTAGCCTCCATCTATCTTCATTTCTTTGGGCGTTCATTTCCCTCAACTCCTCCTTTCCAATGGCTGCAAATCCTAGATCCAGTTTCAATTCAAATCAAAAGTCAAAAATTTAAAGTCCCCAGAAAAATTCCAAAAAATTATATGTTGAAGATCTCGAGGCGCGTGATTTTTTTAAGGTGTTCGTTTTTCGATTCGAGTTGCTGTTTTTCCAGAATTCAGGGAAGCATTCTCGGTGTAACAACCCGCATATTTTTCGATTTTATATTTAAATATTTTATTTAAATATTTTATCGATACTCGAAATTTAGTCCGAAAAGCTACTTTTTGCATACGGTCGAATTAGGGCTCGGGACCACTCCCATTGAGTTTAAAATGCCGTTTGCGACCTTTTTGAGTGTAAGCTTCGATATGTTTGGATTTAGTCAAGTTTTGCTACTTTTTCGCTTTGGGTTTGGGTTTGGGTTCAGCCCTATGTTTAACTTATACTCAAATCTGAACCACTCCTCCCCATTCACTCTCACTTCCTCCCCTTTTCAGTTCTAAAGCATCAATGGTGGGAGAAATGGAAAATTAAAACTCCAAGCCCTAGTTTTCTTATGCAAATCAAACTCTAGCTCCAAACTAATAGAAGAACCCATTGGTAAGCTTCACTTCTTCTTCTCCAACTCATTCTCTTATCAATTTCAGAAATTCCTAAACCTAACTTTGGGAATGTTCTTCTTTTAAAGCTTAGAATCGAGCTTCTTGAGTTGGATTTGAAGAGTGGTTGATTCTCCTTTTCTTTCAAGCTTCACCTTCATTCGTTTGGGTTCAAAGGTAAGATTTTTATCTCACATCTTTGTCTATGATTATCTTCGATTGTTAGGTATAAATTCCTAACACTTATTCTTGTGCAATTGATTTTGATTTGGATTGGTTTGGTGTATATTCCAACTTTTGGTGTTTTGAAATCAAAATCTATGAAAATCCTATTATGGATATTTGGACATTGATATTCGAGGCGTATCGAAGAGCCGTTAGGGCTGGGTTGTCTCTTGGCGTAAATTCTTAGTCGTTGTCGCTCGATCGATCGCTTCCGATATTCGTTTGGTCATTTTTGGCCTAGGTTCAGGGAATGCCCTGAACCCTTGATTCAAACGTCTGAAACGTACAATTCAGACGTCTGAATATTATACTGAGAATTTTTATTCCCCAGTATTCAGACGTCTGAATCTGGGATTTCAGACGTCTAAATTGGCTCATTTTCAAACAGAAAGAAATTAGGCTAAAAAACGCCTATTTCAGACGTCTGAAAAATTTGGTTCAGAGGTCTGAATCACGTTCTGGAAATTTTTTATTTTTCTAGATTCAGATGTCTGAACCACTTGTTTCAGACGTCTGAAACTGTAGTGTTTTGCCTGCTTGCCTTTTTGTTTAAGAATTCCAATTTAAATCGATTCGTGATGATCCTATTCGTTGTTATCATTTATTATGACTTCGATGACTCCTTTTTAGGGATTTTTGAATATCCATTTCGATGGATTCTTTATCGGTTTCTTTGGATTTTATTCACATCTTTGTATGTGAATTTTAGTGATTGATTGTTCCTACAATCTTCTTTGTGATTTGTCACTTTAAAAATATAAAGGTTTTCTATACTAGTAGTAAATATCAAAATTCTTTCATCAAAACGATTTCAACATTATTTTATTACAAAGCTCGTTTCTTAAACCGTTTTCCAATCAATTAGTATATACAAGCCTTTACCTCACTCGTATGAGAAATCTAATTAAACGACTTAGTAAAACGAGTGGTATGAAACGCTTGCGTTTACTTCGTCGGTTAATTCTTGGACTTGTTCGATTGAAACTCTTGTGACAATTTTCTAGTGGAGATCTACAATTTGTTCGTAAATATTTAAGTTAAGCTAGTGGTTATGGGACATGAAGCTAAACTCATATATTTACTAGCTTAGTGTAATTGACACTTCTCGTTGATCATGACGATCATCTTTGTGATTTAGACTAGCAATGTGCGATGTCTCTTTGTCTGCGGGGAGACTAAACCCCGCTTTGTGGAGTTTCGACTCAAAATTGGTGGGGTAGCAACCCATGGTCTTCGGGCCGTTTGTGGAGCTTCGGCTCAATTTGTGATGGTTAGCAACCATGGAATTAGCGTTCCGTTTGTGATACACGTGTTGGTGAGCTTTATGCTACCGTTTGTGATAGGCCTTCCCCCTTTTTGTGATTTCTGGATTTCTTGAGATGATTTCTAGAATTTGTGTTTCACCAATTTTCATGATTTTCATTGATAAGTTTTATCAATATTTGAGCATTGGTGAATTTGTGTGTCATTGACTTTTGTGATTGATATTGATATAATCGTCAATATTTATGGTTTGGTGAACGAAATAAAGAGTATGACATTTCTTTTGTTCCTTGAGTAGATTTTTGAGATATTGATTAATCTCTTGATGATTTTCAATTACTTATATATCACAACTTGGCATTGTGATTATTATGTGTTTTTTCATACCTCTTATTCTATATCGTCTTATCTGATATTTATAGCTAGACTGATCCATTTATTATTTTCTTATTAAATAATACTCGGGTCAGACCGAGATGTTACAGGTGCTTCAGCTTGACTTCTCCTTGGGATTGATTTCTCTGACTTTTGGCTAACTACTTAGATTAGTAGTTTACTTTGTTGTATACACTTGAGATATGGACTCATAGTTGTATTCTTTTGTATAGCACGTGTTGCTATTCTTTTGTATTATTGTGGATCTTTTTGACCACTACTCTGACATACACTTTCATGTGTTAGTTATATATTCATATCTTCTTCCGCCATTGTGATATGAATTATCTGTGACTGATTTGTGTTATGCTTATTTCTATATTTGTTTTCTAAGATTATTATAGCCACTATGTAGTAGCTTTGTGTTTGTATTGGTATGTCGGATTTCCTCTTGAAATTAAATGCGTGTTATACTATCTGACATATCGGTGCTCGCGCAAAGCCATTACACGGATGGTCGCTCCTCAACATCCTTATTCTCCATGCTAGTTGACAGCATTACACCGTAGTGTTCTTGGCTAGCGTGGGTATAGAGGTGGGGCGTCACAGCTTGGTATCGGAGCCAAACTTCGGAATAATGTAGAATAATTTAACAAGGATCATCATCCTAAGTCCATCTTAGGAGTCGTGCTTTAGGATTTTATTCGAGTCTTCGTACCGATTCATCCTATTTTCTTTATGATTCCTTGTTTTATCTATCAAGATTGCTTGATATTCATTTTGTGAATAACCTTTTTCTTCTTCTTTATTTCTTTCTAAAGGAAGAGAAATGGTTAGACCTGGCCGTCCCAGAGCTGGACCATCTAGTGCTCCACCCCATGATGAAGTTTTTATGACTACCCAGCAACTTCTTGACCTTGTCATGAATGCTCAACCAGCTGGTTCTAATCCGGAACCTACTCACCGTAAATCTGGGCTTGCACGTTTGTGCAATGATTACACCAACCTGGGCGGGAAGCCATTTAAAGGTTCTGAAACTATTATTGAAGTCCAGGCTTGGTTAAGGACATGCGATCGAATCTTTTCTCGCATGAACCTCATTGAACTTCACCGAGTTCAGGTGGCTTCTAGTATGCTCCAAGAAAGAGCATTGGACTGGTACGAACTTCTTATTTCTGAGATTAATGAAGCGGATCTCACCTGGGAGCAATTCCGGGAACGCTTCGAATTAAAATTCGTGCCAGAAGCAGAGAAAGTGACATTGGCTCGGCGTTTCATAGACCTTGTTCAAGGTGAATCTTTCGTGGCAGATTATGTCGCGTCTTTTGAATCTCTCTCTAAATACGGGGTTGAATATATTAGCACCCCATTGAAGAAAAATCAAAGATTTGTCTATGGCTTGAACAAGGGTCTCAAGAAGCCATTACTTCTAAAATTAGAAGTTTCTTTCGACCAACTCATTGATATCGCTCTTCGTCTTGAAGAGGCGGATTGGGAAAATGATGTTGAAGTGGTGGGTTCCAAATCAAACTTCAGCAACAACAAGAAAAGGCCCAGTAAATTCAAAGGCCCTTATCCCAACAAAAAGGGGAAGCAAGCAACCCCAGAGGCAAAGACTTCTTCCTTTGGTCGTGCGGAATGCTATAATTGTGTTTCGAAGGACCATTACGCGAACAAGTGCCCAAAGTCTCTCTCTTGTCGCTACTGCAAAGGTCCCGGTCATGTTATATCTTCATGCCCCAAGCTTCAGGGCAGGAAGGAGGGAAAGCTTAATGTTGCTCAAGCCCCTGGCAACACATCTCGTGGTCAAGATATTTCTCATTCTATCCTTGATGGTATTATTATATTTCATGATCAGCCTATTCGAGTTCTTTTTGATATGGGAGCATCCCATTCTTTTATATCAAAAGAGCTTGTTGATACTTTTTCTTTAAGTGTTGTTGCTTTAATGACTTCTTTGAGAATTGCGAATCCGGTTGGTGGATCCGCAACTCTTAGTTTGCTTTGTAAAGATGTGGAGATTATTTTGTGTGATTTTCCTTTCCTAGCCGATTTGCACGTCATGCGTTATTTAGGCTTTGGAATTATTTTGGGAATGGATTGGCTTAGCCGTTATGAAGCTCATATCCTATGTCCTGAGCGGACTATTCATCTACGACATCCTCAATCTGTTAAGCAGATTTCTATTAATCTTAAAGATTCGGATTCCAGCTTGGTTGCATCTTTATATTCTTTAAATCCTCTTGATGACGATAATGATGATGAGGAAGATATTATTTCTCTTATTCACGTTGTTCGTGAATTTTCCAACATATTTGAGCCCGTTTTAGGATTACCACCTAAGCGATCAATTGAGTTCAGAATTAATCTTATCCCTGGAGCTCAACCTATTACTCGTCCTCCTTATCATACGTCCAATAAAGAAAATGAAGAGATGCGTAAACAATTATCCGAATTGGAGACGAAGCAATTTATTCGCTCTAGTTCCTCGCCTTGGGGAGCTTCAGCTATTTTTGTGAAGAAATCCGATGGTACGCTTAGGCTTTGCGTTGACTACCGCAAGCTTAATGATCTTACTATCAAAAATAAATATCCTTTACCTCGGATAGATGATCTATTCGATCAGCTTAGTGGTGCTAAAGTATTTTCACAATTAGACTTGGCTACTGGATTTCATCAGCTTCGTATTGCAGAGGATAGCATTCCTTTGACATCGTTCCGTACTCGTTATGGATCTTATAAATGGCTTGTTATGCCATTTGGTCTAACGAATGCTCCGACTTATTTCGTTGACCTTATGAATAGAGTTTTCAAAGACTTCCTCGACCGGTTTGTTCTCATCTTTATTGATGATATTCTTGTGTATTCAAAAACGGAGGAGGAGCATGAAAAGTATCTTCGGATTGTATTGGAAACTCTTAGGAGTAACCAATTAAAAGCAAAATTTTCTAAATGTCATTTTTGGCAATCTCGTGTGAAGTTTCTCGATCATATTATTTCCGAATTCGTAATTTCCGTGGATCCTTCAAAGATTGAAGCGATTCAAGATTGGAAGAGACCGGAGAGTGTGACGGAGATTCGTAGTTTTCTTGGATTAGCGGGTTATTACCGCTGTTTTATCAAAGACTTTTCTAAGATTGTCGTGCCTCTCACTAGCTTAACGAAGAAAGGTGTTAAATACATTTGGTCGGACAAATGTGAAACTTCTTTTCAGAAATTAAAAGAACTCCTCTCTGATGCTCCTATTCTTGTTATTCTCGAGGGGAATCAAGATTTCGTTGTTTATACCGATGCTAGTCGCGTTGGTTTGGGTGCCGTTCTTATGCAAAAAGAACGTGTTATTGCTTATGCTTCAAGGCAATTAAAGCCGGCCGAGACTAGATATGCCACACATGATTTAGAACTCACGGCTATTGTTTTCGCCCTTCGAATTTGGCGTCATTATCTTTTAGGAGAGAAATTTGATCTTTATACCGATCATAAGTCCTTGAAGTATTTATTCTCTCAAAAGGAACTTAATTTGCGTCAACAGCGTTGGCTCGAATTTCTTGCACCATATGATCTTGATATCCTTTATACTCCCGGAAAGGGGAATCGTGTCGCCGATGCTCTTAGCCGTAAACAACAAGCTGTTGTTTCTATGATGATATCCGAATGGAACGATCTCGAGATTTTATCCACTTGCAAAATTCGAGACCGTGTTTCCGATTTATGTTCATCTCTTGTTTTATGTAGCCTTGAGGATCATCCTTCTCTTTTAGACCGCATTCTTGAAGCTCAAGGGCTAGATCCTGAATTGGCTCTTCTTGGCCAAAATATTAAGGACAAAATTGATATTGAAGGTTTGAAAGACTTTGATATCGATTCTCGTGGTGACATTCGAAAATTTGGTAGACTTATCGTGCCAAATATTAGTGATCTTCGTAAAGATATTTTAGAAGATTCTCATCATTCTAAATTTACCATTCATCCCGGTAGTAGCAAAATGTACGCGGATATGAAGCGGCTTTATTATTGGGAGGGAATGAAATCTGATATTGCTAACTTTGTTAAGCGTTGTATGACTTGCCAACTCGTTAAGGCCGAACATCAAAGGCCCGGTGGGTTATTGCAACCTTTGGAAATTCCAATTTGGAAGTGGGACCAAATTTCCATGGATTTTATAGATGGCCTTCCCCGTTCTCATTCGGTTCATGATAGCTTATGGGTGATTGTTGATAGACTTACTAAATCTGCCCATTTTATTTCTGTTCGGTCTAACCGAACCGTTCCTCTTTTTGCCAAACTCTTTGTTAAAGAGATTGTTAAATTACCTGGAGTTCCTACTTCTATAGTTAGTGACCGTGATCCATTGTTTACTAGTGGATTTTGGAAGAGTCTTCAAAAAGCTTTAGGAACGAAGCTTAATTTTAGCACCGCTTATCACCCCCAGTCCGATGGACAAACGAGCGTGTGAATCAAACTCTTGAAGATCTTCTTCGTGCTTGTGTGCTTGATTTTGGTGGAAGTTGGGAAGATCATATTTCACTTGTTGAATTTTCCTATAATAATAGCTTCCAATCTAGTATTGGTATGGCACCTTTCGAGGCACTCTACGGAAGGCCCTGCTGATCTCCTTCTTGTTGGCTTGAGGCCGGTGAGAAACTGGTTTTAGTTCCAGATTTTATTCGAGACTCCACAGAGAAAATTGACATTATTCGACATAGGATGAAAGAAGCCCAGAGTAGACAAAAATCCTATGCCGATAATAGAAGAAGGAAGTTAGAATTTTCTGTGGGAGATCTTGTTTTTATTCGTGTTTCACCTATGAAAGGTGTTGTACGTCTCAGTCGTTCGGGAAAGTTAGCGCCTCGATATATTGGGCCATTTTCCATCACCAAACGTATTGGTTCCATGGCTTATCGCCTTTTATTACCGGCTCAGTTTTCTGCTATTCATGACGTGTTTCACATTTCCCAATTATGGAAGTGCCTTCGAGATTCCGATTCTATTCTTGAGCCCGGTGTTGTGGAAGAAATTGAAGTTTCGCCTAATCTAACCTTTGAGCAACATCCTGTTCGTATTATTGCTTCGGAAGTCAAACGACTTCGAAATAAGGATGTTCCGCTTGTGAAAGTTCAATGGTCTTCAAATCCTAAGGATTGTTCTTGGGAATCTAGAGAGTTCATCGAGCGATCACATCCGGACTTGCTTTCCCGTGCTCTTTAAGGTGAACCTTTTATTTCAAATTTCTTTTGTGTTGAATATGCTTTTATGGGTGTTACTTTATATTTTCTTCTTAAATATTGCGAGGACGCAATTTCTTTAAGGAGGGGAGTCTGTAACAACCCGCATATTTGTTGATTTTATATTTAAATA
This sequence comes from Allium cepa, assembly GCA_030765085.1. NCBI lineage: Eukaryota > Viridiplantae > Streptophyta > Magnoliopsida > Asparagales > Amaryllidaceae > Allium > Allium cepa. The sequence continues at coordinate 969,870,638 of CM060935.1, forward strand.
TTTTATTTAAATATTTTATCGATACTCGGAATATAGTCCGAAAAGCTACTTTTTGCATACGGTCGAATTAGGACTCGGGACCACTCCCATTGAGTTTAAAATGCCGGTTGCGACCTTTTTGAGTGTAAGCTTCGATATGTTTGGAGTTAGTCAAGTTTTGCTACTTTTTCACTTTGGGTTCAGCCCTATGTTTAACTTATACTCAAATCTAAACCACTCCTCCCCATTCACTCTCACTTCCTCCTCTTTTCAGTTCTAAAGCATCAATGGTGGGAGAGATGGGAAATTAAAACTCCAAGCCTTAGTTTTCTTATGCAAATCAAACTCTAGCTCCAAACTAATAGAAGAACCCATTGGTAAGCTTCCCTTCTTCTTCTCCAACTCATTCTCTTATCAATTTCAGAAATTCATAAACCTAACTTTGGGAATGTTCTTCTTTTAAAGCTTAGAATCGAGCTTCTTGAGTTGGATTTGAAGAGTGGTTGATTCTCCTTTGCTTTCAGGCTTCACCTTCATTCGTTTGGGTTCAAAGGTGAGATTTTTATCTCACATCTTTGTCTATGATTATCTTCGATTATTAGGTATGAATTCCTAACATTTATTCTTGTGCAATTGATTTTGGTTTGGATTGGTTTGGTGTATATTCCAACTTTTGGTGTTTTGAAATCAAATCTATGAAAATCCTATTATGGATATTTGGACATTGATATTCGAGGCGTATCGAAGAGCCGTTAGGGCTGGGTTGTCTCTTGGCGTAAATCCTTAGTCGTTGTCGCTCGATCGATCGCTTCCGATATTCGTTTGGCCATTTTTGGCCTAGGTTCAGGGAATGCCCTGAACCCTTGATTCAGACGTCTGAAACGTATAATTCAGACGTCTGAATATTATACTGGGAATTTTTATTCCCCAGTATTCAGACGTCTGAATCTGGGATTTCAGACGTCTGAATTGACTCATTTTCAAACAGAAAGAATTAGGCTAAAAAACGCCTATTTCAGACGTCTGAAAATTTTGGTTCAGAGGTCTGAATAACGTTCTGGAAAATTTTTATTTTTCCAGATTCAGATGTCTGAACCACTTGTTTCAGACGTCTGAAACTGTAGTGTTTTGCCTGCTTGCCTTTTTGTTTAAGAATTCCAATTTAAATCGATTCGTGATGATCCTATTCGTTGTTATCATTTATTATGACTTCGATGACTCCTTTTTAGGGATTTTTGAATATCCATTTCGATGGATTCTTTATCGGTTTCTTTGGATTTTATTCACATCTTCGTATGTGAATTTTAGTGATTGATTGTTCCTACAATCTTCTTTGTGATTTGTCACTTTAAAAATATAAAGGTTTTCTATATTAGTAGTAAATATCAAAATTCTTTCATCAAAACGATTTCAACATTATTTTATTACAAAGCTCGTTTCTTAAACCGTTTTCCAATCTATTAGTATATACAAGCCTTTACCTCACTCGTATGAGAAATCTAATTAAACGACTTAGTAAAACGAGTGGTATGAAATGCTTGCGTTTACTTCGTCGGTTAATTCTTGGACTTGTTCGATTGAAACTCTTGTGACAATTTTCTAGTGGAGATCTACAATTTGTTCGTAAATATTTAAGTTAAGCTAGTGGTTATGGGACATGAAGCTAAACTCATATATTTACTAGCTTAGTGTAATTGACACTTCTCGTTGATCATGACGATCATCTTTGTGATTTAGACTAGCAATGTGCGATGTCTCTTTGTCTGCGAGGGAGACTAAACCCCGTTTTGTGGAGTTTCGACTCACAATTGGTGGGATAGCAACCCATGGTCTTCGGGCCGTTTGTGGAGCTTCGGCTCAATTTGTGATGGTTAGCAACCATGGAATTAGCGTTCCGTTTGTGATACACGTGTTGGTGAGCTTTATGCTCCCGTTTGTGATAGGCCTTCCCCCTTTTTGTGATTTCTAGATTTCTTGAGATGATTTCTAGAATTTGTGTTTCACCAATTTTCATTATTTTCATTGATAAGTTTTATCAATATTTGAGCATTGGTGAATTTGTGTGTCATTGACTTTTGTGATTGATATTGATATAATCGTCAATATTTATGGTTTGGTGAACGAAATAAAGAGTATGACATTTCTTTTGTTCCTTGAGTAGATTTTTGAGATATTGATTGATCTCTTGATGATTTTCAATTACTTATATATCACAGCTTGGCATTGTGATTATTATGTGTTTTGTCATACCTCTTATTTTATATCATCTTATCTGATATTTATAGCTAGACTGATCCGTTTATTATTTTCTTATTAAATAATATTCGGGTCAGACCGAGATGTTACAGGTGCTTCAGCTTGACTTCTCACTTGGGATTGATTTCTCTGACTTTTGGCTAACTACTTAGATTAGTAGTTTACTTTGTTGTATACACTTGAGATATGGACTCATAGTTGTATTCTTTTGTATAGCACGTGTTGCTATTCTTTAGTATTATTGTGGATCTTTCTGACCACTACTCTGATATACACTTTCATGGTTAGTTATATATTCATATCTTCTTCCGCCTTTGGGATATGAATTATCTGTGACTGATTACTGTTATGCTTATTTCTATATTTGTTTCCGAAGATTATTATAGCCACTGTGTAGTAGCTTTGTGTTTTATCGGTATATCGGATTTCCTCTTGAAATTAAATGCGTGTTATACTATCTGACATATCGGTGCTCGCGCAAAGCCATTACACGGATGGTCGCTCCTCAACAACCTTATTCTCCGTGCTAGTTGACAGCATTACACCGTAGTGTTCTTGGCTAGCGTGGGTATAGAGGTGGGGCGTCACACTCGACCTTTCATCTCGTCGTAATCAACTGCGACGGATCTTAAATTGCTTTCTGGGTTTGGTAGAGATTGACGCGTGCTTCGCATCCATGGGGTTCATTCGGAGAGTTAACAGTAGGATCGTGTGATTTAATTGGATTAGGGTTTCGGCTATAGGGTGCAAAAGTCGCGGCCGGCCGTGACAAGGGAGGGCCGGACCTGGGGGGTTGCGTGCGCCTCGGCTAGGCGAGGAGCATGGTGGTGGTCGGCCTGAAGGGCGATGGTCATAGGTGGCGTAAAGCATGGTCAAAGGGTCGGTCAACATGTGTGGAGTTGGGTTCGGTTGCGACCTGTAGAAGAAAACGCGTGAGAAGAGAGGGAGAAAGGGGTGACGTGGACATGTGTTATAGGTTCGTTTTATTTTATATTTATTTTTGTTTTCAAACGTTTTATTCGAATAACTTCTTCATACGATCTCCGTTTCATGCGAGATTTTTTTGGTTAGGATCATAATTAAATTCCAGATCTTTTGACACTGGTTTCGACAGATTTGGAGACCGTTGAATTTTTGGGTTTAAATTGGATTTAAATTCGATTTAAATTCAAAAGGTGAGTGTTTTAACCCACTCACAACTTCTAAATTTTTTTATGTTTGTTAAATTGATTAATGATATGAGTAGAAATTCATTTATGACTGTTTGGCATGTTTTATTCATCATCCCTGTTAAATCGCATTTATTTAATTCAACTGTTAATTAATTTTATTATTGTATATAAATTGACAGTTAAATTTTATTATTTGCATATAAACTGATAGTTAAATAGTTAATAAATTTATTTTGAGTATAAACTGTTAGTTAATAACTGTTATACATTTCCTGTTATATTTTATATGCCTTATATTGATGGTTGTTTAAATTAATGATGATTGAAATAAATTGGTGGATGTTTGATATTGGATGAATGGATAATGTGTCCTATCTTATATAAACTGCAAGTATCATGCATTTTCATTTCATTCGGGATTGCGGTTTGAAATGATATATAACCGCATTTTATTTTTAAATTGCGGATTGAAATGATAAATATCTGTATCACTTGACCATAGGATAGAAAATTATATACAGGCACCACGGTATATATATATATAAAATTATTTTGAAATGATTTTTATGGTGTGGATATGATACGGTTTAATAAATATTAAATTGGATATGATATAAATATAATTTATATATACATACAAAGTTAAATTGTTAAATTTAAGCTATGTATAAATCTGCTAAATAAAATGAATAAGTTGAGAAATGGCATTTGATAATTTATATTATACGATTTAGTATGAGTTTAAGTTCTTGTATATATGTAGAGTTATAAATGATTCAAATAAATTAAGATTGAAGGATAAATTGGATATTTAATTGGAATTGAGCTTATTTGAAAATATAACTCCATAAGTTGACGTAAACTTTTTAAAATTGGAAATTTTAAAAGGTATGATATTTATAACTGGATTTAATAAATAATTCTAGTATAAATAAATGAAAGGAAATTTTAGTGTTAATAAATTTAGTTTATTTTAAATGGTTATGGATTTATCATATAAACCTTTTAAACTAAATAATAGGAAAATGAATTGTTGTTTTGAAATTTCCAACCTTAGTTTTGAAATTCATTAAATCCTCGAAGTTTTGAAATATTGAAATCAAATTGTTTTATTTAAACTGAAAGTGAATCTAAAAGTTATGGGTTTAGACTGAATTTAAAGTGAATAAAAATGTGATGGTGTGGAAATTATTTACTTTTAAAGAAATTTTAAATTTAACTATTTTATTTTATATACTGTTGAATATCCAAACCATTTAAGTTTGAAAGTTATGGTTTTAAAATTATGGATTTCGAAGTATTATGTTGAAAGTTAAAAATTCAAAGATTTGGTTTCGAGGTATTATAAATTTTAAAGTGGCATGATTTTGGAAAAGAAATATATTTGAAATAAAATGATATCATATTTATTTGGGTTTTTAAAAGGAAATGATATCGTGTTTATGGGTTTTAAAAATGGATAATTATAATCTGGTTTTGAAAGTATAATTATTTTTAAAATGACCGCGGTGTTATAATAACGTTTGGTTGTTGAAGAGACCGGGATCGGAAGTTGTCATACTCTCAGCCAACTCCGAAAACCACTTTAACAACCGTGTACGTGGTGGAGATTCCAGAATGGAGTAGGATGGTGGCGGCGTTTCATTGAGGTAAATACGTGGACCCAACTCCCGTGAGTTGGCATAAGGTGGCTAAAACAGGAGCGATTCTCGGGCCAATGAGGTCATTCCTCTGATCGGACGCACTCCTTTGATATTATACTCTGACTTTTGGATTTGGATTCGGCGGCCACTTTTATTTTGATTTGGGGTTGTTGTTCGAGGTGGACGGTAGCTGCGCGCTGCGCGTTTCCACCAGCCCGGATGCGTAATTGGTATATCTACCCTGGCATTGCCTAGTTGTGCCGTGTCACCTACCCTATCGCGCCTTGTATGAGTTTCTATTTGTGTCGTACCTATGGAGTATCCTCTGGTAGCCTCCCGATCAGGAGGTATTACGGTACTGTATAGACTATTGGCATTTTACGTGTTAAGGTGGAAAATGTAAAGCCTTAACGCTATTTAAAAGTAAGTTTATTTTACAAATAGACACTATTATAATAGTGCAATATACTACATAGTCAATAGTTTAACGGATCCTTAGGAGATGTAAATCCCGAGCATCTCTTGAGTTACTGCACTCATATTTATTTCTGTTAATTTAACTCACATAAGATCTTTTAGTTCTGACTCGAGTGTTTTGTCTTTTCAAATTTGCTCCGGTCAGTCCGAGCGTTTCAGGATTTGAAGTTTTAGCTCTGGAGGACGAAGACGAAGATTTGTATTACTATTATCTACTATTATTCCACTACACTATTTAATTCCGCTACATTGATATTTATTGGTATGTGAACTCTGATATTTATTGTATAAAGAAGAATCAATTGTTTGTAAATAGTTTTATTTACTGTATATTGATTATTATATTTTATCCTTCCGCTGTGAGATTCTGTTTTATTTTATTTCTTCACTATTTTTCTTATTTACCCCATAACAATCCGCCCTTCCGTATGTTTGAATTGGCACGTGTGTCGATTTGAAGCGTGCGAAAAGGCGGGACGTTACAAAAACATTTTCTATTCAACCAAATCTCAATTTTAATATTCGATTATTCTTTCAAACCACTTTGGAAAATACATTTCAAAACCTTCAATCTTCCAAAATTTCCAAACACTTAGTTCAAACCCACTTGAAACATTTCACAAAGCTTCTGGCATTTTAAATCCCCAAATCCTGGGTTGAATCCAGCTTAACCATAATTCCTTTGTACAATTCATACTTATACAAAATTTCATTAGGTTATTAAACCATTTCCAATTTTATAGTCTTTTTTTGATTATATAATAACAACCAAACGCATAACTATAATAATTTTCAGAAAATTATTCTTTTCATATCAAAATATATTTTGGGTAAAATTATTTCATTTACCCGCTTCAAAACCATGCTGTGTCGGTTTATCGTGTTTAAGCATTTAGAAACTCCTATCGATTTACTAGCATTCCATTACTTGACCAGAATTTATATGCCACTCAACAGATAAATTAACACAATATAAAACATTTTATATTCACTAACAAATACGCGCTCACATCTATTAATACGTTCAAACTCATTCTAGATTACTACTGACTCTATCTCTAATGAGTAATTCTCTCCAGAGCCAAGGTTCTTACTTAACCTTCAGCTCTGATACCAAGTGTAGCGACCCACAGTTCCGTACACTTTGAGTTGATAATAATTCACTCTTGTTCAACCTAAACTGTATGAAAGAGCGAATAACTAGAGTAAAGAAGAAGAGAGATATAGAAGAAAATAGAACGATAAAACACAGAATCTCACAATCGCAACGGAACAAAATATAAAATATAACAATATATTTTTACATAAGAATCTGTAACTGTTTTATACTTACAATCTTCAGAGTACAACAATCAATACATCAAACCGGACAATTATATAACTTGTCCTTACACAGCGGAATATAAGCCAAGTACGGAGATACGTCTCTGTCATCTAGCTTGTCTCTTGAGCTTCATAGCATATGAATCTGTTATACTCGGTCTAACTTGAGCATTATAATAAAATAATACTTGAGTCAGTCTAGAAAACCACTGTGAGCAAACACACTCAATTTTAATTATTGGAGTTATCAAAATCCTTTGAAAAACAAAGGTATCTCATAAGACCGCGTCACACATAAACACGACGGGTTTTTCCCTCTAATCAAAACAATTTTTATCAAATTCATCTGATATTATAATAGTGTCTAAGTACAAATACTTATTCAAATAGCCGAAATTGTTACATTAATTAAATTCCATCATTCTAGGCTCTACAAAAAAAACCGTGAGCTTGTATTGGAGAATGGATTCCATAAAAATGATTGAGCCACTGTGGTACCTCCCATCACGGTACACATCTAGAAAATTGTACCTAGGACCTCGCCGGGATCCACTACTACACAAGAGCGGCCGACCCCTAACCTAGATAGACCGAATAAGTTATCACTTCGGGTGTTCCCACCCTTACCATCGAGCGCTCCTTCTTTCATGCACAACCATATCAATAATAAATAGGTTTCCAAGGACATCTAGATAGAATAACATACCCTAATTGGATGCGAGCCACTTAGCCTTGCCGCATTTCCCATGTTTTAGTCATTCCCGGTTGATGAGGCTCAAGGCTAAGCGTTACTGTTCAAGAAACAATTTTACTTAGAATGCGCATCATCGTCCAATGACGATGATCTGATAGCATTCGTCCATACAAGTTGCCTTGGGTCTGGACAAACCGAATCATCATCTTCATCATCTTGACGTTATTTATTCGTAAGGTTCAAACTGGATCGAAGTGATTTTTGGATAATTAAATCTGATCCTGGTCTCTTCGAAATGATCAACGAATTTGGCCATTAATTGACAGTTGGTTATTTAACTATCAAATAACATCCAAAAGCAAACTCTAGGCCTTATTTTATAAATCTCCAAAATATTTACTCCAAAACATCTTCACCGAGATATATATTCTTTCAATATTTCTATATTTGAAAACAATTTCAACACTTGTATCCATAACAGGATATTTTACCATTTTCAATACTTAGAAATGTTTCCAACTTCCATTTTTGTAACACTTAGAAAATATGTCTATTCCAAATCATTTTCCTCTAAAAATATTTTCAAAACCTTCCTTTCAATACTTAAGAAAATATTTACACGTATAATTTCCAAAATCATCTTAATATTTAACTTGGAAGTTATTCATAGCTTATCCCATAAGTCCCCAGATTTTTTAATAAATCCTTCCTACGATTCCAAAACCAATTATACTTATTTATAATCCCAACCAACCATTTATAACTTCTTTAAATTAATTCACATTCTTCCCGAAGTTATCACGTCTAGGCATTGGAAATTTTCTTAAGTCTCTCGCATTCCATTTATAAGATTTCTCTTATGAAATCTCATCCTTAAATTAAAACCTGTTTACACATCTCGAGAAAATTTTGTAAATAATTTTTTCAATCATTTCAAACTATATATATATATATATAAATATATTCATAGAGAATTTTTAAAGTATAGTAATTTATTTTTATTTCTAAAATAAGTCTTAAGTTATCATTTAAAATATTAAATGCTTCTAATAAACCTTCAACAACTCATTTAAAATAAAACAAATCAATTTACAAAGCTGTTATAAAAATTAAAATTTTATTTCAATAAATATTAAATATTTGAAAATTCATTTTCTGAAGTATTCCAATACTAACTAGCTAAAATTTCATAGTTTAAATAATGAATTTTTTCCTTTGAAAAACGAACTTAACTTCTAAAAATATAAATATATTTTAAAATCTCAATATCCAATTAAATTTATAACTTCCTCTCGATTTCACAACATATCAATTCATTGTCCATTTCCTAACCTTCTCATTTCAAAAATAGAATCTAGTATTTTTCTCAACCTTGTTTCCATATTCTAATATAAATTCACCCTATGAATTTATATTCCCAATTATCATCTGATATCGAATTCCTTTATTTATAAACATCGTTTATAAATTTTTATAACCCCTTTTGTTTTAACTGTTTATAAAACAAATCTTATTTATAAAATTCCATTACATAAATTCATTTCTTATAAATTCCATTTATACTTCTAATCTATTTTTAATATTGACTTTAACTCCTTTTCATATTTCACAATACCATTTACAAACTCCTTTATATAATTAAATTTTAAAGTCTCTATTTAAACCCATTTACCAATAGTTACATACAATCCAAAATCTATATATATATATATTATTCCTAATTCAATTTTCTTAAAAATAATCCAATTTCCAATATAAATTTTTTTATATCAAAAATCTCCTTTTAAATTCCTTTAAGCTAAAAATAATAATTTAAGGTATTTAAAATGCCAAATTTTAAGGCCCATGCTACCATAGCATCAAAAAATTCAAATCATAGTAATAATATATAACAAATTATTCACACAAATCATATATCATTATATATGAAAAATAAATCAACATTTTTGAGGAATCCAATTAGATCGCTCTAGCATGTTTTCCCGCATCCGCAGATGTTAGTCAACAATAAAAATACCAATCCCACTTCGAGGGGGATATCGCGATATATAGGGTCATCCGCTATTATGCGGGGCGCACAGGGTCTCATTCGCTATAATATGCGGGAATATCACTCCAAATACTAATATATATATACCGCTATATATATTTAACGTTCAACAGATAAATTATTATAAAATCATCCAACAACCAATTATTTAAATTCATCATTTTTAAATTATTCTAACAATCCAAATCAGTGAGATTTTACTCACCTTGATTTATATTGCAACCCATTCCAATTTTTAAATTAAATTGAACTACGTTCAATTTAATATAAATTCTTGGTTGATGCCAAAAATCGCCAAATCAATTCCTATGCATAGATTTCGTCCAAACGAGTGCAACATCATGAATGGTGCTTGATTTTGACCTCATACGCAAAAGATATCAAATTATTAAGTTGTCGATTATTTTAATTTATAACATAACTAATTAATCATATCACTAATTTTAATTACCTTCTAACAGGAATCCTTCATCCACCATGTTCACACGAGCAAACCTGGCTGCCCACTGTACTTGAGATTCCTATGCAGAATGCGTTCATAGCAGCTCCATATATTGCAGCTACTTCCAATGCTATGCCGAAGGTCGCCGACCTCCTCCATGCTCGCAACTTCGAATTTGACCAACCAGAGTTTCCTTGCGCGCCCATGCTAGTGTCCACCTCTACCAAGCTATCACATCCGTCTCCAATCGCAACCAATCCCTAGACCCTAATACGCAACTTGGCTTCCTGCCCCTCGATAATTGCATGAGTCAGTAGCCCTCGCCATCGCCTCGATCCACCCGCTTGCGCGCCCATCAGATTTCGATCGAGATTTTTTTATAAAAACGAAGTGAATTTTGTTTCTCTTTTCTTTTTTTTCATCTTCGTGAATTGAAATCTGAGAAACAAGGAGTAAGAATACATGTTTTAAAAGAAAAAGAGGGGAGGGTCACATGTTTCAGAAGGGAAAAGACACGATTAACGTGAATAGACGGCTATGATTTGCCCTTGATTTGATTACGTAGAACTTATTTTATTTCAAATATCTCACAACACATACCATGAAATCTCGACCTCCTATTGAGGCATGCCTTTAGGCATTTATAATGTTATACCCCTATTTGAACACAATGGAAAAGGTTTCGAGTCCTAACTCAACCATATCGAAAAGATAGTTTTTTGAACCCAATTAGTAATATTGAATTTCGATAAATTCTCAACGTGTTTATATCCCGTACGACCAAATGATAACTCCAAACGCTACAAAATTTGCATCAGACAATAATACATTATTATAGATCCAATGGAACTGGTTTCATCGAATTCCGAGACTGTGCCCCAAAAAGCTATTTAACGCGTCGATTAAATCGACAATTTACAAAAATTCACGAAATCGCTCAAAAATATCAGTTTTGAAACTTTCCAACTCGATTATAGCTCTAAATAAAATATTTTGAACCATTTAAAAATTCAAAATCAATCGTCGAAAAATCTAAGTCGTTACAGTATAAGTATATAACTTATAAATTTTAAATAGTATAGAAAAGAAATAAGTTTGTAATTTATATATTTGAATAGGAAAATCAACCAAATTTAAAATGATTAAATATTGGTTAAGCAAACAAAGTAAAATTTTGAATATGAGATATGAAATAAAATAATTGGCTTAGCATTGTTAAATTATATGGAGTTAGTGAAATTAAGCAAACAAAATGAAGTCTAACTCAAGAAGCTTAAATAAAATGAAATGTATTTGAAATAATTGGATAAAATGAAAGTTTGAATGAATAAATTATATAACCTATATATTTGAGAATTAATAAGCTAAAACGAATTTAAAGTTGTTGAACGGGAATGACAAGAAAATTTAACTTAAATAAAATTAAAATAAAATGAATAGTAGATTAAAATGAAACGATGTTTAACTTAATATTAAACAAATTGAATTAGATATTAAGTGAAACTAGATAAATTATTAAAGTGGATTGATTTCATTTAAACTATAAAATGAATTAAAAATGAATACGAACTAGAATTTTAAAATGAAATGTAATTTAATTGTGTAAGAAATTGAGTAAAAAAATAAACGAGTGTTAGAAAATTTATATGGTTAATTGCATTTAGTTTAAACTAGATATAAATAAATAAACTGTAAGTGGAGTATTTTAAATAAAATTTGAATGTAAACTAGTATAATATAGAATAAGTTATTAGAATAAATGTTAGATTGAAGTAAACTTAAGAGAAGTTGAATGAATTGATTGTGAAATTTTTGTTAATATGAATTGAGTTATAAAATAAAATTTTACTTTGGTAAATTTATAATATGAATCTGAATATATGAATTTAACAGATGAATTAATAATAACTTAAGATATGAAGTAATAAAAATAAACGTGAGTTGCGTTGTATAAAATATTTATAATGAGTTTAGATGGTTTATAAATGATGTTAGTATAAAAAAAGGGAGAGAGAATAAACTAAGTGGAAACAAAATTTAACTTAAGCAATAGTGGAATAATTTTATAAATCATTCACCAATTAATTTATATGAAATAGGTTGAACAAGAAGTGAAACAACTGGAATTTAACAAATTGAATTGAATAAAATTGAATATAATGAATTTGTAACGAATGTTCATAAATTGAAAGAAATCAAGGGAGTTCAAACTAATTAAATGTGGATGAAACAAATGTAAATAATTGAAACAAATTGATGGAATGTAAATACATTAAATTGTAATCAATCAAATGTGAATGCAATGGACATTGGTTGATTGAATTAAAATGGATTAAAACCAAATTAGTTGAATGTCAATCAATTAAAAGCGAATGAATTGAATATAAATCTATTGTATGATTAACGAAATGAATATTAATAAGTGAATTTGAATCAAGTTAAAATAAATGGTATGTGGTATGGAATTAAATTACTTAAGCATAACTAATTATATGAATTATTGATATGAATTAACGAAAGAAAAAAAATGAATGTTACTATAAATGAGTGTAAATTTATTAATGTTGATAAGTGCATGAAAATCAATTGGAAGTAAATAAATTGAATGAAAAATCAATTGAACGTGAATCTAATTGAATAAAGGTTGGTTGAATGCAGATAAATTGAAATGAATCAATTAAAATGTTAATGAAATGAATGTTAATCAGACATCAAGGGTATAAATTGAAAACTAACATTTGATAACGTAAATTCGCATGGTTATGAATTGATTGGATTAATTGGACGGATATTGATGGCTGGATGGTTTCTTTTGTTGCAAACCATTGTTATTATTGTTTTGATTGCATATGATTGTTGCATGTTGCGTATTTGTGCTTGTATTTATTGTTTGAATTCAAAATCCATGTTATATGGTTATATTAGTCTTATACATGCTTCTATATCATTGTATGTTAACTAATATTGTAAATTTGAGTTGAGGAAGGTCCATACGATGACCATTTAGGCGTGTACATGAATTTCTACATGCTTTTCTTGATTAATACGAGCGAACTTGTTCGTATTATTAAAAATAAGGTACGTATCTCGGATTACATACCGCGATTTTATATTTTTAACCTTCGGGATGCCTCATCATTGAGACGAGATGTGTATTTGATATATATTGGTTATATTTGTGTTACATTTTGAATACTAATTTTTTTTCGATCGAGCCGCGCAAAGGAGACTCTGTCAAAAAATTTCGTAAATCCGGGTGTTAGAAATTTTTGAAGTTTTGAATTTTTTTATAACTTATTTTTATATATAACTTATACTTCCCGTAAACCATTATCGGAGTGGCGTAGTAGAAGCATAGTAATAGTTTCACAAATAAGATGGTTATGTTTTATAAATTAATTATTTCGAGAAAATATATCAAGCGTTAAATTCCGTATTTAACGCCTTTTCGAGGACGGAAAGTTTTGAGTGGGAGAGTATGTAACGACCCGTATCTTTTGGCTATTTTAAATTATTAAATTTAATATTATTAAAAAAAGGTATCAGAAATTGACTTAAATTCTCTTTAAATATGAATGAACATTATTAACTTTTAAAATGGAGTTTAAAGTGATTAAATTAATTTCTGGGAATTACTTGTTTTAACCGACGAGTAAAATAGCCATTATGGCCACTGTCTCGGATTTCGACGAAACCAGTTTCATCAGATCCGTAATAGTGAATTATTGTAGGATTCAAGTTTCGTATCGATCAGACTTGTCATTTGGCCATGCGAGTTCGAAACGCGTAGAAATATATTTTGGAGTTAAATTAAAATTAATTGACTTTTGAAAAGCTATCTTCTAATGACCCATTATTTCGAACCATTCGAATCGGCAATAATCCATACATGTTAGACTTGAATTGCTCAAAACAACAGATTGTTAATATATATATTTCGCAATAACATAGCATATACAATAAATAAATCATTCATAGAATCACAGACACAGAGTTTTAAAACAATATGCAGCAGAATAAATAAATAGTAGTTCATGAAGCTACTATAGAAATAACATAGTCCAAGATATAATACATCAGAAATCCAAATACATAGTAGTCTCTAACACAAAAGCAAATGACAAGTCTGAAACGTACAACTAAAAATAACAAAAATAAACTGAAAGCTGGAATAGATAAGATAGATCTTCCAAGTGAACTCCAAGCTCCAAAAGATGAGTTTCAAAAGTTGTTACACTCAGGCTGACCCGATCGTAAAGCAAAACACAAAACACTCAAGTCGGGATTTAACATTCTTACGCAAGTGAATCAAACTCAAGTGAAATGCAATATAACTTAAAGGATTTTGGGATCCCATCCTTTAAGGATTCGATAAACTATCTATATATATAGTACAATATGCTACATATATAATGTCTACAATAAAGTAAAATATCAATATAGCATTAAAGCGTTACCCATATCCCCTTGACACATTTTATATAATGTCGTAGTCGATACAGTACTGTAAACTCCACCCGTAAGTGAGCTATCAGGGAGAACTCCATAGGCATGACACAAACCAAACTCGTAGAAGGTGCGCTAGGCAAGTGACAAGGCACGCGAGGCAATGCTTTCTATCATTTTACGGATCCGGACTGGTAGTAACGCATAGCAGCTACTACTGCACACCTTGAGAACACTCCTAAATCAACGGTGTTCACACCAAAATCAAATCAAGCAATTGATATGATTTCAAAGAAATGTGCCCGATCGAAGGTGCGACCTCAATTGTAACATCCTACCTTTTCGCACGCTTTAAATCGACACACGTGCCAATTCAAACCATACGGAAGGGCGGATTATTATGGGGTAAATAAGAAAAAGAAGGAAGAAATAAAACAAAACAGAATCTTGCAGCGGAATGATAAAATATAATAATCAAATATACAGTTCGTGAAATTGCTTTACAAAAATATTCGATTTTCTTTACTTATACAATACAATATCAGAGTACACATTCCAGAAAAAAAATAATTAATGCAGCGGAACTAAATGGTGTGGTGGAATAATATAGTAGATAATAGTATTACAAATCTTCGTCTTCGTCCTCCATAATAAAATCTTCAAATCCTGAAAATATAGAATTTTGTCTGTCATTGAGGGAAAGGAGGAATAGAATGAATTGCGTACAGACAAATGAGAATTAGGGAGGCTAGGGTTTGTAGAAGGATATTTATAGAGAAAGTTGAAATAGAATAAATGGATCGGGTTGAATACGCGCTAACGACAAAGTGGCCCAAAAAGCCCGTTCTGACCCCGGAACGAAATTGGGTAAACTCATATATCAAAATAGGTGTTTTAAAATATTTTAAACGCAATGGAAAAGGTTTCAGGTTCAAATTGCATCGTATGAAAAAGTTATGCTAAAAACAATATTTTCAAATCGATTTCAATTTCATTGATTTCTGGGCGTTCCGAGTCCGTACGATCAAACGACAAGTCCGATCGCTACGAAACTTGAAACCCTACAAAAATTCACTGTTACGGATCCGATGAAACTTGTTTCGTCGAAATCCGAGTTAGTGGCCAAAATGGCTATTTTTATATTATTAAATAAATAAATAAAATTAATTCATTAAATAAAACTTTCAATTTCAATCTTATAAATCGACAACTCTCATCATTTCTAATTCCTTAAACATTTACACTAATTTAAACAAATTTCTGTCGATTTAAAATCTATAAATTCTTCAATTTCATTAAATTCAACCATTATACGTTTAATTTCAAAAAATTAAATTTTATTTACTCCCTCTTATTACTCCATAAATTTCATCTTATGGTATAATTATCATGATTTACATCCTAGTGCTTTAAAATTTCCAAATTCATCTAATTTCAACTAATGTATTAATTAATCTCATTAATATACATTAAAGTTCAATTAATTCCTTGATTTCCCTTTTAATTATTAACCCAAATAAACAGGTAACTTATAATAAATTCGTTGACCAATTAATTAGGTAATATTCAAATAATTGTTATCTAAACCTTTAATTACACATAGGAATTCATACAAACAAATGTTACAATTCTTGTATGGTATTGATTTTATTCAAATTATTACGTATTACTTCCTTAGTTAATAACTTTTGAGTTGATTCCCCGATTCCCAAATTTATATTAATGTAACATTTCCTTTAGATTTATTACAATGATTTCCAATTCAATTGAATGAATTAAATATATATGTATAACTCATAACAATTTGTGGTCACAACTCTTAATCACCTTTTATAAGTTTATTATTTCCACTCCAGTATCGTCATTTATTATATATATAAATTAATTAATTCAATATTTAAGTTCGTTTTTCTATATTAAATCTATTACCATGTATACATTTACTCTATTACAACAAACTGGAATTCCATTCAATTACTATAAACAATCATTTCCCTATTCACACTTTATTATTAACCCACAATCATTGCATTTATTATCTTATATTGATTTTATCCAATTAACACATATTCCTTTAAATCCACACTAACGAAATATTCAATTCCGTTGATTTGCATTAACTTCATTACATAAATCTACATTCAATTACTACCTTAAAATAAGTTTACGTTTCTATAAATTTCAATTCACACTTCTGTTATTTATATTACAATCATTAAAATAACGTTTATCATCAACACAACCATTATGAATACTTATCAACCTGCGTCATCCTTATTTCATTAATTTATGTTTTATCCCATTATAAATTAATGCGTCCATTAATTAATTCTTATTTACATCCACTTCCGTATATACATTTTGTAACCAAGTTATAACATTTACATTTATTTTTTCTTATTTTAATTAATTGCCAAAATTTCTATTTACACTCAATTATAACTTTGCAATCTAAACAAATCCATAAATTATCAATTGCCTAATATATACATTAATTTCTATTAAAGGTTCTCCATAAATTTATTTACTTGGTTTCAAACTTTTTATTCATTAATTACTGCCCTATAAATAAACTTATGTTTCTATTAAATTTACATTATTTCCAATTAATTGCAATATAAATTTTAAATTGTAAACTTTAATTTCAACCTTTTTATTTATTAAAGTTATAAAATTTTATCTTAAATATAAATTAATTTAACCTTCTAAAAATATTATATATATTAAATAAAAATTAATTTTATACAATAAAATAAATTAAACTTTTTATTTATCTCTTTAAAATCTTATTTTTATGTATTTTAGAAAATAACTACAGGTAAAATTTTATAAATTACTTTTAAATTAAACTCATAATTTTATATTTTAAAAATCAACATTTTAAGCTTATAAATTTTTCAATAATAAAATAGAATACTTATTATATTTCAAAATCAAGCTCCTATATTTCCTTTCAAATTTTTGGAAATCATTTTACAAAAATAGACCAACGGTGTCCGTATATAATTTTCTATCATATGATCAAGTGGTACGAATATTTGTTATTTTAATCTGTAATAGTTTAAATTTACACGTTTATATTATTAAACTCGCAATCCCAAAATTTCAATAACAAATGAAAATTGCTTGAGTTTATCATTTCAACCCATAACAAATTTTCTCCTATTCCAAAGTCTGTTCCGGTATGTATCATTTCAACCCATAGTGATTTCTACAACTAAGGGAACTTGCAGAGTGGGACAATAACATAATAATTACTAGCATACATTATCAATAATAATAACAATTATATAAAATAGTCATTTAACATATAACGATGTCAATTTTCATAAGTAATCAATTTAAATGACGACTTATCATATTTAACAGTTAATAGCTAGCGATTCAGTTTTAACGATACATTTAAATTGTCATTACCTATAAAATCAATTTAATGAGCATAAGAATATTAATCGTGAGTGATTGCTCACCTTTCCTGGCTTGAGAATGATGGAACTGAAAAGCAACCGATACGGATACTGACACAGACACGGTACGACAAGTCATTAGCTGTGACAAACATGAAAGCGGATTTTTAGCATGAAAATTAAATAAAACTAATATATATATATATATATATATGAGTGATATATATATATACACACATTTTTTTCAAGTATTGAAAGAATAAAATATATATTTGTGAGATACCTCCTTCAGCCTATAATTATCAATGTAACAGGCAACATACCATTACAACCAATAGGATGGTGTGCACAAACACACACACACAGATATATATATATATATATACATATATATATATATGTCATTGTATACACCTTCGGCCAAAATATATCATCATATATTACTTCTGCGAACAATTATAAACACACAGATTGCCGACCAAAGTATATACATATATATACAATGCATACATTATAGAAATAATCCTAGATTGAAACAATAACAATACTGCCAACCCAAATATACATATGCAACGTGTATGTAAATCATATACAGGTAATATATGTCTCAAAGTATATGTTCCACATATGGTAGTATATATGAACGGTAGCCAGAGTATATGTATCAATATGCAACTTTCTGCCTATATATATATATATATATATATATATATATATATATATATATATATATAAAACTTGCATCTATATGTTTGTTTCATAAAAATAGACATGGTAAGGATTCGGATTTCCACAGCGAAGAGAATCAGCCAGATAGTCGGGATTGGCTACCTGTAGTGGTGGTGGTGATGTTGCTTGGAGGTGTGCTTGGGTCGGTCGACGGCTGCTTCTGGTTTGGGGAAGTGTTTAGGAAGGTTGTGAGCTGTGGGAAGAGATGGCGGAGGCGGCGAGTGCTCGAATGACGTGGCTGCGGGCAATGGAGCGGAGGGGGTCGCTGAGAGGGGTAGGCAGTTGTGGTGGGTGGCAAGTTTAGTTGTCAGTGGTATGCGTCGGAGCAAATGGGGTCGAAGAGTGGAAGGCATGTCAGGGAAGTTTGGGACTTGGGGTTTGACTCTAGCTTGGTAGGGGTGGCTTCGGGTCAGTCGAGGCTCGGCGTGGGTGCTTGTTGTTTGTGGTGGCACGGGTTGCTGGTTGGGGTGGTGGACGGGGCACGATGAGGAAGGCAAGGCATGGGTGACTCGGTGAAGAGAAAAATATGGGTGAGGAGGGACGTCTTCTCAAGAAGAAGAAAGAAATAATAAAAAATGAGGCGTACCTTTGTGAATGAAAAAGAAAAGTGGAAAAGGCACGTATAATATAGAATAGATGAAATGGCAATGGTCACAAGCTAGAATTAGGTGAAATAATTAAAGCAATTAATTGTTGCTTGGATGCCATGACTGAAGTTTGATAAGGCAGAGGAAACAAAAAATCACAAATACGGTACCGATACGACAAATCGTTACGCTGATTTCGCTGCATATCGGATGTCAAAATATAGGAATGAATATACCATGGACTTCGGCACAATGAGATGGACAGAATGGTATACAGATATAAGCGATACGACCAAGTTATAAAAACCGATTTTTTGCCGTTGAAAATGCTGCTAAAACGCCGAAAATAAGATAAACGGGGATATAGAAGTCCAAATTGGATGAAATGAATTGCGACGACTTTCTCAGAAGGTGATTTACAATTTTATTAGATAAAAATATTCAGATTTCAAAAGTATTAAATTTTTAACAAATAAACTGATTAAATTTATATTTTAAAATTTCACTAATAAATTGACTTCCATATTTCCCAATAAAATTTCACCACTTAACATATTTAAATACACGCATTTCAAATCTTAAATTTTTATTTCCAAATTTTTATATTTTATTTTTCAAGAAATTTTAGTTAATTACCTTATAAAACAGTTGAAATTCTTGGGTCGTTACACTCTTCCCCACTCAAAACTTTTCGTCGATAAAAAGAACAAGATAGGAGAATAGAAACAAACAAAAAGATAGAATAAATTAAAAGAATAGTTCCTAACTCAAATAATTCAGGATTCGAGGCACGCATGGAATCCTCTGTTTTCCAAGTGCAATCCCGATCATCTATACTCCACTGTACCTTGACTAGACTGATAGATTTCCTTCGGAGATGCTTCTTACCTCTATCGGCAATATGATGTGGCTTCCTCTCGATAGTGAGATTTGGCTCAACATCCAAATTATCTGATAAAGCTGGCTAGACAATCAAAGATGGATCATGGAGATACTTAAGAAGGTGAGATATGTGAAACACGTTGTACACACCCACCAGTTTCTCCGGCAAGTCAACTTTATAAGCCAAAGGACCAACTCTTTCCAGAATGCGGAAGGAACCAATGAACCTGGATCAAGCTTCCCACTCCTATCAAATCGAACCATGTTCTTCAACGACGAGATCTTAAGAAAGACCCGATCCCCCACTAAAAACTCCAAATCCCTTCTACGCCTATCAGTATACTTCTTCTGCCTATCCTAATCAATCCACGTCTTCCTCCTACTCTCCTTAACCTTCTCAAATGCCTACAGAATCATATCAGGCCCAAGAACCAAACGATCACTGAACTCAATCCAACAAGATGGAGATTTGCAGGATCATCCGTAAAGAGCGGCAAATGGATACACCTCGATACTTGCTTGAATTCAAAAGGATGGGATAAACAGATTGATTAAGCTTAAGTTGATTCGAAATCAAAGATAGAGTTAAACCTGATAACTATTATTATAGGTGAATTCAACGAGATGGAGATGATCTTTCCAAGATCCTCCATAGTCAAGAACACAAGCATGAAGAAGATCTTCTAGAATCTTATTCACCCTTTCTGTCTGACCATCAGTCTGAGGACGATAAGCCATACTAAGGCTGAAACGAGTGCCCAAAACTTCTTGAAAAGCTTTCAAAAACTTGATGGTGAAGAGAGGATCACGATCACAAACAATGCTAAAAGAAACACCATGGAGACGGACAATCTCCCTCATATAGATCTCAGCTAAGTTTGAAGCTGTTCGATTCGACTTGACCGAAGTAAAATGGATGGACTAGGTCAATCGATCGACAACTAATAAAATACTCTCATTACCCCTTCTAGTCCTCGTTAATTCATCAATAAAATCTTTATAAAATTTATCCCACTCCCAAATGGGAATCTCAAGGGGTTGCAGCAATCCAACGATCTTTCGGTGATTAGTCTTAACCTGCTGACAAGTAGCACGTCTACTGACAAAGATGGAGATGTCCCACTTCATACCACTCCACCAATACAAAATTTTCATGTTATAAACATCTTCATAACACATGGATGGATGGAGAGCCTAGAATGATGATTCTCCCGAAGAACTTCCTGCCTCAAACCATCAACATTCGGAACACAAATCCACTCATTTATCCTCAAAACTTCATTCTGATCAATCTGTGCCCTAACTCATTCTAATTTTCCTCTTCCCTATCCTGAATATTCTTCTTCATAAGCTTAAGCATCGCATCCTCATCTTGTTTAGCTGTAATTCGATCCATCAAAGATGGTGTAATTATGATCCAACACAACAAGGCTTTCTTCTGACTCAAAGCATCGGCCACAACATAAGCTTTCCCAGTAGTATAGTTGATGTCAAGATCATAAGATGTTAAGAACTCAAGCCATTGAACTTTCCTCTGGTTTAAATCCCTCTGGTTGAAGATATGCCTAAGAGACTGGTGATCGGTGAAAAGCTAAAAATTGGTTCCCAAAAGGTGGCGCCTCCACAACTTCAGAGCAAACAAAACAGCAATCAAATCTAAATCATGGGTGGCATAATTAGCTTCGTGGGGCTTCAACTGACGACTAGCATAAGCTATGACCTTACCATCCTGCATCAACATAGCACCGAAACCTTCTTTGCTAGCATCGGTATACACCAATAATCCTTCACGCTCGTTTGGAATAGTGAGAACAGGAGAAGAGTTAAGATTTTTCTTCAACTCATTAAATGTGGCTTCATACTTCTCATTCCAATTAAACTTGGCATTCTTACGAGTCAAAGCGTTGAGGGGTGCAGTTATGCGGGCAAAATTCTTAATAAATATTCGATAATAACTGGCAATGCCCAGAAAGCTACGAATATCAGTCGGAGTCTTAGGTGTCTCCAAATCCTGGAATTAGGATAAGGTGGATAAGTCCAATAATAGATAAGATAAATGAATTCAAAAGGGTCAAGGTGGATAGACTTACATTAATCGCGACGACCTTAACCGGTTCGACCAAGACTCCATTCTCTGAAACAATATGTACAAGGAATCGGACTTCATCTCTCCAGAAATGACATTTAGAAAATTTGGCTTTCAGTTGGTGACTCCTAAAAGTTTCCAGTACATATCCTAAATGAGATTCATGCTCCTCCTCTGACTTAGAAAAGATAAGAATATCATCAACGAAAACTAAAACAAATTTATTGAAAACATCATGGAAAACACAATTCATAAGATCGACAAAGAAGGCAAGAGCATTGGTTAATCCAAAAAGCATGACTAACCATTCATAAAAACTATTTTTTGTTCGAAAAGCAGTCTTGGGAATGATATCCTCAGCAACATGAAGTTGGTGGAAACCGGTGGCAAGAACAAGCTGAGAGAATACTTTAGCTCCGTAGAGCTGATCAATCATATCATTGATGCGAGGCACCGGATATAGGTTTTTGAGAGTAAGCTTGTTCGGCTCTCTATAATCAAAACACATCCTCAAAGAACCATCAGATTTAGTTACAAAGACCATAGCTGCACCCCATTCAGAAAAACTCTGCCTAATCAAACCTTTGGAGAACAAATCCTCAATCTGTTCTTCAACTCAACTTTCTCTTTGGGTGTCATCCGTCTAAGAGGGAGAACAATAGGTCGAGCACCAGGAATAAGATCAATGCGGAAGTAAATTTCCTGTTTAGAAGGAAGAGAAGTGACTTCACCAAATATATCCGAAAAGAGTTGGACAACAAGGGTGGAATCAAGATCACTAGGCTGAGCATCAAGAGAAAAGATAAAGCTACCTATAAAATCCTGAGGCATTCGACATTCAATTATAAGAGAATTGTCATGGTCGTCTATTAGAGAAATGGTTCACGCATTGCAAGAAATGACAGCATCATATCGTTTCAACCAATCACCTTCGAGTAAAATATTGAATGCATCGAAACCCAAAACATAGAAATCTCCGATGAATCGATGTTTCTTGTAAAGGAGTTTCACCCCTTTACAAATCATACTAAGATTGGTGGGACCGCCGATGTGATTAATCACTCATATTGATAAATTCGCCAATTGAGGTTGCAAAATATGCTCGGATTTATTACAAACATCAATAGATATAAAAATATGGGACGCATTAGTGTCAAATAAAATATAAACAGGATAGTCATGCAAAGAAGTAGAACTCAAAAGAGTACCTTGGTTATCACTGGTAGGAGGAGGTGAAGGAGTGGAAGAAATCATGACAAAGACTCAAGATGTCTTGCCTCTTTGCTAGGTGGGACAGTTATTCTTGAAATGACCAGGCTATAGACAAAGGTTGTAAAGATGTTTCTAGTGGCCTGAGGTGGATGGATAGCGGCACCGGTAGGAGATGGACAACTGTTGGCATAGTGACCCTTCTGGTCGCACTTGAAACAAGTGATGGTACAAAGGTCAAGAGATCGCTTCTGAGGAACCAATCTAATACCATGAGCATTCTGTCAACCCTTCTTATGCTGAAAGAAATTGGACTTCCTCTTCTTCAAACCACTGGAAGTACCCTAAGGTGCTGAAACTGCCTGCTTACCCTTGGAAGTAGGATTCTCGAATCTAGTGGCCATATCCATCAGAGAAGTAAAGGTGCCATGAACATGACTAATCAAGCAGTCATAATACTCTGAACGAGCACCGCGAATAAACTTCTCATTCTTTTTGAGTGGGGTGTCAATGAACCTGGGACCAAACTTGGAAAGCTCATTGAACTTCCTCTCATACTCAGAAAAAGTCATGTCCCCTGCTCAAGATCCATGAATGCCCTATGCAATTGAGATTTCCCGGCTTCGAGCATCCATTTTGCCACAAAAGTATCCCTAAAAAGAAAGGATCCAAGATATGACAAAGATAATGGAGATAAATTTTAAAGAAATAGATTCAATAGAAATAAGCTAGGAAAGACAACTAAGAATCTCACCTAAACTGCTACCAATTGATATTAGCCTCAACAGTCTGAGTGGTAACAGATTCCCACCAATCTTGGGTGGACTCCTGTAGCGGCCAAGTAGTTAAATGATGCATCTGAGCATTAGTGATCTCAAGTCCAGTGAAAACCCTCTCAAGACTCTTCAGCCATTGCTGAGACTCAATAATACTCTCTGCTCCAGTGAACTTAGTGCCTCCAAGCTGAGTGTACTCATTACCAATCTGAGTGAACCTAACAGGCTGAACAGGAACAGCGGGTGGTACAGGGGCAACTGGTGGTCCAAGAGCATTTCCACGACCTCTACCACGGACATTCCTACAATTACTCATCTGGAAAGATAAGAATAGACTTTAGAACAATGAAAAAGTTCCAAAATTCGAAAGAAACCCTAATCAAAGGAAATTTTTAACTAAGAATCTCAAGTACGAACGAATATGATTCTGAAATTAATTCAACTCATTTTAGGATATTACTACCCTATCTCTAATGAGTTTTCACTCCATATGTTAAGTTAGCTAAGACCGGAGCTCTGATTGCAACTGTAACGACTAGCTATTTCGAACCATTCAAATCGACAATAATCCACAGATGTCAGCCTTGAATTGCTCAAAACAGCAGATTATTAATATATATATTTAGCAATAACTTAGCATATACAGTAAATAAATCAATCATAGAATCATAGACATGGTGTTTTACAATAAATAGCAACGGAATAAATAAATAGTAATTCATGAAGCTACTACAAAAATGACATAGTCCAAGATAGAAAACATCGGAAATCCAAATACATAGAAGTCTCTAACACAAAAGAAAATGACAAGTCTGAAACATACAACTGAAAATAAATGAAATAAGCTGAAAGATGAAATAGATATGATACATCTTCCAGTGAACTCCAAGCACCAAAAGATGAGTTTCAAAAGCTGTGACACTTTGGCTGACCTGAGCCTAAAGCAAAATACAAAACACTCGAGTCAGGATTTAACATATTTATGCAAATAAGTCAAACTCAATTGAAATGCAGTATAACTTAAAGGATGTTGGAATCAATCCTTTAAGGATCCGATAAACTATCTACATACATAGTACAATAAGCTACATATATAATGTCTACAGTAAAGGCAAAATATCAATATAGCATTAAGGCGTTATGCATATTCCCCTTAACACAATTTATATAATGTCATAGTCTATAAAGTACTGTAAACTCCACCTGTAGGTGCACTATCAGGGAGCGCTCCATAAGTGCGACATAAACCAAACTCGTTGAAGGCACGATGAGGCATGTGATAATGCATGCGAGGTAATGCCCATGGTAGGATTCTACCATTTTGCGGATTCGGACTAGTGATAATGCATAGCAGCTACTACCGCTACCTTGAGACACACTCCTAAATCAAAGGTGTGCACACCATAATCAAATCACAAAAAGCAATAGATATGGTTTTGAAGAAATGTGCCCGATCGAAGGTGCGACCTCACTTGGTCCGGCATGGCTCTTGTTTTAACCATATCAAGCCGACTCACGGGAGTCGGAGTTACGTAAATACCTCATACAGAATCGTTCACCAAACCACCCTACTTCATTTTGGAATCCCCACCATGTACACAGTTGTTAAAGTGGTTTTCGGTAATGGCAAAGAGTATGACAATATCTGATCCCGCTCTCTTTAACAACGAAACGCTTATTTCACACCTTATAAAAGTTCTTTATAAATATTTAAATAAAATCTCAAATACAATTTAAATCAAACAGATATTCAATTTTAGTTCTATTTAAATTTTAAATTATTCATTTAATCACCTTTTATTAGAACAAGTTATAAATCATTTCCAAAAATCCTTAAATCCTGAATGAATCTTTATTTGAATTCGATTAATAACCTATTTAAGTTACCAGTAAAATTCCATTATACCTTTCCAACCTTATTATTTATTAAAGTTATAAAAATCTATTTTAAATATAAATTAAATAAACCTTTTCAAAATATTATATAAATTAAATAAAAATTAATTTTATACACATTTTAAAATAAATTAAACTTTTTATTTATCTCTTTAAATTTTTATTTTTATATATTTCAAAAAATAAACTATAGGTAAAATTTTATAAATTACTTTGAAATTAAGCTCATAATTTTTATATTTCCAAAATTAACATATAAGGTTATAAATTTTTCAATAATAAAATAGAATACTTATTATATTTCACAATCAAACTCCTACAGTTCCTTTTACAAAAATAGACCAACGGTGTCCGTATATAATTTTCTATCCTATGGCCAAGTGGTACAGATATTTTTTTATTTCAATCCGTAATTGTTTAAATTTACAGGTTTATATTATTAAACTCGCAATCCTAAAATTTCAATAACAATTAAAAATCGCTTGGGTCTATCATTTCAACCGATAACATATTTTCTCCTATTCTGTTCAGGTATGTATCATTTTCAACCCATAGTGATTTCTACAACTAAAGGAACTTGCAGAGTGAGAACAATGACATAACAATTACTGGCACATATAGCTAATAATAATATCAATTATATAAAATAATCAATTAACATATAACAGTGTCAATTTACATAAGTTATCAATTTAAATGATGACCTATCATGTTTAAAAGTTAATAGCTAGCGATTCGGTTTTAATAGTACATTTAAATTGTCATTCCCTATAAAAATCAATTTAATGAGCATAAGAATATTAATCGTAAGTGATTGCTCACCTTTCGTGGCTTAAGAACAATGGAATTGAAAAGCAACTGATACGAATACTAACATAGACACGACACAACAAGTCAATTAGCTATGACAAACACGAAAGCTGATTTTTAGCATGAAATTTAAATAAAAAAACATATATATATATATCAATGATATATATATACATTTTCAAGTATTGAAGGAATAATATATATATATATATATATATATATATATTGGTGAGATACCACATTCAGCCCATAATTATCAATGTAATAGGCAGTATAACATCACAAGCAATAGGATGGTGTGCACAAACACACACACACACACACACACACACACACACACACACATATATATATATATATGTGTATATATATATATATCATTGTATAAACCTTCGGCCAAAATATACCATCACAAGCAGTAGGGTGGAAGGCGTTTCAAGGAAGTTGTAGACTAGGGGTCAGACTCGGGATTGGTAAGGGGTGGCTTTGGGTCAGTCGAAGCTCGACGTCGGTGGTGGTTATTCATGGGGGCGCTGGGTATGGGTTGGGGTGGTGGATGGGGCGGCATGAAGTACGGAAAGGCGTGGGCAGCTCGGTGAAGAGAAAAATGTGGGTGAGGAGGGACGTTTTTTCAGGAAGAAGAAAAGAATGAAAAAAATGAGACGTGCCTTTGTGAATGAACATCAAAGTGGATAACGCACGTATAATATAGAATAGATGAAATGGAAATGGTCACAAGCTTGAATCAGGTGAAACAATTAAAGCAATTAATTTTTGCTTGGATGCCACAGCTGAAATTTGAAAAGGCAAAGGAAATAAAAAGTCAAAAATACGATACCTATACGACAAACTGTTACGCCAATTTCACTGCGTATCGAACGTCAAAATACAAAAATGAATATACCGTAGAGATCAACATGATGAGACAGACAGAATGATACATAGATATAAGCGATATGACCGAGTTTTAAAAACTCTATTTTTTTCTACTGAAAATGCTGCTAAAATGTCGAAAATAAGTAAACGGGGATATAGAAGTCCAAATTGGATGAAACGAATTACAACGTCTTTCTCAGAAAGTGATTCAAATTTTTATTATATAAAAATTAAGATTTAGAAAATATTAAATTTTCAACAAATAAACGGATTAAATTTATATTTTAAAATTTCTCAAATAAACTGACTTCCATATTTTCCAATAAAATTCACCACTTATCATATTTAAATAGACGCATTTCAAATCTCAAATTTTTATATTTTATGTTTCAAGAAATTTTAGTTAATTACGTTATAAAATGGTTGAATTTCTCGGGTCGTTACATATCTTCTGCATATGAACGAATTAGGCCTCTAGACTATTCTCATTGTGTTCGAAATGGGGGCTTACCATTATAAACGCCAAGTGGCATGCTTCGTTTGGAGTTCAAGAATTTTGGATGTTAAATGTGAGATATTTTCGAATAAAATAATAATATTATTTCTTTTCCATTTAAATATCTCGTACATCACGATATCTCTTTTCCCCATTTATTTTTTTCTAATCGCGGTTCTAATCATAAAAAAGAGGCTGATCAAATAAAATAAAATAAACCTAATCCATGAAGGGAATTTTATCATGCGATGGAAACGCTAGTGGAAGGACGCGACTGTGAGGGTTTCGACGAACTCGAGATTTGGACGATCATCGTAGGACGGTGCTATGGTATGCGACGCATTTGGGCTAGGCTGGGCGATGGAGGCATTCTACGGTGGGGGTTGCATAGGTAGCAGGCTGAGGCGTACGTGCGGCTGGTGGAAGCCGGAGCTTCGGCGATGCTCGGTGGTTGGCGACATGCGATTTGGGGCAAGGCGTGCGTGATGTAGTTGCGACCTAGGTTGAGATACGACATTAAGGAGTTATCAATTAGAAGGCTACGCACGTTTAACATGGGTAATTAACTATATTTTAAGGGTTAATTAAATTATTTAATTTAAATGTTAACAAATTTGTATTGTGTGCATACGAGGTCCGATACGGGCAAGGAAAATTGCATTTGGATCGTTTCGAAGTCGTCTTCAACTTTGAGTGAAACTGGAATTTATTTGAAGCTGACATTATTTTTAGTTTCAAATAGGAATGTGAGTGTTTTTACGCTTACGTTTGACTGTTATACTTTATGTTAGTAAAATTTATATCGTGAAGAAATTTGAATTTAATGATGGTTGTTGGATAAATTGAAATTAACATTTAAATTTATTGATAGAATTTATTGATAGAATTTAAATTGATAGTTAAATTTGAATTAGAATTCAACTGCTGGGTAAATTCACAAATTATAGATAATTGGTTGATTGTTGTAATTATTGATTGTGATGGATGCTATTGGTTGATATTTGGATGTTTATTTACGTTTAATATATCATGTTATCATCCTGTATATTATTTACAGTATATAAAACTGTAAATTGAATTATTTCGAATAAACTAAGAAATAGGTTGAAATTATATATGCCTATGATGTTTATTTTGGATTGAAATGATATATATCCATCCCTGGAATTAAATTGGAATAATTGATTCACTTGGTCATAGGATAGAGAATTATATATGCACATAGGATTGGTTAAATTAAATGATTTAAAAAAAAATTGATTTGAAATTATTTAAATGATTTGATTTAAGAAATAAAAATTGAATTTATATCGAATTATATTCAAACTGGAGCTTGACATGTTGAAATTTGAATTTGGTAAATGAAATTGTTTAAATAATCGAATTTAAGATTTTAAAGTTATAATCAAAATATGATTTGAATTTCAAAGATCGATTTTTTTAAAGATTGGATTTTTATTCGAACTTTGAATATTTCTATGTAAAGATGATACAAAATGATATTTCAAAATTGAGCTCGAAATTCAATTATATTTAAAGATTTGGATTTTTAATTGGATATTGAAGAAAAAGTTGATGTAACTGTTTCGAATTGATATTTTTGAAATGGACTCGGAATTGATATAAATCGAAATGGTTTAAAATTTGGAATTGGAATTTAAATTAATTTGGAATTGAAATTTTAAATTAAATTGGAGTTGGGGTTGAAATTAATTTCGAATCGAGTTGAAATTAATTTGAAATTGGAATACAAATTAATTTGGAATCGAAATAAAATTCGACTTGAAATGAGAATTGAATCGATTAAAATCAAAATGGAAATTAGAACTGATTTGAATTGGGAAATTTTGAAATTGAACCGGTTTGACTTTGAAACTATTTTTTTAACGTATTATTTTAGTATAAATGGTTTAAAATCTATATTCTTAAATATTCAAATTATTTCGATTTTTCAAACTATTTTACTATATAAACTATTTTTATGACTCGAACTATTTTCTATTAAACTACTTTAACTATTTTAAAACTATTAAAATTATTTTCAAAAATTCAAACTGGTCAAAGGGTGAAATGATTATATTTAAATCCTGGATTTAATTGCGAACTGGATTAAAGTGAAGTTATAACCTAAATTAAAATTCGAATTAAATTTTGAAGTGAAATCGATATATTGAATTCACATTTTGCAGTAAATTAAGATTTTTTTTGAAGCGAATATGATGATTTCGAAATGGATTTGATTTTTTGAAGCGAATATGATATTTTGATATCACATACGAATTGTTTTCAAAATATAAAGTAACGATCGGTGCGTAAAATGACGATTGGTCATTAAAGAGACCAGGGTCTCTTATTCGCATACTCTCTGTCAATTTGGAACAACTTTGAAAGCTATGTACAAGGTGGATGATATCCAGATTGTAGTTATTAAATTGGCGACGCTTGCTGGAATGAAGTAAAAAACAATGATGGATAGCCTTGATATTCGTGTCATGATTAAAAATGACTAAAATAGTCCTATGTCTGGCCGTTGATTTTAGCTACCTCTAGCAACATTGATCCCCGTATTACTATTGTGATTCCATATTCTATGGGTGCACCTTTTATCTCTTGGATTGATTGTCTCGGCCAACCATGGATGGGCTATGACCAACCAGATTGGGTAAATTGGTAGAATCCTACCTTGAGCATTGTCTCACGTTCCTTGTCATATTTATCCCTATACGAGCCCATTATGAATTTAGTTTAGAATTGTACAAATGTGTTCAGATGGATCAATGTTAAGCCTTAACACTATTTTGATATTTATTTACTAATAGACATTATCTACTATAGCGTATACTAACGGATCCTTAGAAGATGAAAAAACCCGTAACATCTCTTAAGTTATTGCACTCATATTTGTGATGTTGATCTGATTTACATAAAAGTACTTTAGTCCTGAATCGAATGTTTTGTCTTTTCATTATGCTCAGGTAAGTCCTGAGTTTTTTTCAGCATATTGAAGATTATTCTCTAAAGGACGAAGACGAGTATTTTGGTATATTGCTATTATTATTATTATCCCCTACATCATGCTATTCTGTTTTATTGATTATTTATCCTTGATGTATGTGTGTGTGTATAACTTTGATAAATTTGTATATATTATAATCAAATGTATAGTAAATAGCTTCATGTACTGTTATTTGATTATTATATTTATCGTTTTCGTTGTGAGAATCTATGTTTGTTTTCTTCTTCTTTGTTATTTTCTTAAATAAACCCATTGATTATCTATATTTCGGATTGTTTAAGTTTTACATGTGTGGATTTATTGTCGATCTAAACCTTTCGAAATGTGAGTCATCACAGCAAGGGTCGATAGGTTCAACATCGGTGTTATTTTATCTAGAGATGCACCATGACTGGCGGTATCCAATTAGCCTAGTCATTGTATCGAATCCATTTTTCAATAAGTGCCTTCGATCTTAGTTGTATACCTATTATGTTGGAATTTAATTGATGTGAAAATTTCAGCTATGTGAATTATTTACTTGAAAATCCTAGATATTATCATAATATCACTGGATTTTTATATAAAGTGTTTTAGTTATCGTAAGGTAAAAACCCGTCCATGTTTATATATGGCATGGTGTTACGGTATACCTTTGATTTTCAAAGTGTTTCATAAACTAAAAATTAAGTTGTTTGAGTTTACTCACAATAGATCTATGTCTAACGCAGAGTTTTATTTTTTCCCTAAAACTCTTGGGTACTCAAATTTGCATGAGTAGCCAAGTGATTCGGGTTTCTTACGAAAGCATTTTGAAGGAGCTGGAGCAAGTGGCTTCACCGTTGACTAATTATTATCTTATTCCACTATGTTTATGTTTTGATTTGTATATTTTCTGATGGACATGAATTTAGAACTGTCCAGTTGAAGTTGTAATGTAATGACTCTGATGTATTATTTATAAGGAAGTGACTATGTAATATCTTATGTTATCTATTATACGTTGTCCTGATTTGTGGTGAGATTTTGTGATTGTGTAGTTTATTCTTATCTTTCTTTTTTCCTACCCTTAATGGCTTGTATTTCAGTACAAGAAGGGAGGTCGTTGCGGCATTAAAGTAAGAAGTTAAAAGACTGCTTGAAAATGGGTTCATTGGAGAATTGCTCTACACCAAATGGTTGGCTATTACTGTACTAGTCAAAAAGCCCAATGGAAAATGGAGAACGTGCATCGATTATACCGATTTGAATAAGGTATGCCCTAAAGATTGCTATCCTTTACCTAGAATAAATTAATTAGTTGATGCCATAAGTGAACATAAGATGTTATCTTTTATGGATGCATACTCAGGATATAATCAAATCCAAAACCAGATGAAGAAAAGCAAGTCTTAAAACGGATTTGGGGACTTAATGCTACAAAGTGATGCCTTTTGGGTTGAAGAATGCAGGGGCTACGTATCAAAGGTTATTACACTGAATGTTTAAGGAATAAATCGGACAAAACAAGCAAGTGTATGTGGATGATATGTTAGTTAAGTCTCAAGGGGAAACTAAACACTTGAATGATCCTGAAGAAATGTTTGGAGCACTAAGGAATTACAAAATGAAGCCTAATCCGCAAAAATGCTCTTTTAGAGTACATTTTGGAAGTTTCTATGATATATTGTCAATGCTGAAGACATTGAAGCCAATCCTAACCAAATCAAAGCTATTACGGACATGGCAGAGCCATAAACAATTAAAGATCTAATGAGTCTAAATGGAAGGTTGGCAGCTTTAAACAGATTTATCTGTAAGCCACTGATAAGTCATCCTTTTCTTTGATGTAATTAAGAAAAAGAAGAGCTTTGAAGGGAGAGAACAATGCCAAAAAGCTTCAAGAGATTAAAAGTCCGCCTTGAAAAACCTTTGATCTTATCTAGTCCTAAGAAAAAGAAAATTTATACTTTTACATGGCAGTCTTCGAACATGTGGTAAGTTTGGTTCTACTAAGAGATGAAAATAAGGCTCAAATTCTAGTGTACTGTACCGGTAAACGCTTAAAGAGGCCGAATTAGATATCCAGTTATAAAGAAGTTAGCATACTGTTAATTCTTACTGCTATAAAACTAAAAGCCTACTTTTAGGTACACCAATCAAGGTCTTAACTAACTTTCAACATAAGCAAATTTTCAGTAAACCCAAACATCATAAAGGCTAGTAAAATGGGGAATAGAACCGAGTCAGTATGAGATTAAATTCCAACCCTAAGTGGCAATCAAAGGACAAGCTCTGTCAGATTTCGGCAATGAATGTACATGATTTATTGAAGAAAACTCGAGAAAGAAGAAAGATCTAAAATCTAAATGGCAACTGTACGTTGATGGAGCCTTGAACGAGCAAGGTGCTAGTATGAAATATGTAATCATTACCACTGATGGATACCGATTACATTATGTAATGAAGTTAGGTTTCCCCGCTACCAATAATGTGCCTGAATATGAATCCATGATAGTAGGACTAATTTTAGCACTTCGGTTAAAAATCCTAAGTATTGAAATTTTTAGTGATTCCCAATTGATGGTTAATCAATTAAATCAAACTTATCAAAAGAAGGATGCAATATTGGTCCTTTATGTCAAAAAGATATTGGTAATGTTAGCCTAGTTTGAGGATTTTTTGATACACCAAGTACCCGAAGGAAGGAATTCTCAAGTCGACTCTCTAGCCAAATTAGCTAGCTCACGAGGAGCCTCATTAACCCAAATTATGCCAGTAGGCTTCCAACAAAAACCCAATATTGAGGAAAAAGCCCCCGAACCAAAATATGGGACCATGTTATGGACTAGATCTCAAGCTCTTATACACGCGGAAAAAGAAAATGAACCAAGAAGTAGTAATGATGTAAACTAGGAAGGAACCATTCATGCAGAAATAAATGACCAATAAAAGAATAATTGGATGACACCCATTGTTGAATACTTACTAGAAAGGAAACCACCAAAAGATAAAAGAGAAGCTAGAAGGATAAGGCATAAAGCTCCAAATTTCACTATGATGGATGAAACACCTTATAAAAAAGGATATCCGCTCCCTTACTTAAGGTGTGTTGGTCCAGAAAATGGCTCAAAGTTGTTAAGAGAAGCCCATAAAAGGTTCCGTGGGGATTATTCAAATAGCATGAAGTTGGTCAAAAAGGTCATTAGACTGGGAATTTATTCGGCCAATATGAATAACGACTCAGTGGATTATGCAAAAAGATGCAAAAAAATGTCAGAAGTTTTCAACAATTCCACATATACCGCCAAGCGAGTTAACTCTGTTCTCAAGTCTTTGGCTTTTTGATGTATGGGGAATCAACTTAATAGGACCGCTGTCTATGTCAAAAAGCGGATCTAAATTTGCAATACTAGACATCGACTACTTTACCAAATGGATGGAGGTAGAACCATTGCCAAATATAACTTCAAGAAAAGTGCTAAAGTTTGTGACAAAAAAGAGAGTCGCTCGGTTTGGAATACCGAATAAGATAATCTCCGAGAATGAGATCCAATTTGAAAGTGAAGAATTCGCAAGATTCTGTGAAAAGAATGGGAATATCAAAAGTTTTTCATCAGTAGTTCATCACAAGGCTAATGGAGTCGTTGAAGCCACCAACAAAACCATTAAGACTATCCTCAAGAAATGGTAAGAAAAAGCAAAAAGAAATTGGGTAGAAGAACTAGCACTAGTGCTTTGGGCATATTGAACTTCTACTAAGACTACAACAGGACATGCTCTATTTTCTTTGATATATAGATGTGAACCAATGCTTCCAGTCAAAGCTGAGATACTTGAAACATATGTTTTTGACCCCAGTCAAGAGCTAAGAAGAGAATCTCCAGATTTGATCAATGAACTAGGAGATGAAACGACCATACGAATGGTCGAATATCAACAAAGGATAACAAGATATTACAATTCCAAAGTCAAAGGGAGATCATTTCAAAAGAAGATTTAGTGCTTCGAAAAGTCATGGAAAACACCAAAAATCCAACAGATAGACCACTTAGACCAGACTGGGAAAGACCCCTTGTTATCCATGAAGTAATCGCACCGGGAATTTATTGACTAAGCCGACTCGATGGTAACGTAATAGCAAGAACTTGTAATGTCGGACATTTAAAGCCTTATTTTCCTATAATGGATAAATAAAGAAATTGAGACAGGTATATTTAGGGAATTGATAGTCGGTAGAAAGAAGGGAACTCACAAAATAAAGGAAAATCCTTTAATCCCACCACAAGGGCCTGGTCAAAGCATTATAAGCCTTCGGTCCCGCCTATAAGGACTGACCACAGCGCCTCCTAGAGGGAGGTCAAAGTAAGCCTCTGGTCCCATCTGTAAGTCCAGACCAAAGCACCGCAAGCCAGACTAAAGTATCATAAGCCTTTGGTCCTGTCTACGTAGCATGGCCGGAATACCTCCTAGAGGAGGACCGAGTAAGCCTTTTATCCTGCTTAAGATGGCCTGGCCAAAGCACCGACCAGCCTTCAATTCTGCATATAAAGCCTGATCGGAACGCCTCCTAGAGGGAGGATGGGTAAGGCTTCTGCCTAAGATGGCTAACCAAATGTACCGACCAGCCTAAATCCTTACCTAAAACGTAAGAAAGGGCAAAAGAAATTGACCGAGTCTAAATCCTTACCTAAAAGGTCAGAAGGTCAAAAGAAATCGATCCAACAAGTCTAATTCCATCTTAGAGATGAACCAAAGCAATCTTCCAGAGGAAGAACAATCAAACACGATCAATCTTGTGCAACCTTCAAAAAAAAGGTAAGACCGCTACTACGGCAGAATGGCCGCAAAGGAAATTCTAAAATCTTCTTATCAAAAGCATAAATTATTATCAGAGCCTGAGATATTATTCTGAAATGCTTAAGTTAAATTAGCTCTTAGTCTTTTATTTTTGGATTAGAATCCAGATTTTCTATTAAATAAAGGGAATCTTTATTACTGATAGATTTTCGGCCTTCCATTAAGCTGGAACGAGAATTTTACCAATAAAATGAAAGCTTTTAGGTGGATTTCTGGTCTTTTTATAAATGGATTTCTGGTTTTCTTATAAATGAATTTCCGATGTTCTGACCAGATGGATTTCTGATCTCCTTGTCATATGAATTTTTGGTCTTCTTTTTAATGGGTTTCAAGATTATAAATCTTTCCCTCAAATGGAATTTGTGAAACTCTTGCTTTTGTTATCAAGTTCTCAATCTCAAGGCAGAAATTTGGATTTCTCATCTATATGGTAATGAGTTTTCTTTGGATTTCTGGTTTCTTCATTATTAAAAGATTGACTCCTGCAATCCAAGCTCACCGACCCCAACATGGTAATTGACATGGCTTCTTAGGTCCAAGATATTGTCAATCACTCCTATTGAGTCAATCCATTTTAGGTGTTGAACTTGGTTTTACATTAAAGTGTAAAAGGCTTTTTTTATACAAAAAGAGGGAAAATGTTATACACATATTTTTTGACTATTATGCTAGAGGAACGGTCAAGGGGAAAAAAGCAACTAAGTTGTTACTATAAATATGAATATCGAGCATCTAAAGTGAATATGTCGATTTTAGGATTGATAAGGGATGTCGAGCCCGAAGAAAGTAAAGTCTCAATTTTTAAAAAAGGATAGCGAGCTTCAAGCAATTACAAGAAGGTGTTGAATATATTAGCAAAGGGTTGTCGAGCCTCTACAACAAAAAGAGGATGTCAAATGATCAAGTAGTTAAAAGGCATAGAAGAGATGTTGAATCTCCAAGGATGTCGAAACCCAAGCAGTTAGCAAACAAGGAAGAGGCACCAAGTCTATGAAGGATTAATAAGCCTCTACAACGACAAGTGTTGTCGAGCATTTAACAAGTAGAAGGTGATGTCAAACATTAGCAATGAATAAGGGTATCGAGCTTCTAAGAGGATGAAGATGTCAAACTAGTATTGCTTAGAGATAACAAGCTACAACAAACCTGAAAGAACAAGAGATGTCATACTAGTAATTGCTTAGAGATAACAAGCTACAACAAACGTGGAAGAAAAAGAGAAGTCGTACATCTTCAACACAAAATGCTATAGAGTATGTAGCAAAAGAAGAATGTTGCACTACTAAAAGATGTCGAGCATCTAATTGTAAGAGGAGGATATCGAGTTTCTATGAATAACAATCCTATGATGCATCAAATATTATAGAGCCTCTACAATAGTAGTTGTAGATCGAGCATCTACTAATAAACACTAGCAAAGGATTTCGAGGTTTTTTAAGCGAAAAAGGATACCAAAACTTTAAAGGCGTAAAAGATGTTGAGTTTCTACAAGGGAAGTAATGATGTCGAACTTATGTAAGCAAGTGATGTCGAATCTTAACAATGGGATGTCGAGACTTCATCAAGATGGTGTCATCGGAGCCCTTGGATTCAAAGCTGTGCCATGTCAATCATCTTGCATGATTGACATCCCTATAAATAGGCCCCATCGACATCTTGAGAGGGATGAATCATTTCTTTCTCTACTTCTCATTTATAAGTTGTAAACCCTAAATCGATTTAAGGATTTTCAGAGCTAATTTCAATTCTTGTAACTTTTTGCAGTTAAGGACTTCGATAATAAACTTCGCATAACATAACTCCCTCAAATGTGTATCTTTGATTATTATTGAATGATGGACATGCATATGACCTTATCTTTGGACTCGGACTTGCATATTATTTTGCACAAGGTCACTTAAGCCCTTGTTTAAATTAAAGTTTACCTTGCATGTCGCCAATTATGCCTATTGGCATATGAACAAGGGACTATAACATATGCGAACTACCTATTTTGCCCATACAAACAAATAACTATTCCATATTTATGTAGTTCACCTATTTTACCCTTGGACATGTAACTTGAACTTTTGAACAAAACAAAGGGGTATAATTGGAACATTCTTTAAAAATACCACCTTATACAACATCTTCGGTGTTAGCCAATTTTTGATTTAACCATAATTGAGTTTGTTTTATTCATATTAAATTTTAGTTTTCTATGTAGTTGTTTCTCAATTTTCTCGCAAGTGTAAAATGGGTCGACCCACATTCCAACAGCTAATATTGTGGCCCATCTCCTATTCTGCATCTTACCCCACACATGCATTTTCGAAAGTTAATATGTCGGCTCGTTTATTTCACGAACATGCACTCGGCTTGAACGGCTTGTTCTCCCAATAAAGCATGTCGTCTTTTACCAAGGAACGTACGGATCAAGCAAGGCCAAGGTAGCCATCAATGGGCAATGGTAACAGATAGCGACCTAACATGTAAGGTGACTATCAATAGTCGAGTGGGTCGGCAGCAGCTCACTTCTCAGCAAGGTCACAAGCTCATCTTCCACCTCATCCCCCAACTTCTTTAGAATCTCCCATGTTTTGGCACGACATGCTTTGGCCACGAGTGCTTAACATGTAAGGTGACAAAAGCGTCATTGTGCAATAACCACTTTTTTTCCTTGTCACCAACTTGGCAAAGCACCACTACACAATCACTCCCTGATCTCATGTCGCTTGCTCATGACCGAGGTTTTAAATATCGTATTTCGGTCACATTTCGTCTCGGAATTTTTACACAAGTTATCTCGTATCGGGAGGGATCTCGGACGAGATGAGTACTTATCGGGTGTACATCTCAAATTAACATCTCGGGTCTTATAATGCATCTCAGGAATATCTCGGATGTACTTATGTGTTTAAAATTGATGTGTCAAAAAATTATTTAACGATTATAAGTTTCTTAGTAAAAATAAAAATGGTAACATACTTGATTTACATGGAAAAACAAATATTTTTAGAAGAGTAGTAGCTTGGTTAGCTTAATTGATTTGGTAATGATTGAATAATATCCTTTTATTTGAAAGTAATAAAGAAGTGAAACCTTTCGCTATGACTCATTAAGATAAAAAGTAAAGAATATGTTCAAGAAGTTGGTAAATTATAATTGGATTGAGTAGTTTCTTTTGAATCAATATGAAAATAAAAATTATTATGGAAAATAAGAAAAATGTATAACTTCGGGTGAGATCTCGGATTGAGATTTCGATCCATATATCGGGTGAGATTTGAATATCTCGGACGAGATGAGTGTCGAGGGAGATATGGAGGAGATT
The DNA here is from genome assembly GCA_030765085.1 of Allium cepa. Taxonomy (NCBI): domain Eukaryota; kingdom Viridiplantae; phylum Streptophyta; class Magnoliopsida; order Asparagales; family Amaryllidaceae; genus Allium; species Allium cepa. The sequence goes on from CM060935.1 coordinate 969,910,021, forward strand.
TGATGTCTCGTCTCGTTTAAGTGTGAAAATGAGATCTCGGGCGAGATCTCGGGCGAGATATAGGAGATTTAAAACCATGCTCATGACAAGGCATGCTTAAGTGCAAACCGCCAACTAGCAACCATCTCAGCATATAGTCCAAGTGGCATCCAAGATGTTATGCACATCAACCAAACAACCAAATCAACCATCGAGAATAATTACTGGACCTTTACAATGCAATGTCGACCGTCCAAATCAAATTCCAACATCTACAAATACAACCAAACATGTGTTTTAATAAGGGTTGAACATCTTAAACTCTTAAGTATTCTATTATTTTGTTATTGTCTCTTGTAATCCAAGCCATCGCTAGAGAAACAAAATAATAAGTAAATCTTCATAGTGGAGTAGTTCAACTTAGATCGAAATACTCTACATCTTATGTCTCTTTGTTTCTTACACATATTACAACCTTATTTTATATTTTTAAATCAAGTTATTAGTGAGTAACATTCGCTAATAGCCATTCTAACTATAATTCCGCAACTTTCATTCACTAAACCCAAGTTCATCTCAAGTACTGATTGTGGACTCGTACAAGGATATGGAGTGGGTTTATGCATCAGACTCGACCCTGTCTTTCGTAGCATGCATTCCTATCCGTGTCGCAACTGATTCGGTAAGCTACGTGTCCGGACAGCCTTCGGTCCCCCAACCTTACTCAAGGCGACCTTCCGAACACCCAATGACCTATAACGCTGGTTAGCACTCCCATAGGGGCCAGAGTGTAAATCCCATACCCTTAATCTTTGGTATTCTAACAAATGTTGTATCATTGTTGTATCAATGTTTATGAATGAAGTTAAAGTGATATCTTAAAAATTAAATTAACTTAAAATTAATTTTATTTATTAATGTCAAATTGATCAACATTAAAATTAAAAAAGAACTAAACTATATTTTGTATTCACATAATTTTTATTATAAATGAAGTCAAATGTAACGACCGGTAGATTTTAAAGATTTTAAATAACGTAATTAACTAAAAAAACTCCTGAAACTAAATTATAAAATTTAACAATGAAAAATTTGATATTTGGTATGTGTCTGTTTAAACATAGCTATTTACAGATTTTCATTGGAAAATATGAAAGTTGGTTCTGTAGTGTAATTCTCAATTTCAATTTAAAATCAGTTGAAAATTTACGAAAATAAAATGTTTTCAAAATTCAAATATTTATACATAATAAAAATGCTTATCATTTTTTGAGTGAGACGTTGTGTTTCATTTCGCCAAATTTGGACTACTCTAGCCCCGTTTATCTTATTTTCAGCATTTTAACAGCATCTTGGCAGCGAATATCGACTTTTGATAGCTTGGTCATATCATGGATATAAGCGTACCATTCTATTCTTCTCATCACGCTGGTCTCCGTAGTATATTCAATTGTGTGTTTCGGTGTGCGATACGCGGTGAAATCTGCGAAACGGTTAGCCGTATCAATACCCATTTTTAAACCTTTTGATTTTCTGCAGCTTTCCGTTTGTCCATCTAGTAAAACCAATAGCCCATAGCCATAATTATTCTTTGGATTCAATGCATTGGCTTTTGTTATTTCCAGCATATTCAACATATATTTTGGTTCGTTCGTTTTCTCTTATTCTCTTTTGCTCTGTTCATTTTGAAAATATATATTATATATAGTTATAATTGCATGTCTGCTTCATCTCCGCAAAGTCTTCTTTCACCTAAAATCTTTCGCTTCAGCCTCGTTCCTTCCTTTTTTCATCGACTCCGCTACCCAATCTTTCCCAAGCAGGACAGCTGCTCCGCTTGTACAAATCACCACCACCCTTAGACCCGCCATCGGCTACCGCCTGTGATCCACATCCACTTTGTAACATCCCGATATTTTCAGCCATTCGCATCCGCACATGTCGGACTTGAATTGCTCAAAATATTAGATTGTTAATTTATATTTGGCAAAACTCATCATATGCAGTAAATAAATCCATCACAGAATCACAAACACAGAGTAATACAACAATGCAGCGGAATAGATAAATAGTAGTTCATGAGCTACTATATAAACAACAGAGTTTGAAATAAAATACAACAAAATATCTCATATAAAGTGAAGTTTCAAATACAAACTGATGACATCTTTGAATAAATCAACCGGAAAGCTAAAAGCTGAATAAATGCAGATGGATCTCCAAGTGAAGCTCCAACCCAAAGGTGAGTCTCAAATGCTGTATCACTCAGTCTGACCTGAGCGTAAAGCAAAACACAAACACTTGAGTCATGATTAACATTCTTATATCAATAAATCCAACTCAAGTGAAATATCAACTGAAATACAAGTAACTTAAAGGATGTTTGGGATAACCATCCGCTAAGAATCCGTGGAATCAAAAGTCATTATAACAACGTGGTCATTTCAAAATAATTTATACTTCAAAACAAAATATCATTTCCATTTCCAATTTATCTATTTCAAAATGATAGCACTTTCAAAGTTGCAACACTTTCGAAACCCAAAACACTTTGAAATTATAATTCTTTGGAAAACCATAACTTTGAAATCATAACTTCCATCACTTAAAATAGTTTAATAGTAGTATATAAAATAAAATATTTTATAAAATAAAATAGTTTATATTAAAAATATTTTTATATTAAAATAGTGTATATATATTAAATAATTTGTAAAGTACAATACTTATAATTTCCTCAAATTTCATAAATCGATTCAAGCCAACTCGAATTCCAAATTCAAATTTAATTCAATCTCAATTTATCAATTTCATTTCAATTTCATTTCTAAATAAACAAATTCAAATTATATCAATTTCAAATACAGATTTGAACCACAAAATAAACCATTTAAATTTCAATATATTTCAAAGCTTTAAATATTCAACATTTTCAAAACTAAATTTAATAGTTTCATATAGATCTTGATTTAACTTCATCATTATTTAGTCTTGAAATATTCACTTAGCAAATTCAGTCTTATTTTAATAACCTTAAATTGCATTTTACTAAATATTTCTTCAATTTATTTAAACGTGAAATATTCATTAAATAACTAAAATAAAAAATCAAGTTATAAAATTATATCTTTAAATTTCAAATTCAATTGTTTGAAATCAATTTAATTAAATAAAATTCTTAATTAAATACAATTTCAAATAAATTTCATATTTATCTTCCTAATCTTAACTTATAAAATCATTATAAAAATCTATTTTTAAAATAAAATTTTAAATAAACACTTATACATATTGCATATAAATTAAATCAAACTTTATTAAATATAAGCTTATTATTGAATCTACTTTATATTAAAACTTATTTATATATAAAATATTTTCAATATTAAATTAAACCATATATATTTCCTTTCAAAACTATAGAGATCATTTTCAAAATATTTATATATAGACCGATGGTGTCTGTATATAATTTTCTATCCTATGGTCAAGTGATACGGATATTTATCATTTCAATTCAAAATTTAAATACATACAGGTATATATCATTTCAACCAGCAATTCCAAATTCAGTTCAATGAAAATCGCTTGGGTTTATCATTTCAACCCATAACGATTTTCTCCTATTCTACAGATCATTTGGGTATGTGTCATTTCAACCCATAGGGAACTCTATACTAACTGGGAACTTGCAGAGTGATAACAGATATGATAATAATAATAACAGGCATATATTATCAATAACAATACAATATAAACAACAGGATATGTTGTCGTATCCCACAGGTGAATAATTTCATATAAATTCATATCATATATCATATATAACAAGTTAAATAATTAACGGTTCAATTTAGCAGGATATTTCAATTGTCTTTTCAATTGAAATCAAATTCAATAAACATAAGAACGTTAAATCATGAGTGATTGCTCACCTTTCGAGGTTAGAGAAGACAGACAATGAAATGGGCTACGAATTCAGGCACGAATTCCAAAGCAAATAGGATTGGCATGAATTTGACGAACACAGCTGATAGATAAGGAATCGATGGAACAATTATAATAGTTTGATAGAAGTAACGATTTTATATATATATATATCATTATTATTTACACGAAATCAATATTTTAAGTTAAAACAAATATTAAAGTAATATATATAAGTAAAATCATTGCTTTAAATTAAACTCATATATTGAAGTCAAATATATATATATATATATATATTGAAATAATTACTTGTATATATACTTAGCCATATCATTACTTATATATATAGAAAAACTAATATGTATAAATCTATATATAAACTTAAATTTGTAAAATACTCTGGAATTAGCAATTTGAATATACTAATATATAAACTGATATATATATAAGACTTATAAAATACAACACTTAAACAAGTTAAAATTTTACTATAACATATAAGACCCATCAGGAAAATAAAAAAATGTATATAATTTATATGTATGTACACTTTCAGAAACCAATACTTTAAAACATATAAACTAACCTTGTATAACAACCAATCTATACCACTTTTATATATAACAAATATATACATTTTACAAAGCTTACATTCATAAATATAGATTGTATCCAAGCCTGCCTAGCTTTGAATATATTTAACATTTCATATACAAAATTATATAAACTTTTAAAAATTGTATACTAAACCCAAAATAAAATTATGTAGACAAACTTTTGTAACCAACTTAAGAGTTGTAGACATATTGTACACTGTAAACATATAACTCGTAAAGATCTTCCATATATATATATATATTCCTTTGCAAACCAAAGTATGAGAACAACAGCACTTCCATCTGTATAAACTCGTATTGGTATAATACTAATTTGTATTGTTTAACATATTTTTAAAACTATACTTACATAAACTTTATAAGTTACATGTAACTTCATAACAAAATATACATATACATATATATATACACTTTAAATCAAAGTCTAACAGACGTGCCCTGGGAAAAACTTACATAACATATTTATTTATTTATTTTTCAGCTATAAAAATCATATCAGTTAACAAAACTTACAACATAAAAATTTATATACTTTACAACTTATAACTATCTATATATACTTATAACACACACATACTTACGTATAAAATGGGAGAGCTGAGGTTGGCGGGTCGAGCAGATGCAAGGTGAGGGGGTGCTGACCCGTGCAAGGTCTTGGTGGAAGAGGAGGGAGGGTTGTCGGCAGAGCTGGGTGCTTGCGTGGTTCAGGGCTGGGTTTGGTCATGGGTGTAGGAATGGTGGTCGTCACATGGAGGCTGGAGATGAACGAGGTGCGCTCACGTGGAGGCAAGTGGAGAGGTAGAGGGGCGATGTGGTAGTAGGTGATGGTTTCTTTGCGGCCGCGGAGGGTGGAGACGAGAATGGGTTTCGGGAGGCAAAGCGAAATTTATGGGAGGAAGAAGAAAAGAATAAAGAGGATGGGAATGAGAAAAACAAGTTACAGGAAAAAGTATGCCAAGCCAATTATTATATATATATATATATATATATATTGTTTTATACGTTACATGTCATAGAAAAGGAAAAGTCTCAAATGAGAAAAAAATGAACTATCCAAATTTAATATGAAATGATGGAATAACAACGGTCAGAAGGTTTGATTCAACTGAAAGGTTATTAAAGCAATTCATTGTGGTCCCGGCTGCACGTTTCAAATTTGAAAGGGGAAGGAAAACTAACGGTCAAAATTTATGGTACCGATATGACGTACGGTTTTATCGTTTCTGTCCCATACCAGACCTCAAAATACAAAAATAAATATGACGCTGAGATCAACATGACAAGACGATCAAAATGGTATATAGATATCAATGGTACGATCAATTTATCAAAAGTCAGTAATCGGTACCGAAAATACTCGAAAATAAGATAAACGAAGCAATAGCGGTAAAATTTGAAGAAACGAAATATGACGTCTCACTAAGAAGATGATTTATAAATTTTCTATATAAAAATATTCAGGTTTCAAAAATATTTTCTTATCATATAATATTAACTGATTTAAATTTAAATAAAACTACCCAATAAATAAACTTCAATATTATCAGATGAAAATTTATCATTTGCTATGTTTAGATAGATGTATTCCAATATTAAATTTTTATTTCCAAATATTGTTATTTAAAATTTCACAAAATTCATTTAATTACGTTGTTAAAACCAATTGAAATTTATGGGTCATTACCCTCTCCCCCACTCAAAACTTTTTATCCCCGAAAAGGAACGAGGTAGGAGAATAGAAACAACCAAAAGAAAATGGATTGGAAAAAAACAAAATAAACAATTGATTTCAAACCATATAGATTTCAATTTAAATTAATTAATATTTAATAATTTGGTTAAACCCATTTTATTAAATCCATAAATAGTCATTCGACTCAAATTTCTTAGTTCAAACTGTCAATTCAGATCATAAGAATTTCATTTAGTTTTAAATTGATTTCCTTTCACTTATTTATATAAAGATCAATCACTTACATAATACACTAATAATTTACAATTAAACCATGTATTATATAAATAAATAGTATTTTAAACATTTTAAATTATTTAGAATGAAAGAAAAAAATGATCAAAATGCCCTTTATATAACACTTTATCAAAATACTTTTATAACTCGATGTCTAAACAGGTTTATCCTCATTCTTGTTGACTCTGGCCATGCGTTGATTAGGCGTAAAACTAGAATTCTCCAAGTACTTAGTAGACCTGTTTCAACACCCAGTGAAAAGTACTCGAAAAACCTTCAAAAATGATATGGAAAGTACAATCCAAACAAATCAACAGAATCGAATCGAATCATGGATCGCAAATACACAATGGTTACACCTGGGTCCCCCACGAAACATCCGTACCTTTTAAGCAATCACTGCCTTGTGAATTTCTCCATGATAACTAAAAATCTGTAGGCCATGGATCATGGTTTTAACTCTCCCATATATCGCCCGAGATCTCCTCCGAGATCTCCTTTTCACCCTTAAACGAGACGAGACATCAAATCTCCTCTATATCTCCCTCGACACTCATCTCGTCCGAGATATTCAAATCTTACCCGAAATATGGATCAAAATCTCAATCCGAGATCTCCCCGAAATTATACATTTTTTCTTATTTTGCATAATATTTTTTATTTTCGTATTAATTCAAGAGACACTACTCAATCCAATTATAATTTACCAACTTCTCGAACATATTCTTTACTTTTAATCTTAATTACTCATAGCGAAAGGTTTCACTTCTTTATTATGTTTAAATAAAAGGGTATTATTCAATCATTACCAAATCAATTAAGCTAATCAAGCTACCACTCTTCTAAAAATATACCTTTTTCCATGTAAAACAATTATGTTATCATTTTTATTTTTACTAAGAAAGTTATAACTGTTAAATAAATTTTTGACACATCAATTTTAGACATATAAGTACATCCAAGATATTCCCGATATGCATTATAAGATCCGAGATATCAATCCAAGATGTACACCCGATATGTACTCATCTCGTCCGAGATCTCCCCCCATACGAGATAACTTGTGCAAAAATTCCGAGACGAAATGTGACCGAAATCCGATATTTAAAACCTTGTCGTGGATACACAATGGTTACGAATGGATCCCTCAGGAAACATCCATATGCTTTAAGCAATCTCTGCCTTGCGGATTAAGCTAATAAAACGACAATTGATCGTAGATACACAATGGTTCCGCCTGGATCCCCCAGGAAACATCCGTAGCTTTTAAGCAATCACTGCCTTGCGAATTACGCTATGCAGTTGAGTTCGTAAGACCATGGGTAATGCCATGGAATTCGAAGGACACTTGAGTATCATATCTGGCAAACCCAAATCAAAGAGAATAATATCGATAGAATGAATCCAAAATGTGCCCACAAAGAGGATATCAAGCAGAAGGCATTTTCCATATCTTTACTTTGAAAATATATATCATATAATACCATTTCAAATCAATCTCAAATATCATATTTATATAAAGTCAATTATATATAAGATTTCATTTTCAAATCGAATACTTTCCAAATCAATAGTATATCAAATCATACTTATATAGACTTCGATTATATAAGATTTCGCTTGTCAAATTGAGTACCTTTCCAAATCAATAGTTTTCAAACTAATTTCATACTTATGCAAATCAATTTTATATAAGTTCGATAACTCACAAATCAAGTATTTAGTAAAATAAGGTTCTCAATTTAATTTTGTTTCAATATCAGTTCAGTTTCAAAATCATATACGCTTTCACCAAATTTTTTCTTCCAAATTTAATATCTTCAGTTTCAAAGTTTCCAAAATAATAGGTTTAGAAAATAATCCAAGTTTCCAAATCAATATATTTTTGTCAAACAAATTCATTTCCAAAATCATCATATAAATACTGGTTTTTAAATTCCAATCTATTTTCGAAACCAAATTTTTTCTCAAAATCAATTATACCCAAAAATGATTACCAAGTTTGTAACCATACCTTCAAAACCTTTAAACTATTTATTTCTATTTAAAAAGATCCAATTTACCTTTTGAAAATTATTATTCTATATATATATATATATATATATATATTCTTATAAAAGATGTTACTAACTTAAAAACATTTAAAACTAAATTTTATTCAAACTTTTCAAAACTAAATTTCATATTAGTATAATTCAAAATAGTCTTATACATTTACTTAACAAAACAGTTTCAAACTTATTTAAATCATATTACTTCATGCTTTACATTCAAAACTAAACTTATATACTTTATCAAATAATTTACACTTTTCAAAATTACTTAGCTTTGAATACTAAACCTCGATTTGGATGCGTTCGAACATTCAAAATAGTCGGACAAATCAAATTTCCAATCCAAGAGTTGGAAATCAGTAACCAATCAGTAAATCAATTTCAATAAATAGGGTTATACCAAATCATATTCGAAACTCGAGGACTGAACACCGGGCTCACTTCAAATCGTTTCAAATATATATACATATATCTTTCTAATATCAAATCATACTTTAGAATTTGAAATAAAAATTGGTTTCACAAAATCAATCGCATAGCAAAGCTACTCAAGTGGCCTCTCCCCCACTTTGAAACTCGAAAATCAATGTCGATGATGCGTGCATTCATCACCAGAATTATTCTCCAGCAACATAAGCGAGTTATGGACTTCTATTTTCTTGAAAACTTCTTTGAAATTTCTTCGAAATCATGGGAACTCATTTGATGTCATTCGAAATAACTCTTATTCGGAATATACTTTCAAATCGTATTATTATATATTTTCAAAATCTTAAAACCAATTTCAAAATACCGGAGTTCAATTTCTCAAATTTCAAATTTAAAACCCTTCAGTTATACATCATTTTTATATAAATCATTTTCTTATATAATTTTCAAATTTCAAATCCTTTCGAAACTTCAAATTCTCGTTTTTTAAAAGGTATATAATCCTTATTGAAAGCATTTTCACTTTTATATATAAAATATAATGATACTTATCAAAATAAAAATTTCTATATATAAAACAATTTCTAAAATACAAACAAACATGATTTTTCAAAGGATGATTCAAGAATGAATTTCAAAACAAAGATAGAGATTCAAATAAAAGGAACTCTAATCAAATAGAATCCTAATTCGAAGATAGGCTCAAACGAAGATGAGATAGTTAAATTACAAAATAGAAGATGGATATACTTATAAATCGTGGGCGACCTTAACCGGGTCAACTATGACTTCAGGCATACGATCGATGCTGAATTCTAAGGCAAATCGTCATTCGAGCAACAGAGGTAGAATTCGACATAGCAAGAGATAGCAGCATCAACACCGAGGGTATAGAAATCTCTGATGAATCAATGACAATTGTAAAGGAGTTTCACCCTTTACAAATCATTCAAAGATTGGCGGGATCGTCGATTTTTACAGAGAGCATTCGAAGTAGAGTTATATGATGCTCAAGAATCGAAAGAATACAAATAGGGGAGACAAGAATGGATTTCAGAACAAGTGGGAGCGTTCCAAAATTCAAAGGAAACCGAATCAAAGAGGAAGAGATTCAAGCATGAACGAAAGTAATTTTGTAATTACATCTACTATATATGCTAAGTTTTGCCTAAAACCAGAGCTCTGATACCACATGTAACATCCCGCATGGAAGTAGGGTAACGCCCGCCGTAGCATACATTGGTACCTGTGTTCTGCCTTTGCAGCCAGCCTCTCGACTGCACTAACCCCACAGGGACATGTAGGAGTAAGAATCATCCGCTCGCTACCAAACCAATTGCGAGAACCCCCTGTCATGCTGCACCCCCCAAGTGCATAAGCAGACACACATGTCGAACTTGAATTTCTTAAAATATCATATTGTTAATTTATATTTGGCAAAACTCAGCATATAGAGTAAATAAATCAATCATAGAATCATAGACATTGAGTAATATAATAATAATTCAGCGAAAAAGATAAATATTAGTTTATGAAGCTACTATATAAACAGTAGAGTTTAAAATAAAATAAAACAGAATATCTCAAGTAAAGTGAAGTTTTAAATACAAACCGATGACATCTCTGAACAAATCAATTAAAAAGTTGAAAGCTGGATGGATCTCCAAGTGATGCTCCAACTCCAAAGGTGAATCTCAAATGCTGTATCACTCAGTATGACCCAAGCGTAAAGAAAAACACAAACACTCGAGTCAGGATTAACATTCTTATATTGATAAATCCAACTACAAGTAACTCAAAGGATATTTGGGATAACCATCCGCTAAGAATTCGTGGAACCAGACGTCATTATAACACCGTGGTCATTTCAAAATAATTTATACTTCAAAACCAAAATATCATTTCCATTTCAAATATATCTATTTCCAAATGATAGCACTTTCAAAGTTGCAACACTTTCGAAACCCAAAACACTTTGAAATCATAATTCTTTGAAAAACCATAACTTTGAAATCATAACTTCCACCACTTAAAACAGTTTAATAATCGTATATAAAATAAAATAGTTCGTAAAATAAAATAGTTTATATAGTTTATATTAAAAATATTTTTATATTAAAGTAGTATATATATTTTAAATAATTTATAAAGTATGATATTTATAATTTCCTCAAATTTCACAAATCGATTCAAGTCAACTCGAATTCCAAATTCAAATTTAATTCAATCTCAATTTATCAATTTCAATTCAATTCAGTTTCTAAATAAACAAATTCAAATTATATCAGTTTCAAATACAGATTTGAACCACAAATTAACCATTTAAATTTCAATATATTTCAAAACTTTAAATATTCAACACTTTCAAAACTAAATTTAACAGTTTCATATAGATCTTGATTTAACTTCATTATTATTTAGTCTTGAAATATTCACTTAATAAATTCAGTATTATTTAAATAACCTTAAATTACATTTTACAAAATATTTCTTTCAATTTATTTAAATGTGAAATATTCGTTAAATTACTGAAATCAAAAATCAAATTATAAATTTATATCTTTAAATTTCAAATTCAATAGTTTCAAATCAATTTAATTAATTAAAATTCTTAATAAAATACAATTTCAAATAAATTTCAAATTTATCATTCCAACCTTAACTTATAAAATCATTGTAACGACCCATTATTTTCGATGTTTAGAATTTGTTGATTTATTAAGATTTTGATAATTAAATAAGAAAATGATAAAAATTTGTAATTTGTTAATGAATTAATAACGGTAATGAAATGTAAGAATGTTAATGCAAGTTGATAAATAATTAGTGCAATCCCAATTAATTGAAACAATTATAAGGTTATAATTGATTGTATTTAGTAAATTAGGAAATAAAATTCAATAAATGTAGTTAAATATTATGTTAAGGTAAATTAAGATAATATTTGAAATTAATGTCAATTCCATTTATAACATAACAATTGGTTGATAAAAAGAATGGAAAATCAAGATTTACTAATTTATTGGAATTTAAATTTAATAATTTGATTAATTGCAAATAAATGGAATTAAATATTTAAATATTACGTTAATGGAAATTAAGTTGAAAATTGAGAATATTATGTAATAAATCGTGAACCAGTGTAAAATTCATCCATTTGATAATGATAGATTAAATAATAGGATGAAAGGTCAAATTTAATGGAATTATTGAAAATTTAATTTATAATTTCTGAATTTGGTGAAATTGAAATTAAACACTGAAATTGATGAATTTATCAATTTTAAATTGACAGCTAAATTTATTTAAATTATTGTGTGAATGGTTAAGAAATAAAAATTGATTGAAGTTGTAAATTATTAAAGGTTAAATTTGAAAGTGATTTAATTAACTATTTATTTAACTGAAAAATAGCCATTTTGGCCACTGATTCGAGTTTTGATGAAACCAGTTTCATCGAATCCGTAACGGTGAATTATTGTAGGATTTCAAGTTTTGTAGCGGTCGGACTTGTCGGTTGATCGTACGGGCTCGAAACGCCTAGAAATCAATGAAATTGAAATCAATTGAAATCAATTTGAAATAATTTGATTTTAGCTTAACTTCTTCAAACGATGGAATTTGGACTTGAAACCTGTTTCATTGATTTTAAAACATTTTAAAACATCTATTTTGATATATGGGTTGACCCATTTTCGTTCCGGAGTCGAAATGGGCTTTTCGGGTCATTTGATCGTTTAGCATGTAAATCAGTCTTATCCATCCATTCTAATTTCATCTTGCCTATATATACCCTGTTATAAACCCTAGCCTATTTCGTATGTCATTATTCTGTATGTACAATTTTATTTGCTTCTCCTCTTTCAATGGCAGACAGAACCCTAAATCCCAAAATGCAATTTCAAATCAAATTCAAAGCCAAAATTTCAAACTCCACAAACTATATCGAATTATATATGGATTTGATGCTCTCAACGAGTGCAAGTCAAATATATGATTTTTTTTCAATTTGGGCTTCTGTTGGCCGAAACCAGGTGAATTTGTCTCGGCCGTCCGTACGTGCTTTTGAGGATGGACGGTGGATTCGCGACTAGAAGGCGATCGTGGTTTGCTGCATTGTAGAGGATGTTGAAGAACTTCGATCCATGCTGTTAGCTTGAGTTGTAGGTCGTTGGGATTCTCCGATTTTGGCCGTGTGTGCATGCGGCGGCGTAGTGTTTTTGATGGTCGGAGGTGGGCGCGTTTGCGTAGATGGGGGCGACAGGACGTGGGAAGCAAGGCCGTGGTCTCCGATCATGGTGGAAGGCTTCACGGTGGCGCTTTTTTGGTCTAAACATTCGACCTAGTGGCGGCTACAGCTGTTTCGTGTGCGATTTCGATCGGCACTAGGGTTTCAGCAGTACGTGGGGATGTGGCAGACGCGTGGTAAATTATAATATATTATTTAATTTAATTTGATTTTAACTGTAATTGTTCTAACGCGTATAACTCTCACATACGAGGTTAATTTCACGCACGGTTTTCTCTGCTAGGTTCGTATTCGAATTCCCGACATTTTAGCGCTGGTGTGGATGAATTCTGAGGCTTTTTGAATTTCGGGTTTAAATTGGATTTAAATTTAATTCAAAGGTGAGTGTTTTAACCCACTCACAACTTCTAAAATTTCTTGTGTTTGTTAATTTGATTTACGATGTGATTTGAAATTTATTTATGAATGTTTGGCATATTTTTAATCATCATCTCAGTTAAATTGAGTTTATTAAATTAAATTGTTATTTAATTTATTTTTGCATATAAACCGACAGTTAAGTTTGTTATTTAATTTATTATTGAATATAAACTGCCAGTAAATACCTGTTATTTATTACCGGTTCTATATTGATGTTTTTGATTGAATTGGATGATGATTGTGATAAATATTTGATGATTGATATTGGATGAATGGATGTTGTATTTTATATTGTTATAAATTGCGAGTTGTTATGGATATTTATTTTTTCGAGATTGCGGTTTGAAATGATATATGACCGTATTTATGTTTTAGATTACGGTTGAAAGGGCAAACACCCGTATCACTTGACCATAGGATAGAAAATTATATACAAACACCATGGTCTACATATATAAAATTAATTTGAAATTGATTTCTATGGTTTTTGGAAAGAAATACATGGTTTTATATAAAAATAGATTTTAGATATTACATAAATGCTATTTTATATATATAGTCAAATTCTTGACTTGAGATATGTATGAATTTGTTGACATAAATAAGTTTAAAAATAGAGTTTGATTTTATTTAAAATATAATATGGTTAAGTATTTATTTAAATTTTATTTTACTATAGAATTTATAATGATTTCAATAAATTAAGGTTGAAAGATAAATTGGAAATTGGTTTGAAATAGTATTTAATTGAGGATTTTATTTAATTAAAAAAATTGATTTGTTAATCATTGAATTTGAGATTTTAAAGAATATGATTTTTAACTTGATTTTTGTTTAAGGTTATATAAATGAATATATCAAATTTGAATAAAGTGAGGGAAATATTCAGTTATTTGGAATTGGAGTTTATTTGAATGTTATTGGAATTATTAAGTAAATATTTCAAAACTAAATAATAGTAAACTGAATTTGATATATATAGAGTTAATAAATTTAGTTTTGAAATGTTGAATATTAAGAGTTTTGAAATCTATTTAAATGGTTTATTTGGAGGTTCAAATCTATAACTGAAATCGATATAAATTGAAATGGTTTATTGAAAACTAAAAGTGAGTTGAAAGTTATGAATTGAGATTTAATTTAAAGTGAATAAAATTGTGAAGTCAAGGAAATTATTTCACTTTATAAAGTAATTTCAAACTTAAACTATCTTATTTTATATACTGCTTGAATATCCAAACCGTTCAGGTGGTGGAAGTTATGGTTTAGAAGCTATGAAATTCAAAGTATTATGTTTTGAAAGGTTATATTTCAAGCGTTTGATTTCGAAATATTATAACTTTGAAAGTGTTATGGTTTTAAAAAAGAATATATTTGAAATGAAAATGATATCGTACTGATTTGGTTTTGAAAGGGCAATGATATTTGGTTTTAAAGAAAAAACTATTTTGAAACTGATCGCGGTGTTATAATAAAGTTTGGTTGTTAAAGAGATGGGGATCGGAAGTTGTCATACTCTCTGCCAACTCCGAAAACCACTTTAACAACCGTGTACGCGGTGGAGATTCCAGAATGAAGTAGGATGGTAGCGGCGTTTCCTTTGAGGTAAATACGTGGACCCGACTCCCATAAGTTGGCAAAAGGTGGCTAAAACAGGAGCGGTTGACGGGCTAAGAAGGTAGCACCTTTTATCAGACACACTCCTTCGATACCATTCTATTACTTTTTGATTGATTTGGGCCTTTTGATTTTTGGGGTATGGCTTGAGGTGGGCGGTAGTAGCTGCTACGCGTTACCATCGATCCGGAAGCGTAATTGGTATATCTACCCTGGCATTGCCTAGTTGTGCCGTGTCACCTACCCTATCGCATCTTGTACGAGTTTGGTTTTCTTCCGTAGCCCGTATAGTATTTAGGGTAGTCTCCCGATCTGGAGATGCGCTGATACTGGATGGATTACTGGGAATGTTACGTGGTAAGGGCTGTATGGGTAACCCTTTGACGCTATTTAATAGTAAGTTTATTTTACTATTAGACATTATTATAATAGCGTATATTACTATATAGTAAATAGTTTAACAGATCCTTAGGAGATGTAAATCCCAAACATCTCTTAAGTTACTACACTCACGTTAGACACTGGATAGGAGATGTCAAATCCCGTAAACATCTCTGACGCCGTTCTACTCATATTTATTTATGTTGATTTAACTCACATAAGATCTTTTTGTTCTGACTCAAGTATTTTGTCTTTTCAATTCGCTCGGGTCAGTCTGAGCATTACAGGATTTGAAGACTATAATTTGGAGGACAAAGACAAAGATATTATTATTATTATATACTATATTGTTCCACTAAATCACCTTGTTCCCCTTCATTATTATTTATTATTTCTGGTATGTGTAACTCTGGTATGTGTTGTATAAGTAAAATCGAATGTTTTGTAAAACAGCTTCATGAACTGTTATTCGATTATTATATTTTGTCATTCCGCTGTGAGATTCTGTTTTGTTTTATTTCTTTCTCTGCTTTTCTTATTCACCCCAATAACAATCCGCCTTTTTGTATGGTTTAAGTCTGACGTGTGTGGTTTATCGTCGATTTAAAGTGCACAAAAGGGTAGACGTTATATCTGGTATCAGAGCCAGGTTTGGCGATAAACCTTAGCTTTGTGGGGTCTCACTCTTTACTAATAGGGTAGCAATACCCTATGATGAGTCACTGAGCGTTTATATATATATATATATATATATATATATATATATGAGAGAGAGCATATTTGTTAGTGTTATAAAAAGGTTTTGATATTGTGTTAATTTATTTCTTTTTGTATTTATAAATTCTGGTTGGTGCTTAGGACGTTGTGACATCAATAGGGATTTCTAAACGCTTAATTGGACAGACCGACACAATATTTGTTTTGAATATATGTGAATGAATAATTTTGCCTATTATATTTTCTATATATATATATAATAAAGTTTTATAAAGGTTATATTTGGTTGTAATATATTGGTTTTTAGATGGTGAAATTTATAAATATTGATGGAAATAAGATTGAAGAAAATAAAGTAAATGAAATTTGGAAATTTTACAACTTAGTTCCAGGTTTTTGAAATTTCTCTCGAATGATTTTGGGATGTAATAATAATATTATTAAAAGTATGTTCTGGTATAAATATTTCAATATAATTTGAAATAAATATTTTAAAGGAAATTTTGAAAAGAAATAAGTTTTGTACTCCCCTCTCTGTCGTTGGAAAATAATTTCGGTGATCAGTGCACGCATCATCGATAGTCATTTTCGAGTTTCTAAGTAGGAATGCCACTTTAGTAGTTTTACTACTTGTTATTTTGATAAACAAATGTAAATTTCAAATTGTTTTAAATATAATTGGATATATAAATTTTAAGTGTATACATCTATCTATTATTTTAAAATGATTTGAGATTTAACCTGGTATTTAGTTCTAAATTTGCATTGATTAATAGTCTCAATTATTGTAGTGAAATGGAATTTAACTAATTAATAATTGAAACCTCTAATTAAAATGAGAGATTTAATGCTAGGTTATAAATGAAATTTCTGGAAAGTTGAAATTGTAATATAAAAAAAATGATATGATTATTGAACAGTAAATTAATTAAAAGAAATGAGAAAACTTGTATAACTTTCAATTACATTCTTAAAAAGCATATATATAACTTACCAAAAGATGTAAATAGTTGAAATGTTAATAAGAAAATGTGATGGATATTATACAAGTAAAACTTGAAGTAATGAATAAGAATTTGATGTGTAGATGAAATGCCACTAATTAAATATAATAGAAAGGTAAGTATTGTAAATAAGTGGCTATAAACTTAAGTTAATAAATTGGTATGCTAAATAATTTAATTAAACATGAATACTATAAATGAAATTAAGTAACAAATGAATGAATGGAAATTAAAAATGTGCAAGAAATAAATGTAAATTAAAAGATAAATCACTATATCAATGAAAAGGAAATCAAATAATAAAAGTTATGAGATGTATTAATAAGAATGAACTTAATTTATTGTTTGAAATTTGTTGTTCAACTTGGTGTATGGTTGTTTGGACAAGTATACTTTAAAATTGTTTGGATGTATGAATAATCTATCTAGTTTCATCCAAGACTGTTGAGTAAAGGGTACACTTACTAGTTTATTTTTTATTCTGTACAATTTAAAGTTTTAACCCGAACAACTATTTGTTTTGCTTTGCTTGAATGGTTGATTTGTATATGATGTGTATGCTGTTGGTTGTGAATGATGGTTGTTTATATTGATTTGGTTGTTAGTGGTTGAAACAAGTTAAATATTTCATTCTATGTAATTATTAACCCTTTTCGGATTATATAAGTGAAATACAGGTTATGGAAGCAATTGCTACTGCTTTTGGTTTCATAATTAAGTGTAATTGCCCTACAAATAGGTATATTTTTGGATTACGGTTTTATAGCGTTGTTATATTATTATTTTTCCCGTGTTGGAATGTATATTATTTCGGAAAATATTGTGATATATTTTGTTATATTTGATGTTATATTTTCTCCCGAGCCTCTCCATACAAAGGAGACTCTGTCCAAATTTTCCGTAAATTTTGGACTTAGAAAGATTTTAAAAAATATTTTCCAAACTTTATTAATTTGAGTATAAAAAAACTTAATAGTTATAAATAGATATATTTTATTTAAATTATTAAATATTGTAAATTTATTTGTTTATAAAATTAATATTTTGAATAAGATATATTGATTTCTTAATTCTTCTTTTCCTTTTCGTGGACGAAAAGTTTTGAGTGGGGGAGAGTGGAACGACCCATAATTTTCGATGTTTAGAATTTGTTGATTTATTAAGATTTTGATAATTAAATCAGAAATTGATAAAAATTTGTAATTTGTTAATGAATTAATAACGGTAATGAAACGTAAGAATGTTAATGCAAGTTGATAAATAATTAGTGAATCCCAATTAATTGAGACAATTATAAGGTTATAATTGATTTTATTTAGTAAATTGGGAAATAAAATTCAATAAATGTAATTAAATATTATGTTAAGGTAAATTAAGGTAATATTTGAAATTAATGTCAATTCCATTTATAACATAATAATTGGTTGAAAAAAGAATGGAAAATCAAGATTTATCAATTTATTGGAATTTAAATTTAATAATTGGATTAATTGCAAATAAATGGAATTAAATATTTAAATATTACGTTAATGGAAATTAAGTTGAAAATTAAGAATATTATGTAATAAATCATGAACCAATGTAAATTTCATCCATTTGATAATGATAGATTAAATAATAGGATGAAAGGTCAAATTTAATGGAATTATTGAAAATTTAATTTATAAATTCTGAATTAAGTGAAATTGAAATTAAACACTGAAATTGATGAATTTATCAATTTTAAATCGACGGCTAAATTTTTTTAAATTATTTTGTGAATGGTTAAGAAATCAAAATTGATAGAAGTTGTAAATTATTAAAGGTTAAATTTGAAAGTGATTTAATTAATTAATTAGTAATCTATTTAATTAACTGGAAAACAGCCATTTTGGCCACTGACCAAGATTCCGACCAAACCAGTTTCATCATATCCATAACGGTGAATTATTGTTGGATTTCAAGTTTCGTAAGGATCGAACTTGTCATTTGATCGCATGGGCTTGAAACGCCTAGAAATCAATGAAATTGAAATCAATTTGAAATAATTTGATTGCAGCATAACTTCTTCGTACGATGGAATTTGGACTTGAAACCTATTCCATTGATTTTAAAATATTTTAAAACATCTATTTTGATATATGAGTTGACCCATTTTTGTTCCGGAGTCGAAACGGGCTTTTCGGGCCATTTGATCGTTCAGCGTGTAAATCAGTCTTATCCATCCATTCTGATTTTATCTTGCCTATATATACCATGTTATAAACCCTAGCCTATTTCTTATGTCATTATTCTGTACGTACAATTCTATTTGCTTCTCCTCTTTCAGTGTCAAACAAAACCCTAAATCCCAAAATGCAATTTCCAATCAAATTCAAACCAAAATTTCAAATTCCACAAACTATATCGAATTATATATGGATTTGAAGCTGTCGATGAGCGCAAGTCAAATATATGATTCGTTTTTCTATTTGGGTTTCTGTAAGGTCGAAACAAGGCGAATTTGTCTCTGTCGTCCGTACGTGCTTTTGCGGATGGACGGTGGATTCGCGACTAGAAGGCGATCGGGGTTTGCTGCATTGTAGAGGACGTTGAAGAACTTTGATCCATGTCATTAGCTTGAGTCATAGGTCATTGGGATTCGTCGATTTTGGTCGTGTGTGCGTGCGGCGGCGTAGTGTTTTTGGTGGCCGGAGGTGGCCGCGTTTGCGTAGATGGGGGCGGTAAGACGTGGGAAGCGAGGTCGTGGTCTCCGATCATGGTAGAAGGCTTCACGGCGGCGCATTTTTTTGGTCAAAGCATTCGACCTAGTGGTGGCTACGGCTGTTTCGTGCACGATTTCGATCGGCACTAGCGTTTCAGCAGTACGAGGGGACGTGGCAGACGCGTGGTAAATTATAATATATTATTTAATTTAATTTGATTTTAACTGTAAATGTACTAACGCGTATAACTCTCACATACGAGGTCCGTTTCATGCGCGGTTTTCTCCGCTAGGTTCGTATTGGAATTCCTGATGTTTTGGGCTAGTTTGGACGAATTCTGAGGCTGTTCAAGTTTTGAGTTTAAATTGGACTAAATCCAATTTAAATTCAAAGGTGAGTGTTTTAATCCACTCACTACTTCTAAAATTTCTTATATTTGTTAAATTGATTTATGATATAATTTGAAATTTATTTATGAATGTTTGGCATATTTTTAATCATCATCTTGGTTGAATTGAATTTATTGAATTAAATTTTTATTTAATTTATTTTTGCATATAAAATGCCAGTTAAATTTGTTATTTAATTTATTATTGAATATAAACTGCCAGTAAACACCTGTTATTTATTACCGGTTCTATATTGATGTTATTGATTGAATTGGATGATGATTATGATAAATGTTTGATGATTGATATTGGATGAATGGATGTTGTATTTTATATTGTTATAAACTGCAAGTTGTTATGGATTTTTATTTTTTTTGGGATTGTAGTTTGAAATGATATATAGCCGTATTTATGTTTTAAATTGCGGATTGAAATGATAAAACATCCGTATCATTGACCATAGGATAGAAAATTATATACAGACATCGTGTTCTATATGTATAAAAATAATTTGAAATTGATTTCTATGGTTTTTGGAAAGAAATACATGGTTTTATATAAATACTGGTTTTAGATATTACATAAACGCTAATTTATATATAGTCAAATTCTTGACTTGAGCTATGTATAAATTTGTTGATATAAACAAGTTTAATAATAAAGTTTGATTTTATTTAAAATATAATATGGTTAAGTATTTATTTAAATTTTATTTTAATATAAAATTTGTAATGATTTCAATAAATTTAGGTTGAAAGATAAATTGGAAATTGGTATGAAATTGTATTTAGTTGAGGATTTTATTTAATAAAAAAATCGATTTGGGACTCATTGAATTTAAGATTTTAAAGAATATGATTTTTAATTTGATTTTTGTTTAAGGTTATATAAATGAATATATCAAATTTGAATAAAGTGAGGGAAATATTCAGTTATTTGAAATTGGAGTTTATTTGAATGATATTAGAATTATTAAGTGAATATTTCAAAACTAAATAATAGTAAACGGAATTTGATACATATAGAGTTAATAAATTTAGTTTTGAAATATTGAATATTAAGAGTTTTGAAATCTATTGAAATGGTTTATTTGGAGGTTCGAATCTATAACTGAAATCGATATAAATTGAAATGGTTTATTGAAAATTGAAAGTGAGTTGAAAGTTATGAATTGAGATTTAATTTAAAGTGAATAAAATTGTGAGGTCGAGGAAATTATTTCACTTTATAAAGTAATTTTAAACTTAAACTATCTTATTTTATATACTGTTTGAATATCCAAACCGTTCAAGTGGTGGAAATTATGGTTTAGAAGCTATGAAATTCAAAGTATTATGTTTTGAAAGGTTATATTTCAAGCATTTGGTTTCGAAATATTATAACTTTGAAAGTGTTATGGTTTTAGAAAAGGATATATTTGAAATGAAAATGATATCGTACTGATTTGGTTTTGAAAGGGCAATGATATTTGGTTTTAAAGAATAAACTATTTTGAAACTGACCGCAGTGTTATAATAATGTTTGGTTGTTAAAGAGACCGGGATCCGAAGTTGTCATACTCTCTGCCAACTCCGTAAACCACTTTAACAACGGTGTACGCGGTGGAGATTCCAGAATGAAGTAGGATGGTGGCAGCATTTCCTTTGAGGTAAATACGTGGACCCGACTCCCGTGAGTTGGCATAAGGTGGCTAAAACAGGAGCGATTGACGGGCTAAGAATGTTGCACCTTTTATCAGACACACTCCTTCAATACCATTATATTACTTTGTGATTGATTTGGGCCCTTTTGATTTTGGGGGTGTGGCTCGAGGTGGGCGGTAGTAGCTGCTACGCGTTACCTTCGGTCCGGAAGCTTAATTGGTATATCTACCCTGGCATTGCCTAGTTGTGCCGTGTCACCTACCCTATCGTGTCTTGTACGAGTTTGGTTTTCTTCCGTAGCCCATGAAGTATTTAAGGAAGTCTCCCGATCTTGAGATGCGCTGATACTGGATGGACTACTAGGACTATTACGTGGTAAGGGCTGTATGGGTAACCCCTTAACGCTATTTAAAACTAAGTTTATTTTACTATTAGACATTATTATAATAGCGTATATTAAATAGTTTAACGGATCCTTAGGAGATGTAAGTCCTAAACATCTCTTAAGTTACTGCACTAACGTTAGACACGGGACAGAAGATGTCAAATCCCGTAAACATCTCTGATGTCGTTCCACTCATATTTATTTCTGTTGATTTAACCCACATAACATCTTTTAGTTATGACTCGAGTGTTTTGTCTTTTCAATTCGCTTGGGTCAATCTGAGCATTACAGGAATTGAAGACTATATTTTGGAGGACGAAGACGAAGATATTATTACTATATACTATATTGTTCCACTGAATCACCCTGTTCCGCTGCATTATTATTTTATTATTTCTGGTATGTGTAACTCTGATATGTATTGTATAAGTAAAATCGAATGTTTTGTAAAGCAGCTTCGTGAACTGTTATTCGATTATTATATTTTGTCATTCCGCTGTCAGATTCTGTTTTGTTTTGTTTCTTTCTCTGTTTTCTTATTCACCCCGATAACAATCCACCTTTCTATATGGTTTAAGTCTGACGTGTATGGTTTATCATCGATTTAAAGCTTATTAAAGGGCGGATGTTACAATCATTATAAAAAGCTATTTTTAAAATAAAATTTTAAATAAATTCTTATACATATTACGTATAAATTAAATCAAACTTTGTTAAATTAAAGCTTATTATTGAATCTACTTTATATTAAAAATTATTTATATATAAAATATTTTCAATATTAAATAAAACCATATATATTTCCTTTCAAAACCATAGAGATCATTTTCAAAATATTTATATGTAGACTGACGGTATCTGTGTATAATTTTATGTCCTATGGTCAAGTGATACAGGTATTTATCCTTTCAATACAAAATTTGAATGTATACGGGTATATATCATTTCAACCCGCAATTCCAAATTCAATTCAATGAAAATCGCTTGGGTTTATTATTTCAACTCATAAATATTTTATCCTATTCTACAGATCGTTCGGGTATGTGTCATTTTAACTCATAGGGAATTCTATACTAACAGGGAACTTGTAGAGTGATAAAAGAAATGATAATAACAATAACAGGCATATATCACCAATAACAATATAACATAAACAACAGAATATGGTGTCATATTCCACAGGTGAACAATTTCATATAAATGCATATCATATATCATATACAACAATTTAAATAATTAACAGTTCAATTTAGCAGTACATTTCAATTGCCGTTTCAATTGAAATCAAATATAGTAAACATAAGAACGTTAAATCGTGGATGATTGCTCACCTTTCGAGGTTAGAGAAGATAGACAATGAAATAGGTTACGAATCAAGGCACGAATCCCAAAGTAAATAGGATTGATACAAATTTGACGAACATAGCTGATAGATAAGGAATCGATGAAACAATTAGAATCAGTTTGATAGAAGCAGCGATTTTATATATATATATATATATATATATATATATATATATATATATTTGTATGTATATATATCATTATTACTTCCACGAAATCAATATTTTAAGTTAAAACAAATATTAAAGTAATACATATATAAGTAAAATCACTGTTTTTAATTAAACTCATATGTTAAAGTCAAATATATATATATATATATATATATGTATGTATGTATATATATATTTATATTGAAATAATTACATGTATATATACTCAGCCATATCGTTACTTACATATATAGAAAAACTAATATGTATAAATCTATATATAAACTTAAATTCGTAAAATACTCTGGAATTAGCAATATGTATATACTAATATATAAACTGACATATATAAGACATACAAAATACAACACTTAAACAAGTTAAAAAATTTCTATAACATATAAGGCCCATCAGGCAAGTAAAAAAATGTATATAATTTATATGTATATACACTTTCAGAAACCAATACTTTAAAACATATAAACTGACCCTGTATAACAACCAATCTATACCACTTTTATATATAACAAATATATACATTTTATAAAGCTTACATTCATAAATATAGATTGTATCCAAGCCTACCTAGCTTTGAATATATTTAACATTTAATATACAAACTTATATAAACTTTTAAAACTAGTATACTAAACCCAAAATAAAATCAAGCAGACAAATTATTGTAACCAACTTAAGAGCTGTAGATATATTATACACTGTAAACATATAACTCATAAAGATCTTCCATATATATATTGCTTTGCAAACCAAAGTATGAGAACAGCGGCTTGTTCCATCTGTATAAACTCATACTGGTATAACACTAATTTGTATTGTTTAATGTTGGGCGAATTCTCACCACCGATCCAAGGCCCCACCGAACCAATTCGTCACCGTACCGAGACCACCGGATCAATACCAAATCCCAACTCACCTACCACCGAACCATCTCCTTTCCATGTCCCTACCGAACCAACCAACTACCGGACCAAAGCCTCTCCAACAACTACCGGACCAACTACTACCGAACCAACCAACTACCGGACCAAAGCCTCTCCAACAACTACCGGACCAACTACTACCGAACCAACCAACTACCGGACCAAAGCCTCTCCAACAACCACCGGACCAACCACCACCGAACCAACCACTACCGGACCAAGACATGGCCGAACCAACACTGTCAGGCCAGATTGCATCAGCCCAGGCCCACCAGCAGCTATATACATCCAAGACCCCTGCCCCAGCTTCACTCTATAAATAGAGGGGCAGGGGTACAACAATGGCAGACAAGTTTGAGAGCTCAAGCACAGATAGAACTTTCAAACAACTTTCAGATACTTGTAATCAAAGCTTTGTGCTTGTAATCTGCACAGAAAAGGAGAATAACATATAAAGTGGACGTAGGCACATTCTGGCCGAACCACTATAAATCTGTATGTCTTTTACAGTTTAGTCCATCTATTTTATATATTTGCATAAATCACCCAAATCATTAAGAACAACATATAATCAACTAAATCATACGACTTGGAGGTGTTTGCCCATTTTTTTTGCAAACTTTTTTGGTGCTTTCACTGAGAACTCGAGCTAGGAGCTTCAGCTTCTCCCACTCAACCTTCTTCCTAACAGCATCGCTCATTGCTTGGAAAACAAGCCTCCCAGGCAGAGGAAAGATGCTAGCAAAGGAAAGAACATCGCAACTAGCAGTATCCCAGATCCAGTGATCAGAGATCAAGAGAATCGTCTTGTTCCAACAGCAAATGGAAATCAGGCAAATCCGACAGCCCCTGCTACGGAACAACCAATTACTAGGGCAGATCTGGACAGGGTTGTGGCTGAAATAACTAACCGCTTCGCATCTCAACAAGAAGCCTTGGTGGACCAACTCATGTCACGCTTAAGGGATGCTGAAGAATCCAACCGCAACACCGAATCATAGGGTGAGTCCCAGTCTGGAGGATCTGGGAGGCGATAAAGACCTTTCTTCTTCGAAGAGGCTAACAACAGAAACAGCAATGGTAGGACCCGAGCCCAGACTTAGCCCAAATTCCGACCCGAGGAAACGCTTGGAACTATACCCAATGGGGGAGGTACCAGGCAGGGGTCGGATATGGCTGAGCCTGTCATGCTACCTAACCATGGGAACACCAATGGACGGGGCCGAGCTGGAGTCCAGCCCGAAGTTGGACCCGAGGGAATGCTTAGAACAGAGCCCAGCAGGGGAAGATCGAGGCAAGGGCCAACTGTGGCTGACCCCAGCATGCTCCCAGAAGACCGAAGACAGCCACCGGAAAATGTTAGGAGTAATAGACGGTACCATCCCTACAGGTCATCTGGACGGAATCAATCCCGCAGAGAAGAACCAAACTCATTTCTATCTGCTCCAAGTTCTGATGAAAGGATGGCGCGAATGTTCAGAGAGTGCGTCCAACGGGACCAAAGGGATTGGGGGATAGGCGCTAGGGTAACCATCCCCTTCACCCGCAATATCGAAACTGCCATCACCCCACGGGAATGGAAAATGCCAACAATGGAACCTTACAAGGGAACCTCTGACCCCGTTGTACACTTGCAGAGATACACACAGCATATGCTCATGAGCGGAGCAACAGAGGGAGTGTTGTGTAAATGCTTCCCACTATTCTTGGCAGATCTAGCTACCTTCTGGTTCTGCCATCTACCCCAAGGATCCATCAGCTCATGGGAAATGTTGGAAGAAAAGTTCATCCTCCAGTTCCGCATTCATGTGGAACAACCCAAGGACGCTTATTCCCTATCTAATATCAAACGGAAGCCCGGGGAGACAGTGCAACAATATCTAACCCGATTCAATGCCGCAGCGGCCGCAGTCCAAGATGCCGATGAGAAACTTATCCTAATGGCCCTTTGTAGTGGTGTACATCCGGATACTAAATTTGCTAGAAGATTAACAAAATAAAAACCAGCTACCTTACCCGATTTCTTCCATGAAGCCAGAAAATATATGAGACTTGAAGACGCTGCCACTGAGAGGCGGTCGGGGCAACAGACTAAGGCAACTCCAGACAGGGTTCCCGTTGCAGCAAAGGATGTTCGAAGAAATGACTCAAGAGACAATGCTGGGGGTAGGAAGGGAGAAAAGCGTTTATATCGGCCAGGACCGAGATTTGACTCTTACACTCCTTTGAATGAAACAGTCGAAAACATGTTCCTGGCCACCCAAGACGAGCTTAAATACAAACGCCCCCCGTACAAGAAGGAATTAGATCACGCGATCAAGTCTGGAAAGTTTTGCCGTTTCCACGAATCCCATGGGCATGATACCAATGAATGTCGTCATCTCCGAGACCTGATTGAAGAATACATCAGAACGAAGAGATTGGAACACTATGTATAGGGTCAGGACAGGACTCCAGCTCCTGCCAAAGAGAACCCAGGGCAACTCCACCGAGAGACAGGCGGAAGAAATCACAACACCAGCGGTTCCAGCCAAGAGAAGATTGTGGTCCATATAATATCGGGAGGACCACACATCGCCGATAGAAACTGGGCAGAAATGGAAAGATATGGAAAGTCGCTTAGAAATAATGAAGGCTGCATTAATTCTGTTACAGAAGAATGCCACCCGAGATGGAAAGAGAATGATGACATCACATTCAGTAGGCGTGATCTAGAGGGAAGGCAATATCCTCACATGGATCCTATGGTCATCTCTGCCTGGTTCGGTCCAGCCAAAGTTTTCCGAATTCTAGTAGACACTGGAAGCTCAGTAAATATCCTGTTTAAGCATGCTTTCGACAAAATGAAGCTGTCAATGAAAGCTATGTCTCCCTGCAACAAACCACTACACGGTTTCATGGGGGATGCGAAGATGCCCCTCGGGCAACTAGACCTCTTTGTCAAAATAGGAAGCCATCCCCGCTCCGTAGTGTGGAAACAAACATTTGTGCTGATAGAAAACCACTCGGCCTACAACGCCTTTTTAGGAAGACCATCCTTGTCCGACTTCCAAATTGTCCTGGCCCCATGGTGCCTAAAGATGAAGTTTCCAACAGACAACAGAATAGGGGAAGTAGAGGGAGATCAAGACGCTGCTCGAGACTGCTATGTAACTGAACTTCGCAATAACCGCAGAAGGGATAAAGGGAAGAATGCAGAGACTACTCTCTGCATGAAAAGCTTGGAAGTGTAGCAACTAAAGAGAGCCTCTCCTCTTCGATATACCAGTGATCCTTTCAACGAATTAGACCCCAGGGACAAAGAGGAGGAGGCCACCGCCGAGCCTGCGGATGCTATGGAGTTTGTGTCTATAGACAAACATGACTCAAGTAGACTATTGAAAATCGGATCTCAACTAGAAGAAGAATTGAAGGATCAACTCATTGATTTTCTCCGTCACAACTTGGATGTATTTGCATGGACGCACGCTGATATGACTGGGATCTCCCCAGACGTAGCGTGCCATGTACTGAACATCGATCCTACTAAAGTGCCAGTAAAGCAGAAAAAGAGAACTATGGGGGCAGAACGATCAACAACCCTCGAGGAAGAAGTAAAGAACCTACTTGCCAATAACTTCATACGAGAAGCCATCTACCCAGAATGGATCGCCAACCCGGTACTGGTAAAGAAGGCTAATGGGAAGTGGCGAACATGCATCGACTTCTCCAACTTAAATGACGCTTTCCCGAAGGATTGCTTCCCACTCCCCCGAATCGATCAACTTGTGGACAACACAGCCGGGCACGAACTCTTATCTTTTATGGACGCGTAATCAGGATATAACCAGATTCCTATGCACGCCCCCGATCAAGACCACACTAGTTTCATCACTGACCGGGGGTTGTACTGCTACAGAGTAATGCCTTTTGGACTTAAAAACGCCGGAGCTACTTATCAGCGCCTCGTCAACAAGATGTTTGCGGAACTCATAGGACGAACTATGAAAGTTTATGTGGATGACATGCTAGTAAAGTCAATAAAAGCCAACGATCACGTAAGCCACCTGGACGAGATGTTTCAAGTACTTCGTCGATATGGAATGAAGCTGAATCCTCTAAAGTGCTCCTTCGGAGTATCATCGGGAAAGTTCTTAGGATTCATCGTCCATGCCAGAGGAATTGAAGCGAACCCTGAACAAGTCCGGGCTCTAAAAGAAATCAGGATACCTTCCACTCGAAGAGAAATGCAAAGCCTAAATGGGAAAGTGGCCGCCTTAAGCAGATTCATCTCTAAAGCAACTGACAAGTGTGTCCCCTTCTTCGAAGCTATAAAAAAGACAAGGGAAAGTTCGAATGGACTGACGAATGCGTAACAGCCTTCCACAACCTAATCGAACACCTCCATAGACCACCAGTACTCTCAATTCCAAATGAAGGCAAAGAGCCATGCCTATACCATGCTGTGTCATCTCATGCTCTAAGCGCCGCTTTGGTAAGAGAGGACAACCGCGCGCAGCGGCCAGTATACTTTGTAAGCAAGAGGTTCACGGGGGCAGAAGCCGGATATTCTAAACTTGAGAAGTTAGCATATTGTTTACTGATCACATCACGGAAATTGCAACACTATTTCCAATCACATTCCATCAGAGTTCTAACCGATCAACCGCTAAAGCAGGTACTCCATCGTCCTGACACCTCCGGGCGACTGCTTAAATGGTGCATTGAGCTAAGTCAATATGATATCACCTACCATCCTCGCACCGCCATCAAGGAACAAGCCATGGCCGACTTCATAGCTGAATTCACTACCAACGAAGGTAAGGAGCCATCTGAAATAACAGAAGACATCAAGTAAAATCTCTTTGTAGATGGAGCATTAAACGAACAAGGCTCGAGGCAGGTATTGTAATAATCACTCCTAGGGGAAGGAAGCTACGCTATGCTCTAAGGTTGGAATTCACTACCACCAACAACGATGCAAAATACGAAGTGGTGATAGCCGGATTAGAACTTGCCCTAGAGATTGGAGTCGGTTCTTTATGTCTCCATAGTGATTCTCAACTTATTGTGAATCAAATACTGGGAGAATTCCAGACTCGAGGAGAATGACTCACAGCATATCTAAAGAAGACCAAGCTGCTGCTCGATCAATTGAATCACTATTTAATCAAATACATTCCTCGAGAAGAGAAACAGGAGGCCGACGAACTGGCAAAGCAAGCTAGCATGAAGGACGACACCACTTCCGGAACAGTAACCATCTCAAAGCAACTAGCCCCGAGTTTCGAGCAAGTGAATATGGTAGCTGCAATCGAAGAGGAAACTTGGATGACTCCCATCCGGAAGTACTTACAAAGTGGCACACTATCCGACGAGCATAACGAAGTTAAGAAAATCTTGAGGAAAGCTTCCCGCTACACAATACAAGAAGGCATCCTCTATCGACGCGGCTTCTCTAACCCTTTATTAAGGTGTGTCGCTGGAAGGGAACCCAAGAAAATCTTATCCAACATCCATCAAGGGAGCTGCGGAGATCACACTGGTGGGCAGACTCTGGCAAAGAAGATACTCCGATATGGATATTACTGGCCCACCTTAAACAAAGACGCCTTAGACTTCGTCAAAAGATGTGATAGATGTCATAAATTTGCTAAGATTCCTCGACTACCAACAAGTGAGATTGCTCAAATGACCAGCACTTGGCCCTTTGCAGTATGGGGAATTGACTTGATTGGCGAACTGCCGATGGGCCGAGGCGGAGCAAAATATGCTATAGTGGCAGTTGACTATTTCACCAAATGGGTGGAAGCGGAACCTTTGAATAAAATATCTTCGGCAAAAGTTATTAACTTCTTGATCAAAAATGTTCTATGCAGGTACGGGGTTCCACTCAAAATCATATCGGACAATGGACTTCAGTTTGACAGCGAGGAGTTCGCCGACTGGTGCCAAGAGCACGGAATTCAAAAAAGCTTCTCATCTATGGCTTATCCCCAGGAAAATGGGCAAGTTGAAGTTGTCAACAAAATTCTTAAAACTCTAATCAAGAAGAATTTTGAAAAGTCAAAAGGCGCTTGGGTGGATGAACTTCCTACGGCACTTTGGGCCTACCGCACGTCTTTTAGAACATCAACAGGGCGTACTACTTTCTCTTTGGCATACGGATCGGAGGCCATGCTCCCGGTTGAAAATGTAGTGCCATCCCACCGTAGGATCCACTACAACCCAGAAGAGAACGAAGAACTCCTCCACATGTCTTTGGATCTAATCGAAGAAAGAAGAAATGATGCAGCACTCAAAGCAGCAGCTCACAAGCAAAAAGTGGCAGCGCAATACAACTCCAAAGTCAAGCACTGCAGCTTACAAGAAGGAGATCTTGTCCTCAAGCGGATCTTCCCGCGCCCCGGAGCGCTAGATCCAATCTGGGACGGACCCTATGTAATTCATAAAGATCTCCACAACGGAGCTTATATTTTGTCAACAGTGGACGGAGAGATGTTCCAGAGGGCATGGAACATCCAACACCTTCGTCGATACTTTTCTTAACTTGTACTGCCCATATGAAGTGAATTAACAAAGAGAATCAGTGGACGTAGGCATTTTCGTGGTGAACCACTTTAAAAATCTTGTCTCTTTTTAACTTGTTCCTTTATATCTTGGCTGCTTGTTAAGCTTTATCCTTTTCTGTTGAACGAAATCCTGTGTAACGACATTTCCATTCTGGACACTTCACGGCACAACCTCACCTGGACAAGACCTAACAGGTACTATACGAATCTATGCCCTCGCCAATGAGACACTTTTGCTCCAGCATCCTTCTGCTGCGGGTTAACTCATTGCTCGCGACGGACCTCAAAGCCAACTGTAATGAGCCGATTATAAGCCACCAAGGAGGCCGAAAATAGCCTAGGCAGCACATTACGGCGTTCGTCTCGCCGGCAACCGTGAACCGATTATAAGCCCCAACATAAGGTGTGGCCAGCCAGGGGCAGTTCACAGTTGACGATTGGCACCCGCACTATCCGGCCACGGTAAATAGAATAATACCCACGATTACAGGCCATAATGGCCCGGGTAGTTACCGTGCGCGATCTCGGCTCCAATGTGTCTTAAGTGCGGCTGTGGTAAAAAAGAAAACTCCCCGCATAGGCGTAAGATGGGTGACAAATGTCTCCAAGACCCACAGCTAGGGAAAGTGACTACAAAACCCGTTTGCCACGAACTTAAGCACATCGAAGGCCTTCCGTGATTGGAAGTTTTACTATTTCTTATATTTCCATTTCATTTATAAAAACTTTCCTCCTATCCTCTATAACGATCACTAAAGTACAGGACACCAAATAGGAGGCACTCGCTAATGGGAATGAGAACTCACAGTTGGATGACAGGTTACTCAACTGCATTCCGTATTCGATCACACAAGGCATTCAAAGCTACCATCTACAACTAAAACTTGAAGGGTGGTATTTTCTTCTCTTGTACATAAATATGTAACTATAATTTATTCGCACATCACACTAACATTTTAAGACATGAAATTATATTTTAAGCAAGAACTTAGCGTCAAACACAATTGAATCACTAACACATGCACAGCTATATTTTATGCAACACATCAAAATAACGACAGCATTCAAACACGACAAAATCAGCTTATGTTATAAAGTCACATGCCAAAAATCAAGTTGTTCGTTACATAATTACAGCCTGAAAATTACATTAATGTTTTAAGACTAACATAGACAGCAATGTCAAGTAAACTGAAAAATGTCCAGATCAAGCCAAGGAGCCGACTGCATCGGGGCTTCGCCTCTATCCTGCTGGCCCTCTGAGGTCTACTTAACCGTCGGATCAGAACTTCCAGCATGCTGACCAGAGGTAGTTGGCGCTTCAGAGGTCCCGCCTGTCCAATTCAGGAGAAGAATTCATTGAATAAACAATAAGCAACCAAGCTATGAAAAGGCTAAAAGGGAAGACTTACCAGCATCTGTTCCTTGATCATCATCCCCCAACTGCACACCTACCTCCTCAACAGCGAGCAGCCGCATACCCTCCTTCACCGCCACTTTCTCCTCCTTAGTGAATTGTGTCGTAACCACATCCATTCTAAAGGCCGTGCCACCCTCCTTATCCGCATCAGCCTTGGCCTCCTCCAGAGCTGGGAGATAAATCCTGGCCATGATCCGGGAATAATCATCCATTCAGGATAAGTTGCCCTGCTTCCAAGTACAGAAATACATGTCCTGGAGCATCTCATCCATCATCCCCTCGTTCTCCTCAAACTCCCTCATTCGGACCTCAGAAGCCAACAGCTTTGCAACGGCAGCATCCCTCTCCGATCGGTATCGCGAGCGGTCAGCCTGAAGGGATTTCCTCATCGCCTCCATCTCCTCCTTCAGCTTGGCTTGAGCAAGCTCCGCGGCTTCAAGCTTCCCAGATAACTCTTCTACCCGCTCGAGATCCGCTTTCCGAACCTCATCCACCGTTACAATGACCATATCGATCTGTTCCTTGCAGATGGCCGCCATTTTCCGCAGCTCGGCTTTGCTAGCCTCTTCCATGGTTTTCTTTAGCCGTCTGGAGGCAGCCTCGTGCTGAGAGATCTGGATGGCCTGATCGGCGAGTTGCTTGGCCTGGTCGGAAACCACTAACCGCAATCTTATGTTGGCACTCCTAATTTCCTCCCCGGCCTTGACCAGTCGGGCAAGATGCCCCATCAACTTCCTAGTCTCTTCAGCAACCTGGTCGATATTTGCCTTAGCTTCATCCCCCATAGTTACAATCCAAGTAGTAAGCAAATCAAGATCCAGGGACTTGGCCTCATCGAGCACCCTTACCATAGGATTGCGATGGAGAAGGTGCTCACCAGTAACTTTGTCAAAGGAAATATCATGAGAACTTGGATACAGATCAGGATGACCCGCAAATGGATTACGAGCCAAGCTGGGACGAACAATCTGAGTAACGGTAGGATTCTCAGACGGATGCGGAGAGGGTATGAGCTCAGTATCCTCCCCCATGATATCATGAATAGGCTGAGTTGGGGGCTGAGGGCCAGGTGAAGGTTCGAATAAGGAGCGACTCCTCTTTTTCTTTTGAATATCCTCTTCAATAACTCCGAGAAGAGGACGATAGCTGACTACGTCCATGGAACAGTTGGTCGGAGGCTTTGGTTTAGCGGAAGCTTTGAGGAGTTTGAATTGTTCGAGACGGTGCCGAATGTCTGATGTCTTGGCCACCTTACCCGTTCCTGGAATAAAAACCAAGTGTTACAAGCATGCATGGGACTATAATCCAAGAAACATGTGGAGTTAAAAGAGGAGTCAGAAATTCACCTTGAATCGCCGGAGTTGCCCTAGCTGAAATGATCTTGGAAGATGGATCGGCACCTGTCCCGGCCTTATCAGTTTTCTTTGGCTTCTCCACCGAGGCCGATCCTTCCTCCAACCCCTCAAAAGCCTGGCGGAAAGCATCATCTGTCCACTCTTGGATCTCCCCTGCTTGCCCAGAAGACAAAGCCCCGGCGCCATCACCGCTCTGTCCTTCGCCACCATCACCACCATCACCTTCTCCATCACCTCCGCTTTCCTCCTCGCCTCTTTCCTTCTCTACATTTTCCTCCTTCGGAACATCTGGACATGTGCTAGGGGAGGGTCCATCGGATTTCTTGAGCTTCTTCCCCCTGGCGACTGGAGGTATCGAGAAGGGTTTCCTCTTGCTGCTCTTCGTCGTGGCCCCTCCTTTAGCTTTGACAGCCCTCTCCTCAGCTGTGTCTCTCTGCTTGACCACAGACTGACGTGGTAGAATCAAGTTGTGCTGCAGAAGAGTAGCATTCCTGATCAGGTAAGAAGCTGACCTCTCCCTTCCCGAAATGACTTCTATCGCCGCAGCCATCTGAACCAGGCGATCGTTCTCCACGACCGCAAAGCCACCTGTCACTAGCAAGAAATAAAAACACATAAGAAGAAGCATTGCAATCAGAACGGAAGTTATAAATAAGCTTCAACTTACAGCAGGAGGTGAAGCGACGGATAGAAACAGAGTCATCCTTGATAAAACCATTCTTTCTTGAACATGCTGAACTTCGAATATAAGTCCAGGACCGGCTTGAAGGACACGGCCGATTCCAAGCTGATGTATGGAGACCCCTTCTTGTAGCCTCTCAAGTTGTACAAATATCGGATCTCCCGGTTGGAAGGGGGACGCCCGTATTTTCTCTGGAAAATGATGAATAGGCTCACCAAAATAGCGTAAGAGTTGGGTTGAAGCTGGAAAGGGGCCACCTTTAGGTAGGTGATGAAGCTGACTATCCAAGCATTGATCGGGGGAATGGCCCCATACATACACTGGTACCTGCTGTAAGCAAAATATCCTTCAGGAGGGTCATACGGCATAACTCCATTCCCTCGCAGCACCATGTGTGCTCTATCGATCCCGAAAGAACGAGATATAACATCAAGCTGCTCCTCCTTGAGGGAGCTAGGAAAGCAGTCAGGAGGAGAGTTCAAGAGCTCCT
Source organism: Allium cepa (assembly GCA_030765085.1). Taxonomy (NCBI): domain Eukaryota; kingdom Viridiplantae; phylum Streptophyta; class Magnoliopsida; order Asparagales; family Amaryllidaceae; genus Allium; species Allium cepa. The sequence continues at coordinate 969,945,423 of CM060935.1, forward strand.
AAGGGCCATATCTATCCATTAGTGATCTCGGGGTGGGTCCCTGTTGTCCCGATCCTGGCTGGGCTGGGGGCACAACGGGGGACTCTCTTCTGTCCGTAGATTTCCTCTTATCTGATCGAGTTTCCACTTTATGAGACATTTATCTGCAACACAATAAAGTACATCGTTAAAACAGACAATATAAACAAGCAAGTGTATGTAGTCTAGAATTTCACTTGTAATTCAAAACATAAAAGAACATTCGGCAGTTCAAGGCCAAAAGGTCATTCGGCACCCAAACTCTCGAATTCATTCGGTAAACCAAGGCAAAAGTCCATTCGACCTTATACTTCCCAAGTTCATCCAGTAATTCAAATGTTTAAGTTCATTCGGTATTCGAACTCCCCTATCCCATTCGGTAGTCCAGCCATAAAAGTTCATTCGGCAGAAGAAAACTCACCTGGTTCGGCAGTTAAGTGTGGTTCGGTACTCGGTTGATTCGGCTGTTTCGAACAGTCAAGTTTGGTTCGGTACTTAATTGGTTCGGCTATCTCAAACGGTAAGGGAATAACAGTGGCATGATGCCCCTACTTATAGGCGAGCGCAGGATAACCGGACCAAACAGTTTGGCACTTAGAACCGAATGAAGCTATCCCAACTGCAAGAAAACAAAGCGCGACACCTGCAGGCATGTGCCCCACTTTGGGGGGCAAATATTGGACAAATTCTCACCACCGATCCAAGGCCCCACCGAACCAATTCGTCACCGGACCGAGACCACCGGATCAATACCAAATCCCAACTCACCTACCACCGAACCATCTCCTTTCCATGTCCCTACCGAACCAACCAACTACCGGACCAAAGCCTCTCCAACAACTACCGGACCAACTACTACCGAACCAACCAACTACCGGACCAAAGCCTCTCCAACAACCACCGGACCAACCACCACCGAACCAACCACTACCGGACCAAGACATGGCCGAACCAACACTGCCAGGCCAGATTGCATCAGCCCAGGCCTACCAGCAGCTATATACATCCAACACCCCTGCCCCAGCCTCACTCTATAAATAGAGGGGCAGGGGTACAACAATGGCAGACAAGTTTGAGAGCTCAAGCACGGATAGAACTTTCAAACAACTTTCAGATACTTGTAATCTGAACAGAAAAGGAGAATAACATATAAAGTGGGCGTAGGCACATTCTGGCCGAACCACTATAAACCTGTGTTTCTTTTACAGTTTAGTCCATCTATTATATATATTTGCATAAATCACCCAAATCATTAAGAACAACATATAATCAACTAAATCATACGACTTGGAGGTGTTTGTCCATTTTTTGTGTAAACATTTAACATATTTTTAAAACTATACTTATATAAACTTTATAAGCTACATGTAACTTCATAACAAAATATATATATACATATACACTTTAAATCAAAGTCTAACAGACATGTTCCTGGGCATAAACTTATATAACATATATATTTATTTATTTTTCACCTTAAAAATCATATCCGTTAACAAAACTTACGACATAAAAATTTATGTACTATACAACATATAGCTATCTATATATACTTATAACACACATGTATAAATATGAAACTTACCTGATACACTTATATACAATACTGATAGTATTGACCTATAATAGGTTGTATACGAATATAATGTATCACTTATAAAATTTTATATAATGGCAACATATCTCGACTATATATATTCTTATATACATGCACTAACAGATTTTACAGCTCATATACAAGCTTGCAAAAAAAATATCTATACCTAAAACATATATCTGTGGTCATTCCTCTTATAAACAAACATTTTCATACATGCTTTATATTATATATAATTGACATGAGATATGCTTACTATCATAAATTATATATATATATGCTATTTAACCTATAACATACAGTAAAACAAAGGAATATATGCTGTAACTATATATATATAATACTGCTTTTTTTCATATAACTCAACAATAAACAGCATACACTATATATATACAAGCTAAACCAAATAACATATATATTAATATAAATGACAAAACACACACACATACTTACATATAAAATGGGAGAGCTGAGGTTGGCGGGTCGAGCAGTTGCAAGGTGAGGGGGTGCTGACCCGTGCGAGGTCTTGGTGGAAGAGGATGGAGGGTTGTCAGCCAGAGTTGGGTGCTTGTGTGTTTCAGGGCCGGGTTTGGTCGTGGGTGTAGGAATGGTGGTCGTCACGTGGAGGCTGGAGACGAAAAAGTTGGAAGACCGAGGGTTCAAGTAGTGATGGACGAAGGAAAAGCGCTCACGCGGAGGCAAATGGAGAGGTAGAGGGGCGATGTGGTGGTAGGTGATGGTCGCTTTGCGGTCGTGGAAGGTGGAGACAAGAATGGCTTTCGAGAGGAAAGCAAAATTTATGGGAGGAGGAAGAAAAGAATAAAGAGGATGGGAACGAGAAAACCAGGTTACAGGCAAAAGTATGCCATGCTTATATATATATATATATATATATATATATATATATATATAATTTTATACGTTATATGTCAGAGAAAAGGAAAAGTCTCAGATGAAAAAAAAATGAACCATCCAAATTTAATATGAACTAATGGAATAACAACGATCAGATAGTTTGATTCAGCTGAAAGATTATTAAAGCAATTCATTGTGGTCCCGGCTGCACGTTCCAAATTTGAAAAGGGAAGGAAAACTAACGGTCACAATTTATGGTACCGATATGACTTACCATTTTATCGTTTCCGTCACATATCAGACCCCAAAATAATGAAATAAATATACCACTGAGATCAGTACGATGAGATGATCAAAATGGTATACAGATATCAGTGGTATGATCAATTTATCAAAAGTCAGTAACCAGTATCGAAAATGCTACAAATCTATCGAAAATATGATAAACGAAGCAATAATGGTCAAAATTTGAAGAAATGAAACATGACGTCTCACTCAGAAGATGATTTACAAATTTTCCGTATAAAAATATTCCGGTTTCGAAAATATTTGATTATCATCTAATATTAACTGATTTAAATTTAAATAAAACTACCCAATAAATAAACTTCAATATTATTAGATGAAAATTTATCATTTGCTATGCTTAGATAGACGTATTCCAAATATTAATTTTTTATTTCCAAATATTATTATTTAAAATTTCATGAAATTCAGCCAATTAAAATTTATAGGTCGTTACACACTTCCAGTTCGCTCACCCTCTCTCCAACCGGTCACCGACCACCTTTATTTCCGTTCGTATTCACTAGCTCCACATGAACAGCAGGTCGACCATCACCCAAAGCTACTGTCCAACCTCTCCCCTGCCTAACAACCATCAACCTCTCCCCTTCCATCTCGCCTCGGGCAACCTAACGGCCACAGCATAGCCCAAAACACCTACTCCACGTAAACAGTACTACTCCACCACATAGCCAAGCTCCGCTGTGATTTCCCCTCCCTCATCAACTGCCGACAACCCAAAACCCTGCCACGAACACTATCAACCTTACATCCATCAGATCTGCATCTTCCTTGAAACCTTGCTTTCCTCTTCTTGTCCAGATCCTTGAATCCATCAGATCTGCAAATGCCACCATAATTCATTGTTGGATATGTTAGGAACTGGAGATAGTGTTTTTGATGAAAACAACCTTTGTAACTTATTTTATTATAACTTATAGTAACACAATTGTCTATATATATATATATGAATGTTATTATGAAGGATATATATATAAGGCAGGTGTTGATTATTGAAGTCTGTACATATAAAGATCAAGAATGAAGAAATCAAGTTTAAAGACTCCTGAGTATCAAGATTAAGATTTCAAGATATGTTTCTAGTTTTTGTTAAAACTTGATAATAGCATGGAAATCTTCATTTCGAATTTTATTTGGGATGGAAACCATTTCTACCTTCTTAGTGGCTTTCAAACCCATGACAAGTAGCTTACAAACCTATGACAAGTTGCTTACAAACCCACGATAGTTTTGTACAAGTTCTCGAGTCCTGATGTGATGAGATATTTTGCAGGAAGAAGCTTGCAAAACTATTTAAAAATGGTTTTTCAAAACAATTTTCAAAACTGCTTTTCAAAATGTTTTATCCTTAAAACTATCTTTTCAATGATTTTCAAAAAGATGTTTTAGCCTTAAAATATTCTTTGTTTTTGTGTTTTAAAACATAGTAAAATTAGTTTATTTTACTCCAGAATCATTTCATCTTGTTTTCATTTCAATACCATTTTCAAAACAAATTTTACATTATTTTTAACAAGGGGATGTCGACATCATGGGATACCCCATGTCGACATGGTGGCCGTTGAACTCAAAAGTTTCAATTTTCAAAAGAAGTGTCTATTCGTTTAAATCTCTTCATGAATGGTTATGGCCATTGGTATTTATAAATTGGCTTTACAAACGAATTTTTTAATCATCTATTTTCATATTTTCTTCACTTTTTCTCCACAAATCCATGTTCTATAATTTTCATATTTTTAAGATTGTGCTGAAATTCTGTCAAATTCTCAAGTGAATCAAATTAGAATTTTATTCTTGTTTGATTCTCTGTCCTCTCTCGAAGATCAAAGTACTATTCAGAGTTATAGGATAAATTTTTAATCAAAAGTTTATCGAGTCTCTCTATAAGGTATGGTTGTGCTTTGAAATCAATTGTGTAATCTTGTGGCCCATAAATCAAGAGAGTTTGCCCCGGACTCATGAGACAGGAGGGTACCTCAAGGCCTTTATAAATTGAGGAGTGTAATCTCGACACTGGTTAAATAAAAATATGTTTGAGGTGGTTTGCCTTGGTACAGGACTGGATGTAGGGTAACTTCAAACCAGTATAAAATCCGGTGTGTTCTTTCCCTTTACTGCTTTTTATTTACTTTCTTCATCTGTGTTTGATTCTGTGATTGTTCTGTGATTAAGTTCTGCATTTGTTTGTGTCATAGTTTCAATTTAATTCATATAAGTCTTAGAATTCATTAAACACTATTTACCCCCCTCTAGTGTTAAATTAGCCTTAAGATCCTTAATCTGCTATCTCTTTAAATTGGTATCAGAGCATTGGTTTTCATAGTTTTCATAATCTGAAACTTGAAAAGTTAAAAATAGCATTTTTAGAAAAAAAATTAACATTGGTTTGAATTTATGCATTTCATCAAAGTATCATAAGTCTGCATATAGTTTTTGTGAAAAATCAAGTTATCTATCGAATTGGTTTGTTATGCAGGAACAAACATGTTACATGGATTTTGGAGAATCAACAACCAATGGACAAACTATGCGAATTGAGAAAGATAAATGGGTAGTTGATAGTGGCTGATCAAGGTATATGACTGGAAATCTCGAGATACTCAATGACATTATATATCAAGATGGTGGATTGATCAACTTTGGAGATAATTCAAAAGGATATGTGATTGGCATCGGCAATGTTGGTAATTCTAAAACTCCTCTTATTTCTGATATTTTGCTAGTTAGGAATTTAAAACATAATTTGCTTAGTATAAGTCAACTATGTGATAAAGGATTTAAAATTAAATTTGAAAAAGATAAGTGTCACATCGAAGACGATAAATCAAATATTATCTTTGAAGGAATTAGGAAGAAAAACATTTACATCCTTAGTATCAAAGTTATAAATGATAACTTATGTCTTTTGGCTAATACAAGTGACCCTTGGATTTGGCATAAAAGATTTGGTCATTTGAATTTCAAACTATTATCTAGATTGTCAAAACTTGACTTAGTTAGAGGTCTTCCCAAGTTAAACTTTAAAGTAGATAGTATATGTGATGCTTGCCAATTAGGAAAAATCAAGAAAATTTCATTTAAATTAAAAGATATGAGTTCTACTTCTAAACCTTTAGAATTACTTCATTTAGATTTATTTGGTCCATCTTAAGTTCAATTTAATTAATCACAATAAATATATTTTTGTAATTGTAGATGATTATTGTAGATATACAATTTTTCTTAAACTTAAAAGTGATACATTTGAATTATTTAAAAAATTTGCTAAAAGAATTCAAAATCAACTTTCTTTAAAAATAAAAACTATACGTAGTGATCACGGTGGAGGATTTGAAAATGAAAATTTTGAGAATTTCTGTAATCAAAAAGGAATTACTCATAATTTCTCCTTTTCAAGAAATCCACAACAAAACGAAGTGGTAGAACGTAAGAATGGAACGATTCAAGAGTGTGCTAGAACAATTCTTTCTAATAGTAACTTACCTAAAAAAATTTGGGCTGAAGCAGTCGCTACAGCGTGTTATATATTAAATAGGATTTTAATTAGACCATTAACTAATAAAACACCATATGAATTACTTTACAATAAGAAATCCATGTTAGCTTATTTTAAGGTTTTCAGTAGTAAGTGTTTTATTCTTAATACAAACGATAATTTGGATAAATTTGAACCTGAATCCGATAAAGGTATCTTCATCGGATATTCTAATAGAAGTAAAGCGTTTAGAGTTTATAATTTGAGAACTAATACTATTGAAGAAACAATGCATGTATCTTTTAATGAAAATTTTAAAGATATTGTACAAATAGAAGATGAAGAAGATTTTGTAACTTTAAATAATGAATCAAATGAAACTAATTGTGAAATCATTCAACCTAATAAAAGAATTAGGCTATTAAAAGATCATCCTGTAGAAAATATACTAGGAAATATTGAACCTATAGTTAAAACAAGAAATCAACTAAATAGTATGGGTAATGTACCATTCATATCAACTATTGAACCTAAAAATCCAAAGGAAGCATCGTCTGATGATTCATGGATTCTTGCTATGCAAAAAGAATTGAATCAGTTCACCAGAAATGATGTTTGGGAACATGTTCCTAGACCCGAGGATAAAAGTATAATTGGAACAAAATGAGTTTATAAAAATAAAATGAATGAACTAGGTGAGGTCGTGAGAAATAAAGCTTGTTTAGTCGTGCAAAGTTTTTGTCAAGAAAAAGGAATTAATTATAACGAAACCTTTGCACCTATAGCAAGACTAGAAGCTATCAGAATTCTACCTGCTTTCGCAAACTTCAATAATTTGAAGTTATATCAAATGGATGTTAAAAGTGCTTTTCTAAATGGTTTTTTAAAAGAAGATGTTTATGTAGAACAACCTCCAATTTTTGAAGATAATAAATTTCCAAATCATGTATATAAATTAAAGAAGGCATTATATGGTCTGAAATAAGCTCCTAGAGCCTGGTATGAAAGACTAAGGTCTTATTTACTTCAATCTAGTTTTGAAATTGGTAAAATAGATACAACTCGTTTTATTAAAAGAAACAAAAATGATATTCAATTAATACAAAAATATGTAGATGATATAATATTTGGATCAACTAATAACATAATGAATAACGAATTTTCAGATATAATGACTAAAGAATCTGAAATGAGTCATATGGGAGAACTAAGCTTCTTTTTAGGGCTTCAAATCAAACAATTAGATAAAGAAATTTTCATTAGTCAAGAAAAATATGCTAAATATTTAATTAATAAATTTGGATTGACCACTTTTGGTGGGAAACCAACTCCAATGACAACTAATGTAGCTTTAAGTAAAGAAGATAAATCAAAAGATATTGATGAAAAATTATATAGGGGAATGATTGGTTCGTTGGTTTATATAACAGCAAGTCGTCCTGACATCATGCATAGTGTCTGTCTCTGTGCAAGATACCAATCTCAACATAAAGAAACTCACTTAAAAGCGCTTAAGAGAATATTAAGATATGTAAAACATACTTTAGATTATGGTTTATTTTATCCTAAAAACAATGTATTTGATTTAGTTTCATACTCTGATGCTGATTACGCTGGTTGTAAATCAGATCGAAAAAGTACAAGTGGAACTTGTCACTTTCTAGGACGTTCTCTGGTTTAGTAAGAAGCAATCCTTGTCAACAACTGAAGCAGAATATATATCTGTTGCTTTGGCTTGCTTTCAAGTTATATATATATGCAACAAACTTTAAAAGATTTTGGAATTACTATCACTAAATCACCAATTTATTGTGATAATACTAGTGCAATAAACTTATCTAAGAATCCAACTCATCATGCTAGAACAAAACATATTGATATTAGACATCATTTTCTTAGAGATAATATAAATAAAGAAGTCAAAACTCTTGAATATATTAATACTAAAAAACAGATTGCTGATATATTAACCAAACCATTAAATAAACAAAACTTTACTAAATTTAGAAGAGAATTAGGTATATGTTCATTAACTGAAATATAAATTATATATAATACAAGTATAGTTAATAATTAATATAAATAAAATTTTCTCAAAAAATTGAATTGGGCATGTCGACATAACCCATCCCCCTATGTAAACATGTAGGCCGAGATTTTCAAATTTAAATTTCCCTCTAAAATTAGTTATTTGATTATATATTTATATAGTTCGACTTTTACTCATTTTCTCTGTTCTCCTCTCCATAATAAACTTCTAAAACAGTAAATTAATAGCTTCCTCCTCTAATAATGAACCTTCTTCACACACTTCTCCTCATTTTACCCCTTTTCATCGTTCCACACATACGAGTCATCAAACTACAAGAAAAGATGAAAGATTTACTTCAAATGATGGTGGAAATTCAAGTAAGTCAACTGTGAATGGCTAGAGAACAAGATAGGCAAGGAAAAATCCTTAGGAATTTACAAAATTTTCTTATGGATAACCATGCCAATCTCATTGTCATCGAAGAATCATCTCAAGCCGTGAACTCTGAAGAAGAAGAGCCCCTAGAAGAACCACAAGAAGATCAAGAAGAAGAACATCCTCTGCCGAATCCGAATGTTCATGCGGACGAAGACGATGGCGTGACTTGCATTGGAGAGGTCTTTTTTGACGCTAATGTGAACTTGGTCGAACAACGTGGAAACTTTTATCTTCACTATCCAAATTGTTCGGTCCATAAATCACCGATAGTTAAAGGACCTCGTTAAGCATTTTTTTCATTTTCTTGATTGTATATTGTTTTGTAAATTGGTATATAATTAGTATATTAATTAATGTTTTTTTAACAATTGTTGGTGCATAAAATCTTAAATTCCATTTTCATTTAGGATTCTATGTTTTACTCATACATGCTTATTATTCTTATGTCATATGTTTGTTTATCACTTTTTCTATTAAGTTTAAGTTTTAAAGGTTATTTTTGTTGATGACAAAGGAGGAGATAAGTTATATAAAATAGTAGGCTTGGAGTAAGGGGGAGTTGTTGGTGTAAGGGGGAGTTATGGTATGATCGAAATGGTAAGTATATTTTATAAGGTTGTCATCATCAAAAGGGGGGAGATTGATAGGAACTAGAGATAGTGGTTTTGATGACAACAACCTTTGTAACTTATTTTATTATAACTTATATACTAATACTATTGCCTAGATATATACGAATGTTATTATGTAGGATATATATAAGGCAAGTGTTGATTATTAAAGACTATACAGTATAAAGATCAAGAATGAAGAAATCAAGTTTGAACACTCATGAGTATCAAGATCAAGATTTCTAGATATGTGTTTAGTTTTTGTTAAAAGTTCATAATACCATGGAAATCTTCATTCCGAATTTCATTTGGACTGGAACCCATTTCTACCTTCTTAGTGGCTTACAAACCCACGATAAGTAGCTTACAAACCTACGACAAGTGGCTTACAAACCCACGAACGTCCTGGTTTTGTACAAGTTCTCGAGTCCTGATGTGATGAAATATTCTACAGGAAGAAGCATGCAAAACTACTACAAATGGTTTTTCAAAATGATTTTCAAAAATGCTTTTCAAAATGTTTTAGCCTTAAAACTAACTTTTCAAATGATTTTCAAAAAGAAGTTTTAGCCTTAAAATATTCTTTGTTTTTTTGTTTTAAAACATAGTAAAATTAGTTTATTTTACTCCAGAATCATTTCATCTTGTTTTCATTTCAATATCATTTTCAAATAAAATTTTACATTATTTTCAACAAGGGGATGTCAACATCATGGGATACCCCATGTCGACATGGCGGCCGTTGAATTCAAAAGTTTCAATTTTCAAAAGAAGGGTCTATTCGTTTAAATCTCTTCACGAATGGTTATGACCATTGGTGCTTTATAAATAGGCTTCGCAAACGAATTTTTTAATCATCTATTTTCATATTTTCTTCACTTCTTCTTCTCCACAAATCCATGTTCTATAATTTTCATATTTTTAAGATCGTGCCGAAATTCTTCCAAATTCTCAAGTGAATCAAATTAGAATTTCATTCTTATTTAATTCTCTGTCCTCTCTCAAAGATCAAAGCGCTATTCGGAGTTATAGGATCAATTTGTAATCAAAAGTTTATCAAGTCTCTCTATAAGGTGCGGTTGTGTCAGGAAATCAATTGGGTAATCTTATCGCCCGTAAATCAAGAGAGTTTCCTCCGGACTCGTGAGACAGGAGGGTACCTCAAGGCCTTTATAAATTGATGAGTGTAATCTTGACACTGGTTTAATAAAAATCTATATTAGTTGGTTTGCCTTGGTACATGTAAGGACCAGATTCTTCGTCTTTCGAAAATTCAACATCGATACTCACTTTATCGACTGCCGAGCAATCGAACGACGGAAAACCGAACACTTAGGGTTTTAAGAAAAAGAAAAAGACAGAAAGAAGAAGAGATAAGAAGATAGAAAATAGACAGAAAAGAAAATAGAAAATAGAAAATAGAACGGAATAGAAAAAAACAACAGAACAACATCAGAATCTCACAATTCGCAGCGGAACAACATATAATAATAAATGAATAATCTTTAAACAAAGAACTATATCAGTTATTACATTTTTTATACATTACATTACATTACATCATCATCAGAGTGTACAACAACAAACAACATCAAACAGCGGAAAAGAAATACTATATAAACTAGTAATACGCCATGTCATCCAGCTTGCCTCCTGCAACTCCTGAATATCCAGAATATCCTGATAAACCTAACTCTTGACTGCCCGTGTGGAAATTGGTGGGCACCCAGAGTTTAGGAAGGAAAACAATAAACTCCGAGTCAGTCATGTGACTAGTGTGAGAACTCAAAACAGTTTATTTATCTTTGAAAACAAAATAGATGAATATTTTTAAAGTCAATTCGCAATGCTTTTAAAAATGAGACTACCATAAGACCTCCCGCCACACACACAATGCAAACGCAGACTTGGAGGAGATTTCTTCTTATGTTAGTCAAAGATGCTTGATACGCATTAAAAAGAAACATTTGATATTATTGCTAGTGCATAGTGTAGAAGACATTTCGAAAGTAGAGTATAAATCTTAGCCAGCATAGGTACCATTATAGTATGCTTACTATAACTACCATATTAAATGGCAGGTTCTACAACTAAAACCGTACAAGTCTCGTATTGTTTATTTGGATTTCCAACGAATGATCAAGCCAAGGAACTTCCCATTGCCACATGAGAATGCCCCTGGATGGACATCCCCGAGAACCAAACCGGATCTCTACCAACACAAGGCCGGGTTACCCCTAACTGAGTAACAACTGACCGAATATGCCATCCCCCGGTCCTTTGGGACCTTTCACCGAGCACTCGTAATCAATTCACACAATAATAAAGTATTTTCAACATGAGTAAGTATCTGGGCTCCATACCATGATACCACCCTTTTCCAGAAGGAAATGCACATATCCTAAAGGGCGCTACCCCTCATAACCTTGCTGCATCTTTCCTGTTTTGACCATTCCCGAGGTGTGAGGCTCGACGAAGTCATGTCCACAAAAACATACTTTATACAAAAGCCATGCTTTGGGTCAACAAATGATCATAGAAATGATCACCAAGATAGACGATCAAATAAATGATCCTATCACAAATAATCAACACAATGATCATTTACAGCAACACTCAGCATGTCACATTACCAAATTGGGAATATATCGCTGATAACCTTCAACTACATAACCTCTGAGCTCGTACGTCTCAGAGAAGGGTGTTAAGCTAAAAGAATAAATTCTCCGCCACCAACAGAAATATATTTGAAAGAAATCTGCTTTACATCTCAATTTGTAATGTCAGACATACTATCCATACAAGTCTGTTCCGGGCTCGAACAGAACCGAAGGCACTTACAAAGAACTCCTTGCAATCCGGATATCCACAATCCTGATCGGATTTCCCATCACATATGGAGAACTCAATACCGGAGCAACTCGGTGCAGAGTCAATCGACAGGTCATCCTATCGCTCTCGCAAATACCGGGTCTTCAACACCGATCTTCAAATGCAATTCATAACGACGTATCACATATTCGAAATGGGTTATACGACCCCATGGTCCTTTCCCGGTTAACCCGAATAGTGAGCGCTTATTCAAAAATAAGTGTGGCATTCAAATTCAAACAAATCACATCAATTACCCATTTAAAGGGAAATATTGATAGTCGGCTATTGAACTATCAATGGATATGCACAACATCACCAGATTCCAAATAATTTTCCAAATTATTTATTTTCCAAAAATATCTTTACAAGATGTATAATTCAATATCTCAAAAATAAATCAATATTTATTTTTAACAAATTCCACTTTCTTTTATACATTCCATAATGAATTTATATTTCACAATATCTATGAATATATGATTTCAATTATTCATTTTCAAGTTATCTTCAAAAAGATAAATTCTCAAAACATTCACTTTATATTGGAAAACATTTCCATACTTATTTATTCATAAGTAATTCACAAATTTTATTTATTTTCAACACTTGGAAAATATTCAATATACTTAAATCGAAATTAAGTATATGTTTCATTCTTTAAGGAAATCATGCTCTTAAACATATTTATTTGGGCCAAAACGAATGTTGCGTAAAACATCGTTACGACAACCCAAAATCTCTAGTATAGGGATTCGAAATTAAAATAGATATATAAATCCCAATACTATACAAAACATTTCCTTTCGGAAACCATTTACTATAACAACAGTGTTATAGTCCACCATTTCCTTTTATTTCTCGAAAACGTCTATTTCAACAATAAATGTTGAAATCTAGGGTTTCGAATCTCAACACATTTTAAAACATCGTTAGATCGTTTTAATTCTATTTAAACATCAAATCTAAACATTTTCTTTAACATATTATTCACTATTCAAAAACGTGAATATACTACGTTAACCATTTCATCATTTCTATACATTTCATTTTAAAGGATTTATTCACAATCAAAAAAGTGAATATAACTCCATTAATAGGCTTCAACAATTTACTTATCCAAATAAGTCGTTTACGAATTTATAAAACAACGTTTATAAATTCCTTTATTAACCTATATTCAATTCATAACTCAATTATAAACCAAAAGTTCACATTATAAGTTAAATGCTTATAAAACAATTATTTTACAAAATCGTTCTTTTAAACTTCATAATTATAAATCTTATAACTTATAAGATTCAATTATTTATCCAAATATATTCTTTAATAACTTCACAAAATTTATAAATGTTACTATTTATAAATTTCATTTATAACTTCACCATTTATAATTTTATAAATTCCATTCACTTATGCAATCCATTTTCACTTCATTTAAACACTTATAAAAACTCGTTTTATAATTCAAATGTTTTAATTTATAAATATCAATTTATAAATCCTTTATAAAATCAATTTATACTATTATTTTAAAACATCTATAATCTCCTTTATAATTTCACCATTCTCTTGATTTATAAAATAATCAAATTTTATAAATCCTATTTTTAAACTTTTTATAATAAATTCAAAAATCCAATCTAATTATTTTAAAAAAAAACATTAACCCATATTTCTCAAAAATCAATCTTTAACCGTATTTCTCAAAAATCATAATTTTTATAACATAAAAAATTATAACGTTTATTTATTTAAAATAAATCAATTTCCAAACATATAGTACATTTTCAAAATTCCAAATTTGGTCCAATGATGCTACATACCAAATAGTCAATCACGACAACAACGATATCATATATCGATATGATAATCCATCAAATATCAAAATATCTGAAATCAAATAAATACTGTTGAGGAATCCAGTTGGATCCCTCCAACCTGTTTTCCTGCATCCACAAACATTAGCACAATACCAATTCCGCTCCAGTACGAAATTATCGCGGTATATGAGATTTGAAATATTATCCGCTTAATAATGGCGCAATAGGGTCTCATCCGCTACACAATTGCGGGAAATCAATAACTCCAATATATACATATGCCAATATATATATATCAATTTCACTGTTTATGAAATATTCGCGGTATATGTTTTTAATAAATAACATCCGCTTACTAACGGCGCATAATGTCTATTTTAACAATCAATAGATAACAATCATCATTCAAACATGCATTCAAATATTTTAAATCTAACTATTTAAAATAAAATTGAAACTGGTTCGATTGAGTGAGAAGTTCTCACCTTGATTTCAATTTTGTTTTAGCGATTTATTTCGAATAAAATTAAACGGATGTTTAATTTTACCCGAAATTCTCACTAACTCCAAACGACTCCAATCCAATTTCATCGCGTAGTGCTCGTCCATACGATTCCAACGCAACTGGTTTCGCGCGTTTTCGACCTCGTATGAAAAAGTTATGATTTTTACAAGTTTTGCACAATTTTAATAACTAATTTACAACATAAATTTAAAATTAAAACCCTACAACAAATCCTAGCCCTTGGATCTTGCCATCAACCATCTGGACCGTGCGTATGCTTCTCCCCCAACTCCCTCTCGTTCTCAGGCCGACAAAGAACCCATCAACACATAATTAGGGTTTAAATTCGCACCTCCATCATCACTTTCTAGCTCGATCAGATGGTACCACCTTGAAGCCACGACCAAGAGCTATGCTCGGCCCAAACATGGAGGAGCTCGGCTGTCCCAAGCCCCTTCAAAATGCGTGCGACCTACCCATGAACGCGCCTCCCCTGCTCCCTCCACATTGCTCCAATGACGATCATCTCCGTACGGATCTGAAGCTCTCGGGATGCTCTTCATCTTTGTAGTTGACAACATTCGCTAATTGTTAGTAGATTGGGAGAGATTGAGGGGTGAAAACAAACAATTTTCGGCCATACATCAGGGAGGTGGTGGTTGGCTTAGGTTTAGGGTTAGGTTTATTCTTTTTTTTTCTTTTCTAAAGAGAGGAGGGTCTATTTATAGGAAAATCGATCGACACTATTCATCCGGGAATTCCGAACTCCGATTTACGCGTCGTAACCAGCGTTTCTAGGGTTTACCCCGCATTCCGGACACAATAGAACAGGTTTCGAAAGCTAATTCGGACATCTGTGCGAGTTATGGCAACAAACGTTCAATTTAAATTAACCCGATTTAAACGATTTTCTAGGCGTTTTAGCTTGCACCGGACAAACGGTAAATCCAATTGACACGAAATTTGAAACCTTACAATAATATCATATTACGGATCCGATGAAACTGGTTTCGTCGAAATCCGAGACTGTTTGAAAAATGGCTATTTTAACTCGCTAAATTAATATTAAAAACAATTCGATGCGTTTCGAGCTGCCACGATCAAACGATAATTCCGATTGACACGAAATTTGAAATCCGGTAATAACTAACTATTACGGATCCAATGGAACTAGTTTCGTCCAATTCTGAAACTGTTCAAAAATTGATTATTTTCACTAGTCGATTTAATATTAAAATATTCAATTTTCACAAATTAACTTTTAATTCGATTTTAAAAGTTCTAAAATATCGTTCTAACTCCAACATGATAAAATAAAATTTTACAAATCATTTTCAATCATATTTAACTCAATTTTCAATTATTTCCATAATTTAACATATTAAATTATCGATTTAATTATTCAATTAAATCCAATTATTCGAAATAAAATTTATTCGACTTATAAATTCACTTATTAATATTTAAAATTAATTAAATATTCAAATTTTAAATTACTAAAAATCCTGGGTCGTTACAATCTTCCCCCCTTAAAAGAATTTCGTCCTCGAAATTAACAAGTAGGAAAAGTTATAGAATTTATTAACTTTCCATAATTCATAGCCAAACTTCTTATAATAACTTTACTAAGTTTTCCAATCATACTTAGTTATCTTTTCAAAAACAATTACTATTGTTTAACTTTCAATTCCAAATCAAAGTTAAAGTTTTCAAAAAAAAAAATTCCAGTTTTCTCAAAATTTTCTAACGCCTTAAATTTCCGGAAAAATTCGCCATAGTCTCCTTTGCGCGGCTCGATCCGAAAAAAAAATGACAGTATATATATCACAAATATACATCTCATCCAGTAATGAGACATCCCAAAGGGAAAAAGTGTAAAAGTACGATATTTAGTCCGAGATATGTACCTTATATTTTATTAGCGAGCAAATACGGCTAATATAGCGCGAAAGCGAGCTCCAAATGCGAAGCAAACGCGATCCGCACCTACTAAACACTCAACAAACAGCATGAGAATCATGCATATATGACAATAGTATCAATATACAACATATAGCAACATAATAACTATATATGTCAACATAGCAAATGCAATAAAAGCAATATATTCAACCATCAACCAACTAGCATTCATAACCAATAAATATTCATTCATATTCTCATTAATATTCAATGAAATAGGTTTTCAATTTAATCACATATGATTCATTAACGGTGGATGTTCTTACTAACATTCATTTTCAATTAGTTTATATTCACTAATTCATATTCAAGTTGGTTCACTTCCAAATCAAATTCAATTCCATTTAAGATTCAATTAACTTCCAATTGAATTTCAATTACTTTAGCTTCCAATTTCATTAACACTTAATGAATTATATACAATCAACTAACAATCATATAACAACCAATGTATATCAATTACAACCAAATCCTTTGCTTATATTCATTCTATTTGGTTTAACACTTTCACTTTCAATTGGTTCAATTAAATTGATTTTCATTCAATTATTCAACTTCCAATAACATTAGATTTTAATGAATTAACACTTATATTCATTATTCCATATTAACTTTATTTGCATTCAATTGATTAACATTCAATCCATTCATTCAATTCAATTTCTAAAGTTGAATTTCTTTTACATAACTTAAGTTCATATCTATCACTTAACTTTATTAATTTACTTCGATACCAATATCAACTGCATTCAACATTTCTTAAGTTATATTCCATTTTACAAACATTATTTGGTTTTACATAACTTAAATTCCACTTATAAATCAATTCAGCTTCTAAATTCTAAAGTAAATTTCCATTCAACTTTAAATTCATTTTTATTTACAACTCATATTCATAAATATATTCATATAGTTTCACTTCTCATATATATATAAGTTTATTTCACAATTGTAAATCACTTTAATTATAATTCAATTCTTATAATTCTTTTTACTTATACAATTATTCTTTTATTTAGATTATTCAAACAACTAAACAATCAATTTATATACACTTTAATAATTCTGAAAAATTATTTCTTTGTATATAAAAATATAATCAAGGTAAAATTATTTCATTTACCAAATTTTAAAACAATATCGTGTTGGTTTATCTTGTTTAAGAGTTTAGAAACCCCTATCTACGATAGTTAGCTAGACTACATCGACTGGAATCTATAAACAATCAACCGATAAGTCAACACAATACAAAACAGTTTTTTATTCACTAACAAATACGCTCTCATATCTATTATTACACTCAAACTCATTCTAGAGTACTACTAACTCTATCTCTAATGAGTAATACCCAACAGAACCATGGTTGTCGCTTAACCATATGCTCTGATACCAGATGTAAGGACCCGATTCTTCGTCTTTCGAAAATTCAATATCGATACTCACTTTATCGACTGCCGAGCAATCGAACGACGGAAAACCGAACACTTAGGGTTTAAGAAAAAGAAAAAGACAGAAAGAAGAAGAGATAAGAAGATAGAAAATAGAGAGAAAAGAAAATAGAAAATAGAACGGAATAGAAAAAAACAACAGAACAACATCAGAATCTCACAATTCGCAGCGGAACAACATATAATAATAAATGAATAATCTTTAAACAAAGAACTATATCAGTTATTACATTTTTTATACATTACATTACATTACATCATCATCAGAGTGTACAACAACAAATAACATCAAACAGCGGAAAAGAAATACTATATAAACTAGTAATACGCCATGCCATCCAGCTTGCCTCCTGCAACTCCTGAATATCCAGAATATCCTGATAAACCTAACTCTTGACTGCCCGTGTGGAAATTGGTGGGCACCCAGAGTTTAGGAAGGAAAACAATAAACTCCGAGTCAGTCATGTGACTGGTGTGAGAACTCAAAACAGTTTATTTATCTTTGAAAACAAAATAGATGAATATTTTTAAAGTCAATTCGCAATGCTTTTAAAAATGAGACTACCATAAGACCTCCCGCCACACACACAATGCAAACGCAGACTTGGAGGAGATTTCTTCTTATGTTAGTCAAAGATGCTTGATACGCATTAAAAAGAAACGTTTGATATTATTGCTAGTGCATAGTGTAGAAGACATTTCGAAAGTAGAGTATAAATCTTAGCCAGCATAGGTACCATTATAGTATGCTTACTATAACTACCATATTAAATGGCAGGTTCTACAACTAAAACCGTACAAGTCTCGTATTGTTTCTTTGGATTTCCAACGAATGATCAGGCCAAGGAACTTCCCATTGCCACATGAGAATGCCTCTGGATGGACATCCCCGAGAACCAAACCTGATCTCTACCAACACAAGGCCGGGTTACCCCTAACTGAGTAACAACTGACCGAATATGCCATCCCCCGGTCCTTTGGGACCTTTCACCGAGCGCTCGTAATCAATTCACACAATCATAAAGTGTTTTCAACATGAGTAAGTATCTGGGCTCCATACCATGATACCACCCTTTTCCAGAAGGAAATGCACATATCCTAAAGGGCGCTACCCCTCATAACCTTGCTGCATCTTTCCTGTTTTGACCATTCCCGAGGTGTGAGGCTCGACGAAGCCACGTCCACAAAAACATACTTTATACAAAAGCCATGCTTTGGGTCAACAAATGATCATAGAAATGATCACCAAGATAGACGATCAAATAAATGATCCTATCACAAATAATCAACACAATGATCATTTACAGCAACACTCAGCATGTCACATTACCAAATTGGGAATATATCGCTGATAACCTTCAACTACATAACCTCTGAGCTCGTACGTCTCAGAGAAGGGTGTTAAGCTAAAAGAATAAATTCTCCGCCACCAACAGAAATATATTTGAAAGAAATCTGCTTTACATCTCAATTTGTAATGTCAGACATACTATCCATACAAGTCTGTTCCGGGCTCGAACAGAACCGAAGGCACTTACAAAGAACTCCTTGCAATCCGGATATCCATAATCCTGATCGGATTTCCCATCACATATGGAGAACTCAATACCGGAGCAACTCGGTGCAGAGTCAATCGACAGGTCATCCTATCGCTCTCGCAAATACCGGGTCTTCAACACCGATCTTCAAATGCAATTCATAACGACGTATCACATATTCGAAATGGGTTATATGACCCCATGGTCCTTTCCCGGTTAACCCGAATAGTGAGCGCTTATTCAAAAATAAGTGTGGCATTCAAATTCAAACAAATCACATCAATTACCCATTTAAAGGGAAATATTGATAGTCGGCTATTGAACTATCAATGGATATGCACAACATCACCAGATTCCAAATAATTTTCCAAATTATTTATTTTCCAAAAATATCTTTACAAGATGTATAATTCAATATCTCAAAAATAAATCAATATTTATTTTTAACAAATTCCACTTTCTTTTATACATTCCATAATGAATTTATATTTCACAATATCTATGAATATATGATTTCAATTATTCATTTTCAAGTTATCTTCAAAAAGATAAATTCTCAAAACATTCACTTTATATTGGAAAACATTTCCATACTTATTTATTCATAAGTAATTCACAAATTTTATTTATTTTCAACACTTGGAAAATATTCAATATACTTAAATCGAAATTAAGTATATGTTTCATTCTTTAAGGAAATCATGCTCTTAAACATATTTATTTGGGCCAAAACGAATGTTGCGTAAAACATCGTTACGACAACCCAAAATCTCTAGTATAGGGATTCGAAATTAAAATAGATATATAAATCCCAATACTATATAAAACATTTCCTTTCGGAAACCATTTACTATAACAACAGTGTTATAGTCCACCATTTCCTTTTATTTCTCGAAAACGTCTATTTCAACAATAAATGTTGAAATCTAGGGTTTCGAATCTCAACACATTTTAAAACATCGTTAGATCGTTTTAATTCTATTTAAACATCAAATCTAAACATTTTCTTTAACATATTATTCACTATTCAAAACCGTGAATATACTACGTTAACCATTTCATCGTTTCTATACATTTCATTTTAAAGGATTTATTCACAGTCAAAAACGTGAATATAACTCCATTAATATGTTTCAACAATTTACTTACCCAAATAAGTCGTTTATGAATTTATAAAACAACGTTTATAAATTCCTTTATTAACCTATATTCAATTCATAACTCAATTATAAACCAAAAGTTCACATTATAAGTTAAATGCTTATAAAACAATTATTTTACAAAATCGTTCTTTTAAACTTCATAATTATAAATCTTATAACTTATAAGATCCAATTATTTATCCAAATATATTCTTTAATAACTTCACAAAATTTATAAATCTTACTATTTATAAATTTCATTTATAACTTCACCATTTATAATTTTATAAATTCCATTCACTTATGCAATCCATTTTCACTTCATTCAAACACTTATAAAAACTCGTTTTATAATTCAAATGTTTTAATTTATAAATATCAATTTATAAATCCTTTATAAAATCAATTTATACTATTATTTTAAAACATCTATAATCTCCTTTATAATTTCACCATTCTCTTGATTTATAAAATAATCAAATTTTATAAATCCTATTTTTAAACTTTTTATAATAAATTCAAAAATCCAATCTAATTATTTTAAAAAAAAACATTAACCCATATTTCTCAAAAATCAATCTTTAACCGTATTTCTCAAAAATCATAATTTTTATAACATAAAAAATTATAACGTTTATTTATTTAAAATAAATCAATTTCCAAACATATAGTATATTTTCAAAATTCCAAATTTGGTCCAATGATGCTACATACCAAATAGTCAATCACGACAACAACGATATCATATATCGATATGATAATCCATCAAATATCAAAATATCTGAAATCAAATAAATACTGTTGAGGAATCCAGTTGGATCCCTCCAACCTGTTTTCCTGCATCCACAAACATTAGCACAATACCAATTCCGCTCCAGTGCGAAATTATCGCGGTATATGGGATTTAAAA
Source organism: Allium cepa (assembly GCA_030765085.1). Classification (NCBI taxonomy): domain Eukaryota; kingdom Viridiplantae; phylum Streptophyta; class Magnoliopsida; order Asparagales; family Amaryllidaceae; genus Allium; species Allium cepa. The sequence goes on from CM060935.1 coordinate 969,966,954, forward strand.
TATTATCCGCTTAATAACGGCGCAATAGGGTCTCATCCGCTACACAATTGCGGGAAATCAATAACTCCAATATATACATATGCCAATATATATATATATATTGCTATTATATATAATACCAATTTCACTGTTTATGAAATATTCGCGGTATATGTTTTTAATAAATAACATCCGCTTACTAACGGCGCATAATGTCTATTTTAACAATCAATAGATAACAATCATCATTCAAACATGAATTCAAACATTTTAAATCTAACTATTTAAAATAAAATTGAAATTGATTCGATTGAGTGAGAAGTTCTCACCTTGATTTCAATTTTGTTTTAGCGATTTATTTCGAATAAAATTAAACGGACGTTTAATTTTACCCGAAATTCTCACTAATTCCAAACGACTCCAATCCAATTTCATCGCGTAGTGCTCGTCCATACGATTCCAATGCAACTGGTTTCGCGCGTTTTCGACCTCGTATGAAAAAGTTATGATTTTTACAAGTTTTACACAATTTTAATAACTAATTTACAACATAAATTTAAAATTAAAACCCTACAGCAAATCCTAGCCCTTGGATCTTGCCATCAACCATCTGGACCGTGCGTATGCTTCTCCCCCAACTCCCTCTCGTTCTCAGGCCGACAAAGAACCCATCAACACATAATTAGGGTTTAAATTCGCACCTCCATCATCACTTTCTAGCTCGATCAGATGGTACCACCTTGAAGCCACGACCAAGAGCTATGCTCGGCCCAAACATGGAGGAGCTCGGCTGTCCCAAGCCCCCTCAAAATGCGTGCGACCTACCCACGAACGCGCCTCCCCTGCTCCCTCCACATTGCTCCAATGACGATCATCTCCGTACGGATCTGAAGCTCTCGGGATGCTCTTCATCTTTGTAGTTGACAACATTCGCTAATTGTTTGTAGATTGGGAGAGATTGAGGGGTGAAAACAAACAATTTTCGGCCATACATCAGGGAGGTGGCGGTTGGCTTAGGTTTAGGGTTAGGTTTATTCTTCTTTTTTTTTTTCTAAAGAGAGGAGGGTCTATTTATAGGAAAATCGATCGACACTATTCATCCGGGAATTCCGAACTCCGATTTACGCGCCGTAACCAGCGTTTCTAGGGTTTACCCCCACGTTCCGGACACAATGGAACAGGTTTCGAAAGCTAATTCGGACATCTGTGCGAGTTATGGCAATAAACGTTCAATTTAAATTAACCCGATTTAAACGATTTTCTAGGCGTTTTAGCTTGCACCGGACAAACGGTAAATCCAATTGACACGAAATTTGAAACCTTACAATAATATCACATTACGGATCCGATAAAACTTGTTTCGTCGAAATCCGAGACTGTTTGAAAAATGGCTATTTTAACTCGCTAAATTAATATTAAAAACAATTCGATGCGTTTCGAGCTACCACGATCAAACGATAATTCCGATTGACACGAAATTTGAAATCCGGTAATAACTAACTATTACGGATCCAATGGAAATGGTTTCGTCCAATTCTGAGACTGTTCAAAAATTGACTATTTTCACTAGTCGATTTAATATTAAAATATTCAATTTTCACAAATTAACTTTTAATTCGATTTTAAAAGTTCTAAAATATCGTTCTTACTCCAACATGATAAAATAAAATTTTACAAATCATTTTCAATCATATTTAACTCAATTTTCAATTATTTCCATAATTTAACATATTAAATTATCGATTTAATTATTCAATTAAATCCAATTATTCGAAATAAAATTTATTCGACTTATAAATTCACTTATTAATATTTAAAATTAATTAAATATTCGAATTTTAAATTACTAAAAATCCTGGGTCTAACAGTACAGGACTGGATGTAGGGTAACTCCGAACTAGTATAAAATCTGGTGTATTCTTTCCCTTTACTGCTTTTTATTTATTTTCTGCATTTATGTTTGATTCTGTGATTGTTCTGTGATTAAGTTCTGCATTTGTTTGTGTCATAATTTCAATTTAGTTCATATAAGTCTTAGAATTCATTAATCACTATTTCACCCCCCTCTAGTGTAAAATTAGCTTTAAGATCCTTAATCCGCTGTCCATTTCAGGATATATATATATGTCAGTATATATATATATATATATATATATATATATATATATATATATATGCATGTCCAAATATATATATATATATATGTTAGTGTATACATATAGTGATTATATACTGTTCGATCTTGCTTTCCTCTTCTTGTTAATATATATATTCGAAAGTTTTTATGCTATACTCAGACCATCAAAATTGCTAATATATATTGTTGTATATGAAAACAGCAAGCCACCCTTACATATTTGTTGTATATGTGATGTGTGTGTCTATATATATATATATATATTTGTTTTTCTCAATCTAAGATAATATATAAGTTTACTTATATATCTGTTCTCCTTGAAATCTAGGCATCTAGTTTGCCGTTGTCCAAAATTTGTCGCTTAAATTTGTTTTGTTGTCGCTGTCCAGATTCGTGGTTGTGATCCGTATGCATATCTGTGTAAGTTGCTTCCCCTTTCTCGTTGTCTTCTCTAGCCTCGGAAGGTGAGCAATCACTCACGATTAACATTCTTATATTTAGTAAATTTAATTTACATGAAATGATGATTGAAATGTGTTGTTAACTTTTAATTTGTTAGTAGTTAAATTGTTGCATATGATATGTTATTTAAATTGTTCACATATGATACCATAACATTATTGTGTGTGTGTGTGTGTGTGTGTATATGATATTGATCCATGTGTAATTGAAATGTTATGCTATTGTATATGATTATTCTATTGTTCTCACTTTACAAGTTCCCTGTTAGTTTAGAAATCCCGACGGGTTGAAACGATATATACCCGAACGATATTTTAGAATGGGAAAAATCTTTATGGGTTGAAATGATAAACCCAAGCAATTTTTATTGATTTTGAAATTTTCGGATTGCGGGTTGAAATGATATATACCCGTAAATAATAAATTATTGTGGATTGAAATGATAAACATTCGTATCACTTGACCATAGGATGGAGAATTATATACGGACACCATTGGTCTATTTTGAAAAATGATAACCAAAATTTTGAAAGGAAATATTGGGTTTTATTAAATATTGATTTTTAAATATAATACATATATTTTATTCTAATATATGTGTAAAAAAATTATATTTTTAAATTATATATTTGGAATTTTAAATTTATAAGTAAAGTTTTGAAAAATATAAATTTTAAGATTTTCTTATAATTTTGTTATTTTTAAAAATATAAAATAAGATTTAATATTAATTTAAAATTAATAATATGATTTTATTTAATAAAAATTTAATATAATAAAATTTAATAAATTTTATTTAATTACTATATATATATAATATGTTTAAGTTTTTTTACTTTATATTAATATTTTAAAATGGATTTTTTTTGTAATAACTTTAATAAATAAAGGTTGAAAAGATAAATTAAAGTTGACATGAAATTTTATTTGTTGTATTTAAATAAAAATTTGATTTGAATCTTTATTAATTTTGAGATTTTAAAGATATGAATTTTTATAACTTGATAACTGGGTTTTGATTAAAGGAGATTAAATGAATATCTTCAAATTTAAATAAAATTGAAATGGAATATTTAATATTGATTTAAATTTGAAATTTGAGATTTTATTTAAATGTTATTAAAAGTAATAAAGTGAATATTTTCAAAATATTAATAGGATTGAGTTGAATTTGAAATATAAATTAAATTTATCAAATTGAGTTATTGTAAATTGTTTGAACATTTAAATGCTGAAACTTATTGAATTGAAAGTGGTTTAAATTTCTAGTTCAAACCTGGATTTGAAAACAATATAAATTAAAAATGGTTTTAATGAGAATTTGAATTGAAGCTTTAATCCATTTTAATATTTTATTATATAAACTATTTTTAATATATAAACTATTTTAATTTATAAACTATTTTTAAATATAAACTATTTTATTGTATAGTCATTCCAACATATAAATAACTTTCAATATTAGAACTGTTTAAGATGGTACTATCATGATTTAGATTTAATGGATTTAAATGCGAATACTTGGATATGATGGTTTAATCTATCTTGTGGTTATGATTTTGAAAATGAATTTGATTTAAAGTGAATAATGATTTCGAAAGTGAATATGATTTAAAAGTGATATGATTTTGGAAGTGTACATGATTTCGAAAGTAATGTTATTTTGAACGAATATGATATTTTAATATGAAGTATGAACTGTTTAAACTGAAAATGACCACGGTGTGAAATAAGCGTTTGCTTGTTAAAGAGACCGGGATCGGATATCGTCATACTCTCTGCCAATACTGAAAACCACTTTATCAACTGTGCACGTGGTAGAGATTCCAGAACGAAGTATGATGGTTTGACGACGTCTATATGAGGTATTAATGCAGCTCTGACTCCCGCGAGTCAGCTTGATATGACTAAAACAAGAGCCACGTTGGACCAAGTGAGGTCGCATCTCCAATCGAGCATGCTTCTTCGATACCATTTTATTGCTTTGTGATTTGATTAGGTGCACCTTTGATTTGGGAGTGTGTCTCGAGGTGGGCGGTAGTAGCTGTCATGCGTTACCACTAGTCCAGATCCATAAAATAATAGTATCCTACCCTGAGCATTGCCTCGTGTGCCTTGTCACATGCCTTATCGCGCCCATTACGAGTTTGGTTTGTGTTGTACCTATGGAGTGCTCCTTAATAGCCCACCGATTTGGTGGAGTTTACAATACTGTATAGACTACGGCATTATATAAAATGTGTTAAGTGAGATATGGGTAACGCCTTAACGCTATTTTAATAGTTTACTTTACTATAGACGTTATATATGTAGCGTATTGTACTATGTATGTAGACAGTTTAACGGATCCTTAAAGAATGGGAATCCCAAACATTCTTTAAGTTATATTTGTATGTCACTTGGACATTTCACTTGAGTTAATTTATTGGTATAAGAATGTTAATCCTGATTCGAGTGTTTTGTGTTTTACTTTATGCTCAGGTCAGACTAAGTGTCACAGCATTTGAGATTCACCTTTGGATCTAGGAGGTTTGCTTGAAGATCTATCTTATATCTATTCAGCTTTCAGTTACTTCATGTTTATGTTCAGACTTGTCATTTGCTTTGTATTGAGACTTCTATGTATTAGATTTCCGTTGTATTTGACTCTGTTGTTCTGTAGTAGCTTCATGAACTACTATTTATCTACTCCGCTGCTTATTGTTATATTACTCTATGTCTATGATTCTGTGATTGATTTTGTTTACTGCATATGCTAAGTTTTTGCCGAATATAAATTAACAATCTGTTGTTTTGAGAAATTCAAGTCTGACATGTGTGGATGATTATCGATTTCAATGATTCGAAATAGCAGGTTATTACATGTGGTACCGGAGCTCTGGTTTAGGCAAAACTTAGCATATGGAGTAAAAACTTATTAAGAGATATGGTAGTGATACCCTAGAATGAGTAGGATCAATTACAGAGTCATCTTCATTCGAGCTTGAAATTCTTCATCAGGATTCTCCTGGATTAAGATCTTCTTTTGAATTTTGAAACTTTCCTTTTGTTCTAAAATCCATTCTTGTTTTTTTTCTGTTCGTGTTTTTTGATACTAGAACATCCCATAGCTCTATTTCTGTTGATCTTTGTAGCAAATTTAAGCACATCTTGCAACCCCAATTTGCAACTTCATTCTTATGTGTGACTAATCTCATCGGCAGTCCCGCCAACCTTAGTATGATTTGTAAAGGGGTGAAACTCCTTTACAACAGACATCGATTCACCGGAGATTCTAGATCCTCAGTTTTGATGTTGTTATCTCTTACTATGCCCAAACCGTTCTTTAGCAGACGACTATAGTATTCTCTTATGATCGAATGTCGATCGCCTTAGGATTTTGCAGCCAGTCTTATCTTTTCGATTGATTCTCAGACTAGCAATCTTAACTCCACCACAATAGTTAGGGATTATCCTGAGGTTTTGGTGAAGTAACTCCTCCTCCTCCCAAGCGGGAAATTGAATTCCGCATCGTACTTATTCCTGGAGCTCGACCTGTTGTCCTTCCTTCCGGACAAATCGTTTCTATGAATGGTTAGTCGTGCCTTTTGGATTAGCCAATACTCCTACTTTCTTTGTCGATCTCATGAATCACGTTACCGCAATGTTCTTAACAAATTTGTCCCCATTCTGATATGATATTCTTGTTTTCTAAGTTTCGGTTGACCCGGTTAAGGTCGCCGCAATTAATATAAGTCTCTCCTTCTATCCTCTTTGTAATATAAGTATCGTATCTTCCTTTCGAGCTTATCTTCTTAGTTAGAATCCTCTTTGATTAGGGTCCCTCAAAATTTGAATCTCTATCCTTGTTCCAAGATCCATTCTTGAATCATCCTATGAGGGAGCGTATTTATAATTGATATAAAATGTTTTATATTGTGTTGTTTGAGTTGTTAAGTTTGAATTTTGGGTTTCGATCGATTTGTTTGGCCAACGCTATCGATGGGAATTCCAAAACACTAGAACAGAGCAAACCGACACAATATTGTTTTCAAAATTGGTGAATGAAATACTTTTATGTATGGTTATATTTTATATATAAAAGTAAAATTTTCTGGAATTGGATAGCTAAATGAATTGGTTGTTAGAAATGATAGTACTAGATTATCATTTATTATTTTGTTAACATTCTTAAACCATTAACTATTGCTGTATGTTATAAGAAAATGGAATTTTATAAACATGGTTTATAAATCATATTTACAAATGAAATGAATTAAGGATTTGAGAGTTTAAATTTTTGGTGATTTTCAAAATTTGGTTTTTCAGTTTTGAAAATATATTATTTGAAGGTATTTTCGGATGGAAATGGTTTCCAAAAAGTTTTAAAAGAAATAAGTCTGTACTCTCCTCTTTTGTTGTCGGAAAATAATTTCAGTGATGACTGCAGCATCAGTGGCCTTCATTTTCGAGTCTCAAAGTGGAGAGACCACTGAGTAGCTTTGCTACACTTTTGTTTTGGAAAATGGATTTAATTTGAATTTCTTTAGTATGATTTGATGTATAACATATATATGTATATATTTATATCAAAATGGTTTGAAGTGAAACCGAAAATTTAACTTTTAAGTCCTGTGTTAAGCAATGGTTTTCAATTATTGAGATAAAGCATAATTTTTGAATAATTGGAGTGTATAAAATGAGGAATGAAATTGAAACACCCTAAAACAGTTCAACTAGGATAAAATTTATTTGTATAATTTGTATAACACTCAATTGCATTCTAAACCATATATTACTTACCTAAAAATAAGTTTGAATGTAATTGAATAATATACAATATAAATGTAAGTAATAAGATATCCAAAGATGAAATTTGGTTAGGGGAATTTATAAATAAAAATTGAGTGGTTATAGTAAAAGTTTATATACTTGAAACATATTACTAAATTTGTTAAGGAAATAAATTGGATAATAACAAGAAAATGCAATATAAATTAATAAATATGAATTTAAAAATAGTTGAATTTGAATTATAAGTGGAACTAACTTAAGTAAAGTCAAATGGATTAAATAAATGAGTAAAATAAGATTTGTTTTGAAAAAATGAACTTAAGTTATAAGGAGAATATGGAATGTTAATATTAAACTTAAATAAATATTGTTAAAAGGTTAATTAAGTGATATTGTGTGACGACCCAAAAATTTTAGACATTTGAAATTGGATATTTAATTGATTTTAAATATTTAAAAGTTAAATTCTAATTTGAATTTCAAATGCCACTATTTATTGAGTGATTTAATTATCTAATTTAAAAATTGAAAATTGGAAAAATTGTTGAATCTGGATGTTCCAGGCTTGTTAAAAAAAATTTAAAGGCTTAGAAAATCCATATTGATAATACTAAAAGTAATAGAACTTTTAAATTAAATTTGTAAATGATTTGTTCAGTTTTGAATTTATATCGTTTAAATCGATATTTAAAAATAGCCTTCCGAAGCACAGTCTCAAAATTTGACGAAACCAGTTTCATTGGATCCATAATAGTGTTTTATTATTGAATTTCAATTTTCATAGCGTTTGGAGTTGTCGTGTGATCGTACGGATTGAACGCGCTGAGATTTATATCGAAAATTTAATATTATAACTGGTTCAAAAGGCTATCTTCTCCATACGATCGAATTAGACGTTGGAACCTTTTTCATTGCATTTCGAATAGGGGTATAACCTTATGAACGCCAGGCGGCATGCCTCGATTAGAGATGGAGATTTTGAGTTGCGGAACCGAGACGATTTGAATTTGAATTTAAAATTTAAATATAAATAATATTAATATATCAAAGCATTGTTGCAAGCATCAGACACGTAGAGGAAAATTCAAACATGTGTTTCTTTTGTTCTGTTAAATTTTCACATGCATTCGTTGAAAGAAAAAAATACTCGAGCCAGTAAATTTAAAAAAAAAAATACGAACGAAGAAAAACATAACTTCTCGGCTTCGTTTAAATCAAAATAATGGTCGTGCTCCCCTCTTTTTCAAATTTCGAATTCAGCTAAATTAAAAGGGGGCTTCGTTCGAATTCAAATCAAGGGGGATCTCTCGATCGAGCCGATCGAGGCTCGATTACAAATCGCGGCCAGGAGGTTGTCGACTGGGTAGGCGACGTGAGGCGTTTGAGAATTGGGTCATGCAAGAATGGTGATGGTGTTTGTGCACAGCAGGGACGATGTGGATTTGAGAGTTCGAACCTGCGACTTTGGGAGTTTGCCGAGGTGAAGGGAAGTCTCGATTTGGGCTCAAGCGCGTGGATGTCAGAGTAGTTAGGGTTTTGCTTCGATTAAAGCTGAAGGTAATCGGCTCTTATTTTATTTTTATTTTTATTTTTTTCAATTAAATTCATTTAAAATTTGTATATGCATATATAGTATGATTAAACAGAATATATTATTTTTTACAGCAAAGAAAATTTTAACAGTTAAGCAGTCTTTAAATTTTTAAGTTAGCCATATTTTTAATTTAAATATATTTAGGTAAAAAAAAATTATTTTTGATTTGGAAAATATAGGGATTTAAATATTAGAATTTCAAAATTATATAGATTATTTTTACAAATATATACATATGTAGTTTCAAAAGCAAGACAAATATATATATATACACACATATTTAATTTACTGGATTAAGTGAGTAATTTGTTCAATTAACCTATTTAAATTATTTAATTACCAAAAGATTTTAAAGGGAAGTTAACTTTAAAAAAATTTAGTTATTTGTTTAAATTAAATTATTAGTTAAAATTAAAACTATTAATCGATAATTAATTTGTTCGATCTATTCGAATATTAATAAAACCTTATAATGTTGTTACAAGGTCTAAAAATCGTGAAAACAAGCTGGAAGGGAAATGGATTACAAACAAAATCAAAGGTGAGATCTTTTCACTCACTTGGTTTACTTGTTTAATTTAAATAGTTTAATTTAAATTATTGAATGTGCTTGGATGAATTTGATAATTTATCTGTTGGGTGCTACTATATATAGTCATATGTATGTGTGTGTGTGTGTATGTATATATATATATGTATGTGTGTGTGTGTGTATATATATATTGGAGTGATTGATTTCCCGCATTTTATAGCGATGAGACCCTATGCGCCCCGCATAATAGCGGATGACCCCATATACTGCGATATTCCAACTCGAAGTGGAATTGGTATTTCATGTTGTGCTAACATCTGTGGTTGCAGGGAAATAGGTTGGAGGGATCCAACTGGATTCCTCAAATATTAATTTTATTTTATTTTCTGTGATATAATGATCTGTGATTGATTATATTAATAATGGGAATTATTGAAGGCTATGGTTTAGCCGAATATGTTTTGCTATTTCAAGATGCCAGAATATAAAAGTTAGATTGTTTTTAAGGTAATTAAAGTAGAGAATTTTAAGTAAAATAATTTTAGAGAATTGAAAAGAAGGAATTTGAAAAAGATAAAAGTTGATTTTTGAAATCCTATCGAATAAATTCCAAGTATGGGGAAAAGAATTTAATAAATAATGGATTTTGAGTAGTACTGTTTAAATGTTGAAGAATTTATTTAAACTTCGGATTTTAAATGGTTTGGAAGAAATAAAGGGAGAATTTTGAAATCAGGTATGAAATTGGTTTTTCTAATTTAAAATGGAATTTAAATCATAAAATATAGGTGTGAATATTGGATTAATGGGTTTTGAAATAAATTGGATAAGTAAAGAAGTAATTTTCAAATGGAGTAAATTTGGAAATCGATTTAGTGTTTGAAAGTAAATTTTGGAAATCGATTTGAAAATTGATTTAGTATTTGAAACTATGTTTTGAAAGAAGGATGAGACTATGGAATTTATAAAATGGATGTATAAAATGGAATAAGATATCAGTGGATATTTGGAAAATATAAATTCACGATTGGAATTTATAAAGGAATGGGTAATTTGTTTTAAAAATAAATATTGGTTTATTTTTAAAAAGTATGGAAAGAAAATTTACGAATTTGGGATGTAAATTGAGATAAATCGAGAAGGATTTATTAATTGATTAAAATGGACTATTTTGGAATGGAAAGTGTATTTTTCCTGGAAAGCCGACTATGTTTTCAAATTAGCTTTTAAATATAAATTAAAAGTTCTAAAGTTGGTTTTAAAAAGAATGTTTTGGAGAAAATATTTTCTTAAATTGTTTTTTTATTTTTAAAGTAAATATTTACTAAGTTAATTATGGAAGTGATTATTTTAAAGATTTAACTATATTTGATTTAGAAAGATGGTTATTTAAATAATTATACTTTATCCAATAAATTTATTTTAAAAATTAGTTTGGGCTTAAGTTTTACATGAGATATTAGTATAAAATTTAATAACTAATGTTTTAAATAAAGTTTTTGAAATAGTTTTTGTTTTAAGTGTTTCCAATTATATATTTTTAGATAAATGATTTAAATTGTTTTAAAAACCTAAAGTATTTCGACTTGGCAAATTTTCAGTGGAAATAAACAATATTTGGAAATTTATTCCACGAGAGAAAAGTAGTTTGAAAATTGTTTTCAAAGGGTTGAAGTGTGAAAATATATCTTGCGAAGATATTTACAAATAAATAAATAACTTGAGGAAATTATTTAAATATGATGTTTGTTTATGGATGTTAATTGATAGTTAAATAACCAACTATCAATATTGGCCTTTAAAACAGCATTTAAATTTCCATGCGACCGGGCGTCAGATTCCAAATGGTTATCCGAAAACCACATCGAATCTTAATGAAGGATTTTTTGTTTAAAGGATCAGAAATGGAAATTTGTTTTGACTTAATTTAGATCTGAATGTATCCACTTGTTTATAAAATAAGAGCTAATTATTCGGATTAGCCGGGAGAGTACATTGAGTCATAAAACCCATTTCGAATAATGATAGGACGAAATGGGATTGCATTTGAAGACGGTGGTTGAAGACCGGGTATTTTCGAAAATGAAAGGATTACCTATCGATTGTCCTGCACTGAGTTGCTCCGGTATAGAGATTACCTTATGTAATAGGGAGTCCGGATGTGATTAGGAGATATCCGGATTTGCAAGGACTTCTTTCCTTAATAGGACGAAGTGCCTTCGGTTCCATTCAGACCCAGGATGGACTTGTATGGATGTATGCCTGACATTACACTTTGAAATATAAAGTTGATTTCTATCAAATACATTTCTGTTTGGTGGAGGAGAATTTATTCTCTTAGCTTAACACCCTTCTCTAAGACGTACGAGCTCAAAGGTTATGTAGTTGATGGTTAGTAGTGATATATTCCCAATTTGGTAATGTGGCATGCTAAGTGCTGATCATTGGTTGATCGAAACATGGTTTTTGTGGAAAGCGTAGCTCTGTGGGACGAGACTTCATCGAGCCTTACACCTCGGAAATGGTCGAAACATGATGGATGCAGTAAGGTTATGGGGGTCGCGCCCCTCAGGGTATGTGCGTTTCCTTTGGGATAAAAAGTGGTATTTGGTATGGAGCCAAGATATTTAACTTGTATGGATAAAAAAAGTAGTATTCTGGTATGGATCCCAGATATTTACTTATGTGGTTGTTGGAAATTAAGGCGCCTCAGTAAAGGTCGGTTACGACCGAAGGATGGCATACTCGTGACAGTTAGTTACCTTGCTACAGAGGTAATCCGGCCTTGTGTTGGCAGAGATCCGGTTAGGTTCTCGAGACGTCCCTCCAAAGGCGTACCTTTCGGATAAAGAAAGTTCCTTAGCCTTGACCATTTGTTGGAAATCCAAACAAAACAATATGATCCCTTTACAATTTCAGTTGTAGAACCTGCCATTTAAAATGGTAGCTATAGTAGGCATACTATAATGGTACCTATACTGGCTAAGTTTAATATTATACTTTCGAAATGTTTTCCACACTATGCACTAATAACAATATCAAAAGGATTTTCGCGTATCAAGCATGTTTGACTGCTATAAGGAGAAATCTCCCCCAAGTGTGCGATTGCATTGTATATGTGCCGAGAGGCCTTATGGTAATTTCATTTTCCAAAAGCATGAACAGATTTCTTTTTCTTTCCTTTTAGTACAAATAACTGTTTTTAGATCTCACACCAGTCCGATGACTGACTCGGAGTTTATTGTTCTCTTTTCTAAACTCTGGGTTCCCCTAATTTTCCACACGGAAAGCCTAGGGTCAGGTTATCGTTGTTCTAGAGCGAAGTCAGGAAAGTATGCTGTGGAGATCAGGAGACAAGCTGAATGGCGAGGCATATCACAGGTATATGATGTAGTATCCACTGCGTATGGTTTGCTGCAAATTCAGTTTCCATGTGGTTAAGTTATCATAACTGCTCAGTGTTGTGTTTTGTTGATGTTGCACTCTGATGATGTAATGTATAAACTGATATAGTTCTTTTGTTTAACGATTAGTCATTTATCTATTATATATTGTTCCTCTGTGATATTATTTCTATTTTTTCTTCTATCTTCTTCTTCTTTAACCCTAACGGTTTGGTTTTTCGATATTCGATTGTTCGACATTTGATACAATGGGCGTATTGATGTCGACTTTCGGACGTCGAAAAATCGGGTCGTTACATATAGACATTAAAGGAAATATACTATGTGAATGAAATGAATGGAAATTTATATGGTTTTGAATTAACAGTTTTGAATTAAATAAAATATATGGAAATTAATTGTATATCTGGCACTATGTATTTTGAATATATATGTCCTTTATGTTGCTTCTATTCTCCTATCTCGTACCTTTTCGGGGACGAAAAGTTTTGAGTGGAGGAGAATGTAAAGACTCGTAGATTTTGCCGATTTTAAATAATGTAGTTAACTAAAAAAATTCCCGAATTAAATAATAAAATTTAACAATGAAAATTTGATATTTGGTATGCGTTTATTTAAACATAGTTATTTTCAGATTTTCATTGGAAAATATGAAAGTTAGTTCTGTTATGCAATTCTCAATTTCAATTTAAAATCAGTTGAAAATTTACAAAAATAAAATGTTTTCAAAATCTAAATATTTTAACATAATAAAAATGTTTATCATTTTTTGAGTGAGAGGTCGTATTTCATTTCTCCAAATTGGACTGCTCTAGTCTTATTTATCTTATTTTCGGCGTTTTAGCAGCATTTTGATAGCGAATATCGACTTTTGATAGCTTGGTCGTATCGTGGATATCTATGTACCATTCTGTTCATCTCTTCGTCTTAGTATCCACAGTATATTCGTTCGTATATTTCGATGCCCGGTACGCGATGAAATCTACGAAACAGTTTGTCGCATCGATACCCGTTTTTGAACCTTTTGATTTTCTATGGCTTTTCGTTTGTTCATCTGGTAAAACCAATAGCCACTAGCCATAATTATTCTTTGGATTCAACGCATTAGCTTTTGTTATTCCCATCATATTCAATATATATTTTGGTTCGTTCTTTTTCTCTCATTCTCTTTTGTTCTGTTCATTTTGAAAATATATATTATATATATAGTTATAATTGCATGCCTGCTTCGTCTCCCCAAAATCTTCCTTTCACCTGAAACTTTTCGCTTCAACCTTGTTCCTTCCTTTTGCTGTCGACCCCGCTACCCAATCTTTCCCGAGCACGATAGCCGCTCTGCCTGCACCAATCATCACCACTATCAGACCCGCCATTGGCCACCCCCTGTGTAACGTCCCGCCTTTTCGCACGCTTTACATCGACACACGTGCAAATTCAAACCATACGGAAGGAAGGATTGTTATGGGGTAAATAAGAAAAAAAAAGGGAAAGAAAAAAAATAAAATAGAATCTCACAGCGAAAGGATAAAATATAATAATAAATATACGGTTCATAAACTGTCCACAAAACATTTGATTCTTCTTTATACAATAAATATCAGAGTTCACATACCAATAATATCAATGCAGCAGAATACAGTGTAGTGGAATAATAGTAGATAATAGTAATACAAATCTTCGTCTTCGTCCTCCAGAGCTAAAACTTCAAATCCTGAAACGCTCGGACTGACCCGAGCGAATTGAAAGACAAAACACTCGAGTCAGAACTAAAAGATCTTATGTAAGTTAAATCAACAGAAATAAATATGAGTGCAGTAACTTAAGAAATGCTCGGGATTTACATCTCCTAAGGATCCGTTAAACTATTTACTATGTAGTATATTTCTCTATTATAATAGTGTCTAATTGTAAAATAAACTTACTTTTAAATAGCGTTAAGGGGTTACCCATATAGCCCTTAACACAGAATATATTCTCATAGTCTATACAGTACCGTAATCTCCCCCGTACTGGGCGTCATCAGAGGGCACTCCATAGGTATGGTACAAAACCAAAATCGTATAAGGCGCGCTAGGGTAGGTGACACGGCACAACTAGGCAATGCCAGGGTAGATATACCAATTGCTATCCGGGCTGGTGGTAACGCATAGCCGCAGCTACCGCCCACCTCGAACAAACTCCCCCTAAAATCAAAAGTAAAAGTGGCCACCGAATCAATCCAAAGTCAGAGTATAGTATCGAAGAGGAGTGTCCGATAAAGGGCACTAACCACCTTGGCCCGAGAATCGCTCCTGTTTTAGCCACCTTATGCCAACTCACGGGAGTCGGGTCCACGTATTTACCTCAAAGGAAACGCCGCCACCATCCTACTTCATTCTGAAATCTCCACCGCGTACACGGTTGTTAAAGTGGTTTTCGGAGTTGGCAGAGAGTATGACAACTTCCGATCCCGGTCTCTTCAACAACCAAACGTTATTATAACACCGCGGTTATTTCAAAATAATTTATACTTTAAAACCAGAATAAAATTATACATTTCAAACCCAAAAATACAATATCATTTCCATTTCCAAAACAACTCATTTTGATATTATTTTTATAAAAACCCAAATCAATAATATCATTTTTGTTTCAAATATATTTCTTTTCCCAAAATCATATTACTTTAAAATTTATAATATCTGGAAACCAAACATTTGAATTTTTACTTCCAAAACATAATACTTCGAAATTCATAGCTTTAAAACCATAACTTCTAGAACTTGAATGGTTTGGATATTCAACAATATATAGAATAAAATAGTTGACTTTATATTGCTTTATAAAATAATTTCTGCAACTTCAAAATTTTATCCATTTAAAAATTTTAGGTCTAAACTCCATAACATTTAGATTCACCTTTAGTTTCAGTAAAACACTTCGATTTCAATATATTCAAACTTCGAGTATTTAATAATTTCATGACTAAGGTTGGAATTTATATTCAACAATTTATTTTCCTATTATTTAGTTTGAAACGATCGCAAAAATAAATCCATAAAATAAAACTCAAATTTTTAACAAATTTAGTATTTCCTTCAATTTAATTATACTAGAAATATTCATTTAATTTGTCTTGAATAAAAATCCAGTTATAAATGTCATACCTTTAAAAATTTCCAAGCTTTAATAAGTTTTACATCAACTTATGGAGTGAAATTTTTAAATAAGTTCCATTCAAATAAATTTCCAATTTACCTTCCAATCTTAATTGATTTAAATCATTAAAACTCCATTATTCAACTTATTTATTTTATTTAACAAATTCATAACTTAAATTCTATAATTTAACTATGTATGTATATAAAATAAGATTTTATATAAGATCAAAAATTAATATTTATTAAACCGCATCATATCCAAACCATAAAAATCATTTCAAAAATAATTATATATATATATACCGCGGTGCCTGTATATAATTTTCTATCCTACGGTCAAGTGATACGGATATTTATCATTTCAATCCGTAATTTAAAATAAAAATTACGGTTATACATCATTTCAAACCGCAATCCCGAATGAAATAAAATGCATAATAACTTGCAGTTTATACAATATAAAATATAGCATCCATTCATGCAAATATCAATCATCAACCATTTATTACAATCATCATCCAATTTAAACAACATCAATATAGAGCATAAAAAATATAACAGTAATAAACAACAGGTATTAACTAACAATATATATTCAATAGTAAATTTAATAACTGTTTAACTAGCAGTTTATATGCAAATAAATAAAATATTAACTGTCAATTTATATGCAATAATATAATAAAATAACAATTAAATTTAAATAAATGCAATCTAACTGAGATGATGAATAAAATATGTCATATAGTCATAAATGAATTTTACTCATATCATCAATCAATTTAACAAACACAAGAAATTTTAGAAGTTGTGAGTGGGTTAAAACACTCACCTTTGATTTTAGCCCATAAAAATCCAAACAGAAGCGCAAAACTCAACAATCTCCAAATTCAACTAAGTCAATTTCATGTTGTCCGGAATATAAATTTAAATCCAACAGAAGAAATCGCGCGTGAATCAAGTTTATATGTAAAAGATTTTCATGCTATAAGAAATATTATTAAAATAAAAATTAGTACGCGTTAAAAATATATATAAATAAACAAATTTTAATACTTACGTTTTCTCAAGATGAGGCTTCAGGAAAAGATTGAAGAACAACTAAGATGAGGATAGGAAGTGTACGAAAAATGAAAAAAAAAATCCTTTTCATAAAAGAATGCTTTTGGAGTTGCAAGAATAAGAGATTTTGAATATGAGGTGTTAGGAGAAACAAAATGTAGAAGAAGAAATAAGATGTAGGTTATTTATAATTAGGAAATGAATGTGGAGGGACAAAAATAAATGCCACGTTTTATTATTAAAGCTTCAGGCATTAATAATAGATAAGAGAATGTACGTAGGAATGGAAAAGTTTGCAAACGAAAGTAGAATTTTGTATGCATTTAGGTTTTTATCTACGCATAATAAAATATTTATACTTACCTTAAAAATGAGAACGTTCAATTTTGTTTTCTCAAAATGATCTTTTATTTCCATTAAAACACCATTTTTGTTTAACACAAAACGTGCGTTTCTTTTATTAAATCTATTAATTGCAATCAATGTTTCCTTTCTTTTTAATTGAAACATTTGAATTACATTAATTGCAGTTACTTAAATTTTAAAACAGACAACTAAAATGGATAAAGAAATAGAACAATTGTTTATTTAAACACGTTTATAAATTTATTGTTTATACACAAGAGTAATAAATAGATTATTTTCCTATTCTTGTAATCAGTCTGTAAGCTAATAAACATATATTTCTTTCTTTAAAATCCATCTTTCTGTTTTTATTTTAATAAAATTAAACGTACATTCACAGATGAAACATTCATTTTATTTGATGTAAATTTTTCTTTTTATTAAATCAAACTTTCCCTATATCCAATTTGTTCCAACTTTATTTATATTAATGCTATTCCCTTATTTTGGTTATTATTTATCAACTTGTTCTAACCTTATTACCTAAATTTCTGTTATTGTAAACCTTTAAGATTTTCATTTGAATTAAATATAAATTCCAATTCATTCAACCCTTTCAACATGCAACTTATAATAAGTGCATGCAAGTACAAATGGAATTATCATTTATTCTAATATTTTCTAAATTTACACTAACATATTAGTTAATTCCCTTTAAATGAAATTTATATCCAGGTATAATACTTACCCCATTTCATTTATTTAAATTGTTCAAATTGTTAGTAAATAGGTTTTAAGTCACCATTTATATAATTTAATTTATCGTTCATTTCAAAATTTGTTTATAAAGTTTTTATTTCTACTAAATTAAATTACAAAACTCATTAATTCAACTAAATTAAATCCACGAAATTTATGGGTCGTTACACTCTCCCCCACTCAAAACATTTCGTCCCCGAAAAGGAAAAAGAATGGAGAAGGAAGAATTAAACAAACAATACATCTTATTCAAAATATTAACTTATAAACAATAATTTACAAAATTTATTACTTTAAATAAAATATACCCATTTTATAATCAATATATCTTTTTATACTTTAATTAAATAAAGTTTAGAAAAACATTTTCAAAATAATTTCTAAGTCCAAAAATTTTACGAAAAATTTCGGCAGAGTCTCCTTTGTACGGGCTCGAGAGAAAATATAATATCAAAATATAACAATTATATTACATATATTATCCATAATATTATATCCCAACCTAGGA
This sequence comes from Allium cepa, assembly GCA_030765085.1. Taxonomy (NCBI): domain Eukaryota; kingdom Viridiplantae; phylum Streptophyta; class Magnoliopsida; order Asparagales; family Amaryllidaceae; genus Allium; species Allium cepa. The sequence continues at coordinate 969,985,649 of CM060935.1, forward strand.
AAATATATAAAATAGCGCTATAAACCGTAATCCGAAACGTACCTATTTGTCGGGCAATTTACGCTTAATTTATGGAACCAAAAGTAGTAGCAATTGCTTCCATAACCTGCATTTCACTTATAAATCTAAAGGGTTAACAATTTATGTAAAGTGAAATATTTAAGTGGTTTCAATCACTAACAACAAATCAATACGACAACCATCACTTTCAACAAACAGCATACACAACAAATACAATACAACCATTCAATCAAACAAACAAATAGTTGTTCGGGTTCAAAACTTTTAAATTGTATGGAATGAAGAATAAACTACTAGCGTATCATTTACTCAACAGTCTTAGATAAAACTAAATAGATTATTCATTCACCCAAATCCAATTTTAAAGTATCCTTGCCCAAACAACCATCAACTAAACAACAACAATTCCAAACAACAATCAACTTGACTTATTATTAATTTCATTTCATACCTTTGTTGTTTGATTTTCGTTTCATTTATACAGTGATTTATCTTTTTAATTTACATTTACTCATTTAATGTTTGCTTCAGTTATTTTTTTTTACTTATTACTTACAATTATTCAATCCCATTAACTCAGGTCAATGCCAGTTCCTTTTATTTCGTTATAACCATTCATTAATCTATTATTGCATGTCCTCATTTATTTATTACTTAATTTCATTTATTACAGTATTCATTTTTCTACTAATTTTATTTATAAATATCTTCAACTGTTTACTTAAGTTCATTATCATTCATTTATACTACTTCATTTCGTTTATTTATCAATTTAAACTTAAATTTATAACTCTATACCACCAATTCAAATAAATAAAAGCAATTTATTGAACACTTTGATTACATACTTTTACTGCACAATTTCCATTACATTTCCTATTAAACATTTCAACTTTTAATATTTGGTAAGTTATATATATGCTTTTAAAGAATGTAATTGAAAGTTATACAAGTTTTCTCATTTCTTTTAATTAACTCATTGTTCAATAAATTTTTACCCTTTTTCCTTATAAGTTATGATTTCAACTTCCTTTTTATTTCCTTTATAACTTGGCATTAAATCTCTTACCTAAATTAGAGGTTTCAATTATTAATTACTTACTTTTCCTTTCACTACAACAATTGAAACAATTAATTAACGGAAATTTAAGAATTTAATACCGGGTTTAATTTCAAATTATTTTAAAATAATAGATAAATATATTCTTACAACTTATATATCTCTAATTATATTTAAACAATTCAAAATATATATATATATATATATATATATATTATCAAAAATGAATCTGCAGTAAAACTACTACAGTGGCCTTCCCCTTCGAAACTCGAAAATGAAAGTCGATGATGCGGCCGCCATCACCGAAATTATTTTCCAGCGACAGAGAGGAAAGTACAAAACTTATTTTCTCCAAAATCTTCTTTAAAACAATTCTTCCGAATTATATCGAAATATTTATATCAGAAAATACTTATAAACAATATTATTATATTCCAAAATTTATTCGAAAGAAATTTCAAAACCCCAGAACTTAAGTTCTAAATTTCCGAATTTCATTTATTTTATTTTTCAATCTTATTTCTGTTATTATTTATACACTTTATTACCTAACAACCAATCTATTGCAGCCAAATATAGATATCATTTGAAAAAAAAATTATTTTATATATAGAAAATATAATAGGCAAAATTATTTCATTCACCTATATAAAACAAATATTATGTCGGTCTGTCCTATTAAGTGTTTAGAAATCCCTATTGAAGTCACAGCGTCTCATGCATCAACCAGAATTTATAAATACAAAATGGAATAGATTAACACAATATTAAAACCTTTTTATAACACTAACAAATACGCTCTCTCATATATATATACACACACTCAGCGACTCCCATTGGGTATTATTACCCTATTAATAAAGAGTCAAACCCCACAAAGCTAAGGTTTATCGCTAAACCAAAGCTCTGATACCAACTGTAACGTCCCGCCTTTTCGCACGCTTTGCATCGACACACGTGCCAATTCAAACCATACGGAAGGGCGGATTGTTATGGGGTAAAAAAGAAAAAAAACAGGGAAAGAAAAAAAACAAAATAGAATCTCACAGCGGAAGGATAAAATATAATAATAAATATACAGTTCATAAACTGTCCACAAAACATTTGATTCTTCGTTATACAATAAATATCAGAGTTCACATACCAATAATATCAATGCAGCGGAATACAGTGTAGTGGAATAGTAGTAGATAATAGTAATACAAATCTTCGTCTTCGTCCTCCAGAGCTAAAACTTCAAATCCTGAAACACTCGGACTGACCCGAGTGAATTGAAAGACAAAACACTCGAGTCAGAACTAAAAGATCTTATGTAAGTTAAATCAACAGAAATAAATATGAGTGCAGTAACTTAAGAGATGCTCGGGATTTACATCTCCTAAGGATACGTTAAACTATTTACTATGTAGTATATTTTGCTATTATAATAGTGTCTAATTGTAAAATAAACTTACTTTTAAATAGCATTAAGGGGTTACCCATATAGCCCTTAACACAGAATATATTCCCATAGTATATACAGTACCGTAATCTCCCCCGTACTGGGCGTCGTCAGAGGGCACTCCATAGATATGGTACAAAACCAAAATCGTATAAGGCGCGCTAGGGTAGGTGACACGGCACAACTAGGCAATGTCAGGGTAGATATACCAATTGCTATCTGGGCTGGTGGTAACGCATAGTCGCAGCTACCGCCCACCTCGAACAAACTCCCCCTAAAATCAAAAGTAAAAGTGGCCACCGAATCAATCCAAAGTCATAGTATAGTATCGAAGAGGAGTGTCCGATAAAGGGCGCTAACCCCCTTGGCCCGAGAATCGCTCCTGTTTTGGCCACCTTATGCCAACTCACGGGAGTCGGGTCTACGTATTTACCTCAAAGGAAATGTCGCCGCCATCCTACTTCATTCTGGAATCTCCACCGCGTACACGGTTGTTAAAGTGGTTTTCGGAGTTGGCAGAGAGTATGAAAACTTCCGATCCCTGTCTCTTCAACAACCAAACGTTATTATAACACCGCGGTTATTTCAAAATAATTTATACTTTAAAACCAGAATAAAATTATACATTTCAAACCCATAAATATGATATCATTTCCATTTCCAAAACAACTCATTTTGATATTATTTTTATAAAAACCCAAATCAATAATATCATTTTTGTTTCAAATATATTTCTTTTCCCAAAATCATACTGCTTTAAAATTTATAATATCTGGAAACCAAACATTTGAATTTTTACTTCCAAAACATAATACTTCGAAATTCATAGCTTTAAAACCATAACTTCTAGAACTTGAATGGTTTGGATATTCAACAGTATATAAATAAAATAGTTGATTTTATATTACTTTATAAAATAATTTCGGCAACTTCAAAATTTTATCCATTTAAAAATTTTAGGTCTAAACTCCATAAAATTTAGATTCTCCTTTAGTTTCAGTAAAACACTTCGATTTCAATATATTCAAACTTCGAGTATTTAATAATTTCAAGACTAAGGTTGGAATTTATATTCAACAAATTATTTTCCTATTATTTAGTTTGAAACAGTCACAAAATAAATCCATAAAATAAAACTCAAATTTCTAATAAATTTAGTATTTCCTTCATTTAATTATACTAGAAATATTCATTTAATTTGTCTTGAATAAAAATCCAGTTATAAATATCATACCTTTAAAAATTTCCAAGCTTTAAGAAGTTTTACATCTACTTATGGAGTGAAATTTTTAAATAAGTTCCATTCAAATAAATTTCTAATTTACCTTCCAATCTTAATTGATTTAAATCATTAGAACTCCATTATTCAACTTATTTATTTTATTTAACAAATTCATAGCTTAAATTCAATAATTTAACTATGTATGTACATAAAATAAGATTTTATATAAGATCAAAAATTAATATTTATTAAACCGCATCCTATCCAAACCATAAAAATCATTTCAAAAATAATTATATATATATATATATACCGCGGTGCCTGTATATAATTTTCTATCATATGGTCAAGTGATAGGGATATTTATCATTTCAATCCGTAATTTAAAATAAAAATTACGGTTATACATCATTTCAAACCGCAATCCCGAATGAAATAAAATGCATAATAACTTGTAGTTTATACAATATAAAATATAGCATCCATTCATCCAAATATCAATCATCAACCATTTATTACAATCATCATCCAATTTAAACAACATCAATATAGAGCATACAAAATATAACAGGTAATAAACAACATGTATTAACTAACAATATATATTCAATAATAAATTAATAACTGTTTAACTAGAAGTTTATATGCAAATAAATAAAAATTTAACTGTCAATTTATATGCAATAATAAAATAAAATAACAATTAAATTTAAATAAATGCAATCTAACTGAGATGATGAATAAAATATGCCAAACAGTCATAAATGAATTTCTACTCATATCATCAATCAATTTAACAAACACAAGAAATTTTAGAAGTTGTGAGTGGGTTAAAACACTCACCTTTGATTTTAGCCCATAAAAATCCAAACAGAAGCGCAAAACTCAACAATCTCCAAATTCAGCTAATTCAATTTCATGTTGTCCGGAATATAAATTTGAATCCAACAGAAGAAATCGCGCGTGAATCAAAGTTTATATGCAAAAGATTTTCATGTCACAAGAAATATTATTAAAATAAAAATTAGTACGCGTTAAAAATATATATAAATAAACAAATTTTAATACTTACCTTTTCTCAAGATGAGGCTTCAGGAAAAGATTGAAGAACAACTAAGATGAGGATAGGAAGTGTACGAAAAATGAAAAAAAAATCCTTTTTATAAAAGAATGCTTTTGGAGTTGCAAGAATAAGAGCTTTTGAATATGAGGTGTTAGGAGAAACAAAATGTAGAAGAAGAAATAAGATGAAGGTTATTTATAATTAGAAAATGAATGTGGAGGGACAAAAATAAATGCCACGCTTTATTATTAAAGCTTCAGGCATTAATAATAGATAAGAGAATGTACGTAGGAATGGAAAAGTTTGCAAACGAAAGTAGAATTTTGTACGCATTTAGGTTTTTATCTACGCATAATAAAATATTTATACTTACCTTAAAAATGAGAACGTTCAATTTTGTTTTCTCAAAATGATCTTTTATTTCCATTAAAACACCCTTTTTGTTTAACACAAAACGTGCGTTTCTTTTATTAAATCTATTAATTGCAATCAACCTTTCCTTTCTTTTTAATTGAAACATTTGAATTACATTAATTGCAGTTACTTAAATTTTAAAACAGACAACTAAAATGGATAAAGAAATAGAACAATTGTTTATTTGAACACGTTTATAAATTTATTGTTTATACACAAGAGTAATAAATAGATTATTTTTATATTCTTGTAATCAGTCTATAAGCTAAAAACACGGTTCAAATAAACATATATTTCTTTCTTTAAAATCCATCTTTCTGTTCTTATTTTAATAAAATTAAACGTACATTCACAGATGAAACATTCATTTTATTTGATGTAAATTTTTCTTTTTATTAAATCAAACTTTTACCTATATCAAATTTGTTCCAACTTTATTTATATTAATGCTATTCCCTTATTTTGGTTATTATTTATCAACTTCCTCTAACCTTATTACCTAAATTTCCGTTATTGTAAACCTTTAAGATTTTCATTTAAATTAAATATAAATTCCAATTCAATCAACCCTTTCAACATGCAACTTATAATAACTGCATGCAAGTACAAATGGAATTATCATTTATTCGAATATTTTCTAAATTTACACTAACATATTAGTTAATTCCCTTTAAATGAAATTTATATCCAAGTATAATACTTACCCCATTTCATTTATTGAAATTATTCAAATCGTTAGTAAATAGGTTTTAAGTCTACATTTATATAATTTAATTTATCGTTCATTTCAAAATTTGTTTATAAAGTTTTTATTTCTACTAAATTAAATTACAAAACTCATTAATTCAACCAAATTAAATCCACGAAATTTATGGGTCGTTACAGCCTGTGATCCGCGTCTACTTCCAGTTTGCTCACCCTCTCTCCAACCAGTCGCCGACCCCCTTCATTTCCGTTCCTATTCCCTAGCTCCACGTGAACAGCAGGCCGACCATCACCCGAAGCCACTACACCACATCTCCCCTGCCTGACAACCATCAGCCTCTCCTCTTCCATCCTGCCTCAGGCAGCCGAATGGCCATAGCATAGCCCGAAACCCCCTCCTCCACGTGAACAGTGCCATACCACCGCATAGCCTAGCTCCACTTTGATTTCCCCTCCCTCATCAACTGTCGACAGCCCAAAACCCAGCCATGAACACTGTCAGCCTTGCACCCATCAGATCTGCATCTTCCTTAAATCCTTGCTTTCCTCTTCTTGCTCAAATCCTTGAATCCATCAGATCCGCAAATGCCACCAAAATTCATTGTTGGATATATGTATATATATATATATATATATATATATATATATATGCATGTCCAAATAAATATATATACGTCACTGTATATATATAGTGATTATATATTGTTCAATCTTGCTTTCCTCTTCTTGTTTATTAGTATATTCGAAAGTTTATATGTTGCACTCAGACCATCAAAATTGCTAATATATATTGTTGCATACGAAAACAGCAAGCTACCCTTGCATATATGTTGCATATGTGATGTGTGTGTATTTGTTTTTCTCAATCTAAGATAATATATATAAGTTTACTTATATACCTGTTCTCCTTGAAATCTAGGCATCTAGCTGGCCGTTGTCCAGAATTTGTCGCCTAGATTTGTTTTTTGTCGTTGTCCTGATTCGTGGTTGTGATCTATGTGTGTATCCGTGTCAGTTGCTTCCCCTTTCTCATTGTCTTCTCTAGCCTTGGAAGGTGTGCAATGACTCACGATTAACATCCTTATATTTAGTAAATTTAATTCACATGAAATGATAATTGAAATGTGTTGTTAACTTTTAATTTGTTAGTAATTAAATTATTGAATATGATATGTTATTTAAATTGTTCACCTATGATTAATATATGACGCCATAACATTGTTGTGTGTGTATGATATTGATCCATGTTGTAATTGATATGTTATGCTATTGTACATGATTATTCTATTGTTCTCACTCTACAAGTTCCATGTTAGTTTAGAAATCTCTATGGGTTGAAATGATACATACCCGAATGATATTTTAGAATGAGAAAAATCGTTATGGGTTGAAATGATAAACCCAAACGATTTTTATTGATTTTGAAATCTTGTGATTATGAGTTGAAATGATATATACCTGTAAATAATAAATTATTGTGGATTGAAATGATAAATATCCATGACCACAGGATAGAGAATTATATACGGACAACGTTAGTCTATTTTGAAAAATGGTTTCCAAAATTTGGAAAGAAATATATGGGTTTTATTAAATATTAATTTTTAAATATAATATATAAATTTTATTTTAATATATGTGAAAAAAAATTAGATTTTTAAATTATGTATTTGAAAATTTTAAATTTATGTAAAGTTTTGAAAAATATAAATTTTAACATTTTCTTATAATTTTATTATTTCTAAATATATAAAATAAGATTTAATATTAATTTAATTTAATAGATTTGATTTAATATAAATGTAATATAATAAATTTTAATAAATTTAATTTAATTAGTATATATATAATATGTTTCAGTATTTATTTATTAATATTTTAAAATTGATTTTTTTGTAATAACTTTAATAAATAAGGTTGGAAAGATAATTAAAGTTGACTTTAATTTTATTTCGTTGTATTTAAATAAAAATTTGATTTGAAACTTATTGATTTTGAGATTTTAAAGATACGAATTTTTATAACTTGATAAGTGGGTTTTGATTAAAGGCGATTAAATGAATATCTTTAAATTTAAATAAAATTGAAATGGAATATTTAATACTGATATAAATTTAAAATTTGAGATTTTATTTAAATGTTATTAAAAGTGATTAAGTGAATATTTTCAAAACATAAATAGGATTAAGTTGAATTTTGAAATATAATGAAATTTAACAAATTGAGTTATTGTAATTGTTTGAATATTTAAATGTTGAAAACTATTGAATTGAAAGTGGTTTAAATTTGTAGTTCAAACCTGGATTTGAAATCGATATAAATTAAAAATGGTTTTATTAAAAATTTGAATTGAACCTTTAATCCATTTTAATTGAAATTATTGAACTGAGAATTGATTTAAATTGAATTTTGGATCTAAAGTTGATTTGAATTGGTTTGTGAAATTGGAAGAAATAATTCTAATTAGAAACTATTTCCTATATAAACTATTTTTAATATTTATATATAAACTATTTTTAATACATAAACTACTTTAATCTATAAACTATTTTTAATATATAAACTATTTTGACCTATAAAAAATTTTTAAATATAAACTATTTTAATGCATAGTTATTCCAATATATAAACTACTTACAATATTAAAACTATTGAAGTTGGAACTGTTATGATTTAGATTTAATGGATTTAAAGGCGAATATTTGGATATGACGGTTTAACCTATTTTGTGGTCATGATTTTGAAATGAATTTGATTTAAAGTGAATAATGATTTCAAAAGTGAATATGCTTTGAAAGTGATATGATTTTGGAAGTGTACATGATTTCGAAAGTGATGTCATTTTGAACGAATATGATATTTTAATATGAAGTATGAACTGTTTAAAATAAAAATGACCACGGTGTGAAATAAACGTTTGGTTGTTAAAAAACTAGGATCGGATACTGTCATACTCTCTGCCAATACCGAAAACCAGTTTAACAACTGTGCACGTGGTGGAGATTCCAGAATGAAGTAGGATGGGTTGGCGACGTCTATATGAGGTATTAACGCAGCCTTGACTTCTATGAGTAAGCTTGATGTGACTAAAACAGGAGCCACGTCGGACCAAGTGAGGTCGCACCTCTGATCGAGCTTGCTTCTTTGATATCATTCTATTATTTTGTGATTTGATTAGGCGCACCTTTGATTTGGGAGTTTGTCTCAAGGTGGACGGTAGTAGCTGCTATGCATTACCACCAGTTCGAATCCGCAAAACGGTAGTATCCTACCTTGGGCATTGCCACTTTTCATCCTTACCATTAGCCCCATGAGGATTGTCTTAGTTAGCCATTGTGAGCTTTTGGATGTGTCTTCTTGTGCTTCATGAGCATCCCGATTGATGTTTTGGTGTGCTCGTTGAAGCTCGTCTTCCTCTGTCGCTCTCTTGGCTAAACCGGTTATCTAAGATTGATTTTGCTGGGATATACGTCTGCTTGTTGCAATTTTTCGCTTCTTTTGATTGAAGATCGTCTTCTTTTGAAATTAATTGCTTCCTTGTTAATGCTAGCGGCAAATTCAAGTAGCTTCCGTTTTACCTATGCAAATTTTGGAAGTGGGATGAAGCTCTTTTTCCTTTTGGAATTGATGTCTATAAGAACTTTTATTTGTGCTATCAAGTCTATCCTATTATTGTGCTTGTAGTTTGTGATTAGTAACTATTGAGGCATTTAAGTCCCACACAAGTGCATCAATATTTATTGGGTTGGACGGACCATCTTAGGATTTGATGGGCAACCGACAGCTATAGACGTCTGTTTAACATGAATTGAATAAGTCAAGAACCACTAGCTCGAGTGATAATGTAACGATACAAAATTTTAGTCATTCTAATTTGGAATATTTAATTGATTTTAAATATTGAAAAGTTAATTTTATAAGTTAGATAACTTATATTTCAAATATAGTGAATTATTTGGTAATTTAAATATTTGAAATTGTTTAAATAATTGAATCTTGAATTTAATGTGAATGAAAATGATTTAGAAAGTTGATTTAAATTCTATTTGAATAAAAAGGAAGATGGTAAACTTTTAAATTTGAATTCAGAAGTAATTAAATTGATTTTGGAAATTACCCTTTTAATTAATGTATAAAAATAGCATTTTGGGACAGTATCTCGAATTTCGACGAAACCTGTTTCATTGGATCTGCAATAGTGAATTACAATACGCTATCGAATTTCATGATAATCGGACGTATCGTTTGGTCGTATGAGTTCAAAAAGCATAGAATTATTTAAAGAAATTGAAACTAAAATAATTTAATTTTGAAAAGTTATCTTCTGTATATGATGAAATTGGCTTCCGATATATATTTTATTGTGTTCGGAATAGGGGTACAACATATGGAACGCCAGGCGGCATGCCTCGTTTGGAGTTTGAAATTTTCATGGATGAATAGTGCTGCGAAAATTTCCTATAAAAGGCCATCCATTCCTTTCATTTGCAACCAAACCCTAAATCTAATTTTCAGCCGCCATTAAAACTTAATTAAATCTGACGACCATAGTTCATCAGATCCTCTAGAGACCAAATTAGCCAACGTCTTCAACTAACAAAACGTAGAGCTCGACAATACGAAGCTAATCAACGGTGGAATCGTCGAACCGAGGCTCGAGGCAGAGGCTATGGGGCTGCGTTCGCAGTAGCATTTTTAGGTTCGACACAATTTCGCGTGCGCGAGCGAGGCGCGGTAGGGCGACAACGACGGTGGAGTGGCACGGCGGCGCACTGGCGGTAGGTCGACTTCGGCGTTAGAGGTTGCGCGTTTGATCTCGAAATAAAAAATAAAAAGGGCAAGCGCGTGCCAGGAAGTGTGACGAGGAGGGAAGATGAGATAAGTTAAAGTTCAAATTTTTTTAATTAAGTTAATTAATTTAAGTTCAGTTAATTAATTTAAGTTGAGTTGATTATTTCAAAAGTTAATTAATTCATAACTTGTTCATACGAGGTCGGTTTCGAGCGTGACAAGTTGCGTTGTGATCGTATCAGCGAGTACTATGTTATGAAGTTAATGGCTTTAAAAAGTAATTTATCTTTAAAATGATGTTTTGAAAAATAATAATTCAAAATGGAATTTAATGGTTTGAAAAGTGATTTAAAATGTGATATGTATCGAAAACATAGATTTCAACATTTACTGTTGTAGCAAACGTTTTCGGGAAAGTATGGAAGGTATGAACTATAACACTGTTGTTATAGTAAATGATTTCCGAAAAGAAATGTTTTATATAATATATGGGATATATATATATATATATATATATATATAATCAATCAAATCTCTATGCTAGTGTTTTGAGTTATCGTAACAATGTTTTACACAACATTCGTATTGACCCAATAAATGTTGTTTTGATCTTCCATTGTGAAATACACGAATCAGTTCTTGTGATCGTACTAAAGGCTTGGTGGTCTAGGTGCATTGCTTCTTATAATTAACACCCGTCCGAAGGCGTACGAACTCTGGAGTTGTACGGTTATAGAAATCTATTTAGCGTGTCTCCAAATGGTAGTGTTATTGAATATACTTATACCGTTAATATAAGTCTATGGAAATGTTTTCCAATATCGAAGAATTTGAAATGGTTTTGAGAACATATCTTCTAAAGATAATTTGAAATAAATATTTGAAAATTGATTTAATTAATAAAAGATTAGTTAAATGGCCCTAGTAACTGCTTATGTGCTAGATATTTGTTGCTTTGGTAGTTAAATAACCAACTATCAAAATTTGGCCATTTTTGGTTCCCTGACTTGATGTGGGAACTGATTAATCGTGCGCTTAGCACGAAGCCGACTGAGTAGGCTTGATCATTTTTTGGATTAAGAATGTTAACTCGAGTAGTGCGGAGTGGCTATAGTATTCAATCTACCGGACTTCCTTCTTGGCCGAGGATAGCAAATCGAGAGTTGGAGACGTGATAAATCTACGAGACTTGATTTTCATAAGAGGTTAAGGACCTCTTTATTGTTGTTGGTTTGGAGAGACCGGGGTCGGATTTATTTGAGAACTACTTTGGACCAATGTATGCGTTCAAAAATACAAGTTTATGATGATGATTTTGAAGACGAAGATCTTCATGATGCAGGGCTACTTGCCACGAGTCCCTCGAGGTGAAATTTACCATATCGTGTATGTATGGTGGCAGTAATTCTTCGTTATGAAAATCTACGATATACAAGGACTTCTCGCTACTAATTATAGGCGTAACTCCAGACAATATGTGGTTGGAGAGTGCCTTCGGTTTATCCTGTTCCTAGATAACTTGTATGGATGAATGTTTGACATTGTATTTTTGAGATTATAGCGTTGATTTTTACAAACTACATCTATTTGGTGGCGGAGAAGGCAACTTCTCTTAGCTTAACACCCTTTTCTGAGACGTACGAGCTTAGAGATTGTATGTTTGTGAAAGTCAATAGTGGTCGAAGAAATGACAATGTGGCATTCGAAGTGAAATGTGCTATGTGAAAGGTAAACGTTGCCTTAAGCCTCATCACCCCGTAATGGCTTAAACAGAGTACGTCGTAGGCTATGTGGTTCGCAGCCATTATGGTATATCACCTTTCTAAGTAACCCTCTATATGTCGGGTATGTGGTGTATGCTTTGAGACGTCTCAGATAGGTCAGTAACAACCGAACTGATTACATATTCGGTTTCTACCTAGACCCTGTATGAGTGTCAAATAGGGATAGACCGGTCTTGCTAGATGCGGAGGATTGTTTGTGAATCCTCGGTATATTCTTCTAGAGATGTACTGTACGGAAGGTAGTTCATTACCTGTCATTGTATGAAACTCATTCTGCAATAGGTGCTTGCCATTTTGTTTGTAGAGTCTATCATATTCTGGAATTTAATATTGGTAGCAATTTCAGCTATGATTAATTATTATTTGTATACTAGACACTAGTATAATATAATATGATATGATATGAAATGTTTTGGTTATTGTAAGGTAAAATCTCATCCATGTTTATGTGCGACGTAATCTTACGAGATATCTTTGTTTTGATAAAGATAAGTTTTATAACTTTAAAATAAATTTAAGATGCGTTTTCGCATGCTGGTTTACCAGACTGATCTGGACGTTCTTCCCTTTCATTGCTCGGGTCAGACCGAGCATGTTTACATATTCAGGTTTGGATGATTTGGATCTTTAGCAAACGAGCTGGAGGTCTTCTGGTCGTATTCCAAGTATATGTTTATTTTCCACTATATCATTGTTACACTATCGACAATTGTGAAGACTGTTTATTATAACTGTCCAGGAATATAATTGTGATTTAATTGTTGTACTCTTATAGATGTATGTAAATTATATTACGGTTTCTCTTTTCATAAAGCTCATTTATATTATATTATATTATATTATACGTTGTTCCGCTGCGATTGTGAAAATCCATGTTTGTTTTTAGTTTATCTTTCTCTTCTTCTTTTCTCTTCTCCTCTCTTCTTTCTTTCACATGACTATCGGTTTTTTCACTACTAGAAATGGCTAAGATAGCGACGGAACCTAGCGACGGCTAAAAAATACGGCCGTCGCTATACGAAATATACAGATCCACTTCCCGCGAGCAGAACTTTTATTCTTTCCACCAAAAAATAAACCCTCCTTCCCCCAATCCGCTGCCCCCCGTCACCGCAGCCGCCGCCCCGCCTTCCGCCGCCTCCAAATCACCCAAATTCACCTAGGTATGTTTCTAATCTCTATGTTGAATGTAAATTTGATATTTTTTAGGTTTAGTTTAAACCTTATTTAAATTAGGATTTGTTGTTAAATTAGGATTTGTTGTTAAATTAGGTATTAGTGTTGTATGTTGATTTGGTAGATTAATTAGTTTATTATCATGAAGTTAAATTAGATATTAGATTAATTAGTTTATCATGAAGTTGAATAAATGGTTTATGTAGATAATTAGTGTTGGCGATTAACATGGTTAGTTGTGTTAGGTGAAAAATTAGTGTATATTAATGATTAACTTGGTTATTGATAAATTTACATGAAAGTATTTCATAGTTTATGAAATTGATAAATTACAAATTTAAGTTGTTAAGTGAATTTAAATTAACAAATTTTTATTTAATAATTAGATTTTTATTGTTTTCTAATTATCTATTTGATAATTAGATTTTGTTGTTTTATAATTATCTTCATTGATAATTCTTCTATTTACCTTGTTGACTTAGCGACAGCTAGCGACGGCCATTTTAATAATTTTAACGATGGCTAGCGACGGCCAAAATGCAAAAGGTTGTATATATTGTACAAAAATAAAGTTTATACAAAAAATTAAAAAATGAATATGAGAACATTAAAAATTTTGTAAACATCTAAATTTTTTTAAAAAAAAATTAGGAAATGACTTTAAAAACAACTGATATTGTACTAAAATCGATTTTGTAAAGAAATTAAGAAATGAATATAACAACAACAAATATTCCGCTAAAATCTATGTCGTAAAAAAATAAAGAAATGAATATTGAACTAAAATTGTTAATTGAATGTTGAACTAAAATTTAAATACACAAATTTATGAAATAAAATTTAAATAGTTGAAACATTGTCAAAATTTGAAAAGAACAACAATATTTGATAAAATTTAAAGAAATTTTTTTATCCTTAGATTGGCATTGGCCCCATCTGGCAAGTGTTGTATATGATCGTTATATGGATGTTCGTTTTGTAACGGAACGGACATTTATATTCATCTGATACAATATTTGTCGGATTTGTCCCTGTATTGGACAAGTTACAAACACAATAAAGTAATTACATATTATAAATCATTTCATTTTAAACGGTTACAAAATTTCGACAGCACTTCCTTTACGTTCCCTGTGTACACGCATTTGTGTACGATACAGGGAACAGAAGGGAAGTGCTGCCGAAATTTTGTTGAACCGTTTAATCTGAAATGATTTATAAAATGTAATTACATTATTGTGTTTGTAATGGGAAGTAGGATGACTGACCACCGAAGTGAAAACCAAAATACCAAAAAATAAAAAAATAAAGTGAAGTTTTTATTTTGAATTTTCTGCAACGATGAACTGTTTGCAATGGAGAATGGTTGAAAATTAATGATTTAAATTGTCTAACATACATTTTTAAATCAGGAAAAATGTTCAATTATTTTCTCGACCATACTTGGATGTATGAAGTCAGAACTGGAAAGAAGGGATCAATAAAGCAATATTTCTACAACGGTGTACACGAATTTATTAGATTTGCTAAATCTAATAACCGAAACAACACAGAAATTCGTTGCCCGTGTAGTAAGTGCCAACATTTGAAGCATTGGAAACCAGATATAGTTGAAGTACATTTGTATCAATATGGTTTCGTGCCTGATTATTATTTCTGGGATCGTCATGGAGAACTTGTTGAACCTACACCTAATACTGAAGTGTTAGAGGACGCTAATATGATGACGAATCTGATAGAAAATATGGTGGATGCAGCACGATCAATGTTTCGTACAACTGAAGCTGTCGATGAAGTCAAAAATGTCGAAGAAGAACCGACTGTGGGAGCTAAAAAATATATACGATTTGTTGGATTCTGCTAAGAGGCCGTTGTGGGATGGTTGTAAAAGCGGAACCGAACTTTCAGTAACCGCCGAATAAATAACTATGAAATCAAAATTCAACCTTACGGAAGCTGTATTTACAGCAGTTGTACAAGCTGCAAAACGACACATGTCATCCAATAATCTGATGTGCGATAGTTATTATAAAGTAAAAAAATTGATGTCCGCTTTCGGTCTACCGTACGAGAAGATAGATGCATGTGTGAAAGGTTGCATGCTGTATTGGAAAGACGACGTTGACCTCAGAAAATGCAAAATATGTAACGAAGGAAGATACAAACCAAAAAAGAAGAAAGGGAAAGAAGTCTCGTACAAGAGAATGCATTATTTACCCATCACTCCCAGACTTCAAAGATTATATGCATCTTCTGCTACGGCCTATCATATGCGATGGCATAGTGTGAGAACAGCGGAAGAAGGAACTTTGATACATCAATCCGACGAAGAAGCATGGAAACATTTCGATAAGACTTATCCCGCATTTGCTGTGGAAAGCCGTAATATCAGACTTGGTTTATGTACGGATGGATTTTCACCATTTTCACAGTTTGGTAGTAAATATTCATCCTGCCCAATTATCGTTACTCCATATAATTTACCTCCATGGATGTGTATGAAGACACCATATATGTTTCTCACCACTGTCGTTCCCGGCCCTCATGATCCAACCGAAGGAATTGATGTTTATTTACAACCATTGATCGAAGAGTTGAAGAAACTGTGGAATGAAGGAGTCGAAACTTACGATGTATCAACGAAAAAAAAATCGGTTATTCGCTTCTTTGTTATGGACTATTAATGATTTTCCTACATACGAGATGCTTTCTGGTTGGAGTACGGCCGGTCGTCTAGCATGCCCTTATTGTATGGAAGAAACACGAGCATTTTCGTTACGATATGGGAAGAAAGTTTCGTGGTTTGATTGTCATCGGCGTTTTCTTCATCCCAATCATACTATTAGAAGAGATAAGAAAATTTTCATGGCTAACAGAGAAGAGAATTTGAAACCACCCAAGGTTTGGTCAGGCGAGAAAATATACAAAATTGTAAGGGATTATCCAAAGATACATGAAACTTGAGTCCAGACTGAAATCCCAGGAAAGTCAGACATTCAAAATTGGTGCAAATAAAGTATATTTTGAGAGTTACCATATTGGAAAGATCTCTTACTCCGACATAATATTGACGTGATGCACAACGAAAAGAACGCGTTTGATAATCTGTTTAATACAATTTTGAATGTAAAGGGCAAAACCAAGGACGATTTGAATTCAAGGCTTGATATAGCAAACTATTGTAAGCGCCCGGAACTACATATGAAGCCTAATGACAATAAAAAACCGAAAGCATGCTATGAGCTAGACAATAAGCAAGTAAAACTCATGCTAAAGTGGGTGGAAGAATTAAAATTTCTCGATGGGATTTCTTCCAATCTTCGTAGATGTGTTGACTTCAAAAATAGTAAACTGAGTGGGATGAAAAGTTACGATTGTCATATCATGATGGAATATTTACTACCCATGGCTTTCAAAGAACTGTTGCCCGTAAAAGTATGGAACGTTATAACAGAGTTATGTTTGTTTTATAAACAGCTTTGTTCGACAACATTAAAGGTGGATCGTATACGTAAAATTGAAGTAGAAATACTCATATTGCTATGCAAACTGGAGAAAATACTTCCGCCTGGTTTCTTTAACGTAATTGAGCATTTACCTATTCATCTTCCATCCGAAGCACTTCTTCGAGGTCCTGTGTAATATGGATGGATGTATCCGTTTGAGAGGTAAATAAACATGTGCAATGTTCATGTCAATTTCAAATTCAAATTTGTATATCTAAATATGTAATAAATATCTTAATAGGTACTTGAATCATCTGAAGAAGAAGATTCGACAAAAAGCCCAAGTTGAGAGTTCGATATGCAAATCGTATCTTGAAGAAGAAGCCTCATTTTTTTTCACTCACTACTTCAAGGACGATGTGAACTTATCATTTGTAACTGTTCCTCGAAATGAGAAAGTCATTAAATAAAATTCTTCTCAAACAATGTTTTCTGCTTTTAGACAACATGGTAGACCTGGTGGAAAATGTGTGGAAATATGGTTGGATGATAGAGACCACCATGTAGCACACACGTATGTTCTTTTAAATTGTGTCGAAGTCGCACTATTTGTTAGGTAATAATTAATTCACTTGTAATTTACACGTACGTACATAATAATTATAACACTTATTACATATATGCAGTATCTACGAATCACAGTATCCATCTGGCGATCTCAGTAAAGAATTTGCCAAATGGTTTTTGAACTATGTTTATAAGCCAAGAAACTGTGTCGTTGATGAAGGCTTAAGACATCTTGCGATTGGACCGAAAAGAAATCTGAAGACTTATCCAATACTCTTCGTCAATGGGTTTAAGTTCAACATGAAAGATTACGGGGCTGAAAAATTAACATATAACAGCGGGGTATTTGTCAAAGGCAGTGATGATCCAGATGAGCATTTAAAAGATTTTTACGGCGTCTTAACACAGATTCTAGAGTTGACATATTATGTTGAACCTTTATAAAAGGTTTTTTTATTTAAGTGCAATTGGTTCAATAACGTTCCTGGTTCCGGAATCAACGTACATAAAGAGTATAAACTTATTGAAATAAGGCATATATCACACTACTATAAGTACGATCCTTTTGTATTAGCCAAGCAAGCGTTACAAGTTTATTTTGCTCCGTATCCATCTTTGAAAAGAGATAAAGCGGATTGGTCTGCTGTTTTCAAAACAAAACCAAGGTTTACGTTTGATGGAAATAATATTCCAGATGAAGCAGCATATCAAGCCGATCTTGAACCAAATACAGAAATAATAATAACTGATGATATTGATGTAGGGCCTTTGAATGATGAATCAAACGTCTTATTTGATGCATTCGAAAGTACCGAAGAAAATGAAATAGAATACGAGACTGAGTCTGAATCAGAAAACGATGAAGACTGATCGTTATTTATATAATTGTTATGTGATAGTGATTGAAACATGCTATGTAATAGTAAATTTCTATAATTGTTCTGTGATGATCATTTAGTTAATTTTTATCCATGTTTTGTACTAGTAAATTTTTATAATTGTTCTGTGAAAGTGATTGAAACATGCCATGTAGTAGTGAATTTCTATTATTGTTCTGTGATGATCATTTATTTAATTTTTATCCATGTTTTGTACTAGTAAATTTTTATAATTGTTTCTGTGAAAGTGATTGAAATATGCTATGTAGTAGTGAATTTCTATAATTGTTCTATGATGATATTGTTTTTCTATCGTAGATATGTCTGGCAGGAGACGAAGTATGACAAGCACGCCATAACCATCTCCCGGTGTAGGTGGTAGTGGCACTGCACCGGACTTACGTCCGATAGCAGATGTTTACATTTTATTAAAATATTTTATAATCAGATTAGCAATAATATTTATATATTTTCAGACCGCGAGATACAACCGCGAGCCCACTATGGCCGAGTTGTTCAAGGTGACGCATGCCGTGGAGAGGACTGATGAAGAAGGCAATGTTTCGTACGAGTGGACGGATGACAAATCCCAATCCGTAATGGTAAACTAATTTATTGTTAATAACAATATTTTGTCTTATTTTATTTTCAAAAACTTGAATTCGGTTTTTATCGTGTAAAACAATTGTTTGTAATCGCAGGAGAGGTACGAAGCTGAGCGGGCTAGGGTAGCACAGTCCACTGGTCGGGAAGAGCTTAAGCTAGAGGAGGCGAACAATATCTGGGATGCTATTATTGACCCGCCTTCTAGGACCAATGTGCGGTATAGCTATGGAAATCTGGAGGTAAATTTTGACATGTACTAATATATAAATTTACACATGCATATGAATAGTTAAATAATTTTAATAATATTATATATATACTAATATATAAATAATTATGAACTATTTTATAGACGATGAGATTGCAGAGTGCATACAGAAGGTCCCAGCAAGAAGAGGAGATTGCTCAGTTGAGGCAAACAGTGGATGAAATAAATGATTGGAGGAAGAGTTTCTTCGAGCAACAGCTGGATGAGCGGATTGCAGGTTATTTGCAACAGCATGGGAGGATGCCTGAAGAGGATGGCAGCGATGGTGAGGAGTAGGTATGCTTGTTTGCTCATGTTTCAGTTTGGTATATACATATTTTGGTTGGTTTGGTGTATATATATTTCGGGATATTATGTACATATTTTGATGACTTGTAGTTGTGTTAACGGTTTGTTTGGGTTAACGGTTTGTAGTTGTGGTTGGAGAACTATGCACACATTTTGGTTGGGAAACTACGTACATATTTTGATGACCTGTATTGGTTGACATGATATGTATTGTTGTTGGGATTGTATATGATTTTGTTGGATTTTATATTGTTTGAATGTATAGTGATGTTATATGATGGTTATAGTTGATGAATATAATATATAGTGATAGTGGCTTTGATGATGGTATTTTATGGTTATTGTTTGAAGTGTATATGGGCTGTGCAATTGCACAGAAATTTGTTCAGTATAGCGACGGCTGACGACGGTCATTTTGTTCAGATTAGCGACGGCTAGCGACGACATTTGGACATTGGAAAGTTTTCACGTGGCACATTTGCAGTCGCGAGCCGTCGCTATTTATGTGACGGAGCTGTCGCTAAAGCCGTCGTGATTCTATTGGACGACGAGGTAAATAGCGACGGCTTTTAGCGTCGGCTAGCGACGGCCGACGACGGCTAAAAGCCGTCGCTATCAGGTGCCGTTCTTGTAGTGTTTTAACACTTGAATTTCCAAGACATAATACCGAAGATGTATTAGCGTTGATTTTTTAGGATTGAAAATCCAGTCCGTCACAAATAATTCTACGAAAGAAGAGTAACAAAGTATAAATCCAAACAAACATTTGGGATTTAACCGTTGCAATGCATGATCACCTTATGCTATTTCCACACATAGTATAAATCCAAAGTCCACTAACAACAAACATAAATCTTCTACTAAATAACCTCAGAAAAAATCATTGTAGTCAAATAAAATAACATAAAAAGTCGACCCTTGAATAAAAATTACGTCGTTATGGGTTTTTTGAAAACATTCATCGTACCATTATTAACATTGGTCCCAAAACTCCCATGTCCTCATATATATGAACCAATATAAAATAAACGTGGGTATGAATGTCCTATTTGTTAGGCGGACAAACCTAGAATGAAAAATAAATCCTGTTCTGCATTTGCTGCTTGTGAACCAACCATGGAGTGATATGATTAAAAAAAACCAAAGGATAACGATATTTCCGTGTGAACTATGTTTTGCTGAAAGTTCCAAAACAAAATATAAAACTCGTGCTCATTCTTCGCCACTCAATTTTATGAGAACAAATAATAATCTTTCTATTGGCAAAATTTTGTGATAACGCTAAAAGATCTTTAAATTTGGAAATCTTATCATGTACCAATAGTTTCTATATATATACAACATGTACGTGTTCAGTATTCATCATCAGTCCAGTTTTAGCTTCACACAGAAACAGTATGCTGAATTCCGTACAACACTCGACTCAGACGCCCGTTCTCTATTCTTCATTTGCCACAGGCACTTGCAATGTGTTGACAAAAGCAACATACAGACCTCGCAAAAGCAGGCAAAATTTAAGAAGCAAGGGCATAAGATGTAGTACAGATGCAGAAATAGTTCAACAAGCTATTGAACAGTCTGTACTAACTGCGACTAAAAGTCCGACAACTGTGAAAGCTGTCGTGACCGTGAAGTCCACGATTGGTGGAAGGTTTGCACATTTAGGAATCAGTCGAGGGCTGGATGACGTCGGAGATTTGTTTGGGAAGAGTCTACTCCTAGAACTCGTCAGTTCGGAGCATGATCCAAGTAAGTTGGTTAACTAATCACGCATAACATGAAAGTTTAGGGTTAAAAGAAGCATGCATTTGCACCATATAACCATTATCAAACTCACTACACTAAATACAATAATAATTAGGGTTGACTTGAATTGATTATCCTTCTGGTTCAATCCAGTGCAGAAATATTCGGATTGAAATCAATCCAACTTAAAAATGGAACGGATCGGATTCAAAATATAACAAACCAAGTATGATGGATCGTTTGTTGAACCCTTAGAAAATAATTTTTGATAATCAATCCAATTTTTTAATTTCAAATTATCTTACAAACTAATTAAATATTCACTGTTGTTTTTTGAGTAGGCAAGATGTTTACGGTCATACCTCTATTATCGGATATTTTGTTCTCGAAACTTGATTGTTAAATCAACGGTTTACTAAATCCTAATCAACCCATGCATGAATAAAACTAACAAACGTGCATACATCAGATTTCCAAATTTGCTAAAGATAAACTCCTTAAATTATTGCAAGAATATCACTGATATAGTAGCAGGGTCCATATGTGATACATCAGATTTCCAAATTTGCTAAAGACAAACTACTTAAATTATTGCAAAAATATCGCTGATATAGCAGTAGGGTCCATATATGATACATCAGATTTCCCACATGGCGAGAAATGCAACAAAAGCTATTTTGGACTGGCTATGAAATATGGTCCAATAATTGGATAATTTCTCAATGAATAGATTGACATTTCTTATCCTTTTCATAAAAAAAGATTAAATTTCCTAGTTATCAAAATGGTGTGGTAAATCAACAATTCAATCCTCCCCCATAACACAGTTATTTCCTTTTTATCAATGAAATCACTTGGTATGAAAAATGGTCATTTAGTTTTAGGTTCCAACTCTAGCCGATCCCAACTTGTCTGAAAATAATGGCTTAACTGTTGTTGTTAGATATTGTATTTATATTTTTTTTATTACATAATACGCAGCACCCGTATATTTTTTCATCCTTCAAATGTTTCTTCTTCATCTACAAATTAAGCCATTTAAATTTTCCTAAAGTAAGCATAACCTGTTCGGATCAAAATTACCTTTGGTTTATTTATTATGTTTATTTATTATCTTTGGTGCTGCTTGATGGAAATTAATGAACTTCAACATATCCAGAAAAATATAATCACACACATACCATTCAGGGCAATATAATGAATTTCCCAAAAATACTTTTATAAGAAAAGGTTAACCAGTAGCAGTTACTTATTCACAATATACCAATAGGCTTGACAAACTAATATGGCAACCATATTTAGATGCTAACTCTCATATCTCTATTGAATTATTGGTATGTCAGATGCAAGAAAAGGGAAAACAAAAGTACAAGCATATGCACATAGAGGAAGAATAAACGGAGATGAGATAGTATATGAGGCAACATTTTCTATACCTAGTGATTTTGGAGAAATCGTAGGACTTTTGGTCGAAAATGAACATCACAAAGAGATGTATCTCAATGACATTGTTCTTATGACTGGTGATGAAACGACTGCCCTCAGTATGGATTGTCAATCTTGGTTGCATTCAAAATTTGACAATCCCGAGAAAAGGATATTTTTCACCACCAAGGTAACGCTACTTAGATCTCATTAATGAATCTCTGTATAAATTAACCCATGCACAGATAAAAGTAGAGTGATAGAAATTTCATATATTTCTAAATAGAAAATAATTGAAAGTCATTTTATATATCGTTTTATATATAATGATAATATAAATATTATAATTTCTAATAACACCTGTTTAATACAACTACTAACCAACATCAATCTTTTTCTAATTTCAGTCGTACTTACCATCAGAAACTCCCAATGGACTTGTAGAGTTGAGGAAGAAGGAACTTGAGAACATCCGTGGCAATGGAAAAGGAGAACGGAAACATTTTGAAAGAATTTACGATTATGACACTTACAACGATCTCGGTAATCCAAAAAATCCAAGGCCTGAGCTCGGAGGAAGCAAAGACTTGCCATATCCAAGGCGCTGCAGAACTGGACGAGAAAAAACAGATGATGGTATATACAACTAAAAAACAACAGTTCTTTTATATCCCAATTATATCCAATTTCATCTGCATCCTTATTCTATAGTAGTCCAGACTATAAATGCAATACCTAGACCATTTATTTTCTTATTACTCTATTATTATATAACAATTTTCATATTCAACTATTATATCAAATATAATGAGTCAATTATTAATGCAATATAACATCCATATGGAATTAAAATATCTTTAAATAACAACTTAAGCTGATTTTACATTAATTCCTATAAATTATATTCAAGGGCAACCATAATTATATATGATTCAAGAAATATTCTCCATAACAAGGGATTTTGAATAAATGAACACAATTAATTGATAGTTCAAATCAATTACTATCAAAGAAGTTTTACTGAATATTGGCCTACTACGTTGAAAATGTCAGAAATTTTTAAATGATCTCATTTTCATGAGGTGAGTGAATCTTCACACTGGATTCAATATTTTTTAAAAAAAAATTACATTTTGAAACGTGTGGCTTAAAAAATGAGAAAGTTATTTATAAAGTATTGTTTTTTTTTCATGTCCCTCTCATGTATGGTATTTGTGAAAAAGCTCCAGCTATTTTTTCATATTAGTAGTTTTTTCTCATTGTAGATCTAATCACTATAATTGATAAATGATAAAATCAAAATACAATTTCATCACTATAAAAAATTAATAACATAAATCATAAATCCAAATCCAAAATTTTCAAATTAAGTGCAATGGCCAAGAGTGTGTCATATCAGGTTGTTTGCATAATTTAAAATTCAAGGTAGACTGTAGGTACAAAAAAGGCACAAATTGACGTTATTTGTATCTAATATTTTATATCATTTACCCGTGTAAAACTATCACTCTTACATTATAATGCAAACTATTTTAGCAAAAATAAATATGTTCAAAAAAATTATGTGACTTGCATTATAAATAACGCAAGGCATAAAAAGTCATGAAAATTAAACTACCGTACATGAATTTGAAATTTAATAGTTTATATCATTTATCTGTATAAAATATGTCATGTAAATTTCGAAAAAATATGGTGGCTTTCATTGTACAAATGCAAGTTATAGTAAAATCAACTAAAATTGCATAAAAGACATTACTATGAAAATTTGATGATTTATGCCATTAACCTCCATCAACATGTCATTTTAATTACATTCGAGACGTTACTTTAGCAAAAATAAAATCAAAATTTCAAGTGGTTTGCACTATAAGCAGTGCAAAACAATAAAAAAGATAAATTTGCATAAAATGATATAATTTTGAATGTGATTTGACAGGACGAACCGCACTGGTCGTAATAGATCGACTTGAATGGTGGAGCATAAAGAAACTAAAGTTTCAAGAAGCAAGCTCGAAAATAAAAATAGAGACTCATATTAGATTATAGATAAAAACAGAGACCCGTTTTGAAATATAAAAGGCACCAAAAAGATTTGAGAATAAACGATAAATAACGGACGTAAATATAATTGCCTCTTTAAAAAAAAGTCTGGTATAATGGTTCCGAGCTACATTTTTAACAATAATTTAGTAAGTCTTATATTTATCAAGCTACAAAATTTCAAAAGATATAATTTTAAGGACATTTGAAACATAATAAAGTACATTTTGTCCAAACAATTAAAATCATTTTGAATTTTGTAACTTTGTTCTACACTGTCACTTCTAACTGTTATATACTTATATTTTAGCCATGGATTTTTGAAACACCTTGTGTACAAATATTTAAATAATTTATTAACTTAAATATGACCTTAATTATTTATGACAATAGATCAAAACACATATCATGGTCATAAAATAAACTTTTTGTGGTCATTTTTGACAATTTGGTCGGTTAAACCTAAATCGAGTAGATGCTTCTATAGATATACTTTTGACAAACTCCGTTACACAAACTAGTTCATATGATACTAAGATTATTTATGTAACTTTGAAGACTGTTAATTCCTCAAAATATGCTCAGAAGTCCGAACCCCCATTATATACTCGCCAAGTAATCACGGGGTGAGTAATACTAATTATTGATTGCAAGATCAAACCTATGAACGCCGTTTAGTTAGTTATGCTACTTATTAACTAGAACACCTTGCAAGGTAGTATGTCTGTACGTATCTATGTATGCATAATAAATGTGTGTGTATTAAATTGTCAATTATTTGCAGGTTCGGAGACAAGAAGCAATTCTGTATACGTCCCAAGGGACGAGTCCTTCTCGGAGGTTAAACAATTAACATTTTCAGCAAAAACTTTGAGATCGGTTTTACATGCACTTGTGCCATCTATAGAAACTGCAATGGTTGATAGCAAACTAGGTTTCGAACATTTCAAACACATTGACAAGTTATACAATGAAGGTGTGACTTTACCAAAGCTAGATGGAAAGAGTAGTTTCAAAACCATTGTTCCAAGACTTATCAAAGCACTCGAAAGTGCAGATGGTGTTTTGCTCTTTGAAACTCCAGCCCTGATAGAAAGTAAACTGACTTCCATTCACATTAGTTTAATATATATATTATTTTCATGGAATTTTTGGCAACAATTTGACACTGTTGTTCATACAGAGGATAAATTTTCATGGCTCAAAGATGAAGAGTTTTCGAGGCAAACTCTGGCTGGTCTCAATCCAATAAGCATTCAACTTGTCAAGGTATGGTTCGCTAAAGAATATATTAAAAACCACCAATATGTCGGATAAATTTACATGTGCAGTATTTTATGTTATTACAGGAGTTTCCCATTGTTAGCAAGCTAGATCCGGAGATATATGGTGACCCTGAATCATTAATTACAGCAGACGTCATCGACCAAGAAATAAGAGGAATCATGACTGCACAACAGGTTCAAACAGCAAAACATTGGAGTGATTTTATATTTATAGCTGTTGGAATTATGTTAACTTGACAACAAAAAAAGTCAGTCTATGCTTTGTTTTAATTCAGGCACTGGAGCAAAAGAAGTTGTTCATGTTAGATTATCATGATTTACTCTTACCTTTTGTGCACAAAGTAAGAGAGCAAGAGGGTACTACGCTATATGGATCAAGGACGCTCTTCTTTCTAACTCCCGCTAACACATTAAGGCCGATTGCAATCGAGCTAACTAGACCAAAGTCTCCTACCAAACCTCAATGGAAACAGATATTTACACATACCTGGGATGCAACAGGAGCTTGGCTATGGAAGCTTGCCAAAGTTCATGTTACTGCTCATGATTCGGGTTATCACCAACTTGTTAGCCACTGGTATTATAATCTACTGCTTAAAACATATATTATTGCTTTTATTGTTTCAATGATTAGCTTATTTGTGATTTAAAAGGTTAAGAACTCACTGTTGCACTGAGCCATATGCGATTGCAATGAACCGTCAACTTAGTGCGATGCATCCTGTATATAGATTGATGCATCCACATTTTCGGTATACTATGGAAATCAATGCATTAGCCCGTGAGTTCCTAATTAGTGCCAATGGCATTATAGAGACATCTTTTTCACCAGGCAAGTATTCAATTGAGCTCAGTTCAATTGCTTACCGGGAACAATGGCGATTTGACATGGAAGCCTTGCCAGCTGACTTGATCAGAAGGTAATGATTTTGTCCACTAGTACTTGCTTTGTAGTAGAAAATTATTGCCTGCTAGCATATATATGAAGGTTGAAACAACTTTTTTAGTGTGCGTTCAGCTATGCCTTATTCAAAACATGAGTTTGGTTGATTTTAAAAATTTGTGTAGAGGCCTGTAGTTAAGAAACCATTTAGCTAGGCTTCTCTTTTCAGCTTTTTATGGTGCCCAAAACTAACATTTTTTGGGTTTCCGCAGACATTGTATTTGCAAATGAGGGTTGTACAAACTCACGTTATGTTATTAAAGATAAAACTTACCATGATTTTATGTATTTGATTAACCATAGAGGAATGGCTGTAGAAGATCCAACGGCAGAACATGGACTAAAACTAACAATCGAAGACTACCCATATGCAAATGATGGACTTCTAATTTGGTCTTCAATCAAAGAATGGGTAACTGACTACATCAATCACTACTACCCAACTACAAACCACATCCAAGAAGACTACGAGCTCCAAAACTGGTGGACAGAAGTTCGCACAAAAGGACATGGAGACAAAAAAGATGAGCCATGGTGGCCAGTTTTAAACACGCAGGATGACCTGATACAAGTAGTAACCACGATCATATGGGTTACATCCGGTCATCATGCTGCTGTTAACTTTGGTCAATACCACTATGCTGGCTATTTTCCAAATCGACCAACTGTAGCTAGAGTTAACATGCCAACAGAAGATGAACACTGTGAACTATTCAGACAATTTTGGGACAAACCAGAAGCAACATTACTACGAAGTTACCCTTCTCAAAGTCAAGCAACGGTCGTTATGGCTATTTTGGACGTGTTATCTACACATTCACCTGATGAGGAATATATGGGTGATAAGCCGGAGCCAGCATGGGTAAAGGATCCAGAGATTTATGCAGCGTTTGAACGATTTAATGGAAGGATGAAAGAGATTGAAGGAATTATTGATGCAAGAAACCTTAATCCTGAATTCAAAAACAGGTGTGGGGCTGGAATAGTCCCATATGAGCTATTGAAGCCATTTTCAGAGCCTGGGGTTACGGGAAAGGGGATACCTAATAGCATTTCCATATAAGATTTCTTTGGTTGTGTTCCTTTCTAGTCTTTTTGATTGTAATTGCCAACAAATAATACCGCCAAGCATTTCAGCTGGGAATTTAGCATCTCTTTGGAAGTTGCATATCTTTTTGAACAAAACTTCGGAAGAAAAATGATAATTATTTAAAAAGTGTCGTCAACACCTATTGAGCTATAAGAAACAAAAATTTACTGATTAATAGATAATATAAGGTCCAAGTACATATTATAATGTGATTACTATGGACAAAATAACACATATAAATAAAACCTGACAATTACAGAACTATACCTGCAAATGATAGTACATATCACCTAAAAAGAAGATATAGCACCAAGTACTGACCAGGATCTCTATACGTCATATCTCTTGTTACCTACACAGATCAAAAATTAACTTTTAGTAAAATTAACTGCCCAACAACAAAACAAAACAAATCTAGTCCTGCATTTCAGCTGGGATTTCAAGGGTTTTATTAGCCATTTATTCTTTTATTAGAACTACGTAGTATAAATGGTAGTTAAGATTATCTTAAATTGTCATTCCAATACTAATCAGGAATGAAGAATCAAGTGTATACCAACTGGTTTAAGATGGTTAAGTCGACTCTTTGCATCAACTAACAAAAAAGGTAAACTGAAAATTTTGATGTCGACCAATTAAAACAAACACTTACCTGATTAACAAAATAATTAAAATCAAGATTGTCCTACAGCAAAGTGACTTCTTTTGTGCTCGAATAAATATGTATACAAAAATCTGGATAAGCTTAAATCTACGTTTTTAAACCTTACAGCTCCTTTTCACTCTCGTGTTAGTATTTTCAGATAATCTAAACATATACACCAGAAAACGAAACACATTTGAAATTGCATTTCGTAAAGTACATCTAATTTGCAAAATAATGTTTAGTTTCCAAAAAAGACAAACGAACCTAATCTTTGGAAAATCAAAGATAAAATCAACACGGATGACAATGCGTGTATTGATTACCGATTTAGGGTTTTAGCCGCGCAACAGAATCATGAATTTCGACTCGATCGAAGCAATTTGCAAAACGTTAAAAAAACAAGACAACATCAGAAATAATAAAACTAATCCAGAATCCCGAAATATTATGATTTTTGAAACCGGAGCCAAAAGAATATCTTAATTTGGCACTTTGTTTTGGATGAGACGCCTTGTGTTCCTGTGAAAGTCCTAGGATTGCTGGACCGTGTGTATTTGGATCAGTATCAGAGCAACTGATACAAATTCAGAAAGTGCCGTACTATAATTATTATGTTGCAAACTTCTTCAATGATAAATTTTGATCCAAAGATTAATAAGTCTAAAATCATATTTAATGGCAAATTATTCCATAGAGCACATTCTCCGATAATTTGGTTTGAAACGACTTAAAATTAGATTTGAATGATAACTTCTAAGCAGTTTTAAATAGTGTTTTATAAGTAAAAAACTTTTAAATTAAAATAAGTAAAATAATTTGTTGAAACTAATTATAAAATATGTTCATAATTCATAAGCAATAAACTGTTGCTACTCATATTTTGACTTATTAGTCACTTTAAGATTCTTATAAAGAGTTGCCAAATAATCGAATTATAATATGTGATTTATAGGTAGTTTTGGTTGCTTATTAGCGGTTGTCAAACGTGCTCTTAAAATACTGTAAAAGTCCAATTGTTTTGTTTTCAAAAAAATGTATCTACCAATCCGAAATTAGAACTTTCAACCTTATTTTATAGTAAACTTATAAAATGATAAATTCTATTCTGACCCCAAGGACAATAAGTTTCAATGTCCGAAAGACAATTATTCCTTTTCAGTATTTCAGAAATTCAATCTTACAATTCGACCATGGAGTCGCACATTGGAGGAGGCGGTCGGGGTGTAAGCGGTAGGGTCCAGGAGGTCTGGACCGTGAAAAGGAGCTTGACGATGGTGTCGGCTTGTCGGAAGGATGGCCAAGGAGAGAGGAATCGTAGGCAGTAGGGTTTTTTGAATTGGTTGCTTTGAGCAGGAAGAAGCAGGATAAAATATAAGAAGATGGATTAAGAGAGAGGTAAGTAGTTTAAAAATAAATTGTAATTAGTGGAATTTAATTAGATTTTAATAATCGATAACTTAAGAATTTTATAACTCTCTCATACAAGATCCAAATTTAACGCGACAAGTTGAGTTGCGATCGTATCGACAAAGATTATGCTATGGAATTGGATTGGATGGATTTAGAGCTAGTTGGAATTTTGGATTAAAATCCGACGTTCATTCAATTTATTTCAAAATGGATTGCTTTGACGATCTGAAAATCAAAGTGAGTTAATCTCACCTTTTGGTTAATCAAAAAATTTATATAGTCAATAAATATTATCTATTGGATGTTTGGACATTTATTTCTAGTCATTATTGATTGCTGGTGTTAACCCTAACTCGTTCACAAGTTAACAGGTCCACGAGTTAAGGCATGTACGACTCAAGGCATGTACGACTCAAGGCATGTACGAGTTAAAGGATACATGAGTCAGCAACTTCCTACGACTTAAAGACCTCTACGAGTTAGCAAGCTTACGAGATAAGCGGCCTACGAGTTAAGGAGTACCCGAGTTAAGCTACTTGCGAGATAAGCCTTTACGAGTTAGCAGGTCTACAAATTAGCAAGTGTACGAGTTAAGATCTTCCACGAGTTAATCCTCCACGAGTTAAGCCTCTACGAGTTAATTCTCTGCGAGTTAAGATCTTCTACGAGCAGGCATACGAGTTAAGAAAAGCTAACGACTTAAGGTCTTTACGACTTAAGGAAATTGATGGCCTACGACTTAATGATAACTGCAGTTTGTACGACTTAAGACCCTTACGACTTAAAGAAGTTATACGACTTAAGGAAGTTACAGCTTAACGGGTTAAAGCTTGAACGAGTTAACAAGAGTTACGACTTAAAGAGGATACGACCTAAAGACACACCTCTTAGCTCGTCTACGAGTTAAGAATTGCTTTAAACCAGTTGCAATTAGTTAAGTCGACTACGACTTACGACATAGAAAGAGTCGTATACGACTTAAGAAAGGAAATTAGCAATTGCAGCCAGATAACTCGTACACGACTTAGAACTTAGGGATGGGTTCAAAAAAGGGGAACTGCCATAGACTCGGCTCAGTGACTCGGGGACGACTTACCTTAAGTCGAACACGACTTATCTTAAGTCGGCCACGAGTTAGGACTTAGCACTTTTTCCGCCCAGAACTCTCTATAAATATGAAACCATCTCCAACATGCAAAGGACTTTTTTTGGGCTCATTCTCTTCAAGCGCCATTACTCTGCCGAATTCCAGACTACTTCAAAGCTTTTTTAGATCCAACAAACTTCTAAAGGAACTCCATGAAGGAATCATCCACATTCGCCATGGATTTGAAGATGATTGTCAACATCAAAGCTTGAGCTACTTGTTTTACATATCCTATCACTTGAAGTGTGTTGTAATGGAAAGATCTTGTAAAGGATTGTAATCAAACTAGTGATAAAAAGATTAAAGTGGACGTAGGCTGGATTATAAGCCGAACCACTATAAATACTGTGTCTCTTACTGTTTTTCTGCATACTTTCTGCTTATTTCTGTTTCCCATACGAACGGGTGGTGCTTTCACAATCACATCTTATATACCAGGGTGTTAGCGTTTAAATTTGAGCGTTAACATTTTTGGTGCTTTCACTGAGAATTGAACTCAGGACATCTATCATCATTGCTTCAGAAAGATTTGTAGATAAAGTTTCTTTAAGAACCAGAAGTCTATCCGAAATCATGGCTCCTGGAAGGAAAAGTAAATCTGTGAGATCTGCAAACGTTCAAGAGGGAACCTCCGCTTCCCCAACACCAAATCAAGCTACTCCAACTGTTGGGGTTACGAAAGCAGAGTTGGATGCCGCAATTTTGGGGTTGAACAGACAGATACATGCTCAAAATGTGCAAATGGAAGCCCAGAATGCCCAAAACGCCTTAATCCTGAATAAGTTGAACGATTTGCTCGGGGCAAACCGTCAATCAACAGCTAATGAAAGGAATTTTGCTGGTAATATTCATGAAACTGAAGAAAGGAATGTTTCCGAAAGGGACACTAACCCCGCTGAGCAAATACTTCCTGAGGTTGGCGGATCTAGGGCTCGCAATGATGAAGAATATCTCTCTGGAATGGTTCGCCAAATTATGAAGGAGAGCATGCAAAGAGTCGAAGATGAGAAAGAATGGGGCTTTGCTCCAAGCAAGACTCCATTTACTGAAAAAATTCTAAAGGCTGAATTCCCACGAAAATTTGCTCCTCCAACTATCCCAGCTTATAGGGGGACAAGTGATCCAAACGAATTTCTGTATAAGTATGATTGGCATATGACGGGTGCCCGAGCCTCAGATGAAGTAAAATGCAGATATTTCCCCGTATATTTGGAAGGCGTAGCTCTGCTTTGGTTCACAAAACTACCTGTCCGGTCCATCGATCAGTTTTCAGACCTAACCAGGAAATTTAAAGAGCAATTTAGGCTATATGCTTCAAAGGCAAAAGACATCATGTCGTTATCCGGTTTGGAACAGAATCCGGGGGAAACTATCAAGTCTTTTTTAAATCGCTTTAATATAGCGTTAGCTGAGGTGGATAATGCAGAACCCCGCATGGTCTTGACCTATTTGATGAGGGCCATAGATAAATCTAGTGAGTTTGGAAGATGGTTGAATATGAAGGAACCAAGCTCTCTCGAAAAGTTCTACAAGAAAGCAGACGAGTTCATGCGTCTGGAGAGCCGCCCTGTATCGACAAAAGCAGCATTGGAAAAGGTTGAAGCTAACACCAATGCTCCACGCAAAAATGAGTCTGTGGGACAGAAGAGGGAGAACAACAATGGAAAACAACAGAATAATCAGAAGAAGCATAGATCCTTCAAGCCATCAGAATACACACCTTTGTCAGATACTCCAGAACGAATCTACCTGGCTACCAAAGATTCTGTCAATTATCCTAAACCCCCAGTCTTGAGAACCGGGAAAAAAGCTGTGCAAAGTGGGAGGTTCTGTCGCTTCCATAATCAGCCCGGTCATGATACTGATGACTGCCGTCAATTGAAGAATCTAATTGAAGAATTGTTAAGGGAAAATAAACTACAACAATTTGTGAAGAAGAATGATAATAATAATCCTGCTTCGTCGAACCAAGGACAGCAAACTCCTGCTCATCAATCTGGGACTAATGGCAAAGATGCAGGTTTTGAGTCTGGAAGGCCTGTTATCAATATCATTACAGGCGGACCTCACCCAGCGGGCAGAAGCTGGGGTGAGATGGAAAGGTATTCCCGGGCCCTGAAATATGCACCGGAGGAAGAAAATGTTTTTGTTCTAGAGGACACTACGCCTTTGAAGCAACGAAAGACATTCAATGATGACATTGTATTCAAAACCAGGGATTCCATCGGTATTGAAGCCCCAACCTTGGATCCTTTGGTCATCTCGGCTGGCATTGGGCCAGCCATCGTCAGAAGGGTTCTTATCGACAGCGGCGCATCCTGTAATATCCTCTTTAAGAAAACCTTCGACCAGATGAAGATTCCTATGGTTGAAGTGCAGGCATCATTGCAAAAAATTGCTGGCTTCGCAGGGGAGCCAAAGCAACCAGTAGGAACCATTGACTTGCTTGTGGAACTCGGAGAAGGAGAAAGAAAAGTAGTTCGCAAGCAGACTTTTGTGATAGTAGATGAATTTTCTGCTTATAATGCTTTCTTTGGTCGACCTATTCTTGCTGCATTCAAAGCTGTCCTTGCCCCATGGTGTCTTACTATTAAATTCCCTACAGACAATGGGGTAGGAGTTATTAAAGGAGACCAGAACGCTGGGCGAGAATGTTATATGACAGAGCTGCGAGAAACAAGGAAGAGAGAAATGGGAAAAGATGCGGCAACCCCAATCCGCATCAAAACACCAACCCTATAGCAACTACAGGGCGGACCCTGCACTGGCGAGCATAGCGGGGCACGAAAAGTGATGGATCCTAGAAAGGCCAGTGCGGGGGAGAGTAGGGTGGTACCAGCAGAAACAACGATACCGGTGCCCGTTGATCTGAAGGACCCAAACAAGGTGCTGAATGTGGGTTCACAACTTAATGTGTCAGTTCAGAATGCCTTGATATCTTTTTTGAAAGCAAACCTGGATGTTTTCGCTTGGACCCATGCCGATATGTGCGGAATATCCCCAGAAGTTGCGGTACATGCTCTGAATATTGACCCAAAGTTCACGCCAGTAAAGCAGAAAAGAAGAATCCAAGGCCCAGAAAGGTCGACAGCATTGAAAGAGGAAGTTGACCGGCTCATGGAGAATAATTTCATCAGAGAATCTACCTATCCAAATTGGGTTTCAAATCCAGTGCTGGTTAAGAAAGCCAATGGTAAATGGAGAGTGTGCATCGACTTTTCAGATCTAAACAAGGCCTGTCCCAAAGACTGCTTTCCATTACCCAGGATCGATCAACTGGTAGATGGAACAGCGGGTCATGAATTGTTGTCTTTTATGGATGCCTACTCCGGATATAATCAGATCATGATGCATGAGCCAGATCAGGAGAACACAAGCTTTATCACCGATGTCGGTCTTTACTGTTACAGAGTTATGCCCTTTGGGTTGAAGAATGCGGGGGCAACATACCAAAGACTGGTCAATGCTATGTTCAAACCGCAGTTGGGAAAGACTATGGAAGTTTACGTTGATGACATGCTAGTAAAATCTAAGAAAGCAGTGGATCACATCGAACACTTAGCAGAAATGTTCGCAATCCTCCGAAGATACGGAATGAAGCTTAACCCTTTAAAATGTTCTTTCGGGGTAGAATCTGGAAAGTTCTTGGGTTTCATCGTGAGCGCTAGGGGCATTGAAGCTAGTCCAGCTCAAATCACTGCTTTAAAAGAAGTCAAAGCTCCTAAAACAAAGAGGGAATTGCAAAGTCTCAATGGAAAAATTGCCGTCTTAAGTCGGTTCATATCCAAAGCTACTGATAAATGCATTCCATTCTTCGACGCTCTAAAGAAAGGAAAGAAAAACTTTGACTGGACTCCCGAATGCCAGAGAGCTTTTGAAGAATTGATTCAACATATGGAAAAGCCTCCAATACTTTCTAGGCCCGGCGATGGCGAGGATCTTCTTATATACTTGGCAGTTTCATCTCATGCTTTAAGTGCAGCGCTGGTACGGGAAGACAAAAGGATTCAACATCCAGTTTACTATATCAGCAAAAGACTCACTGGGGCAGAAATGAATTACTCCAAGTTGGAAAAACTCGCCTATTGTCTATTGATTGCCTCAAGAAAGTTGAGGCAATATTTCCAGGCTCATCCTATCAAAGTCCTCACTGATCAACCTTTAAAGCAAGTCTTGTTTCGCCCCGAGACTTCGGGCCGCCTTTTAAAGTGGAATATTGAATTGAGCCAATATGACATCACTTATCATCCTAGAAAAGCGATCAACGGACAAGCTTTGGCAGATTTTATTGCAGAATTTACAGACAAGGGTAACAGCGAGGAAGAAACAATCGAGAACTCCCCAATCCAATGGAAGTTATTTGTAGATGGCGCAAGAAATGATTACTGTTCAGGTGCTGGAATTGTTCTTGAAACTCCTGAAGGCCGGTCATTATGCTATGCGCTAAGATTAGAATTTCCTTCAACAAACAATGAAGCAGAATATGAAGCTCTGATTGCTGGTTTGAAAATTGCTAAAGAACTAAACATTCGAGCGTTACAGATCTTCAGTGATTCTCAGCTTATAGTATGCCAAGTCAAGAAGGAGTTTCAAACGAAAGGAGGAAATCTGCTCGCTTATGTGTCAAAGGCTTGGGAACTTTTATGTGAATTCGACCATTACACGATAAGTCATATTCCTCGAGAAGAAAACATGAAAGCAGATTCTCTCGCAAAATACTCAAGTTCTGGCGAAGCCCAATCCTTAGGGTTAGTTCCAGTGGAAGTTTTGTCAAATCCAAGCATTGATGAAATGGATATCGATTGGGTTATGAGTGTGTCGCAAGAGCAAGAATCATGGATGACTCCAATAACAAAGTATCTACTCAATGGCTCTTTACCAGAAAACTCTAAAGAACGACAAAAGCTACTGAGAAAAGCTTCTCGATATATAATCCAGGATGGTCAATTATACAGACGAGGATTCTCAATGCCACTACTTCGATGTGTATCCAAAGAAGAAGCCAAAATAATCCTATCAGAGGTACATGGAGGAGAATGTGGGGATCATTCAGGTGGTCAAACTTTAGCAAAGAAAATTCTCCGATATGGATATTTTTGGCCAGAAATTAATCGAGATGCTGCAGATTACTCTCGAAAATGTGACAGATGTCAAAGATTTGCCAAAATTCCTAGAGCACCTTCTACTGAACTCACACAAATGACCAGTCCGTGGCCGTTTGCAATTTGGGGAATAGATTTGATCGGACCTTTACCAACCGCCAAATCTGGAATCAAATATGCCATTGTTGCTGTAGATTATTTCACTAAATGGGCTGAAGCTGAACCATTGGCAACCATCACCTCCAAAAAGATGATAAATTTTGTGACTAAGAATATCATTTGCAGATACGGTGTGCCTCAAAAGATAATTACAGATAATGGTACTCAATTTGAAAGTGAAGAATTCCAAGATTTTTGTAAACGATTCAAAATCCTGAAAAGCTTCTCAGCAGTAGCTCATCCGCAGGCAAACGGGCAAGTGGAAGCAGTAAATAAAATTATCAAGTCAACCATCAAAAAGCAACTTGAAAGAGCTAAGGGTGGTTGGGTCGATAAGCTACCACTAGCACTATGGGCATATAGAACTACCCACAAAACTGCAACTGGGCATACTCCGTTTTCATTAGCATACGGGTCGGAAGCAATGATTCCGGTAGAAACAGAGATCCCTTCACATAGAAGAATCCACTTCAGTCAAATGGAAAATGAAAAGTTGCAATCTGAAGCACTAGATCTTCTTGATGAGAAAAGAGAAGAAGCAGAACTCAGAGTTGCAGCTCATCAACAAAGAATAGCCAGACATTTCAATTCTAAAGTTCGCCAACGCAGCTTTGAAATCGGAGATCTAGTCCTGAAAAGAATTATGACCGCGACAGGTGTGTTTGGGCCCAATTGGGAAGGACCGTATGTGATAGGTCAGAAGCTTCTTGACGGCACATTCAAACTCACTACTGTTGAAGGAGATCAAATTCCAAGGGCATGGAACAGCAATCATTTGCGTCCATATTTTACTTGAAATTCTTGTTGAAATATTGTAAAAAGAATTGTGAATGTATTGTAAAACTGATGAAAGTGAATGATGAATGAATATAAAGTGGATGTAGGCCCAGATTTTTGGCCAAACCACTATAAATCTTGTGTTCCTTACTTTTATTACATGTTTGCTTTATTTTCGATATAAAAAGTACATAGAATGTATTGCTAAAATGTCGATTTAAATTTTTGCAGACAATGGAAGTAAAACTTGCACATAATAAGACCGAGCAATTCACTCCATCATTCAACAAACAAATTTCAAGTCATAAAAAACCCGAATTCAAATCCTAGATAGGAAATATTTCAATTGAACGGCTAATGATTTCGTAAAAACGAGCCCTTGCTAATAAATTGAGATTGTTTGAACAAACAAACATCCAATTAGGAAGCTAGTGCCCGTTCTCACGAACTTGCCTGTCAATGAAGTATACTTCCTTGGATTAAACCAGCTACTGGCAAAAAAGGGGAAATGACGACTTGGAAAGGAAAAATAGAGGAATTGAAAGGCATAAGCAAGAAGACGAGGAAGCAACCAAAATCCATCATCAGCAACACAAGTCCTCTTCAGAGGCACAACTCTTCGGAGGATAAAAGACCTCTAATGGGTCATATGCCACAAAAAAGAAAGTTCTCTACTCAACAAAAAAGATTGGAGGAGTCATGACCCTCCAACCATGAGAGAGCAACTTCCAGGCAATGAAAACCCTCTCTGAGGCACATTTCACCAGGAGTCGAAGTAGTTACTCTTCAGAGTATCACTTCACCAAAGTTGAAATGCAAACAAAATAAAGACCTCTTCGGGGGCACATTTCACCAAGAGTTGGGGTAGTTACTCTTCAGAGTTTCACTTCACCAAAGTTGAAATGCAAACAAAATAAAGACCTCTTCGGGGGCACATTTCACCAAGAGTTGGGGTAGTTACTCTTCAGAGTTTCACTTCACCAAAGTTGAAATGCAAATAAAATAAAGACCTCTTCGGAGGCATATTTCACCAGGAGTTGAAGTGTAACAGCCGCTCTTCGGAATTTCACTTCACCGGAGTTGAAAGACAAGCAAAATAAGGGCCTCTTCGGAGGCACAATCAAGAAGAAAGACCTCTTCGGAAGCCCACGTTTCGCCGAGATTGAAATAAAACTTCCAAGTATTGAAACGTGGAAAAGCTTTCTAAGGCAAAACTCTTTGGAGGTACACGTTTCGCCGAGATTGAAATAAAACTTCCAAGTGTTGAAACGTGAAAAAATCCCTCCGTAGAGGTACAACTTTCCATATATAAAAAAGAAAAATCCTCATCAGGGGCATGCTTTAACTCACAAAGGAAGAGTAATTTACCTATTTTGGAAAATGATCTTTTTTTTTTAAAAAAAAAAAAAAAAAGGGGAAGAAGAGAAGAGAAAAGGAGTTAAAGTACCCTTCAGAGGTCCGCTTTGCTACATAAAAGAAATCACTCGGTAAAAAAGAAAATGTACTTAAGCAAAAAAGAAAGAAGTGATTTCTTCAAAGGACAAAGCGCGTAGAAACTCATATGAAGGGGGTTGCACTCTACAAGAATTCTTTTTAAAATAAAAATAAAATAATTATTCTTTAGCAAATAAGAGTGCAAGTCCCCTCGAGGTATAGAATATTGCA
Organism: Allium cepa; assembly: GCA_030765085.1. Lineage (NCBI taxonomy): Eukaryota > Viridiplantae > Streptophyta > Magnoliopsida > Asparagales > Amaryllidaceae > Allium > Allium cepa. The sequence continues at coordinate 970,024,818 of CM060935.1, forward strand.
GCATACTTATGGAATGGGGGCAATATAGTATAATTACACACGATATGGTATAACTAAACCAGCAAAAGGTAACGCTCAAGTAACATACCATAAGCTCGCTGCAATATCAAATAAACTCATGCCAAAACGAATAACAAATGTATTCTTTAATTCAAACAAAAGTTTGTACAAACGAGGAATCATTTTATTCAATTACAATGCAGGTACAGGTTTCAAAATAAAGAAAAGCGGGGGCCGGTACCCGCACAATTCTCGGCCAGTACATGCAAAACACAAAAAACTAGAAACTGAAGATCTTCACTTCTTTTTGCTGCCTTTAGACCCTTTACCCGGCCGAATGATCAGCTTATCAGGGCGGTCGGTGGGCATAAGGGAAGTGGGAGAGGAAGGCGCAACCGGTCCAGCTTTCAGCTCCTCTTCAGTGGTGGTGACTATCTTCCCCCTCCTCTTTGGTGTCCCACGCTTCTTTTTTCTTCTTTTTGAGGAAGACTCACTCCCGGGAGTAACAAGTTTAGATAGAACAATCTCGTCAGAGGGAGTTCGCTCTGAAGATGTGTCACCTCCCTCAGGCCTTTCATCTTTCTGCTCTTGTGAAGCAATGGGATCATCCAAGCCGTGAAGAGCCTCTATTTGTTCTTCTTGTGATCCAGGTTGCGAGGCAGAAGGAGGCGCCACTTGAAGAGATGGAGGAAGGATCACCGGGGGAGAAGAAGCTTGAGTTTGGCTCGGTGCTTTCTCTACAAAGGAGAAAAAACTTAAAATATCAGTATCTTTCGAAAAGAGAGGGGATGACGGCTCGTCAAAAGTCGGGAATTCATTGACATTTGAGGAATAATCAAAAGTCGGGAATTCATTGACATTTGAAAAATAATCAAGAAGATCGTCAAGTTCACAAGGAGCGAACGAGCAGTTCACCACTTGGGCTGGTCCGGTGTCAAGTTTACCTGGGGCAGTTGGATCTCTGAGGCTGATTTCATATCGCTGTGCTTCGTTGCTTTCACCACCTTCATCCCCGCCTTGTGCACTTGTAGTTTCAGTTACTGTCTTAGTTGCAGGCGGAGTATAGGAGCTAGAACCCGTGATGTCAACCACAGGAGAAACTGGAGGTTGGACAGAGGAAGTAAGCGTTAATTCCTTTCCAGAACGTTCCTCTTCCGCCATTCCAGTTCTCATCCTGGCAAGTTGTTCTCGCCCCTTCGCAAGAGCAACGCGAGCTCCCTCATCCAGGTAACGCGCCTCAAAATCTTCATCGCCATACCCGGCGTCTTTAAACATGTTAAGAGCAGCTTCCCACACCTCGGCCAGGGTGATTTCATACTTAGGACCAAGAAAAGAGAGGCTGCCGCGTCCCAAGACACAGTGTAAATAAAAATCGAATAAAGTCGAATTGATATCGGTTTCCATGGTCTGAGCAGTTTCTTCGGCTGCAATTTTGCCAGCCATGGCCTCATCTCGATCTTTTTCGGTCTGAGCAAGTTGGGCTTTTAGCGCTTCAATCTCCATGTCCCGGGCGCTCAGTTTATTCTGCAACTGGGTGACATCAGTGCGGTGGTTCTCTACAGCTTGTTCTAACCTCTCAGCTTTAGCTTCAGCGTCCCTCTGGCTGGCGTGCGCATCTCGCACTTGTTTTTGCAATACCTCTTCTCTTTGGGTGTAAGTATTAGTAGAAGAGGCAAGATCATCTTTGAGCTGCTTTACTTCAGCTTCGAGTTTTTCATTGTATTCGGCTATCTCCTTCATCTCAGCGTTGTGTTGATCAAGAATCTTCTGCCATTCTGATTTGTCATTTTCCATGGTCAGCATTGCTTCGATGTTAGCCCGATTAACTCTTTGAAGTTCATCAACCAGCTTTTGCCATCCAGACATTCTATCGATATCAAGCTTGACAGCATCGAGATTTCTGTACATAGCTTCTTTGTCAATGGGGACCAAATCAAGGTCGAAGCGTACCCCCCTCAAACACCAGTTCGGGAATCGGCTCTGCAAAGTCGGGGGGCCCCTTTCAACATGGTATGAAGGCCTGTTGAGAAGTGTTTGGATGGCACTTCCTTCAAGAGCAGGAGATTTGGAAGGGATGTCAATAGAAACTGAGGCGCCAGGTCTCTCAGATGTCACGGGCACGTGCTCCTCGCCAAGTTTGGTCCGCTTTCTCGAATCCTCAATATGGCTCTTCCCCCTATCATCGTGCGTTTTACGTTTATGGGAATCATCATCCCTTGGGAAGGATTCATGTCGCGTGCCCGCTCCCTCATGACGTTCTTCATACCTTCTCCTCTCTTCAGCTTTTCGCGCAGCTCTCTGCTCATTGGTCTCTCTGGGATCGGTATAGTATTGCTTGTAATCATAGCTGCCACGCCCTCCATAGCGTCGAAAGTCTTTGTAATAAGAACCGCTGCCGCTGCGCCCCATAGAGGAATCTGAAAAGGCAAAAATAGCAAGTCTTAGAAACTTCCGGAGAAAAGAAGTTAAATGTGAACAAATGCCAAAAAATCCTAAGTGTTGTGTGATGTGCAAGCTACGCGCATTAAGCTACAAACCACTCATTGGTGTAGAGGTGATGATAGCTTGGGTATGAGGAGTTGGTGTTTGTGTTGGTGTTAGTCGAAGAAGGGACGTCGCCTCAATTATAGGAGAGATAGTTTTAGACACGTCATCTCTAAAAAGCTCCTGTGAGGTCACTATTATGTCGCTCAACCCATCATAAACATCGTCACCATCATGCTCGGTGAGACTTGTTTTCTCAGTTCCTACATCAGCTAATCCCCCGAGAGGCTGTGAAGGTTCTTCTTCTTCCTCAATCGGGGCAAGTGCCGTCTTACTAGATGACCCCATAATGTCGGTAGGGGTGGAACATTTCACCAATGAAGCTTCGATGTTAGACTCTTTTGATGAGGGTTGTTCGATAGTAACGGGGGCATCCGATGCTTCAGTCGGGGAATCGGGAACTTCAGTCGGGGCTTCATGAGGCTGAGTATAGCGAGAAGAGTGAAGAAGCCCGTATTGATGTAAAAAGTCATCTCTCAGCAAAAACTTTATACTCCTCTCTTCTACTGGCACAGCATTCAATCTTTCAAAAATTTGCTTATAGCCTGGGTCTCTAGAAGGAAGTGGAAGCGCTGAAAAGTAAAAAGGGAAATTAACATCTAACTACTCAGGCTATGAAAAGATTTTATAAGGAAAACATGTGTCAGGAATAAAGCTGAACGCCCTTACTTCCAACTCTCCACACACCATAAAACCCCGGAGGGCAACGAACATAGAAGAATTGGGTTAAAAACCCGTGAGCAGTATCAGGGAGGCCAACAATCAGTTTGCGGTTTCGGGCGCTCCTCACAACAGTAATGGAAGGATGATCCTTAGTCCGAGTAAAAGAGCATAGATAACAAACTTCACCAAAGCTTGGAAGTCGATCAAGTGTTCTCCTAAAAAGCACACACAACCCCATTAGAATGGCATAGCCATTGGGGTGTAGCTGAGATGGAGCAATGGCCAGTTGACGGAGAAGTTGTTGGAAAAAGTCGTTGAAAGGAGGAATGCCTCCACTTAGGCACATTTGCCGGTTAATTGTCACAAAGCCAGAAGGAGCTATATCGGCAGTGTTATTTCTTTCGGGAAGAATGGCATCTGATTCAACGATACCAAACTGAGCACACAACTGGCGAAAAACTTTGTATGATAGTGAAGTAGGAGCTCTTTCGGGAGGATTAACCAGTGGAGCCGGAAGAACAGTTACCTCTCCAGTCCGAACTGTTGCATCACCTTCCTGAGAAGTCATTCTACACAAACAACTGGATATTCAAATATGAAGGTGCACGTTTCCTAAAAAAAGTGTGAAGTGTTGTGCAAAAAACTAATAAAAAATAACAAGTAAATATAACTGAAATAAGACTAGTCGACGATTGATCGATTACAAAAATTTCAGAACTCGTTAGTCTTTAGTTCAAGTATAATATTAATGCGAGCTGGTCAATTTTAATTGACTGTTTCAGTATTGCTTTAGTATTTTACTTGAAGTTAATAAGTTGAGCACTTCATTCACACAATCTGTTTAAGTTTAATGACTGTTATTAGCTAATCTGTCATTCGAAGAGGGCGATCAATGGCAGTATATTCGCCCCGGTTTTTCTGTAAATGTTGTACTGGACAGGTTGTTAGCTTGCGAGTCAAAGTAATTTGTAAAAGAAGGCATCAAAGTTCAACAGTTCAACATCACTGCAACAATTCAAGGTTTAAGCAGATTCTAAAAAAACACAAGTGCTAAGTCGTATCGGACTCAAGTACTAAGTCAAAACCGACTCAAGTACTAAGTCGTAACCGACTCAAGGGATGAGTCGTTCCTATCCTAAGTCGTCAACACATCAAGCTGGTAATCCCCTAAGTCCTAAGTCGTAACTCGAGGAACAAGAAAAAGGCTATGATGCGAATCAACTAGAAATCCTCCAAGTCTTAACCCGGCTACGGCTCATGGAAATCGCTAAGTCACATGGAAGAAGCTGAGTCATATATGAGACGATCCCTTGTTATTTTCAATCAACCTATTCGACCAACTCGCCTCCCTTTCAAATCTCTTAACCTGTTCATCCTTGGCTTCTTCAGCAGCGACAACCTTAACCCGTTACACTATGAATCGCCCCAAAGCGCGAATCACCATAGGCCAAATCAGATGAATTTTAGTTCATCGGTGATCAATTCGAATAGAATTCGCAGGGTTTGAATGGGGCAAACCAAAGATGATGAACTGAATACATAAAGTAACAATGGTTAACGGTCGAAGTTTGAAGCAAGATCTCTTACGATTGTTTGATGCTAGAAAGAATCGGAGATGAATCGGGTCGAAATCGCCTCGGAAAGCTTGAAGATGCGTTAATGGCAGAAAGCAGTTTAAAAGGTTAAGTGATGAGAAGAAGGACGACTCAGGCTTTTATATCTGGAAAGGTTGGGATTTGAAACGACATGACCGAGTTATGATAAGTCGAAGCACACGACTTACGATTTAAGCGTGTGCTTCGAGGGGCAAATGTTAACCCTAACTCGTTCACAAGTTAACAGGTCCACGAGTTAAGGCATGTACGACTCAAGGCATGTACGACTCAAGGCATGTACGAGTTAAAGGATACATGAGTCAGCAACTTCCTACGACTTAAAGACCTCTACGAGTTAGCAAGCTTACGAGATAAGCGGCCTACGAGTTAAGGAGTACCCGAGTTAAGCTACTTGCGAGATAAGCCTTTACGAGTTAGCAGGTCTACAAATTAGCAAGTGTACGAGTTAAGATCTTCCACGAGTTAATCCTCCACGAGTTAAGCCTCTACGAGTTAATTCTCTGCGAGTTAAGATCTTCTACGAGCAGGCATACGAGTTAAGAAAAGCTAACGACTTAAGGTCTTTACGACTTAAGGAAATTGATGGCCTACGACTTAATGATAACTGCAGTTTGTACGACTTAAGACCCTTACGACTTAAAGAAGTTATACGACTTAAGGAAGTTACAGCTTAACGGGTTAAAGCTTGAACGAGTTAACAAGAGTTACGACTTAAAGAGGATACGACCTAAAGACACACCTCTTAGCTCGTCTACGAGTTAAGACTTGCTTTAAACCAGTTGCAATTAGTTAAGTCGACTACGACTTACGACATAGAAAGAGTCGTATACGACTTAAGAAAGGAAATTAGCAATTGCAGCCAGATAACTCGTACACGACTTAGAACTTAGGGATGGGTTCAAAAAAGGGGAACTGCCATAGACTCGGCTCAGTGACTCGGGGACGACTTACCTTAAGTCGAACACGACTTATCTTAAGTCGGCCACGAGTTAGGACTTAGCACTTTTTCCGCCCAGAACTCTCTATAAATATGAAACCATCTCCAACATGCAAAGGACTTTTTTTGGGCTCATTCTCTTCAAGCGCCATTACTCTGCCGAATTCCAGACTACTTCAAAGCTTTTTTAGATCCAACAAACTTCTAAAGGAACTCCATGAAGGAATCATCCACATTCGCCATGGATTTGAAGATGATTGTCAACATCAAAGCTTGAGCTACTTGTTTTACATATCCTATCACTTGAAGTGTGTTGTAATGGAAAGATCTTGTAAAGGATTGTAATCAAACTAGTGATAAAAAGATTAAAGTGGACGTAGGCTGGATTATAAGCCGAACCACTATAAATACTGTGTCTCTTACTGTTTTTCTGCATACTTTCTGCTTATTTCTGTTTCCCATACGAACGGGTGGTGCTTTCACAATCACATCTTATATACCAGGGTGTTAGCGTTTAAATTTGAGCGTTAACAGCTGGATAAATACTAATTTATATTGTTGATTTGGATATATTCACGTCCCTGAAGCGGATGAGACTCTATTACGTTCCTGTATAAGAACGGATGACCCTTTGTACATGAATCCTGCCTCGAAGCAGTTGATTAATATTTTTATGATTATATACTGTATGTGATGCAAGAGACAGGTTGGAGGGATCCAACGAGATTCCTCGCAATATTGATTTAATTTTCATATATATTATGAGATATGACATGTTGATTGTTATTGGATGACAGGAATATGATTTTATTTAGTGAAATTTGGGGTCACATCCCTAAAACCAAACGTAATACACAAAAACTCCTTCCGATTGAAACTTTATGAATCTGGTCCCTATTTTTACATCGCCTTAATTTGTTCTCATAAATACCCTCATTTATTCATCGCGGTTTTGAAATCTTTGTTTCCATTTACCGATCCACTTTCTGAAATCATATAAATCATATTTTCGGTTTATTATTTGCAATAGTTGCATTTCTGCAAATATGCAATAGTTGCAGAAATGTCTGCAACTTGCAGACATTTCTGCAACTATATCATATAGTTGCAGAAATTTCTACAACTATATGCAATAGTTGCAGAAACGTCTACAACTATATGCAATAGTTGCAGACATTTCTACAACTATACAATATAGTTGCATTTCTGCAACTATATGCAATAGGTGCAGAAATGTCTGCAACTATATGCAATAGTTGTAGAAATGTCCGCAACTATATGCAATAGTTGCAGATATTTCTGCAACTATACCATATAGTTGCAGAAATTTATGCAATTCTGCAACTATACAATATAGTTGCAGACATTTCTGCAACTATACCATATAGTTGCAGAAATTTATACAACTATATGGAATGGTTGCAGGCTTTTCTGCAACTATACCATATAGTTGCAGAAATTTATGCAACTATATGGAATGGTTGCAGGCTTTTCTGCAACTCTATCATATAGTTGCAGAAATGTCTGCAATTATTTGCAACTTTTTTACATTTGAAAAAAAATTGAAATTGTTCAAAAATTGCTGAATTGTCTGCAAATATTTGAAATAATTGCACATTTATTGCAAATATGAATTTTTGGTATCAATAATGGATCTTATTTAAAGATCATAAAATTTATGATTTTTGGGTGAAAACTTATGTTGATCCGGATTTTGTACATAAAGTTATACATGTTTGAAGTGTTAAAAATATAAAGGGTATTTGGGTCTTTTTGCGTGCGTGAATTTGAAAATAGGGGGCGGAAACGTAAGTGTTGGTTGTGAAGGATGTTTTCTCTATTTTGAACCTTATTAGCGATGTGAGCCAAACTTACCCTTTTGTTTATTTAGGGCTTAGTAATACTTAGCCCTTTTTTTGGTATCGTAAAATATTTTAAATTAATGATTTAATCTATAAATGGATTTCAAAGTGAAATTGAAATTTTTATATGTTTAATAAATTTTGTAAAGTAAAAGTATGGTTTTAGATATTATAAGTTAATTGTTCTATGAAATATTTTAAATAGAGATTTTTCGATGCGTAAAATAAAGATTTTTAAAATCTTAAAATAAGTCTCCCTTTTATAATCAAGGGATATGTTTAAAGGAGAAATAAAAATATTATATATATATATATATAATTTGTTAACCATTTCATGTAAAGTAATATATATATAGGCATATATATATATATATATATATATATATATATTACAATGGGATTTATAAATGTGATAACTTATAAAAGTGAGATTTTCTAAATAAGTGAAGATTTGTAAAATTGTATTTTTGTTAATAAAAGTATGGATTTATAAACCGTGTTTATAAATAAAAGGAAGTTATTATCATGGGATAGATCGAAAAAAATAAATAAAAAGGTGAATTTATTATAAGATTTAGAATGATAATTTAGAAATAGTTGAATCTATTTCGAAAATTTAAGGTGAGGGTAAATTTGGGAATATGTTAGGCGATATTTTATAAGTTGAGAAAAACTTATAAAAGAAAAGTCATATCTGTAGAAGCAGGGTCAAAACAGTTAAAATGATGTTTTAAATGGGACTTTATGAATAAATAAGATTTATAACGAAATGGGGTTATAGGTGGAGTTCAGAAATAAATGGATTTTATGAAAGGAAGTTTCATAAAATAGAGAAGATTTATAAATATAGTTTATAAATATGGAAATGGTCGTGTTGGAAATTAAGTATGGATTTTTATGAAGGAAATATAATTATATTTTAAAAGTTATTAACTTATATTAATATGTTTTTAAAAGTGATTTGTCAGTTTAGTATTTTTAAATGTTAACTATTTATGAATTATTAGTATGGTTTGAAATTAAATATAAATATATTATAAGTGAAGTTTTGGAAATTTATTATTAGTATTGATAAAAATGTTAAAGATAAATTATTGCTGTTATTTAAAAATGTTTTGAAATTATTAATTATTATTTTAAAATGTTTTAAATTAAGTATTTATTTATTTATAATGTTACTATTATATATATAATAGTGTTTTTAAAGCAAAAGGTTAGAATTTATTAAAATTATTTTCAAAATTTATAAATGGAGTTTTATAAATGGTTTTGTGAATTATAATAAGGTTTATAAAAGGTTTTTGAATTGAATATAAAAGGTGATCTTCCGAATTGTTGGTGAATACAATTATACTATCAAGATAAGCATATTGATATATTTTTTCCAAGTATGGGGAAATAGGGATTTCGGGTTTAGGTCAATCTTTGTAAAAAGAATTTTTGATTCAAGTATTACAAAGTGAAATTAATTAATAAAAGATTTATTAATAGGAGGCCTAGTGTTGCTCAAGGCTTAACCAATGTTGTTTTTCCCTATAAAATAAATATCTAATGGAATGTTTTTTATTCGATAGTTAAATAACCGAATATCAAAATCGGATCCAAACGTAATTTTGAAAATATCTCGGAGAAACATGTGAGTTATATGGCACAGTCATTGTCGATGATGTCGTACTGTGCGTATAAATCTCGTTTTGTCTCCTAGGACAAATGATAAGGAAATCCATCCACTAACTGTTAGGAGGTGATCTTATATTTGATTGTTTATTTCCTAAAGAATTAGAGTTGAGTTTGCCAAAAATTATCGGACGTTGTTTCGGAGAGACTGCGATCGGGTATGTTACTGAAAATCATTTCGATCCAATGAATGCATTTCGAAGTGAAGACACCTTGAAGATGATGGAATTGGAGACAAAGCTCTCAAGTGTCTCGTTCGGTCCTAGAACGAACTTGTATGGATGAATGTAAATATTGCGTTATTGCCTAGAAGGCAGTATTAGCATTTCGGGTGGGACGTGCTATATAAAGGTAAAACGTAGCCTCAAGCCTCATTAACTGAGAAGGACTAAAATAGGGGAGATGCAGCAGGGCTAAGTGGGTCGCTTTCAATTAGGGTATGATCATCCCTTTCTAGTGTCGCTATTATATCTCATTTGTATGCTTCGAGGCCCACTAACGGAGGGGAGATCATATTCCGTACTATCCAGCAAGGGGTAGGCCGGTCCTGTGTTGGCAGTGGATCCAGACGAGGCCCTCGGTGTTATTTTATATAGAGATGCGCCATGACGGGCGATACCCCATTAGCCTAGTCATTGTATGGAATCCATTTTCCAATACGAGCCTTTACAGTTTTAGTTGTACACCTATTATGCTGGAATTTAATAATATAATAATTTCGGCTAAGGTTAATAAGTATTTGTATCTAGACACTATTATAATAGCAGAAAATTTCATATGAAATGTTTTGGTTATCATAAGATAAAAACCCGTCTGTGTTTATGCGCGGCGTAGTCTTAAGAAATACTTTTGATTTTCAAATGGTTTTCTAGAACTTTAGAATCCAAGTGGGTGTGTTTTCTCACATTGGTTTTCCAGATTGACTTAGGTGTTATTTTATTATAATGCTCGGGTTAGACCAAGCATGTTTACAGATTTGCTTTGGATGCATTGGAGCTCAGGAGATGAGTTGGAGGACTTCAAGTCGTATTCTCGTATATGTTTTATTTTCCGTTGTTTTTTTAAGAAAATTATCAGCAATTGTGAGGAAAGGATATTAAAACTTTACAGGCTGATGATTGTGATTGTTGTTGTACTCTAATGGATATGTATATATAACAGTTTCTCTTTGTAAAGATCATTGATATTATATTATATATTATCCCACTGCGATTGTGAGATTCCGTATCGTTTCTAGTTTCTTTCCTCTTTTTCTTCTCTTCTTCTTTCCCCTTTCTTTCCCATAACTATCTGTCTTTACATTCGATTTGGGTTGAACATGTATGGTTTATTGTTAACTTGAATGGTACGGATTAGCTGGTCGTTATAGATTTAATCTTGACCGTTGAGGGTATCAAGAGGTTATGTTCTTGTGGCTATTTGAAACAATCGCGGAATAACTCAACAAGGGTCTTTTTATAGGTTATACAACTTAGTCAAAATAGAAGATCTCGAAATAATGACGTATAGTAGTCTTTTGACTTAAGAGCACTATCGAATTTGAGTGTGTAAACTGTACTTTGATTATGGACAACCATATGGCATAGCGACCTTGTTACGACCATAGTTTTGTTACAAGTTGAAACGTTTGAAGTGACATAATACTCAAGAGAGGATTCATCTTCTTCGTTATAAAATGTCGGTATCACCGTGATTGGTAAGTCAAATTAAAGTCAAAGTCTTTAGCTAGAGAAAAATGGTTAATTGATAAATATTATCGGATTGAATCAAGGGCTTCAAATTTTACCTATGTAATTAGTAAGGATATTAGTAGAATTTTTGACTATAGAACAAAATCTAGATTCTAAGTGATATAGCAATGCTGAAAAGAATACGTGTACAAATTGTCATTATTGGGTGAGCTTATGCTAGATCAAAAATATGATTTCTCCAAACTGACCTATAAGCATTGAACTTGACCCTATAATGTACTTCAGCAAAGTTCATATATGCTTTAATATTTAAATTGTTTAAATATTGTTTGCGCCAAAAATGGGCATAAACACCGTGTTATAAGTGAAAGCACTAATATCCAATATTTAGATCCAAAAAGAGAAATATAGATTCATATATCACAGAATAGATTGTAGAAAAGTAAATAAACATGCAAGTTTTATAGTAGTTCAGCAAACTCCAGTCTACGTCCACTCCAATATTAATCTTTTATTTACAACGTAAGATTACAAGCACAATTTTTTTTTGCCTTAGAAAAATAATGGACGAAGAGAAAAGAAGCGATGAAGGAGAGCCAGCCGAATAGTCCGCTGTAATGAGGCAAGTCCGCTATATTTATAAGTGAAGACGTGCATGGATCGAGCTGAAACTTCACCGGAAGAACCTCTAGAGCCGTATGACCTGGCCCACCAATTTTCAGATCGATCACACATCATTGAAACAATCGATGTCTATCACTCATATTAGCACCAATGGTGGTGCGATCGATCATGTGGTTGTCCAAGGTGTTAGCTACTTGCTCTTCAAATTTCATGCAATTCCGACTTACCGTTTGTGAGTTTTTGCATTTCCATGAAATCATTTATGCTGGCAATGGATCAGGTATGATCGTTTCATGCTTGCTCTAATAAGGGTGTGATTGATCGTGCGGGTTCCTCATGATGTTAGCTACTTTCTTTCAAAATTTCATGCGATTTTAACTTACCGTTTGTGAGATATCGTATTTTTCATGAAGTTGTTTGTGTTGACAACCGATCATATGCGATTGTTCTATGCTTTCTCCAATGGGGGTGGATCGATCATGTGGATTCCCCATGATGTTAACTACCACCTCTCCAAATTTCATACGACGACTTACCGTTTGTGAGATATCGCGTTTTCCATGAAGTTGGGATCGGTTTGGCTGAAATGATACAATCATTCAAGAACAATATAGGCCGATCGTCCAAGTTTCTCAAATGATGTGTGATCGATATAGTAGGTTTATCTACATTATATTTACTATTCCTAAAGTTTCGTATCATTCCGACTTTGCATTTGTAAGATATTGATTGATCATTGTTGATTTATGTTGTTTTATGGATTGTTCTTGATTGATCCATATAGATACTTCTTTTGTCCATAACTTGAGCATATGAACTCCGATTGACTTGAAATTTGAAATGAAACCACACGAGGCCTTTCTTGTCACTTTATACCAATTGTACCTTGATTTGGTATGAAACTAGAGATCCTATTCGATCCGCTGCCTAGGTGAAATGTCAATTCCATAATTAGCCCTTTTTTGAGCGTTGTCCATCCAAATCCATTCAACCACCACCCATAGTTTCAACTGTAATGGATTTTTCAATTGATCTATTTCAGCAGAATCCATGGTATCCTGGATTGATCAAGAAACGGGATAACATTTGCCCTCCAAAACATGCATTGCTGTAGGAAGGCATGTTTTGAATTGCTATAATTCCAAAATCCATAATCCATTGATAGTCGAATATTCCAATCCAGAATCCAATCTGTTGCTAAACCAATTCCTTGACCCTCCCGATTATTAGTGAATTCCATGACTGTCCTGAGTCGATATCCAATTTCGAATCCATTCCAAATTTGTTAACCAAATCTACGATCTCTCCAGATCGTTTTATCCAAATTCGTACCATCCAAAGCCAAATTCATTGTTGTTTAAAGATGATATCTGAATCCACTGTGGGTCGTTTGCCAAATTTGGGACTACTCTGGGTCCATATCCAAATCCACAACCTCTTCAGGATGATCATAGCTTCTCCAAGCTCTTGCTATCCTCCACTCGCTCTTTGGCAAAAAGCGCATAACGATAAGTAGGCCGATCCTGTCGCTCTTTGGTGAAGTGGCCCACTTCTTACTTTTTCTAGTCCCATTTCTCCGGGCGGGTCGCTGATATTTAGGGTATCCTTCTTCGGCATCGATCCCCAGTCGAGGACTTAATGCATAGGGTATCCTTCTTCGACCTTGATCCTAAGTCGAGGACTTAATCCGTGGGAATCCTTCTCTGGCATCGATCCCCAATCGAGGACTTAACCCGTAGGGTATCCTTCTCTGACTTCGATCCCCAGTCAAGGACTTAATCCATGTACGAATCCATTCTGTCGCTCTCCGGCGAAGGGACTTGTGCCTTGCGGTTATTATAACGTCTCTTTAGTCGGGGCTGCAACCGCGACCTGTGTTATTTATTACATTAATCCATATTTAAGCATTCCAAAGTTCATGTGCCAAAATATAAAATAAGAGTCCATACAACCAAAAAACTAATAAAATTAAATATCATAAAAACTAGAGTTCGAAGTAAATAAGAAAAAAAGAAATTTCATAAACCCGCCACTATGGCTCATCATCATCTTAGAGCATGCCTAGGGACTGTCCTCGACCATGTACATGTGTAAGTGACTTCATTGTACTATTGTGGACTTTATTACTTATCCCATGCCATCCCAATCAATTGATCGTTGTTTAAATTTATAACCAAAGGATTAATTATTATTAAAATAAAGGTTTAAATGTTATTTAAATTTTTAATAAGTTTGAAAATTTTAGATTACTTTATTTCTATATATCAGTTTTGGATTTTTTAAAGCAACTTTCTTTTAAAAGGATATTTCTATCCAAGGGATTTCTTTGTCGACCATCCTTAAGTAACCTCAATTGAATATGAAACCAAATGACATTTTTTTTGCAGAATAAAATATCATTCTGCTAATTAAATGGTATTTGCATCTGTTGGTAGAATAAATCACGGTTTTATCATAATTCACTAAGTAGATTATGTTGACATCCATTAGACGACGATGCCTTGATCTAGTGCCATTTTCATTCGAGCTGGATGGTGCATGCTTCTGTTCCAACACCATAGCCCATGTCCTCATGTATTGTTGCAATTGATCACCCCTCACATATTCCTCCACTATATCCTTTAAATGCTTGTAGACGTTTGTATTATGCCCATCCAGCTCATGGAATAGGCAATGCTTTCCTAATGCCCGCTCGTGTTTGGAGGGTTCCCTCCTCACCGGCCTTCAATACTAAAGGCGTCCTCGAGTATCAAAAAAATTCTCTCCAAAGATTCGATCAAATCTGCATATGAAGAGAAATTTGGTTCTCTCCATTGTCTCTTTGACACATTAATGACATCGTCCATTTTTTGTTTGCCCTTATCATTCTTGTTTACGTCTCCTAACGATCCTCCACTTTGCACAGCATTCACCTCAGTTTGTTGTCTCATGCATCTTCCAACCATAGGAACCTTTCTGCGTTATGTAAAACTCCCCGAGATCCATATATAGATAGATCCCACATTAGTGAATCCTTGAACTCCTTGCCATTAGCAATTACGTATACAACTACCATCAAAACCATGAATGGATCTAGACAATCCACCGTGGCATTAAACCATGTTAGAAAACTCCTACAGGACTCTCCGACCCTCTGTTTCAGTGTTTCTAAACACATCATATTTTTGGGTCTCGAGATGTGAACCCTAAACTGCCTCATAAACCTTTCGACCAATTTCGTCCATGTGCCAATAGAACCGCTTTCCAACTACGTAAACCACAGTGCAGCTATACCCTTTAAATACAGGGGGAAGCATTATGCCATGACTTCCTTCAATTCCCTCAATACTTCTATGTGCCATATGCACCTGATCACTTGCATAGTTGGATCCGACTTTCCATCACAAACTTCTAGTGTTGGTAGTTTGAATTCTGGTTGATTCCTAGCTTTCCTAATATTAGGAGTAGAGGGACTTCTATTTACATCTATCGGATCTCTGTTCATAAATTCCCCTCTCATAGCCCGTCTGATCATCTCCGCAAACCTTTTATCATTATTTCTAAACTACCTCCCGAGTCCACGAAGGAATCATGGAACCTGCTTCTCTAGATGTACGTTCGCATTTCGATCGACAACATACTACTTAGCATTGTTCGAAATCCCACCTGGGATCGATCTAACATAACTTGGTGGAATTCTCCCGAGTCTAGATCGATCGGAGTCGATCGTTATAGGACGATCAATGCCAATCATTGTGTATTGGCCAGGGACTACCCGTCGCTGCTCTACTCCATCTTGCTGCTTGTTAACTCTGTTTCCTTGGTCCTGATTCTGGTTTTACTCAGATCCTGCTGCTCCAACTCCACGATCCATAATTCTAGAATTTCAAACTACTCCATTTCATTGGTTTTGTGCTCCATCTTGTCCCATCTTGTTGAAACTTGGCCAGCCCGCAGCGGTAGTGGTGGGTGTATTTCAATTTTTTTATCCTATTGGATCTTTATTGAGCCTATGAAGTCTAATTCATTTAGAACAATTCTAAATTTGTTTTAAATAAAATCATGTATTTTATTTAAATTTAAGTATTTTGTAATATAAAGTTAATTTGAATGATTTAATTTATATATATACATGTATCATATAAATATACATATGTGTGTGCATGTGTAACATAATAAACCTTGAAGGTATAACATGCTCATAAATAGATTTGGGATTTACATCACAACGGACACATTAGCTCATTACGTATGTATTGTATGTTGTCTAAATATGTGCATAAATCTATAAAACTAAATATATTCATATAATACGTACGCATATATTTAAAATATATTTTTATAACTAAAAGTCTCAAAATTAAATATATATGTTTATATATAATTTAAACATTTGTATAAATATATATATACATAATTAAATATATAAAATTATACATACATACATATATATAATAATTAAAATTATATATATAAGGTTAAATAAAATGTATATATGAATAATTAATTACATTCAAATATTTAAAATATAAATACATATATTTTCAAATTATTTCAAGATCGAAATTAGCATAACAAACACAAAATAATAATTTTATAATTTTATCATTATTATATATATAATAAATAGTTTTGATCATAATAATTAAAAAATATTAGCAATAAATATTACAAAATCAAATTTTAAAATGTATGAAAATTTAGGATCATAAAATACAGGTTCAAAAAAATTTCCCATGATTTTTTTAAATAATATTATTTTTAATAAATAAAAGAAATGTTCAACCGATGTAGTTTAATTATTGAAAATATTAAATATTAAAAAAATTCTAAATTTTTTTCTATGGGTTACTACATATAAGTAGTAATTTAAAAAAATATAAATTCAAATTTTCAGTGCAATAATTATTTTAGATATAATAAACAATTCAAAGAATCAATAAAAGATAATTTAAAATTATATATATATATATATAATTTATTTTTGAATTTGATAATTCATATTATGTATAAATAGGTGTAAGGAAAAATTCTAAGCTATTTATACATTATAAATATATATGTAATTATATGTTTAAAATATACATTAGTCTATATTTAAATTAATATATAAATATGCATAAAATAATTAATAATGACAAATTTAACTTTTTACAGCAAATTATATTTTTTATACATAAATTATAACACATAATAATATGACTATGCACATAACCAATCTAATTTGTGACAACTACATATAACTACGAAAATCTCACCTAACTAGATATACAACATTAACACACACACACACACACACACACACACACACACATACAGATTTAGGATTAGTTAATATTAAATCATAAAATATGATATGATTGTTGTAATATATAAATAAAATACCAATTGATGACGCCTTTGCGTCCACTTGAATCAATGAATTCCCTTCTCTAGTTATGCTCGATTTGTCAAATTGCAAGTCTGGAATCTTCGACATTTTCTATCAAATGGTGCTTTTACTTAACTTGAATTGATTTGAGATTCTTAGAATTAATATGGGGATTAACTTTGGCCAGCAAACTTTATAATTATGGCAGCTAAAAGTTGTTTTTAATTAAGGGTTTAGAGATCCATATATATAGCCTTGCACAAGAGAGATATTAGGACAATCTCATTACCTGTTCTCTATTAATCTTAGCCATCCATCTCTTGGTCCAATCCTAAGTTTTAGCCGCCTTCGATAACTTTTCAAAACAAAAATTTCCAACCATAATGATGGGCTTTAAACCCATTCAAGCCCAAGCCAAAATGCTATGCAATTAAATCTAACTTAATCGCTTATCGATACGTATATCGATTGGTACATTTATAACTATTATAAATATATAACAATTTTTATTTCTCAAACCATATTCAAATTTTTATAATTAATATTTCATTAATATTAATTTAATTTAATTTATTTATAACAATTATAAACTAATTAAATCATTTGATCTTAAGGGAATTCATCATTTCAATTGTGTAACTCTTGGGTGTAAATTTGGTCAGCAATTAACACCGAACTATTCGAATGTTAACGTTCACACGTCACTTAGCAAGTGGTGTGACATTATGGCCAAATTTATCGCTTATTCATTTTCAATAAAACCTTATTTAATTGAGTAAGAGTTACTCGTTAGTGACATTTATATACACCTATTCTCTTCGCCAGAACCGTATCACTTCGAATTTATGGAATTTGGTAATCGTTAAAATTCCAATGTTGTCCATATTCAACTCTATAGTCTTAACAAAAAATCCTTGGTTTAGTAATAATAATAATTATTAACCGTACTACTTTGGCCAGAGATTTTGACTTTGGGTTGACTTGAGTTGACCATGATACTAAACTCATATAACTGAAGCGACGAATCCTCTCTTGAATAGTGTCTTCCTTCCAATACTTCCACTCGACCCCACTATAATCACTTGATGGATGTCTTTCCAAGATTTGATTATAATCAAAGCAGATTTTTTTCATATTGAAGGTCGAAAGTATTCCAAAGTCGAAAGAATTGTGTAAATTAGTCACATCGATATTTTTTGTTTGACCTTAGTTATATTAACCAACAGAAAACTACCGAGTGAGTTGTTCTATAGCTATCCAATAACTATCAGTACATAACCTCTAGGTGACCCTAGTAGTCATGAGTAATACACTATCCAACATTTGGAGAGCATTACATACTCTAATCTCAATGGGTACATCGATATCCAGTGTCGACGCATCTTGACTAGGAACATTTAAAATGATGTGTTTTGTAACAATATGATCCAATACTCATAATTACAACTAATTGTACTTACTATCACAGACACGTCGTTTATGGATTTTATGTTTAATATATTTTAGTTAAACATTTAATTATTTATAACAAATTATAATAAATATATAACAACAAGAAGAAACACCTTTATTTCGAACAAGAATTGATTTTGGAGTTAATAAATTACATAATTGCCCCAAGGGCATACCCCTAACACTATCAATCTCCCACTTGCACTTGGGGCCAATTATGGAATCTCAATCCCATCCTCTCAATCATTTTCTCGAGAACTGGCTGAGTTAGACCTTTAGTGAATGGATCTGCTATGTTGTCCTTGGTATCTACCCTTTGAATCACAACTTCTTTCTTCTCAACGAATTCTCTAATTAGGTGGAACTTTCAAAGAATGTGTCGTGACTTCTTATGTGCTCTTGGTTCCTTTGCGATCTGTATCACTGCATTGTTGTCACAAAACAATTTCATTGGATTCTCAGTATCGAGAATCACTCCGAGCTCACTCAAAAACTTCCGCATCCATACTGCCTCTTTTGCTTCTTCATTTAGGGCGATATACTTGGCCTCCATCGTGGAACAGCAACTGTTTCTTGCTTGGAACTTTTCCAGCTAATAGCTCCACCATTTTGTGTAAAGACATAGCCAGACACTGATTTACTATCATCTATATCACTTTGAAACTCAAATCTGTATACCCCTTCATACAGAGGTCTCTATTCCCAAAAAAAGGGAATATGTCCTTAGTATTTCTCAAATACTTAAGTATACATTTTACTGTCGTTCAATGTTTTTCTTCGGGATTAGACTGGTATCAGCTTACATCCTAATGCATATGCTACATCTGGTCCAGTACATAACAAAGCATACATTATGGATCCTATGGCTGAAGCATAGGGAATCCTCTTCATACGCTCTTTCTCGTCATCGATGTGAGGAGCGTCCTTTTTAGAAAGGACAATTCCAGATTGCGTTGGAACACTTCCACACTTGGAATTCTCCATACTAAACCGTTTTATTACAATGTCCATGCACAGGGATTGGGACAATCCCAACAGCCTCTTAGACCTATCTCTATAGATCTTTATACCAAGTATGTAGGTTGCTTCTCCCAAATCCTTCATGGAGAAGTTTTGGAAAGACAAGCTTTCACTGATTGCAATAATGAAGTGTCATTGCCAATCAATAATAGATCATCAACATATAGTACTAAGAATACGATAACATTTCCATGTTCCTTTCTAGATATACACGCTTCCTCTGTGTTCTGATAAAAATTAAACTGTTTGATTACTTTGTCAAAACACTTGAACCAACTTCTTGAAGCTTGTTTGAGTCCATAAATGGACTTTAACAACTTAGAAGATCTGCCTTCACTACCACTGACTACAAAACCCTCTGACTGGCACATATAAAGGATTTCTTCTGAATCACCATTTGGAAAAGCCATATTTACATCCATTTTTCATATTTCGTAGTCATAGAATGCGGCAATGGCTAACACAATCCGAATAGATTTAAGCATGGCTACAGGCGAAAAGATCTCGTCATAATCAACATCTTGAATTTGATGAAATCCTTTTGCAACTAGCCTTGCCTTATAAGTCTAAAAATCGATTTGCAGCTGATGGTTTTATCCCTTTGGGTACATCCGACAATGTCCAAACTTTTTTTTCGTACGTGGAGTCCATCTTGGATTTCATAGTTTCAAGCCAGAGTTCAGAGTCTTTAGTTTGTAGTGCCTATTGGATAAAAAGAGGAATGTCACCATCTAAGATATAGTCCTCATTTTCTCCATCCATGAGAAAACCGTAGTATCTCTCTGGCGAGCGGGTTCCCACTACACCTTCTAATAGGTTGCGTGTTCGTATACGAGTGACCTTATTTCTCCCATTGTTTCGGCTTCAGTGTTAGTTTCTCGGATCTAATCCAAGTCTACAATTCGCTGTTAATTTCTTTTAACATAAATTCCTTTTCTAAAAAGACAGCGTGTCGAGAAACAATGGCCTTTTGTTCCTCGGTGTTGTAGAACACATATTCCATCGAGTTTTTGGGATATCCTATAAACTTACATAGTACCGATCTTGCCTCTAGTTTATTTGGACCAACGTTATTAATGTATGTCCTAACCCCATACATTCAAATATTTGAGTGGGGTTTCTTACCACACCACATCTCATATGGTGTTTTGGGCATAGATTTAGTGGGTAATGAGTTTAACATATGTGCTGCAGTTTCTAGTGCCTATCCCCAATAAGACAAAGGTAACTCAACCCTACTCATCATGGAACGAACCATATTTAATAGGGTTAGATCCCTTCACTCTGACGCACCATTATGTTGTGGAGTATAGGGTGGAGTAACCTGAGAGATAATCCCATTATCTTTTAAATATTGTTGGAAATCCTGTCCAACTACTCACCTCCTCGATCTGATTGAAGAATTTTTATTTTACGGCCCGTTTGATTTTCTACTGCCTTTTTGTACTAAACAAATTTCTGATAAATGTTGGATTTGTTCTTCATAAGATATACATATCCTAGTCTTGAGAAATCATCAGTGAAAGTAACAAAGTAAGAACTATTATCTTTGGTTAATATAGGCATTGGGCCATATACATCACTATGTACAAACCCTAAGAGTTCATTAACTCTTTCATTGCTCCCACTAAAGGGGTGCCTGGTCATATTACCTTTAAGACACGCTTCACAAGTTTCAAATGATTCAGAACCAATTGATGGTAGAAAACCATCGTTGTTCAATTTTTGTAGTCGTTTCTCACTAATATGACTAAGTCTACATTGTCAAAGATAATTGTCATTTAATTTATTAGAAACTTCATTCAAAGAACATAAATAATTAGTATTAATCGCATAAATGCCATTTTCAAGGACACCTTTGCAGACTTTATTTCTACCCAAACTAATGTTCATAACATTATTTGCATAATGAAAAATATATCCAGTCTTAGATAATCTAGAAATATAGATAATTCCACAAATAAAGTCTTTTACAAAATAGCAATTATTTAATACTAATACTAATCCACTTGGCAAGTCTAAATGAAAGCCTCCCACTTCCATTTCATCTACTATAAATCCATCAGCAACTTGGAGCTTCATTTCTCCTTTTGCCATGCGATGCTAGTTCCAAACCCTTGATGGAGCTGTAGAACCATTCTGCTTCCTTTTCTTGACAATCTTCAAGTAGTCAGGGCAGTTTCTTATCCAGTGACCTTTCTTATGGCGATTGCGACATTCACCCTTGTCATCAGTCTTCTTACTTTTCTTTTTCTTACCATCTCTTTTCCGCTTCTTCAAACATTTCGAAGATGATGCATTTCCCTTCACAGCAAGTACGACACCTTGATCTTTAGATGTTGGCTCGGCTGACCTCAACATATTGAGGAGCTCCACGAGATTCACATTTAATTGGTTCATGTTGTAATTTAGTATGAGCGGTTCATACTGAGGAGTAAGAGTTCCAAGGACCAAGTCTACTTGCATTTCGTTGCTTATCTCTATGTCTAATCGTGCAAGTCCATCAATATAGCCTTTCATTATTAGAACATAATCGTCCACTTTCTATCTCTTGGTCATTTTGGTGTTAAACAGTTTTTTCGAAAGCTCATACCTTGCGGAACGTGACTGTTCACCAAAAAGAGCTTTGATCCTATTAAAAATCTCATGGGCAGACATGTTCTCGTGTTGCCTTTGCAATGGTTTGTCTAAGGTAGACAACACGAAAACTTAGGGGATCTCTAAGTCAGACCGCCACTTTAAATAAGCAAGTTGTTCTTCAGAGTCTGCACCATCAGCGGGTTCTATTTTGGGTTCACATGTAACCAAGTACAAAGGCGCTTGTAAGTTAATTCTATTTTAATTGCTCTTAGCCAGTCGGTATAGTTAGGTCCGGTGAGTTTGTCACTTTTAGAAAACAGTTTTGGAGTTGACATTTTCTACAAGTTTAAATGGTAGATTACTACAAAACATAATAGATGTTCGTATAATAATAGTAAGGTTAAACACTATGTTTCATTTTACTAATAAGCTCCTACTAGTTTTTTATGTTTCGCCAAACCCTAAGTCAAAACACAGAAGTCTTATGACTTCACTAGTAGGTGTTAGGACTTGCTCACCTTGGAATTCTAACCTTGAGTTTGCTCAACAAGTCATAGCTCCACGAACAATGGATAACCATTTATCGGTTGTATCACATATAACTCCTAACCCTTGGAACCTTGTCCTAATTTCATATTGACCTTAAGTTTGCTCAACAAATCGAAATGAAATTATTCACTCGTACCTACCATATCGTGATGGCCTAGTATAGTATATGTACCTTGAGTTTTCTCAACAAATACATATAGTTATCTTACCTCATCTATTCAATATATTAATAATACTACATATAACATCCTTAGCTTGAGTTTTCTCAACAACTAAGGAGTATGCAACTAATTTATTAACATAAATATTGTAGAGGACAACATTAAATTGAGTGATATCGACTTATGAAATAATGCAATTCTTATGAACTACTCCCGTGATGTCGAACACATCATAAATCACGATAATGTACGATTACGTATGTGTTTATTTCTTAAGTCTATTATGGGTTTTATATATTCATATTATATAAGTTTTATTTATATAATAGTCTTATGTATAATATTATATTAATTAAAACATATTTAATTAATTAAAATTAATTAAAATTAATTAAAATTTTAATTAATTTTATATTGATATAACATTTATATTTATTATGTACTGTAACCTTTATAGTATAACACTTATATCATATACATGTGTAATTATGATTTTAATTAATTAACCTTTTAATTAAATTATCTTGATTTCAAAAATCATTATTCATATGTATGCATGCATATTTATGATATCTTAAATGTTTTAAAATATCATAACATATTTCTATATTCACATACATTTTATTAATTAACTTATTAATAAAATTTATAATTTTTGAACATTATGTTATTTTATTTTCCCACATTTTGAAAAATATATTACATTACAACTATTATAATAAACATATATTTTATTTTAAATTTAACAATTAAATTTAAAATCTTTTACTGTATTTTTCAAGACAATTTTGAAAATTAGCCCAAGGATCAAATTAAGTTTGGCTTTTTCTAACAGGTGAAACATTTGGGCTTACTTCACCATTCAGGTCAGCCCGGCAAGCAGGTAGGATAGGGTACTTGATTAACCAATTTCAATCCTAAACATTAGCTTTCTAGACACCGTACAGAGTGGGCAAGCTTAATAAGTTAGCCCTAACATGACTAATTTAGGCCGCACAGGCTATTGGGCTCTAATACTATTGTTGGAACTGGACCGGCCAATAGCGGCAGTGGTGGGTGTATTTTTATTTATCCTATTGGATCTTTATTGGACCTATGAAGTCTAATTCATTTAGAACAGTTCTAAATTTGTTTCAAATAAAATTATGTATTTTATTTAAATTTAATTATTTTGTAAAGTTAATTTGAATGATTTAATTTATATATATAAATGTATCATATAAATATACATATGTGTGTGCATGTGTAACATAATAATCCGTGAGGGGTATAACATGCCCGTATATAGGTGTTGGGATTTACATCGGACACATTAGCTTATTCCGTATATATTGTATGTTGTCTAAATATGTACATAAATCTATAATGCAAAGTATATTTATATAAATACGTATACATATATTTAAAATATATTTCATAACTAAAAGTCTCAAAATTAAATATATATATATAATTTAAAACATTTGTAAATATATATATATAATTAAATATATAAAATTATATATATAAGGTTAAATAAAATGTGTATACTTTTTATCCAGTTAATAATGTCGTCCAGGCGTTTTTTCCACATCGCTCCACCCCCTCCATGATTTCCCCTCCGCCTCGTCCTTTCTTTTCTGCATTCTCCTCTTTATGTCCTCTTCTCCTTCCCATACATCGATCCCTCTCTCTCCCTCCTCTACTCGCTCTGGTCGACTGTATAAGTGTATGTCTGCGGTAGCCCCGATTCCAAGCATGCTAACATCTGATGATTTTCCGCCTCTTCAAGCCAGTAAACGATCCCCCTATGATCCTATTTCTCGCCCCGCTACATCTGCCGTGGTTCTTGCTGCGGTTGCTTGCAGTGACCCATCTGGTTTTGATGTGTTTTCGCCTACGTCTGGGATGCAGTCTCTTCATCCAACTCCTGATGCAATTGTTGGTATGCAGGTGAAAACTAATTGTGATATGGGGATACAAGTATTTAATGATGTGTTCAGTGAAGAGGGTAATTGTGGATTGTCTGGTGGAGATGAGGGTTTAGTCTCGGCTGTCGTTTCTAGACAATGCACATCATCTGTTTTGTTTAAATGCTCCTGAGACCTTTAGCCCTCTAGACAGTGAAAAAAGTAACGTTGCTTCTAAGTCTATTGCATCTCCCGTTTTGCCCCATGTTGAAGTTCAAATTGGTCCATTTGTTCCTTCCTCGTCTTGCCACAAACCATGGTCTTCGCTTTTCAATACTCTGCCTCGTAATGCGGGTGATTACAAACCAATTGATTTTGACATTGTCGAAGAGAATGGAGCGATGATCCCTCCTCCTTTGGTTATGCAAGCCGGAGTTGATTTTTGGTCTGAATATTTGGTTGGTTTCTTTCTTGAACCAAATCACCATCTTCGTGATCCGGCCTCGGTTTTACGTAAGTCTTGGAAGCTGTGTGGTAAATTGCAAGTTAAGCTGATTGACTCCTTATATTACCTCAAGTTTTTCTCTTCCGAGGATCGTCGGCTTGTTCTTGGTGCTGAGCCTTCTTTCTTTGGTGGTAGGCCATTTATTATTACTCCTTGGTCTCCAACTATGGCGATAGCACGCGAGAAGGTGCTTTCCATCCCCGTTTGGGTGTACTTTTCGCAAATCCCCTCTGCACTTCAGCCTTTGCTTGGGTTGAATTGGTTAGCCTGCAACGTCGGAAAACTGAAATACTTTGATGCTAATACGGTTGCCCGAGATAAATTGATGTATGCCAAGGCTTTAATTGAGATTTCCCCCTTTAAGCCTTTGCCTGCTTCTATTCCTGTTCAGCTTGCTGTTGGGCTTGTTGCGGAGGTCCGTGTTCGCTATGGTTGGGTACCTGATATATGCTCCTCCTGTCACTCTTTTGGCCACCTTCCTACCTCCTTCCTGCACTCCAAATCATCTACGGCTCCTCCGAAGATTCCTCTGCCTCGACCCTCGCTCCAGAAATGGATCCCTAAGGCTCCTGTCTCTCATGTCGCCCTCCCTCCTGTGGCTCCCATGTCTGAGCTGGGTCCGCCTCCTTCTCATGTTAGGCCTGCCTCACCTTCTATTACTGTGGTTCCTTGTGTTTCCCCAGCTATTCCTTTAGCTGCTCCAGATTCTTCCCGGTATCCTGTTGATTGGGATGAGTCTGAGAGGTGTTGGGTTGATCGTATTTCTGATGTGAGATTTAACCCCGTGAATGGTTCCTTTTTCAGATTTGTTTCCGATGAACAGACGGACCTTAGATGCCTTTATTACAGACAGTCTGGTGATTCTTTAGTTCTTGATCTAGATGGTGTGTATGCGAGTAGGAATTCTGCCATGCTAGATGATTCTTCTTGGGATCGCTCTTTCATATACTCTCCTGATGCTATGGGATACGACCCAAGTCTTGCCATCCGTTTCAGCCCCTTTGCTGGTCTTTGTGGGAATGTCCCGTTGGAATCTTCTGATGATGGTGATTCTACCTCTACGGAGGATCCCTAGTCTAGGTGTTTATTTTAGTTACCGTGACGTGTCTGTCACATACCTGTGCTATATTTTCCTATTTTCAGAGTAGTTTAGGTGCTTTTACCTTTCTCCTGTACCTCAACTTTATTACTTTGGTAATAAAAGTGGACGACCCACTATAAAACCGGCTTGCTTTGCAAAAAAAATGTGTATATATACGAACAATTAATTACATTCAAATACTTAAAATATAAATATATATATTTTAAAATTATTACCAAAATTAAATTAGCATAGCAAACATAAAATAATAATTCTATAATTTTATCATTATTATATATATATATATATTAAATAGTTTTGATTATAATAATTAAAAAATATTAGGAATAAATACTAAAAAATCAAATTTTAAAATTTAGGATCATAAAATACAAGTTCAAAAATTTTCCATGATTTTTTGAAATAAGTTATTATTTCCAATAAATAAAAGAAATGTTTAACCAAAGTAATTTAATTATTAAAAATATTAAATATTAACAGAAAATTCTAAATTTTTTCATAGGTTAGTGCATAGATGTAGTAAATTTCTACAAATAAAAATTGAATTTTCAATGCAATAATTATTTTAGACATAATAAACAATTCAAATAATCAATAAAAGATAATTTAAAATTATTTATATATATAAAAAAAATTATTTTCGAATTTGACAATTCATATTATGCATAAATAGGTGTATGGAAAAATTCTTAGCTGTTTATAAATTATAAATAAATAAATAAATATATGTAATTATATGTTTAAACTATACATTGGTCTATATTTAAACTAATATATAAATATTCCTAAAATGATTAATAATGATAAAATTTAACTTTTTATAACAAATTAGATTTGTTTATACATAAATTATAACACATAGTAATATAACCATGCACATAACCAAACTAATTTATGACAACTACATATACCTACGAAAATCTCACCTAATTAAATATACAATATTAATATATATATATACAGATTTGGCGTTAATCAATATTAAATCATAAAATATGATATGATTACTGTAATATACAAATAATACCGATTGATGATGTCTTTGAGTCCACTAATAAATTCTTTCTCTTGTTATGGTCAATTCGTCAGATTGCAAGTCTGGAATCGTCGACCTTTTCTATCAAATAGTGCTTTTACTTAACTTGAATTGATTTGAGATTATTAAAACTAATAAGGGGACTAAATTAAGCTAGCTAAGCCAAAAGTTGTTTATGATTAAGGGTTTAGAGATCCATATATATAGCCCTGTACAAGAGAGATATTAGGACAATCTCATTGCCTATTCTCTCTTAATCTTAGCCATCCATCTCTAGGTCTAATCCTTTGTTTTAGCCGCCTCCTATAACTTTTAAAAACCAAAATATGCATCCCTAATGATGGCCTTCTAACCTATTTACGCCCAGACCAAAATGTTATGCAATTAAGTCTAATTTAAGCGCTTATCTATATCGTATATCGATTGGTACATTTATAACTATTATAAATATATAACAAAATTTATTTCTCAAATAATAATCAAATTTTTATAATTAATATTTCATAGATATTAATTAATTTTAATTTATTTATAAAAATTATAAACTAATTAAATCATTAGGTCTTAAGAGAATTTATTATTTCAGTTGTGCAACCCTTGGATGTAAATTTGGTCAGCAATTAACACTGAACTATTCGAATGTTAACGTTCACACATCACTTAGCAAGTGTGTAATATTATGGCCCCATTTATCACTTATTCATTTTCAGTAAATCTTTTTTAAGTTAATAAGCGTTACCCATTAGTGACATTATATACAACAATTCTCTTCGTCAAAACTGTATCACTTTGGATTTATATAATTTGGTAATGGTCAAAATTCTAATATTGTCCATATTCAACTCCATAGTCTAAACACAAGATCCTTGGTTCAATAATAAAATTATTATTAACCATACTACTCAACCCAACTATAATCACTCGATGGATGTCGTTCCATGATTTGACTATAATCAAAGCAGAGTTTTTCATATTGAAGGTTGACAGTATTCTCAAGTCGAAAGAATTATGTAAATTAGTCACATCGATATTTTCTATTTGACCTTAGTTATATTAACCAATATAAAACTACCAAGTCGGTTATTCTTTAGATATCCAATAACTATCAGTAGATAACCTGTAGGAGCCCCTAGTGGTCAAAAGTAATACACTGCCCAACATTTGGAGAGCATTACTTACTCTAGTCTCAACGGATACATCGATATCTAGTGTAGATGCATCTTGACTAGGAATATTTAAAATGATGTGTTTTGTAAAAAGGTGATCCAATATTAATGATTACAACTAATTATAGTTACTATCACAAACACGTCATTTATGGATTATCTATTAAACATATTTTTAATTAAACATTTATTTATAACACATTATAGAAAATATATAACAAAATGAAGAAACACCTTTATGTCAAACAAGAATTGATTTTGGAGTTAATAAATTACAGAATTGCCCCTAGGGTATACCCCTAACACTATCACATCTGCCTGGGGAGATTATGGATCATCTCCTCTTATCTCTTTAGTATCCTTTCCTGCATGGAAACCATCATTGTTTCCATCTCGTCTCTGATGTTGTGACCGAGATTTTATTAGATCTTGAGGAAGCTTCATGACTCCCTCCTTGATGGCTCATATCCGCTATTTGTCTCCTTATTGATGGTTTCACCATTGCTCTAATTCCAAGTTCTCTAGTTTATTCCAAATCTGAACTCCAAATTCACGGGGGCTAGCTTTCACGGTGAAAGCTCTAAAATGGTTGTGCCCAAAATAAGCACATACACCCTATTATAAGTGAAAGCACCTATATCCAATATCTAGATCTAAATTGGGAAATATAAATTCGTAGATCATGGAATAGATAATAGAAAAGTAAATGAACAGGCAAAGTTTTATAGTGGTTCGGCAAACTTCGGCCTACGTCCACTCCAATAATCTTTTATTTATACTGTAAAATTACAATTACAGTTGTTTTTTACCTTAGGAAAATAATGGAGGAAGAGATAAGAAGTGATGAAGGACAGCCAGGCAAAAATTTCTTTGCAATGAACCAAGTCCGCTGCATTTATAGGTGAAGATGTGCATGAATCGGGCTGAAATTTTGCCAGAAGAACCTCCAGAGCCACACGACCCAGTCCACCAATTTTCAGATCGATCGCACATCATTGGAATGATCTATGCCAATCATTCATATTAGCTCCAATGGGGGTGAGATCGATCATGTGGATGTTCCATGATGTTAGATGCTTGCTTTCCAAATTTCGTGTAATTCCGACTTATCGTTTGTGAGATATCGCATTTTTCGTGAAGTCATTTGTGCTGACAGTGGATCATATGAATTCGTTCCATGATTGCTCCAATGGCGATGCGATCGATCCTGTAGGTTAATGTAAACCGGCACCTTGGCCCGGCTACAAGACGACAGTTGAAGAAATTATCATCAGCCCTACACAAGATTCTGACCAAGAAGAGCCTGAGGATATACGGGTTTGATGCAATCGACATGTTTTGGCATTTAGGTACAGTTCGACAAGAATATACCAACTAGCTTGAGATCGCCCTATATGGGCCAAGTCACCTTGGCCTTGAGCCCGTGAAGGAAGTCCAACCCATCTTCGTCAATAAATAGAAGGGAGGGGCACACTGAAAAGGGACCTTTTTCCTGGAACACTGGGGAGACCCTGCCATTTTTTATACTCTCCTCTTTTTAATTCAAACTGGTATTCAAGTGATTGATTTACGGGTTGTATCTGTATTCAAGTAATTGATAAAGCAATAAAGATTAAACTTAAAGTAGACGTAGGCAATTACGCCGAACCACTATAAATCTGGTGTTCTTGTTTTTGTTGTTCTTTCTGCATTGAATTACACTATTCTTCTGTTCTAATTTACTCTCTTCATTAACCTCTCTACATAACTCTACTCAAGGGTGTTAGTGACCAATTTTGGTGCCAACATTTTGGTGTTTTCACTGAGAATTGAATTCTCGGCTTGATTGGATCTCACCGTCTACTAGTGGATGTCCATATTCGCGAGATAGATCCAGTTGTTTACTAGAAAACTTCATATTCTACTCAGATTTGAAAGAAATCTAAAGGAAACTGATAACCGTAGATTGGACTCACTGATGAACGCAAGATCTAGTGATTGGATGTTGAAGTCTGCACTCAAGTTGAATGAAGGCCGACCCTCCTCTGAAGGAAATTCAGCAGATCGCCCTAGAACAAGTGTACGCTGATCGCCCCCAAAAAGGCATATGCTGAGCGAGAGTCTGCCGAACGACGTTACACCAAGCGACCCAGATTGCATGCCGAGCGACATTATATGCCGAGCGAGGGGAAACTGATCGAACCAGGTTGTATGCCGATCGACTTTCGAATGTCGATCTAGTGCGAATGCCGAATAGTGCGGATGCCAAACAGTGCGGATGCCGAACATTGCGGATGCCGAACATCACGGATGTCGAACAGTGCGGATGCCGAACAGTATGGTATGCCGAATAGTGTGCATGCCGAACAGTGCGGATGCCGAATAGTGCGGATGCCGAACAGCGCGGATGTCGAATAGTGCAGAATGCCGAACAGTGTGAATGCCGAATAGTGTGAATGCCAAACAAATTTGGATGCCGAACATTCTTGTATGTCGAGCAACTTTGTTATGCCGAACGACCCTCAATACCGATCGAAACTTATGTTACACCGGTCTCTTATACGACCCCTATTTTCAAAAAAAAACGGGTACGAGCCAAATTTTCAAAATTCAACTTAATAAAGGAACATTCTATCTACTTCCCTTACATCCCCTGATCGACTAGGGCATAGAGGATCTAATGATAGCTTCTGAACGACAACAAGGGAACGGACAAACAACCGCTACTCAAACGATACTCTCAAAGGGATATCATACTGAACACCCTTGAGGAGAATCAACCTCCATATATACTTTGGCAGCCAGTTAGCTGGAGGGCCTCCTACGACCATGGATCGTTTCTATGGCAAAAATGAATCTAGACCAAAGTGTAGAGGAGCGGAACAGACTAAGAAAAATAACAATGAAGGCCCGTTGGCTAAGGATGCAGATCCCAGTAGCCAAAACAAGGCCTCAAAATTCGGCTCATATGCTCTTTGAAAGATTCAATTTACAACTCTACTTGAAGACTCATGACTCGGAGTGGTATTGGAAACCACCCTCGAGAGAGTACACCAAAGTCTAAAGAATATCAAGGGAATGTTGTATATTCCCAGATGCTCACTGATCCTAACACGGGCGATTACAAATACCTCCGAGGCATGATCGAAAAGTCGATCTGGAAAGGAAAGCTTCAATAGTATGTACAAGTCTTGCAGAATGGCGGGCAGTGAACATCCGATGCCTATTAATAAAGGGCTATGATTATCAATTGGACGGCCGACGGCCGACGTCCCTTTGAAAGGAGCCAGGGGCAAAAGTCGAATAGCGAGCACACAATGCTGCTTCACTTATCAATGAGATTTATCATAATCTTCTTTGAATTATTTCCATTTCCATTTCTATTTCAATTGTTCTATGAACTACGACTAGCTTGAACTAAACTACTTTCAAAACGATGCAGGTGACCAGGTACTCAGATTTGGTTGCCAACCAATCTATGCAGACCATGATCGGACGTGTGGAGTTACATCTAGAAGAGCATAATTCAATCGCTCATCATCAACCATATGCCTTTGATTTGGGGCTATGGACTAGATATTGAAAAGTTCATCATGATCAGAGCCCAATACAAAGTCAACATGACCAATCATCCCTTCATCGACCTCCACGTTTGACTTGGAGACCTAAGCAAGGCTTGGAATGGGTATAGCCTGATCATCCACTCAAATTGAGTCATAGAACAAAGTTTGACAAAATACAGATGCCCCTTCTGAAGCTCAGTGACGCCGGGATCTGTCTAGAGTGGACGTGATTTGTTCATCTACACATCAAATCCTACCTTGAACACAAAAGGTTATTCAAAGCCCGACTTGAAGTAGTTGTGGTGGACTGCCTACTCATTAACCATCGCTCCCAATACATGGACACGACTGCACCTTGGAACATATGCAACTTACTTTGTCTATTCATTAATCTATTATCCTTAGTTTCTAGAAAGAGATACAAAAAAAAATTGTGTGAGATTTTCCTATCTAACCCAGCATGTATGTGATTCAACCATCTATCATATGCCTCCTTCCTTGACTTGATTGGAAGAGCTATAATCACCAAGCGGACGAGAATCGACCGTCCATTTTTCAAATTTCGTCCCTCATGCTGGGGGCAAAATCCCATTCCATGAGCAAACGTGGTTCGATTGTTCTTTCAACAACATTAGCCTCGATACGGTAGATGAAATATAAATTAAAAGGTGGAAATACGACTACCCTCAATAAAACCCTCCAAGTCCCCTGAACGCGGACTGGAGTACTCTAAGTCCCCAGAGTGTGGACTAGAGTATAAACGACTTAAATCTCCAAGTCCCCAGAGTGCGGACTGGAGTACTCTAAGTCCCCAAAATGCGGACCCGAGTATAAACGACTTAAAAACCTCCAAGTCCCCTGAGCGCGGACTGGAGTACTCTAAGTCCCTAGAGTGCGGACTGAGTATAAACGACTTAAATCTCCAAGTCCCCAGAGTGCGGACTGGAGTACTCTAAGTCCCCAGAGTGCGGACTCGAGTGTAAACGACTTGAACCTCGAAGTCCCCAGAGTGCGAACAGGAGTACTCTAAGTCCCCAGAGTGCGGACTAGAGTATAAACGACTTAAATCTCCAAGTCTCCAGAGTGCGGACTTGAGTATAAACGACTCAAATCTCCAAGTTGCCAGAGTGCGGACTAGAGTACTCTAAGTCTCCAGAGTGCAGACTCGAGTATAAAAGATTCAAATCTCCAAGTCCCCTGAGTGCGGACTGGAGTACTATAAGTCCCCGTAGTGTGGACTCGAGTATAAACGACCTAAACCTCCAAGTCCCCAAAGTGCAGACTGGAGTACTCTAAGTCCCCAGAGTGGGGACTCAAGTATAAACGACTTGAACCTCCAAGTCCCCAGAGCACGGACTGGAGTACTCTTAAGTCCCCAGAGTGCGGATTCGAGTATAAACGACTTGAACCTCCAAGTTCCCAGAGCGCGGACTGGAGTACTCTAAGTCCCAGAGTGTGGACTCGAGAATAAACGACTCGAATCTCCTCATCCCCAGAGCGCGGACTGGAGTACTCTAAGTCCCCAGAGTGCGGACTCGAGTATAAACAACTCAAATCTCCAATTCCCCAGAGCACGGACTGAAGTACTCTTGGTCCCCAGAGTGCAGACTCGAGTAAAAAGGACTCAAATCTCCTCGTCCCCAGAGCGCGGACTGGAGTACTCTAAGTCCCCAGAGTGCGGACTCAAGTATAAACGACTTGAACCTCCAAGTCCCCAGAGCACGGACCGGAGTACTCTAAGTCCCTAGAGTGCGGACTCAAGTATAAACGACTTGAACCTCCAAGTCCCCAGAGCGCGGACTGGAGCACTCTAAGTCCCCAAAGTGCGGACTCGAGTATAAATGACTCGAATCTCCAAGTCCCCAGAGCGTGGACTGGAGTACTCTAAGTCCCCAGAATGCGGATTCGAGTATAAAGGACTCGAACCACCAAGACCCCAGAGTGCGGACTCGGGAATAAACTACTCGAATCTCCTCATCCCCAGAGCGTGGACTGGAGTACTCTAAGTCCCCAGAATGCAGACTCAAGTATAAACGACTCGAATCTCCAAGTCCCCAGAACGCGGACTGGAGTATTCTAAGTCCCTAGAGTGCGGACTAGAGTATAAACGACTTGAAACCTCTAAGTCCCCAGAAGTGGACTAGAGTATTCTAAGTCCCCTGAGTGCGGACTAGAGTATAGACGACTCAAAAACCTCTACATCCCCAGGGTGCCGACTAAAGTGCTCCCAGTCCCCTGAGTGCGGACTAGAGTATAAACGACCTAAAGACCTCTATCCCTAGAGTGCGGACTAGAGTGCTCTAAGTCCCCTGAGTGCGGACTAGAGTATAAACGGCTTAAAAAACCTCTATGTCCCCAGAGTGCGGACTACGGTACTCTTAGTCCCCAGAGCACGGACTAGATTATAGACGACTTGAGAAAAATCTCTAAATCCCGGAAGCGGACTAGATTACTCTAAGTTCCCAGAGTGTGGAATGGATTATAAACGAGTTCACAAAAATCTCTGCGTCTCGAACTGTGGACTAAAGCATAAACCGTTCGACAAATATCTAAGTCCCCGGAGCGTGGATCGAAGCATGAACACAAATTGGGCGCGAGTCAACCGGGGGGAGAATAACACTAAGTCACCAGAATGCAGAGTGGTGTATAAACATCGATAAATAGACGAGTGGATTCCGACCATTCTCTATTCCGCAAACTTCGGCCTGGAATCGACAGGAGGATTATTAACCCGCTACATCCAACTGGTGGCCTGGCCAAATCAATGCTGGGAGCAGGGTTACAAATCATTAAAAAGCTGAATGCGATAGCTTACTATAGCTCTAGCGTGGCTATAACTCGAGGCAACGACTACAGGGAGGCCTCAATACAGAACCGGTCGAAACGGCATCCAAAGCTACGAGCAACCGACTATATCATACCTCAGATCGAGGATCAATACCAATCCACACCAAGCACATATGAATGTGACTCGTGTAGGATCGATTTCACCCTAGAGGGGGGGTGAATAGGGTGATAGTGTAAATTATAAAAATTAATCGCGGAAGCTTATCAATTAATTTAAATTCAGATCACAGAATAGCAGCACAGATATAGCAGAATATAAATAACAGAACAGAACAACACAGAATTTACCCAGCTTCGGCAAAACCCTGCCTACGTGCTGCCCTCAAGGTTTCTACTAGAAATTAGATAGTCCCTCGCTTACACACGTAAACTCGCTATACCCGCTATTGACTAATCTAACTCTACGCTCAAAACCCTGACCACAACTCAACCACCGAGTTGCGAATTCCCAAACTACACACCGTAGTTTGTCCCCTAGTCACACGACTAGAAAATTAAAAAACGGTTTAAAAAAGAAAATAAAAAACAAAGTAAAATAGCCCTATTTCAAAAATAAAACCCTTATTATAATTTTAAAAACTCCAAACTAAATTAAGGCCGGCCCAATTATTCTTTCTCTATATTTTTATCGCCCCCGTTCCTTTGTTTGTGATGGCGGCTCTTATTTCTTCGTTTGTTCTTCTACACAAACGAATTAGGGCTTGCGTCTTCGTTCTTTGATCTGAAAATTATGAGAGGCGGCTTTGTTTCGATGCTCTTTAATTTTGGCTATTGCTTGATCTTCGTTGCCCTGGAATTCACGGCTCCGCTTTCTCGTGGTACTGTGATTTAGGGTTTATGGATTTGGGGCTTTGATCCCTTGAATGCTCTGATTTGCGAATTAGGGTTGAGATGATTATCGGCTTGGCTTCGCTTTGGTGAGTTCGGTTTCGCTTCAGGTAAATTTTTTAGCTCTGTTCCTCTTCGATTTTCATATTCGAACTCACACCTTTATGCCGATGATGATCTGGGGCTTTTATAGGATTCGTTACCCTTTAATTTCGTTCGTCTGATTGTTTCAAAATTATTGCTTTGGCCGTTTGATATTTGTTGAACGATGATGATTTATTTGACTTTGTCAATTTCGCATTATCGTTGCTTGGTTGACACGGTTTCGAATTGATATCGTGGTCATCACGATTATGACTTTGATTAGAAACACGGCATTGATTTCCTTGATTTCCCGTGACTTTCTCTTTGACTTTGGCATGTTCGAACTTGATTACCACTTGACGTTGAACTCGGTCGATCATGTTTACTCCAGCCATTTGATTTGAACTTGTAAATTCTTGACTTTGTTTTAAAAAAAAACTGTTATATGACTTTGCTGTGTAGTCTGCACATATTGATTCCATTCATGTTGATTGTTTGCTTCATGTACCCTTGGTGCTTGTATTTATATTTGGTCGACACTTGCATCATTATCTGTTGTGACATCCATGTGCATCTGTTGTGTCTTTGGTGATGCTTCACCTGTTATGTATGTAACTTGTAGCTGGACTTGTGCACCTTGTTTCATATTTAAGACTTGAGTCTTTGTGGTCTGGTTGCATGTTCATTTGTACACTCGAGTTTGTAATCTCTGATTCATGTTGGCTGTAGTGTTGTATTTGTTCTCCTGCATGTAGTCAGTTGTAACTGTGTTGGACTTTACTCTGGTTAGCATTTGCACATTTGAATTTGTAATCTCTTATTCGTGTTGTGTTGGAACTGGATTAGTGCAGTTTTCACTCTAGATTGTAACTGCAGCCATGTTTCATTTTGAGTTGCAGTGTTGGTCGAACTTGCTTGAGTTTTACTGCCATAAGTCGTGCATGTGTGTTTATTTGTGTCCACTGATGCTTCGAGTCTGCAACTTGATTGATGTTGTACATATTGCTGTTATGCAGTAATCGAGTTTCACTTGCATTGCCGAGTTATTCTGATGCATCCTTCATGTATTCCCTTGATAATCATGTGCCACTGCATCACACTGTTGCAAGTGTGTCTGTTGAGCATAATTTGTCATCTCTGGTATTTCATGTTGGCCATGTTCTTCACTGTTTATATTGTTTGCATTGTTGTTTGTCTCCATGCTTGATGTCTACATGCATGTGGTCTTGCTGCAGTTTGGTCTCATATTCATTCTTTGATCATGTTGGCTATTTGGTCGAGTTCATTTGAGTCAGTGGAGTTGTTTCATTGTAAATATCACTGGTTCATTCCATTGTTTCATGCATGTGACATTGGTGCATTGTCGTGAGTACTTTGTAGTTGCTTCTGTACCTTCGGTCATGTTGCCTTGTGTTGAATCCAGTTTCAAAACTCGGATTTGACCTTATGCTTGTGTCGTGATTTTCAATGTTATTGCACGTGAGTTGAACCCAGTTTTTCATTTGGGTTTGACCTGTGCTCGCCTGTCCCTGTAAATCAAGTGTATATATCGGCGTGCACGGCCTTGTGGCATATACAGTAATACACTGTGTATGTCACAAGTTGTTCGTGTATGATGAATTCAAATTTAAATTATGACGAACAACCCAAATAACTGAGGCAAATCATATTTTCAAAAATTATCTTCTATTTTTGAATTGCAAAAATATTTCTTTTTCAATTTTACTGCGTTAGTTTATATTTTTGCAGATTGCTCAGATGCTGGATTCAAAACTGGAATGCAGTTGAAGATAAATCGAGTGTGAGTGATATGTAGTGAGGTGATGATATGCAAAATAGTGATGTAATTGAATTTGTATCAAAGTTGTATAGTGAATAGTGAGAGCTTGAATTTTTATACTATTCAAAATTGTAATAAATATTTGTTTGAATAAAATATTCGTTTGAATTCAAATTCCGTGTTATTTATTTTATTCAGCAAATATTTATTTAACCTATGAAAATAAATAGTATATTATCAAATACATTTAAACGAATGTATATATGTTTATTATCATCAAACAAAAATCATATAAGCGCATATTCAACAATCTCCCCCTTTTGATGATAACAAACATATATTTAAGATTTTGATTATGTTAAATGTATTTGATCATTGATATGCTCTAATTGCTCCGCCTATTTAAATGCTTCCTCTCTACATGATGCCCCCCTACATATATGCATACAAATAAAAATATGTAAATGAGCCTATATGCAAATGGAAAATTATTTGACCTTTGCTTGATTCTATTTGATAAAATCTTAACTTTTCTCTCCCCCTTTTGTTATCAGCAAAAGAATAATAGTGTTAGAGAAAATAGAGATAAAGTAATTGATATCAATCCAACATTAAAACTCAATTGAATATAAATATTAAATTTCAATAAAAAGTCAAACAAAAATCATAAATATTTTGTTAGGCGCATATTCCACTTTTAGAATGATAGGAATGATATCATCATTTAAAACCATACAGTTGTGTCTGTTTGTGGTATATTTATATCAGGAATTTGAATATCTACTAACCATGCATAACCGTTAGGACTTTTAAATGAGATTAGTAGTATTCCAATTTTATTTTAAAAAATGAATTCAAGTATCTTCTAACCACGCATAACCGTGAGGACTTTTAAATAGGATTAGAATCAACTTGTTTATTTTACAAATCAACTTTTGATATGCGTTCCATACATGCATAACCGCGAGGACTTTTAAATGAGCATGGAAGCACATAACAAATTCCAAGTAATTCACCCATGCATAACCATGAGGACTTTTAAATGAGAGTGAATACTTTGGTATTTATTTATTTATTTAATTTTTTTATTTTAAAAAATGTAAAAATGAAAAAACGAACGATTCCTGTTTAAAGTACCACATATCGACAAACTATATAGAATTTTGATGAGTGATGGTTGATAGAAATATGATAGGTATAGAGATGGTCATGGAATTTTTACCAACAAAAAGTTTTATAACTCTTGTTTAAATTTCTAAAGAAATTTTCTAATTATACTTTCTCGAGTTATAATATATAATCAATATCAACACTCATCACTTTTTCAATCACTATTTTTCTTTTCGATAATCATTTGGGAGTCAGATTAGTCATAATAGTCATTTAAAATCAAATTCAAAAATAATTATGAAATTAATTTTTCAAAAATGAATAATCTGAAAATATGGTCAAAAATGATTTTCTCCAGGGGGTTTTTAAAAGAAAATTTTCTGCTATTTGAAAATTATTTGAAATGAAAAATATGCAGATATTTTCTTTGAAAAACGATGCAGTTACTAAATGTCTCAAAAAATCACGTTTCACTAGTAATTTTTCTATCAACTAGATTACTAGTGTAATCTGCATCTGAATTTCTCTTTCACTCAAAAATTATCATCAATTGAATTTTATAGACCAAAACATGAAGTGTGCATC
The DNA here is from genome assembly GCA_030765085.1 of Allium cepa. NCBI lineage: Eukaryota > Viridiplantae > Streptophyta > Magnoliopsida > Asparagales > Amaryllidaceae > Allium > Allium cepa. The sequence continues at coordinate 970,064,018 of CM060935.1, forward strand.
AAAAATTTCAAACTCAATTTTTTCAGCAATTTAAATGACATTCTTTTGAATTTGAAATGAAGCCGTGTAAATAATCGAAAACCGTGAATATAGAGTCAGTCATATTATAACCAATTGTAATATCCAACAAAACACTATTTTTAATCCAAAATGATATATATGAAGTAATTCAAAGAATTTAGAGATTTTTATAGTGTTTTTGGCATAAGAATATAATTGGCTTAACTATTTTGAATAAATCAGAATCAAAAATCATCATCTTTTCATCAATCTCAATATTGGCTGAATTAATTCAAAATACGGTGCAGATTATCACATTTAATATATCGTTTAAAACATACCATACCTGTTTTACCTTTACGATATTTTTCGTTGTTGTCCGTTGTGATTCTGTCACCTTTATACTAGGCTAAGGAACTTTGTTTTGTCGCCCGTTGCGTTTCTGGAACAGCCAAAATCCAGAGGACACTATTGTTGTTCCTTAGCCTGCCACCACACCTACACGATGAAAGATTTATGTGACCTATTTGTTTTTATAGGTCCATGATTGTTAGTAGCAGAAAATTTGGAAAAACAATTTTGTAAAGACCCAAAACTATTTATAATTGTTCCCTTTGGCACCCAAATTTGTTTAACTTTGAGAGATTTTATATTTGTGCCTTTTGGAACCCAAATCGGTATAGTTTTCACATGTTTGGGTTTATACCAACAATTATTGTGATCGTGTCCAAATTTTCTACAAATTGTGCACATAGAATTAACTTGATTAATCTTGTTTTCAACAATTTTCGAATTATTATATCCAAGTCCTTGTCTAACCGTATTAACAGTTTGTTTTCCTAATAGCATATTTAATGATTTTTCACTTTTGGAAATTTTTTCTAAAGTAGTAGACAGTTGTTGAACTTGTGATTTGAGAGATTCATTTTCGTTTAACAATTGTGTGCACTTTTTAATAGAATTCTCTCTCCTAGTATTTTCATTCTCCTTTAAAATCTGAATTTCATTTTCAAGTGTTTTTATATTGATTTCTGATTTTTTAATTTCCTTTTCAAATGTTGGACACTTATCACACTTAGGGATCCTACTTTGATAGGTTTTAACTAATTGATCAAGTTGTTTATTACATTCTATCAAAGTATCTTTTTGAGATTCAAGTTTAGCGTATTTTTCCCTAAGTCGTTCAAAACAACCGTTTACTTCATGAAAATATATAAGCAACTCAGAATGGGTAAGTTTTGATACCTCACTTAGCTCGTCATCGTCACTGTCAGTTGTATCACCTCGAAGACACAATTCTGCCTTTTCGCTTTCACTGCCAGTGCTTTGATCATTCTCGTCTATTTCATCCCAAGTGGCTGCAAAACTTTTCTTTTTCTGTTTCTTTCCATGGCTGGATTTAATTTGTGGACAATCGGGCTGATATGGCCGGGTTTGTTGCAATTATAACAAATAAACTTTTGTTCTTCTGAGTAGTCTAGTGCTTTGGCTATTCTGCTTTTTGCTTTTTGATTTCGAGCTGAATTTCCATGTTTTTGATTCCATTTTTTGAATTTTCTTATTAACAACTCCAATTCTGCTGCTCCATCATCTTCATCGTTATCATCATCACTTTCGGTTGTTCCTTTGAGAGCTATTGATTTCTTTTGAGTGTCACCTCCTTCACGCTCTTCTTTGAATTTCATTTCTAGCTCATAAGTGGTGAGATTTCCGATGAGTTCCTCAACTTTAAGTTGTTTTAAAATTTTCAATTCTTGTATGGCAGTTACTTTTGCTTCAAAGCTTCGTGGAAGGACTCTGAGGATTTTTCGGACTATTTCTAATTCGGTGTATGTTTTTCCGAGAGCTTTTGATTTGTATACGATATTGGAGAGTCGTCCGTACATCTCTTTGACATTTTCTTCCTTCGCCATTTTGAAGTTCTCGTATTCGCTGCTTAACATTGCAAGGCAAGATTCTTTGACTTGAGATGTTCCTTCGTGAGTCACTTCTAGTATGTGCCATATTTCCTGCGCAGTTAGACAATGTGAGACACGATTAAATTCAAATTGATCCAATGAACAGATAATAGAATTCATAGCTTTGGCATTAGTATTTTGTAATTTATTTTCTAGTTCTGTCCATTGTTCCTTTGGTTTCTCTATTTCCTGATTATCTACAGTTATAGTTGGTATTCTATAACCTGTCTAACCAATAGTCCAAGCGTCAATGGTTTTAAGAAAAATTTGCATTCTATTTTTCCAATAAGCATATTCACCATTGAACATTGGTGGTCTAACTATGGATTGACCTTCTGCAAAAGCATTATTAAAAGAAGCCATTTTAAAAATTCAAATTTTTAAAAACAAAAACCGATTTTTTTTGAAACATGAATTTTTTAAAAAATTGATTTTTGAAACACGAATTTTTAAAACAAAAATTGGTTTTTGTAAAATCAAATTTTTAAAACAAAAACGGCTTTTGTTCCTAGCTCCGATACCACTTGTAGGATCGATTTCACCCTAGAGGGGGGGTGAATAGGGTGATAGTGTAAATTATAAAAATTAATCGCGGAAGCTTGTCAATTAATTTAAATTCAGATCACAGAATAGCAGCACAGATATAGCAGAATATAAATAACAGAGCAGAACAACACAGAATTTACCCAACTTCGGCAAAACCCTGCCTACGTGCTGCCCCCAAGGTTTCTATTAGAAATTAGATAGTCCCTCGCTTACACACGTAAACTCGCTATACCCGCTATTGACTAATCTAACTCTACGCTCAAAACCCTGACCACAACTCAACCACCGAGTTGCGAATTCCCAAACTACACACCGTAGTTTGTCCCCTAGTCACACGACTAGAAAATTAAAAAACGGTTTAAAAAAGAAAATACAAAACAAAGTAAAATAGCCCTATTTCAAAAATAAAACCCTTATTATAATTTTAAAAACCCCAAACTAAATTAAGGCCGGCCCAATTATTCTTTCTCTATATTTTTATCGCCCCCGTTCCTATGTTTGTGATGGCGGCTCTTATTTCTTCGTTCGTTCTTCTACACAAACGAATTAGGGCTTGCGTCTTCGTTCTTTGATCTGAAAATTATGAGAGGCGGCTTTGTTTCGATGCTCTTTAATTTTGGCTATTGCTTGATCTTCGTTGCCCTGGAATTCACGGCTCCGCTTTCTCGTGGTACTGTGATTTAGGGTTTATGGATTTGGGGCTTTGATCCCTTGAATGCTCTGATTTGCGAATTAGGGTTGAGATGATTATCGGCTTGGCTTGGCTTCGCTTTGGTGAGTTCGGTTTCGCTTCAGGTAAATTTTTTAGCTCTGTTCCTCTTCGATTTTCGTATTCGAACTCACACCTTTATGCCGATGATGATCTGGGGCTTTTATAGGATTCGTTACCCTTTAATTTCGTTCGTCTGATTGTTTCAAAATTATTGCTTTGGCCGTTTGATATTTGTTGAAAGATGATGATTTTTTTGACTTTGTCAATTTCGTATTATCGTTGCTTGGTTGACACGGTTTCGAATTGATATCGTGGTCATCATGATTTTGACTTTGATTAGAAACACGACATTGATTTCCTTGATTTCCCGTGACTTTCTCTTTGACTTTGGCATGTTCGAACTTGATTACCACTTGACGTTGAACTCGGTCGATCATGTTTACTCCAGCCATTTGATTTGAACTTGTAAATTCTTGACTTTGTTTTTAAAAAAAAACTGTTATATGACTTTGCTGTGTAGTCTGCACATATTGATTCCATTCATGTTGATTGTTTGCTTCATGTACCCTTGGTGCTTGTATTTGTATTTGGTCGACACTTGCATCATTATCTGTTGTGACATCCATGTGCATCTGTTGTGTCTTTGGTGATGCTTCACCTGTTATGTCTGTAACTTGTAGCTGGACTTGTGCACCTTGTTTCATATTTAAGACTTGAGTCTTTGTGGTCTGGTTGCATGTTCATTTGTACACTCGAGTTTGTAATCTCTGATTCATGTTGGCTGTAGTGTTGTATTTGTTCTCCTGCATGTAGTCAGTTGTAACTGTGTTGGACTTTACTCTGGTTAGCATTTGCACATTTGAATTTGTAATCTCTGATTCATGTTGTGTTGGAACTGGATTAGTGCAGTTTTCACTCTAGTTTGTAACTGCAGCCATGTTTCATTTTTAGTTGCAGTGTTGGTCTGACTTGCTTGAGTTTTACTGCCATAAGTCGTGCATGTGTGTTTATTTGTGTCCACTGATGCTTTGAGTCTGCAACTTGATTGATGCTGTACATATTGCTGTTATGCAGTAATCGAGTTTCACTTGCATTGCCGAGTTATTCTGATGCATCCTTCATGTATTCCCTTGATAATCATGTGCCACTGCATCACACTGTTGCAAGTGTTTCTGTTGAGCATGATTTGTCATCTCTGGTATTTCATGTTGGCCATGTTCTTCACTGTTTATATTGTTTGCATTGTTGTTTGTCTCTATGCTTGATGTCTACATGCATGTGGTCTTGCTGCAGTTTGGTCTCATATTCATTCTTTGATCATGTTGGCTATTTGGTCGAGTTCATTTGAGTCAGTGGAGTTGTTTCATTGTATATATCACTGGTTCATTCCATTGTTTCATGCATGTGACATTGGTGCATTGTCGTGAGTACTTTGTAGTTGCTTCTGTGCCTTCGGTCATGTTGCCTTGTGTTGAATCTAGTTTCAAAACTCGGATTTGACCTTGTGCTTGTGTCGTGATTTTCAATATTATTGCACGTGAGTTGAACCCGGTTTTTCATTTGGGTTTGACCTGTGCTCGCCTGTCCCTGTAAATCAAGTGTATATATCGGCGTGCACGGCCTTGTGGCATATACGGTAATACACTGTGTATGTCACAAGTTGTTCGTGTATGATGAATTCAAATTTAAATTATGACGAACAACCCAAATAACTGAGGCAAATCATATTTTCAAAAATTATCTTCTATTTTTGAATTGCAAAAATATTTCTTTTTCAATTTTACTGCGTTAGTTTATATTTTTGCAGATTGCTCAGATGCTGGATTCAAAACTGGAATGCAGTTGAAGATAAATCGAGTGTGAGTGATATGTAGTGAGGTGATGATATGTAAAATAGTGATGTAATTGAATTTGTATCAAAGTTGTATAGTGAATAGTGAGAGCTTGAATTTGTATACTATTCAAAATTGTAATAAATATTTGTTTGAATAAAATATTCGTTTGAATTCAAATTCCGTGTTATTTATTTTATTCAGCAAATATTTATTTAATCTGTGAAAATAAATAGTATATTATCAAATACATTTAAACGAATGTATATATGTTTATTATCATCAAACAAAAATCATATAAGCGCATATTCAACAACTCGGATGTTTCTTGAAAAAATATGACCTCCAGAGTGTGGAAAGGAGGGTAAACCACGAATACTTGGTCAAAAATTCTCCAGAACCCTCATTCAATTCGTCAGGCGGAGTATGAAACTGGATGAGCATAACCCGACTGTATTTGTAGCCAACTTTACCCCGAGATCTGATTACAGAGCATGAACCAAAGTGGACGTGGATGACCGTCCACTATCCAAATTACGCCCTGAATCTGACGTGGCATCAAAGTATTCCTCTTGGAATGAAAAACCACGATAAAATCCAAGATGGGCGAGACCTAGTCTCCCATCGACTGACATGATCCCATGATTCAACGGGAAAGAGAGTAAAGCTAAAGTGGGTATGGCTGGCCTTCCTACTTATCGGTATATGCCCCAGACCTGGGGGCACGAGCGAGAAGCAAGATGAATGTGAACCGACTATTCACCGATCACCTCTATGTCTTTGGAGTTTAGGTGAGAATATAAACATAGCTAGGACGAGACTCAACCGTCCATGCAGTATATTTATCAACCCGAGACTGGGAGCAGACACATGGTCATCCAAAGACTGGCTACGATAGCTCAGTATTGAAACTTATATATAGTGCTTACAGCTACTCAAGGCTACAACCTAAAGGATGCCTAGAGATAGAATCATTAAATCGATACCTAAGCTCATGGGCAATTGACTTTCACTCCAACCCGGAGGACAAGTGAAAGATCATGAATGCATTGAATAGAAAGTGCGTTACTCGAATATACAAGCAAATTCAAACCAATAGCAAGATCCAGCTATACGGTTGCACGCAACTCGAGGCTGACCCCTACTCAACATTTCCTTTAATGCACTTTTAAGCCTAATCTTTGGCAATTTGCTGATAATCTATTAGAGCATTCAGAGCCCTTCACTATTAGACTTAATAATCATGACAAGACTCTAGGATTCGACCAGAGTAACCATCAACATTTGCCATCCCAACCATATTTCACAGTTAATGTTTTGCAAAATAGTTACATCTGAACTCAAAAAATCTGGGATGGCACCTGCTAAGTTGACGGTCGACGTTACATCCAGCCAAGGCGACCCTTTCCAGGTGCTGAGTATCGAATCACAGCTCAGGGCAATGATGATAAAAGAATAGTTGGATTTTTATGAATAAATGATGATATGTTCCCTTGGACCCATTTGTCATGCATGTGTGATTTCACCAACTATCGTGAGCCATGCATTGGATATCGACCTGAAGCTACAAAAGCTAGCGCAATGTCTGTTGACTTCATCATGAAAGCTCTGCTCTTACTTTTGGGCTCACCCTATCAACGTCTATGCCTACTAGCTATTGCGACTGGGTATACAATGACCTGAGACATCTGAAAGACTACTTAAATAGAATATCGAACTAAGCCAATTAGATATCACTTACTTCCTTCGAATGGGTATCCAAGGATGGAAATTAGCAGACCTCATACCCAAATTCATTACATCAAATGACTACTCGAAGGGTAGTAGAGAATCAACTGACAGATGGAAAATGTACATAGATGGAGCATCCACTGATCAGTGTTATGGCACAGAAGTCATGTTAATGACTCTCGAGGAACGATCGATCTGGTACGTCCTGAAACTCTATTTCCCTGTAACCAACAATGATGCTTGTTATGAAGCTCAACCGCCAGCCTCATACTTGCTAGAGAATTTGGAGTGGAAACTTTGCACATCTTTTGTGATTCCTGATTGATAGTATGCAAAGTTAAGGAGGTTGATCTTGCTATGGGACATTATCTTGCCCTTTATCTCGGCCAGGTCCAAGAGCTACTTGCAGACTTCACGTATTGCATCATTACACACATACTCGGCGAACAAAATGAAAAGAGTCCAGTCACTGGCCAAGCTGGCCAGTTTTAGGGACGCACAATGGACATACATTGTTTCGGTTGAAATATTTAATATTCCAAGCATTGACGGATGGAGATCGACTAAGTCTTGGAGACAGAACCAGAAAAGGTGTCATGGTTGACTCCTGTCAAAAACTATCTACAATGAGGAATTCTTACTGAACGGAGGAATAAAAAACGACATATCCTCCTCAAAGCTTCATGCCAAATCATCCAAGAAGAAGTCATGTGTAGAAAAGAGTTTATCCATTCCCATACTTTGGTGTATCACCCATGTTGATATCAAATGAGTCTTGAGAAAAGTCTATGAAGAAGAATGTGGTGGTTACGCCATGGGAAAACCCTGATAAAGAAAATACTCTGCTACGAGTATTACTAGCCAACTATCAATCCAGATGCGGTTCATCATGCTAGACAATGCGACAGGTGCAAGATGTTTGCAAAAAAAAAAAATCAGGAGCCCCGCCGGTGGAAATTACTCAAATGGCTAGCCCATAGCAGTTTGCCACTTTGGGGCATTGACATCATCTTCTTACCGATCCTAAAGGTGCTGCGAAATACGCCATCATAGCAGTTGATTGCTTCACCGAATGGGCATATGAAGAACTTTTAACCACGACCGCGATGAAGAAATTAATCAACTTCATTGTCTGTAACGTCATCTATCCTTATGACCTTCCATGATCCATTATAACCGCAAATGGGTGGATGGAAATCATAAATATTATTAAGCCTGTTCTGAAGAGAAGTTTTGGAAAAGGCTAGAGGTAAATGGGTGGATGGACTCCCTACAGCATTATGGGCTTATAGAACTACCCATGGGTCCGTGACTGGCCGTACTCCATTCACCCTTGCCTACTGCTCTATGAAAATACAAACAAGGAATCGCAATTGAATTGCAATTAATTTAGATGGAATTGCCGACGACTTATGAGAATATAAACGCATCCGAGAGCCAATGGCAAGAACATGTACCCGAACATGCATGTATACATCCGATAAAGTTAGACTTCTTGAAATCAACATAAATTGAATTCTTGCTTAGGGTTATTAAGAAAAGACTAGATCAGGTAGCCGAAGCTTACTGGCACTGTAGAATCAGACACGGATGGCCACTGATGAACTACAACCCTGGATTTATAACATTGGGAATCGACCAAGCATCATGATGACCAAAGAAGGATACGACACCTTGGGAGGATAAAATTAAAGGATAATGACTGTTCAAGGAACACGATGGATTTCTTTCTAGAGACAAGAAATACTCACTGATTCAAAGCATGTCGTGTTGCTTCACATGACACACTTTGGGGGGGCAAGTGTAAACCGGCACCTTGGCCCTGCTACAAGACGACAGTTGAAGAAATTATCATTAGCCCTAGACAAGATCCTGGCCAAGAAGAGCCTGAGGATATACGGGTTTGATGCAATCGACATGTTTTGGCATTTAGGTACGGTTCGGCAAGAATAGACCAACTAGCTTGAGATCGCCCTATATGGGCCAAGTCACCTTGGCCTTGAGCCCGTGAAGGAAGTCCAACCCATCTTCGTCAATAAATAGAAGGGCAGGGGCACACTAAAAAGGGACCTTTTTCCTGGAACACTGGGAGACCCTGCCATTTTTTATACTCTCCTCTTTTTAATTCAAACTGGTATTCAAGTGATTGATTTACGGATTGTATCTATATTCAAGTAATTGATAAAGCAATAAAGATTAAACTTAAAGTGGACATAGGCAATTACGCCGAACCACTATAAATCCGGTGTTCTCGTTTTTGTTGTTCTTTCTGCATTGAATTACATTATTCTTCTGTTCTAATTTACTCTCCTCATTAATCTCTCTACATAACTCTACTCAAGGGTGTTAGTGACCAATTTTGTTGCTAACAGTTACTCATGATCTTAGCTACTTGCTCTCCAAATTTCATGCGATTACGACTTAACATTTGTGAGATATAGCATTTTCCTTGAAGTCGTTTATACTGAAAATGGATCATATGCAATCATTATAGGCTTGCTCCAATGGGGGTGGGATCAATCACGTAGGTCCCACATGATGTTAGCTACTTGCTCTCCGAATTTTGTACAATTCTTACTTACCGTTCGTGAGATATCACGTTTTCCGTGAAGTTGGGATCATTTTGGCTGAAATGATACGATCATTCAAAAAACGATGTAGGCTGATTTTTCAAGTTTCTCCAAATGATGTGCGATTGATATTGTAGATTTCTCCACATGATATTTTACTATTTCCAAAATTTCATGTCATTCTGACTTTGTATTTGTCAGATATTGATCGATCATTGTTGATTTATGTTGTGTTATGGATCGTTCTCGATCAATCCGTATAGATTCTTCTTTTGTCCATAACTCGAGCATACAAACTTCGATTGACTTGAAATTTAAAACGTATCCTCACGGGGCCTTCTTTGTCACTTTATATTGATTGCACCTTGATTGGGTTAGACATTGATTCGATCCGTTGCCTAGTTCAAATGCCAATTCCATACTTAGCCATTTTTAGCGTTGTCCATCCAAATTCATTCAACTATCGTCCATAGTTTCAACTGTAATTGACATTCAATCCATCTATCTTAGTCGAATTTGTTATCCTAGCCTGATCAAAAGGTGGGATAATAAATATCGACTCTGGCTCAAGTTCACACCAGAAAGTCAATACAACTACGTTGTTCGTTGTTTCTAAAAAGCGACTAAGGATAAAATTAATTTATAAATATTATATATTAATACAAAAGTTATGTTAAAATTATGGCAAATTTTAATTATTTATTTTAGATTAAAAACTGGACAGAACGATGTATAAAAGTTATATGATAGTTCGATCTATTTTGGAGTCAGGAACTAATTAAATAAGATTTGTTTCAACATGAAGTCAACTCAGGTCAAGGCTATGTTTAGCCTAGGCTAGCCATATTAAGAGGCAAAGATTTGGTCTCTATATCTAGAGAAAAACGAGCAGATATTTATGTGTTGTGATGGCTATAAATAGTATAGGCTCCACATAAAAAATATTTGACGTAAAATTTTTGTATCTTGGCGTGGCCGGTCCTTGCTCTCCCTTTTTTGGTATTGTCTTTCACTTGACATTGCAAATCAACGAGAAAGGAGAAGGTAATGGTGCTTCGATAGGAAAAATTGTGCATTAACGTATCAACTCTCGGCTTGATCGACACAGGTATAACCATTTGATCTTGTTTAATTTATATCATCGCATAAATTTTTTCTCATTAATACTTTTTAGTCTTTCCAATTTAAATAAATTAATTTTATTTTCATTTATATGTATGTATGTGTGTGTCTGTGTATGTGTATGTGTACGTATAGATAAGTAACTACTTTTAAATATATAAGTATATATCTATAATATATATTTATATATATGTATGTTTGTGTGTGAGTGTGTGTGTATATTATATAAATGGTATTATTTTCAGTTGTTCAAAAAAAATTAAATGCATGTTTTGTTTAAAACCAAAAAATATATTTTTAACCATAATTTTGTTTCGTTTTATGAAAAAAATTATTTTTCATTGTTTCTGAGTTAAAAATATTTATAGAAAAATTATATTTCCCTGATTTTTGAATTAAATATATATATATATATATATATATCAGTGTGCATATAAATCCATGTGGATTTATGTATTTAAATAAGTATTCTTTTTAATTTTTCAAACATAAATGATTTCAGGAATTTAAAAAAATATTAATATTTTGTACCATTGATTACTGCATCAAAAATATTATTTGGATAAGTCAAAACAATTTGAATTTGAATCTAAAAATTAGTACATTATTTATAACAAAAAATTATTTAAATATATAATATATATTTATATGATCTATACAAATATAAAATTTTACAGAAAAAAATCTTTAATTATTGTGTTTGTATACACATAATTATGTACAAATCTATTCGAACAAAAAAGTTAACATAATTGGTGATACAATGAATCTTAGCCCTTGGTTAATGAACTTTATATTTGCACATAACATATATGTACATATTATTATTATTATTATTTTGAATGGTAATATGCTAAGGGAGCCTTGCCCTTCTATTATATATGACAAAATTTATAGAAGCATGGAGAAGAAAGTACAGTGCAAAGCAAAAGTACGAGAAGGCTTCATTATCTCATAATCTAGTATTCCTTAACGTCTTTTTGTTTATTGACTGATACATCTGTAACATGATCTTATATGAGTTGTGGAAGGCTCGGTATTCCTCTCTCGTTAAATTAGGCTGATAAATCTCTTTAGAGTTTTAAGAAGAATCTTGGTCCTTGGAGTTCTCCATATTGTAGCCTTGTATATATGGAACCATTCAGGTTTGCTGTCCATTGATTGCTTATGAAACATTCCATTAGCTAGCACTCAAGACCAAATTTGGTTGACATAGTTACATTCAAAGAAAATATGCATATTGGTTTCTAGGTCTCTGTTGCAGAGCAGACACATGTCATCATTCACTAATCCTATGGCCGAAAGTTGGACTGCATTTGCCATATTTTCCATGGCAATAGACTTTCTCTTGCTGGGCTTCCAGTAGACCAAATTCTGGCAGCCTGAGGGAAAGACTAAATAAGTTCTTAAAGCAAAAGTTCATTGTAGACCATTGAGTCCGATTGGGGCTTTTGTTTATTCGTCCATAATATAGCATATTTATTATTTGGTGACACGTATTCGGAAATTAAAGCCTAGACCAGGCTAACTCTAAGAGTACTGCAATATGGTAGAGCAACTTTTCCGTTGGATAAATAGTTAGAAGAAAACACAATATGAGGAATTCCTTATATGTATCTCATGTTAGTATCTATGACATCATTCCATATAATACCAGTTGGTACCCGAGGCGAGGTCTAGAAGGGTAGACATAGGTTTTCATAAATGTTGCATTGGATAATTGGTAAGAAGGTTGTTCTTAGTTTCAAAATGCATCTCCAACTCCAGCTTGAGTCAGGTGAGATATCCACTGACAAAAATTCCTTCCTTTTAATGATATTACTCTAAATCCAGTTCCCCCGTAGGTTGTCTCTAAGAGACAGTAATTTGTCAAAGTAGGTAAAGATGCTGCTTTATTCCATAATTTGAGGTTTGTAATTCCAAGTCCTCTCATTTTCTTTGGGGATTACAGTTTATTGAAGGTTATTGGTATCATTTTCTTTGAGTATGGGTCACCATGCCACAAGAACTTGTTAAGAGCACTGTTAACCATTGAGATGAGCTTTTGAGGTAGAATATAGTGACGAGTCCAACAGTTGGCCATAACTATAATGGTCGACTGGATTATTACTAGTCTAATAGTCTAGGATAGTTTGGTATTAAGCCATTCTTGTAGTTTCTCTATGATATTTTCAAACAAGGGGGTATACTTGGTTGTTGTGGTCCTAGAGATAATTAGCAGCATGCCTAAATAGGTCGCTTTAGCCGGCAATTTGATAAGTTCAAAATAGTTGATGAGATCATTTTTAGGATCCAGAGGAAGGCTAGCAATTAAGATGTGAGATTTAGCAAGGTAAATTTGTAGACCAATGATACTATAGAAGCATTCTAGTGTTGTGAGGATTAGTTTTATGTTTTCTTCCATTGGTTTAGCGAATATGATCAGATCATCCACAAAGAGGAGATGAGTTATCATAGGATTCTTGCAGTTTGGATGCAGTTGCAAATTCCTGAGATTCACTTGTTGTTCAGAAGTCTATTGAGGAGTTCCATAACTATGATGAAAAGGAAAGCTAAAATTGGATCTCTTTGTCTCACTCGTGGTGTTGCTTTGAAAAGTCCTTAGGGACTTCCATTCCTTAACACTAAATAGTGAGAGGTGGATATGCACGTATATATACATGCTAAAAATGGTTTTTGAAAGTTTACATGTTACATGATAGTAATGATAGAGCTCCATGATATGGAATTAAATGCCTTTTTATGTCTAATTTGAGCATACATCTTGGCGAAGTTAACGGTCTTTCTTAACCCTTTAGAAGTCCATGCGTAAGTAAAATATTATCGCTTATTGACCTACCCGGAATGAAAGATGTCTAATTAGACGAGAAGATTAAGGACAGGACTTCTTGGAGACATGTAGCCATTATCTTTGAGATGCATTTGTAGATGATATTGCAGTAGGATATTAGCCTAAAATCGGTTTGTGATCTTTGGAATTAGAGAAATTGAGGTAGTGTTGAGGGTTGGTGGCATTTTGTTTGCTTTGAAAAAAAATACTGAATGGTTTGCATGATATCCAACATGGTGGTATGCCATGTATTTTGAATGAAAAATGCATTTAACCCATTGGATCCACCATAACTATCCGAGTTCAGAGAGTACACAACCTCTTATTTCTTACGGTGTTATAGGAGAAACTAGTCTTTCCGCTTGAGTGGAGGAGATGTAGGGAGGGTTTGTAACAAAAAGAGCCTAAAGGTCTAGTACATGTAAGCCAATTAACGGATACTTTCGGATGTGGATAGTTTCAAATCCATATCCGCATCTAAAATCATTTTTGGATATCGGATATCCGCATCCGTCGATACAAACAGATATCGGATAATTATCTTATTCGCTAACGACTAATAAATCAAGAAACTTAAATGGAAAATTCTAGTTTAACATAAACTTTTCTCCGTCGCATTGATTATTGAAGTGGTAAAAATAAACAAATATGATAATAATAAATAGTTTTGAGTTGTTAATGTGCATTGAATGCGTATAACACAAACCTCTAACTTAATAAAAAAATAAAAACATCTTTCATTCTCCTAAAATACACATGATTTAACTTATAATCTTGAAAAAATCCAGAAGGTTAATTTTCGGAAGCAGATGTCTGCGTATCCGCATCTGCATCGGTTTTTTTGGATATTAGATATTTATCCACTTTCTGGATACAGAAGTGAACGGATTTCGCATTTTTTGGTGTCCATTGGTAGTCCTAGCTACACATGCATGAGGGTTTGCAAGGATTGAAGAGAGGTAGTCTATAAAAGCTTTGGTTATGGAACCAGAGTCATATTGAGTGTTGTCATCTATATCTTTAATAATATGTATTCTCTCCTAATATTTAGTTTGAGCATATATTGATTATGCTTAGTGTTCCTATCTGCCTCCTTTTCATTCTTTTGGTGGGATTTCTGCTTTGACATTTGAAACTCTATTTCAATGGTCTACTATAGTTTGTTACTTAATTCATGCTTCTACTTTGCTAACGTTTCATTAAGGGGATCTATATTGAGAGATTGTAGGATTAGAGTTAATTGCTCCTTAAAAGTTGCTGATAATGAGATACTACCTCCAAATGAAAAGATAGACCATAGCTATAGTTTGCTTTTAATATCTTTAGCTTGTACAATATTTTTTAGAATGGTTTTCCACAAATGGTAGCATTCCAATCCTGCAAAAGATATTATTAAAATCACCATGTTTAATCCAATGGTTATTTTTTTTTAAAAGGGACGTTTTTTGTCTTTCTTCTTCTCTCCATGAGTGTGTTAAGGGGTTATGGTCGGATAGGATGGGGAGTAGGGTTTGGCAATGTAAGGAGGGCCATAAATTAATAACTTTAAGGTTGTAAAATGCATGGTCTAGTTTGCAATGTGTTATGTTTCTAGTTCTACTCTTATTAGTCCAGGTGACGGCATGGCTAGTGGTTGGGATGATGGTGAGCCTCGAGCAATTAATAGCTTGCTTTGAGGGAAAGATATCTTTAAGAGACAGTCGAATGCCTCCATTTTTTTGGTGAGGGGAATGCATGCAGTTAAAGTCCCCTATAATTATCCATAGAATGGAAGTGGGCATCGGGGAGGGTAAGTGAGTGAGGAAGTTCCTTGAGTTAACGTGATTGTGTGCATAAATAAAGGCTGTCTTGAAATGTGTGTTCGAGGGGAGATGGGTGGCTTGAAGGTGTATGAACCAGTCCGAGCTTGCCATGTTTGACATTTTAATGGTGATTGGGTTCGGGAGGGCTAATAATCTTCCATAAGGAGCTTCATGTAGGTCGGGCTCCGTATCCTATGTGGGAGCAATCAAGTAACAACTTGAAGTGTTAGGGAGAGGTTCAACTTTGTTTCCAATATACATATTACTTGTATTAGATTTTCAGTAATTAATTTCTTAGTCTCCAATTTCTTTGAGGGAAGGTGAGCCCTCTTATGTTACAATATGTAATTATATTTATCATTAAATATTAAGGGGAGCGAACAAGAGTGATGGGTTACTTTGGAATGTCCGGTGGAAAGGTGGTGTATATGAGGATATCGTAGATTGCTGAGGTGCCGTTTGCTATGGGTTGAACTCCTAGCCATCTTCAGGATCATCAGTTTTGATTACAGGCTTTATAGACTTGGTTCTTTTGTTTTTCTTCTTGTTCTTGGTTCCTTTTAGAGACTCGGTTGTGTTCAAGGTTGTTACTGTTGTAGTGATATTTCCTGACATACTTTGCCCATCCATGGGAACATTGGGAGAGGGAACGATTAGGTGTTTCGATGGACTTAGGTGATAGTATAGAGAAGGATTTTTGGTGTTGAGGTGAAGATTTTAGGGTTCAATTGAATATTGTTGAGCAGAAGTTTGTTGAGGCGGTGCATTGAGTGATATCTAGATTAGGGTGTGCAAGCCCGTATCTGTGTGTTAACTCATGCCAAACCAAGCTTATAACCGAACACAAGCACCATAACACAAGACCACTTCTACCATCACCAAACAAGCCTAAGATCCAACCTTTGCTTCATATTTACTATCGGCCTCCTTCCCTCCACCTTTATTGCTCATGGCCTAACATGTTTCCCCGCCATGTTCTCCTTTTCTGTATCATTTGACTTGATATTCTTGCCTCCTATTTTGTGCTAGGGTCTTAGCCAAAATTTGGTGTAGTTTGGAGTGTTTTGTTATTATTTAGGAATTTAAAGTGAATAGAAAGAGAATGAAGGGTATATGCTTTCTATGTTTATAATTATTGACCATGGATTAATGAAACATATGAAGTGTTTATGTAGGATTTAATAAGAGGTTACCATCCACCTTTTACCCTTTATGGAAGGTCACAAAGGGCACTCCCTCTCACATGTTTAACTTTCCACCTCACACCCCTTAGGGAATATCTACGATAAATATCTTCTACCTTATGACATCATCCATGATATCATCCAACACCACTAATCGCCATTGTGAACAAAATATTTCTAGTTTCCAATTCATTACATATTAATATTCTAAGCATTCCCAAAAGGTTCGAACAACTAATATCGAGTAAAAAGCGGTTTATCGCTAAAACGATTTTCGGTCACATTATCGATATTTCTTCGAAGTATTTATTTTTGTAAACATATCTCAAAACCAAGTTTACCATCATGTATTATTAATTAAAAGGGAGTTGACAAGGTTGTAGATTCAATTTGTATCACATTTAACCAAGATCTAAATATTAAAATCATTAGATATTTAAATACAAAGTGTTTGAATTTTGGGCATTACATTCTCCACCACTTAAAACATTTCGTCCTTGAAGTTCCAACATGACAAAAGAACAAAAGAAATGTAACAATCCCCAATTTCATGCCATTCAAATCGACAATAATCCACACATGTCAGACTTGAATGATGCGAAATAACAGATTGTAAACAAATTTGGAGCAAATAAAATCAATATATACAGAATCACAGACACAGAACAAACATAATAACAAACGCAGCGGAATATAAAAATATATAGTAGTTCATGAAGCTACTACAACAGAGTCTCAAACCAAATACATAATACAGTCTGAAAACAACATAATAGAAATCCCAAATACATAGAAGTTCACTAATACATGAGATAAACTAAAACAGCTGAAACAGAAGCAGATAAATTTGTAGATAAGCAGAAACTCCAGTGAAAGACCAGCTCCAGGAAGAGAATCCAAAGCTGTGAATACTCAGGCTGACCCGAGCATAAAGCAAAACACAAAACACTCGAGTCAGGACAATATACTTATATAATGTAAACCAACTCAAGTGAAATGTAATAAAGATACAAGTAACTTAAAGGATGCCTGGGACCGCCCATCCTCTAAGGATCCGTTAAACTATTTACTATATAGTAATATTTCGCTATTATAATAATGACTATAGTAAAATAAACATACTTTTAAATAGCGTTCCGGGCTACCCATATCACCCTTCACACATAATAGTTCCAGTAGTCCATCTAATATCATGCCATCTCCACTCCGGGTGACTGTCAGAGGATACCACACGGGCTACGGAAGAAAAACAAACTCGTAGTAAAGGCTCGGTATGGTAGGTGACACGACACACAAGTCAATGCCAGGGTAGATATACCAATTACGCACACAGGCTGGTGGTAACGCAGCAGCCACATACGCCCATCCTGAACAACACTCCAATATCAAGGGGTGCACCCAAACAATCACAACAGTAATAGAATGGTATCGAAGAAATGTATTCAGCCAGAGGTGCTACCTCCTTTGGCCTGAGATCGCTCCTGTTTTAGCCACCTTAAGCTAACTCACGAGAGTTAGGTCCATGTAAAGTACCTTAGGAACGACGTCACCATCCTACTTCATTCTGGAATCTCCACCGCGTACACAGTTGTTAAAGTGGTTTTCGGTATCGACAGAGAGTATGTCCATATCCGATCCCGGACTCTTTAACAACTAATCGTTATTATAACCCATAGTTATAATTTAAAAATGGTATTTATTTCTCAAAATCCAATATCATTTCAAATCCATTTCAAAATATCAAACTTATCATTCATTTGAAAAACATATTCATTTTATTCAATTTAAAATACCATTTCAATTCACATTTCAAAATAGTTCAATTCCAAACAAATTACTTCATTTAAATCATAAAAATATGAAGTTATTACATTTAATAATTAAATTATTAAATTTCCAAAATTTTCAACTTTCAAAGTTTATCCATTCGCTTAATTTTATCAAAACAGTGAAAATTCAACTTTCACAGCATTTGGAAAATGCTACAGAAAGTTATATTCAAAATAGTTCAATTTAACAAAAACAGCTTTTAAAATGTTGTAATAGAGTTACATTAATTTCAAAGAAAACTTAGTTTAATCCAAAAATATAGCATTAAAAAATGCTATAATAGCCTTAAATTCAGTTTAGCTATTTAGTTCACTTATCAACTACAGCATTTACAATTGTTGTATTATCATTTATATTAGATATAATAACATTTCAAAAATGCAGTTAATTAACTTCAAATTTTCAATATAATTTCACAACAATTATATTTTTCTTTAAATCACTTTTAACTTATAAAATCACACATTTTTTTACTTTTATAAACACCATTTAATTTTCCTTAATTTCATGATATCATGAAGTTAAATTTCCATTTAAAAATTCATATTTAACACTAATTCACTTATTAAACTGCAACGTTCAATTTTAAATTCATTACATTAAATTTCAACCTAACACTTAAGTTCAAATTTTCAAATATAACTTAGTTTTATTTTTATTTACTTAACTAAAATTTTCACTTTTAAGTCAGTGGCATAAATTTCCAATTTTTAGTTATATTTCCAAATTTCAACTTAAATATTTATTCATTTCACATTTAAAATTTATTAAAAATCATTAATATGATATAAATCACTTTAAATTCATTTAAATTCAAATCATCATAAATTTATTATGATTTATTCAATTTAATTTCCAATTATAATTAAATCAAATTTTCCAAAATAATTGACATTCAAAATTTTCTAACTTTTTCATTAATTTATTTCACTTACAATTATTCAGAAAATCAATAATATTTTACAAAAATCATTTTTATTTATATTTAAATCAAAATATTTTAATATTTACATTTCTAAAATAATTTTAAAATTTTTAGAAAACATACATTAACTACGGGTCTGTATATAGTTTTCTACACTAGGAAAAGTGATACGGGTAATATATCATTTCAACCCGTAATTTACAAAGAAAATCCGGGTTTTAACATTTCAAACCCGCAGTCTCAAGTAAATGAAATAAATTTGAAAATCATTCAGGCCTATCATTTCAGCCCATAACGATTTTACCTTATTCTAAAGTCCGTTCGGGTATGTATCATTTCAACCCACAGTGATTCTAATCTAAAGGGAACTTGCAGTGTGATTAACTGTTAAAATAACAAAACACCAATAATATAACGGTAACATATGATATAACTGGTGTTTAATCATGTGTGAACATCATATGATAGTGACATAGCAAATAAAATATGGTGATGCAGTTTACATATTCACAAGCGATCGATTTACTATTCATACAAGTATAAAACTGTCTGGTGAGAATAACTCACAGGTTTGAGCTGATGACCCAACGACAAGTTTCACAAACAAGATCTACACAAGCACAAAAGCATGACACAGATTCGAATGGAGGAGCCAAATGTCAAATTCCTTGGTTACACATCAAACAAAACAATATAACAACAATGAGTTTCAAATCAACTACGATCAAAACAACACTAGAATAGACTGCACAGAATCAAATAGACATGCTTGCACTTGCTTGTAACCTTTACTAGGATCAACCATAAGGGGAAATACAAAATAATGGTAGGTGTTTGGGTGAGGTTATGGTGGGTATGGGTCATCCTAGATGTCATTTGTGATGGTGCCAAAGTGGGTGAAGGGAACAATACACATAAGCATGAATACATGCATTTGGTCATGAATTCGGGCTCGGCCAAGGCTCCAAGTGTCACGGCCGGAGGTGTGGGGTCCACTGTGGTGGTGTGGCCGAGGCTACTGGAGGTGCTGGAGGTGGTAGAGGCGTGGTAGGTGGTGGCTAGAGGGGTGGTGAGGTGATGGAAGTGATGTTGTGCTCGGCTAGGCTAGGAATTCAGGTTGTTTTGAAAAGTTTATGGATGGGCATCACCAAGGAGGGTCACGACATGGTTGGTTTGTGAGGAGGAGGTGTTGGTGGTGTGCCATCAGGTGCTGGATGCGGCTAGGAAGCAAGGTAGTCATGGCCGATCCTAAAAGAGGTGAAAGCATGTGCAAAAAATTAAACTAGAATAAGCAATATAAGTAGAAAAAGAGATAAAAGAAATATATTTTTTTTACCAACTTCCCAAGCATGTGATGGCCGAAATTTTTTTCTCAAGAAGGAGGAAAGGAAGATACGTGAAATGAAAATGAATTAGTCAGCTGAAATGTGGGGAGTTATGCCAAAATAAATGAAGAGTTGTGAGGAAAATGAAGAGGTGGAATTCAAAAAGGCAAAAGGCAATTCAAAAGTAAAAAACTCTTCATATATCATTATTTAATTCATATAACTTTATATTTCTAGAAATAATAATAATCCCAGATAAAATTTCAAAAATTTATCAAAATATAAAAATTTATATAATATTTATTAATTATATAAAGTTAAATTAAGAAAAATAGCTAAAAATGGTGAAGTAGACTAGAAAATTTGAAATTAAATAGAATAATTTGTAGAAAATTCATACGAGCTTGTAAAATATTTTTAAACATAAATAATAACATAAAATAAAAATACATTCACAAAATAAATATTTAAAATTTAATTTAAATATAATTTTTAATGAAGAAAATAGCAGAAAATAGGAAAACAACCCCTAAAAATAGGAAATAAATACAGTAAATTTTGGAAAAATTCTATTATTTTTTTAAAAATATGTAGAGATGAAATTTCACAATTAAAACAAATTTTAAAATAATTTTGAAATGAAATAAAGTCAAATTCAATTTATTGTCAAAATCTGGGGTTGTTGCACTCTCCCCCACTCAAATCTTTTCGTCCTCGAAAAGAACGGAAAGGAAAATAAAGAGAAACAATATAGAAAAGCAAAATAGTACCTGAAACGAACAATTCCGGATTCGAAGCACGAACGCTCTCCTCCGTTTCCCAGGTATCGTCGGTACTCCACTGTACTTTGACCGGATTAACAGATTTCCTTCTGAGCTGCTTCGTATCTCTACCAACTATACGAAGTGGCTCCCTCTCAACAGTCAGGTTAGGCTCAATATCCAAACTATCAAGAGTAGAAGGCTGGACAATAAGAGATGAATCATGAAGATGACGGCGAAGATGTGAGACATGGAATACATCATGCACTCCAGAAAGCTTCTCGGGCAAATCCAGACGATAAGCCAAAGAACCAACTCTTTCCACAACGCGGAAAGGACCAATGAACCTAGAAGAAAGCTTCCCTCTACGACCAAAGAGAATGACATTCCTCAAGGGAGAAACCTTAAGGAACACCTGATCACCAACAGCAAATTCCAAATTCCAACTACGCCTATCGGCATACTTCTTATGTCTATCCTGAGCGGCTCTTAACCTCTTCTTAATCTCCTCAACTTTTTCAGAAGCTTCCACAATCACTTCAGGACCAAGAACCAAACGATTACCGGATTCAATCCAGCAAGATGGAGATCTACAAGGTCGTCCATATAAAGCAGCAAACGGAGACATTTTGAGATTGGCCTGAATATAAACATGGAATGAGATAGATAAAAAGATCGAGAATAGACTGAAAATAGAAGATAAGATTATACCTGATAGCTATTATTGTAGGTAAATTCAGCAAGATGGAGATAGTCTTCCCAAGATCCTCCATAATCAAGCACACAAGCACGAAGAAGATCCTCAAGAATCTGATTTACTCTTTCCGTTTGACCGTCGGTCTAAGGATGGTAAGCAGTGCTCAGATTCAAACGAGTACCCAAAGATTCCTGAGAAGCCTTCCAGAATTGACTAGTAAAAATAGGGTCACGATCACAAACAATACTGAAAGGAACACCATGGAGACGAACAATCTCTCTCATGTAGATCTCAGATAAGCTAGAAGTTGAACGAGTAGACTTGACCGGAATAAAATGAGCAGACTTGGTCAGTCTATCAACAATAACCCAGATACTCTTATTGCCCTTCCGAGTCCTCGGTAAACCATCGATGAAATCCATGGAAACCTGTTCCCACTTCCAATTAGGAATCTCAAGGGGCTGCAACAAACCAGGGGTCTTCTGGTGATCGGCTTTGACTTACTGACAAGTCGCATACCGACTAACAAAGATAGAAATATCCCTCTTCATCCCCTTCCACCAATAAAGCCTCTTCATATCCTAATACATCTTCGACACACCACGATGAATAGAAAGTCTGGATCGATGATTCTCCTGAAGCAACTACTGCCTCAAACTATCAACCTTCGGAACACAAATCCTGCCATTAATCCAATATCCCTCTATCATCAATCTGAGCTCCACTATTACCACTACTACCACCAACTCTGCAACGAATGCCCTCCTTCATCAATCTAAGCATCCCATCCTCATCCTTCTTAGCCATAATCCAATTCAGAAGAGGAGAAGAAGAAACAACAAGCTGACACAACAAAGCCTTCTTCCGACTCAGAGCATCGGCCATAACATTAGCTTTATCGGGAGCATAGTTAATGTCGAGGTCGTAAGAAGCCAGCAAGACAAGCCAACGAACTTGCCTATGATTCAAATCCTTCTGGGAGAAGATATATCTTAGAGACTGATGATTTGTGAAAAGCTCGAACTTGGTTACAAGAAGATGATGCCTCCAAAGTTTCAAAGCAAAGACAACAACAAGTAACTCTAAATCATGAGCAGCATAATTTGCCTCGTGGGTTTTCAACTGACGGCTGGCATAGGCAATAACCCTACCATCCTGCATGAGAACAACACCGAAACCCTCACGACTAGCATCAGTATAAACTGTAAATACCTCACTTCCATTCGGAACAGTGAGAACTGGTGCGAAAGTTAGCTTGCTCTTCAACTCACTGAATGCAGTCTTATACTGATCACTCCATACAAATCCGGCATTCTTCCGAGTCAAAGCTGTGAGAGGTGCAGCAATCCGAGAAAAATTCTCAATGAATCTCCGGTAGTAACCAGCAAGGCCCAGAAAACTACGAATATTAGATGGAGTCTTTGGAGTTTCCCAATCCTGAAACAGAATAGGGAAAAAAAATAAGTGCAACAGGAAAGATAGAATTATTAAAATGATAGAGAAAAGAGAAGAAAGAAAGACTTACATTGATCGCAGCGATCTTAACCGGATCAACAGAAACTCCATTACTAGAAACAATATGCCCGAGATAACGGACTTCATCCTTCCAGAAATGGCATTTAGAAAATTTAGCCTTTTAACTGATGATTTCTGAGAGTCTCAAGAACATATTTCAAATTCGACTTATGCACATCCTTAGTCTTAGAGAAGACAAGGATATCATCAACAAAGACTAGCACAAATTTATTAAGCACATCACGAAAAACACGATTCATCAAATCAACAAAGAAAGCAGGAGAATTAGTCAAACTGAAAGGCATGACTAACCACTCATAAAACCCATTCTCAGTGCGGAAAGCAGTCCTGGGAATGCTATCCTCAGCAACCCTGAGCTGATGAAAACCTGTGGCAAGGTCAAGCTAAGAGAAAATAGTGGCACCATAAAGCTGATCAAACATATCATTTATACGAGGCATTGGATATCTGTTTTTCATATTGAGCTTGTTCAGCTCTCTATAATCAACACACATCCGAAGTGAACCATCAGATTTGGTGACAAAAACCACCGCAACTCCCCATTCAGAAAAACTAGGCCTAATCAGACCTTTGGAAGATAAGCCTTAAATTTGCTTTCCCATCTCAACCTTCTCGCGGGGTGCCATTCTTCTAGGAGGAAGAATAATAGGTCGAGCACCGCGAATAAGATCAATCCGAAAATCGATTTCCCTCTTAGGAGGTAAAGAAGTGACTTCACCAAATACATCGGGATATAGTCTAACCATAGGAGTAGAATCAAGATCACTGGGAGAAGAATCCAAAGAATAAATAAAGTTGCCAGCAAAATCATGAGGCATGTGGCACTGAATAATCAAGGCATTCCCATGATCATCAAAGAGACGAACAGACCGGGCTTTACAAGAGATATGAGCATCATGATTCACTAACCAATCCTGACCAAGAAATAAATCAAAAGCATCGAAGCCCAGAATATAAAAATCACCACTAAATCGATCATCGGAATGGAGAAGTTTCACTTCTCAACAAATTCGATTAAGGTTAGCAGGACCTCCAATAGGATTTGAAACACATAATGGAACAGAAGTATACACAGGAGAAAGGAGATGCTCAAACTTATCACACAAATCAACAGAAATAAAACTGTGTGAAGCACCAGTATCAAACAACACACGAACAGGATGATGAAATAAAGTAAATGAACCCTGGAGTGTACCTTGGTCATCACTAGGAGCAGGAGCAGGTGGAGGAACTGGAGACGAGGCAGAAGTGACAGCAAATATACCAGAAGGAGTACCCCTCTGCTGGGTAGGGCAGTCCTTCTTAAAAAGACCGGGCTGGAGACAGATATGGCAGAGATCACGTCTAACCGACTGAGCAGGTGGAGGAACAGCAGCACCAGATAATGTGGGACAGCTATTGGCATAGTTCCCTCTCTGATCACACCTAAAGCAAGTGATGGAGGAGAGATTAATCGATTGCCTCTGAGCAGGAGCAGATGATGAAGATCTCAAACTAGGACGCTTCTGCCAATTCTTCTTCTTCTGCTGGAAATTTGGCTTATGCTTCTTGGAAACTGCAAAGGAAGACTGAGCACCAGAAACAGCAGGACCTTTGGATGTAGGATTATCATAGCGAATATCCATATCCATGAGCTGGGTGAAAGAACCATGAACATGAGAAATGAGGCGACTATAATACTCTGCACGAGCACCAGCAATAAATTTCTCGTTCTTATTGAGAGGAGTGTCAATAAGGCTAGGACCGAATTTGGAAAGTTCATTGAACTTCCTCTCATACTCAGCAAAAGACATGGTACCCTGCTTCAGATCCATAAACTCACGATAAAGCTGAGATTTTTCGGCTTCTGGCATCCATTTTGCGACAAAAGCCTCCCTGGAAAAGAGATACAGAAAACAAGCTTAAGATAGATTCAAAGAAAGGAAAAATAGGAAAAAAATTAAGATAATCCAAAGGATACCTAAACTGCTCCCAAGTGAGATCAGCCTCAACGGTGTTAGCCGTAACGGACTCCCACCAATCTAAAGCAGAATCATGCAACTGCCAGGCTGCTAGCTGACGCTTCTGAGCATCAGTAATGTCAAGACCAGTAAATATCCTTTCAAGACTCCGCAACCACTGTTGAGCCTCAATGATAGTCTCTGAACCGGTGAATGGGGTTCCACCTAGTTGAGAGAATTCCTTACAAAGAATAGTGAACCTGACTAGAGCAACAGGTTGAGGAGCAGGGGCAATACCGCGACCCCTACCTCTGGCATTTCCTCGATTCATCTTGAAAAATATCAAGAATGAATTTAGGACAAGAATAAAGACAAGCCAAAGAAAAATTAAGATAAGGCAAGATAATACACTTGGATGAATATCTTAAAGAAAGAAAAAACCTAACAAGGTAGATACGAAAGAAAGGAAGGTAAGAAAACATTTGAAAATCCTTTAAAAGCAAGAAAAATTTATATATCAAAATAATCTTTGAAAATCCTTTGAAAACATTTTTAAAAATGATTTTATACTTTGAAAATACGTCTCTCACAAAGGTAAAATTCTGAGATTGATTTCACTCATTTTAGGGTAGAAATACCCTATCTCTAATGAGTTTTTGCTCCGCAGAGGCAATGGTTTGCCAAAAACCAAAGCTTTGATACCAATTGTAACAATCCCCAATTTCATGCCATTTAAATCGACAATAATCCACACATGTCAGACATGAATGATGCGAAATAACAGATTGTAAATAAATTTGGAGCAAATAAAATCAATATCTACAGAATCACAGACACAGGACAAACAGAATAACTCGCAGCGGAATATAAAAATACATAGTAGTTCATGAAGCTACTATAACAGAGTCTCAAACCAAATACATAATACAGTCTGAAAACAACATAATAGAAATCCCAAATACATAGAAGTTCACTAATACATGAGATAAACTAGAACAGCTGAAACAGAAGTAGATAAATATGTAGATAAGCAGAAACTCTAGCGAAAGACCAGCTTCAGGAAGAGAATCCAAAGCTATGAATACTCAGGCTGACCCGAGCGTAAAGCAAAACACAAAACACTCGAGTCAGGACAATATACTTATATAATGTAAACCAACTCAAGTGAACTGTAATAAAG
Organism: Allium cepa; assembly: GCA_030765085.1. Classification (NCBI taxonomy): domain Eukaryota; kingdom Viridiplantae; phylum Streptophyta; class Magnoliopsida; order Asparagales; family Amaryllidaceae; genus Allium; species Allium cepa. The sequence goes on from CM060935.1 coordinate 970,090,499, forward strand.
ACACAAGTAACTTAAAGGATGCCTGGGGCCGTCCATCCTCTAAGGATCCGTTAAACTATTTACTATATAGTAATATTTCGCTATTATAATAATGACTACAGTAAAATAAACATACTTTTAAATAGCGTTCCGGGCTACCTATATCACCCTTCACACATAATAGTCCCAGTAGTCCATCCAATATCATGCCATCTCCACTCCGGGTGACTGTCAGAGGATACCACACGGGCTACGGGAGAAAAATAAACTCGTAGTAAAGGCTCGGTATGGTAGGTGACACGGCACACAAGGCAATGCCAGGGTAGATATACCAATTACGCACAGGGGCTGGTGGTAACGCAGAAGCCACATACGCCCACCCTGAACAACACTCTGATATCAAGGGGTGCACCGAAACAATCACAACAGTAATAGAATGGTATCGAAGAAGTGTGTTCAGCCAGAGGTGCTACCTCCTTTGGCCTGAGATCGCTCCTGTTTTAGCCACCTTAAGCTAACTCACGAGAGTTAGGTCCACGTAAAGTACCTTAGGAACGTCATCACCATGCTACTTCATTCTGGAATCTCCACCGCGTACACAGTTGTTAGGTTTTCGGTATCGACAGAGAGTATGTCCATATCCGATCCCGGACTCTTTAACAACCAATCGTTATTATAACCCATAGTTATAATTTAAAAATGGTATTTATTTCTCAAAATCCAATATCATTTCAAATCCATTTCAAAATATCAAACTTATCATTCATTTGAAAAACATATTCATTTTGTTCAATTTAAAAATACCATTTCAATTCACATTTCAAAATAGTTCAATTCCAAACAAATTACTTCATTTAAATCATAAAAATATGAAGTTATTACATTTAATAATTAAATTATTAAATTTTCAAAATTTTCAACTTTCAAAGTTCATCCATTCGCTTAATTTTATCAAAACAGTGAAAATTCAACTTTCGCAGCATTTGGAAAATGCTACAGAAAGTTATATTCAAAATAGTTCAATTTAACAAAAACAGCGTTTAAAATGCTGTAATAGAGTTACATTAATTTCAAAGAAAACTTAGTTTAATCCAACAATTATGGTATTAGAAAAATGCTATAATAGCCTTAAATTCAGTTTAGCTATTTAGTTCACTTATCAACTACAACATTTACAATTGTTGTATTATCATTTATATTAGATATAATAGCATTTCAAAAATGCAGTTAATTAACTTCAAATTTTTAATATAATTTCACAACAATTATATTTTTCTTTAAATCACTTTTAACTTATAAAATCACACATTTTTTTACTTTTATAAACACCATTTAATTTTCCTTAATTTCATGATATCATGAAGTTAAATTTCCATTTAAAAATTCATATTTAACACTAATTGACTTATTAAACTGCAATGTTCAATTTTAAATTCATTACATCAAATTTCAACCTAACACTTAAGTTCAAATTCTCAAATATAACTTAGTTTTATTTTTATTTACTTAACTAAAATTTTCACTTGTAAGTCAATGCCATAAATTTCCAATTTTTAGTTATATTTCCAAATTTCAACTTAAATATTTATTCATTTCACATTTAAAATTTATTAAAAATCATTAATATGATATAAAATCACTTTGAATTCATTTAAATTGAAATCATCATAAATTTATCATGATTTCATATTCAATTTAATTTCCAATTATAATTAGATCAATTTTTCTAAAATAACTGACATTCAAAATTTTCTAACTTTTTAATTAATTTATTTCACTTATAATTATTCAGAAAATCAATAATATTTTACAAAAATCATTTTTAATTAAATTTAAATCAAAATATTTTAATATTTACATTTCTAAAATAATTTTAAATTTTTTAGATAACATACATTAACTACGTGTCTGTATACAATTTTCTACACTAGGAAAAGTGATACGAGTAATATATCATTTCAACCCGTAATTTACAAAGAAAATCCGGGTTTTAACATTTCAAACCCGCAGTCCCAAGTAAATGAAATAAATTTGAAAATCATTCAGGCCTATCATTTCAGCCCATAACGATTTTCCCTTATTCTAAAGTCCGTTCGGGTATGTATCATTTCAACCCATAGTGATTCTAATATAAAGAGAGCTTGCAGTGTGATTAACTGATAAAATAACAAAACAGCAATAATATAACGGTAACATATGATATAACTGGTGTTTAATCATGTGTGAACATCATATGATAGTGACATAGCAAATAAAATATGGTGATGCAGTTTACATATTCACAAGCGATCGATTTACTATTCATATAAGTATAAAATTGTCTGGCGAGAATAACTCACAGGTTTGAGTTGATGACCCAACGACAAATTTCACAAACGGGATCTACACAAGCACAAAAGCATGACACAGATTCGAATGGAGGAGCCAAATGTCAAATTCCTTGGATACACATCAAACAAAACAATATAACAACGATGAGTTTCAAATCAACTACGATCAAAACTACACTAGAATAGACTGCACAGAATCAAATAGAAATGCTTGCACTTGCTTTTAACCTTTACTAGGCTCAACCATAAGGGGAAATAAAAAATAATGGCAGGTTTTTGGGTCAGGTTATGATGGGTATGGGTCGGCCTAGATGTCATTTGTGATGGTGCCAAAGTGGGTGAAGGGAATAATACACATAAGCATGAATACATGCATTTGGTCATGGATTTGGGCTCGGCCAAGGCTCCAAGTTTCATGGCCAGAGGTGTGGGGTCCACTATGGTGGTTTGGTCGAGGGTGCTGGAGGCGCTGGAGGCGTGGTAGGTGGCGGCTAGAGGGGTGGTGAGGTGATGGAAGTGATGTTGTGCTCGGCTAGGCTAGGAATTCGGGTTGTTTTGAAAAGTTTGTGGATGGGCATCACCAAGGGGGGTCACAACATGGTTGGTTGGTTAGGAGGAGGTGTTGGTGGTGTGCCATCAGGTGATGGAGGCGGCTAAGCATCAAGGTAGTCATGGCCGTTCCTAAAAGAGGTGAAAGCATGTGCAAAAAATCAAACTAGAATAAGCAATATAAGTAGAAAAAGAGATAAAAGAAATAATTTTTTTTTACCAACTTCCCAAGCATGTAATGGCCGAAATTTTTTTCTCAGGAAGGAGGAAAGGAAGATACGTGAAATGAAAATGAACTAGTTAGCTAAAATGTGGGGAGTTATGCCAAAAGAAATGAAGAGTTGTGAGGAAAATGAAGAGGTGGAATTCAAAAGGGCAAAAGGCAATTCAAAAGTCAAAAACTCTTCATATATCCTTATTTAATTTATATAACTTTATATTTCTGGAAATAATAATAATACCAGATAAAATTTCGAAAATTTATCAAAATATAAAAATTTATATAATATTTATTAATTATATAAAGTTAAATTAAGAAAAATAGCTAAAAATAGTGAACTAGACTAGAAAATTTGAAATTAAATAGAATAATTTTTAGAAAATTCATATGAGCTTGTAAAATATTTTTAAACATAAATAATAACAAAAAATAAAAATATGTTCACAAAATAAATATTTAAAATTTAATTTAAATATAATTGTTAATGAAGAAAATAGCAGAAAATAGGAAAACAGCCCTTAAAAATAGGACATAAATACAGTAAATTTTGGAAGAATTCTATTATTATTTTAAAAATATGTAGAGATGAAATTTCACCATTAAAACAAGTTTTAGAATAATGTTGAATTGAAATAAGTCAAATTCAATTTATAGTCAAAATCTAGGGTTGTTACAAGAAACAAGCATAATCAATACTTAACATTACTCAAAATCACTAGCGAACAAAGCTCATGGTTTGCTCAGGTTCAAAAACTCTCTCATCACACAAGGATGATAAAAATTCTACTAAGCATACTTTACGCTCAATAGCCTCAAGTTATCACTTAGATGATTATTTATGCCACTCTAAAAAAATCAAAGACCCGTTCCTTGAACTCTCCATAAGTCAATAGATCATAATATACATATATGTATATTTAAGTCCATACGATGCACACAGATCATCCATGCACGATATCAAATCTGATCACTTGCTCGATGACATGAATTCCACTTCTAAACTTATATTGATTACCCAAACTCCCTAATGAGGGCTTCGATCTTGTTTTTTGATTAGAAACCGTTGTTTTCCTTACATATCCATACTACGATAGAGAACCTCAGGATCATATCAAGAACCTGTTTCAAATATTTACCGTCGAGAATCGGGTGAAAAAATCTTGCTCGGACCGGTATAAATCACCTAAAAATCATGTACTCGAATCCTAAATCAAGAACTGTTATGCAAACAAAATAATCTATGTACAACTTAAGTATTTATCCTATTGGCTTCTTCGACTATTCCAATTAATTTTTTTCACATTTATTAACACAAATAATATATCATTCAATACTAAAACCATATATGAAGCATTTCATCCGGAAAACATAACTCAAGTTCATACTCGTATAATGCTCAATTGCATCCTAAGAGCATATACAAAACAACGAATTCATTTTACTTTCTAAAACTTGGATGAAGGCTAAAAATAAATTTGGGTCTTATAACCGGGTCAACATTTTAGACTTATTTATATGTCGGGTCAGGCAAGTAGCTAGGAAGAGCATGATACTGGTATCCAATCTTTAGCCTCTATTCTATCTTTCTTAGACAACTTCGAGGTAAAGAGGTTTATTAGTTACACCAATAACATCGAATTGTATACATAACATGGTTGTTCAAACCAATTCAATTTTTTTTTAACCATTACTACCTTCTCAATTCAAGAGTTACATAAAAAATCATATTTATATTTTAAAAACACTTAGCTCGAGTTCTATAATGACACGAAAATTTCTGATTGCCAAAAATAACCAAAAAAATTCGTTTTCATTCTAACAAATGAAAACTACCAATACAACATGTCAAACATAATGAATATACCATACCGTCTTAATATATAGGATAAATGCATCAATAAAATAACTTAGGAAAGTTTCACTTATTCATTAGGTGCCCCTTCACTAAAAAGGGAAAAAGAAGAAAATGTTTCATAATTATTTAAGCTATGCCACTACCACTTGGACTCCCTACATAGAATATATATACATACAAATCCTTTCTACAGAAAATTCATATCAAAATTTGTATTACCCAAAACTACTCTTAATTAAACCACTCTATATTCTATATCAAATTTGTTTAAAGGAAACTTTAAAACTAAACACCTGAGTTTTCGGTCCAAATCATTTGAAATAATAATATATACGAAAGTGCATGAGGATCTATAGTAATATGGCTAACTTATGTATATGAATGTATATGCAATATCAAGCTATATAAGTAAATAGTAATGAAAAATAAGAAGATCACACTAGAGTTTTTATACTGGTTTGGACCTCTCATCCTACATCTAGTCTCAGACTCCATCTAGAATTGTCTAGGCAATCTTCACTTATGCCTAGAGGAATAGACTTACAACAACTCTCTCTGTACAACTCTCGAAAAGGACTTCAATACCTTTGTCTAACCTTTAACAGGACTTTCACCTTTGAAAAAAAAGTTTCTTTAACTTCTAATGATTTATATGAAACTTCGATATAGTCAACTGATATACAACCTTTCTATGATCTTCACTTGAGTTGAACGAGTGAAAGTACATGAGCTTATGGAAGCAGATTACTAATGAATATAGAAATGTAGTTCTTGGTGATGTTGAAAGTTTAGTACTTTGAAAGCACTGGTGTTTAGAGAGAAAGAAAGAATATATATCAAAACAAGAATTGGATGGTTAAACTCTAGTTATAGCCATATAGTTATAAGTACCAAAAAGTCTCCTTCAAAAGTTTCAATTCATTAGATAAAACCTTTGAGAAAAGAGTTTCAACCAATGAGAGAGAAGAGGCATGTCTTTTCAAAATATAACTGTTATGAAAATTCAGACGTATGGATGAAAATAGTTAGACATTTGGCTTTTTTAAAATATTCTACAGAGAATAAATAGTTCAAACATTCATGTCATCAGACGTCTAGCTTATGACCTTAGACATCTGACTTTTAAAGGCAACAAACTAGAAAAGTTTAAGTTCAAAATTATGTTACCTTAGATGTCTAATGAATGTTACCAAATGTCTGAGTTCTTGTAAATGTTAAAACTTGTTTAAAACTTAGTTTAAGCGATTAATTTTTTTTTCGATGCAAACATGTTAGCTCATATCACTTATGGAGATTATATATGTTCATCTAAGAAATTGACACAGGATACATGGCGCTTACAATATTTTGTCTTCTTGTCGAGTTCTTTGTTGATACTTTATTTTATCCTATCGAGTGTTCATTGTCTTTGTGTTTCCAAATGTGCTCATTATTTCTTTTTTGTCATCATGTACCTGCATGTTAGCTTAGAGATTCTTCGATATGATTGTATAGTTATTGTCATTAAATACAACAAGAGAGGCTCTAACATTGTTCCCCTTTGATGATGACAACTGTACAAGTCTATGCACAATTATTTTATTAACAAAATATATTATATAAGAATAAAAACCTCCCTCTAATTATAACATCTTCCCCTATCAGTATGCATATATATATATATATATATATCCCTTTATTGTTATAAAAAAGAAACAAAAAAATATGTGTAAATTATAGACAACCTTGTAATGAACAAATACCTAAATCCGTTCTTAGATTAATAAAAATAGCTTCACCTAAAGGTTTAAGAGATCGTTATATGTAAATTACATGAGTACATGCTAGTGCGGCAAACATGTACTCTGATTCACAAGTTGATAAAGAATGCAATTATAAATAAAATGTTTGTAATATAGTGCGATAGAAAACATTTTTCAAGATTAATTATAGCCTTTATGCACGAAATGCTATGTTGATATGCTTTGAAAAATTATTATTAGAAAATAAAATAAATATTATCTAGGGTGTTAAAATATTAGAAATGATAGTGCATGATACCCTATATTTATAAGGTTCCTAAGATGTAGGAAATCATACTCATGCGGGTGTGGTACTACCTTTGTAAATACAGTTTATATATAATGTACTTTAGATTGGAAGTCTTCTATATGCTTCTTTCTAATTAACATGTTATTACGCTTAGGAGTCCAAACTTTAATGTTGTCTAGTTTTGATTTTGTAGAAGTTATAGTCCTAAAAGCATGATTAAATTCCTTTTTAGTAATACTTTTAAATCCACGTCCATTCTTATTTGAACTAGGTTTCGAAGAACTTATCAATGTTGATAAATTTTCTTTTACTTTGTTGAATTTTGAAACATTGTTGGTGATTTGTTCTAACTATTGTTTTAACTCAAACACTTTGTTTTTACTAGAAGCTAAGTTAGTTTTGAGTTCACAAACTTCTTTTGCAACTTGAATTTTCTTAATATTACATGCTTTGATTTCTTTAACTAAAACCGTATTTTGAGCACTTAAGTTTTCACAAGATTTTTGTGAATTTTCTAACTTTTTTCTAAAACACATTTTTCACCTTTTAACATCCCAATTCTAATTCGACTGAATTTAACTTGCCTATATTTTCTTTATACAATTTCTTTAAATTACTAAATTTATCATCAAGTTTTATGCTAATTTCAAGAAGACCATTACAGGAGAAATCAGAATTTACCCCACTAGTGGCTATGAAACAAACATTAGCTTGTTCTGTCTCACTGTCGCTGTCACTCTCTGACGAAGAGGGGTTTGAATCATCCCAAGTGACATGAAATGCTTTCCTTTTCTTTTCAATTTTTTTAGATTTGCCATTGTCTTTCTTCTTATCTCCTTTACGTTTTGGACAATCCATTTTCTATGGCTGAATTTGTTGCATTCAAAGCATTCGATTGAGGTTGAACTATCAGAAATTTGTGCCTTCATCATTTTCTTGAATTTTTGAACTTGCTGCAGTTTTTAGCAATAAATATCTCATCTTCATCTAAATTTGAATCCTCATTTTTTGCATGAAATGTGATACTCTTCTTCTCTTGAGTTCGCTCTTTCCTAGCCTATAAATTAGTTTTATACGACATTAAATCTCCAATTAATTCTTCAATCTTGAGTTGGGAAAGATCCTTGCTTCTTCAATTTCAAGTACTTTTCTTTCCCATTCAATTGTAAATAACGTAAAATACGTGATCAAATTCAGTAAATGTAACTCCTAATGCCATGAGATTATATTGTATCGTTTGGGATCTTGCATACATATCTATAATGGGTTCATTAGTTTTCATATTAAATGATGAAACTTGATTTCGAAAAATAGAAATTTTAGTTTGTTTAACTTTGTTTGTTCCTTTGTAGGTAATTTGAAGTGTATGCTAAATATCATATGCGGTTTTGAAAAGCATAACTCTAGAAAATTCATTTTTATCAGGATAAAAAAATAAAACATTCATGGATTTTGATTTGTTGTTTGCCATAATTTTTTGAGCATTCGACCAAGCACTCATTTTATTAGAAGAAGCTTCACACTTAGTTTGAGTAGCTTGCCAAATCTCAAGAACATTAGCTTCCATAACATTTCTCATGCATGTAAACCAATATGCATAATTTAACCTACTGAAAAGTGAAGGAAGTGAGATTGATTTTCCTTCTAGAAAAGTGCTTGTGATATTTTTACTTTTTCAAAAAAATTATTATAGTTAATGAAAGTTCTTGCTCTGATGCCAAGTGAAAGTGCACAAGCATCTATAGTAATATGGCTAACTTATGTATATGTATGTATAAGTAATATCAAGTTATATAAGTGAATAGTAAAGTAAAATAAGAATACCACACTAGACCTTTTTCACTGGTTCGGACCTCGCATCCTATGTCCAATCCCATGCTCCTTTTGAAATTAAATAAGAAACTCTCACTTACGCCGAAGCGAATAAGCTTACAAAGACTCTGCATTGATAACTCTCGAATAGGGCTTCAATACCTTTGCTCGACCTTTAACATGAATTTCACTTTTGAGAAAAAAAAAGATTCTCTGACTTCGAATGAGTTTTATGAAACTCTAAAATAGTCAACTTACATACAACCTTCCTATAATCTCCACTTAAGTTGAATGAGTGAAAGCACGTGAGTTTATGGAAGTAGATCACTAAGGAATATATGAATGTTGTTCTTGGTGATGTTGAAAGTTTAGAAATTTAAAGGCACTAGAGTTTAAAGAGTAAGAAAGAATATATATCATAACAATAATTAGATGGTTAAACTCTAGTTAGCCATATATTTATAAGTGTTAAAAAGTCAACTTCAAATGTTGCAATTGATCAAAGAAAATCATTGAGAAAAGAGTTGCAACTAGTAATAGAAAAGAAACATGTCTTTTTAAAATATAGCTGCTGTACAAATTCACACGTGTGGATGAAAATAGTCAAACGTTTGAATTTCTAAAAATATTTCTACAGAGAATAGATTGTCTAAAAGTTCATGTCATCGATGTTTGGCTTATGATCTCAGACTTCTAACATTTAAAGATAACAAACCAGAAAAGTTTTAATTCAAAAGCATGTGATCTAATACATTTGAGGAATATTGGCAGACATTTGAGTTCCTGTGAAGGTTAAAATTTGCTTAAAAACTTTTTGATTTAAACGTGTCAGCTCATATCATTTATGGGAGATTGTACATGTTCATCCAAGACACTGACATGGGATATACGACTCTTATAATATTTTGTCTTCATGTTGAGCTCTTTGAAGATACTTCATATCAGCTTATTGAGTCTCCATTGTCTTTGTGTTTCCAAATGTGCTCATTCATTATTATTTTTGATCATCATGTATCTGCATGTTAGCTTAAAGATTCTTTGGTATGATTTTGTAGTTATTGTCATTAAAATCCAACAAGAGAGGCTCTAACAACATATACCCTTCGTATATCAAATCATACTTTCAGGATTAAATCTAAATCATTTTCAATGTTGTATTAAATACTTGATAAAACCATACTATGTATCATGGTCAAATTTTATAAACCAATTTCCTAAACATATACTTTACAATCCATAGAAATATGCAAATAGATCGAGTGACACCAAAATGATATCAAGGAAACGGTCTTACCAAATTGTATAATATATCCCGTACTACAAAGGGTGATACTCACTAATGCCTTCTATTCTATCTTCTTTCATTATGGTAAACATCTAACCCAACATTATCACCAAATACCTTATAGTCAAACTGTGAAATTAAATTCATAAGGTTTCATTTTAATGCATCCACAAATACCATCTACCCACCTCATGTAGTAAGTGGTAACTTGCTCATAAACTGGTCGAGAACAAATCTACAATCAATATGAGATAATAAATGCTTATAAATTGGTCGAGCATGACAAATCAATCTACAAAGGATTGCAATGCTCATAAATTGGCTGAGCATGGCTAAACTAATCTGTGATGGATAATAAATGACCTTCATCATTTCCTATATTAATTAAATTACATTATAAATCGAATTTTTATGTTACCTTTAAGGCATATGTTTATAGAAAATACAAATATGCTTTGATATATATAATACACTCAACCCATTCTAGGGCATCGCTTGCTCTATCTTTAATGAGTTATACCCAACCAAATCTAAGGTTCTCACTTAACCTTCAGCTCTGATACCATATCTAACGACCCGCCTTTTCTACCCTCAATTGTCAACGCTAAAACATCTACGATATTCACGCGTCAAGCACTCAAGTGCTGAAAAACTATATTATTAGGGTGAAATTGAAGAAAAAAAGGAACAAGGGAGGAAGAATAAAACATTTGAATCTTATAACGTGAAAATAATGTACAATACCAAAACAATACAAAGGGTTACACTAGATATAGTATAATTTTAGAGTTATTAACCAAAGCACTATCATCAGCCTGGACAGTTATAACTGCCAGTCCTTATAATTACTGATATATACATACTAGTAGTGAAGCGCAAATAAAATACAACTATAGATGAATGGAAGCATTCAGCTCGTCTCCTGAACCTCCAAATAATAACAACAAAAACCTTCTTTCTCAAGCTGCCTAAAGGAGAATGGGAGGAATCCAGGGAAAGATAAACAACGAGTTAGATATAAGTTTAATGTGAAAACTCCAAAAATGTGTGATCATCATTTAATAGTATCTTTTGAGACTGTTCAAATCACCATAACAATCTTCCTCTTAAAAGAACCAAAACCATTCAAAAAGTACATAAGGAGATGTAACAGATAATGTCTAGGGTGTAGAATATAAACAAAAAAACAGCTATGCTGCTTATATCTCACAACACAACAATATTAGAAGTATATTCAAAACTGCTAAGATACGTTCACATATGATTTCCACTAGAGGCAACCCCAGTGAACTAAGGTGGACCTCCTGATAAGTGTCAGAAGCTAGTTTATGAAACCAGTATTTCTCTAGATAACATATGTCACAAAGCTAAACATAACTGGTCCATGTTCGAGTACATGACACTGAATACCATCAACTCCCTCTGGCCATAATCGAAAACATCACTAGATATTTGGAGTTGATGTACCCATAGGCCAGTTAAACCCACTGGTTATGCATCTTACCCTATTTTTTGTCATTTTCGATGGTGGAATCACATTTATCATCTCAACACTCGATCCATCATCACTCGAACAATTCAAGAATCTCTTAATGGATTCCAACATAAGTCGTTCGATAAATGCTAAGGCCGACCTCTCCCTTAGAGCTAACCTTGTGACAGATAGTTCAATTCTATAGAATTTGTCCAAAATGTTAGTGCTGACCTCTCCCAAGGACTTAACCTTAGGATAGGCATTTCAACTTTATAGCATACAACTCCACAACCGCTTCCAAAATATAGAACTCGTATACCATTTTTGGAGTGGTTTTAGGTAAGTAATACACAAGTATACTTATTCGATCCCATTCAAAATTAAATCGGTGAATTTCTGGTTAACTCAATTCTACTTCTTTTTAAAATTACGCGAGAGTCCTCCCTGGGGGATCTCTTATATTTAGTCCTTAAAGCAAGAGATGATCTCAAACCATATGAAGTCATGAAGCTTTTATGTACTTCCTAAGTTTATTTGGTCAAGTTCAATAAAAATAAAATTGATCGCATATGGAAATCAAGTCTCGTATGCTTATCACCATTTCCGACCTTCTCAACTTATGTTATCCCTCGGTCGATAGTGAAGCCAGGTAGGCTAGAGCACTGATTGCATCAAAGCCCTACCTTGACACATCATTGTTGACTCTCACAGATCGATTAAGTACACTTTATCAGCTTTTAGTTCTAAGTATAGGAGTAAGTACTTTCCAAAAAGAATAAACACACAAACATGATTATTCCACACAAGCGACTTCTAATCCTCGTACTATCAAATAATACCTATTTGTAAATATTTATTGATATATTTAAAATACCTTTACAAAAGATATATACACATGTATATTACTATTTCACTATTCATTTCTACTCTTTTAATACTTCAAAATTTATTCATTTACTTATAACAAAGGTATAAAAATATTCACAATTTACTTAACAAGATTTCAAACTTTGGGATATAATCAAAGAGGTTAAAAATCGATGTTACTAAAACATTGTTTGCTGTAAACACTTTATACTTTTCATTATCTTTAAAATATTCTATTTAAAGATCTACTAATTTTCAAAAGTATATTCAAATGGGTTTAAAACAAACGTTACTAAAACATTGTTTATTATAAATCCAAATTCTTTTATGCTTTTCATTACCTTTAAAATATTCCTTTTAAAGATCAATGTATATCTACACTTAGTTTACAAGTCAGCATACTTTTAAATAACTTCTCAAAATCATTCATTATAACTTAATATTGTAGCAAAACCACTTTATCCTTTTATCCTTTTATACGTAAACTTCAAACCACTTTTAAACCACTTTAAAACCTTCTATTAAACATTCCTAAAAAGATGTCATAAAAATAATCAATTTAAAACATCATTTAAACTCATTTAAAATCACAAAAGTAGTTTAACCTTAAAACAAAACTACAACAATGGAAGGCCAGAAGTGCTGCTGCTGTAGCGCAAAGACAGTAGTTGTAGGTGCTGTAAAAGATAATGGACAGAAAAACTAGAATATTGCCAAGAAGTTTTACTAGTTTTCTCCATCCAAACAATTGATTTTAGATCTAATATTTTTGAAGTAGGTATTTTACTTAGAGTGCTTAAAAATCATATAAAACAAGCTATTTTTAAAGTGCATCTGTAGCGACTATTTTGCTTCTAACTTTTACAATTTAATTCTTTCATTCTATAATTTTCCAAACAAATTCTTTACTATCCCTTACACTATTATAAGTGTATATAACAACCAGAATATATGCTTTCACAATATATTCAACTGTAATCATTTTTCACAAGTTAAACACAAGGGATGATCAAAGTGCACTTATGGAAAACCTCTCACTCCAGACACTTTCAAACACACTTGAATGCCATAGATAACTAATGTAAACAGGTAAACATAAAGTCAATGCCATCTTACATGCTATAGGTGGTAATCGAAGTGATGATATACAATATAGAGTTGTCATTTGCTTTCAAAAGATAGAGGGGTCCAAAGTTACAAATTTACTTAGTTAATGAACTTTATATTTGCACGCAACATATATATACACGTTATTAACCTTTCAATGGTGAGTTAAATCACCCCAAACCAAGTCTACAACCAAACACAAGCACTAAAACACAAGACCACTTCCTACCATCACCAAACACACCAAAGATCCAACCTTTACTTCATATATGCTCTCAGCCTCCTCCTCTCTATCTTTATTGCTTATAGGTCAACATGGCTCCCTACCTTGTGCCACTTTTCTTCAACATTTGACTTGATATTCTCATCTCCTATATTGTGCTAGGGTCTCAGCCAAAATTTGTGGAGTTTGGGGGTGTTTTGATATTGTTTAGGAATTTAAAGTGAAGAGAAAGAGAATGAAGAGTATATGCTTTCTATGTTTATAATTTTCGACATTGATTAATGAAACATATAAAATGTTTATGTAGGATTTAACAAGAGGTTACCATCCATCTTCTACCCTCTATGGAAGGTCATAAAGGGTGCTCCCCTTCACATGCTTCATCTTACTCCACTAGTCACCATTGGTGATAAAAATATCTTTAGTTGTTAAATAATCACACATTAATATTGTAATAAATCTCAAAAAAGTTTGTACAACTTATATCGAGTAAAAAGTTGTTTATCACTAAAAGGATTTTTGACCACATTATTGATATTTCTTCAAAGTGTTTTGTTTGTAAACATATTTCAGAAACAAGTTTACCATCATGTATTATTAATTAAAAGGGTGTTAATAAGGTTATAAATATAATTTAAATCACATTTAACCAAGATTCAAGTATTTAAATAATTTAGATATTTAAATAAAAAGTGTTCATAATTTTGGGTCGTTACATGTCTTATCTATCGATTGGTCTAAATCATGATCTAAGACTAGAGTTCATTTATTGCTTACTAATAATTGGCTGAGTTATCAATCGAAACTGAGCCATGCCACGTATTGGTAATGATTGATGGCACTAACCCTATTTCTTACTTATCTTTGTACACTTTTACTCGACCATATGAGCTTTGTGTCCATTTATTTATCACTATGAAGTCTGACATTGTGATATCCTGGAATTTCAAACCAAATTTAAATGCGATAATCTCTTTTAATAAATTAATTAAAATTGATAAAATTGTTATTTTAAACAATAATAATAATTGTGTTGTATATATATATTGATTTTAAAATAGAATTATTATATACAAATGGAATTTAGATTTGTTAAAATTATATGTACACATCAAATTGATTTTTAAATTGAATTTGAAATTTAATTTGAATTTGAATATTTAAATTGAAATTCAAAGATAGTTATTTATGTCTTAAATCATACTTTTGTTTTAAAGTTTATTTTTATGATTTTATTTAGAATATAAAATTGTTTTATATTAATTTATTTTTAAAGAGATTTATTTATATAAATTAAATAAGTATTTACAAATTAGAAAATTAATTATAAAAGCTTTTAAAAATCTATTTTTACATGAAAAACTACATGTGTTAACTTGTAAATATCTCTATTAACATGTGTTAAGAAATTAAGCAAGTTTAGTGACAAGTGTCACATTTTTTATTTATTTTCTTAATTTTAATAAATCGAAAATTAAATCTATAAAGCTTTACTTCATCTTCTTCATTCAAATTTTCCCATCTCATTTTCTAAAGGCAAAGAAATAAGCCATTAAATTACTAATCTGAAAATTTTGTCAACCTCCACCTTTTCAACAAAAAATTAAAACATAGAATCAAGATTCAAGCTATCTTCTTTTTCAAAAACTCAAAGAACAAACAGCTTGTACATTTAAAACCTGTAGAACAAATTCCAGTAAAAGTTTTCAAAAATCAAGTCATCTCAACAACTTCGAATCCCAGTCTAAGGATCATCATCAATTTAAAGGTTTCCAGTTGCAAAGCATAGCATTTTAGCTTTCTAGCATTCCAGTTTTAAGGACAGCAATTTAAAACATTTCCAAATTGCAAATTTTTTGAGTCTCTGCTTTAAGACAAGTATTAGGTGAGTAAACATATATATTAAAAAGGTTTTGGAAAGTTAATATGCTGCATGTGTTTTCAATGATAAATTTTTGCTTTGCATGTGTACTTCTAAGTATGTAACTCTGTGAATATATATGTGTTTGTTCTGTGTATATTGAATATACCTGTTTTTCTCTATTTCTTTATTAGAGTTGAAATTAAACCAAAAATTCAATATATTTTTATCTAATTACTGATAGAATTAGAGTTTCGAACAAAATAAGTTGCATAATCGTAATTCAAGTATTAAAAACATGTTTAAGTACTTTAGTTTGCAAATCTTCTGAAACTAAGTAAACTGTGACGACCCGAAATTTTCGAGCATTTAAAATCAGAATAATTAATTGATTTTAAATATTCAATAGAGTGGTTTTAATTTGAATTACGAATATCACAATTTATTTGATAATTGAATTATTAAGTTTAAATAAGTGAAATTAAATAGATTGTTGAACCTGGAGTTTTAAGCCTATTAAAAATAATTAGAAGACTTATAAAATTTATATTAATAATACTGAAGATAATAGAAGTTGTAAAAAATTGAATCTAACAGTGGTTTGTTCGGTTTTAAAATTTTATAGTTTAAATTGAATTTAAAAATAGCCTTCCGAGGCACAGTCTCGGAATTCGATGAAACTAGTTCCATTGGATCCGTAATAGTATATTATTATCGGATTTTGAATTTCATAGAGTTTGGAGTTGTTATGTGAGCATACGTTATATAAACGCGCTAAAATTTATATAGAAATTCAATTTGATAATTGTGTCCAGAACGCTATCTTCTCCATACATCGAATTAGGATTCGAAACCTTTTCCGTTGCATTCAGAATAGGGGTTTAACATTATAAACGCCTGGCGGAACACCGTGATAGAAGATCAAGATTTTGAGCTGCGTTTATGGACACCATTTGGACTTAATTAAAAAGTATATACATGTATTCTGGTCAATTACTCACATCAGTTATTTCATTTTGAGTTACTGTACGTGAGCGAGCCCTACACGCTATCGTTATTCCTTTCACTTCTTTCAAATCACATTTAATACGGAAAAGAAAATATCTCCTTCCTTTCTTTTTAAATCATGAAGTTTCCTTCTTATCCCAGGCTTTCAATCGAAATCAACGGACCATTCCTTTATTCCTTTTCTCCTAGCTTAATGGCCACCTCCTTTTTTCCAACTTCAAATTCACGAAAATCACTCTCGTTCGTATAAAAACAATTCAAAACAAAAAAATTTATGGCGGCTTCGTCTTACTTAGGGCATCGTTCTATCGATTAAAATAAGGGCAAAATCAAATTGAGTATCCACCTTCAGATTTCGAAACGATCGAGACGCATGGGTCGGGCATCATCGATGAGATGAGGGTGGATCACGATGGAGTAGCTACGGGGAAGCACGTGGACTAAGGTAAGAAGGTCGATCGGTTCGAGCAACTCCAGGCGGAGCAGGCGGCATTCGATTGGAGGGTCTGATTTGATGTTGAAGGGGAGTCGAGTGAGTGCGGCGACGCTTCGATCGATGTGTGGGGTGACGTGGGTGGGATGAGGCCGACGTTGATGGCAGTGGGTTCGCAGTCGATCGCGAAGTGGTGATGGGGTTCTCGAGCTAACAGCGAGCTTCGCATTTTGTTTCTACTAGTTTTGAATTGATAAAAATTTATATATGTTGAAAATAATACACCTACTGTAACTTACTGAGTTTTTTTTTTTATTTTAAAAATATTGGTTTAGTTAATTTTATTAAAGAGAGATATAATATTTTTTTTTTACAAACGGAAGTTCAAAGTATTTTGAAAAAAAAGGGAAATCTGTTTAATTATGTAATAGTGAGTTAAGTTTTGATTTTAATATGTATATAGGTTCGCATAACAATTTTAATATATTTATATTATATGGATTTCAAAGGAAAAGAAATATTATTTACTTTTGGAAAATTAGTTTGAAATAAATAATTGGTTACTCAAATTTTATTTATTGATAATTTATAATTTGATTATTTCAAATATTAATAAAACCCATAATGTTTCTACAAGGTTAGAAAACATGAAGAAAAACAAGCCTGTTTGGTGTCGATTGCAAAACAAATCAAGGTGAGTTAATCTCACTCAGTTAATTTAATTTTAAATGTAAATTATTAAATTTAAATAATTTTTTGAATGGTTGAGATTGATTGATGTGCTATAGTATGGAAATTTTGGAATTGGCATATTATATTGTGCTAACATCTGTGGATGCAGGGAAAGCAGGTTGGAGGGATCCAACTAGACCCCTCAACATTTATTATTAATATTCTCTGTTGTGATTACTTGATATCCTATGTTGAATATATTGGAACATTGAATGATATGATTTGATTGGATATATATATTGGGTATAATGAATTACCAAAAATATATAAATTGGATTTTGGAAAGAAAATAGAGGAAGTAAATTTTGTAAACGAAATAATCTTAGAAAATTTAATAAATTAAGAATGAATTGAGAAAGAAATGGAAGTATGTTAAATACTAATAAATAACTTCGAATATGGAAAGAAAAGGGTTGAATAAACAGTAATTAATGAATTGTAGAATTATGTGATATTAATTTAAATGGATAAAGAATTATTTAAACTTAAAGTTTTAAATTTATTTAAAGGAATAAGAAGTAAATTGAGAAGTCTGAACTGGTATTTCAATTAAAAGTATTTTGAATCATAATTAAGGAATAAAATCTGAAATTAAAAGATGTTTGAATAAATGAAGTGAATTGGAAATCAATTTGGAAATTGATTTAAGTGTTTGAAATTGGATATTTGGAAGAATAAATTCAAGGTGGGAATTTATTAAAGGAATGAGAAAATTTTTTAAAAATAAATAGTGATTTATTTTTAAAGGATGTGAAGAGAAGTATATTTCTCTGGATAGCCAAGTACGTTTTCAAAGTGAGATTTAAAATAAAATAAAAGTTTTAATGTTGTTTTACAAAGTACGTTCTTAGGAATGGATTATTTATAAATGTCAATTTCTAAAGTAAATATTTATTTAAATCTATTACCGTAGTAATATCTATAAAGAGTGACTTAGTAATTCTGTTTTAAAGGTGAAAACCTAGTTTATATTTATAAAGTAACCTTATTTTCAAATATACATATAGTATATATACTTTTAATTAATTATTGAAGTAGTTTTAATTCAAATATTTTAAAGAAAATTTCTAAAGTAAGTAATTTGTTAATCTATTATCGTAATAGTTATGTAAAGAATGATTTGGTATTTGTTTAAAGAAGAAATCTAATGTATATTTATAAGGTAACCTTATTTTAGTTGTTTCTAGAGTGTTATTTTAAATTAAGTCCTAAAGGAATTTTTTTATATTGAATGTTAAATATACTTTACAATAAAGTGTTTTAAATTATTTTAAAATCTAAAGTTTTGTGCTTGGTGATTCTAGTGGAAATAGAAATACTTGGAATTTATTCTGAGAAGGGAAAATAGTTTGAAACCGTTTTCAAAGAGTTTTGAGAATAGAGGTATATCTTATGAAGATATTTTTGAGATAAATAAATAATTTGGGAAATTATTTATTTTGTGATGGATGTTGTGAACTTTAATTGATAGTTAAATAACCGACTATCAATATTGGCCAAGTGCGTTGATCGTTTCGAAGAGACCGGGATTGAGATTTATTTCTCGAAAACCACTTCGATCCGGTTTGTACGTTTCGTGTAAACGATTTTGGATTCGAAGATGGAGCAGTGAAGTGCAAGGGCTAGTCGCTACAAATCCTGAGGATATTTCCAAATGGATGTAGTAGGAATAGTGCCTTCGGTTCCGTTCGAACCCGAGACAGACTTGTATGGATGAATGCTTGCGAAACATCGTCAGGTGGACAATGGGCATTCTAAGAGATATGTTCTAAAAAGGTAACGCTTAGCCTCAAGCCTCATCAAATGGGAATGACTGAAAATCAGGGGTCATGCAGCAAGGCTAGGTGGGTAGCACCCAAGCAGGGTGAGGTCATTCCAGTCTAGATGTCCCTTTTATTCCGGCTTAGTGGGCAGTTGCTGATCCCAACCGTGGGGTGATCTCACTCGAGATTATCCAGTAAGGGGTAGTCCCGGCCTTGTGTTGCAGGGGAGCGGGCGTACTCCTCAGTACGGTGATCTAGGCGCCGTACTGTGACAGGTGGTACCCCAGTGCCTAGTCATTAGTTGGAAATCCATTCTTCCTACGAGCCTTGTACGAGTTTTGTTTGTATTACCCACTCTGTGGCTAGTAGCTGGAATTTAATAGATGTAACAATTTTGGCTATTTTATAAGTATTTGTATATAGACCCTATTATAATATCAGAGGATTTCTATAAAAAGTGTTTTAGCTATCGTAAGGTAAAAACCCGACATGTTTATTTGTGGCGTGGTCTTACGAGATGCTTTTGTTTTCAAAGGATTTTTGAAACTTTAATAATCAATTGAGTGTGATTTTATCATGCTGGTATTCCAGACTGACTCGGGCATTATTTAACTGTAATGCTCGGGTCAGACCGAGTATTATAGGATACAGGATAATGGTGTGGAGCTCAGGAGACGAGCTGGATGACGAGACGTACTTTCGTACTTGTTTTATATATATATTCTGCTGTGTTGAGTTGTTGTGTATCCATTGTATGATACTGATTTTGAACTGTGTTTAATGTACTCTGATGATGTAATATATAAACAGATATATTTGATTTGAGTAAAGATCATTAGTTATCTATTATATTTTATTCCGCTGCGTTGGTTAGATTCTGATGTTGTTTTCTATTTTCTTCTTCTACCTCTTCTTCTTTAACCCAAATGGTTCGTATTTCTGTACAACTTGATTTGATTTAGGAAGAATAGGGTTGACTCAAGGGGTACGGATTTACGGGCTATTACAGTTGGTATCAGAGCTTAGGTTGGTGATAACCTTGGCTCTGGTGGGAACAACTCATTTCAAATAGAGTCCGTAGTACTCTAGAATGAGTTTGAGCGTATTAATAAATATGAGCGCGTATTTGTTAGTGAATATAAATTGTTTTAATATTGTGTTGATTGATTTATTGAGTGGCATATGAACCTTCGTCGACACAGTCTGCGCAACTGTATTGAAGGGGTTTCTAAACACTTGAATAGGACAATCGACACGGTATTGTTTTAAATGTGGGTGAATGAAATAATTTTACCCAAAATATATTTTGATATAAAGATAAGTTCTTGTAAACTATTTAGCTAATATATGGTTGCTTGGATGTTAGAAATGATAATATTAAAGTATTATCATTGTTAAGTGAAAATTTAATTAGAAATTGAAATATAACTAAAATTGGAGGGTCCGATTCAGTGTTGAAGGGGAGTCGAGTGAGTGCGGTGACGCTTCGATCGATGTGTGGCGTGACGTGGGTGGGATGAGGCCGACGTTGATGGCAGTGGGTTCGCAGTCGATCGCGAATTGGTGATGGGGTTCTCGAGCTAACAGCGAGGTTCACATTTTGTTTCTACTAGTTTTGAATTGATAAAAATTTATATATGTAGAAAACAATACTCCTGCTGTAACTTACTGAGTTTTTTTTTATTTTAAAAATATTGGTTTAGTTAATTTTATTAAAGAGAGATATAATAAAAAGTTTTTTTTACAAACGGAAGTTCAAAGTATTTTGAAAAAAAAGGAAATCTGTTTAATAATGTAATAGTGAGTTAAGTTTTGATTTTAATATGTATATAGGTTCGCATAACAATTTTAACATATTTATAATATATGGATTTCAAAGGAAAAGAAATATTATTTTCTTTTGGAAAATTAGTTTGAAATAAATAATTGGTTACTCAAATTTATTTAAAGATAATTTATAATTTGATTATTTCAAATGTTAATAAAACCCATAATGTTTCTACAAGGTCAGAAAACATGAAGAAAAACAAGCCTGTTTGGTGTCGATTGCAAAACAAATCAAGGTGAGTTAATCTCACTTAGTTAATTTAATTTTAAATGTAAATGATTAAATTTAAATAATTGTTTGAATGGTTGAGATTGATTGATGTGCTATAGTATGGAAATTTTGGAATTGGCATATTATATTGTGCTAACATCTGTGGATGCAGGGAAAGCAGGTTGGAGGGATCCAACTGGACCCCTCAACATTTATTATTAATATTCTCTGTTGTGATTACTTGATATCCTATGTTGAATATACTGGAACATTGAATGATATGATTTGATTGGATATATATATATATTGGTATAATGAATTACCAAAAATATATAAATTGGATTTTGGAAAGAAAATAGAGGAAGTAAATTTTGCAAACGAAATAATCTTAGAAAATTTAACAAATTAAGAATGAATTGAGAAAGAAATGGAAGTATGTTAAATACTAATAAATAACTTCGAATTTGGAAAGAAAAGGGTTGAATAAACAGTAATTAATGAATTGTAGAATTATGTGATATTAATTTAAATGGATAAAGAATTATTTAAACTTAAAGTTTTAAATTTATTTAAAGGAATAAGAAGTAAATTGAGAAGTCTGAACTGGTATTTCAATTAAAAGTATTTTGAATCATAATTAAGGAATAAAATCTGAAATTAAAAGATGTTTGAATAAATGAAATGAATTGGAAATCAATTTGGAAATTGATTTAAGTGTTTGAAATTGGATATTTGGAAGAATAAATTCAAGGTGGGAATTTATTAAAGGAATGATAAAATTGTTTAAAAATAAATAGTGATTTATTTTTAAAGGTTGTGAAGAGAAGTATATTTCTCTGGATAGCCAAGTACGTTTTCAAAGTGAGATTTAAAATAAAATAAAGGTTTTAATGTTGTTTTACAAAGTACGTTCTTAGGAATTGATTATTTATAAATGTTCAATTCTAAAGTAAATATATATTTAAATCTATTACCGTAGTAATATCTATAAAGAGTGACTTAGTAATTCTGTTTTAAAGGTGAAAACCTAGTTTATATTTATAAAGTAACCTTATTTTCAAATATACATATAGTATATATATTTTTAATTAATTATTGAAGTAGTTTTAATTTAAATATTTTAAAGCAAATTCTAAAGTAAGTAATTTGTTAATCTATTATCGTAATAGTTATGTAAAGAATGATTTGGTATTTGTTTAAAGAAGAAATCTAATGTATATTTATAAGGTAACCTTATTTTAGTTGTTTCTAGAGTGTTATTTTAAATTAAGTCCTAAAGCAATTTTTCTATATTGAATGTTAAATATACTTTACAATAAAGTGTTTTTAAATTATTTTAAAATCTAAAGTTTTGTGCTGAGTGATTCCAGTGGAAATAGAAATACTTAGAATTTATTCTGAGAAGGGAAAATAGTTTGAAACTGTTTTCAAAGAGTTTTGAGAATAGAGATATATCTTGTGAAGATATTTTTGAGATAAATAAATAATTTGGAAAATTATTTATTTTGTGATGGATGTTGTGAACTTTAATTGATAGTTAAATAACCGACTATCAATATTGGCCAAGTGCGTTGATCGTTTCGAAGAGACCGGGATCGAGATTTATTTCTCGAAAACCACTTCGATCCGGTTTGTACGTTTCGTGTAAACGATTTTGGATTCGAAGATGGAGCAGTGAAGTGCAAGGGCTAGTCGCTACAAATCCTGAGGATATTTCCAAATGGATGTAGTAGGAATAGTGCCTTCGGTTCCGTTCGAACCCGAGACAGACTTGTATGGATGAATGCTTGCGAAACATCGTCAGGTGGACGATGGGCATTCTAAGAGATATGTTCTAAAAAGGTAACGCTTAGCCTCAAGCCTCATTAAATGGGAATGACTGAAAATCAGGGGTTATGCAGCAAGGCTAGGTGGGTAGCACCCAAGCAGGGTGAGGTCATTCCAGTCTAGATGTCCCTTTTATTCCGGCTTAGTGGGCGGTTGCTGATCCCAACCGCGGGGTGATCTTACTCGGGATTATCCAGTAAGGGGTAGTCCCGACCTTGTGTTGCAAGGGAGTGGGCGTACTCCTCGGTACGGTGATCTAGGCCCCGTACTGTGATAGGTGGTACCCTAGTGCCTAGTCATTAGTTGGAAATCCATTCTCCCTACGAGCCTTGTACGAGTTTTGTTTGTATTACCCACTCTGTGGCTAGTAGATGGAATTTAATAGATGTAACAATTTCGGCTATTTTATAAGTATTTGTATATAGACTCTATTATAATATCAGAGGATTTCTATAAAAAGTGTTTTAGCTATCATAAGGTAAAAATCCGACATGTTTATTTGTGGCGTGGTCTTACGAGATGCTTTTGTTTTCAAAGGATTTTTGAAACTTTAATAATCAATTGAGTGTGATTTTCTCACGCTGGTATTCCAGACTGACTCGGGTATTATTTAACTGTAATGCTCGGGTCAGACCGAGTATTATAAGATACAGGATGATGCTGTGGAGCTAAGGAGACGAGCTGGATGACGAGACGTACTTTCTTACTTTTTTTTATATATATATTCCGCTGTGTTGAGTTGTTGTGTATCCATTGTATGATATTGATTTTGAACTGTGTTTGATGTACTCTGATGATGTAATATATAAACATATATATTTGATTTGAGTAAAGATCATTGGTTATCTATTATATTTTATTCTGCTGCGTTGGTTAGATTCTGATGTTGTTTTCTATTTTCTTCTTCTACCTCTTCTTCTTTAACCCAAATGGTTCGTATTTCCGTACAACTTGAGTTGATTTAGGAAGAATAGGGTTGACTCTAGGGGTATGGATTTACGGGCTGTTACATAAATGCAGTAAGATTTTAAAGAAAATGTTAAAATCAAACATTTTGTTTTGAAAATTCAAGAATGCAACTTGAATTGCCATGGGAAAACTAGATTTTTAAAACAGAAATATCGAATTTTAGATGAGTATTTGAATTGCATTTCTGAGATGATCAGAAATGGGAGATGGTCGATTTACGGCGACTAGATGATCTATAGACCTCGAGATTTTTGTCGAGGATGTGTTGTCGTCTGGGGTGTTGGGGAAAAATGGTGATGGTGGCGATCGTTCGCCGTGGCGTCGGCGATTGGCAATTTAGTTTTTAAACCCTAGTTCGGCCTGATATTGAAGAATTGGTCCTAGTGGGTTCTTCAATGCATCGAGCTTGGCCAGATTGGAGGATATCGTACCGGAGACATGGATGCTGGTGTTGGCGAAAGCACGGTGATTCTGGTTGTCGGGTTTGCTCTGGCGAGGCGATTTCTGATGAGGTCGTAAGTTCCAGTTTCGACTGGAAAACCCATTTTAGTTTTAGGCTTCATGATGTTGATTCGAAGGCTGGGTTCGAACGTTTGGTCGTTCGTCGATGTGTTGAGCAAGTCGCCGGAGGTAGCGACGCCGTCGATAGCATGTGCACGTGCACGGTGTCAGGGTTCGTGTTTGGGTTTTGTGATCGTGAGAAACTCGAAGTGATGATTGAGTGGGATGAAGATTTTCTCGGGGTGGAACCCGAGTTCGAGGGTTATGTTATTTCCAGTATTGTTTAAGTTTTAAACTAAACTAAAAAAAGAAGGGGAGATGAGGAAGAGAACTCGATTCAGTGCTCGAGTTAGAAGCTGGTCAAACCCAAAGAGGTTAGAATGTTTTAAAAGTTTTATGAAACCTAATTTTAAAGTTATATTTTAATTCGTTTAAACTACTTTCTGATAAATGTTTAAACTATTTGATTTAAATAAGTTTTATACTTTGTTAACTAAAATTTGAGATGTTCATGTATTCTTTTAAATTTAATTTTTAAAAAGTAATTAAGTTTAAATAAAGATGAAATGTTTAAAACAAGTATTAATTTTAAGTAATAAATGAAATTGTTTTTTAAAAGTTAGTTAAGTTTTATGATTAAAGATTACTTTAAATAAGGGGGTTTTAGGCTCAAGGAAAAAGTTAGAGAAAAATTTAGTCTCAAGGACAAGAAATTTGTTTTTTAGGTTGAAGGACATTTTTTAGTGTAAATCAAAAAATGATAGTTGTAACTATCATTTTAAGTTTACACTAAAAAGTGTCCTTCAAGCTAAAAAGCAAACTTGTTGTCCCTTAGACTAATTTTTTTTGCAACTTCTTCCTAATGCCTAATTACATGTAAATAATAAGGTAATTAAAGTTAAATTAATTAATTTATAAAGGTTTAATAATTAATTATGGATTAATTAATTGTTAATTAAGAATTAATTGTTAATTAAGAATTAATTGTTAATTAAGGATTAATTAATTTTAATTAGAGGCTAATTCATTAGTAATTAGAGATTAATTAATCAATGATTAGTGATTAATTAATTAAGTGATTAGGGATTAATTAATTAATATTTAAGAATTAATTAATCAAGTAATTAGGGTTAATTAATTAATTAAGCATTAATTAATTTATAATTAATAGTTAATTAATTTATAACTAAGAATTTATTATCAAACCATTAAGGTTAATTAATTATAATTAATTAAGTAATTAAGATAAATTAATTTATAATTTGAAGTTAATTAATTAAGTAATTAAAGAATTATTTAATTGATAATTAAGAATTAATTAATTATTAATTAAGGATTAATTAATTAATAATTAAGGAATAATTAATCAAGTTTTATTAATTAATAGTTAAGGTAATTAATTAATTGTTAAGGATAATTAATTAATTATTAATTGATTATGAGGTTAATTAAGAAATGATAAATTAATTAAATGATTGTAATTAATTAATTAAAGATTGGTTAAGCAAGGCTAAGTAATTAATTCTTAGGGTAATTAATTTAATTTGAATTAATTAAATTAATTATAATATGGATTAAAGATGCTTGCTTATGGATGATTGTTTTGAGTTGAATATTTGGATTTGACTGATATCTATTGGATGATAATCTGTGATATTCTGTGATGAGATGTTAAATATATCTGTGATAGATGTACGTAATTATCTGTGGATAATGCTGTGTGAATTCAATTGAAATGAATTGTTTAAATCTTAAACAACTTGACCTTTAGGACACGTTTGGATTTCGATGAGACCGGGATCGGATATCAATTTTGATTATCCGAAAACCACATCGATCCAAGTTAAACGTTAGGTCGTGACATCTCAAAGTGAAGATCGAGATGGAGTTTCAAAGTGCAAGGGTTATTATTATTAACTCTGAGGGTGATTCCAAAATGAGTGTAACGAAATAATGCCTTCGGTTTCGTTCGAACCCGGAACAAACTTGTTTGGATTGAATGCTTCGTCAGGTGGACAATTAGCATTCTAAGATTGATGTGTTCTATAAAGTTAATCGTAGCCTCAAGCCTCATCAACCAGGAATGGCTGAAACAGGGGAGATGCAGCAAGGTTAAGTGGGTAGCACCCAAGTAGGACGAGATTTACCTCTGTCTAGAGGTCCCTTTTATTTCAGCTGTGTGGGCAGTTGTTGGCCACAATTGCGGGGTTGTCTTGTTCGGGACTGCCCCTTAAGTGATGGTTCCGGCCTTGTGTTGCAGGGGATCGGGAGTGATCCTCAGTACGGTGATCTAGGTCCCGTACTGTGACGGGCGGTACCCCAGTAGCCCTGCCATTGATGGAAACTCATTCTTCCTACTTGCCTTTACGGTTTTGATTGTATAACCCACTTTGTGGCTAGTATGCTAGAATTTAATCATGTAACAATTTTAGCTATTTCTTATTTACTTGAAAACCCTAGACCCTATTATAATATAACTGGATTTCCTATCAAATGATTTGGTTAGCGTAAGGTAAACACTTACCCATGTTTATGTGTGGGAAGTCTTACATGATACCCTTTTGTTTTCAAATGATTTTAAAGTTAAAAAACTTTAACCTGTTTACTCACACCAGACCCATGTTTGACCCGGAGTTTATTTTTTTCTCTTAAACTCTTGGGTACTCAAATTTTTATGAGTAGCCAAGTGATTAGGTCAGGATTGTCAAATGTTTTGGAAGTTGGAGCTGGAGTCCAGATGTATCTATCTATCTATCTATCCGCTGTGTTGTGACTTTTTGATGTTGTATTTTGGATGTAATGATTAGGCAGACTCTTATAACTGCCTAATGTAATGAAGTCGTATTATTTTGTGTACTCTGATATGTAAAACTATGTAATAGATATATATGTGTAATATTATATTTTGTTCCGTTTCGGTTGTG
The DNA here is from genome assembly GCA_030765085.1 of Allium cepa. Taxonomy (NCBI): domain Eukaryota; kingdom Viridiplantae; phylum Streptophyta; class Magnoliopsida; order Asparagales; family Amaryllidaceae; genus Allium; species Allium cepa. The sequence continues at coordinate 970,118,287 of CM060935.1, forward strand.
AGATTCTGATGTTGTTCTTTCTTTCTGTCTTTTCTATTTCTATCTCTTTCTTTTCTTATTGATGATACGTCTTTTTGTGGAATGAAAGGCGGGTCGTCACAGTTGGTATCAAAGCATAGGTTGAGAAACACCTAGGCTCTGGATTAGTATCTATCTTAAGAGTGCTGATTGTAATTTTTCTTACATATCTATATCCCTATCTACAATTGGTTGGGTTACCTGTCCAGGTAGCCAAAATGAGTTCAAGAGGCAGAAGGGGCAGAGTAGCAAGAAGCACATCAACCAATGATAGGAGAGGTCGGACTGATAATGAGGCTGTTAATCCAGCACCGCCTCAAGTCAGTTTTGCTGCCTTATGCAAAGACTTCACCAACCTTGGAGGAAAACCATTTAAAGGGTCAGAGACTATAATTGAGGTCCAAGTTTGGCTACGCTCTTGCGAGCAAATCTTTAGGAGTGTGAAATTGTCTGATGAGCAGAAGAGGGTAATGGCTTCATGGCAGTTGCAAAAAGGTGCTGTAGCTTGATGGAATGTAGTGACAACTAATAACTCTGAGGACGACATTTCTTGGGAACGATTTATAGAGTTGTTTGAGGAGCAATTCATGCCAACAACAGGGAAAACTCGTACGTACCGGGATTTTCTAAATTTGAAGCAAGGAAGCATGACTTTAGCGGAGTATTAGACCAAATTTAATGAACTATCTTTCTATGGACCAGGACTCATAGACACTCCTCTCAAAAAGAAGAAACGTTTGTGCAAGGATTGCGGCCAGAATTTCATGAGAAAATGACAACGCATTTGAAAGGATCTTTTGTGGAGTTAGTTGATATGGCATTGAAATATGAGGATTTGATGAATAAGGGATCAGTGGCACCAGTAGCAGCATCTGGAGGGAATTCTTCCAACCTAAACAAGAGAAAGTTCAATCCCAATTGGAAGAAGCAGAACATGAAGAAGCCTAGAAGTAACAACGGACCTCGCAAGTGCTATATTTGTCAGCAAGAGGGCCACTTGGCGAATCGGTGTCCCAGGAAAGGATCTCAGCAACAGCAGCAGCAGTCGCATCATAGTGGACCGAGTACGGCTTTGGTTCAGAAATCCCTATGCTTCAATTGCCACCAACCAGGTCATATGATCAAAGATTGTCCGCTACTTCATAAAGCTCAGCAGAATAAAGTATTTGCTTTGGAGGGTGCACCATCAACTTTATCTAAAGGCAAAGGATTATTGGAAGGTATACTACTTTTAGATGGCAAGTATATTAAAGTTTTGTTTGATTCGGGTGCCTCTTTGAGTTTTATTCTACGGAATCAGTAGAGAAGTTCTTTCTTACCCCTAGTACCGTCGAGCGTCCCATCTTTGTATCTAATCCTATAGGACGGATAAACAAATTAGATATGATCTATAAAGATTTGATAATTTCCTATCCTTCCAATAGTTTTTCTTGTGACTCTTATGTGTTGGATTTTAAGGGATTTGACCTTATATTGGGGATGGATTGGCTTGATAAGTATAAGGCTGTCCTGAATTGTGATGAGAGAACAGTTTCGTTAGAAACTGATCTGGGTAGAATTGCTAGAGTGATGTGTGATAATTATGGAATTCACTTGAGTAGTCTTTTACATGGAGTTGAGACTTCTCAAGAGGAGGTTAAAGATATCGATGTGGTTTAAGATTTTCCAGATGTATTCGGGGAAGTCAAGTGTTTACATCCGCACCGAGAGATAGAGTTTCGCATTGATTTGGTTCCAGGAGCAGTACCAGTGATTCAACCAAGTAGGAGGATGGCTCCTAGAGAGAGGGTGGATCTAGTGAAGCAAACTCAAGATCTTTTAGAGCAGGGATTGATTAGGCCCAGTTTTTCTTGTTGTGGTTCTTCTGCGGTGTTCGTCACCAAGTCGGATGGGTCGCTAAGGTTCTGTGTTGACTATCGAGAGTTGAACAAAGTGATCATTCAAAATAAGTATCCACTTCCTCGTATTGTTGATATCTTTGACCAGCTGCATGGAGCTTCTATTTTTTCTCAACTGGACTTAGCATCGGGTTTCCATCAGTTAAGGGTAGCTGAGAACAGTATTCCCTTAACTGCATTTAGGAGTCCCAATTGTTTCTATGAGTGGTTGGTTATGCCTTTCGGGTTAACCAACGCTCCTTCCTACTTTGTCGATCTGATGAACCGAGTTTTTAGAGATGTGTTGAATAAGTTTGTTTTGGTGTTCATCGATGATATTCTGGTCTACTCTAAGTTGGAAGAAGAGCATAAGCAGCATTTGAGAATAGTGTTAGAGACTTTGAGAAGGCATGTTTTGAAGGCGAAGTTATCTAAGTGCCATTTTGGAAATCGAAAGTCAAATTTTTGGGGCACATTGTTTCTGAAGAGGGAATCTCTGTAGACCCAGCTAAGGTTGAAACTATTCTAGAGTGGAAGCAGCCGCAGACACCGACCGAAGTTCGCAGTTTTTTGGGATTGGCTGGCTACTATAGGATGTTTATCAAGGATTATTCCAAGATCTCTTTGCACATAACCAAGCTGACAAGGAAAGGAGTAAAATTCAAGTGGACCCCTGAATGTGAGGAGGCTTTCTAGAATCTGAAAGCGAAGTTGACAAGTGCTCATGTATTGGCTATTACGGATGGGAAGAGCAAGTTTGACGTTTATACGGATTCCTGTATTGTTGGACTGGGAGAAGTTCTGATGCAAAATGGTAGAGTTACTGCGTACGCGAGTCGACAATTGAAGCCACATGAAAGGAACTACGCTACGCACGATCTAGAGCTTTAGCCATTGTTTTTTCTTTGAAGATCTGGAGGCATTATCTTTTGGGAGAGAAGTTCGAGTTATTTACGGATCACAAACCATTGAAGTATCTTTTCTCTCAAAAGGATCTTAATCTGAGGCAGTGGCGATGGGTTGAGTTTTTGGCATCGTATGATTTGGATATCCTGTATACCCCGGGAAAGGCAAATGTTGTGGCGGACGCTCTTGGCAGGAATGCAGTTCTGTCTCTTTTGGAAGTGGTTCCATCTCTTTTGGAAAGGATTTCGAGCAAGCAAGAATCAGATAGTAGATTGAAGGGAATCATCAGGAGAGTTAAGAAGGGTCAGTGTCCCAGTTTTAAAATAGATGACCAAGGGACATTAAGGATCAACGGAAGGATCTATGTTCCGAATTTTAAGGAATTGAAGCAAGAAGTCTTATCTGAAAGTCATTGCTCCAGACTGAATATTCATCCGGGAATCTCAAAGATTTATAAGGATATGAGAAGGGTTTTCTGGTGGTCGGGCATGAAGAAAGATATTGCTAGGTTTGTCAATAGTTGTGCTATCTGTCAGCAGGCTAAAGGATATCAGCAGAAGTCGACCGGTTTGTTGCAGCCTTTGGAAGTCTCGATGTGGAAATGGGAAATGATTTCGATGGATTTCATCGACGGTTTTCCTAGAACCAAGAAGGGGAATGAAGGAATATGGGTGATTGTGGATCGTCTAACCAAAAGCGCCAATTTTATTCCAGTTAAGGCAACCCGTACTACAGCTTATCTAGCAAAGATTTTATTGAGAGAGATAGTCAGATTGCATGGTGTTCCAGTCAGCATAGTAAGTGATCGAGATCCTATCTTCACCAGCAAGTTCTGGGAGGCTTTGCAATCAGCTATGGTTACGAGTTTGAGATTGAGTACAGCATATCATCCCCAGATAGATGGGCAGACGGAGAGGCTTAATCGAATTCTAGAAGATATGCTGAGGGCCTATCTATTGGATTTTGGTGGGTCGTGGGAAGACCATCTACATCTAGTGGAATTCTCTTACAATAACAGTTACCAGGCAAGTATTAAGATGGCTCCCTATGAAGCTTTATATGGAAGACCGTGTAGATCCCCATCCTGTTGGATAGAGTCGAGAGATCATCTTGTGCTTGGACCAGATCAGATCCGTGAAGCATCTGCGAAAGTTGGGTTTATCAAGAAGAGGACGAGAGCTGCTCAGGACCGTCAAAAGAAGTATGCAGATAAGAGGCGAAGACAATTGGAATTCGAGATCGGAAATTTAGTCTTTGTCAAAGTTTTCCCGATAAAAGGAGCAGTAAGATTTGGGAAAACGGGAAAACTCGCGCCAAGATATATTGGTCCATTCCGAGTGCTCGAGAGGATTGGTGCCGTAGCATACAAGATTGAATTGCTAGTCCGGATGGCTGGAATTCACAATGTTTTCACGTATCTCATCTGAGGAAATACATGCACAATCCATCTCTTATTGTGGAGCCATATGTGCAAGAAGACTTAGAGGTTAAGCCAGACTTATCAGTTGTCAGACATCCTGTTCAGATTATTGATCAAGACGAGAGGAAATTCAGGAGCAAGATAATAAAACTGGTCAAAGTCCATTGGAGCGAGGATCCTAGAAACTGTACCTGGGAGACTCTGGATAGTTTTAGAAAGGCTTATCCGGATTTGTGTCCGGATAGCTAGTGGTGTTTGTTTGAATATATTGTTGTTCGGATGTTTGTTTTTTGGTTACTTATGTATGGATGATATGTATGCTTGAAATTGTTGAAATAAAATGAAAGTTTTGGATTATCTTTTGTTTGAATTTCGGGGACGAAATTCTTTTAAGGGGGAGGAATGTGATATCCCAGAATTTCAAACCAAATTTAAATTTGATAATCTCTTTTAATAAATTAATTAAAATTGATAAAATTGTTATTTTAAACAATAATAATAATTATGTTGTATATATATTGATTTTAAAATAGAATTATTATATACAAATGGAATTTAGATTTGTTAAAATTATATGTATATATCAAATTGATTTTTAAATTGAATTTGAAATTTAATTTGAATTTGAATATTTAAATTGAAATTCAAAGATAGTTATTTATATCTTAAATCATACTTTGGTTTTAAAGTGTATTTTTATGATTTTATTTAGAATATAAAATTGTTTCATATTAATTTCTTTTTAAAGAGATTTGTTTATATAAATTAAATAAGTATTTATAAATTAGAAAATTAATTATAACAGCTTTGAAAAATCTTTTTTTACATGAAAAACTACATGTGTTAACTTGTAAATCTCTCTAATAACATGTGTTAATAAATTAAGCAAGTTTAGTGACAAGTGTCACATTTTTTATTTTATTTTCTTAATTTTAATAAATCAAAAATTAAATCTATAAAGCTTTACTTCATCTTCTTCATTCAAATTTTCCCATCTCATTTTCTAAAGGAAAAGAAACAAGCCATTAAATTACTAATCGGAAATTTTTATCAACCTCCACCTTTTCAACCAAAAATTAAAACATAGAATCAAGATTCAAGCTATCTTCTTTTTCAAAAACTCAAAGAACAAATAGCATGTATTAAAAACCTGTAGAACAAATTCCAGTAAAAGTTTTCAAAAATCAAGCCATCTCAACAACTTCAAATCCCAGTCTAAGGATCGTCATCAATTTATAGGTTTCCAGTTGCAAAGCATAACATTTTAGCTTTCTAGCATTTCTAGTTTTAAGGATCAGCAATTCAAAACTTTTCCAGATTGCAAATTTTTTGAGTCTCTGCTTTAAGACAAGTATTAGGTGAGTAAACATATATATTAAAAAGGTTTTGGAAAGTTAGTATGCTGCATGTGTTTTCAATGATAAATTTTTGCTTTGCATGTGTATTTCTAAGTATGTAACTCTTTGAATATATAAGTGTTTGTTCTGTGTATATTGAATATACCTTCTCTTCTCTGTTTCTTGGTTACAGAGTTTGAAATTAAACTAAAAATTCAAAATATTTTTTATCTGGTCACTGATAGACTTAGAGTGTCGAAGAAAATAAGTTATGTAATGATAATTCATGTATTAAGAACATGTTTAAGTATTTTTAGTTTGAAAATCTTTTGAAACTAAGTAAATACAGTAAGATTTTAAAGAAAATGTTAAAATCAAACATTTTATTTTGAAAATTCAAGCATGAAACTTGAATTTCCATGGGAAAACTAGATTTTTAAAACAAAAATCTTTAATTTTAGATGAGTATTTGGATTGCATTTCTGATATGATCAGACATGGAAGATGGGTTGATTTACGACGACTAGATGATCTATAGACCTCGGGATTTTTGTTGAGGATGTGCTGTCCTCTAGATTGTTGGGGAAAAATGGTGATGGTGGCGATCGTTCGCCGTGGCGTCGGCGATTGGCAATTTAGTTTTTAAACCCTAATTCGGCCTGATATTGAAGAATTGGTCATAGTGGGTTCTTCAATGCATCGGGCTTGGCCAGATTGGAGGAGATCGTGCCGGAGACGTGGATGTTGGTGTTGGCGAAAGCACGGCGATTTTGGTGGTCGGGTTTGCTATGGCGAGGCGATTTCTGATGAAGTCGTAAGTTCTAGTTTCGACTGGAAAACCCATTTCAGTTTTAGGCTTCGCGATGTTGATTCGAAGGCTGGGTTCGAACGTTTGGTCATTCACTGATGTGTGGAGCAAGTCGTCGGAGGTAGTGACGCCATCGATAGCATGTGCACGTGCACGGTGTCAGGGTTCGTGTTTAGGTTTTGTGATCGTGAAAAACTCGAAGTGATGATCGAGTGGGATAAAGATTTTCTCAGGGTGGAACCCAAGTTCGAGGGTTCTGTTGTTTCCAGTTTTGTTTAATTTTTAAACTAAACTAAAAAAAGAAGGGGAGATGAGGAAGAGAACTCGAGTCAGTACTCGAGTTAGAAGCGGGTCAAACCCGAAGCAAGGTTAGAATGTTTTAAAAGTTTTATGAAAGCTAATTTTAAAATTAAATTTAAATTGGTTTAAACTACTTTATGATAAATGTTTAAACTATTTGATTTAAAGAAGTTTTATACTTTGTTAACTAAAATTTGAGATGTTTATGTATTCTTTTAAATTTAATTTTTAAAAAGTAACTAAGTTTAAATAAAGTTGAAATGTTTTAAACAAGTATTAATTTTAAGTAATAAATGAAATTATTATTTTTTAAAGTTAGTTAAGTTTTTATGATTAAAGATTACTTTAATTAATAAGGTAATTAAAGTTAAATTAATTAATAATTTTTAATTAATTTATAAAGGTTTAATAATTAATTATGGATTAATTAATTGTTAATTAAGGATTAATTAATTAGTAATTAGAGATTAGTTAATCAATGATTATTAATTAATTAAGTGATTAGGGATTAATTAATTAATAATTAAGAATTAATCAATCAAGTAATTAGGTTTAATAACTAAGTAATTATGCATTAATTAATTTATAATTAATAATTAATTAATTTATAATTAAGAATTTATTAGCAAATGATTAAGGTTAATTAATTATAATTAATTAAGTAATTAAGAAAAATTAATTTATAATTTGAAGTTAATTAATTAAGTAATTAAAGATTTATTTAATTGATAATTAAGAATTAATTAATTATTAATTAAGGATTAATTAATTAATAATTAAGGAATGATTAATGTATAATCAAGTTTTATTAATTAATAATTAAGGTAATTAATTAATGGTTAAGGATAATTAATTAATTTATTAATTGATTATGAGGTTAATTAAGAAGTTATTAATTAATTAAATGATTGTAATTAATTAATTAAAGATTGGTTAATAAAGATTAAGTAATTAATTCTTAGGTGATTAATTTAATTTGAATTAATTAAATCAATTATAATATAGATCAAAGATGCTTGCTTATGGATGATTGTTTTGAGTCGAATGTCTGGATTTTATTGATATATATTGGATGATAATCTGTGATATTCTATGATGAGATGTTAAATATATCTATGATAGATATATGTAATTATCTGTGGATAATGATATGTGAATTCAATTGAATTGAATTGTTTAAATCTTAAACAACTTGACCTTTAAGACACATTTGGATTTCGATGAGACCAGGATCGAATATCAATTTTGATTATCCGAAAACCACATCGATCCAAGTTAAACGTTAGGTCATGACACCTCAAAGTGAAGATCGAAATGGAGTTTCAGAGTGCAAGGGTTATTGTCGTTAACTCTGAGGGTGATTCCAAAATGAGTGTAACGAAATAATGCCTATGGTTTCATTCGAACTCGGAACGAACTTGTTTGGATTGAATGCTTTCAGCACATCGTCAGGTGGAGGATGAGCATACTAAGATAGATGTGTTCTATAAAGGTAATCGTAGCCTCAAGCCTCATCAACGGGGAATGGCTAAAACAGGGGAGGTGCAGCAAGGTTAAGTGGGTAGCATCCAAGTAGGACGAGATTTACCCCTGTCTGGAGGTCCCTTTTATTTCGGCAGTGTGGGCAGTTGTTGGCCATAACTGCGGGGTTGTCTTGTTCGGGACTGTCCAGTAAGGGATGGTTCCGGCCTTGTGTTGCTGGGGATTAGGAGTGATCCTCGGTACGGTGATCTAGGCCCCGTACTGTGACGGGCAGTATCCCAGTAGCCATGCCATTGATGGTAACCCATTCTTCCTACGTGCCTTTATGGTTTTGATTGTATAACCCACTTTGTGGCTAGTATGCTGGAATTTAATCATGTAACAATTTCAGCTATTTCTTATTTACTTGAAAAACCTAGACCCTATTATAATATAACTGGATTTCCTATCAAATGATTTGGTTAGCGTAAGGTAAAAACTTACCCGTGTTCATGTGTGGGAAGTCTTACCTGATACCCTTTTGTTTTCAAATGATTTTAAAGTTAAACAACTTTAACCTGTTTACTCACACCAGACCCATGTCTGAACCGGAGATTATTTCATTTTTCTTAAACTCTTGGGTACTCAAATTTTTATGAGTAGCCAAGTGATCAGGTTAGGATTGTCAAATGTTTTGGAAGCTGGAGCTGGAGTCCAGACGTATCGATCTATCTATCTATCTGTCCACTGTGTTGTGACTTTTTGATGTTGTATTTTGGATGTAATGATTAGGCAGACTCTTATATCTGTCTAATGTAATGAAGTCGTATTATTTTATGTACTCTGATATGTAAAACAATGTAACGGATAAGTGTAATATTATATTTTATTCTGTTTCCGCTGTGAGATTCTGATGTTCTTTCTTTCTATCTTTTCTCTTTCTATCTCTTTCTTCTCTTATTGATGATACGTCTTTCTATGGAATGAAAGACGGATCGCTACAGACATCACCGAATCTTTATGTGTGAAAAATCATATACAACAGTTATATCTAATTTAGAGATATACCGGTACTAAGACTCTTAAGTGTATCTAGTCTATAAATATACTTTGTCCTGCTATGAAGGGATATTCCACCTATGTCATGATTGAACTATGCGCGCTCGCACACATACATATACATATATACATATATAACACTTGCTCGTGCACGTGCACATACACATACACATGTGTATATATCTATATATATATATATATATATATATATATATATATATATATATTGAGTTCTATTACGTGAGCTATACTGCAATATATATGGGAATGTAACAGTTTTATCATATATATATATATATATATATATATATATATATTGCAAAATGTAAATTGCTTTAGGTGATCTTTATTTACATAATGTTAAACGGTTTGATAATTGGAGGGGAAGAACCATTTTTTACTTTAGCGGTACGGTCATACAATGTAATGTTAAATGTATAGGAATATTACTTAAGTTTTCTTTCATCAGACTTATGTTTGACTCGAGGTTTGTCATTTCCCTTAAATCTTGGGTATTGATTTGAGTAGGTTTAAAGCACAGGACTATGCTTGATGTTCTCGAGCTGATCAGTGATGAGTAGAAGGCTTTGGATGTATTACTTATTATTCTTCTTCATTAGTAGATGTATGTGTATCGATATTGTGAGGATGGATTGTTATAACTATCCATAGCTGAGGGTAGTACCTATGCAGATGATGTTGCCACTCTAAAGGTTCTATTTTAGGAGCGGCCACATGTTTTAATTTTTGACCATGTAATATCGATACGATGTGAGCATAGCATTGTTGTTCCAGTTGGAAATGGGATAACCCATAATGCAAGAAATGGGTTAAATTTTTTTAAACCATTTTGAATCTTGATTGAGCCTATGCAGTCTAAATCCATTTAGAACATGTCTAATTTTATTTTAAATAAATTCAATATTTTATTTAAATCTATAAACGATGTTTTATTATACATATAATCGTATTATATTATATATATGTGTGTATTATATACATATATATGCATATGTGTATGTACAATAGAATATTGTGTACATGATTTAACATGCATATGTATAGATGTCGGGATTTACATCGTAACCGACATGTTACGCCCATTGTATATAAATCTGTTGTCCAAATATGTATGTGTGCGCGTGTGCGCGCATCATATTATTCTATAAATAAATATATATGTGTAATGTCTAATTAGTAAATAATTATATAATACTAGTTGTAAATTAAAAGCATTTATGAAATATCCATACATACATATACATATATTCATATATATAATTAAATTGCAAAAATTATTTCTAATATTAATTAAAAACAATTTATAGTTTTATCATGTATTATGAAATACAAATTTTTATTAATTAACTTAAACATATACATAAATATATATAATATATATACACATTATTAATTTCTTATGTATACAAACACACATTACCGGTTTTAAATTAGTTATATATATATGTGTGTGTGTGTGTGTGTGTATCTCTGTGTGTGTGTGTGTTTCTTATACGTAGAAGCTGTTGCTACTCTCTGCCAAGTCAGCGAATTTTTTTGGATAAATTTATTTTAAACAATAACATTATTAAAAAAATTTAAATCTGCATTAATTGGATTAAAAATTATTAAATAATCATTTTCAAAATCACAGTATTTATATTTTATATTCTATATAAATTTTTGGAATTTTTTATAATTTAAAATATATAAATGCATTTTATCTAATTAACTAATTTTAAATAATATAATAATTGATATACATATACATATACATATATATAATATTTTTATTTTATAACCAAATGCTTTTCATGCATGAATGAAATTTTCAAAATATTTTTAGCATATATATTAGGATTTGTTATTTTATACCTAGATTTGAGCAATAAAATAATTAAATAATATTATCTTAATCAAATTTTTATTTATTTAAGATCAGATCATGAGAAAAATATTATGTATTGGGCAATGTTAAAAAATTATTGTGGCAACAAAATTAAATACAAATATCAACAATTATCTAACAAAAAATATGATACAATAATTGATTATAATATCATATGGATTTTTAGATGCGATTAATACTTTCCATAAGGGCCTAATGATTATACGTTAAAACATTGGTAAGAACTCCTTAGATCCTATCATAATCCAAAAGATGCTGGCTCCGAATTGGTGTCCACTAGCTATCGAATATAAGTTCTTTGATATGTTTTTTACTTTGATTTTTAGAGATGGAGAGAAGGTGATCTCTAGCCAAAGATTGTTGGAAAAGGCTAAAAAAATTCAAGTGAGGGTATGTTGCATTAGATAAAGGCAAAAAGATGGATTGAAATGTGGGTCGCGTCCTTGTATTTCTCTTTACCACTTCTTCCTTTTTACCTAATCAATAGACTGCCCCTCAACCCAACAATTAGCTAGCCTCATCATGCTTCCTCTAGTCGAAATTTTCATGCCCCATATGGGCCTCAAACCCAATCCAAGCCCCAACAAAAATGCTGCACTTAAATCCAATTTATGCGCATATCGATATCATATATCGATGGTATATTTGTAGCTATTACAAATCATTATTTAAAATTATCAACATATCGAATAAAATTTTATAATTAATATTTCATAAATATTTATTAATTTAATTTCTAACACTTATAAGCTAATTAAAATTGGTTGTTAAGTGAGTATTCAATGTTTCGGCTGTGTGACTCTTAGGTATGAATTCGGTCAGTGATTGATATCGAACAATTCAAATAATAACGTTCACACATCACTTAGCAGGTGATGTGACATTATAGCCAAATTTATTCTTTGCATGGTTTGGTAAAATCCAATTTTACTTTGCTAAGAGTTACCAAGTAGTGGCAATTATTTACATCAAAACCCTTCATCGAAATAATATCACTTTGGACTTATGGAATTTTACAATGGTCAAAATTACAATATCTTGTATATTTGACTTTGTAATCCAAATATAAAGTCCTTGGGTCAACAATAATAATTATTAACCCTAATGCTCTGGCCAGAGATTTTGACTTTGAGTTGACTTCAATTGATCGTGATACTATAATGACCCGTATTTTTGATAATCAAAATATTCAATTTAATAAGATTTTGGAATTTAATATTATGAGAAATTAAAATTTATGATTTGTAAATGGAATTTTTTTTATTAGAATATAATTTAATGATATTGATTGAATGTAATTGACAACTGTTTAACATAATTTCAGTTAATGGTAGTAATGAGGGTTAAAAATAAATAAAATAAATGTTGTATAAAAAAGGGAAATCAGTATTATTTAATTGGAATTGGTTTTAATATTTATAAGTAAATATATAATTTTTGTTGGAAATAATAAATGTATTAATGTGTTCAAATTATTTAAATGTAACAACTGTTCATTTCTCATCTTATTATTAAATCCGTTTTGGAGTTAATTTAGGAATCAATGAAATTAAATGCAATTAAATATTGCAGTTAATATAAAAAAATATATTAACTGTGGAGTTTGAGTGAAATAGAATGAAAACTTATGTTTAATTAACACACAAGGTATTTGTTGATTTAATGATAAAAATGTAAATCAAAATAAAAGAATTTGTTTTGAAATTTAAAATATTGTGAACGGGCTTTATTACAGTTGTAATTAAATGTTAAAGTTAATTGAATATTTAAATCTTGGAATTAACATGGAAAATTTAATTTTAAAAGATTATTAATTCTGTTTAATCAAGAATTGATGATAGAAAACTTTTAATTTAGGATTTGAAGTAATTAAATCGGTTTAATAATAATTTGCTTTAGTTGACGTGTAAAATATAAATATAATTAGATTTCGAAATTAACTTCTTTATACAATAGAATTAGGTTCCAAAACTTATTCCATTGAGTTTGAAGTTATTGAAAACCTATATTTTGATATATAGGATGACCTATTTTCATTTCGGGTCAAAAGCGGGCTTCCAAGCCTTGGTTATCGCTCTGGCCCATCAGATATTCGTTGTTGCCAACATATATATATATATTTATAAACCCTAGTACTAGCCTCGACTTTATTTTCTCATCCCTAATCCCGAAATCAACCCTATTTGCAGTCTAATGACAATTAGAAAATCAAATAAAGTGGATAAAATTCAAACTCTTCAAATCTTATAATATAATATACCGTTTCGAAGCACTCGACGAATGGATTGAGGGTGTGATGTTCGTTTTTTGATATAGTGCTTGTATCAACTGGAAATCGTGGTCAATGGTGATGGCGACGAAGTCAAAGGGGGACAATTTAAGGATTTTGATCGAAGCATCAGCCGGCGAAATCGACTTCTGGGTATTGTAGAGCTCGATGAGTAGATTCTAGATCTAGTTTTGATTTTAAGAAAGAAAGAATGGTTTGGTCAGGTTTAACTTGGAAGTTGATCATTTCTATAACTTTGACCGTCGATTGGGGGTGATTGGAGCGTCTATATAAGATGTCGGTAGTACAGTTGCATAGAGGAGGTCGATAGCATTCAGATACAAGTAGTCTAGTGGAAAATAGAGCTCTGAGATGACGAGAAAGAGCGATCAAAATTGACCAGGTAGAGGTGGTCTCGGCGTTGACCAGATTTAGCCGGAGGGTAATTTTGCAAAAAGTTACCTGTAATTTTTTATATTTGCAAATTTGACCTTGAAACTACTTATTTTAATAAGTTTTGCATACGAACTCTAATTGATGCGTGGGTTCTTCTGTTGGACTTGTATTGAAATTTCGGACAACATGAAACTGATTTGGCAGCATTTGGAGACCGTTGAAATTTAGGCCTTCGTTTGGAATTTAAATAGGCTAAAAATCAAGGGTGGGTGATTTAACCCAGTCATGCAACACTAAATTATTTTGATGTTGATTAATTTGAAATCGTGCAGTGTTTAATTTAATTTATTGTTGTTTGGTGATTTATAATTTGACATTTGATTTGAATTGATAGTTAAATTGAAATTGAAATTCAATTGATAGTTAAATCAAAATCGAAATTGAATAGTTAGTTAAATACTCGATATTTGATAACTAGTTAATTATTGTGATATATTTACCGCTTTAGATGTTTATTGCTAGATGTTATTGATTGATATGTTAGATGTATGGTTGTTTATTTATTTTGATATATCCCTATTATCACTCTATATATTACTGACATCACAGAACATAACGTTTGAATCGTTTCGAAATAAATTAAGAAATATGTTGAAATGATATATACCTATGACATTTAATTTTAGATTGAAATGATATATATCCATCCACGCAATTAAATTTGGAAATAATCGATCACTTGGCCATAGGGTAGAAAATTATATACGGACGACAGACTCGTCAAATTAAATGGTTTTGAAATCTTGGCTTTGGATTTTGGTAAATGATATCGTTTTAAAGGAAATAAATTGTGGATTTATATGAATTAAATTATTTTCAAACTCAAACTTTGGAATGTGAAATTAAAGTTGGTTAAAAAAAACTATTTCAAAGAATTGAATTGGAAATGTAAAGTTATAATCAACATATGACTTTAATTTGGAAAATTGAATTATTTTAAAGATTTGGTCTTTTAAATTGAAATGGGAGTTTAATTCAATTTAAATGTTTTAAATCGTTAAAATAAAATTGGACTTGAAATTATATTAATTGAAATGATTTAAAATAAGAATTGAAGTGAAATTTTAAATCATTGAATTCGAAATTGAAGTTAAAAATGAACATTTCGAAAAATGAAGTTAATTTGAATCGAAATTTGAAGTCAAATTGCCTTGAAACTAAATAGAAATTTTGTTAATTAAATTGAAAGATTGTAAATTATATTTTGTTGATTGAAATTTGGACAAGGGTCCAAATTTGTTGAAATGGAAGGAAACAATTTGATTTAATTTTATTATCAAAATAAACTATTTTAATATAAACTGTTTAAAACCTATTTTGTTTATACTCAATTTATTTTGGTTTTCCAAACTATTTACTTTATAAACCAATTTCAATACTCAAACCATTTTATATTTACTATTTTAAATCTCTAATCTATTTTAAACTATTTCAAATTATTTATAACTATTTAAACTATTTTCTTAAATTTCAAACTATGCAAGTTTTGATGTTTTATTTAAATCTTTGATTTAAATGCGAATGTGGTTAAATGTAGTTATAACCTAAGTTGAAACGTGAAATGATATTTTCAAGTGAAAATGACATATTTGAGTAAATATGGTATTTTGAAATAAAGTGATATTTTGAAATGAAAAAGTTATTTTGATATCAAATATGAATTGTTTTCGAAATGTAAAAGAATCAACCGGTGTGTAAAATGGCGTTTGGTTGTTAAAGATACCGGAGCCTCCTATTGGCATACTCTTTATCAATATTGGAACCACTTTGGCAGTAGTGTACATGGTGGATGATATCTAGAATGTAGTGGTTGAATTGGAAAACGTTTACTAGAATGAAGTAAGAGAACGGTGATAGATAGCTTTGAAATTTGTGTCACAATTAAAATGACTAAAATAGGTGCCTATGTCTGGCCAATAAGGTTAGCTGCCTCTAGCAACGTTGATACCTCATATTACTATAATGATTTTGTACTCGATGGGTGCACCCTTTTGTTTGGATTGATTGTTGCGGTTGGCCACGTATGGATTACGACCAGCCAGAAAGGGTAAACTGGTAGAATCCTACCATGGGCTTTGCCTCATGTGCCTTGTCATATTTATCCTGATGCCAGCCCATTATGATTTTTGTTTAGTACTGTACCTATAGGGGACTTACTGGCTAGCGACATTACAGGTTGTGTTACAGGACCTGCATAGACTACATGCTAAAAAAATGTGTTAAGGTGGATCAATGTAATGCCTTAACGCTATTTTTATATTTATTTTATTGATAGACATTACCTATTATAGCGTATACTATTATATATAAATAGTTAATGGATCCTTAGAAGATGGAAAATCTCATAACATCTCTTAAGTTATTGCACGCACGTTATACACTGGATGGGAGTTGTAAAATCCTGTAAACATCTCTGATGCTGTTACACTCATATTTCGTGATATTGATTTGACTTACATAAGAGTATTTTAGTTCTAACTCAAATGTTTTGTCTTATCATTACACTCCGGTCAGCCTGAGTATTTTAGTATATTGAAGATTATTATTCTGGAGGACAAAGGCGAAGATCCGGTACACTATATTACTAGTATTATTTCACTACATCATTTGTTCTGCTGCATTATTCTATTATATCGACTGTATGTGTAACTCTGGTTTATGTTATAAAGTGTAATCAAATGTATATCATTAAACAGCTTCATGAACTGTAATTTTGTTATTATATTTTTTTATTCCTCTGTGAGATTCTGTGTTTTATGTTCTTCCTCCCTTATTTTTCTTAAATAAACCCCATTGATAATTCATCTTTTTGAACGGTTTGGGTTGTACATGAGTGGTTTATTATTGACTTGAACCGTCCAAAAAGGTGGGTCGTCACAGGTTATATCGGAACCAGGTTTAATGATTATTTAGCCTGTTGGGGGATAAACTCATTAGAGATAGGTTATTAATACCTTAGAATTAGTCCAAGTGTATACATACGAGAGAGCATGTTTGCTAGTGTTATAAAATGTTTTGTATTGTATTAATTTATTCTATTAAGTATTTATGAATTTTAGTCGGTACATAGGACGCTATGACATCGATAGGGATTTCTAAACACTTGAATAGGGTAGACCGACATACTTTTTTTTTTGAAATAGGTAAATGAAATAATTTTGCCTAGTATCATATTATGTATTTAAAAGAATATTTTTTCATAAATTGATTTTTGTTAGTTGATTGTGTTGTTTGTTAGGAAATGATAATATTTGATTGTCATCATTTGTTATTGGCTAGTCACGGTTCTTAAAACTAATGACTATTGTATGTTATAAGAAAATGTAATTTTATAAATATGGTTATAAATCTTGATTTATAAATAAAATGAATATAAAATTGGAAATTTGAGAACTTAAATTTTGGTGCTTTGAAAATGGTTTTCAAAGTTTTGAAAATAAAATATCAATAGTATTTGGAAGTATTTTACAAATAGAAACGTTTCAAAAGAGATTTGGAAAATGTTTTCAAAAGTGTTTTTAAAGAAGTGGATTCGGTACTCCTAACTTTTGTCGCTGGAAAATAATTTCGGTGATGACTGCAGCATCATTGAAGTCCATTTCCGAGTCCCAAAGTGGGGGAGACCACTTAGTAGCTTTGCTACAAATTTAGGTTGAAAACGAATATTTATTTAAATTTTCTTAAGTAGGATTTGATATATAATATATATATATATATATATATATGTATGTATGTATATATTGTTTAAAAAAAATTAAAATTAAACCGGTGTTTAATTCTTAAGTTTTCTTTTAATGAATGATTCTCTACAATTGAAATTAAGTGAATTTTGAATAATTAGAGAACTTCTAAATTTTGGAATAGAGAAATCTTAATGTTAAGATAAAATATAAAAAGAATCAAAGTTATAACTCTTAAATCGAATGATGATAGAATTTAAAGCAAATTTAAGCTATTGAACATTCTAATTAATTGAAATGAATAAGATTAATTTGTATAGTACGCAATTGCATTCTAAAAACATATATAAGGCTTACCAAATGTTTATAAAGCTAAAATGTTAATATGAATGTGTAATTGAATGATATAAAAGAGAAAAAGAAACTGAAGTAATAAAATTGTTCCAAAATGAAATTGTGTTTAAATGAATGTTTATAAATGAAATTAATTGTTGTAATAAGTGTTATACTCTTAGTTAATGTTTATGAATTGATTGATAAACAAATTGAACAATAAAAGAAAGTGTTCTTTAAGTAAATGAATGTGGACTTAAGAAGGCAAGTAAATAAATTAATCATAACTTTGTAAATGGTGTAAAATAAAAAGGGAAATTTGCACATGATGTTTTAATTTTAAATTGTAACTTTTTGAGATAATTATAACTCGAATAAAGTAATATGAAGGAGATAAGATTTTAATAAAATGTTATGAACTTGATAAAAGGATTAGTGAATTTTGTATTAAATGGAAAAATGCGAAATCTGAAAACTAAGTATAAATGAAACTTAAGTAGCGGCTTAAGAGAGATTCATTAATAATATAAATGGTAAATGAAAAATAAATATTATAATTTAAGTGTTGTATAAATGTAAAAGTTAAAGTTTTATAACTTGATAAGTTAGAACAAAATTTTAAATTGATTGAATATTTATGATAAGGAAAGAAAGTTAATATTGAATTATGGGATGAAATTTAACTTAAGTAAAAAAAAATAAATGAAATTGATCATTGAAATGAGTTACATAAAATAGAGTTTGGTTTTAAAAAATGAATCTAAGTGAATAATAAATAAAAAAATAAAAAAAGGAAATATGAATAAGTGAATGTTAACATAATGAATTTAAAATGAATGGAAATCAATTTAATGATTTATGAATGAATGTAGATATGAAAATGTAATTATAACGACCCAGAATTTCTATCATTGGAAATTCAGATATTTAATTGATTTTAAATATCAACAAGTAAAATTTATAAGTCGAATAAATTATATTTCGAATATTTAGATTTAATTGGATAATTAAATCAATAATTTAATATTTGAAATTGCGTAAATAATTGGAAATTGGGTGTAATGTGATAAAAAATGATTTATAAAATTATATTAAATCATATTAGAGTTAGAACAATGTTTGTGAACTTTTAAAATTGAATTAAAAGTTAATTTGTGAAAATTGAATATTTTAATATTTAATCGACTAGTGAAAATAGTCATTTTTCAAACAGTCTCGGATTCGGATCCGTAATGTCAAATTATTGTAAGGTTTCAAATTTCGTGTCAATCGGATTTACCGTTTGTCCGGGGCAAGCCAAAACGCATAGAAATTAGTTTAAATCGATTTAATTTAAATTTGATCGTTTATTGTCGTAACTTGCACAGGTGATCGTATTAGCCTCCAAAACATATTGCATTGTGTCTGGAACGTGGGGTAAACCCTAGAAACGCCAGTCACCGCGCGAGATTTGGAGTTCGGAAAATTTGGGATGAATAGTGTTTTTGAGAATTTTCTATAAAAGGACTTGCTATCTTCACATTTGCAAACAAAAGAAATAAACTAGGGTTTTGTGAGCTGGCCGCTGTTATCCCGCTTTTTGGCAAAGCCGTGATACCAGAAGATCGATCGAAAACAAAGGACAGTTCGTCTCAGAGATTGGTCATGCTTCGTTTCGCTATGGATATCGCTGAATTTTGTCCGAGTCTAGATTGAGCTACAATTGATAGGACATGACAAGAAAGATCATAGAAGTCCGCATCTCAAATTTTAAGTCAATCCGAGTTCATACGCTCGAGTTATGATCGATTCAATTTGAAGGGAAAAAACCTAGATTTCGAATCCATCACCGAACACTGGTTCGAACCGATCACCTTCGTATCGATCAACTTCGAATCCATCAAAGTATCCCGGTTCATATCGATCATAAGCGGCCATGTTCGAATCCATCGAGTTCGATCGATGGACTTCGTACCCATCAGCCGGTGAAGCATTTCGTATCCATCAGCCAGTGCCTGCTTCGCATCCATCAGATCGGTATCCATCAAAGGGTTCAAGTTCGCATCCATTGACTTCATATCCATGGAGTAGTTACAAAGCTCGTACCCATCAGAGAAAGGCTAGTTCGAATCCATCAAGCATTGGTTGTTCGAACCCATCACTGAAGCTTCGTTCGAATCCACCGAGTCAACTAGCCATAGTGATGTGTCATTCATCGATGCGAACGTGCCGAGATATATGGAATCGAAGCGGTCAACTCGGAGCCAAATCCAGATCGAGGCGAAGTGTGCGCTCCACGTCAACACAAAGGCACGTGCCATCCTCGGTTCGAAGCAATCGGTTCGAACGCATCGATTCGAACCAAACAGCCACTCGAAGAATCCCATTTCGTATCCATGATAACTCGAGATCCACAAGTCCAAATGCCACGAAATTTTCACAAAAGCTTGCTTACATGTTGAAGAATGTCCACACCAAATTTCACCTCGATTGGATGATTTTATGATCGATTCGAATGGAGTTCGAATAGATGCCAAAGTGGGCCCAAATTTCCTAAGGCCGGGCGCGTGGGCCCCTTCACGTGCCAGAAGTGATCTCCCGAATTTTCAGCGAAATATCAGTGTCCTACGCCTATAAATAGAGCCACAGAGCCAACAGAAAAAGGATCTTTGGATTCTCAAGCGCCTCGACCCTGCCGGATCGACACCTCCATCATCCTACAGCATAATTTTGCTGTTGATTTCGAATTTCCAGTTGTAACTCGCTGTTGATCGCTGTAACAACTTGTAATCATTGAAAGAGAATCAATAAAACTGCAAAAACTTCACAGTGGACGTAGGCTACACGCCGAACCATAATAAATCGCTTGTCTACGCATTTACTTTACTGTTGATTGGAGTTTTTGTTAGATAATATTCGTTTTGAATTTACATTCTTCATTATTATCTCTTCAACGACTCCCGAAGAGTGTTGTGACCAATTTCGGTGCAAACACTTTGGTTCTTTCATTGAGAGAACCCAGATTTTCTCCTGCTCTTTGGATCTGTCATCGATACCGAATTGAATAAATCTAAGAGAGAGATCCAGATTCTGACTTCAAATTACATTCATTCTATTCAGATTTGCAAAAGTCTAAGGAAAGGAATTCAACTTTCAAGATGGTTAGCACAAGAACCACCTCAAACGCTATCAATCAAGAGGAACAGGATAGACAGAATCCTGCGCCACTACCTCCATCTAATCAAGATACTACTGGACATTCAGAACCATCAGGTCCAGTTACCCAACAGGAGTTGCAGTTGCTGCTCCAAGAGCTGACCCAGAGTCGGCAACAACTAGCAGAACAACTACGCGCTAACGCTGTTCTAATCAACAAGCTGGATCGCTAGGAGCGAAAGAGATCCGAGAGAGACCATGCTTCTCGCTCCTCCAACGAAAGTTCTTCATCTTCTGATTATCACAATCGATCACCACGGCCCCGACTAGATGGGAGCCGCATGCCAGTCACTGGAGATCAACCGCCAATGATTGTTGGACAACTGAGAGTTGGTCCATCAGCCAGTTTCCAAACTGGACCCTCCTCCCAAGGAGGTGTCGTTCCTCACCACACCGTAGAATACCACACCACTAACGTTGCGGCTGAACCAGGAGTTGACGCCCAAGATCAGTCGGACCTGGACCGTCGTCATAGCGGACGTACTCCTGAACCGTAAGTCCCAGAGGACTATGAGCCAAGAAGGCAAGACTTGGACCGTCGACGACATTCGGTTCAACCCCAAAGTATGGAACGTAATCATACTCCGATGCAAGCCGCACAGAACGCGCAAATGCCGAATCTTTCAACTATGATACGTCAGATGATCCGTGAGAGCTAGGGATTCACAAATGACGATTGGGGAGTTTCTCGAAGTCACACTCTTTTACAGACGATATCCTTACTGCTGAACCCCCATGGAGATTCAGAATTCCAACTCTACCCATGTACGAAGGAAACTCCGACCCCAACCAACATATTCTGAAATATGAATGGTCAATGACCGCTGCCAGAGCCGACGATGCAGTGAAGTGTCATAGTTTTCCTATATCCTTGGGAGGCATCGCTACCATGTGGTTCACTCGACTGTCACCTCGATCCATCTCTTCATTCGACCAGTTGGCCACGAAATTTGTTGAACAATTCCGCATGCACGTTGCAAGGCCCAAAGATGTCAACACTATGTCTAGTGTCACTCAAGCTCCTGGAGAGACGCTCAGACATTATTTAGAGAGATTCCATACTGCATGTGTGGAGATCAGCAATCCAAACGATAACTCCATCCTTATGGCGTTGACTAAGGGGATCGACCCTGAATCTGAGTTTGGCAACTGGTTAGCTGAGAAACCACCTGCATCATTGGACCGTTTCCACGCCAAGGCGGCTCAATTCCTGAGAAGAGAAGACGCGAGACAGTCTAGGAAGCAAACCGATGCAGGACAAAGTACGGAAGGGATCCAAAGCAATGTTGCAATTAAACAGTCCGGTGAGAGCTCCGCAAAAGTTCAGTTGAACGTTAAAAACAAACAAGCTCGGCGAAGAGAGAGCGTGAATCAAACTAAAAAACAAGATCAAAATCGTGGCCCGCAGCGCAAGAATCCAATGTTTGACAGTTACACTCCTCTGAATACATCATTAGAGGACTTGTACTTACAAACCTGTAATACAATCCAGTACCAAAAACCTGCACCAAAACCGTCGTCAGAGAGACAAATACAGACGGGAAAGTTTTGCAGGTTCCATGAAAGTTACGGGCATAACACGAACGAGTGTCGTCACTTACAAGATCTCGTTGAAAAACTGATCGGAGAAAGGAAGCTGGAACAATTTGTGCGGACACCGCAGCCCAAAGAAGCGGGCCCATCAAATCAAAACAATGGCCCCGATCGACCGAGACAAGAGGACTCCACTTATCCCCGCGGAAGATTGGTGATAAACGTCATCAGTGGCGGACCAACTTTCTCAGAAGCCTGGAACGACGAAGATCTTCGTCACTGTTGCACATGACAGGCTCATTCAATCTATGAACGCTTTGCAATTTCCTTTATATTATGAAATTTGAATTTGTAATAAGGCACTGACTTTGCCATATTTTCTTATTTCAGCAATAAATTACTATCTCTTCAAGCTAGAGCTGTGATTCACCGAATGCAACATTCAACAATCACGCCACACGAAGAGCTAAGTTCCATCAAACAATGGAATTTATTCAAATAGCGAGTGACTGCGATACGACCGACCACTCACTAAGTGAAACTCAGCTCGGGGGCAAGCCATCACATTAAAGGATGAACTGGACCAACACACGACAGTCCTACAACTAACTCCAACTTCCCAGAGTGTGAATTGGAGTATAAACAACAAATAACTCGTTCCCAGAGCGCGAACGGACTTCAACTTCCCAGAGTGCGAATTGGAGTATAAACATTCCATAACTCGTTCCCAAAGCGCGAACGGACTCCAATTTCCCAGAGTGTGAATTGGAGTATAAACATCCAATAACTCGTTCCCAGAGCGCGAAGGGACTCCAACTTCCCAGAGTGCGAATTGGAGTATAAACATCCAATAACTCGTTCCCAGAGTGCGAACGGACTCCAACTTCCCAGAGTGTGAATTGGGGTATAAACATCCAATAACTCGTTCCCAGAGTGCGGACGGACTCCAAAATGCCAAAGTGCGAATTGGAGTATAAACATTCAATAACTCGTTCCCAGAGTGCGAACGGACTCCAAATTCCCAGAGTGCGAATTGGAGTATAAACATCAAATCCATCGTTCCCAGAGTGTGAACGAATTCCTAAAAAGCCCAAACAGGTGTGACTGACCATCTATCGGCCAACTCCAACTTCCCAGAGCGTGAATTGGAGTATAAATATGGATTACAGGTTCCCGGAGTGCGAACCGAAGCATCCGTGCTAACTCCAACTTCTCAGAGCGTGAATGGAGTATAAACATAAATTACAGGTTCCCGAAGCGCGAACCCAAACATACATGCTATCTCCAAGTTCCCAGAGTGTGAATTGGAGCACCAATACCAAGTCAAAGTTCCTTTAGTGCGAACCGAAATATCAATGTTGACTCCAAGTTCCCAGAGCGTGAAGTAGAGTATAAACATCAATTCCAGGTTCCCGGAGCGTGAACCATGTTACAAACATCGATAACTCTTATATTCCTGGAGTGCGAACCAGATTATCGATCTCAAACTACCCTAAGTCCCCAGAATGTGGACATGTGCTTAAGATTTGCAATAAGTGCGATCAACCACCAAAATACAAATGTTGTTCCCCGAAACTGGGGGGCAAAAAAGCTAAGTGTTAATCACTAACCAAAGTGATACAATGTCCGAAGTTCAACTTATTCATTGATCACAACTTGTGACCAAGATTTTCAGACTTGGCAGATAAAACAAACTCTACTTGACGGTAAAAACACCACAAGTACACCGGACTGAAAACCAAACACTACAAACACTTAAGCACAAAAGAAATGAGAATTGAAACAAAGAAATTGAATTTTATTTCAACTAACTAGAGACAAGGACTTACATGCAAATAAGTTCTTCCAAAAAAAAAGAATTCCTACTTGCAGGGGCCGAACCTGCGTCTATACACGGCCTACTAGCGGAAAACAAACACAAGTTCCTATCTATCAAAAAATCCGCTTAAACGGCCCATCTATTTCTTCTTTTTAAATCTCCTTATCAGCGGTTCGTCCTCGAACTCGCTAGAAACAGAGATCCTTCGTTTGGAGTGCTTCCTCTCCGGTGGCTGCTCTTCGGCTAGGGGCATAATGTCAACATCCTCCTCAAAGCTTGAATCTACATGAAGGCTTCCCACCGGAGGAGTAGAGGGACTGGATCTGCGATAGAAAACGGGGTGGACACCCGGGTATCAACCACAGTGCCACTCGGCGATATTACATTTAAAGGTGCTGGACCGTGCATCGTAGTCCTAATTCCAGCGCTGCCACCTTGCCCCGCAGCCTCTAACTCTGCATTAATTTCGGCCAGAATTTCTTCATTTCGAATCGCTTGGGCCTGGCTGGGGGCATCTGCAGTCTTTATTGAAGAGCTAGTGGTTGGCGGGAGGTCACTAACGATGAATGGCAAGTCTGTGGAGAAGCCACCATGCTGGCCGAGCATCTCGCTCACCATTTGCTCGTCAAGAGATAGTGCGCTCCCCTGCGTTGCCTCAGTTGACACTGCTGTCACGACGGTCGTCTCGGTGGTGATGGCCTTCTCCCCTTTACTCGACTCTTGAGTCGCAGCAATCGGCGCAACTCCAGTCACTAAGCAAAGATAAGAAGAAGTTATTAGTAACTACTTCAAAAAAAACTCCCTATTTGAAATACACTTGAGATAAGCTCGGAATACCTTCCTTAACGTGGCCTGCTGACGACCGAGCAGCTTCAGAAACGTGCTCCCGGATAGGAGATAGCTGCGGTTGCTCTAGATTATAGGCAGGGACTGACTGTGAATCGACCACGGATACAGGCTCTAACGAAGGTGGAGCAGTGATTTCAAGAATAGCAGCGTGATGCTCAACACCCGATCCTTCCCCAATTTCCCAGTGCTGGCCATCAATCATCTCCTTCTCATGAGAAATTATGGTATCATGAAGGATCTTCTTTTCGTCTTCGGTCAGCAACCGTTTCTCAAGCTCGAACTGGTCGATTGATGCATCCGGGTGCGCTTCTCCTTCCTCCTCAACCAATCGGACCCAAGCATTACGAAGATGTACCGGACAATCCTGAAGCCAGGCCAAATTTCTGTGCCTCAGCACATTGGCATTGTAAGTAATGAGGAGATCTTCGATATCGGCCTCCAGTCTGGCTTCTGCCCTCTGAACTTTGTCCTCAACCTCAGCCTCAATAGCCTGAACTTTAACCACTGCCGCATCTCTTTCGGTCCGAAGCACTACGGCTTGTTCGCATGCTTCATGAGCCGCGTTGTGCGCGTCATATCTGTCTTTAGTGATTTCAGAAACTTTAGCCTTAAGCTCATTAAGCTCTTTCAAAGCCGCATCTCGCTCAGCAGTGACGATGGTGTTCCGGTGGCCCATGTCTTCCACCGTGACGTAGTGCTCTTTTTTCATCCTATCCATAGCCGCTTGAGCTTCATCGGCCTTTGTAAGAGCCTCCATCTTTGATTTTCGAGATGATTCAGCTTCTGTGTTCAGCACTTGTATGATGCGATCTTTTTGAGCCAGCTTGGCTTGAAGCTTTTCGATGGTAGCCGCTCGTTCGAAGGCTAATGACGACGCTTTCTCGGCTGCCTTATACCACGCCTTGTATTAGGCATAAAAATCGTGCACATAATCGTGCGCCACCTTCTCGGCCTTCGGCGGGATTCTTTTCAGGTGAAGAGGAAAGATGTAGTTATCAAAGTAAATATTCGGGAAGTCCTTCTTTAATTGCGCAAGCCTGATTGCTCCTTCACCCGAAGTTTCAGTAGGAGGCTGTTCCGCAACTATCGGGGACATTGCCTCAGACCTGGGATGGTGGGTCTCAGATCTAGAAGATTGAGAAGCTAACTTGTATTGAGAAGGTTCGGAAGGACGAGACACATAGGCAGGAGGTTGTATAGGAGCTCTGGGAGAAGGATTACGAGATCGAGACCGGCGTCTGTAGTCCCTATCTCTATCATACCGATCTTGGCTAGAATACCCGGGGTACCTACGATCGTAATCCCTTTCTCCTTCTCTTCGCTGTGACTCGTAATATGAGGAAGATTTGCGAGTGTGTCGCAGACTTCCTAACATCGAACCCGTCCAGTCATAATATCTGCAAAGCGAAATGAGAGTAAAGTTAGTGGTTTTTCGAAACCGATGATCTACGACTAGGGGCTGTGTAGCGTCATGAAACGTGTATGAATATGCATTCCCCCTACCAACCAGGAGTGTCGATCACGCTAGTAATAAAAGGCTCACTTAATTCTAGGGTGCGATGGAATTCCTCCAACCCGGCATCATGTTGAAAAGACACATCATCCAGAATTGGAAGATCGACAAGCCCTTCAAAGAGACTTTCCGTTCTTGGGGGAGACCTCTCCAAAATTCTATTCCCGGGGGTGAGCCTGGACATGACGACCGACTTCCGTCTTCCCTTTCCAGGCGACTTAAAAACAGCCGCCTTGCCTTTTCTCTGCTCTGCGACATCCTGAACTACATCTGTTGGCCCGGCCAATGGCTCATCATTGGTATGGGTTCTTTCAGAATCAACTTCCTCGACTATAATAACTTTGGGCTTCTTGTGCTTGACTCTTTTTTTCAAGACGGTCCTTAGTGCCCGTCAAAATTTATGCTTTGCCCTCGTTCGATCAACCCAAAAGTCCGGAGATTCATATCCGTCAAGAGCAATTCGATATCCCTATCTTCGCTCGGGACTTCTCAGAGTACTCGTACTATCTCCTTAAAGTGTTCACCTTCGGGTCGCTGAATCATTGCTGTAAAAAGAAAAAAAATATAAGTTCCACTTCGACTGCAATTGCCTTAGTAATTATTTGAGAACTCAGCTATACTCACGTCTGAATAACCACCGCCGGGCAAACCCTGGGGGACACCTGACGTAAAACCATTCCGTCATGTAATAGCTTAGCCTGGTCCAAGACCCAGTGATCACTTGACAATTCCTCACCACTTCCAAAAATGTGAAGGAGCGATAATCATTTCGAGTTTTGAAGTTGAACAGATATCTGATCTCGGTCGGGATCGGAGGTCTATGAAGGTACTCCATGAAGACAACGAACATGCTGTTCATGGAAGCATATCCGTTCGGGTGTAGTTGAGATGGGGCGATCCTCAAAAAGGATAGTACTTCTCTTATGTACTCATTGAACGGAGGAAGCGTCCCGGCCGCGCACGCATGGTGATTGAATGCGTTGTATCCCTCCGGCGGATTGTGTGGTCTGTCATTCGATCCCGGAAATAACACCTCGTCCAGTGACAAGCCATGCCTTAAGCATATCCTCCCCAACATATCTTCAGAAATATTGGATTGAACGGAGTCCATGGGTTGGCAATAAAAGACGCATTGGAAAACTCATCCGGGGCTGGACCGATGATCTCAGGTTCAATATCTGGAACCTCTAGTCTCGAAGTAACTGTACTTTGAATCTCCCACTGCTGCGAACTTGAAGGTTCCATGACTAGCTAACTCATGAGAAACCATCGTTAGACGACAAAGGACCCGTGCATTCCCCAATATAAAGTGTATGAATGTGTGTTGTGCAGTGCCGTGCATTACTTAAATAAATGTCGCAGAGTTAAAGAAAATATGCAGACGACAAAGCTACGGAGTCCAATTATAATGACCGTCATCACTGACCGTCATCACTAAACCGTTTATATGATGAAAATTGATTCGGATAGAAGTTGTTATGGTCCCATCGACGAGCTTCGAAAGGTGGTCAAGTATGCAGTTTAATTATCAAGTCCAAATATCCAGGAATGAAGCTCGTCGGAATTATGCCAAGAAAATGTCAAACTTTGGTATCCATCATGGAGGGTTTCGAATCAATCACAGGAAGCTCGTTCGAACCCATCATTATACCACTTCGAATCGATACAGAGGGGCGCGCTTCGAATCGATGATCAAGTGCCGAGTGCAAATCGATCAATGAAGGATGACTTCGAATCGATCCTTGGATAACTGGTTCGTACCGATCAGGAAAACCTCAACTTAACATCGATCACGTCCGAATCGATACCTTTCGTATCGGTCATAAAGATGCAATTCGTATCGATGTAAAGTTAAGTACTTCGAATCGACCAATAGCTATTTCTCGTATCGATCATTTCATATCGATACGACCCATCACGATAGTCAATCGGTGCGAACTGTGTCACCTCCATGAGGGCGTCCCAGGGATCGATGCGAAATCCAACGAAAAATGATGCCGCCCTCATCGATTCAAACACGAGTCCCCAGATCGATTCGAAGCTCCTGTAAACCAGATCTGGTTTTACCAATCACCAGAGTGGCCAATCGATGAAGAAGAGGTAGGTCTGAAATAGCTTCGCCGTTTGGATTCGTGGTTAATTACCTAATTTGAGTGTGGAATTCGAGGAATTAAAAGATTTGGATCTTGAGTGGTTCGAAGACGTGACACAGTGCTTTCCTTTCTGAAACTTCGAGTCGATGCAAAACATAGTAAACACAATGCAACGGTGAAAAGTGAAAAAGTGAAAAAATGGAAAAGCCCCTGCTATTTATATGGAACCTAGAAAGTGACCGGGACGTTTCGCATCCCAGTAAACTTGACCGGTCGCAACCACTCAAAACACGGATCGATTCGAAATCTCCGTTCGAACCCATTTGCTTAAGGCCTCATCGATGCGAAGTTACCCTCACACTTCAGTGATACGAAGTATACAACTAAGGCCATGCTGAAAACATCGGGTCACATCGATGCGAAACGAACAGTGAGTGCATCGGCTCGAAGCCCATGACAACCTACCGATACGAATAGAAATTTCGTATCCATCAAAACCGATCGATACGAACAACAATTTTGTATCCATCCTTTCTCATCGATACGAATGGGTGATTCGTACTCATCCAAGCCATCGATACGAATGTCGATTTCGTACCCATCATGGCATAAGCATACTTCATCAATACGAATGTTGATCTCGTATCCATCGATGCAACACGAAGTCGATTGCTTCAACCTTCTATATCGGTTCAGGAGAGGATCGATACGAAGGGACTTTTCAAAACAACCATCAAGCGTTGTCTCAACTCAAATTTCCAAATCGGTTCAGGAGAGAATCGATACGAAATTCAATAGCAAACAAAATTGACAACGACTCGTGGACGCACGACGTTAACAAGGGTCAAACTAACATATGTGCATATATGTCGGACTAACATTCGATTTTAAACATTTAAAGGGATCGAATACTCATCTTGTTACGAATATAGCAACCAACAGCTAAGCACTATTATACAGCAATCAATCATATCAACGCAAGGTTACAGCAATACAGAGTACAAGTCTTAACGAAAAAGAGAGCAATGATTGTTCAGAGAGAAATTGCAGCCTTTCAAAGCACGTC
Source organism: Allium cepa (assembly GCA_030765085.1). NCBI lineage: Eukaryota > Viridiplantae > Streptophyta > Magnoliopsida > Asparagales > Amaryllidaceae > Allium > Allium cepa. The sequence continues at coordinate 970,148,188 of CM060935.1, forward strand.
ATGTTTCCACAAGACGTACTTTGGGGGAAAATGTTATCTCGCTTTTTGGCAAAGCCGTGATACTAGAAGATCGATCGAAAATAAAGGACGGTTCGTCTCAGAGATTGGTCATGCCTCGTTTCGCTATGGATATCGCTGAATTTTGTCCGAGTCCAGATTGAGCTACAATTGATAGGACATGACAAGAAAGATCATATAAGTCCGCATCTCAAATTTCAAGTCAATCCGAGTTCATACGCTCGAGTTATGATCGATTCAATTTGAAGGGAAACAACCTAGATTTCGAATCCATCACCGAACACTGGTTCGAACCGATCACCTTCGTATCGATCAACTTCGAATCCATCAAAGTATCCCGGTTCGTATCGATCGTAAGAGGCCATGTTCGAATCCATCAAGTTCGAATAGATGGACTTCGCACCCATCAGCCGGTGAAGCATTTCGTATCCATTAGCCAGTGCCTGCTTCACATCCATCATATCGTCATCCTTCGTATCCATCAAAGGGTTCAAGTTCGCATCCATTGACTTCGTATCCATGGAGAAGTTACAAAGCTCGTACCCATCAGATAAAGGCTAGTTCGAATCCACCAAGCATTGGTTGTTCGAACCCATCAGTGAAGCTTCGTTCGAATCCACCGAGTCAACTAGCCATGGTGACGTGTCATTCATCGATGCGAACGTGCCGAGATATATGGAATCGAAGCGGTCAACTCGGAGCCAAATCCAGATCGAGGAAAAGTGTGCGCTCCACGTCAACACAAAGGCATGTGCCATGCTCGGTTCGAACGCATCGATTCGAACCAAACAGCCACTCGAAGAATCCCATTTCGTATCCATGATAACTCGAGATCCACAAGTCCAAATGCCACGAAATTTTCACAGAAGCTTGCATACATGTTGAACACTGTCCACGCCAAATTTCACCTCGATTGGATGATTTTATGATCGATTCGAATGGAGTTCGAATCGATGCCAAAGTGGGCCCAAATTTCCTGAGGCCGGGCGCGTGGTCCCCCTCACGTGCCAGAAGTGATCTCCCGAATTTTCAGCGAAATATCAGCATCCTACGCCTATAAATAGAGCCCCAGAGCCAACAGAAAATTGATCTTTGGATTCTCAAGCGCCTAGACCCTGCCGGATCGAGACCTTCGTCATCCTACATCATAATTTTGCTGTTGATTTCGAATTTCCAGCTGTAACTCGCTGTTGATCGCTGTAACAACTTGTAATCATTTAAAGAGAATCGATAAAACTGCAAAAACTTCACAGTGGACGTAGGCTACACGCCGAACCACTATAAATCGCTTGTCTACGCATTTACTTTACTATTGATTGGAGTTTTTGTTAGATAATATTTGTTTTGAATTTACATTCTTCATTATTATCTCTTCAACGACTCCCGAAGAGTGTTGTGACCAATTTTGGTGCAAACAGCCGCCATTTACATTCAATGGCCAATATTTTTCGATCCTTTCCCTCTCAATCTCTCTCAATCCCTTCATCGTTTTGAAAATCCTCCAGCGCAAAGATTATAGAGCGGAGTGAGAGATTCAGATCCGTACGATGATGATCATCAATTAAGCGTCGTGGAGGGAGCTTTGTGGCCGAGTATGTGTGCAGTTCACGCATGTTTTCCGAGGCTAAGACAGGCCGAGCTTGGCCATATTTGCGGCGAAGGTAGAGGAGGAAATGGGCTACAAGATGGAGGTTCTTGATCGTTGTAAAAGTCGTCGATGGGGGGTGCGTTCGAAACCCTAAGTGGCGGCTATTTGGGTTCACGGTCGCGTGAGAGTTACCTGGGGAGGAAGATGTTGTGAGCGGTCTCGATTTTGTGATGGAACCTACGGCCAAGATTCAAAGGTTGAGAAAAAAAATAATAAAAATGTAAATTGTTTTATATTATAATTCGTGCGATGTTCAAAAGTGTATAACTTTGTCATACAAGGTCGAAAAATTACGAAACAAGTTGCGTTGACTTCATTTTGTCGAGCACTACGCAATGGAACTGGTTTGGAGTCGTTTGGAGCTAGTGAAAATTTCGGGTAAAATTAAACGCACGTTTAATTTTATTCGAAATAAAACGCTACAACTGTTATCGGAAACTCAAGGTGAGAACTTCTCACTCAATCGAATTGTTTCGATTTAAATTTTAAATAGTTAAATTTAAAATTTGCTTGATTGTGTGATTGGATGATAAATTGCTATCTATTGTTTGAAATAGACCCTATACGCCGTATATTAAGCGGAGGTTATTTATTAAAAACATATACCGCGATAATTCCAACTTGTATGGAATTGGTATTATATATGTACTTGGAGTTGATTTCCCGCATTATATAGAGGATGAGACCCTATTGCGCCCCATAATAGTTGATAGTATTTTATAAATCCCATATACCGCGATATTCCGCCTCGAAGCGGAATTGGTATTGTGCTAAAATCTTTAGATGCAGGGAAACAGGTTGGAGGGATCCAACTGAATTCCACAAATGATTGAATTTGTTTCAATGTTGTTTGTTGATCTATTTATTGATCTATTTATAATCTACGTGATTATCTTTGTGATTGAAATCGTTAAAGTCTAAATTTAGCTGAATATATTTTTGGTATCGTTAGATGCCGAAAATAAATAAATTTTGATTTTTGAAAATTTAAGTTGAGAATTCATAATAAAATTTAATTTTTGAATTGATTCATTTTAAATGAATAAACGTTGTAATTTTTATGTTATAAAAATTATGATTTTTGTGAGATATAACCGAAATGTGATTTTCGAAATAAGTAGTTGATTAATTTATAAAAATGGTTTGAATTGGGATTTTTAAATTATTATAAATGATTTATATAAAAGATTTATAAAATTGACATTTATAAATTAAAATATTGGAATTTTAAAACGAGTTTTTATAAGTATCAAAATTAAACAAAAATGGATTTCATAAGTGAACGAAATTTATAGATTTATAAATTGGGAAGTTATAAAACGAATAGATTTTTGTAAAATAAAAGATTTATAAGTAATTAACTTATAAATTGGATTTTGGCGTGTAAATGGAATATGGATAGAATTTGTTAATAAAGTGATTTTATAAGTGAAGTTGTCATAAAGTATAAATGGAATTTATAAACGTTGTTTTATAAATCCGAAATCGACTTATTTTGATAAGTTTAATTATTATAGCTTATTAAAGGAGATATATCCACGATTTGGGACAGTGGAAAATCCTTTAAATAAAATATGTAGAAATTGAATTTGGTTAATGAAGTGTATTCACGATTTTGGACAGTGAATAATATATTAAAGAAATATTTTGAGAAAGGGATATTTTAAATAAAATTAAAACGATTCAAGAATGTTTTAAAATGTATTAAGTATCGAAACCATAGATTTCAACATTCATTGTTGAAATAGACGTTTTCGAGGAATAGAAGGAAATGGTGGACTATAACACTGTTGTTATAGTAAATGATTTCCGAAAGGAAAAGTTTTATATAGTATTAGGGTTTATATATCTATCTTAATTTCAAATCCCTAAACTAGTGATTTTGGGTTGTCGTAACGATGTTTTACGTAACATTCGTTTTGACCCAAATAAATGTGTTTAAGAGAATGTTTTCCTTAAAGAATAAAATATATACTTAATTGTGATTTAAGTATATTGAATATTTTCCAAATGTTGAAAATAAATGGATTTGTGAATTACTTATTATTGAATAAGTATGGAAATGTTTTTTCCAATATGAAGTGAATGTTTTGGGATTTTATCTTTTAAAGATAAATTGAAAATGAATATTAGAAATCAATTTGGAAATCGTATATTCATAGATATTTTGGAAATGTAAATTCACCATGGAATTTATAAAAGAAAGGGAAATTTGTTTAAAAATAAACATTGATTTATTTTGGAGTGTGGAAATAAATTTACGGATTTGGAATGTAAGTTTAAAATAAATCGGTAAGGATTTATTTGATCAGTTTAAATGAAACTTTTTGAAATGAAAGTTGTAAAGGTGAAAATTGATTGGAAATTTGTTTTCAAATGATTGAAGTGTGGAAAATATATCTTGTAAAGATATTTTAGAATAAATAATTTGGAAAGATTATCTGGAATCGGGTGATGTTGTGAATATTGATTGATAGTTAAATAACCGACTATCAATATTAACCCTTAAGTGGCTATTTGTTGTGAATTGGTCGAAATTAAATGCTACACTTATTTTTAAATTATTACGCTCGTTATTCGGACTACCCATTTCGAATAGTGATACGACGTAATGGATAGCATTGAAGACCGAGTATTTGTGAAAATGATAGGATGACCTATCGATTGTATCTGCACCGTTAGCTACGGTATGGAGATTTACTTTTTGATGGGAAATTCGATTGGGATTGTGAATACCTGGATTGCAAGGGCTTCTTTGGAAGTGCCTTCGGTTCTGTTCGAACCCGGAACAGACTTGTATGGTTACGTGTCTGACATTACATTTTGAGATATAAAGCAGATTTCTTTCAAATACATCTCTGTTGGTGGTAGAGAATTTATTCTCTTAGCTTAACACCCTTCTCTGAAACGTATGAGTTCAGAGGTTTTGTAGTTGAAGGTTATCAGCGATATATTCCCAATTTGGTAATGTGGCATGCTGAGTGTTGCTGTGTGATGATTATTTATTGATCGTTTGTTGATCAAAGCGTGGCTTTGTGAAAAAGCATAGCTTTGTGGACGAGACTTCGTCAGACCTCACACCCCGGAAATGGTCGAAACAGGAATATGCGGCAAGGTTATGAAGGTCGCGCCGTGATGTGCACGTAAATGTGCATATTTTTACCACCATATTTATTCTATTTAAATTAAATAAATGATCATATTGGGTATTTTAACTTGTTTTAACCAAAATTCATATTAATTCCAAATTTTCACAAATTCATCTTCATATAGGGGCAAAACGGTCATTTAAGTGCATATATTTCTTTGAGAAAAATTGATTGGAAATTTATATATATTTTTGTAGGAAAATGGTCTCAAATAGGAGTGGTTTCATGAAGGAATATGCATGCACAAAGAATATAAAGGAATGAAGATGGAAATAATTCAAAGTGAAGATCATGGAGGACCCCACCTACCCACCTACCTTAATGTACAAATTAAAGGCTAATGCACATGCTTTTGGAGTTAATGGTTTCATGTACACTTAATGGGGGATTAAGACACGTTAATGATTACTTGGCCTCCACACTTCCTAAGGGGCATTTTGGGCATTCCCCAAAAATATGAATTAGGGTTTCATACATATATAAATACCCATATGTTTCATGTAATCCCTCCTTCTTAGTTAATCTCTTCTCTTAGTTAGTTAGTTTTAGTTTAGAAAATAAATCAAAGCTCTCTTTCTTTCCATGGCTACTTAGCCAATTTTATTTTATGTAACCTTTTTTTTATGCAATTTAATACATGCTCTTTCCTTTTCATGTTCATTTACTTTCATGTTGTAGTGTAGACCTCTTCTCTTTTATGCAAGTAGAATAATTTTTCCTTTCATTTTGCTCTATTTTTCCTCTTCTTTTTATTCAATGTTGCTTGCTACATTTTTTCATATGATGACAAATATGGGAGGCTAAACCCCTTCAATTTAGGGGTAATGAAGCTCTCTAATTAATGTAGCTTCAACATTTTGTCAATTCATTCTCTCTTTTTGTGCTTAATGAGAATGATTGAAGTGGTTTAATTTGTTGTCTTTGCTTTGAATTTGATATTCTATATTGTTGACACCAAATAGGCTATGCTTAAACAATCATTAACACAAATGCCTCTTCATGAATATATGATTATGGCATAAGAAAGTGATTTGAAATTAAAATTTGATGGTCTATGTTTCTAATCAATAGTTAATAGGCCATACTTAAAATACAATTCATTTTCTTTGTCAAGTTTCATGAAAGTTAGTAAGTGTTTTAAGGGGTGTGTTATAGTTTGATGGCTTATGTTGGCTAATCAATAGCTTAAATATGTCATACTTATGATAAACACATCAATTAAAACACTAATGACCATAAAACAGAGATCATGATTTCATATGTTGAACTACATGATCTAGAGAGTGGATTTATTCTCTAAATTGTCATTTAACTCTCATATTTTTATCTATTTTTCTTTTGCTAGTTTTTGTTAGTTTCTTACATTTTTAGCTAATCACACTTTCAACTTTGGTTAATTTGATTGAATAGAATTTTAAAATCATCAATTCCCTGCGGATCGACCCGTATTCGCCGCGTGCTACATTCGTACACCGTGCGCTTGCGGTTATTTTTAATTTAAATTCGTTCGACGGTTTCCTAAACCGATAGAAATTCCGTTGACGAACAAGTTTTTGGCGCCGTTGCCGGGGAGTTGCTTTGATTTTGACTTTCTATTCTTCGAATCATTTTTATTTGATTTTATTGTGTATTTGTTTTGTGTGTTAATTTGTATTTTATTAATAAAAAAAATTTGTGTGTTTGTGTGTGATTTGTGTTATATTTTGTTGTGTGCATGTTGTTAGTTTTCTATTTTCTATTTGCATTTCATATTCTATAAAAAAAACACAAATTCGAAACAAAAACAAAAATATTTTATTTCCCTTTCAATTTGCATTTCATTTTTACAATTTACATTTCATTTAGAATTTACAATTTTTTTTTAAAAAAAAATCACTGTGCAGAACTATGCACATTTCTGCCTACTGTTGCCTACTGTAACCATATCCATTACAACACGCTCACTGCTCCTCTGCCCAACAACCTACATCATCCCCTCTGTTAACTCCAAATCCTCACTATGTTGAACAACTACTTTACTTCCCACTGCCTCATCCTTCTACATTTCCACCACCTGCATTTCACAGAACAACCATCATTACAAACCCAGTCGCAAACACTTGCTATCGAACACCATCTTCTCCATCACTGACATACATTTGTCTTCTACCCTGGTTCACAAACCACAGACAATTGCCACAACTCAAATCCCACTGTCTACACAATCAAGCTTCTTCACTTCCCCGTCAACCTCCTTAGACACCTCACTCACTATCCCCATACTCAAGTTCACCACAGCCACAACTCACACTGCACACATATTCCTGATTCAAAATCACCTGATACAACCCATTCCAGTGCACATTCAACTGCCACTGTGCACCACTGCGCACACATAACCAAGCTCGGTCATCACAACTTCACCTGACTTCAGTTCAACCTGATACCACATCCACATCTATACAACTGTCTCCACCAGCTATCCCTTCCACAAACTTCAAAAATCATCCCCATCACTGCCTTTCACAATCGACTGCCGTGCCTGCCCTAACCACCAGGGTACAACAACCATCACTTCTGCAACTCAAGATTGCTACCAACGCCATCCCCTTCAAACTAACTCATAGAAACACATTACTGCCCAGTTCATTTATCCATCATCTAATCTCCCTGGTTCATTTGCCCAAAAAAAAAATTGCTTGCTTGCAGCAGTCTTACACTCATCGAACCACCTTCTTTCCATCTAACTCACACTTCTGTCAACTCTTCTATCAACTGCCACTGCAGAACCAACAGCAACCAGAAACCACCACTTCTGACATTCCCACTTCCACTGCCAAAAACAGTACATCACCACTGCACACACATCTCACCAAACTCCACTGTTCCAACAACCCCCCTCCACAACAACTTTAATTTCCCACTACAACTTCCCTCTGCAACATCAACACTGCCCAAAACCACAAAGCAAACTGCACCTCCACCACCAAACAGCAGCTACACAAAACCATTCAAAAACTCAAGCACTTCACATCGACTTCCCCCCTCCAAAATTCACCTGCCGACATTCACATTGACCTCCATAGCAACCCATCTTCATATTAACTTTCACTCACTGACCTCCCACATTGAACCAAAAAAAAAGAACTTTTACTCACCAGCAGCAAATCCTCGATTCGAAAAACCCAAGTCCAACTCCATCGCCCAATCTGAATTGGAAGAACTCCACATAGTTCACGCTATTCGATCGCAATCCTCATCCCAAAATCGCACCTTCCCATCTCCTCCAACCCAATTTCAATTCCCGAACCCATAAAAATCTCAATTCGACTTACTCGACTTCAAATCGCGAACGCCAGAAGTCCACCCAAACCAAAACTTCGAATACTTAGAACCTAACACTTGAATCAGGTGTAAGAAAGGAAAAAAAAACGAATAAGTCGATTTCGAGAATTGAACATCTGGAATTGACTTTTGGAAATTTCGAAATTCTGGAATTGGGAAACTAAATCGAATTAATTTGTGAATTATATCGGTTAGAGTTGTATTTACTAGGAAGAAGTTTGTGAAGTTGCTTGTTAATTTGGGTAGTGGGCCGACGTTGTGGGCTTAGTGAATACTTTTTGTTTTTTGTTTTTTTGGTTGTTTTGTTTTTTTTAAAATCCTTTTCTTTTCTGATTTTGTTAGGCTGTTTTTGGGCTTAGTTAAGTATTTTTTGTTTCCTTTGTTTGCTTTTGTTAAATCATTTTCTTGTTTTATTTGATTGTTAAAACATTCAAAAAAACATTGAAAATATTTTTCCTAGTTAGCGGTCAATAAAATTTTCTTGTAGTTCCCTTTATTATAAAAAAAAACTTGTATATATCTTGTTTTTATTTTCAGGTTGCCAAAGCAGATTAAAAGGAAGAGTTGCTTGCACCACTCTGCTTGCCAAAAAATAATTGCTGCCTTGCTTATAAAAAATTTGCCGCTCTATCTCTTGTGTTTATTTGCTTTGCATTGTTGTTTGCTTGCATTAAAAAAAAATATTTCAAAAACCAAAAAAAATTCATTCATAGTTGCATTGTTAATACACGTTTAATTTCAGTTTTGCATTTCATCTTGGTTTTTTATTAATGATAACGGTTAGACATCAATAACTTTTAATTATATATTGACAAGTTGTCTTATTTGAACAATTTAATTTCTTGGTGTCTAGGCTACGGCAGAGTAATAACCATTTATAAATATTACAGCGATTTGTAAATGTTATAGTGGTTGTTCCTCTGAAGGTACATAAACCTTCGGCTGCATTGCTACGGTGATTCGTGGTGCACCGATAAATCCTGTCCGTTACCTGGCTGAGAACTATCTTGTTTATCTAAGACAATGTGTGATTATACAAGTTTGAGTTAACTTAGGATAAATCATTTGTAATTAACCACTGCATTCATCTAGTTGCATTAGTTCATGCATATTTAAAAAAAAACAAAAAAAAACAAAAACAAAAACAAAAACAAAAAAATTCAAAATCCAAAAGTAGAAAAAAATTGTAAATATTCCATTTCCTTTGAAAATTTTTAAATCCTTTTTCCTTTGAAATTTCAAAAATCCAAAAAAGAAAAAAAATATAAAACCTTTTCAAAAACAAAGAAAAAAATTTTAAAAAAACAAAAATCAATTTCCCTTTTTGAAAAATAAATTTTATTTGTAAATATTTTTCCTTTGTAAAAAAATCAAAAACATTCTTGAAAATGTCCAAACTAGATTTTGGCGAATTTTACGATAGTTATGAAAATCGGTATAATCCATATGAGTTCACTCCAAATTCGTATGGATATTTTAACAACAATTTTTGTTTAAACAATTCGAATTTTGAACCACCAAATTTCCAAAATAATTGTCAACCCTCAACTCTTGAAAATAGCATTTCATCGTTACTTGAACTCTCTACGCAACAAAATCAAGAGATAAATGAGTTGTACAATTCATATTTGTGCTATAACTCGAATCAAGGTTTTCAAAATAATCAAAATTTGAATTCACTTCAAAAATAAAATGATTTCGAGTGTAAACCATGCCAATTCAATTTCGAGTTTCAAGATGAATTTCAAAATCAAGACGAAAATGTGAACCAATTTTCAAATAATTTTGGCAATGGAAATAGTTTCAATAATGATACGATTGAAAACTTTGGTTATCAACAAATTCGAAATGAAAGTTTTAAAATTAATAATCATAAATTTGAATTTTTTGACCAAATGGAAGAAGATAACGGGGATTTATTACTTGAAAAATACAAAACTTTTCGTGAAAATCGTAATCAAATCTCAACTTGCGAAGAATCAAATAATAATCTACCGTTTATCGAAATTGACAATTCTTGTTCTCAACGAGTCCAAATCGAAAATTCTCAAGTTAATAACTATAAATTGGATTTTGTTCAGCAAATGAACGAAATTTACGATGATCACATGAATTCGTTGTTTGAAACATATATGAAACAACATGAAAAACAAAATCAAATTCCAACGTGTGACGAGTCAAACGATAATCCATCTTTTACCACAATCTACGATTTTCAAACAACAACTATTGAAACTGAAAATGACGATCTTAATCAAGTTATTGAAAATACGGTAATGAAGTTGGATTTCAATTCTTTTGAGGGTGTGGAGCCAAATTTAAAATTCAATCTTCCTTTTCTCGATTTCGAAAATTTGAATACAACAGCTTTGGATTTTGAATTGAGATACGCATTGAAGTTGTTGATAATCCAACAAAGGAAGATGAATTTAATGAACACGATTTCTTTGGACTTTTTGAAGATGAGTTGTTGGATTCCAAAGTGGACGATTTACATCACCATTTTGAAATCAATAATTTTGAAGAATTTTTCAATGGCAAACTTGACTTTCAATTTGGTGAAAATAAACTTGAATTTCAATCAATCGTTATATCTACCCCAATAATCATCGAAAATAAAACAACTCGTACGATTTTCAATAAAACGACATTCGTTTTGCCAAATCAACATTCAATTTTGAAATCTTTTACGATTTGGTTTTCTACGTTTAAGCTATGTCTCGCACACTTGGCGAGACAAATGAATCGGTTTAACGACATACTTTCTGATGCCGTGTAAATACATTTGATTTTCATGTAAATATAGGATTTTTGTTTTATTTTTCTCCTTCCATTTGGTTTGACTGTGGGGACACAGTCAAAATCAAGTGTGGGAGGGGGGGAGATTCATCTTCATTTTTTTTCATGGTTTATTTTTGCTTTAAAAAAATCCCAAAAACAAATTTTCTTTTGATTTATTTTTAAAAGAAACACTATAAGATAAATATGTGGCTTTGGTTTATTAAATTGAAATTTTTGAAAATTTATTGGTCTTAACAAAAATAAAAATAAAGTTTGATTACAAATAATAATGGTTTAACTAGTATATAGGAAGATTCATATGTGTTAATTATGAAGTACATCCTAATTGAAAACCTTTGTTTTAAAAAGTGGTTGATTTAAAGTAAAGGATATAACATTTTTTTGTCTTCTAAGTTAAATGGTGCTAAGATGATTTTGCAAAACTCCCTCTCAAAAAAATAAAAAAAATAAAAAATAACAACATCCAAGTATTCACTCTCATTTAAAAGTCCTCATGGTTATGCATGGGTGATTACTTGGAATTTTTGATTATGTGATTTCATACTCATTTAAAAGTCCTCACGGTTATGATGTATGGAACACATGTAAAAAAAAGACTTAATAAAAACCACCTATGGTTGATAGTGTATGCATGAAAGTGTGTGCACTCGCCATGCTCTTTACTCCCCTCACATAAGCCCTAAAGGCAGTGCATGGGTGGTATATCTGGCCTCAGTTTACCTGAGCTAGGTGTGTAATTTTTCTTGCAAATAATGAGAGAGCAAGCAATTGAAATCCTAGCACTATTTTTACTTATTTGATTTGATTTGTTATTGAAAATAAATGAAAATACCACTTTGATAAACTTTGATAATCAACTAAGGATCCATTTTATAATTACACTTTGTTATCAACCGAAACAACAAGTTAAATTATTGTCTATTTGTTATGATAACTTGATTTTTGTTGGAAATTTTGACGAGTAAATGACATAAATTTTCAAGATAATAACCAAAACCTATATTTAACTTATTCGTGTCAATTTAAAAATAAATCCTTCATTTGTAAATATTTTCAAAAATTTGCATTCATCTCTTTGTAAATAAATCTTGTATTTTGTAAATATTTTCATCTTGCATTTGGATTTTGTGGGTAGTATCCGCTGAAAACCCTCATGAGACAACACTCGTCCTACTGGGGACACCCAGAGGTTTAACGGCTTGTTGCATACGTTCAAAGCAATCGTGCTTCCTACGAAAACGGATTTATCTTAGTTTCCCTTTATTCGAGGACGAATAAAAAGATAAGTGTGGGGGTATTTGATGTGCACGTAAATGTGCATATTTTTACCACCATATTTATTCTATTTAAATTAAATAAATGATCATATTAGGTATTTTAAATTGTTTTAACCAAAATTCATATTAATTCCAAAATTTTCACATATTCATCTTCATATAGGGGCAAAACGGTCATTTAAGTGCATATATTTCTTCGAGAAAAATTGATTGGAAATTTATATATATTTTTGTAGGAAAATGGTCTCAAATAGGAGTGGTTTCATGAAGGAATATGCATGCACAAAGAATATAAAGGAATGAAGATGGAAATAATTCAAAGTGAAGATCATGGAGGACCCCACCAACCCACCTACCTTAATGTACAAATTAAAGGCTAATGCACATGCTTTTGGAGTTAATGGTTTCATGTACACTTATTGGGGGATTAAGACATGTTAATGATTACTTGGCCTCCACACTTCCTAAGGGGCATTTTGGGCATTCCCCAAAAATATGAATTAGGGTTTCATACATGTATAAATACCCATATGTTTCATGTAATCTCTCCATCTTAGTTAATCTCTTCTCTTAGTTAGTTAGTTTTAGTTTAGAAAATAAATCAAAGCTCTCTTTCTTTCCATGGCTACTTAGCCAATTTTATTTTATGTAATCTTTTTTTTATGCAATTTAATACATGCTCTTTCCTTTTCATGTTCATTTACTTTCATGTTGTAGTGTAGATCTCTTCTCTTTTATGCAAGTAGAATAATTTTTCCTTTCATTTTGCTCTCTTTTTCCTCTTCTTTTTATTCAATGTTGCTTGCTACATTTTTTCATATGATGACAAATATGAGAGGCTAAACCCCTTCAATTTAGGGGTAATGAAGCTCTCTAATTAATGTAGCTTCAACATTTTTTCAATTCATGCTCTCTTTTTGTGCTTAATGAGAATGATTGAAGTGGTTTAATTTGTTGTCTTTGCTTTGAATTTGATAGTCTATATTGTTGACACCAAATAGGCTATGCTTAAACAATCATTAACACAAATGCCTCTTCATGAATATATGATTATGACATAAGAAAGTGATTTGAAATTAAAATTTGATGGTCTATGTTTCTAATCAATAGTTAATATGTCATACTTAAAATAGATTTCATTTTCATTTTCTTTGTCAAGTTTGATGAAAGTTAGTAAGTGTTTTAAGGGGTGTGTTATAGTTTGATGGATTATGTTGGCTAATCAATAGCTCAAATATGTCATACCTATGATAACACATCAATTAAAACACTAATGACCATAAAACAGAGATCATGATTTCATATGTTGAACTACATGATCTAGAGAGTGGATTTATTCTCTAAATTATCATTTAACTCTCATATTTTTATCTATTTTTCTTTTGCTAGTTTTTGTTAGTTTCTTACATTTTTAGCTAATGACACTTTCAACTTTGGTTAATTTGATTGAATAGAATTTTAAAATCATCAATTCCCTGTGGATCGACCCGTATTCGCCGCGTGCTACATTCGTACACTGTGCGCTTGCGGTTATTTTTAATTTAAATTCATTCGACGGTTTTCTAAACCGATAAAAATTCCGTCGACGAACACGCCCTTTAGGGTGTGTCATTCCCTTCTGGAAAAGGGTGGTGTCAGGTATGGAGCCCTGATGCTTAACCTATGTGGTTGCTCCAATCTCATTTTTCTGTGTGGTTGTTGCTTGGTGATAGAGGGCCCTCGGATAAAGGTCCCAAAGGACCGGGGGGTGGCATATTCGTGTAGTAGTTACCTAGTTACAAAGGTAACCCGGCCTTGTATTGGTAGAGAGCTGGTTAAGTTCTCGGGATGTCTCGCCAGAGGCTATCCCATGTGGAGTAGGAAGTTCCATAGCCTGACCATTTGTTGAAAATCCAAAGAAACAATACGAGCCCTTTACGATTGCAATTGTATAACCTGCCTCCTCAGGAGGTAGCTATAGCAGGCATAATACAATGGTACCTATGCTGGCTAAGATTTATATTCTATTTTCGAAATGCTTTCTACACTATGCACTAATAATAATATCAAAAATGATTTGTTTTGCGTAGTAAGCATCTTTGACTATCATAAGGAGAAATCTCCTCCAATTCTGCGTTTGCATTGTGTGTGTGCGGGGAGGCCTTATGGTAGTTTCATTTTCCAAAAGCATTGCGGATATTTTTCCACTTCCCTTGTTGTTGTTGTTTTAAAAGATAAATAACTGTTTTGAGTTCTCACACCAGTCCCATGGCTAACCTGGAGTTTATTGTTCTCTTCCTAAACTCTGGGTGTCCAAAATTTTCCACACGGGCAGTCTAGAGTCAAGTTATCAGGTCATTATGGATTCAGGAGTGCTATGGAGCTCAAGTGGCGAGCTGGATGGCGAGACGTATTACTTGTATATGATATTATCTTTCCGCTGTATAATTCACTTGTAGGGACATGTTTGTATAGCTGTCCATTCTTGTATTGTGTTGTATATTGTTGTTGTACACTCTGATGATAATGTAATGTAATAAATGATATAGTTCTTTGTTTTAAAGATTATTCATTTATCCATTATATGTTGTTCCGCTGCGACTGTGAGATTCTGATATTGTTTTTGTTCTATCTTTTTCTTATTTCTTCTGTCTTTTTCTTCTACCTCTTCTTTTTAACTCTAACAATTCGGTTTTCCGGCATTCGATTATGCGGCATTTGATACAGTGGACGTAAGAATGCCGACCTTCAGATCCCGACAAAACCGCAACTATTACATTTGGTATCGGGGCATATGGTTAAGCGACAACCTTGGCTCTGTTGGGGATTACTCATTAGAGATAGAGTCAGCAGTACTGTAGAATGAGTTGAGTGTAATAATAAATATGAGAGCGTATTTGTTAGTGAATATGAAATTGTTTTGTATTGTGTTGACTTATCGGTTGATTGTTTATAGATTCTGGTCGGTGCAGTCTAGCTAATTGTCATTGATAGGGGTTTCTAAACTCTTAAACGAGATAAACCGACATAGTATTGTTTTAAAGTAGGGTAAACGAAATAATTTTACCCAAACTATTTTCGTATATAAAAGGAATGATTTTTCGAAAATTATTATGGTTGTTTGGTTGTTAGGAAGTGATAATATTAAACTATTATCATCATTATTTAATGAGAAATTGAAAGCATAACCAAAAACTATGAAATAAAATCCATACACAAATGGGA
Source organism: Allium cepa (assembly GCA_030765085.1). NCBI lineage: Eukaryota > Viridiplantae > Streptophyta > Magnoliopsida > Asparagales > Amaryllidaceae > Allium > Allium cepa. The sequence goes on from CM060935.1 coordinate 970,163,610, forward strand.
TTTGTAAATAATAAATTGTAAATGTGATTTATAATTTGAAGTAAAAATTCTAGAGAAGTGTTTGGAAATGTTTTGAAAAGAATTTCAAAATTTTGGAGATTTGGAAGGTTTAAATCTTTTTGGTTTGAGAATAATTTTCAAAGGTTTTGGGAGAAAATGTTTTGAAGGGATAAAAGCTCTAAACTTTTTTCGGTCGCTGGAAAATAATTCCGATGATGATCGCGACATCATCGGTGTTCATTTTTGGGTTTCCAAAAGAGGAATTGCTGCCAGATTGTTTTAAATTAAAGTTGTTTAGAAAATTTGGGTTTGGTTTTGGAAATTCAAAAGATAATTTGAATTGATTTCAAACTTGGTTTTGAAAGGTTGAAAAGACTCTGGAATTCTATTTTAAAATATTTGTGGCAATGGTAAATGAGTTGATAACTTATACAATTCGAATTTTGATAGAATAAAATTAACTTAAAGGATGGAGTTAAATTAAAGTAAGTATAAGTGAATTAATTAAATTAAGTGAATTTAAAGAAAGGTCTAAGGAGGCTAAGTGAAATGAACTTATATATATAAGAAATGATTACTTAAAGAAAATTTATTAAGTTAAAAATAAATTTGGGTTAGTAACAAATGAATTGGAAGTGAGTTCGAATTATGAAAATAAAATTCTAGATGGATAAATAAATTTACAATTGCAAGTAAATGTAATTGAAATTGAATGTTGAAATGAAATATAACTTAAGTAATGTTGAATGAAGTTGATTTTGGTACCGAAGTAAAATGAGTAAAGTGATAAATATAAACTTGAGTTATATAAATGAAATTCAATTTGAAATGTTCAATGAATTAGCAATTGAATTAATGAATAAATGAAATTGATAATGCAATCTAGAATGAAAATGGATATATAACTTCAATAGTAAAGCAAAAATGGTATAATAAGTATACATTGAGAATTTTGTAAAGGAATGTGCAAAATAAATTTGAAAGTTGTAATTGGATATTATGGCTAGCAGGATATATAGGTGTATTAAAAGAGATGGAATTGGGATTTTGATTTCAAAGATAAAATTGAATTGCTCTACAAAAAGGTATGTATTTGAATTTCAGTATGAAATTTGATGATCTTCTTGTCTAGCCGCTTGGCTTTCCATTTTCTTTTTGAAATTGGAGGCCCGTTGTGGCATTTTGTGGTCGTACCGAGCTAGCCGCGCAAAGGAGGTTATGGCGAATTTTTTTGAAAATCTAAGACGTTAGAAAAATTTTGAAAAAAATTTGGAAAAAAAAACTTTGTGAAAACTAAGTTTTGATTTGAAGTTAAAAGGTTAAACGATATAGTTGATTTTGAGAAGATAACTATATATGGATTTGAAAACTTAGTAAATGTTTGTAAGAAGTTTAACTATGGATTTTGGAAAGGTTAAACACTTAAGAGAGTTGTAAATCAAATTTGAACGGTTTGTTTTGAAAAGTTAATGGATTTCAAAACTTTTTCTTACTTGGTAATTTCGAGGACGAAATTCTTTTAAGGGGGAAAGTTTGTAACAACCCAGAATTTCTGTCATTTGAAATTCAGATATTTAATTGATTCTAAATATCAACAAGTAAAATTTATAAGTCGAATAAATTATATTTCGAATATTTAGATTTAATTAGATAATTAAATCGATAATTTAATATTTGAAATTGCGTAAATAATTCGAAATTGGGTGTAATGTGATTAAAAATGATTTATAAAGTTATATTAAATCATATTGGAGTTAGAACAATGTTTGTGAACTTTTAAAATTGAATTAAAAGTTAATTTGTGAAAATTGAATATTTTAACATTTAATCGACTAGTGAAAATAGTCTTTTTTCAAACAGACTCGGATTCGGATCTGTAATGTCAAATTATTGTAAGGTTTCAAATTTCGTGTCAATCGGATTACTGTTTGTCCGGGATAGGCCAAAACGCATAGAAATTAGTTTAAATCGATTTAATTTAAATTTGATGGTTTATTGCCGTAACTCGCACAGATGATCGAATTAGCCTCCGAAACATATTCCATTGTGTCCGGAACGCGGGGTAAACCTTAGAAACGCCAATCACCGCGCGAGATTTGGAGTTCGGAAAATTTGGGATGAATAGTGTTTTTGAGAATTTTCTATAAAAGGACTTGCTATCTTCACATTTGAAAACAAAAGAAATAAACTAGGGTTTTGTGAGCCGGCCGCCAGTTACATTCAATGGCCAATATTGTTCGATCCTTTCCCCCTCAATCACTCTCAATCCCTTCATCGTTTTGAAAATCCTCCAGCACGAAGATTATAGAGCGGAGTGAGAGCTTCAGATCCGTACGGTAATGATCATCAATTGAGCGTCGTGGAGAGAGCTTTGTGGCCGAGTACGTGTGCGGTTCGTGCATGTTTTCCGAGGCTAAGACAAGGCCGAGCTTGTCCAAATTCGCGGCAAAGGTAGAGGAGGAGATGGGCTACAAGATGGAGGTTGCTGATCGTTGTAAAAGTCGTCGATGGGGGATGCGTTCGAAACCCTAAGTGGCGGCTATTTGGGTTTACGGTCGCGTGAGAGTTACCTGGGGAGGAAGATGTTGTGAGCGGTCTCGATTTTGTGATGGAACGTATGGCCAAGATTCAAAGGTTGAGAAAAATAATAATAAAAATGTAAATTGTTTTATATTATAATTCGTTCGATGTTTAAAAGTGTATAATTTTGTCATATGAGGTCGAAAAATTACGAAACAAGTTGCGTTGACTTCATTTTGTCGAGCACTACGTAATGGAACTGGTTTAGAGTCGTTTGGAGCTAGTGAAAATTTCAGGTAAAATTAAACGCACGTTTAATTTTATTCGAAATAAAACGCTACAACTGTTATCGGAAACTCAAGGTGAGAACTTCTCACTCAATCGAATTGTTTCGATTTAAATTTTAAATAGTTAAATTTAAAATTTGCTTGATTGTGTGATTGGATGATAAATTGCTATCTATTTTTTGAAATAGACCATATACACCGTATATTAAGCGGAGGTTATTTATTAAAAACATATACCGCAATAATTCCAACTTGTATGGAATTGGTATTATATATGTAATTGGAGTTGATTTCCCGCATTATATAGCGGATGAGACCCTATTGCGCCGCATAATAGCGGATAGTATTTTATAGATCCCATATATACCGCGATATTCCATCTCGAAGTGGAATTGGTATTGTGCTAACATCTTTTTATGCAGGGAAACAGGTTGGAGGGATCCAACTGGATTCCTCAAATGATTGAATTTGTTTCAATGTTGTGTGTTGATCTATTTATTGATCTATTTATAATCTGCGTGATTATCTTTGTGATTGAAATCGTTAAAGGCTAAATTTTAGCCGAATATATTTTTGGTATCGTTAGATGCCGAAAATAAATAAAATTTGATTTTTGAAAATTTAAGTTGAGAATTCATAATAAAATTTAATTTTTGAATTGATTCATTTTAAATGAATAAACATTGTAATTTTTATGTTATAAAAATTATGATTTTTGTGAGATATAACCGAAATGTAATTTTCGAAATAAGTAGTTGATTAATTTATAAAAATGGTTTGAATTGGGATTTTTAAATTATTATAAATGATTTATATAAAAGATTTATAAAATTGACATTTATAAATTAAATGGATTTCATAAGTGAATGAAATTTATAGATTTATAAATTGGGAAGTTATAAAATGAATGGATTTTTGTAAAATAAAAGATTTATAAGTAATTAACTTATAAATTGGATTTTGGCGTGTAAATGGAATATGGATAGAATTTGTTAATAAAGTGATTTTATAAGTGAAGTTATCATATAAATGGAATTTATAAACGTTGTTTTATAAATCTGAAATCGACTTATTTTGATAAGTTTAATTATTATAGCTTATTAAAGGAGATATATCCATGATTTTGGGACAGTGGAAAATTCTTTAAATAAAATATATAGAAATTGAATTTGGTTAACGAAGTGTATTCACGATTTTGGACAGTGAATAATATATTAAAGAAATATTTTGAGAAAGGGATATTTTAAATAGAATTAAAATGATTCAAGAATGTTTTAAAATGTACTAAGTATCGAAACCATAGATTTCAACATTCATTATTGAAATAGACGTTTTCGAAGAATAGAAGTAAATGGTGGACTATAACACTGTTGTTATAGTAAATGATTTCCGAAAGGAAAAGTTTTATATAGTATTGGGGTTTATATATCTATCTTAATTTCAAATCCCTATACTAGTGATTTTGGGTGGTCGTAACGATGTTTTACGTAACATTCGTTTTGACCCAAATAAATGTGTTTAAGAGAATGTTTTCCTTAAAGAATAAAATATATAATTAATTGTGATTTAAGTATATTGAATATTTTCCAAATGTTGAAAATAAATGGATTTGTGAATTACTTATTATTGAATAAGTATGGAAATGTTTTTTCCAATATGAAGTGAATGTTTTGAGATTTTATCTTTTAAAGATAAATTGAAAATGAATATTAGAAATCGATTTGGAAATCGTATATTCATAGATATTTTGGAAAGGCAAATTAACCATGGAATTTATAAAAGAAAGGGAAATTTGTGTAAAAATAAACATTGATTTATTTTGGGGTGTGGAAATAAATTTACGGATTTGGAACGTAAGTTTAAAATAAATCGGTAAGGATTTATTTGATTGGTTTAAATGGAACATTTTGAAATGAAAGTTGTAAAGGTGAAAATTGATTTGAGATTTGTTTTCAAATGATTGAAGTGTGGAAAATTTATCTTGTAAAGATATTTTGGAAATAAATAATTTGGAAAGATTATTTGGAATCGGGCGATGTTGTCAATATTGAATGATAGTTAAATAACCGACTATCAATATTGACCCTTAATGGCTATTTGTTGTGAATTGGTCGAAATTGAATGCTACACTTATTTTTAAATTATTGCGCTCATTATTCGGACTATCCATTCCGAATAGTGATATGACGTAATGGATAGCATTGAAGACCGGTGGTGAAGACCGGGTATTTGTGAAAACGATAGGATGACCTATCGATTGTCTCTGCACCGTTAGCTACGGTATGGAGATTTCCTTTGTGATGGGAAATTAGATCGGGATTGTGAATACCCGGATTGCAAGGGCTTCTTTGGAAGTGCCTTCGGTTCTGTTCGAACCCGGAGCAGACTTGTATGGTTACGTGTCTGACATTACATTTTGAGATATAAAGCAGATTTCTTTCAAATACATCTATGTTGGTGGAGGAGAATTTATTCTCTTAGCTTAACACTCTTCTCTGAAACGTATGAGTTCAGAGGTTTTGTAGTTGAAGGTTATCAGCGACATATTCCCAATTTGGTAATGTGGCATGCTGAGTGTTGCTGTGTGATGATTATTTATTGATAGTTTGTTAATCAAAGCGTGGCTTTGTGAAAAAGTGTAGCTTTGTGGACGAGACTTCGTCAGACCTCACACCCCGAAAATGGTCGAAACAGGAATATGCGGCAAGGTTATGAAGGTCGTGCCCTTTAGGGTATATCATTCCCTTCTGGAAAAGGGTGGTGTCAGGTATGGAGCCCTGATGCTTAACCTATGTGGTTGCTCCAATCTCATTTTTCTGTGTGGTTGTTGCTTGGTGATAGAGGGCCCTCGGATAAAGGTCCCAATGGACCGGGGGGTGGCATATTCGTGTAGTAGTTACCTAGTTACAAAGGTAACCCGGCCTTGTGTTGGAAGAGAGCTGGTTAAGTTCTCGGGACGTCCCGCCAGAGGCAATCCCATGTGGCTGTAGGAAGTTCCTTAGCCTGACCATTTGTTGGAAATCCAAAGAAACAATACGAGCCTTTACGATTGCAATTTAATAACCCGCCTCCTCAGGAGGTAGCTATAGCAGGCATAATATAATGGTACCTATGCTGGTTAAGATTTATATTCTATTTTCGAAATGCTTTCTACACTATGCACTAATAATAATATCAAAAATGATTTGTTTTGCGTAGTAAGCATCTTTGACTATCATAAGGAGCAATCTCCTCCAATTCTGCGTTTGCATTGTGTGTGTGCGGGGAGGCCTTATGGTAGTTTCATTTTCCAAAAGATTTGCGGATATTTTTCCACTTCCCTTGTTGTTGTTGTTTTAAAAGATAAATAACTGTTTTGAGTTCTCATACCAGTCTCATGACCGACCTGGAGTTTATTGTTCTCTTCCTAAACTCTGGGTGCCCAAAATTTTCCACACGGGCAGTCTAGAGTCAGGTTATTAGGTCATTCTGGATTCAGGAGTGCTATGGAGCTCAAATGGCGGGCTGGATGGCGAGATGTATTACTTGTATATGATATTATCTTTCCGCTGTATAATTCACTTGTAGGGTCATGTTTGTATAGCTGTCCATTCTTGTACTGTGTTGTATATTGTTGTCGTACACTCTGATGATAATGTAATGTAATAACTGATATAGTTCTTTGTTTTAAAGATTATTCATTTATCCATTATATGTTGTTCCGTTGTGACTTTGATATTCTGATATTGTTTCTATTCTATCTTTTTCTTATTTCTTCTGTCTTTTTCTTCTACCTCTTCTTTTTAACTCTAACAATTCGGTTTTCCGGCATTCGATTATGCAGCATTTGATACGGTGGATGTAAGAATGCCGACCTTCGGATCCCGACAAAACCGCAGCTGTTACATTAATCAATGTGAATGAATTAGATGAATAAATTGAAAACATAATAAAGCTGAAATGAAGTAAATGTGAATTAATGGAAAGCAAATTAATTGGATGATAATAAGAAATGAAAGTATATTAAATTCAATATAGGCATTTGAAAATGAAATATACATAACACACACACACAGATATATATATATATATATATATATATATATATATGTATGTATGTATATGTATATGATTGTATGTTATGAATTAGTTAGCTTGGATTGCTATAGATGTGTGTTGGATTCGTTTGTTGTATTTAATGGGTATGCTCCTTTTTGTTTGCATATTTTAAATTGTATGTTGTTTGAACTATTAATTTGGAACTACTAATATATTAATCTTTTACATAATGTTAACTCTTTTGGATCATATAAGTGAATACAGGTTTAAGGAATCAATAACTGTTGCTTTTGGTTTCATAAATAGAGTTTTGTTTCTCCAACAAAAAGGTACATTTTCGGATTACGGTTTTGGAACGATATTTTACTTTTTTTCCAATGGTTTGGGATGTTTATTATTGTAATGTGATATATATCAAAATTATTGAAATTATTATTTTTCCGGACCTGGCCGTGCAAAGGAGATGCTGCCGAAATTTTTCGTAAATTTAGGACTTAGAATTTCTTTGTAAAAGTTAAGTTATTTTTATATTTTTGTTAAACTTAAATATGTGTGTTAAATTGTTATAAACTGATTATTTGAATAAAGTACACCAAATTTTCTGATTCCTTCTTGTTCCTTTTCGGGGATGAAATGTTTTGAGTGGGGAAGATTATAACGACCCATATTTTTGATAATTAAAAATATTAAATTTAATAAGATTTTGAAATTTAATATTGTGAGAAATTAAAATTTATGATTTACAAATGAAAAACATATATTAGAATATAATATAATAATATTGATTGAATGTAATTGACAATTGTTCAATGTAATTTCAATTAACGGTAATAATAAAGGTTAATAATGAATAAAATAAATGTTGTATAAAAAGGGGAAATCAATGTTATTTAACTAGAATTGGTTTTAATATTTATAAGTATATTTTCTTTGTTGTAAACAATAAATGTATTAATGTGTTCAAATTATTTAAACGTAACAACTGTTCATTTCTCATCTTATTATTAAATTCATTTTGGAATTAATTTGGGAATCAATGAAATTAAATGTAATTAATTATTGTAGTTAATATAAGAAAAGATGTTAACTGTTGAGATTGAGTGAAATAAAATGAAAACTTATGTTTAATTAACACACAAGGTATTTATTGATTTAATAATAAAAATATAAATCAAAATAAAAGAATTTGTTTTAAAATATAAAATATAGTGAACGGGTTTTATTACGGTTGTAATTAAACATTAAATTTAATTTAATATTTAAATCTTGGACTTAACATGGAAAATTTAATTTTAAAAGATTATTAATTATGTTTAATCAAGAACTGATGATAGAAAACTTTTAATTTAGGATTAAAGTAACTAAACTGGTTCGATAATAATTTGTTTTAGTTGACGTATAAAATATAAATATAATTTGATTTCGAAATTAAGTTCTATATACAATAGAATTAGGTTCCAGAAATTATTCCATTGAATTTGAAATTATTGAAAACCTATATTTCGATATATAGGATGACCTATTTCCATTTCAGGTCAAAAATAGGCTTCCAGACCTTGGTTATCACTCTGGCCCATCACATATTCATCATTGCCTATATATACACACATATATAAATATATATGTTGTTATAAACTCTAGCATTAGCCTCTACTTCATTTTCTCATCCTTAATCCTGAAATCAACCCTAATTGTAGTCTAATGGCAATTAACAAATCAAATAAAGTGGTTAAAATTCAAACTCTTCAAATCATATCATATAATATTCCGTTTCGAAGATCTCAACGAATGGAGCTAGCTTGTGGTGTTTGTTTTTGGAAATAGCGCTCATATTAACTAGAAATCATGGTCAAAGGTGATGGCGACAAAGTCAAAGGGAGGCAATTTAGGGGTTTTTGATCGGAGCATCATTAGCGAAATCAACTTCTGGGTATTGTAGAGCTCGACGAGTAGATTGTAGATCTAGTTTCGATTTTAGGAACTGAGGAACAATATGGTTGGAATCTGACTTGGATGTTGATCATCGCTGCAAATTTGACCTTCGATTGGCAATGATTGGAGCATCTATATAAGATTTGGCAGTACAATTGCGTAGAGGAGGTCGATTGCTTTCAGACGCAAGTGGTCTCATAGCAAACAGAGCTCTGAGGTGATCGAAAATCGCTGTCAAAATTAACGGGGTGGATGTGGTCTCGATGTTGATCTGATCTAGCTAGAGGATAATTTTGCAAAAAAATTCCCTGTAATTTTTATATTTGCAAATTTGATCCTGAAACTTCTAACCTTAATAACTTTTTGCATACGAAATCCGATTGATGCGCGGGTTCTTCCGTTGAACTCGTATTAAAATTCTAGACATTGAAACTGGATTGGCTATATTTAGAGAGTATTGAAAATTAGGTCTTCGTTTGGATTTTAAATAGGCTAAAAATCAAAGGAGAGTGATGTAATCCACTCATGTAATATTAAATTATTCTGATGTTAGTTGAATTAAAATCGTACAGTATTTAATTTTATTGATTGTTTTTTGGTGATTTATATTTTGATATTTGAGTTGAATTTACAGTTAAATTGAAATTGAAATTCAACAGATAGTTAAATTGAAATTGAAATTGAAATTAAATAGTTAGTTAAATACCCGATATTGATAACTAGTTAACTGTTGTAATATATCGACTGTTTTAGATGTTGATTGCTATGGATGCTATTGATTGATATGTTGGATGTATGGTTGTTTCTGTATATTATTGACATCACAAAATAGGACATTTGAATCATTTCGAAATAAATTAAGAAAAAATAAATTAAGAAATATGTTGAAATGATATATACCTATGAAATTTAGTTTTGGGTTGAAATGATATATTTATCCATCCATGCAATTAAATTTGGAAATAACCGATCACTTGGCCATATGGTAGAAAATTATATATGGACATCGGACTGGTTAAAATAAATGGTTTTGAAATCTTGATTTTGGATTTTGGTAAGTGATATCGTTTTAAAGGAAACAAACTGTGGATTTATATGAAATAAATTGTTTTCAAATTCAAAGTTTGGAATGTGGAAATTGTAATTGGTTAAAAGAAATTATTTTAAAGATTTGAATTGGAAGTGTGAAGTTATAATCGATATATGACTTTAATTTAGAAAATTGGATTATTTTAAAGATTTGGTCTTTTAAATTGCAATTGGAGTTTAATTTGATTTAAATGTTTTAAATCGTTAAAATAAAATTGGACTTGAAATCAATATTAAATGAAATAGTTTAAAATAAGAATTGAAGTGAAATTTTAAATCATTGAATTGAATTATTTAATCGGTTTTGAGGTTAGAAATGAATGTTTCGAAAGATGAAGTTAATTCGTATTGAAATTTGAAGTCAAATTGATTTGAAACTTAATCGACATTTAGTTAGTTGAATTGGAAGATTGGAAATTGAGTTTTGTTGACTAAAATTTAGACTTTGGTCCAGATTTGTTGAAATGGAAGGAAACAATTTGATTTGATATTATTTTCAAAATAAATTATTGTAATATAAACTGTTTAAAATCTATTTTTTATACTCAATTTATTTTGGTTTTCCAAACTATTTTACTTTAAATCATTTTCAATACTCAAAGAATTTTATATTAACTATTTTAAATCTCTAAACTATTTATAACTATTTAAACTATTTTCTAAAATTTCAAACTGTGCAAGTTGGGATGTTTTATTTAAATCGCTGATTTGAATGCGAATGTGGTCACATGAGGATATAACCTAAGTTTAAATGTGAAATGGTATTTTCAAGCAAAAATGACATGTTTGAGTAAATATGGTATTTTGAAATGAAGTGATATTTTGAAATGAATATGATATTTTGATATCAAATATGAAACGTTTTCGAAATGTAAAAGAATCAACGGATGTGTAAAATGATGTTTGGTTGTTAAAGAAACCAGGGCCTCTTATTGGCATACTTTTTGTCAATATTGGAACCACTTTGACTACCACGTACATGGTGGATGATAACCAGAATATAGTAGTTGAATTGGAGAACATTTATTGGAATGAGGTAAGAGAACGATGACGGATAACCTTGACACTTGTGTCATGATTAAAATGAACAAAACAGGAGCCTATTTCTGGCCAATGACGTTAACTACCTCTAGCGACGTTGATCTCTCATATTACTATCGTGATTTTGTACTCGATGGGTGCACCCTTTTGATTGTATTGATGGTCGCGTCGGCCATGTATGGGTTACAACTAGCCAGAAAGGGTAAACTGGTAGAATCTTACCTTAGGCATTGCCTCACGTGCCTTGCCATATTTATCCTTATGCGAGCCCATTAAGACTTTGATTTAGTATTGTACCTATAGGGAACTCACTGGCTACCGACGTTACTGGTTGTGTTACAGGACCTGCATAGACTTCATGCTATAAAATTGTGTTAAGGTGGATCAATGTAAAGACTTAACGCTATTTTGATATTTATTTTACTAATAGACATTACCTATTACTGCGTATACTATTATATATAAATAGTTTAACGGATTCTTAGGATATAGAAAATCCTGTAACATCAGTTTAAGTTATTGCACGCATGTTATTCATCGGATAAGAGATGTAAAATCCCGTAAACATCTCTGATGCTGTTACACTCATATTTCCTGATATTGATTTGACTTACATAAGAGTATTTTAGTTCTAACTTGAGTGCTTTGTCTTTTTATTATGCTTGGGTCAGCCTGAGGGTTTCAGTATATCAAAGATTATTATTCTTGAGGACGAAGACGAAGATCTTGTATACTATATTACTAGTATTATATCACTACATCATTTGTTCTGTTGCATTATTCTATTATATCAACTGTGTGTATAACTCTGATTTATGTAATAAAGTGTAATAAAATGTATATTATTAAATAGCTTCGTGAACTATTTATTTGGTTATTATGTTTGGTCATTTCGTCGTGAGACTCTACGTTTTGTTTTCTTCCTCTCTTATATTTCTTAATTAAATCCCATTGATAATTCATCTTTTTGAACGGTTTGGGTTGGATATGAGTGGTTTATCGTCGACTTGAATCATTCAAAACCGTGGATCGTCATAGATACTAACCTTATGTAACCGTGGAGATGAATCCTTTTTTGAATAATGTTTCACTTCCAATGCTTTCACTCGACCCAACTATAGTTGTTCGATGGATGTGCTACGATTTAACTATAATCAAAGCGGATCTTCCATATAGAAGATCAACAGTAATCTCAAGTCAAGAGAGCTGTGTAATTTTATCACATCGATATTTTCTATTTGACCTTAGTTATCTTAACCAACAAAAAACTATCGAGTGAGTTATTCAATAACTATCAGTATGTAACCCTTTGGTGCCACCAACGATCATGAGTAAAACATTGTCCAATATTTGGAGAGCATTATGTATTCTAGTCTCTACGGAAGTATCGATATCCAGTCTCTATACATCTTAACTACGAATATTTAAAACAGTATATTTATTTATTGTGATAAATCACTCAAGGCTACAACGACTTGTACATACTATCAAAAAAATTACAATTTATGTATTTTATATTAAATATACTTTTAATTAAATCAATTAATATAACATACCATATCAAGTATATAATAGAAAGAAAGCACCTTTTATTTCGAATAAGATTGATTATTGAATTAAATATATGTGACAAATTACATAACTTCCCCTAGTGCATACCCCTTACTTTATCTGTTCAGAGTTCTATTGTTTTGCTTTTACCCATTAATCTTACATTTGAATGCTTAAATATCAACGCATGAATAGTAGTAGATGGTATTAGGTGTCGACCTTGGCCAGTATAGACAGACTGAAAGGGTGAATAGAGTACATGAAAATTTATTCAGAGCATATGTCTTTGAATTTGAAAGGTTATGGGAATATTGCTATCGTTTTATCGATTCTTTTATAATAATAGTACTAGAAAAGTGTAGGCATGACACCTTTCAAAGCCTTTTATGGAAGGTCATGTAAATCATCTTCATGTTGGTTAGAGACAGGTGATAGACTTCTTCTTGGTCTAGATTTAGTTAGAATGTGATGGAAAAGTTTTCACTTATTCATGGTCTAATGAAGGTAGCTAAGTCAATGTAGAAGATTTATGCTGATCATAGATGTAAAGATTTAGAATTTGATGTTGGAGATATGGTTTTTGTGAAAGTATCACAAATGAACGGTGTTATATGATTTGGAAAATTGGGAAAACTATCATCTAGGCATGTAGGACAATTCTTTATCGTCAAAAGGATAGGAAAACTCAATTACTATGTCGAATCACCAAATATGTTAGTAGGTTTCCATTATGTATTTAATGTTTCTTAGCTCAAAGTATGTACATGAACCTGAATCTACTATAGAGTTGAATGCTTTGGAAAATTAGATAGTGGAAGCTTATATGACTATTATAAGATGATCAATTTATATTGTTTATCAAGATACAAAAGCGTTTGGGTATAAGGTTATTAGATTGATAACAGTTTAATAGTGTAACAATAGTAGAGATTGTGCTTGGGAAATTATGGACAAGCTTAGAGAAGCTTGCCTTGAACTGATTAATGTATGATCTATTATAATATGAACTTTGGTTTGGTGATTATACATGTGATGTTATTTTCATGTGTTTTGTCACATGTAGATGCTTGTAATACGTTTTATACCTTATTTGAATTTAGAACTTATAAGAATGGGACGATGTAACACCTTTAATTTTAATATGAAGCTACTAGATCAGGTGCACTGGCTGTGGGGTAAAAGGGGGAAATTTGAAAAAAAAATCCATTTACTAATTTTGCACTAGATCTTTCTTTTATGTTTACACGAATAATTTGTTTGCACTAAATCATATTTAGTAAATATTAATAAAACAATATTTTATTATTTGATTTTTATTTTTTATTTTACCTTTTAATGTTTTGTTCAAAACATAAAATTATATGTATTTCATTTTAACTCTAATTCACAATTTAGTTTGTTGTATTTTATTTATGGAAATTCACATTCACTGTGTGAACATCATATGTGGTATAAATTAATTTAGATATTTATGTAACTAACGACATGGGGAGAGTGTGTGTATGAGCATCATGATTTATGGTCATAAAATCGAGCATACAATATTAGGAATATTTCCTTAATATATTACAAACATCTATAAAGATATGAATAAATACATGTACGTATGTATATATAAAGATTTATTTTCGACACTTCATTATATGTATTCGGCTATATTTTTTATACATAATTATTTTGATTGTAATTGTTTTAAACAATTTATTAATAATATATACATAATCACATAAATACATATATATGTTTAAATATTTTAAACTATTTAATTTTCAGCAAAAAGAGCACTTTTTATGTATTAAATTTTAAAATTTATAATTTACTAAATCATATACACACACATAAACATCTATTTAAATGTTTTATTTAATTTCAAAACCAAAAGGAATTTCCTTTTTCATTAAAAACCCAAGAATACAAATATACCTTTTTTTATGCCGAGAGTAGTATTTATATATGTATGTATCTATATTATTAGTAAAATACCATATATTATATTTGAATACTTCAGGTTATAAAAAAAAATTTATATGAATATTTATATAAACACATATATATAATCATTTTTTCCAATATATATATATTCAAAAAATAGACAAGATAGTTTATATATATGTGTGTGTGTATGCAAGTTATTTAAAATGTGAATTACCTCAGATCTATCAGTTATCTACATGTTGTAATGTTAGCTATTCTTCTTTGAACTTTAGTTCCTTTCTTCTTCAATCCTAGTGTACAATTCCTAGATTCAAGGCTCCAAAAAGTTTTTAAAGGAAGCTAGGGTTGTACACTTGTACTTATTAATGTTTTGAATGAGAGAAGATGAGGCTATTTATAGCCACAAGAAATATAAAATATATCTACATTTTCCTCTCTTTTAATTCTTGATTTAATCTAGAACAAAAGACTCATTCAAACTCCCCTACTCCTTGCTTTCCGCTCCCTTCATGGACACTCCATTATTTTAGGCTTAATTGATATATATTAATTAGCTAATTAAGCCTATATACTTAACTAAATTAATATATAATAGTTACAATTTTATTTAATTAATTTTAAGGCCTTGAATAAATATTGAATGCTATAAAAATTAGCACAACATTTGTATTAATTTTTATTATTAATCTATAACATTTATAAATTGATCGAAACTAGTTGAACTTGGAAAATAGATGACAACGCAACTGTGTGGACTCCTTGGGGTGAACTAGGCTTGATAATATTTAAAAAATTAAATACTAAAGCAAGTAGGAAATTCGTCGAAGTATATTGTGATAACCCGAATTTTGGAGTATCTATTAATTGATGATTAACTGGGTTAATTAATAGAAATATTGATTTTAACTATTAAGATACTGATTTTTGAAGTTGAAAAAAATAAATCTGATAATTAATATTCATATCTGGGAAAATATTTATTTGATAATCTCCTAATATAATTACTTAAAATTTACAAATTATTGTTTTAAAAAATAATAATAATGATTGTTTATATATATAAATATAAATAGATTTTAAATATAATTATTATTTACAAATTGAATTTGTGTTTTTTTTGAATAGCAAGCAGGGTTGAATGGTCCCTTACCATCTTTATTAACCACAAACACACAAACAAAAAGAGAGCAATAACAATCTAGAGCTCACAAAAGAGAACACAGGGAAGACTAAGAAGAAAAGAAAGAAAGACTGAAAAACAACTAAACAAAACTAACACAAGTAAACAAAACAAAAACCCTAACCTAGAGAGCCATACACAATATGATGAGAAGACTTTTCCTTGACCCTAGAAATTATAATGTTTATCAAGGCACTTTCAAGCTTCATATTATTGTCAAAGACACGTGAATTTCTCTCAGCCCATATCACATGCACATACACTTTTAGAATAAGTAAAAGCCTATATGAAGTAGCATTCTTCCATCTAGTTTTTCTGAACACTCTGTTCCATTCTGCATCACCATATAGAATAGGCTCAAAAAAACCACCACTGAAGAGACTAGCTTTCCAGATTCTTTTTGTAACCAAGCAGTCAAAGAAGAGGTGAGATCCATCTTCAATAAAGTTATTGCAGAAGGCACACATCAAGTCAACACTATAACCTCTCCTACATAATTTATCCTTGGTCATAAGTGCATTTCTTAGGACTTTCCAAAGAAGGAAGTTCAGTTTTTGTGAAGTTATTGGATTCCAGACTCTTGCATGCCATCTAAATATAGGGCTACCGTCATCTATTATCAAGGCTTTATAAACTCTAGCAATGGAATGCTGTCCATGAATAGCTGCCCAGACATACCCATCATCACCAATGGGGAGCTTCTTGCATTGCACTTCATTCCATAGATGCATGATGATAGGGTTAGAGGAGTAAGGCAGAGTTATTTCACCATTATAAAATTAATCAATAGCCCTAGCATTCAAGGGGATGCCAGTTTGATTTCTCTGATCATAGGAGAGCAGATCATACAAAATAATTCCTCTTCCCACCCATGGTTCAAACCAGAATTTAGCAGTACTGTCAGGGCCAAGCACAAGCTGAACATGAGGGAGTAAAATGCCCCTGAGCTTAAGAATTGATCTCCACACCCAACCACACAGGGGAGAGGGTTCCATTTTTCAGAAGTTTTTATTGCCAAGATGATGTTGCCTTGACCACTTAACCCACAAATTTGGTTTTTCATTTATCAAATTGTCAAAATGCTTAGAAAAGGCAGCTTGATTCCAAGTTCTCATACATTTTATTCCAAATCCACCATATTTTTGTGATTTCTCCAATTTAGCAAAGGTAGTTGGAATTAGCTTTTTAGAATACATACTCCCAGTCCATAAAAAATGATTCATGGCTTTCCTAATGGTAGTAAGAAGAGCAGAAAGTAAAATGAAGCATCTGCACCAATATACAGTCATAACTTGAATTATTGATTTGATGATGGTGGTTCTGCCTGCCTGAGATAATTTATTGCTAGTCCATCTATTCATTGCTTCAGTGATTCTTTCAAACAATGGCAAACAAGTAGTTGCTCCAATTCTTCTAGAGCACAAAGGGATACCAAGGTGCACTGTACCCTCAGGAAGATTAGGCAGTTGACTTTCATGGTGGATGTGCTGGTTATCACTGTCATTGAGACCTGCCACCAAAAGGAAAGACTTGCTTCTGTTGACTTGGAGGCCAGTGCACTTCTCAAAAGTGTGTAGGATGCTTTTGAGACAATCCATAGTAGACACAGTAAGCTTAACAAAAAGTAAAACATCATCAGCAAAAAGAAGAGAGGTAATGAGGGGATTCCTGCATTTGGGATGTAACTCATAGTTGTTGTTCACAACCTGCTTATTAACAAGCTGAGTAAAAAATTCCATCACTATTATGAACAAATATGAAGACATCGGGTCTCCTTGCCTTATTCCTCTCTGGCTTCTAAAATAACCAACAGTACCACCATTGTAACATAAAGAGTAGGAAACAATAGATATACAAGTATGTATCCAGCTAACAAAGTGACCATGAAACCCCATTAATCCCATAATTCCAGTCAGAGCTTCCCAGCTAACAGTATCATACGCTCTTCTTATATCAAGCTTCATCATTGCTTTAGGGGAGACATGAGCTCTACCATAACCATTAAGAAGCTCATGAGTAACCAGCATATTATCAAGGATACTTCTATTATTCAAAAAAGCAGCTTGGTTGTCAGAAATAACAGTGGGAAGCACATGTCTGAGCCTAGCGGAATAACTTTAGAAATGCATTTGTAGATTATGTTGCAGTAAGCAATAGGACGATATGCATGCAGAGTAATAGCATGCTTAACTTTTGGCACCAAACATAAGTTGGTAGCATTAATGGAAGTAGGTAATTTATTGTGCTCAAAAAAATTATGCATGGCATTCTTGAGGTCATTAGCAATGACATCCCAACAATGAATAAAGAAAACAACATTAAAGCCATCAGGTCCACCACAGGAATCCCTCTTCATACCAAACATAGCATTATATATTTCTTCATCAGTAACTCTAGAAGACAAAAGTTGGATATCAGATTCATTCAGCATAGGCAAAGGAGTTGACATGATCTCATGAGAGTTAGGGTTCCATGAATCATTAGGGGAGTAAAGATTGGTATAAAGATTAATGAAAGCTTTGTCAATTTCTTCTGGCTTGTTTAGTATCCTTCCTTCATCATCAAGTAACTGGTGGATGTATCTTTTAGCATTTTTAACCTGAAGGGTACTATGATACAGTTTAGAATTTCTATCACCATACAAATCCCACTCTTTCCTCAATTTTTGTTTCTTCATACTTAACTCAGAGGTCATAGCTTCAGATAGTTGCTGTGTTAGCTTATGTTCTTGCTCAGAAAGGCTGATATTACCAGGGTCATCAAGCATACTTAATTGAATAGCTGATAGTTGATTCTGCAGATTATTTGAGTTCTTGTCACCATCACCATACTTGTTCTTAGCCTATATCTTTAATACCTCCTTGGTTGCTTTCAATTTTTGCTGCAAGATAGACATTTTATTACTGAATTTAGGTTGTTTCCAAACATTAACAACTAAAGGCATAAACTATGGATCATTGATCCATAGGAGAATGGTCAGAGAGTAGAGGAGGGAGGATATGGTTCAGTGAATTGGGGAATTGAGTAAGAGCTTTGGTGTTGAGAAAGGTTAAGTCAAGTCTACTCATGGTTCACACTCCAGATCTACTCTTATTGTTCCATGTGTATTTTGGACCAACAAAAGCAGCTTCATGTAAATTGGAGGAAGAGATAGCTTGGTTGAGAGGAGTGATGTCAAAAATTGTAAGGGGAGAGCCACCACAACGATCATCAGCAGCTGACATACAATTAAAATCATCTAACACAAACCACGGATGTGTTTCCTGCCTGAAATGTGGTAAATAGTTCAGACTTTCTTGTCTAGCTGCAACATGGTTATCCCCATAAATAAAGGTTAGATAAAAGGTGGTAGTGGATGGAATATGCATGGCATGGAAATGGATGAATTATTTGTGGGATAATATAGGTGTGAGGGTGTAGATGGTAGGATCAGAAATAACCATTATTCTTCCATATGGTGCCTCAACCAAATTATGTTGAACATTTCATAATGGATTAATAAGCTTAACTGCTTTGAGGGTAAGGTCATGGTTGAGTTTGGTTTCCAGTATACCAAAAATGCCAAGTTTATTATCAGAGATAATACGTTTTGCTTGCACAAGCTTTATTTCCATATGAGCACCCCTAATATTCCAAAACACAAATTTATGTAACATGGATTAACTTATGGGAGAGAAGTTTGTAGTCTCATAGACCTTCTGAGGCCTGAATTTGGGGTTGTATCCTTTTCGGGTAATGTTTCAAAATAGTCAACATTCTTGCCTTTGTCAAAATCCGACAGGTTACATTCCTTTTTCCTCTTAAAATTGCTGTGATTCTTATGTATAGGAATTGGAGTTTTGGATTGAGAGGGAAGTGGGTATTCCTGATTAGACAAATATCCAGGAGGGGGAGTTATATGAGAATAAGGAAGTTTTGTTTGATAGCCAGGGGATATGGGTTCTTCTGATACATGCACACTGACATTGTGTGCATGTGAATTTTCAGTTTGCTCAAGATGACTGTGCAAGATGTTGGACTGAGTTGCTTTGGATATTGAATTATGAGTCATATATCTGGGTAATAGGGAAAGCACACACTTCCCATCCAAATTGACTTTGTTTCCGTTATTTTCTGATTGCAAATTTGCTTCAGCTTGCTTATGAACTTTTTGTTTTCCTTTAGTCATTTCATGCTCTCTTGCCAATCTGACCCCAACCAATTCCTAAACTAGCATCCCATAATTTTTAGCAATTTGAGTATTACCTTCTACATCTGCCACAACACTTGGCACTTCTTAGTTCTTCTCCTTACATGCTTCCAAACTTTCTATATCCACTATTGCTTCCTCAACAATCAGATTAGAAACACCATTAGACTGTTCAAAGTTATTTTTATCTTCACTTCCTTCAATACTTAAATCTCCATTTACCTCATTCAAATTTTGTAGCACTTGAAATTTATTGCCAATATTCATCTCTAATTCCTCAACTACTTCTCCTTCTTCAACTAAGTCAAAAACAATATCCTTGTTATTATCTGTTACAATTCCTTCTTTTCTTGTTTCATTTTCTCTGTCACTTCCATTCTTATCACTCCCACTATCTTCTTTAGACTTCGATAATACACTCTTTCCTTTGCTCCCATGTTCAACTCTCTTCCAAGCTCCTGAGGACTTATTACGCATTATTTGTCATTTTGATCTTTCACCATGGTATCTATTTTTGGAATTTTTTTAGGCACGGTATTTGAATTCTTCTTTATTACTTTATCTACTTAACACTATTTTTTCAACTAGAAATATCATGCCCAAACACCTTACAAGTGTTGCACGCTTGTGGCCTCCATTGATAATCCACAAAAACAGTTTGTTTTGTTCCATCCTTACACAGAACTTGAAAGCTATCAACTAGGTCGGTGATGGGTGTCACTTCCACCAAGGCTTTAGCATAGGTCAACCTTTCCATCCTTTCAGTACTTTCATCTAAACATTTAACACACCCAATTCTACCAGCAAGCCAATTGATTCCAAGTGGGGACCACGCTGCTAGAAGTATGTTGTAGATATGTATCCAAATAGGAACTGAAGTGACTGAGCCACAAATGTTGCTTACTGTGGGGTCCCATTGTTTAACAATAAACAATTTATTCCTCATGATTATCTGGTCAGCCTGTATAATCCTCCTCCGATCATCCTCACATGAAAATAGGAACATAAAGACAACTCCATCTGATTTAACCTTGATACTACCCTTCAGCCTCCACACTCGATTGAGGTGTTGCACCACTCCTGTAAATGGTAGGGGTTCATCAAGGAAGAAACCAACTACATAATCATGCCATATACTTCGGCCAGCTTCCTGAATAGAGTCAGGTAGAACCAATGCATCCTCAACAAATTCATTGACGAAGTTAACAGGCATGTACTTCCCCGCATTGCGCGGTTTGTTCTTGAAAAGAGAAGTCCATGGTTGTTGACTCGAGTTGCTGATGGGAGGGTCAGGCAAGGGAGAAGGGGAGTAAGGAATGGTTAAAGAGGACGAGCCTAAGGGATGGCCTGGGAGTAATGGTGGAGGATCAGGTTCAGGCATTGGAGGGACAGGGGAAGGCAAAAGTTGGGATGGAAGGGAGTGGGGGAGGATATGCTCTGCCATTAAAAGTAAAAAAGTAAAAAAGTGAAACTATCTTCCTGGGAATTTGTGTTTGTTTAAGTATGTATGTATGTATGTATGTATGTATGTGTATATATATATATATATATTTGAGTTGATTTTAAACTGGATTTTAAATTGAATTTGAACTTGAATTGGAAATTCAAAAGATAAATATCTTAAAATATTTTGGATTTAAAAAATATATTATATATGATTTTATTTAGAATATAATTGATTTTTATTATTTTCTTCAAAAAAAATTATTTACATAAATTAAGAAAAGTATTTATTAATTAGGAAATTTAATATAAAAGCAAATAAACCATTTTAAATTTAATTAAAAATGCATAATGACAAGTGTTAGTTTATAAATCATCTTAATAACAAGTGTAATGAGATTAAATTATATAAATGACAAATGTTAAGGAATTTAACAAGTGTTACCAATTTATTTTTATTTTCTTTTATTTTTAATAAATCCTAATTAAGCCTATATAAACATATATCTCATCTCTTCACTTCTTTTTCCTATCTTCATTATACAAACTCAAGAAAACAAACCTGTAAAACATTATTCAAACCACAAGCAAAATCATAAACTCAAAGCCTGTAACACAAAATATACAAATAAAAAACAAAGCCTGTAACAAAACTCAAACCATAAATTTTATACAAGCAATCATCAAGCCAAGATCATCTGTGTTTTTCAAGCATGAATCTTCTCAACAACAAAAATGATTTCCAGTTCATAATCAAAGTTTCAAGCTAGATCATTTCAACAACCAGTTTTCCAGTTTCAAAAATCATCTCGATTTTTTCAAGCATTTGCAAGTTCCTATTCCAAAAAGTCATTTTGTTCATCTTTTAACTGGTGAGTCAACATCTATTTTACAAAGCTCAACCTGTTATTTCTGATGCATGTGAAATTTATTTGGGTAATAATGTGAAAAATGTGTACGTGAATGTAATTTGTGAAGTAGAGTTGAATCACTGTGTAGACATACTTGTGAATGTCTCTAAATGAATAAAACTAGCCTCTGTTGATTTTAATCAACTAATCTAAGTTCAAATATTCATATCTTCTTGGATAAACAGTACTATGTTGTGATCTTTAATAAGAAATTATTGGTATTTACCAGATTCTCCTTTCAAAAATATTTTTAAGATAAAATCAGCAGGTAATATTACAGGAAGAGGAAAAATCAGTGAGCATCTAATATAAGTCTGAAAATCAATCATCTATATTTCGTGTTTTGATGTCATAGCCAGGTTCGTACTTAAGGATAATGAATTTTGATAACAAATTCTATATTTTTAAGCTCGTGGATGTCGAGATGTCGCAGGTTGAACAGAAAATGGTTGAGAAGGCTTTTTTGGCGAACACAATATTTCTGGACCATGAGATTTTGGTCAGAGGAGGGTGAATGGGACGCGATAATGGGAAAATTGGTGGTTTAATTTTTAATGCATCATAGCGGTGGCTTGGCGAAGGTTTAGGGTTAGGAGTTCAGTTTGGGCGAGAAGTGTTTGATGAACGATTCCAGTGTCGTGATGGAGTCGGAGGGTTTCGGTGCAAAGGGGAAAGGAGAAGGGAGGCCAAGCGAGTTTCCAGAAGGAAGTGTTAGGGGTTTCAAGGGTCGACGTCGGTGTTGCAAGGTGAATGAGGGGAACTGAGTTTTCCTCTGGAGGAGGTAAACAGCTCGATTTGGTTTCGAGCAGAGTCGAGTCGGTCTGAGAAGTTGGAAAGGACTTGGGGGATGTCAGCGACTTGGCGACGTGGCCAATGGTGATCGACGAAGCTTTGATCTCATGTACATGTGTACGTGGGATGTGTGCATATGGTTGCATGTAAATTTTACGAGAATGGGAGTAGAAGATAAGGAACACGGGGAAAGAAGTTTTGCTCGATTTCTTTTTTACTCGGAAATATTTTGGGTTGTGCTCGGGTTTTGCTCAAATTATTTAGGTTTGGTCTCGGGTTGTTGTAATCAGGTATGAAGTATGGAAGTTAGTGTTATCAGATAAGCAAGGCGACCAAAGATTTGAACATTTAGGAATAAACTAAGCTTCAAGGCAAAATAAATTCTAAAACAAGTTTTTCTCAAAGTTTTAAAAGGTTTTAAAATTGTTTGCTTAAAGGTAATTATTATAATAGTCTAAATGTTTTCAATAGTGATTTAAATGATGCAATTAAATCAAGGATAAATTATTTAAGGATGGTTAATTAGTTAATGAAATCAGTTAAGGGAGTAATTAATCAATTTATTTATTAAGATAATTTATTAAAGGGTAATTAATTTTTGTAATCAATTTTAAGGATTGATTTGTTAATGTGATTTATTAATTAAGGTAATTAAAAGATGATTAATTTATTAAAGGTTAAATTACTTAATGTAATTAATAAATGATAATTACTTAATGAAGGTAATTAAAGAATAATTACTTAATGTCATTAATTAAGGTGGGTAATTAATGGGTAATTACTCAATGTGATTCATTAAATGATAATTACTTAATTGTAAGTAATTAAAGGTTTAATTTGTTAAGGGTTAATAAATTAGTAGATAATTAATTAAATTAAAGGTTAATTAATTAAGGATAATTAACCAATGAGATAATTACTTGATGAAAGTAATTAACCAAAGGGAAATTACTTAATGGAAGTAATTAAGGATTAATTACTTAGGGTAATTAATTAAAGGATTAATTAATTAAAGGATTGATTAATTAAGGATTGATTAAGTAAGGAAATTAATTAAGGGTTAGTTAATTAATGAGTGTGATTAATTAAAGGATAATTAATCAACGTAAGTGATTATAGGATATTTAATTTGAGTAATTAATTAAGGATAAATGTAATGAATGTGAATGGGTGAACGTTATTAATTTGGGTAGTTAATTAAAGGATAATTACTTAATGTAATTAGAGAGGATAATTAAGGGATGATTAATTAATGGTTTTTAATTAATTAATATTAAGTAAGCAGGATTAAAAGTAATTAATTTAATTTATTTAAATTAATTAGAAATGGCGTGACTAATTAATCTTGCTTATGAATGATTGGTTGATATTTTTGATATGAAATGTTTTATGGTATAATATGTTTGGTTTGAACAGTGATAATGTGGTTATCTATCGATGATGAATTACTGTGTAAAAGTGACATCCTGTATTTAAAATTGAATTGTATTCACTTGAATAAATTGGGTTAAGATGACATTAGATTCGAAGAGACCGGGGTCGGGTATCAGTAAACACCCGAAACCACTTCGATTTGTAATCTACAATAATTCTTTATAGATTTGATGTGGAATCAATAGGATGGAATGGGATAAATTTAAATGACTGGACCATTTAAACTAAGTAAGGGTACTTAGAGGTTGATTTGTGAAATAAGTGTTGACTATAACAAGTTAAGAACTTGTAGTAAAGTACGAGTTACCCTGGGTTTTTGTTATGTTTTGAAAATTGGTATTTCAAATTTGATGGGTTTACTCACGCTGGTTTCCAGCCTGACCCGGGTGTTACTTTGATGTAATGCTCGTTTCGGACCAATTATTATAGATTTTCAGGTTAGGACGTTCTAGAGCTCAAGAGGCGAGCTGGATGGCAAGAACGTATGGGGTTTACCGCTGTGTATTTAGGAGTCTTATTGATTGTAGTTTGGACAAGTTGTTATAACCGTTCAGCTGATGTATAAATGATTGTACTCTGATGTAATGATGTAAAGTAACAATTACAACTTTTCTTTGTATAAATGCTATTATTTGATATTATATTTAATCTATTGCGTATGTGAGATGCTGTTGTTTTATGTTCTTCCTTCTTTTTCCTTTTCTTTAACAATCTGAAATTTTCAGCAATCGATTGCTTGGAACTTTTACAGTGAATGTATTAGTGTTGAATTCTCGAGGTCGAAATTTTAGGTCGTTACATTTGGTATTAGAGCTGAAGGTTAAGCGAGAACCTTGGCTTTGGTGGGTTTACTCATTAAGGATAGGGTCAATAGTACCATAGAATGAGTTGAGTGTAGTATATATGAGGGCGTATTTGTTATATTCTTGTAAAATGGTTTTAAAAATGATTTTTATAAGTTCATACTTTGATATATATAAAGCAATAGTTTTTCTAATATATTAAGGTAATTGGTTGTTGTATTATTTGAATTAAAAATAATAATCAGAATAAAGTAGAAATAGAAATACAACCAAATTAAAATTTAATGAAGATAAGTTTGAAATAGATCCAAACTAAAATTAAAATCCTAGATTTGTAAAAGTGTGTTTAGAATTAGATAATAATAAATTGGTTTCCAAATATGATAATCTTGGTTATTAACATAAATGGTTGTTGTGTTTAATAAAGAAATGTTTGTTAATGAGTAAGCAAAACGAAATGTTTTAGGGAAGTAAACATTTAGGTGAGTACGACTTATAAACTGAAATTGAAAAAGGGTTTAAATTGTGAAGTTTTAAATCTAGGTCCAGAAATTTGAAATTGTTTCAAAGTGATAAAGAAATAATAAATAATATTATTTAATGTATTTGAATGAAAGGGTCCTGTTTCAAACAAGAGTTGTTTGAAAACTTAAAGGAATTTGTTTTGAATTAAAACCAAAGGTAGTTTAAAATTTAAGGATAACTTGGTGTACATAGGAAATAATTATGTATATATGAGGGATATACATAATATCAAATATGGTTTGAAATAAACTCTAAGTGTTGAGTTTTAAACTTTTACGTGGAATGTGATGTGAAAACCCAAAGTGATAAGTTTTTGAACTTATAAATGGGATTGGATATTAATATGAAGTTTAAAATTTGAAATGGGAATTCAAATGGGTAAAATTGACTGGATTAAATTGAATTTAACTTAAGGAAAGCTAAATAAGTTTAGAACAAACAACCTGAATTGGAAATTCCAAGATGAAATTGAAATTTTACTTGGGATGTTAAATGGTTGATTTAAAATGAGAGTTATGAGTGATCTCAAAATGGGTTTGAGATCTAGAAATTGAAAATGAATGCTGTTGATTGGTGTTTGGATAAGTTTGAATGTTTATTTATCCAGATATCATTCTATTGTTATAAATAATCTATGAAACTGAGAATTGGTTTTGAAGTTAAAATTGAGTAATAAATTAGGTTCTGAAGATAAATTTGTTTTTGAATTCTTATTTGAACTTCGAAATAAGATAAATAAAGGCAATTTAAAAATCGAATTTTGAAATTTGACTCGGAATTAAATGGTCTAAAAATTCTATGTTGATAATTTAAAAAAATATAAAGGTTGGTTTGATTTAAAGGATTAAATCAACATTTAAAAATATAACTCGAATTTATATAATTCGAGATGGTTTAAAGTTGAGATTTGAATTGAATTAGTTCAAATTGAATTTGATTTGAATTAATTGGAATTGTGATTGAAGATGGATAAGTTTAAAATTCTAATGGAAAATTTGAATTGGATTAATTTAAAATGAAATTGAAGTTGAATGAGTTCAAATTCAAATGGGAAGTTGATTTGAATTTGGGATATGAATTGAAATAAATTTAAATTGAATTGAAACTGAATCAATTTAAATAGAAGTGGGAATTGGAAATTGTTTGGAAATGGAGATGGGGAATTGAACAGTTTGTCTCTGAACTATTTTTTTAAATAAATCGTTTTAATATAAACTGTTTTAAATTTAGTTTTCCTACGTATGTACTATACAATCTTTCTTTTTAAAAGCCCAAACTACCTTATACTTATTTTACAATTATTTTTAGAACTATTTAACTATTTTACAACTGTTTTACAAACTAAGTACTATTTTACAACTATTTTGCAATTACCTAAATATTCTATAACTACTTGACTATTTTCCAACTATTTTATAATTGCTTTACTATTTTGCAGCTAATAATTATTTTTCAACTACTAATCTATTTTTAATTTTTCAAGCTCTTTTCTAAATTTAAGCTGGATAGAGTTAAAACTGTTTATAATTAAATACCAATTAAGATAAGAATTGTAATGATAATCCAAATGGGGATTGAAACAACTGTGGATAAGTGATTAGAATTTAAATGAAGGTGAATAGAAAAGAGAATTGATTTAGCTAATGATCAATAAAGATAAATACATTGGATGTACATATATTATTCTATTCGTATAATGATTTGGTCCAAATTCGAGCACATAATTTCGAGATAGTACATCGATTCTAGTTAGGAGTTTTCACTCGATTTTCGACAGCGAACCCTGGATATGGATTTTTGATTGATTCTATAAATTCTCTATCATAGTTGTGACTATGAAAGGAGGATGACGGTTTTTGATCAAGAAACCAGATCTGAGTTAGCACTAGGAAGTCGGGCGGACGATGCTAGTTCGGATATGAAATTGTGTGATCGAGTGAGTGATCAATTTTGAAATTGCATACGGATGGTATATATACATCGTACGTGCTTAAATGAAATTGATATTGGAAATTTTGAAAGAAATGAAAGACGATTTATGAAAAGAAAAGTATGTTTTGAGAAAAATGTATATGAATAAAGATGGAATTAGGATATCTTTTGAAATTCACTTTATGAAGAGTAAGTGATATGGTAAGTAACTTTATAAAAGAAAATCAAAATTGAATGTTGATTTGGCATAAATAAAGTTATATATATATATATATATATATATTTGTTATATGTGATAAACTCCCCTTGTTGAATCTATTGCCAAAAGAATAGATTTTTGAAAGATTTGAAGTGTAGAAAGGGAATCTAAATAAGTGATTATAAGATTTTATATATCTATATATATAAAGGATTTTATGAGAATGATTTTGATGAAGGTTTTGGAACCTATGGATTTGGAGAGGCTTTTGATTTTTGGGAAAAATCAAATTTTGGAAATTTGGAAAGCCATGTTTGGAACTATCGATTTGAGATATCGATTTTGTGTAAAGGAGATTTTGATGTAAATCATAAAGGGTATGATTTGAAAGATACTTTAAGTATAGTATAAAGTGTTTTGAGATTGGCTCTGGGAAAAAAGGCGCTTCCATTGGAATGAACTTCATTAGGAGTGCCACAGGGTGGTACTGCCTTGAACCCTAAGGGGGGTTCTACAGTTGATCCAGTGAGGAAGTCCGGACAAACTAAAGTTTCTGAGGATTATGTGTAGTGGGTAACGAAAGTCGAGGGCGCTGATGCCTACAGATTCATTTGGGTTATGCTGTGACGACAGTGTAACTCGATGTCACTGGGATCTACTGCGGACCATAGCGGAAGTCGTGTGTGCTGTTGAGAGACAACGATCTACTTTTGATTTTGCCGCGATGGCAACGTAACATCGGTAGACTGTGACCTATGGAGACATAGCGAAAGTCGAGAGGCCGTGAGAGCCTAAGGCTACATTGGGACTTGAATGATGTAGTCTACGACCTATGTGGAAGTGATGAAGTTTCATTTGGTAGTGAAAATCGAGGGAGATGATGCCTACAGTTACATGGACTTTTACTGTGATGGCAACGTAATCCGGGATGTAATTGCGATCTGTGGCGGGTTCCATGGCATAGTCAAGGGACGTAGAGTGCCTACAGTTATCTATGGATTTTGCCGGGTTGGCAACGTAACCATCGGGTTAACTGCGATCATGGACACGGTGATGATTTCCAGAGCATTCTCATCAAAGATGTTTCCTCTATTTTCAAAACGTTTTCTATATTTTCAACAAAACATTTTCCAGTATTTTCACTGGGTGTTGAAAACGGGTTTGTCAAGTACTTATAGGTTTTCAGTTCTATGCCTGATCAACGTATGATGGAATTTTTGTGAGAACAAAGATGGACTTGTTAAGACATCGAGTTATAAAAAGTATTTTTATAAAATTATTTTGGTAATATTATATAGATTTTAAAGTGTTTTAAAAAATATATTAATAAAAGAGTTTATAGTTGAAAATGATCAAAGAGTAATTTAACTAATAAATGGCAGTATAATTAAATTCTGGCTCCATTCCTTTTTGAGGACGAAAAGATTCAAGGGGGGAGGAATGTGATAACCCGAATTTTAGAGTACCTGTTAATTGATAATTTACAGGGTTAATTAATAAAAATACTGATTTTAACTATTAAAATACTGATTTTTAAGGTTGAAAAAAAATAAATCTGATAATTAATATTCATATCTGGGAAAATATTTATTTGATAATCTCCTAATATAATTACTTATAATTTACAAATTATTATTCTTAAAAAAACAAATAATAATGATTGTTTATATATAAATATAAATAGGTTTTAAATAGAATTATTATTTACAAATTGAATTTGTGTTTGTTTATATATATATATATATATATATATATATATATATATATATATATATATTTGAGTTGATTTTAAATTGGATTTTAATTTGAATTTGAATTTGAATTGGAAATTCAAAAGATAAATATCTTAAAATATTTTGGATTGAAAAAATATATCATATATGATTTATTTAGAATATAACTGATTTTATATTATTTTCTTCATAAAATTTATTTTATAAATTAAGAAATGTATTTATTAATTAGGAAATTTAATATAAAAGCTTATAAACCATTTTAAATTTAATTGAAAATGCATAATACAAGTGTTAGTTTTAAATCATCTTAATAACAAGTGTAATGAGATTAAATTATATAAATGACAAATGTTAAGGAATTTAACATGTGTCACCAATTTATTTTTATTTTCTTTTGTTTGTAATAAATCCTAATTAAGCCTATATAAACATATATCTCATCTCTTCACTTCTTTTTCCTATCTTCATTATACAAACTCAAGAAAACAAACTTGTAAAAAATTATTCAAACCATAAGCAAAATCACAAACTCAAAGCCTGTAACACAAAATATACAAATAAAAAACAAAGCCTGTAACAAAACTCAAATCAGAAAATTTATACAAGCAATCATCAAGCAAAGATCATCTCTGTTTTTCAAGCATCAATCTTCTCAACAACAAAAATATTTCCAGTTCATAATCAAAGTTTCAAGCTAGATCATTTCAAGAACCAGTTTTCTAGTTTCAAAAATCATCTCAGTTTTCAAGCATTTGCAAGTTTCTGTTCCAAAAAGTCTTTCTATTCATCTTTTAACTAGTGAGTAAACATCTATTTTACAAAGCTCAACCTGTTATTTCAGATGCATGTGAAATTTCTTAGGGTAATAATGTGAATAATGTTTACATGGATGTAATATGTGAAGTAGAGTTGAATCACTGTGTAGACATACTTGTGAATGCCTGTAAATGAATAAAACCGGCCCCTGTTGATTTTAATCAACTAAACTGAGTTCAAATATTCTTATCTCCTTGAATAAATAGTAATTTGTTGTGATCTTTAATAAGAAATTATTGGTATTTACGAGATTCTACTTTTAAAAATATTTTTAAGATAAAATCAGCAAGTAATGTTACAGGAAGAGGAAAAATCAGTGATCATCTAATATAAGTCTGAAAATCAATGATCTATATTTCGTGTTTTGATGCCATAGCCGGATTCATACTTATGGATAATGAATTTTGATAAAAAAAATTCAAGATTTTTAAGCTCGTGGATGTCGAGATGTTGTTGGTTGAACGGAAAATGGTTGAGAAGGCTTTTCCGGCGAACGTAATATTTCTGGACCACGAGATTTTGGTCAGAGGAGGGTGGATGGGACGTGATCATGGGAAAATTGGTGGTTTAATTTTTAATGCGTCATAGCGGTGGGTCGACGAAGGTTTAGGGTTAGGAGTTCAGTTTGGACGAAAGGTGTTTGATGAACTATCCCAGTGTCGTGATGGCGTTGGAGGGTTTCGGTGCAAAGAGGAACGGGGAAGAGAGGCCAGGCGAGTTTCCAGGAGGAAGTGTCAGGGGTTTCGGGGGTCGACGTCGGCGTTGCGAGGTTAATGAGGGGAACTGAGTTTTCCTGTGGAGGAGGTAAATAGATTGATTTGGTTTCGAGCTGAGTCGAGTTGGTTTGAGAAGCCAGAAAGGACTTGGGCGATGTCATAGACTCAGCGACGTGGCCAACGGTGATCGACGAAGCTTCGATCTCATGTGCACGTGCACATGGGATGCGTGCATACGGTGATAGGTAAATTTTACGAAAATGGAAGTAGAAGATAAGGAACAGGGGCGAAAGAAGTTTTGCTCGATTTTTTTTACTCGAAAATATGTGGGGTTGTGCTCGGGTCTTGCTCGAAGTATTTAAGGTTGGACTCGGGTTGTTGTAATCGGGTATGAAGTATGGAAGTTAGTATTATCAGGTAAGCAAGGTGACCAAAGATTTGAACAATTAGGAATAAACCAAGCATCAAGGAAAAATAAATTCTAAAACAAGTTTCTTTCAAAGTTTTAAAAGGTTTTAAAATTGTTTGTTTAAAGGTAATTATTATAATAGGTTAATTTCTAAATGTTTTCAAAAGTGATTTAAATGATGTAATTAAATCAAGGATAAATTATTAAAGGATGGTTAATTAGTTAATGAAATCAGTTAAGGGAGTAATTAATCAATTTATTTATTAAGATAATTTATTAAAGGTTAATTAATTTGTGTAATCAATTTTAAGGATTGATTTGTTAATGTGATTTATTAATTAAGGTAATTAAAAGATGATTAATTTATTAAAGGTTAAATTACTTAATGTAATTAATAAATGATAATTACTTAATGAAGGTAATTAAAGAATAATTACTTAATGTCATTAATTAAGGTGTGTAATTAATGGGTAATTACTCAATGTGATTCATTAAATGATAATTACTTAATTGTAGGTAATTGAAGGTTTAATTTGTTAAGGGTTAATAAATTAGTGGATTACTAATTAATAATTAAAGGTTAATTAATTGAGGATAATTAACCAATGGGATAATTACTTGATGAAAGTAATTAATTAAAGGGAAATTACTTAATAGAAGTAATTAAGGATTAATTACTTAGTGTAATTAATTAAATGATTAATTAATTAAAGGATTGATTAATTAAGAAAATCAATTAAGGGTTAGTTAATTAATGAGTGCGATTAATTCAAGGGTAATTAATCAATGTAAGTGATTATAGGATAATTAATTTGAGTAATTAATTAAGGATAAATGTAATTAATGTGAATGGGTGAAGGTTAATTAATTTGGTTAATTAATTAAAGGCTAATTACTTAATGTAATTAGAGAGGATAATTAAGTGATGATTAATTAATGGTTTGTAATTAATTAATGTTAAGTAAGCAGGATTAAAAGTGATTAAAGAAATTAATTTAATTTATTTAAATTAGTTAGAAATGGTGTGACTAATTAATCTTGCTTATGAATGATTGGTTGATATTTTAGATATGAAATGTTTTGTGGTATGATAGTTTGGTTTGAACAGTGATAATGTGGTTATCTATCGATGATGAATTACTATGTAAAAGTGGCATCCTGTATTTAAAATTGAATTGTATTCACTTGAATAACTTGGGTTAAGATGATATTGGATTCGAAGAGACCGAGGTCGGGTATCAGCAAATACCCGAAACCATTTCGATTTGTAATCTACAATAATTCTTTATAGATTTGATGTGGAATCAATAGGCTAGAATGGGATAAACTTAAATGACTGGACCATTTAAATTAAGTAAGGGTACTTAGAGGTTGATTTGTGAAATAAGTGTTGACTATAACAAGTTAAGAACTTGTAGTGAAGTACGAGTTACCTCGGTTTTCTGTTATGTTTTGAAAATTGGTATTTCAAATTTGATGGGTTTACTCACGCTGGTTTCCAGCCTGACTCGGGTGTTACTTTGATGTAATGCTTGGTTCAGACCGAGTATTACAGATTTTCAGTTTAGGACGTTCTAGAGCTCAAGAGGCGAGCTGGATGGCAAGAACGTATAGAGTTTACCGCTGTGTATTTGAGAGTCTTATTGATTGTAGTCTGGACAAGTTATTATAATCGTCCAGTTGATGTATAAATGATTGTACTCTGATGTAATGATGTAAAGTAACAATTACAGCTTTTCTTTGTTTAAATGCTATTATTTGATATTATATTTAATCCGCCGCGAATGTGAGATGCTGTTGTTTTTCTGTTCTTCTTCTTCCTCCTTTCTTATTTTCTTTAACAATCTGAAGTTTTCGGCATTCGAGTGCTCGGCAGTTCTACAGTGAACGTATTAGTGCCGAATTCTCGAGGTTGAAATTTTGGATCGTTACATATATTATCGATCACGAGTTTTGTTGTTTATAAATCATTTAGGCAAAATTCAGTTTCTAATCTCTATTAAGCTACACCTTTGTAACAATATTTTATGCATGTTTTCGTTTCTTCATCATTATAACACTTAGATATCTAGAGTTTGGTCAATGGTTAAAAACCAATAGTATCCATAGATATTGCATAATCCACTTTAAAGCCATGGTATCAATCCTATAACATTTATCGATTAACCGTTTTACTCTAGCTAGAAGTTTTGACTTTAATTTGACTACCAACTATGGTGATACTAATCTTCTATAACAAAGGAAACGAATCCCCTTTTGAGTAGTATTTCCCTTCAAGTAGTTCAATATGGACCTAAATATGCTGTAATATGATTATGATGTTATGCGATTGACCATAATCCAAGTACAATGTAGCTGCATAAGATAAACTGTACTCTCAAGTTTAAAGATTGCTATATGTTGTTACATGAGATATTCTATCCTAAGTTAGTTGTATCATCCTACATAAGGCTCCTATTGAGTCGTTATGTGATTGTTCTGAACAACCATAAGTATGTAATTACTTAGTGTCATATATAGTCGTGCATGTTAAATAGATATCTAACCAACCTCGAAAATAAAATCAGAGATGGATTTTAGCAAAGGCTACTTACTAAATGATGATTTAAAATGTAAAATGAGGAGTGACTGAGAGTAACAAGCAGTGCAAATAAAGTAAATAACACAAGATGTAAAGTGGTTCGATGTTGGCAAATATCTTCATCCACTATGGGTGATGCTTTTATTACGTTGATTTTTTGGTTATAAGTTGTGGTTTAAAGGTTGTTAAAAGCGCTTGGAATAAGAAAATATATACTGTGAGAGTCAAAAAATTTATCCTCGTACAAGTGCATTGGGACCTCTATTTGCAGGTGTAGAGATCGTGATTTGAAGGGCTAATATTGATGCCTTAATGTAACGCCCCACCTCGAGACCTACATTTTCAAGGAGAATTACTAAGTAATCCTGTCTACTAATGCAGAGAGTAGGGCTGGTTAAGGGCGACCATCATACTAATACGTTATTTAAGAGCTAAGTATGTCAATTATGTCTTGATTTTTTTCATTACCTTATAATTGGTAGAGACGCTTAGTCCTTAACTAATGCACACCATGGTGGATTCAGACCATTTTAGAAATAATGTAATATACATGCAGATAGAAAACATCAGTCACAGAACAACGAACCCAGATCAAAGTATATATATAAATATATACATCTCCATACATCTCCATAATAATACATCATACATAAGCAGCAAGGACTATTGAATCACATATACACCCATCCCACAAAATAATATACAATAAGATAACATAAAATCAGATGACTCTAAAACGACATCAAAGCCCAAATGATAAGTCCAACAAAAGCTATCAAGCTGACCCAAGAAGTGAAGAAATCCAAACTAACCTGCAACTCAGTCTGACCCGAGTGAAGGCAAGCTAAACTTATCAGTGGTAAGGATCTTAATAATAAGCCGAAGGATGAGAATCACTCCATTGTTGCCAACGGAACGACATATTATTCATCATATCATTCACAAGAAAGGGGACATCAGTGATCCATCTATCTATTTCAAGGGAATTCAATAAGTAACATGCATATGGTTTCTCTTAAGGACATCTATAAGTAAAGTGGATAAGGGGTGAGAACTATATAATAACTTCATAAGGAAACATCAAATCAACATAATCTATCATAAGAACTCAATAAGAGTTAAAGGCAATCATATTTGAAATCACCATATAGCATAATATAAATGTAGCCTATATCATACTCAAGGCCGTATTCAAATAACAACATCACAAAAAGGTGAAATCGAATATAGAAAATTTCATAGAAAATTGCATGTGCTTTTCATGTTGACTAGTACTACTATTATTTAGTACCATACATCATGATGACTTGGGGTCATTGACATCTTAGCATCGTGATCATCTTGATTGGCTATAGTGGAATATCGCGATGACACCTAAATCATAAAATCCGAGCAAAACATCATGATGATTGGAATCTAGTAATGACATCAAGAACATCGTAATGATAGCAGTCGTATACTCGGTTTATTGTACTAATAACATCTTAAATGTGTCATAACTTCTCGAATAGAAACCCAATGGGCGTTAATATACGTCCCACACCACACATTCGCACATATTGGTTTACTAATTGTCAGTTGATGACACATTAGAAAACATTCAAAAAAATCCAAATCAAACATACACTGCCTCGTCTCATTGGCGAGTGTAAAGCACCCAACTCATTATGTCTCATACTTTGATTTTAAAATGGGATCGAGACTTGTCTCATTTCATCGACAAGTAAAAAATCCATCTTAAACATCAAAACCATCATCAATTCATCATAACAATCCCGCCTCATGTCCTCGGCAAGTAAAAATATCATAAAATAGTACTTCAAAGCAAATTCGACGGTACAAGTCCGATATTAAGCAATTAGGCGAAAACACATGTCCCATACCACGTATTTTTTTAAAATCATTTAATTCTCATTCTTATATGCCAAAAATTACCTAAATAGGTTAAAATATAGTTAGAATAATTTTATAGAGAAAACATGATTTTTAAACAATTTTTAGAGATTTTAAATAAGTTATATAAGGAAAAATCCATTTATCGAATAGATTACTGATTTATAAAATACTTTTAAAAAATAAATAATTGCTTAAAAACCCTTTAAAATGTCTTAAAACATTTATTTAATTAACCATAATTTACAAAGAATTTTCATAAACTCATTCGAAACCAAAATCAATTAAAACCATCGAATTCTTCAAATATCAACATTTATCAATATTTAGATTGAAATAGAATTTAAATTCTACAAATTTCCAAAATCAAGCCAATCTGTTGTCAGATAAAAAAACTTAAATGTTCATCATCAAACTTATTCATACAATATTCAAAATTATCGAAATATGCGGTGAAATAGTTAGCGAAAGCACAAATAGGAGCAAAAGAACAATTTTCCAAGCAACTGAGTTTTGGCTGACTTTGGATAGTAGTTCGGGATATCAAAACAACCTAGATTTCAACAAAATTTTGCAGCTATATACTATAAAATAGAGCAAGATTTTTGGATGGATTCTAAAAAAAAACTATGCTTTGATACCAATTGAAAAAAGAGTGCGGATCGTGCTATATCAATTATATTAAACTAGTGCAGAAATAAACTAAGTTACTATAGCAATGTAAATAAGTAAAATAAAAAAAGAACACCAGGAATTTTTATACTGTTTCGAACTTCCCGTTCTACGTCCAGTCCAAGACTCCTTTTGGAATTTCAACTACAACAACCCTCACTTAACCCGGAGGAGCAGGTTTACACAGCCTGAGCAATCGAACAGGACTTCACCCGCCTAAGCAATCGAATAGGACTTCAAAACAAATAACAAAGATATCTGACTGTAGTGTGTTCTTAAATAACACTGATAAGTCAATTGAGTACAATCTTCTTATAATCTTCTCGTTAATGATATATAGTGATGTGCTTTGAGAATTGTGGAAGATAAAGTGATCAAAGATCAAAGTATTAAGTGATTTGAGTGCAATTTGAAAGTTTGAGAATAGATGAGAATTCAAGAGTGCTAAAAGTAAATTCAGTCATTTGTTTGTCGAATTCTGTAATCTATTTATAGTATATGAAGAGTTGCATCTTTAAATGAAAAGTTAAATTGAAAAGAACCGATGCAACTGTTGATTTAAAAGAATGTTTCTCTTGGTGAAGAGAAGTGTCTTTTCAAGAAAATAGCAGTTGGGGATATTCAGACGTCTGAATAAAAAATTCAGACTTCTGAATTAGATTCAAATGCAAATAGCAAAGAAATAGTTCATTTCTGACCTTATTCAGATGTTTGAATATTTTTGTTCAAACGTCTGAATATTGTGAAAACAATAATTTTATTTTAGCACTCAGACGTCTAAATGTATGGTTTCAGACGTCTGAGTTTTCCCTTTTGTGCATGTATGAGCATGTGTGTGCATGTGTGCATTCAGACGTCTGAGTTTGCTCTTTTGTGCATGTATGAGCATGTGTGTGCATGTGTGTGTGTGTATCGTATAAGGAGAGATTCTAACAAAATTTCTAAGTAAAGTGCAGACTTTAGACACACAATATACAACTTTAAACATCTGTAGATGAATCTGCAATAAAACTTCTGCAAAGATGGTTAGTGTACACATATCATTTTATATAGGTTGTTACAATCAAAATCGAGATTCTAACATTCTCCCCCTTTTTGATGACGACAACTATATAAAATTAATAAACTAGTAAAGTATTTGTTGCTCCCCCTGTCAATATGCACAATTTAAATTTCTCCCATTTGTCATCGACAAAAAGAAAGAACATGAATGATAATAGATAATTCATTCCATTAAGCCAAACAAACTAGTAGATAATAATACATAAAGAGATATTATTTTAGAAATTTCTCATACAACTAGACAATGATGTTGATAAGCAAAACATAAGAAAATTTCCCATACAACTAGACTAAGATAATCAAAATTGGCTTGAAAGAGATGGATCATTGTGATTAGAACTTGAGCTCGAGGAAGACCATTCAAATGGAGATGGATTGTAGGCTTGAGTGGATGAAGAACCGGAACAAGAGATTCGATCCAATATTTTATTGAGAAAGCCTTTGATAGAGTTGAATTTTCTTTCCGTTTTCTTCTCAAGTGCCTTTATGTCCCACGAATCTTTGATGATTTCGGAAGAGAGTGATGATGGCTTGTCTTTATCTGGGCCAATTTCTTGGATGGTGTCATCGTTCTCCTCTTCTTCTCTATGTTTGGTATGAGAAGAAGAAGCAATACTAGTGTCTCGAGGTTGAAGAACACCTTGTTGAATATTTTATGACCATTGTTGGAAGGAAATAATTTGTTGAGAAGGAGGCCGTATAGGAAGACCCATCAGCCCTAAAGTTTTAGCGCCTAACTCATTAATACTTGTAAAATCGGAGTCAAGGATTGGTACACCCATATTTAGGAGAATGCGCATAATATAGGCACCATAATGAATGGTTCTATACTTCCTTCGGATTGTGATTTCTTGGAATTCATCCAAAATAATTTTCCCCCAATTCACTTGTTGATTGGAGTAGATAGAATAAAGTGCTTGGAAATTTTCTTTATACACTTTTTCATAGCTACCCGACCTTGGTTGGAGAGAGCGAATAAAAGCATGGTGAATTAGCCTAGCTTGTGGCCTTAAGAAGGTCGATTTTAAATTTCCCATATTTATAAGTTGATCCGATAAAAATTGATGTGAAACATCATCCCGATGTTCCATATCAACTTCAATTTCATTAATATCAATTCCTTTATAAAGGCAATTTAAAATATGACCTAGTCGTTGTAAAGGTAAGAAGATTCTTATGCCACAAACTAACGACCAAACACAATCTTGATGGTTTTGAGGATTTTGATGATCCAGATTTAAGTTAGCAAGAAAAAGTTTAATCATAAGATGATTAATCTTAACACTGTTAGGAGTATACCCAATCAAGCTGTCTAAGTGAAATTGCTCTGCTAACTCTCTAATATGATAAGTTGCGAAATCCGGAAATTTCATGAATGCTCCTTCGAAGATGTTGGAGTTCTTCATAGAATTAAATCGAGAAACAGCAACATCGTTCCATAGCCATTGCCGGATTTGATCTTCGGATTGTCCGGATGCTGATTCTCTAGTTCTCTTTGATCTTGGTGCCATTGAAGACTTGAATAAAGGTTAAAAGCTTTGAGGAAGATAAAAAATAGGGGCTAGGGTTCTGAAGTAAGAAGGAAAGAAGTGAAAAAGGTATTATATAGAGGGTGAAAAGTAGGGGTAAAAAGGTAATAAAAAAATAAGAAAGGGTAAAAAAATTTGCTCAGAAGAGATTCAGACGTCTGAATCACTTGATTCGGACGTCTGAATTGAGTTGAATTGCAACCTGCAAGGAATTAGTTCAAAAATGGTCTAATTCAGATGTCTATTATATTTGACTCAGACGTCTGAATCCGGGGTAAAAAGTTTCTATTATGAAGATTCAGACGTATGTTTATACTAATTCAGACGTCTGAATTTTGTACAGAAGCGCATATAGCCCTTTTTGAGAATAAAAACAATATATATACTATTGAATAATTTTTAAATATTATAGATTTTAGAATAAACAGAATCAAATAAATATATTATATAAACAAGAGAAAATTAAATAGATTTTGAAGAAGAGGATGGAGTATGATATGATTCTTCTTCAACTTTGGTGTTCTCTGCAAATGGTCGAAGTGGAGACCATCTGTTACCACGTTCCCAAGAATTTGGAGTTGTCGGTGGAAGTTGTGGTGATGGTTCCCGAGGATTGCGATGACTTGGAGAACGATCGTAAGACGGTTGATGAACAGTATCTTTTGATGAAGAACCACAGAACTTTAACGCTACTTGTTCCAAAAAGCTAAGCCTTTTGGCATTAGCTTTTTGTTCATAGTATAATTCACGTCGTAAGTCTAATGTCTCTTTCTGATAGTGATGAATATCATCGATTTTTTCTTTTGTGGTTGGTGATCCAAAAAAGAGAGACCGTCTTGTTCTTTTAGATGTAGGAGTATATCCAGTATGAGTTGAGAGAGGGACAATCAGAACCGGTTCATATATTGAAGTAGGAGTTGGTAGATTGTTCGATTCAGAGGAAGGAGAGGTGTAAGATAGCTTAGATGACTTAGAATTATTGTTGGATGACATGATTAAACAGAAATTTTTGAAGAAAAAAAGAGTTGAATAAATTCTTGGTGAAAAGAATTAAAAAATGCAGATAATATATAGGTAGGAACTGGTTAAATTTAGAGGTGATAATGTATGGTTAAAAGAAAAATGGCCATAAGAAAAAGAGGAGAGAATGGACGGTACATCAGAGTTCAATAATAACCTCATATTTCAGAAAACAATAGATAGTGATGTGTTAGTGTAGAGGACTACCAAGTATAAGGTCTTGAGTTCAAGTGCTAGACGGCATCCCCCCCTTCTTCTTTTTATTTTGAAAGAAGCTATGAATTTAAAATAAAATACATACATACATACATATATATATATATATATATATATTTGTATTTGTAAAAAAACTTGAACTTGTAAATCTTTAAAAGAGGCGATTCCGAGTTCTCGTCTTAAATTGACGAAAGTATTTTCATTTAGTGGTTTTGTAATGATATCTGCCAATTGTTTGTCAGAGGATACAAATTCTAGATTTATTAAATCTTTTTCAATATTATCATGAAGAAAATGATGACGAATGTCAATATGTTTTGTTCGTGAAAGATTTACAGGATTTTTAGATAAATTTATAGTACTA
Organism: Allium cepa; assembly: GCA_030765085.1. Taxonomy (NCBI): domain Eukaryota; kingdom Viridiplantae; phylum Streptophyta; class Magnoliopsida; order Asparagales; family Amaryllidaceae; genus Allium; species Allium cepa. Next base: position 970,204,425 of record CM060935.1, read on the forward strand.
GAATTATCACAATAGATAGTTGATTTACTTAAATTAAAACCAAAATCTTGTAATGTTTGTTGCATATAGATAACCTGAGCACATGCCAAAGATGCAAAAATATACTCTGCTTCACATGTGATAATGAAACATAATTTTGTTTCTTACTAAAACAAGATACAAGAGATCGTCCAATGAAGTGACAAGTCATGATTTTTTCTATCTGTCCAGCTTCCTCCAAAATCAGCATCACTATATGACACTAATTCAAAAGGACATTCCTTTGGATAGAATAACCCAAAGTCCTTGGTTTTATTAAGATACCATAGAATACGTTGCACTGCTCGTAGTGTGATTATTTGGGATTTGCTTGAAATCGTGCACACAAGCAAACACTCATCATTATGTCAGGTCTGCTAGCTGTTAAATTTAGTAATGATCCAATCATACTTCAATATAATTTTTGGTCAATACTTTTACCACTTTCATCTTTATCAAGATGTATGGTTGCACTCATAGGAGTCGGTTTGGTAGAAGTATTTTCCATACCAAAGCGTTTAATTAGATTATTACAATATTTTTCTTGATTTATAAAAGTACCATTTTCTAATTTTGTTTTGTTTGTAAGCCAAGAAAATAATTTAACTCACCCATATGTGACATTTCAAATTCTCTAGTCATTAAATTTGAAAAATCTTGACATAATTTTTCATTTGTAGATCCAAAACTAATATCATCAACATATATTTGAACAATTAAAATATCCTGCTTATTTCTTTTAATAAAAAGATTTTGATCAACCTTCCCAATTTCAAAACCAGAATCTATTAAATATCTTTTAAGACGATCGTACCAAGCACGGGGTGCTTGTTTCAACCGTATAAGGCCTTTTTAAGTTTATAGACATGGTTAGGAAATTGTACGTGTACGAATAAGGGAGGTTGTTCAACATAAACTTTTTCTTTTATAAAACCATTTAAGAAAGCACTTTTAACATCCATTTGATATAATTTAGAGTTATGAAAACATGCATATGCTAATAAGGTTCATACTGCTTCTAGTCTAGCGACTGGAGCAAACGTTTCTTCATAGTCAATTCCTTCTTCTTGATAATATCCTTGAGCAACTAATCGAGCTTTATTTCTAGTGATATTTCCTTGTTCATCAGCTTTATTTTTGAAGACCCATTTTGTACCAATAACTGATTGATCACTAGGCCGTGGAACTAAATCCCAAACATAATTTCTTTCGAATTGGTTTAGCTCTTCTTGCATAGCGATTAACCAATTTTCATCGGTAGATGCTTCTTTAATATTTTTAGGTTCAATATTAGAGAGGAAAGCTACATGACCCATTTGATTTAATTGACTTCTTGTTCTAACAGATGAATTAAGTTCTCCAATTATATTATCAGAAGGATGATCCCTTAATGATCTAGGTGGAGATCTTGTTTCATTGTTATTTTATCCATGTTTTCATTATTTTCAAAATTTGAAATTTCTGTGTTTGTGATATTATCAGGGAATTCTTCATCATCTCTTATACTTGGGATTTGTTTAAAATTTTCATCGAAAGATACATGAAGTGTTTCTTCAATGATATTTGTTCTTTTATTATAAATTCGATAAGCTTTGCTTCGATCCAAATATCCTAAAAAGATTCCTTCATCAGATTTTGGATCGAATTTACCAAGCTGATCTTTTGTGTTTAAAACAAAACATTTTGAACCGAAAACTTTAAAATAAGAAATATTTGGTTTTCGTCCATTAAGAAGTTCATAAGGAGTATTCTTAGTTAATGGCTGAATAGAAACACGATTCAAAACATAACAAGCTGTTGCAATTGCTTCAGCCCAGAAATGTTTTGGTAACGTACTTTCATTTAACAAAGTCCTAGCACATTCTTGTAAGGTTCTATTTTTACGTTCTACAACTCCATTTTGTTGTGGAGTTCTAGAAAACGAAAAATTATGGAATATTCCCTTTTTCTTACAAAAATGTTCAAAGGCTTCGTTTTCGAATTCACCTCCATGATCACTTCTTATGTTTTTGATTTTCAAACCTTTAATATTTTGAATTCTTTTGACAAAAGTTTTGAAATTATCAAAGGCATCACTTTTATTTTTCATAAAAGTAGTCCAAGTATATCTAAAAAAATCATCAACAATTACAAACACATATCTACTATGATTAATGGATTGTACTTGTGTTGGTCCCAATAAATCCATATGTAGTAATACAAGTGGTTGTAAAGTTGAAATAACCTTTTTAGATTTAAAAGATGACTTAGTTAACTTTCCTAACTGATATGCATCGCAAATATGATCAATTTTAAAATTCATTTTTGGAGACCTTTTACTAAATCATTTTAAGAAAGCTTGTTAATAGATTTGAAGTTAATATGACAGAATCGTTTGTGCCATAACCAGGATCATTTTCTTTGGCTATTAAAAACATATCTGAATTATGATTCATTTTCATATTCAGAACATAGATATTTCTGTCTCTATTTAGTTCAAATATAAGATTTTGATTTTGATCAAAAATACTACATTTGCTTTCAGAAAAAGTGATTTTGAATCCTTTGTCACACAATTGGCTGATACTAAGTAAATTATGTTTTAAATTTTTAACAAGTAAAACATTTGAAATATGAGGTAAATTTGAAATACCATTATTGCTCACATCGCCTTTGCCGATTATATAACCTTTGGAGTTGTCTCCAAAAGTGACGAAGCCTCCATCTGAGTAAGTAATATTTGATAGCATATCTTTGTCTCCTGTCATATGTTTTGAGCAACCACTGTCGGGTATCCATTTTCCTCTTTTCTTGAGTGGGACCCACAAAAAATATGAGATAACATTGGTACCCACCTTTTTCAATAGGGTCCTAAGAGTTAAATCTTAGGAAACCAAACCCAAGAGGGCTCAGTATCCCATTTAAAAATGTAATCTTTGTTTTTATGAACAGATTTTAAAAAAGTGTTTATATATTTCTTCCTAATCAAATTGTTGTTTGTTTTAGGAACCCATACTTTTATGCTTTTTGGATAAGAATTCTTTTTTGTCTGTACTGTAGTAGGATTAATATTTTTCCTAATTTTCTTTCTAGGTGAAGCTGTTGTTTTCTTAACATACCCTAATCCTTTTCTACTAGAAACAGATTGAGAGCTATCAATAATTTTAGATAAAGTTTCTCTTCCTTTATTAAAGTTTGAAACATTTTTGGTGATGCTTTCTAAATTAGTTTTGAGCTTACTATTATCCAACTCTATCATTTTTACCTTAGTTTTGAGTTCATGTTTTTCAGAAACAAGAGCGTCATTGTCCTTTTTTTGAGTTTCGATTTCTTGACTCAAAAGAGTGAGTTGAGAATTAATATTAGAGAATGATTCTTCTAATTTTTCAAGTTCTTCCTCTTGTATTTTCTTCTCATCTTTGAGCATATCTCTTTCGAATTCTGCTTTGTTCAGAAGCTCACGAGACTCCTTATGTTTTCTTTTAAGTTTTTTTAGAGTGTCAACTAGCTCTGAGTTTATCTCTATCATATCATCAAAAGTAAAATCACTAACCTCGTTTTCATTATCCATAAAGCAAACATTAGCTTGCTCATTTTCACTGTCGATGCTGCTATCTAATAAAGAGGTACCTGAATCATCCCATGTAATAGAGAATGCTTTCTTTTTCTTATCTTTTATGCCCTTATTGAAGTATTTTTCTTTAGTTTTGGACCTTCTTTTTGCATATGACCTTTCTTATGACAATTAAAACATTCAAGAACTGAAGATGATGGTTTGTTTTGAAAGCTCCGTTTTCCGTTGTTTTTTCGGAATATCAAGAACTTTTTGAAATTTTTGGCAATAAATGCAAGATCTTCTTCATCTGAATCTTCATTTTTTTTCTTCTTCGGCATGGAAAGCTATGTTCTTTTTGTCTTGTGCTTGTACTCATTTTGCCTGCAAATTCACTTCATAGGACATTAGATTTCCTATTAACTCTTCAGGTTTTATGGTAAAGAGGTCATTAGCTTCTTCAATAGCCAAGACTTTTCTTTCCCATTCATCCGTTAAAGAGTTTAGGATTTTTGATACAATATCAAAATCAGTGTACTTTTCTCCTAATCCTAATAGTGAATGATAGATATCTTGAAATCTAGAGTATATATCATTGATGGATTCACCTTGTTTCATTCTAAAAGTTTTGAAACTGATTTTTGAGCATGGAGATTTTTCTTTGTTTAACTTTGTTAGTTCCTTCATGAGTGATTTTAAGCGTTCTCCATATTTCATAAGCAGTTTGACACATGCTAACACGATTATATTCATTTCTATCTAGTGCATAGAGTATCATGTTCATAGCTTTAGCATTGGTAGCAGCATCTAATTTTTGTGTGTTTGACCAAGTGGAGTATTCTCTAATAGGAAGAGTGTATTCATTTTGTGTAATATTCCATGATTCAAAGCTATTTGATTGCATATAGATTCTCATGCGAGTTTCCCAATAATTATAGTTCAGACCATTGAAAAATGGAGGTCGTGCAGTGGATTGACCTTCAATAAAACTAGTGTTAGTGATAGCGTTGGTGTTGTTTTCCATATTAGCAAAATATCAGGTAACTGTGTCACGGTTGTATGATGCCTTGCTCTAATACCAATTGAAAAAAGAGTGCGGATCGTGCTATATGGAATTATATTAAACTAGTACAGAAATAAACTAAGTTACTATAGCAATGTAAATAAGTAAAATAAAACAAGCATACCACGAATTTTTATACCGGTTCGAACTTCCCATTCTACGTCCAGTCCCACACTCCTTCTGGAATTTCAACTACAGCAACCTTCACTTAACCCAGAGGAACAGGTTTACACTGCCTGAGCAATCGAACAGGATTTTACCCGCCTAAGCAACCGAATAGGACTTCAATACAAATAACAAAGGTATCTGACTGTAGTGTGTTCTTAAATAATACTGATAAGTCAATTGAGTACAATCTTCCTACAATCTTCTCCTTAATGATATATAGTGATGTGCTTTGAGAATTGTGAAAGATAAAGTGATCAAAGATCAAAGTATGTAAGTGATTTGAGTGCAATTTGAAAGTTTGAGAATAGATGAGAATTCAAGAGTGTTAAAAGTAAATTCGGTAATTTGCTTGTTGAATTCTGTAATCTATTTATAGCACATAAAGAGTTGCATCTTTATGAAAAGTTAAATTGAAAAGAACGGATGCAGCTGTTGATTTAAAAGAATGTTTCTTCTGGTGAAGTGAAGTGTCTTTCCAAGAAAATAGCAGTTGGGGATATTCAGACGTCCAAATAAAAAAATTCAGACTTCTGAATTAGATTGAAACGCAAACAGTAAAGAAATAGTTCATTTCCGACCTTATTCAGATGTTTGAATATTTTTGTTCAGACGTCTGAATATTGTGAAAACAATATTTTTATTTTAGCACTCAGACGTCTGAATGTATGGTTTCAGACGTCTGAGTTTGCTCTTTTATGCATATATGAGCATGTGTGTGCATGTGTGTGTATATATCGTATAAGGAGAGATTTTAACAAAATTTCTAAGTAAGGTACAGACTCTAGACACACAATATACAACTTTAAACATATGTAGATGAATCTGCAATAAATCTCCTGCAAAGAAGGTTAGTATACACATATCATTTTATATAGATTTTGATTGTAACAAATTCAACCAACGATTTACTATAACAAAGAAATCCAAAATTCAATAAAAATTTGCAGAAATATAAAACAGCACAAATACTACAACATACCAAAAATTGAGAGTAATTTGCTACAAATTGAAGAAGTTATGATTTTTTGAAAATAGCACTTTTTCAGTTAACAACAGAGAAGGATTTTTGGTTGTTTTGAACCAACGATTTGCTATATCAAAACAATTCAAAATTCAATGAAAACTTGCAGAAATATAGTATAGCAAGAATATTACAACATGTCAAAAATTAAGAGTAATTCACTTGAAAATGAGAAGTTATGTTTTTTGAAAATAGCACCTTTTCAGCCAACAACGGAGAAGGATTTTTGGCTGTTTTGAACCAAAGATTTGCTACATGAAAACAATTTAAAATTCAACGAAAATTTGCAGAAGTATAGTATAGCACGAATGCTACAACATATCTTAAATTGAAAACAATTCGCAGCAAAATGAAGAAGTTATGATTTTTTGAATATGACATTTTTTCGGCCAACAAACACCGAAAGATTTTTGGCCGATTCAACCAACGATTTGTTATACCAAAAGAATTAAAAATTCAATGAAAAGATGCAGAATTATAATACAGCACGGCTGCTAGAAAATTTCCAAAATTGAGAATAATTCGCTGTAAATTGAAGAAGTTATGATTTTATGAAAATGAAACTTTTTCGGCCAGCAAACAAAGATGGATTTTTTGGCCGATTTCAACCATCGATTTGCTATATCTAAACAATTCAAAATTCAATGAAAATTTGCAGAATTATAGTACAGCCTGACTATTACAAGATATCAAAAAAATGAGAAAAATACACTGCAAATTGAAGAAGTTATGATTTTTTTGAAAATGACACTTTTTCAGCCAACAAAAGAGAAAACCTATTCAATAAACTGAGAATTGCAAGCAACAAATTGATAGCAAAATTTGTTGTTTTGCTTTACTTGCTATAAGAAAACTCTTACCTTTCTTACCACTTGATTTGGCAATGGTTTCAGCAACAAAATGATGGATTTAGCAAGGAAATGGCCTTCAAGAGCCTGTAGATTGCAAAATAGGAACATGCAGAAAGAAAATCAATCAAAATAAGATTACAGTAAATAAAAATCCAAACTTTGGATGGATTAGAGGATCCAAAAGGTTGGAGATTACCTGTAGAATAGCTTAGAATCCAATTTAACCCTAGATTCTAACAATTTTAGGTGGATTTTGGATTTTTAAAAGAGGCCATTATTGACTTTTCACTCTTTTGTTTTAACAGCTCTGCATATTTTTTTTCTTCTAATATGAGAAAGAAGAAAGATTAGAATGATGGTTACTAGTTGCATCTTATGGATAATGGGTAGGCTAATCTTTGGACCCAAACCAATAAGAACACTTAGAATAATTTTTGTTGTGTTTATATATGTTATTAACACTAATTCATTCATAACTTTTTGATAAAAACTCCAAATCACATGAAACAAATTGCAATGTCCACGTTTTGGTAAAATAATATGTTAAAAATGTTATAAACTTAATTTTCTAACTAAAAATATATATTTACACAATTTAATACCAAATATTTACCAATATTCACATTAATAGTGAAAAATCACTATTTCATCATTTTCCACCAATAAAAATTTATTCCGAAGTTCATTAAAGTGTATAAAAAAATGCTTTTAACATTTTTATAGCTTTAAAACATTATTTCAAATTTAATTATACCACAAAAATATATTTCCTTCATGTGTGTCCTTTTGATTCGGGATAAAAGACTAATATTGGAATAAAACTCCAGTATAAATTTTAACCCAATAATTTATTTTCATCATTTATTCTTATTCCATGCCACCAATAAAGTGTTTTAAACTTTATTTCCCATTTGTTTACACTAAAACCCAACTCTTAATCAACAAACATTGTTTTATTTTAAATAAACAATATTATCATCAATTTATTCCATCTATGTATTTATAATTCCATATTAAATTATAATTTACATTATAATTTAATATTTCGGTAATCTCCTAAATCCCGGGTTGTTACAGACTCCCCCCTTAACAAAATTGCATCCTCGCAATTCCTAGAGGAAAGTCCATAAGTAACATATCAAACCATCACAAGGAAGAAGGAACAAATGCTTGAGATAAAGGATTCTCACCAGCACCATGAGAAGAAAGGAATCCAGGATACGATCGCTCAATAAATTCTTTGGTTTCCCAAGTGCAATCATTGGGATTATCGGACCATTGAATCTTAACGAGCGGCATATTCTTGCTTCGAAGGCACCTCACCTCCCAGTCAAGAACGCTAATAGGCTGTCGCACAACAGATAGGTCTGGTGAGATCTCAAGCCCTAACTGATTGAAAGGATCAATAACAGAATTAGAATCACTAAGGCACTTCCAAAGCTGAGATACATGGAATACATTGTGAATGCCCAAAAGATGAGTTGGAAGGGAAACTCGATATGCAACTGAATCAATGCGTTCAGTAATAGGAAGTGGTCCTATATGGCGAGGAGCCAATTTCCCAGTCATACTGAATCGCATAGCTCTCTTCATCGGAGAAATTCGAATGAAAACAAGATTACCCACAGAGAATTCAAGAGGCTTCCTACGATTGTCCACATAGGATTTCTGACGGCTCTGTGCCTCTTTCATTCTCTGTCTAATAAGAATGATCTTCTCAGAAGAATCTCGAGCAGAATCTGGACCCAACACAAACTTCTCTCCGGATTCTAACCAACAAGAAGATGATTGACATGGCCTTCTATAAAGGGCTTCGAAAGGAGCCCTACCTATACTGGACTAAAGCTATTATTATACGAGAACTCCACAAGAGGTAAATGATCCTCCCATGAACCATCGAAATCGAGAATGCAAGCACGAAGAAGGTCCTCAAGAATATGATTAACCCTCTCAGTATGACCATCAGACTATGGCCGATAAGCGGTACTGAGATTAAGCTTTGTTCCTAAAGCTTGCTGAAGGCTGCTCCAAAAATAACTAGTAAACAAAGGATCACGATCACAGACGATAAAGGAAGGAACACCATAAAGTCGAACGATTCCTTTGATATATAACTTCGCTAGAAAAGGAGCATTCTTATTAGACTTAATAGGGATGAAATAAGCAAACTTCGTGAGACGATCAACTACAACCCAAATGCTAGAATGACCCGATCTTGAACGAGGTAGGCCGTCAACAAAATCCATCGAAATTTGATCCCATTTCCACAACGAAACCTTTAAAGGATGAAGAAGACCTGAAGGCCGCTGATGCTCGGCATTAATAAGCTGACAAGTTATGCAATTACCCACATAACTTGCAACATCACGCTTCATTCCTTCCCTATAATAAAGGCGATGCACATCGGCATACATCTTACTACTGCCGAGGTGAATGGTATACTTAGAACGATGACAATCGTCTAGAATGTCATGTCTAAGTGCTGAATCATAAGGCACAATAATATGGTTCTTCATACGAAGACAACCATAAGAATCAATATTGAAATCCCTCATCTCATCATCGCGGATTCAGATTCACAAAGACGAATAAGGCACAATGTCTTCGAATCACGCCGTTGAGCCTCGGAAATACGATCTAAAAGAGAAGGTCGAGCTTCCATACTGAATAATAAGACAAGTGAATCGAAAGAAGAAGCTCGATCACGAATATCACGATAAGATAAAATTTCAAGGACATCCTATTCGGCTAACATCATAGAAACAACAGCCGAATGCTTGGGACTAAGCGCATCTGCCACACGATTACCCTTCCCCGGGGTATACAATATCAAAATCATATGAGGCGAGAAATTCAAGCCAATGCTGCTGCCTCATATTAAGCTCCTTCTGAGTGAGTAGTATTTCAAAGACTTATGATCGGTAAAAAGAATGAAGTGCTCTCCCAAAAGATAATGACGCCAAATCTTCAAAGCAAAGACAATGGCTGCAAGCTCTAAATCATGGGTAGTGTACCGAACCTCATTCGGACGCAATTACCTAGAAGCATAGGCAACTAACCGATCTCTCTACATCAGAACAGCACCGAGGCCACTATGACTGTCATCGGTATAAGCGATAAGATCTTGGTTCCCTTAAGCAACCACAAGGACGGGAGCATTAGTGAGAAGCTCCTTCAATTTCTGAAAATAAGCCTCACACTTATCGGACCAAATGAATCGAACGCATTTCCTCGTAAGGCTAGTCGATGGAAGCAAGATATGGGAAAAGTCTTTAATGAAATGGTGGTAATAACTAGCCAAAGCTAGAAAACTATGAATCTCGTGAACATTCTCAGGCCTCTTCCAACTTTGAATAGCCTCGACCTTAGAAGGATCAATGGAAATAACTTCTGAAGATACAACTTGGCCTAAGAACTTCACTTTCTTTTTCCAGTAGTGACACTTAGAAAGTTTTGCTTTGAGTTGATGCTTTCGGAGAGTACTTAAAAAAAATTCTAAGATGTCGAGCATGATCCTCTTCGGACTTCGAATATACAAGAATGTCATCAATGAAAACAAGCATGAACTTATCGAGATATTCTCGGAATACTCAATTCATAAGATCGACAAAGTAGGTAGGTGCGTTCGTCAATCCGAACGGCATGACGAGCCACTCATAAGAACCATTGCAAGTGCAAAATGCGATGAGAGGAATACTATCTTCCACGACCCAAAGCTGATGAAAACCAGTGGCAAGGTCTAACTGTGAAAAGATCTTAGCACCACTTAACTGATCGAATATGTCGTCGACCCTCGGTAAAGGGTAACGATTCTTGATGGTTAATTCATTAAGCTTGGGATAGTCGACCCAAAGCCTAAGAGTCCCATCGGACTTTTTCATGAATATTATCGTGGCTCCCAATGGTAAAGAACTAGAACGAATAAAATGCTTGGCTTCAAGCTTGAGAAGTTTCTTTTTGAGTTCCTCATTTTCTCGTGTAGACATACTCGTGAGAGGACGACTAACTGGCTGCGCGTCGGGAATAAGATCGATACGGAACTCAATAGCTCTCTTAAGAGGTAAACCAGAAACAGGCTCGAATAAATCTGAAATGTCACAAATAATAGGAATACGGGATACACCGTCATCATCGTCTTAAGAATCAAGGGCAAATAAGGAAGCTATGGAATCACAATCGAAATCATGAAGCGAAAGAGATGACTGGTCAGAAGAATCAGGATGTTGAATATATAAGACTTGCTCCAAACATAAAATACTGGCATCGTATCGAACTAGCCAGTCCATTCCCAATATCAAATCAAATCCAAGAAAAGGAATAACGTGCAGATTCACATGGAAAGAAAAGCCACAAATCGAAAACTCAACATCATCACAAAGAAAACTAAGAGTTGCAGATCCTCCGATAGGATTCGCAATCCGTAAAGAAGTAAGCATATAAGAAACATGTAACTGCAAAGCATCTACGAGTTACTTCGATACGAATGAGTGAGATGCACCTGCATCGAAAAACACTTAAATATAACGATCATGGAATAAAATAAAGCCCTCTAGAATGGAAGGAAAAGCACCTCAACCTGAGAAGCATCTCTAGAAGTAACAACCGCACTAAGATGACCCTGACGAAAACCCTTCTCCTTTTTGGGACAAGCTGAAACCAAATGTCCCTCTTTCTTACAATAAAGACAACGCTTAGGCTTGGGACACTCTCTCACTGGATGGCCAGGTGCACCACAATTGAAGCATGCAAAAGGCTTAGTTGAAGGAGTAAACTGAGACTAAGAAGAAGATCCCTTCTGTTTCTTTTTTTTTTGGGGATGGAACGGCTTCGGCTTGCGGAAAAACTTCTTCTTATTCGAATTTCCCTGAACATTACCCTCATCATCACTATCTTTCTCCTTCTCGACCACTTAAAGCTGAAGGGCCGCATCCATAAGCTTTTCAAAGGTAAGCTCAAGGCAAAGCATGAGGGACTTCTTCAGATATTTCATAAGCTTGGAGATGAACTTAAGTTCTTCTTATAAGGAGTAGATATGTGCTCAAGACCATATTTAGAGAAGGCTTCAAAGGATGCAACATATTCAGAAACGGTCGACTTTCCTTGTTTGAAATCAGGGAAATGTCGAACAACAATAGCCTTCTTCGATTTTGGAATAAACTTGAGTTCAAATCTTTAACGGAACTAATCCCACTCTAGAGTGGACTCATCAATCTAAGCAACAAGTAGATCATACCAATGTAAAGCTCGTTCTTGCAACATACTAGATGCTACAAGGACTCGATGATGACTAGAGATCTCTATACGACTAACGATATGTTCACAAGAACTGAGGCATGCCTCAACATCTAAAATTGTCTCGGTGCCTTTAAAAATCTTGACACCAAGATGTGTAAAGTCGCTACACATGTGCGAGCACGTGGATTTGCGCGTAGGAGAAGAGTGAGCTGGAGCACGAGACTGAGTGCTCCAAATAAGATCAAGGATCTAGTCAGTAAACATATATACGCCTTCAGGACGAGAACCACTGGATGGTCCCGCCGCCAAAGAGAGTCCCCTACATCTACTCGAGATAGCTGAAAGATAAGATAAGATAGGATTATTCACAGGGTAAATAGATATTAGCAATTCAAGTGTAGAAGTTAAGGAATACAATGGAATATAATTATCATTCTAGACATATTCCATTCTATCTACCCCAAAGGAATTAAAAAGGGACACGAACCAGAACAAGGATAGGGACAAGGCAAGGTCAAGGTAAAACCAATCACGATTAAGGGATGATGTATATAGATGTATTCTATCAGATGTATGGTATATCGTATACTGTTCTGTATATATTACATTATATTCTAAAACAATGCTCTGATACCAAGCTGTGACGCCCCACCCCAAGACCTACATTAGTAAAGAGAATTACTGAGTAATCCTGTCTACTAATGCAGAGAATAGGGCTGGTTAAGCGCGAACATCATAGTAATACGTTAGTTAAGAGCTAAGCATGTCAATTATGTCTCGATTTTTTTTCATTACCATATAAGTGGTAGACACGCTTAATCCCTAACTAATGCACACCATGGTGGATTCGGACCATTTCAGAAATAATGTAATATACATGCAGATAGAAAAAATCAGTCACTAACATAAAACCCAAATCAGAGTATATATATAAATATATACATCTCCATACATCTCCATAATAATACATCATACATAAGTAGCAAGGACTACTGAATCACATATACACCCATCCCACAAAATTATATACAATAAGATAACATAAAATCAGATGACTCTAAAATGACATCAAAGCCCAAATGATAAGTCCAACAAAATCTATCAAGCTCACCCAAGAAGTGAAGCAATCCAAACTAACCTGCAACTCGGTTTGACCCGAGTGAAAAGGACACGGGTCAGGCAAGCTAAACTTGTCGGTAGTAAGGATCTCAGTAATAAGCGGAAGGGTGAGAATCACTCCGTTGTTGCCAACGGAACAGCATATTATTCATCATATCATTCACAAGAAAGGGAACATCAGTGATTCATCTATCTATTTCAAGGGAATTCAATAAATAACATGCATATGGTTTCTCTTAAGGACAACTATAAGTAAAGTGGATAAGGGATGAGAACCATATAATAACTTCATAAAGAAACATCAAATCATCATAATCTATCATAAGAACTCAGTAAGAGTTAAAGGCAATCATAATCAAAATCACCATATAGCATAATATAAGTGTATCCTATATTATACTCAAGGCCATATTCAAATAACATCACAAAAAGGTGAAATCTAACATAGAAAACTTCATAGAAAATTGCACGTGCTTTTCATCTTGACTAGTACTACTATTATTTGGTACTAAACGTCGTGATTGGGGTCATTAACATCTTAGCATCGTGATCATCTTGATTGACTATAGTCGAATATTGCGATGACACCTAAATCATAAAATCCAAGCAAAACATCATAATGATTGGAATCTAGTAATGACATCAAGAACATCGTAACGATTCCAATCGTATACTCGGTCTATAGAACCAATAACATCCTAAATGTGTCACTTCTCGAATAGGAACCCCATGAGCGTTAATGTACGTCCCATACCATACATTCACACCTATTGGTTTACGAATCGTCGGTCGATGCCACGTTCGAAAACATTCATAAAAATCCAAATTAGACATACACCGCCTCGTCTCGTTGGCAAGTGTAAAGCACCCAGCTCATTATGACTTATACTTTGATGAGTTTAAAGTGGTATCGAGACTTGTCTCATTTCATCGACTGGTAAAAATCCATCTTAAACATCAAAACCATCATCAATTCATCATAACAATCCCGCCTCATGTCCTCAGCAAGTAAAAATATCATAAAACAGTACTTCAAACCAGATTCGACGGTACAAATCTGATATTAACCGATTAGGCAAAAACACATGTCTCATACTATTTGCACCAAAATTGGTCACAACACTCTACGGAAGTTTTTGAAGAGATAATAATGAAGAGTAAAAATTGAAAATGAGGATTATCTAAAAGAACTCCAAACAACAGAAAAGTAAATGCGCAGACAAACGATTTAGAGTGGTTCGGCGTGTTGCCTACGTCCACTATGAAGTTTTTTTGCAGTTTTATTAATTCTCTTTCAATGATTACAAGTGGTTACAGCAATCAACAACAACTTACAACTGGAAATTCAAAATTCAACGGTAGTAGAATGATGTAGGTTTCAGTCCGGCAGAGTCGGAGCGCTTGAGAATCCAAAGATCCTTCTTCTGTAGGCTCTGGGGCTCTATTTATAGGCGTAGGAGGCTGAGACTTCGCTCAAACTTCGGGAGATTCGCTCTGGCATATGAGGGGGCCCACACAACCAATTCCATAAAGTGTCAAGTTGATCTATGATCGATACGAATCCATTTCGTATCGATCAAGATGATGTCCTATCAAGCTGAAATTTGGTGGGAATACTCCTTGGCGTGTAGGTAATCATCTGTGAAAATTTCATTGTATTGGGATCGGTGGATTGGGAGAAATAGTCAATATGAAATGATGTTCTTCGCTGGGCTGCTTAGTTCGAATCGATTTGTTCGAATCGGTTACTTCGAATCGATGGTGGCACGCACCTTTGTGATGACGTGGAGCGTAATCTTCGTATCGATCCACCTTTTTCGCCGAGTTGACCGCATCGACTCCATATATATCGCCTTGTTCGTATCGAGGGATGACACGTCACCTAGGTTTGTTGATTTGATGGATTCGAAGAAGGCCTCACTCATGGGTTCGAACAGCAGTCATTGATGGACACGAACCACTAATGGTCGATGGATACGAACAAGCCTTTCTTTGATGGATATGAACCACGTAGCGTCTCAATGGATACGAAGCCAATCGATGCGAACTGGAGCCCTTTGATGGATATGAAGTAAGGTGACCTGATGGATAAGAATTGCTCTGCCCAGATGGATTCGAAGAGAGGCTTCCACGATGGATACGAAGCAGTAACCGTTGCCTTAGTTGATGGATGCGAAGTAGGCTATCTGCCGATGGATACGAAGTAGGGAGATGCCAATGGACTCGAATAAGGAGGAGCTGATGGTTTCGAACGAGATCGAGTCGAACCGAGGCTTCCCGATGGATCGAACTTGATCGACACGAACTGAGGCTCTCCGATGGATACGAACCCGCTGGACCCCTGATCAATACGAACGTGATCGATTCGAACCGGGGTTCGATGATGGATACGAAATCAACCACAGTGATGGATACGAAGGCTGGGCCGTTTCCTCGAGATTGAATCAATTATAACATGAGCATATGAACTCGGATTGACAAGAAATTTGAAATGCTGACCTTCATGGCTTTGCTTGTCATGTCTTATCAATTGTAGCTCAGTCTAGACTCGAACAAAATTCATCGATATCCATAGCGAACCTGTGTATGTTTGATATCCAGGAAGAGTGATCCTTGGTTTTCAATCAGTTCCTTGGTATCACGGCCTTGCCAAAAGGCGGGATAACATTTGCCCCCTAATGTACGTCTTGTGGAAACATGACGTGCTTTGAAAAGCTGCAGTTTCTCTCTGAACAATCATCGTATTTTTCGTTGAAAGTTGTACTCTGTATTGCTGTAACTGGTTGGTGTGTGATAGTGATTAGCTGTTTATCGTCGTAATCGTAATGAGATGAGTATTCGATCCCTGTGAATGTTGGAAATCGAATATTAGTCCAACGTATATGCATATATGTTAACTTGACTCTCGTTAACGTTGCATGTTCACGAGTCGTTGTCAGTTTAGTTTGTTATCGAATTTCGTATCGATTCTCTCTTGAACCGATTTGAAATTCGAGTTGAAACAATGCTTGATGGTTGTTTTTGACTATCCTCTTGTATCGATCTTCTCCTGAATCGATGTAAAAGGTTGAAAAGTAGTTTTTCATATCGATGCGAGTCGAATTGATGGATACGAAATGTTCATTTGTATCGATGGTTATAAATTGCGGTTGACCCTGCTTCGCATCGACGATCTTTGATGGATACGAAATGATCGTTCGTATCGATGGTTTTGTTGGATACGAAAACAACATTCGTATCGATGAACTTCGAAGGATACAAAATCAACGTTCGTATCGATAGACCTGCACTGTTGTGAGTTGATGGTTGTAAAATAGACACTTCGATTCGCTGAAGCCTGGTGGTAATTTCGCATCGATGAAGGCAAAGTCCGATGGATTCGAAAGAAGCATTCGCAATGATCCATTATTTGACCGGTTTTTATGAATTTGAGATCTGGACGAGTGAGAGAAAGATTGTGGATGGAGCGTGGCCATGGAGTTGAGGCCCTTTGGAGAAGAAGGAGGTGTGAAGGAATCACTTTGCCTCTGTTTTATGTCGATCTGGAATAGGAGAGTTCGAATCGACCCAGAGTATTCGACTTCATATCGATGCCCATATTGATTGAAGAGTTAAGTGGGACGAAGAGGTTCGCGTCGATCGGAGATGGTCGATCTGGAATGATCGATGCGAGTACTTGGCTTTAACCTGATCGATACGAAGCGTATCGAGTCGAAACTGATCGATAAGAAACACATCAATATGAGCCTGAGCCTTTGTTATCGATCGATTCAAAATGTATCGAGTCAAATCTGATCGATACGAATGTATCGATTCGAACATGATCGATACGAAAAATGATGCATCTCTGACTTGATATGAATTTGAACTACGGCGACCGATTCCAAGTTGAGATTAGACGAACTTAGAGAACTTTTGCGCATTAGAACAATCGAATCCGACGAGCTTCTGCTTTGCACGGTTGAACTTGATCGCAGAAATGCATATTGGACTACCTTTCGAAGCTCGTCGATGGAACCGTTGGGCGAATCTGGGGATGTAGCCCAGGATATCGAAGAGCAGAGAAAAGGAAAGGCAGCCGTTGTCAAACCATCTAAAAAAGGAAGATGGAAATATGTTGTCACATCCCGGTTCGCCTCCGAAATTAGAATTTCAGAGATGTCTCCCCCAAGAACTGAGGATCTCTATGAAGGGCTCGCTAATCTTCCAATTTCGGACGATGTGTCCTTGCAGTAGGATGATCCGCCAAAGGGTAATGGCTTGAAGTGAAAGACTGTTAGTGGTTCTAGTAGTTCCGCGTCGAAGAAAAAGCCGAAGAAGAAAAAGTAGATAATTCCCCTCTGGCGCATTTTTGCCAGTTAGGAAGTTGCTTTAATTTTTCTTTCATAGGCCATGTATAGATGCAGGCTCGGCCCCCTGCTAGTAGGAATTTTTGGGATAACTTGTACATGAATCTCCACATACAGTTAGTTGAAATGACATTTAGTTTCTTTGCTTCAACTCTCATTTCTTTTGTGCTTAAGTATTTTCAGTACTCGACTTTCAGTCCAGTGTACTTGTGGTGTTTCTACCTTCAAGTTGAGTCTGTTTTATTTGCTAGGTTTGAAAATCTTGATCACATGTCGTGATTGATGAATTATTTGAATTTTGGACATTGTATTGCTTCGGTTAGTGATTAACACTTAAGCTTTTGCCCCCAGCTCCGGGGAACAACATTTGTATTTCGATGCTCAATCACATCTTTTGCAAATTTTGAGCACATGTCCACACTCCGGGGACTTAGGATGATCTTTGATCGATAATCTGGTTCGCGCTATGGGAATTCGAGAGTTATCGATGCTTATAACACAGTTCGCACTCTAGGAACTTTGACTTGGTATTTGTACTCTAATTCACACTCTGGGAATTTTGAGTCGACATTTATACTTTGGTTCGTGCTCCAGGAACTTGGAATTGATATTTATACTCCTCTTCACGCTCTGGGAATTTGGAGTCGGCATTTGTATTTTTCGATTCACCCTCCGGGAACCTGGAATTGACGTTAATGCTCCAATTCACACTCTGCGAATTTGGAGTCCGCATGTATATTTGGGTTCACACTCCGGGAACCTGGAATTGATGTTTCTACTCCAACTCGCACTCTGGGAATCTGGAGATAGCATGTATATTTCGGTTCGCACTCCGGGAACCTGGAATTGATGTTTATCCTCTAATTCACGCTTTAGGAACTTGGAGTTTGCATTGATGTTTTGGTTCGCACTCCGGTAACCTGGAATTGATGTTTATACTCCAATTCACGCTCTGGGAATTTGAAGTTGGCATTGATGTGTCGGTTCGCACTCCGGGAACCTGGAATTGATGTTTATACTCCAATTCGTGCTCTGGGAACTTGAAGTTAGCACAGATGGTCAGTCACATCTGTTTGAGCTTTTTAGGAATTCGTTCACACTCTGGGAACGATGGATTTATCGAGATCGTGGATGGTCGGATCACATCCACCCCGAGTTAACAAGCGAGGCCGTTAGATGGACGGGTCCATCCTCCTCAAACTTGGTTAGGATACAGCCGAAGTCGTTAGGCAGACGGGTCCATCCTCTCTGGAACTGCATTTATATGATTTATACTCCAACTCGCGCTCTGGGAGTTTGGAGTTGGTGTTGATGCTCTGCTTCGCACTCTGGGAACCTAGAGTTGAGGTTTATACTCCAATTCGCACTCTGAGAATGTGGAGTTAGGATTTATACTTTGGTTCGCACTCTGGGAACCTAGAGTTGAGGTTTATACTCCAATTCGCACTCTGGGAATTTGGAGTTAGGGTTTATACTCCGGTTCGCACTCTGGGAACCTAGAGTTGAGGTTTATACTCCAATTCGCACTCTGGGAATTTGGAGTTAGGATTTATACTCCGGTTCGCACTCTGGGAACCTAGAGTTGAGGTTTATACTCCAATTCGCACTCTGGGAATTTGGAGTTAGGGTTTATACTCCGGTTCACACTCTGGGAACATAGAGTTGAGTTTTATACTCTAATTCGTACTCTGGGAATTTGGAGTTAGGGTTTATACTCCGGTTCGTACTCTGGGAACCTAGAGTTGAGGTTTATACTCCAATTCGCACTCTGGGAAAATGGAGTTAGGGTTTATACTCCGGTTCGCACTCTGGGAACCTAGAGTTGATGTTTATACTCTAATTCGCACTCTGGGAAAATGGAGTTAGTTGTAAGACTGTCGCGTGTCGGTCCAGTTCAACCTTTGATGTGGTGGCTTGCTCCCGAGCTGAGGTTTCACTTAGTGAGTGGCCAGTCGTATCACAGTCACTCGCTATTTGAATAAATTCCATCATGCGATAGAACTTAGCACTTCGTGTGTCGTGATTGCTGAATGTCGCATTCGGTGAATCACAGCTCTAGCTTGAAGAGATAGTAATTTATTGCTGGAATGGAAAAACATGGCAAAGTCAGTGCCTTATTACAAATTCAAACTTCAAAATGCAAAGAAAGTTGCAAAGTATTCATAGATTGAATAAAGCCTGTCATGTGTAACAGTGACGAAGATCCTCGTCGTTCCAGGCTCCTGGCAAAGTGGGTCCACCACTGATGGCGTTTATCACTAATCTCCCGCGGGGACAGGTAGAGTCCTCATGTCTCGGTCGATCGGCTTCGGCATTTTGATTTGATGGGCCCGCTCCTCCAGGTTGCGGCGCCCGAACAAACTGTTCAGTTTTCTTTCTCTGATCAATTTTTCTATGAGATCTTGCAAGTGACGACATTCATTCGTATTGTGCCCGTAGCTTTCATGAAACCTGCAGAATTTTCCCGTCTGGATTTGTCTTTCTGACGACAGTTTTGGAGAAGTTTTTTTGTATTGCATTGTATTATAGGTTTGTAAATACAAGTTCTCCAGTGATGTATTCAAAGGAGTGTAACTATCAAACATAGGATTCTTGCGCTGTGGGCCACGATTTTGATCTCGCTTTCTGGTTTGATTCACATTCTCTCTCCGCTGAGTTTGTTTGTTTTGGACGTTCAACTGAATTTTTTCGGAACTCTCACCGGACTGTTTGATTGCGACATTGCATTGGATCCCTTCCGTGCTTGGCCCTGCATCAGTTTGCTTCCTAGACTCTTTCGCGTCTTCCCTTCTTAGGAATTGAGCCGTCTTGGCGTGAAAACGGTCCAATGATGCAGGTGGTTTTCCAGCTAACCAGTTGCTAAACTCAGAGTCGGGGTTAATCCCTTTAGTCAACGCCATAAGGATGGAGTTATCGTTCGGATTGCTGATTTCCGCACATGCAGCATGGAATCTCTCTAAGTAGTGTCTGAGCGTCTCCCCGGGAGCTTGGGTGACGCTAGATAGAGTGTTGACATCTTTTGGCCTTGCGACATGCATGCGGAATTGCTCAACAAATTTAGTGGCCAACTGGTCAAATGAGGAGATGGATCGAGGTGGCAGTCGAGTGAACCACATGGTAGCGATGCCCCCCAAGGAGATAGGGAAGCCATGACACTTCACTGCATCGTTAGCTCTGGCAGCGTTCATCGACCATTCATATTTCAGAATATGTTGGTTGGGATCGGAGTTTCCCTCATACGTGGGTAGAGTCGGCATCCTGAATCGCCGTGGGGGTTCAGTAGTAAGAATATCGTCCGTAAAAGGAGTGTGACTTCGGGAAATTCCCCAATCGTCATTTGTGAGACCCTGGCTCTCACGGATCATCTGACGTATCATGGTCAGAAGATCCGGCATTTGTATGTTCTGTGCGGCTCATGCCGGAGTATGATGGTGTTCCATATTATGGGGTTGGACCGGATGCTGTCGACGATCCACATCTTGCCTTCTTGGCTCATAGTCTTCTGGGACGTACGGTTAAGGAGTACGCCCATGTTGACGACGGTCCAGGTTCGATTGATTTTGGCCATCGACTCCTGGTTCGACCGCGACGTTAGTGGCGCGGTATTCTATGGTGTAGTGAGGAGCGGTACCCCCTCGGGAGGAGGACCCGGTCTGGAAACTGGCGGATGGACCAACTCTCAGTTGTCCAACAGTCATTGCCGGTTGATATCCAGTAGCTTGTATGTGACTCCCTCTAGCCGGGGTCGTGGAGATCGATGATGATAATCAGAAGATGAAGAACTTTCGTTGGAGGAGTGGGAAGCATGGTCTCTCCTGGATCTCCTTCGCTTCTGGCAATTCAGTTGGTTGGTTAGCTCGGCATTGGCGCGTAGCTGTTCCGTTAATTGTTGTCGACTTTGGGTCAGCTCTTGAAGCAGCAGCTGAAATTCTTATCGGGTAACCGGACCTGGTGGTTCCGATCCAATAGCATCTTGGATAGAGGGAGGTAGTGGCGCAGGATTCTGTCTATCCTGGTCTTCTTGATTGATAGCGTTAGAGGTGGTCCTTGCGCTAACCATCTTGGGGGTTGAACTCCTTTCCTAGACTTTATGCAAATCTGAATAGAAGGGAAGGAATTTGGACTAGAAATCTGGGTCTCTCTCTTAGATTTATTCAATACGGTATCGACAACAGATCTAAAGAGCAGGAGAAAGTCTGGGTTTTCTCAGTGAAAGCACCAAAGTGTTTGCACCAAAATTGGTCACAACACTCTTCGGAAGTTTTTGAAGAGATAATAATGAAGAGTAAAAATTGAAAATGAGGATTATCTAACAAAACTCCAAACAACAGAAAAGTAAATGCGCAGACAAGCGATTTAGAGTGGTTCGGCGTGTTGCCTACGTCCACTATGAAGTTTTTTGCAGTTTTATTGATTCTCTTTCAATGATTACAAGTGGTTACAGCAATCAACAGCTAGCTACAACTGGAAATTTAAAATTCAATAGTAGTAGAATGATGTAGGTTTCAGTCCGGCAGAGTCTGGGCGCTTGAGAATCCAAAGATCCTTCTTCTGTAGGCTCTAGGGCTCTATTTATAGGCGTAGGAGGCTGAGACTTCGCTCAAACTTTGGGAGATTCGCTCTGGCACGTGAGGGGGCCCATACGACCAATTCTAGAAAGTTTTGAGTTGATCTGTGATCGATACGAATTCATTTCGTATCGATCAAGATGATGTCCTATCAAGCTGAAATTTGGTGGGAATACTCTTTGGCATGTAGGCAATCGTCTGTGGAAATTTCATTGTATTTGGATCGGTGGATTGGAAGAAATAGTCGATATGAAATGATGTTCTTCGCTGGGCTGCTTGGTTCGAATCGAATTGTTCAAATAGATTGCTTCAAATCGATGGTGGCACGTGCCTTTGTGATGACGTGGAGCGCAATCTTCGTATCGATCTGCCTTTTTCGTCGAGTTGACCGCATCGACTCCATATATCTTGCCTTGTTCGTATCGAGGGATGACACGTCACCCAAGTTTGTTGATTTGATGGATTCGAATAAGGCCTCACTCATGGGTTCGAACAGCAGTCATTGATGGACATGAACAACTGATGGTCGATGGATACGAATAAGCCTTTCTTTGATGGATACGAACCACGTAGCGTCTCAATGGATACGAAGCCAATCGATGCGAACTGGAGCCCTTTGATGGATACGAAGTAAGGTGACCTAATGGATACGAATTGCTCTACCCAGATGGATTCGAAGAGAGGCTTCCACGATGGATACGAAGCAGTAACCGTTGCCTTAGTTGATGGATGCGAAGTAGGATACGTGCCGATGGATACGAGTAGGGAGATGCCAATGGATTCGAATAAGGAGGAGCTGATGGTTTCGAATGAGATCGAGTCGAACCGAGGCTTCCCGATGGATTCGAACTTGATTGACACTAACTGAGGCTCTCCGACGAATACGAACCTGCTGGACCCCTGATCGATACGAACGTGATCGATTCGAACCGGGGTTCGATGATGGATATGAAATCAACCACAGTGATGGATACGAAGGCTGGGCCGTTTCCTCTAGATTGAATCAATCATAACATGAGCATATGAACTCGGATTGACTTGAAATTTGGAATGATGACCTTCATGGCTTTGCTTGTCATGTCCTATCAATTGTAGCTCAATCTGGACTCGGACAAAATTCATCGATATCCATAGCGAACCTGTGTATGTTTGATATCCAGGAAGAGTGATCCTTGGTTTTCAATCAGTTCCTTGGTATCACGGCCTTGCCAAAAGGCGGGATAACACATACCACGTATTTTTGCCAAATCATTTAATTCTCATTCTTATAGGTTGAATATCATCTAAATAGGCTAAAATGTATTTAGAATAATTTTATAGAGAAAACGGGATTTTTAAACAATTTTTAGAGATTTTTAAATAAGTTATATAAGGAAAAATCCATTTATCGAATAGATTATCTATTTATAAAATACTTTTAAAAAAATAAATAATTGCTTAAAAACCCTTCAAAATGTCTTAAAACATTTATTTAATTAACCATAATTTATAAAGAATTTTCAGAAACTTATTCCAAACCAAGATCAATTAAAACCAACAAATTCTTCAAATATAGACATTTATCGATATTTGGATTGAAATAGAATTTAAATAAAATTTAAATTCTAAAAATTTCCAAAGTCAAGCCAACCCATTGTCGGATAAAAAGACTTAAACATTCATCATCAAACTTATTCATACAATATTCAAAATCATCGAAATATGTAGTGAAATAGTTAGCGAAAGCGCAAATAGGAGCTAAAGAACAATCTACCAAGCAACTGAGTTTTGGCTGACTTTCGACAGTAGTTCGGGATATCAAAACCACCCAGATTTCAACAAAATTTTTTAGAGATATATTACGACACAAGGAGTATAACATATCTAAATTTTGGAGCAATTCGCTGCAAATGAAAGAGTTATGATTTTTCGAACGTAGCACTTTTCAGCAAGCAAAATAGAGCAAGATATTTGGCTAAATTCAACCAATGATTTGCTATAAAAAAACAATCAAAAATTCAACAAAAATTTGCAAAAATGTAATGCAACACCAATACTACAATATATCAAAAATTGAGAGTAATTCGCTATAATTGAAGAAGTTATGATTTTTTGAAAATAACACTTTTTCAGCCAACAACAGAGAAGGATTTTTGGCTGTTTTGAACCCTTGATTTGCTATATCAAAACAATTTAAAATTCAATAAAAACTTGCAGAAATATAGTATAGCAAGAATAATACAACATATCAAAAATTAAGAGTATATCGCTGCAAAATGAGAAGTTATGATTTTATGAAAACATCACTTTTTCAGCCAACAACAGAGAAGGATTTTTGGCTGTTTTGAACCAACGATTTGCTATATCAAAACAATTCAAAATTCGATGAAAATTTGTAGAAATATATTATAGCACGAATACTATAACATGTCAAAAACTATGAGTAATTCGCTGCAAACTGAAGAAGTTATGATTTTTTGAAAATTACACTTTTTCGGCCAACAAACAAAGAAAGATTTTTGACTAGTTCAACCAACGATTTGCTATGTCAAAACAATTCAAAATTCAATGAAATTTTCATAATTGTAGTACAGAAAGACTACTACATCATATCCAAATTGAGAATAATTCACTGCAAATTGAAAAGGTTAAGATTTTTTGAAAATGACACTTTTTCGGCCAACAAACAAAGATGGATTTTTGGCCAATTTCAACCACCGATTTTCTATATCAAAACAATTCAATATTCAATGAAATTTACAGAATTATAGTACTGCATGACTGATAAACTATCAAAAATTGAGAATAATTCACTGTAAATTGAAGAAGTTATGATTTTTTGAAAATGTCACTTTTCAGCCAACAGAGGAGAAAACCTATTCAATAAACTGAGCATTGCAAGCAAGAAATTGATAGCAAACTTTGATATTTTTCTTTAGCTTGCTATGAGAGAACACTTACCTTTCTTACCACTTGATTTAGCAATGATTTCAGCAACAGAATGATGGATTTAGCAAGGAAATGGCCTTCAAGAGCATGTAGATTGCAAAATAGGAACATGTAGAAAGAAAATCAATCAAAATAAAATTACAGTAAATAAAAATCCAAACTTTGGATGGATTAGATGATCTAAAAGGTTGGAGATTACCTATAGGATATCTTAGAATCCAATTTAATCCTAGATTCTAACAACTTTAGGTGGATTTTGGATTTTTAAAAGAGGCAATTATTGTTTTTTCCCTATTTTGTTTTAATAGCTCTGTATATTTTTTTCTTCTAATATGAGAAATAAGAAAGATTAGAATGATGGTTACTAGAAGCATCGTATGGATAATGGGTAGGCTAATCTTTGGGCCCAAACCCAATAAAAACACTTAGAATAATTTTTATTGTGTTTATGTATGTAATTAAGACTAATTCCTTCATAACTTTTTGATAAAAATTCCAAATCACATGAAACAAATTGCAATGTTCATGTTTTGGATAAAAGAACAAGTTAAAAATGTTATAAACATAAATTTCTAACTAAAAACATTATTTACAAAATTTAATACTAATTATTTATCAAAATTCACATTAATAGCAAAAAATCACTATTTTCATCATTTTCCACCAATAAAAATTTATTCCTAAGTTCATTAAAGTGTATAAAAAAATGCTTTTAACATTTTTATAGCTTTAAAATATTATTTCAAATTTAATTATACCACAAAAATTGATTTCCTTCGTGTGTATCCTTTTGTTTCGGGATAAAGACTAATATTTGAATAAAACTCCAATATTATAAATTTTAACCCAATAATTTATTTTCATCATTTATTCTCATTCCATACCACCAATAAAGTGTTTTAAACTTCATTTCCCATTTGTTTACACTAAAAACCCAACTCTAAATAAAAAACATTGTTTTATTTTAAATAAACAATATTATCATCAATTTATTCCATCTATAAATTTATAATTCCATATTAAATTATAATTTACATTATAATTTAATATTTCGGCGATCTCCTAAATCCCGAGTTGTTACACTTAAGTTCTAAATTTCCTCATAGTGGTTGATGCTAATATACGGTTCAAATGGTGGCTAACTCAAAATCCGCATAGAATGAGTGGCCTAGATGTGTGCTAGCTGAAGTTTTGTATTTTGACATTTTCATATCAGGTGAGCAGTGTGGCAGAGCGTGGTTACTTGTACAGTAGCGCCTTTACTGGGTGGACAGTGAAGTATAGAGAATTGTTGCTGCATAGTGGTCCTTTTGTCAAACAATAGTGTCGTTGGAGTGCTTTTGTCAGAGATACAACATAGGATCACCTTGTCTTTTAGCAAGGGCAATCGGTAGCTTTTATCAAAGGTATGGAAAGTCATGATAAATGGGGTAGATGGAGAGGCTGGCCAAAAATAGATATTTGACAACCAGGGTGAGGTGTGGATGGGACCCATTAGCGGTCAGGTGCTCTTGTTGTGACTTGGTTGCTAAGAAGTAGGGTGAGAAGGTGTATCACGAATGGTCAAGAGATGTTGCTCAGATGGCTTGAAGCTCGTTATTGACCTTAGGAAGACAATAGGCAAAGTTTTAGATGAGGAAGTCAAATCGATCAGGAATTTGTGGGTTGTGATGTAAGAGGCATACATTCCATTGGGATGGAGGAGACAATGGTCAAAACGTCCTATGTGGGCTCTTATTATTGAGTCTTAGACCCAATGGGCTTGTTTACGCTTTTTTGAGATACACGAGCAACATTTTCCTCTCAAGTTCTCCCTACCAGCATGGTGGACTTGCTTATCCATAATTGATGCGAATGACATATGTTGTATTTCCATTAGCTATGATGATTCATCTTTAGAGATAGTTTCAGAGATGCGATGTTTGGTGTAACGGTGCACATGATTAGAACTGGCAATCCAAATTTCTTCTCACTTATTTCATCCTATAGCATAGATTGGAGATCCAAATCAATATAAGCAGAAACCTTCTACTCTCTTCACTAAACTCTTTGCAAACAAAGTCGTCATTAACCATCTTGAAAGCTCTCCGTAAATAGAGAACTCTTCGATTCTGTCCTCATTCTCGTTCAACAATAAGTATGCTTCTTCTCTTCCATTCCTTTCTATTTTTTCATTGCTTTAACGACAGATATTCACCTTTCAGGCTGAAATAATGGAAAGATTCCCTTTTCTTGCTTTTCTTTGACCTATTAGGATTTAGACTATAGTTAGTCCAAACATTGACGTTGGTCAGTTGACATTGGTGGGTGGGTAAATGTTGATCGTCCAGCACTGAACTGAACTAAGTTTTCGCTAATAGGGTGTTTTTCATTTGTTGTCAGCCCATCATGGTGCGGCCACCCAATCGGATTGAACAGCCAATTCTTCTATGCTGAGCCCAATTATGGCGGCCTTAACCTATGATATGAAACCATGCATTCAATAGAAGTTGATGTTCCCATGCCAAGGCGCCTCACTCAGAAAGCTAAAAAAATGAGGAATTAATTTGACTAAGTCTCAACACCTTAGATGAGCAAAGGATGGAGGTAGAGCTCCAAACTAAGTCCTAGAAGAGGAGAGTAGCGAACCATTACAATTCCAGGGTTAGGCAAAGAAACTTCATCGTGTGTGGCATCATCTTGCGATGAGCTTTGCCAACACAAAAAACCGATCAGTGGGATTCTAAGAATTAATTAGGAAGGGTCATATGTGACTAGTATCACCCTAACAAATAGATCATACCGCCCTACTCACCTCGATGACACCATCATCCTTTGAACTCGGAATCCTAGGCACTTCAGAGCCTATTATGTGTAAACACATTTGTAAGCTTGAACTATGAGGCTATTTTTAGTATTCTTTTATAACCCGAACTTATAAGGGGGCCAACACTTGTAACCACTACACATTAATTAAAAGAATTTCCATCTAAATATTTAGTGCATAACAATGATAAAACCACGCAAGTTTAGAACCCATGGTCAAAAATTATTACTAACACAAACTTCATTTCTTCATACACAAGTTTAAAAACTATTATTTCATATTTTAACTAACTTTATTTAAAGTCATTTCTTAATTACATTTCAAACTAAATTATTAAATAATTTCTAAACCATTCATTTAAATAAAATTTATTTTCCTTAAAAATATTTCTAATCCCATTTGCTAATAATAATAGACTTTATAAAATTATCCATTCACTTATACTATATTAAATATCATTTTAAATCTATAAATATATAAATAAATCTGAATCTTTCTTGTTTAATATTTTAAAATTCATTTTAATTAGTTTAATAATTATTATCATCATTAATCAATTTCTCTTTGATACCTGGTTGTTACAAACTCCCCATTAAGTAGATTGTGTCCTCATAATTTCCTATAGGAAAATTCTATAACAAGCTGAAATAATTAGCTTTGCCACACCCACTCAAAGTAAAATTTCACATTTAATTATCAAAATAACACAAATATATTTAAAACAACATCAATAAATTCCTTCGTAGACTTAAAATGATAATGGCTTATCATCCCGTGCTCAACTTGTGGTCATGGGCTAGGAGTTGAATAATTCACTTGGGTTCATATCCATGAATTACAACCAAATTATAGTTCAAATATTGAAATTCTTAGGAAATTTCGGAGTAAACCCAAATAATGCATAAACATATTATTTTATAAATTCATTACTCATATAATATAGGAAACACAAATCGTTATAAATATTAAATTTTCCAACTCTAGAAAATTAATAATTTTACAAATCAAATATTCTACTTCAAATTCTAATTTCACTAAGCAATATCGAAATTCGTTAAACACTTGAAACAAAATTTTATACTCTATGCTCAAAAATTTTCTAAAGCGATATATGGTCAAAACATATTATAATTTGAAATTTATAATCAATAATTTCAAAACTTTATTTACAAAAGATCTTTTCAAACAAATTTACAACTTTCAAAAACATCTCACTATATATATTACTCTCCAAAACAATAATGGGAAAATTAATTTTTAAATCTACTTTCTTATAAATTATTCTTATTTTACAAAACTTTTCAAAATAAATTCTACTACATATACATAATCTAGAAGAATCAAAATATTTGTAAATAGAACGACTTCAAACCTCAATTTATGAAAGATCTTCATGAACAAATATACAAAACATTCTCTAAAAAATCATTTACTTCCAAATCAAATTCCCTTAATATACCTTAATTTACAAGTATTTAATTACGTTTATTTTCACACAATTTCTAAATTATTAATATTTAAATTTTCAATTTTCACTAAAATGGCATTTACTTTTTTCAAACACAAAACAATTTCAATAAGGTTTATCATTATAAAAATCCAATTCTTCACTCAAAATACCAAACTATACCTTTATTCAGACTTAGTTATCTACAATATATATTTATACAAATCTTTTCAAATAGAACTTATTTTTAATAAAAACCAACAACAATACAAAAATCTCTCCATTCACTTTACAAAATTCATATTTCTTAATCATGAAAATGAAAATCATTCTTCGCCCTTGAAAACGTTATACACAAAATTTTCTTTGAATACTTGTTAAAATCAAATTCTATTTTCTCAAAATATTTATCTCTTAGCTTAATTCAAAACTTCAAATTACTACTTATCTTACACTTTAAAAATTTATGCAAAATTACTACAAATATCAAATATAAATTTCCAAATCATAAATTAGTTTCAAATAAAGTTATATTAGGAAAATAGTTTAATAGAATGGAAATGTATTAAACTATATTAATATTTTTTACAAAGCTATCTCGCATTTATAGTGGGTCGTGCCAAATGTATAAATGAATATAAAAACTGATATTCAGGCACATGCAGTAGAACGGGTGAATGAACAGAAATAAAGGACAAGAGTTAGCAAAAATGCCAAACTACTAATAAAAACCCAAACTAGACATCCTCCGAAGAGGAAGAATCACTACCCTCATCGGAAGGTTCAGTTCCACTAACATTGTAATACCTAGAGCAACAAAAAGCCAACGTAGGAACAAAATCCACAGAGTTAGATCCATACATGTATTTCCTATCCCAAGAGGAATCAGAGAGAACCAAATGATTCTGATTGCCTAACTGACTTATAACATCGAGCACAAGGCCATTCCCATCAACATGATAAAATAGCCGCCTTTCCTCAAGATCTCCCCAACTATTTATAAAATCTACCATACTTGGGGTCAAATCTCATTTCAAAAGGTTCATGAATGCAAGCCTGCTTAGACGAGCCCTAAAGAATTCATCCAAAGTAGGATCCAAATCCAAAATACCCATAGAGTTGTCCTAGACATTAATAGAGCGAACCGCATTGATAGGAGTCACTATCTCAAGTGGTGAAAACACATCATCATCAACATCAATATCAACAAACAGAACATTTATAACAGTGCTACGAGGTTCAGAAATAGTCAGAGGCATGATAACAAGAGAAGTACCTGGATCCGACATAGTGCGAGAATCAATAATATCGGCTGAGGGCCCAGAAATCTGGCCAAATTGTGACGAACCAGAACTAATAATTACTGGATGAACAAATACTAAAATGTTTGGATCCCTCTTCCTAGCTGGAGGATGAGGGAGAGGAATCTTAACAGGAATAGGCAAGGTGGAATCCTCAATAATGAGCTTACAAGTATTACCAATGTGAC
The DNA here is from genome assembly GCA_030765085.1 of Allium cepa. NCBI lineage: Eukaryota > Viridiplantae > Streptophyta > Magnoliopsida > Asparagales > Amaryllidaceae > Allium > Allium cepa. Next base: position 970,235,019 of record CM060935.1, read on the forward strand.
TAAAGGAATGACCGATCGTGCATATATCAAGTTTCCAACTGTAACTAACATCTACAAAATATAAGAATAAATTTACAACCATTATAATTATTCTTCAAAGAGCTCTTAATATAATATACAATATCAAATAACACCAATAATCAAAATTTTAATCCAAATAGGAAGAAAATAATAAATATAAGAAAATACTAAAAACACTTCAGGAAAATCAGAAAATCCACCTGTTCAATCGACTGGATTTCCCCACTAAAGCATCATATCAAGTTTGCACTTCAATATTTATCAATATAATTTAAAACAAATCAACACTATTCAAACATACAGAATATAAATCTCCAAGATAGAATAACTTCTAAAATTTCAAAATTTCAAACATATCTTCACAACATAAGCTTTACTAAAATTTTACTTCAAAATAATATTTCTATTATCAAACTATTTATTATCAATTCTAAATGCTTTATTTAATCCTTTTCAAATCATGATTCCAAATATTTCTTTAAATCCCTTCAAATATCAAATTTGATTTCCTACTAAGTATCACAATAAAATATAAGTTCCATACATTTTCAAAATGATATATCACCTTTTAAAACTTTGCAAAACATTTCAAACTTTCAAAACCTTTAAACTTTTAAATCTTTGCATCCATATATCTCATCCCAATGTCTAGGAATCTCTATCGATAATGTTGATCAGGCGCATCGACCAGAATTCATAAAGAACTCATTAGACGAATTAATTCAAAATTTAATTTTAATTTTTTTTAAATTATTTGGTGGATATATATATATATAAATATATAATATGTATATACATAAATCTTACCCTATATAATATTCATTCTATGAAAATTAGTCAAATGCCACATTTACAAACGTAGATTTGATCCAAAACTTCTTAATCAAAACATTATCTTATTTTCATAAACATGGATTATACTTTATATATTTACAAACCAAATTCGCAAACTCACTTATATTTAAATACTTTCCGTAACTCTTTACACTATTAAATTATTGCCAACAATCTAAATATTATCAAGCAATCATCAACCTTTAAAATTACTTTACAAAATATACAATGTAAACACATTAATAACATTCGTTAAAATCTAAGCCTTCAAAGTTCGTAGCAGTAACTTCAATACAAAAAATACCATAAGGACTTAATATCAACAATTACAAATTTTTATATAAGAGATCATCAAGCAATAAAAACATGAATGATCAACCATACAATGTGCTTAGCAGAAAGCAATCTAAATATTTTCGTCGTGCACCTTGATCTCTAATGGACCATAATACAATAATATATACCAAGCCATTGAAGGTAAATGATTTTATATTTCATGCTCAACAAATGTTTATTTAACTATTTCACATGAAAAATACAAATACACTCCTACATGATTACCACAATAATCATCATATACTGAGTAAATATATAAATACTCCTATTATTGCGTACTATAAACTAAATTCCCAATCAAACCCAAGGGATAGGGACTTCTAAGTTTCATCTAGGCTAATGACTTGTGTCTCATATATACAATGTAGTGTTCTAAATCCGCTCTGATTCCAACTGTAACACCCCACCTATATACCCATACTACTCAAGAGTATCACTAGCTAATACTGTCGAATAATGCAAAGAATAAGGCGATATAGGGTACATATGTGAATATTCCCTTAGACTAATATTGGTATACATTAAACATCAAATAAATAACTCACATATAAGTACACAGTATCAGCGCAAAGTAATAAACTCGTGTGCCTCCAGGGCAGAACAATACACAATATATGTAATAAATATAGAGAGAACACAAAGTCAAAATTGTAGCGATAATATATAATATATAAGTATACATAAATCCAATATACATCTAATAAACACTGCCATTAAATCATCCAATACATGAATCCAAATACATTTCAATAGTATACAATGACTATGAATATAATGATATCTTATCCTCCATCTAAGCCCAACATCCACAAAATCGTTGTCATGTGCTTGAGCTTGAAATGTTTCAGACTGACCCGAGTATTATAAATAACAGATGGGTCAGACTATGTCTATAATGAAAGGTTTTATTATAATATACAATGATAATGATAATAATAATGTAAGTGTAATAATGATGACACAACGTCCTCAAAATATCTCAAAACCATATCCACAAGAAAACCATACAGTAAAGCGTCATCACCCATATAAATGATTCAATAGAAAATAAGAATACCATATCTAATGGGTAAATCATCCATACAACGAAACAGCATCATAGAAAAACAAAATCATCAAGTGAATCGGGCTAACAATAATGCCCTAAGGTGAATATATATATATATATATATATATATATAATGGATGTTCTTGGGTCTGCCATAATCAAAATAATAGAATGAGCCATCATCCGAATAGATAGATGAACATATCTCAAAAAAGGATATAGGGTTGACCATACTCTAGATGCAGTGTCTGGTATAATCTCATCTTATATATGTCCATCTTCCACACGAAAACTAGAAGGGAGACTAATGGCCGCCTTCCCGCTCCAGGACCCCTGTGTCTACTAGCCTCCCGTTGAGCAGCCGGATTTGTTTCTATAACCTTCAGTTACCTCAATGGACATCTTGACCCCATCCACCAATGGCTCGTCTACATGCAATCTCGGTCATGACCGTGCTTTGCCCTTAATAGTAGCATATTGCTGGCCTAAGCGACACAAGGCGCTATGGGCACTACCCATCTACTACTACTATGATCCGCATAAAATATAATATATAACATGGATCTCATGAATCTGGGACATGACCTTACGATCGGGCCGCCAGGGTGGATACTGTCCTACCTAGTTCACTACTGAAATAGAAATGAATGTGGATACAGGTTGATAGACATATAGCATACACAATGGCTGACGCATTGCTCTACATTTAAGCCAACGCTCGGCTATAAAGTACTAAACACAATGAGTATCATAATCGACATACCCTCATATCTAGTGCCATCCATGAGCAAAAGAATAACCGAATAAATATCACGATGACGTCCCATACCACCGTGTGTTACTAGTCCGTTTATTCAGTGCTCACAGATCACACTCACTACTTCAATATTCTATATAATGAGTCCAATGAATAACAAGAAAAGTGTTACAGCAAGTCGCATACCAAACGGTATCGCTAAACGTTTATCCAGATTTCTCGTCACATAGAATAAAATACACTAATTAAATATAAAGAGTCGTCATCATATCATTTTAAAATATAACTCGGATCAATATCAAAGATTAATCATTCGTAACAAATAATCAATGCAAAAGAAATAAAAAATAATAATATAATAAAATATAATTAAATCTAATGTATATAATGAACATCTCATTTAATTATTCATATTGTATATAAATAATTTATAAAATGTTAAAACATTTGATAATGCTTTTGACACACACTCTACAAAATAAATTTTAAATATAATAGTTTACTATTAAATCTTTACACCAATACACACACACACACACACACACATATATATATACATATATATAACAATATAAGATTTAAATATATGAAGTCCTTAACAAATCAGTGTGTGTATATATAATAAAAAATTTCAAATTACTTTATAAGTCAAAAATAGTTATGAAAGTCATTTACAAATCTTTAATAATTAAATAACTTTCAAAATAATAATTCAAATGCATTTCAATATATTTAATACATAATTAAAATCTTTATATCTATATAAGTGTATGTGTGTGTATTTAAAACTATTAATCATTATATCAAAGCCACCCAATAACATCATAAAATAATTTCATAATATTCATAAAGATAATTCAACTTTTATTAAATATATATACATATATATATTAAGAAAAATAGATATCTAGAACAAAAGTTATAAAATCATTTAAAATATATTAAATAAATCTCCAAACATTATAAATATTCTTCAGATAAATATTAGACAATTTGTAATGTCAAAAAAACACAAATAATAATGTTTTTAAACTAAATAGGAGTAAGATTTAAAATATAGAGAAAATATAAATTAAATTAATTCAGTAAACCAAAAATTCCTAGGTTCAGTCGACTAGGAAAAAGTTCAATCGACTAGCTCAGTTGATTTAGAACATAATAGAGTTAATTGAAACAGGGTGTTCTCTCAGGTTTGAGATTTATACTAATTCTATCGACTGAGTAAAAGTCTAGTCGACTGAATTCATGAAGCACAAAAACGACTTATTAAAATTTTCAAATTATATATACACTTCAATATAATTCAAATTCATTAGAAATAAACTAACATAACTCTAAGGAGAATAATAATATACGAATTCCAATAACAGCATCATGTATATAAGATGAAATTGAATATATAAACATAGTAATAAGTGTAAATAACACTCAGCTTGGCTATAACTCTCCCAATTAGCCTTCTTTCCATTTATTTGCTCTATTTTTGAAAATCATCATGCTCTAAAACTTGATCAAAACTTCAATTTATTCATCTAAATAGATATAGCTTGATGTTAAGAGTAAAATAATTTAATTTAGACTTGATTGGATTTTATTTGATTTTACTTTGATTAAACGAGGAGTGGGTTTTCATTGTTTTCTTCATGAAGCCAAAATAACATGAAATGAAATATCAGCAAGAAAGAAACGTGAACTGCTTTTTAGAAAGGAGGCAAAGAATTCTCTAGACAATGAAATTTCTAGATCTTTGTTTCTTAAAGCATAATGGAGTTTGGGCCCTACACAATTCCAAGCCAAAACAAATTCTTTTCCATTCTGTTTCTTTTATAAACCATTTTATAATCAATTTAAAAATCTATAATAGTTCAAACTAACTCAGATTCATGTTATCAAAATGTTTGCTCAACGTTATAAAATCTCCACAGAATTTATTTTCATAAGTTCGTTTATTTTATTTAATAAATTCAAAACTATTATCTTTATCCCATTTAATAAAATTTTATTCATTGGCCAAAATCAATCAAATCTTTACTTAGAATATATTAGTAACAATAAACTTCATTTCTTATTTGTATACAAGTTTATAAAATATTATTTTCATATTTTAACTAATTTTAGTTTAAATCATTTCTTAAATACATTTCAAACTCAATTATTAAATAATATCCAAACCATTAATTTAAATAAAACTAAACTTCTTTTCATTAAAAATATTTCTAATCTCGTTACTAATTATACTAGATTTTATAAATTATCCTATCACTTTTGCAATACTTAAAATCATTTTAAATCCATAAATATGCAAATAATTCCAAATCTTTCTAATTTAATATTTTAAAATTCATTTTAATTAGTTAATCACCATTATTATTATTAATTAATTGCTCCTCAATATCAGGTTGTTACAGTGATTCTCAAAACAAAGGGGTTGTTCAACAAACATGTTTTCTTTTAAATAATCATTTAAAAAGAAATTTTTAGCATCCATTTGCTTAAGTTTAAATTCTTTAAAACATGCAAAAGAAAGAAAAATCTAATGGATTCTAACTAAGAAATTAGGGCAAATGTTTCATCAAAATCAAAACCTTTTATTTGGTTATACCTTTGCAAATAGTCTAGTTTTTTTCTAATTGCATCTCCAAATTCATTAAGTTTATTCCTAAACATCCATTTGGTACCTCTCAACGTGGTAATCATCGGGTCTAGGGACTAATTTCCAAACATGGTTTCTTACAAATTGTTCAAATTCATCATGCATGACTATTGTCCAACATTCATCAATAAGTGATGTATCAACATTCTTAGGCTCGATTTATGAAATAAATTCACTACGAATACACAAAGCACATAAATTTCTATTAAAAGAAGCACTTATATATATACCTACCATTTGATCACTTATAACCACTTTTGGAAGGTGACTTGACTTGAACTTTAGATTCTAAATTTTCTAACCTTATTTTTGCGGCTTAGTGGTACATCGGTCAATTTTATTTTGACCTTTAATGGACTTTCACGATCCCCATTTCTCCATCATCATCTTCATCTTTTCTAATCGTTTTATCACTACCTAACTCATCAAACTTCACATTGATTGTCTCCAAACTAGTTGTCAATCGTTTGTTGAAAATTCAATATGCTTTACTTCTAAACGAATATCCTACGAAAATTCTTTCAGCTGTTTAGACTCAAATTTTCCCAGTTGATCACTTATATTAAGAATATAACACGGACATCCAAAAACTCTCAAATAAGAAATATTAGGCTTCATGTCAAACCAATGCTCATAAGAAGTTTTATTAAGTACTATTCTAATCATTACTATATAATTACATTGCATGATGTGTTAACTGCCTTTATCCAAAAGGATATGGAAAGATTATATTCACTTAGCATAGATCTAGCCAATTCTTACAATGTACAATTCTTCCTTTTGACCACCTCATTTTATTGAAGTGGCAAGGAGCCAAGATTCATATTTAAAACCATTTTTTCAATTAAAACATTCATAAACGTAATTTTCAAATTCTCCACTGTGATCCATTCTCACAGAAACATCTTTTTCATTTTGAACTAGTTTTATGAATTTTGAAAATTATCAAACGCTTCGGACTTTTTGGCTAGAAAATAAACCCATGTAGATCTAGAGTAATTATCGACTAATAAAGAACAATACTTCTTACTACTTAAACTAGTAATATCATTAGGACCAAACAAATCCATATAAATTAAGTCGAGAATTCTAGAATAGCTACTGTGTTTTTAGAATGAAAAGATGATTGATTAAACTTACCCATCATGCAAGCTTTGCTTCTTACCATTCTTATATTTTTGATATGGTAAAACTTTCACTAAATATTTTGTCAAGTTTTATCAATAAGCCAAGGCTAGCATATCCTAGACACATATGCCATACTATAGCTTCTTCTTTCTTAGCTACTAAATATCTGGAAAGAGTTAGATCATCAAACAATACAGTGTAAATAGATCCTTTTCTTTTTCCTAAGAATAAAACCACAATACAAGACTTGTCGATGATTTTGCAAACATCGATACCAAAAACAATACTCGTACCTTTGTCACAAAGTTGACTAACAGAGATGAGGTTACGATGGTAGTTTTCAACATCAAGAACATCATTTAACGAAAAAGTGAAATTACCTACTTTGTTTTTACCAATGATCTTACATTTTCCATAATCTCTTATTGTAACAATCCCACCTATGATCCTCTAGGTTATGAAACTTTGATTTGTCACTTGTCATATATCGGAAACAACCTGAATCTAAATATCACTCCTTTTGTTCCTTATCTTACCAACATACCTACACAAGGGAAGAGTAAAATGACCTAGAATTATTCATAGGTCCATCAACATTAATAACAGAATATTTAGGTACTGAAACTCAACAAAGTTTACAGCGGTTCCCCTAGGAACCCAAATTTGTTTCATTTTCATTTTTTTCCTTTAGTAACAAGGATAAGGTGAGTGCCAAATTTTATCACATTTTGAACATTTCAGATACACACTTCTCCCTTTAGCCATATCAATGATTATTTTGTTGAAATTACTCATTTTTCCACAACCTCATCCATTTTGATTATTTGCAAATAGTTGGCCATTTAATACCATGTTAAATGATTTTTTAAGCATGGAAAATTTATTTATAGTCAACACAAGATCACGAACTTTGAATTTAAGAAAATCATGTTCATTGAATAATGCTGAACAATGACTAATGGAATTTTCTCACTTTTGGATTTCATTTTTCTTTAAGACCATGTTTTCGTTTTTAAGTTCTTTTATTTTGATCCCAATTTCACCTTTTGTCCAATTCACAAATTTTAAAGTTTTTGAGATTTTCAATTTGACTTACCAAATTTCAATTTAAGCTAATCATCTATAATATATCTTTATCTAAAATCATAAAATTTTCACATTTAAGGTTTTAATGGCCTAAAAACGTTTCATTTTAATGGCCTTTTATATAGTATTAATGTAGCAGTTATAAAGGTAAAGTATTTTAAAAGTTTTTATGGCAACCATTCAATATTTTACATATAGGCATGTTGTACTTAAAGTTGCTATAATTCAGCCTATAACCAGAAAAAGGTGTTCTGCCTCTAGTTGGTAAGCACCTTTCAACCCTAATGACTCCGCCTCATCTCATTCGTAACCCATTATAGTTGAAACCATCACGGTCGAAATCAAAACCAATACACATGGTATCTCCTAGAAGGTACATAGTGGATTGGAAGAGGGGCAGAAGCTTTGGTGTCGAAAGGGTAGCTTTCGATCGGGTCAAAACCCAACATTGTTTTCCCAAGTTAAATTCTTACCTAGTCTTTCCTAAATCTTTCGACCTAATTCGAGACGTATGCTTTCAAAAATGTTTTATACTTAGCTTTCGAAGCAGGTTTTCATGTTGTTCAGTGATGCTTTCAAAATTGATAGGTTTCGACCTAGTGGAGACATAGCCGCCACTCTACCTTTCGACCATGTTGTTCAGTGGTGCTTTCAAAAGGGGTAGGTTCCAACCTAGTCGATACCTAACCTTTCAACCATGTTGCCCAGTGATGCTTTCGAAGGGTTGCACTGTTTTTATCTTAAACCAAACCTTTTTCTTAAATGCTTTCGAAAGGGGTTGGGGTTTCGAAGGAGATGGAGTCGATAGGGGGTTTTGACCCAGATCTTTAAAGTTTTGATTTTTAAGTCTTTTGCTTTTGACTAAGATGGTTCTGACACCATCAGCTTTTCCCCAAATTTATTCTGATTGGTTTCGAAGGAGATACTTTTGTGTATAACCATTTTGACCCAAATGATGTATTTAAAAGAGTAAACCCAATGCTTTCGAAAGGGTATTTCATCTGTTTCGAAACCTATATATAAAGAATGTTTTCTTGATATCATTGAAAGATCTTATTGGTTTCGAAAGGTATATTTATACTTAGTGTTTTGGAAAAAAGGTTTCTTTGCTTTCGAAGGAGGTTATCCACGGGTTTCGAAAGTGATGCTATAAGATTTCAAAAAAAATCCATTCTCATTTTAAGAAAGAACCATGGCATAAACATATAAAGATTTTTAAATGTTATTCGCTTTGTTATTAACCTATAGTTGGGATAGGGGCAGAATAACAAGTTAAGTTGACTCGGTAGTGAATATATAACTTAACATATGTTAAACTATAATTAATGATATTGGCAGAGGCTAATAGGTTTACAGTAAGCCCATGAAAACTGTATTATATTGGCAGGGGCCAATAGGTTCATACTCAGCCCATGAAAGCTATGATTTGATACTGGCAGCAGCCAGTAAGTTTGTAGTTAGTCCATGAAAACTATATTCGGATTAAGGTATGGACAGTTAGTCAATAGGTTCCAAGTTAGCCTATGAAAACTAGGATAAGGGAAAAGATATGGGAGTTATCAATAGGTTCTTAGTGACCCTATAAACTATGAAACTAAGATATATAGTCAATAAACATTTAAACATGTCAATAATTGAGACAGATAGTTAGTATAAAGGGGGATGGGTAATCCAGATTTGATTTACATGTGCATATCATCATAATGTTTTGAAATGCTATGTTTTAACCATTGTGGATGCAGGATCACGGTACATGGTTTTATAAATGTTTTAGGATACCAGTGAGGGAAAACCCGTTCCACTAAGTGACGTGGTCTCACTTGATATCTAAATGACTTAAGATGACAAATTATTATTCATAACAAGCTTTATGTCTGACTCGAAGTATTTATTTTCCCCTTAAACTCTTGGGTACTCAACTGATTTTGAGTAGGTTGAGAGTTGAGGTTTTCAGGTGTCTTTAGCCAAATAAAGCTTATGAAGAAGTGCAGAAGGCATGCTTATTACTAGAGTTCTTTTATTTTCGGCAAAATTGTATTAGTGCGTTACTATTATTCTCTGATCATCCAAGGGGCATCTTCATATATCGCTCTTGGCGTATTTTTTTAATAATTATATGTTATCTGAACATTGTATATGAACTAGGATTATGTAATCAATTTGAAATGTTTTGAAATGGAATGTGGAATTCGTTTTCTGTTTAATTTTTTTCCATATTCTTATGTTTATGTGTATCAATGGATCTAATATCGCTGTACTTGGTCACCGAGGATTAATAACTATGGATGGCTGAGCATCCGTTGTCGTTAGTCTTGGGCCTCCAAGTAGGGGGATGTTACAAGTTGGAATCAGAGCATAAATTTATGAAACTTTATAAGAAACTTAAACCTAAAAGATTTCCAAACATAATCCAATGAATCAAATAATAAGATTGGGGTTTGGGCTAACGCTATAGTAACGTACTTATATTTTCTACATATAGTTATATATATTAATATGAACCCTCGCTCTCTTAGACTGTTCTTCTCTATCTTACTAAGGCTCGTACACAGATTTACGAGAAAGGAGATGTGGAAGAAGGCAACGGAAGAGGAAATATCAATGGAGGAATCACCACAACTAATGGAAATGATTAACCCACTACCAGGAGAAACCCAGGTTGGTCGAAAAATGCTAATAATCAAAATGCTAATGCTAATGTCGATGCTGGAAATCCTCTAGTAGGTATGAGGGCGATGTATCGATTCTTTGCTGGTTTGGTTCAAGCTGGAATAAATGTTGGTATTACAGGATATGTAGAAGGAGCTAATCATGTGGCTCCAGTTGTGAATATTGCTTTGTTGAGTAGAGATTACACCAGTCTGGGTGGGAAGCCATTCTTTGGAACAGAAAGCGCTATGGAGGTTCAGAATTGGCTATTGCATTGTGGGCGAATATTCACTGATATGGATCTGAATGAAGACAAAAGAGAAGGTTTGTAACAACCCTGGTTTTGGAGATTACCTGTAAATAGTTATAATTTAATATAGTGAATAAAAGTAAAATTGGAAATTTAAATTGTTTATTTGGAATAAACAATGAATTTTGGAAATAAAATGAGAAAATAAAGTTTGAAACTTTATTTTATTTTTTTGATTTAATAATAAATGTAAATTAGTTTTTATTTAGAGAAAATGCAATAATTATATTAATTATGGCCTATTATTTCTTCTAATAATTTTTAAAAGAAGTATGTGATTTTTAAAGGTTGTTTAATCAAATAAAAAGTTGAAAATTGGTTTAAAAATGAGTTTTGGTTATAAAATTAACTTTGAAATGGTTTTTCATATTTCTATGTGCAAGAAAATAGTTTTTATAGAATTTTTAAAGTTGAAAATAAGGATTTATGCATTTATATGTGTAAATTGTGTATTTTTGTAAAATAAGAGATTCTAATAATAATAATGTTTTAAAACTAAAATTATCTTTTTTTAATACGATGTAAAATATTTTATTTAACATGTATGTATGTTCACATGAATTGTTTGGGTTAAAACTTAAGAAAAATGTCATTTACTTTATAACATAAATGTATATATTTGGTTTAGTGTTAATTTAGTTACATAGCTTATTTATTTTCTCTAATTTGGGTTCAAAGCCCATTAGTTTACTAAAACCAAAAATTGAAAAGTAAGAAACATTACTTGTACGTACTCCACTTCATCTTCTCCAAATAGCCAGAAAGGAAATAGTGAAAAAGAGAAACAAAGTCCATAAAATTTTCAAATCCAAATTTTTAATCTCCAATTTTCTTCAATAAGTTGCTATTTTTTTTCAATCCAAAGAAGAATACAACAGGTAATCGCTTCAAAAATACAATCTTTTCATCAAAAATCATAATTTGTGAAATGAATTGTCTTTTAATGGCTTTTCATCCTTTTGCATGCATCTATTTCTTTCTCTTACAAGCTTTGGAGGCAAAAACTAACTCAAAGCTCACTCCTTTCAGCACAAAATCAGATTTTTGCACTTCAAAAACACGGTGAGTTGCTTCTCACATGATGCTAGCTGAAGCAAAGCTTCAAATGCCAAAAATATATGCAAAAATAGCTTAAAAATATTGATTTTCGTTCATGTTTTTATTTTTGTAAAAACGGAGTTTAGGTGTCACTTTGCATGAAATTTCCTCTCAATTCCGGCAACGAAATGCTACCGGATTTTCTTCTATTGATAGTTCATGTGTTGTAGTATATATTTGCAAAATTTCATAGCAAAAATGTTTCGCTTGATACCTGAAAACCTCGCTGGAAAATCAATGCAAGGCCTGGAAATTACCTGTACATTTTATTTTCTGAGTTGCTGCAAACATGGCCTGAGTCCATGTTTGAGATAGCATATCTCTTTCGTTTCTTGCTCGAATTGCGTGATTCTTTTTTTGTTTGGAAAATAGATTTTTCTACTATAAGCGCACTAAATTTCAGGCCATTTCGACCTATATAGCTTAAAGAAATATGCTGTCGAACTTTGATTCGGAGCATGTTTTTGTTCAGAGTTTTACAGTGAAAACACTGCCTGGGTTCAACTTTGAGACATCATAACTTTCTCATAATTTGTTCAAATTGCATGGTTCTTTTTTTCGAAAGATAAAGTTTTCTACAATATGAAAACCAATTTCTAGCTCAATCCAATGCCTTTTTGTCCTCTATTTTATGCCTGAAAGTTGAATCCAGAATGAATTTTTAGGCCTGGCCACATTTTTGGACTGTTACAAACATGGTCTGAGTTCATGTTTGAGACAGCGTAACTTTCTTATTTTTTGTCAGAATTTATTGATTCTTTTTTTTGAAAGATGAAGTTCTCTATTTTGTGTACCATAATTTTTAGTTCAATCAAAGGTCGTTTGACCACCTGTTTTATGTCTGAAAATTAAACCCAGAGAAGATTTCAGACCTGGGTATTATTTTGCCTAAGCGTTTTTATGTTCCTTTTCTATCCGACTTTTGACTTTTACTTTATGTTTTTGTGATATTTCTAAAATGTTTGGAGGGCTATAATGCCTATCAATAGGCTAGCCAAGTTTTGATGCATTTGAAATTCAAATTTGAATTAAATTTGAATGACGGTTTTGAGTGATTTCTTTGATTTCGAGCATAGATTTTTCCAAACAATTTTGAAATAATTTTTAAAATAAATTGGCATTTAACATAATTATTATGTAATATTTTTAAATTATTTTAAGCTATAATATCTATTTATTCTCTATAGTAAGGGAATTTTCAAATCTCGTCTTCAAAATTGATTTCGAAAAATGGTTTTAAAGCTTTTTTTCTCAAATAAATTATTTTATACATAAAATACATGTTTTTGCACTATTCGAGCAAATGAGAAGGAGAATTAAATGGTTTGATAAAACACATGGTATGGGACATGTGTGTTTATCTTATCGGTTAATTCCTGACTTGTCCGTTTGATCATTTTGACCATTGAGTTGAATTTACCGATGAGATGAGGTAATTTTTTTACTGCTTTAAGTATGAAATTTACTGGTAGTTAGTAAACCGATTAGTGCGAACGTGTGGTACGGGATGCACATTAGCACTATTGGGGTTCCTATTCAAGAGTTCGTGACATATTTGCCACTGCGGCGTGCCTGTATTGGACCTTCGGGTCATTGCCATTGCAGCGTATTTGCCATTGCAATGTATTTACCATTGCGGCGTATATGTCATTATGACGTTTTGCCTTCAGGCGAGGTACCTATTTGAGATAACAGTACTTGGAAAGGCATTGGCCATATGCACGCGCAAATACTTTTGAGATGGTTTCTTGACTACTTTCCCTAGTGTGTCGCCCCTTTCCGGTATTGGTCCTTTGAACCATTCGATATATATTTGTGGTGATTACCTTTCGCGAATTTGAACTCTTGAAAGTTCTATTTTGAGATTTGAATTGCCTACACTGGCGTTATATGAGATTTTCCTTTTAGCATATACTTGATATTTTATTCTCCTCTTTTAAGATATTTTTGCCTTATGGCGTATTTGAGATGGGATCTCTTTATGCATGTTTTGGGTTTCCAAGATGGCAGATTTAGGTTATCCCATAAACCATAATTTATATTTTATGAACGCCGATGATATGAGGCTCGCTACTTTTAGCGTTTTATGGGTTATTATAACTCTTTTGAGATTATATGTGTATGTAGCGATACCATATTAGCACTTGATGTAATCATACACTTTAGTTGTCCCTTCTCACTCGACATTATTATCACATTATCCTTATGCTCATTTTATCGCTTATCCTTGTTAACTGATTTTTTTAGCTAGACTGACCTGTGTATTTTATACTCGTGTCAGACCGAGGTGTTTCAGGTTAGGCACATTTGGACTTAGCATATTCTGCTTCAGCATGGACTTTATTCTGCTAGCTCTTTTTGTTATAGCTTTTTATGTAGTCCTTTTTAGTTTGCTACTCTGATGTGTATATTCATTTAACTTGCTTGTATATTGTGGTTGCTATACCAATTGACATGTATCACTTTGTATACTCTATGATGTATCTGCATATGTGTGTGTGTATGTGTGTGTGATGATGATGATGATCTACTGTTCCGTGATGTGTTTTGCATTCAGGTTGTTGTATTTTTTTCTAATAGATCCTATAATCATCTATGGCTTTTTATTAAGTATTTATTGGATTTGTCGATCCACTTGAGATAGAAAAAATAATATATGACATTTTTCGACGTATTCAATAGATATTTAAGACAAGACTATAGATGGTCACTCCTATCCAGCCCTATTCTCTACATTAGCAGATAGTATTACCTAGTAATACTCTTTGTTAATGTGGGTCTCCGAGTGAGGCGTCACAGCTTGGTATCAGAGATGAGTTTAGAACAAAATATGATAAACACAGAATAGAAACACATATTATGGTACATCAAAGTGTAATACAAATGTTACGAATCCCTGAATCATCGTGCCTTTGTTCTTTTCATGTCCTTTGGGGTAGATAGAATTTTGGGAATACGTCTAGGAATACATTTTAATTCCGTAGTATTCTATATTTGAATTAATGATATCTACCATGTGAATAATATTTATCTTATCTTAAATTTCAGCTAATGGTTGGAAGAGGCAGAGGATGATGCTCGGATGCTGGGCAATCCAGCGGCTCACATCCGGATAACGTTTATATGTCTGCCGATCAGTTTATGGAGTTATTTAGGAGCACTCGGCCTCCAGCTTCTACTCGAGCTTCTCCTCCATGCAAGTCTGTCTTTGCACGCTTGTGCAGTGATTTCTCTTATCTCGGAGGAAAGCTGTTCAAAGGCTCCGAGTCCGTTCTTGAGGTCCAATCTTGGATTCTTATGCACGACCGCATCACGATAGAGTTCTTGTAGCATCCAGCCTATTGCAAGAGCATGCCCTTGATTGGTATGGCTTCTCATAGCCGAGCTCGATGAGTCTACTCTTTCTTGGACTCAGTTTCAGGAATGATTCAAGCTCAAATTCATTCCTAAATTTGAGAAAGATTTATTGGCCCGTCGCTTCCTGGAGTTGAAGCAAGGGAAGTCCTCCATCTCTGAGTATGTTTCATCATTTGATGCCTTATCTAAGTATGGTCTTGAATACATTAGCACCTCTTATAAGAAGAATCTAAAGTTTGTCACCGGTCTTAACAAGTATTTGAAGAAGTCTTTGATGCTCCATCACAATCTTTCTTTCAAGGAGTTGATTGACTCGGTGCTTCATCTCGAAGCCGTCGAGAAGGAGTGCGACTATGGTGATGAGGTTGAGGTTCATAAGAACCCCTATAAGAAGAGGTTCCCATTTCATAAGCCAAAGTTTTTCCCTTCCAAGAAGAAGAAGCCCGTTGGATCTAGTCCTAATTCCAAGCCTACTGGATCACCTCCTACTCGGAAGGGGTATTTCAATTATGGTTCTCCTGACTATATGATTCGAGATTGTCCTAAGCCTCTCTTCTATCGCTACTGCAAGAAAGAAGGCCATCATATTTCCACTTGTCCTATTGCTCCAAATAATTCTAAATCTGGAAAGCTGAATGTAGTGGATGCTTTTGGAGGTTCTTCTCGGCGCATAGGTACTTCTCCTTCTATTCTTGAAGGTTCATTGTTGTTTCGTGATCGTTCTATTCGAGCCCTCTTTGATACGGGTGCATCGCATTCATTTGTATCGAAGAAGCTCGTCAATGATTTGTCTTTGGATGTTTCTTGTATGGTTATTTCATTGAGGATTGTGAATCCTATCGAAGGATCCACAACCCTTAGCATGCTTTGTGATGATGTTGAGATTGCTTTATGTGGCTTTTTTTTTCGTGCGAATCTACATGTTATTTGTTATTTGGGATTTCATATGATTTTAGGTATGGACTGGCTAGTACGATACGATGCCAGTATTATTTGTTCTGAGAGAATTTTATATGTTTGACATCTAGATTCGTCTACTCAGCTATCACTTGTTCTTCGAAATATGGATAATTCTGAAGTGGCTTTATATTCTTAGACTCACGAGATGAGGATGATATATCTTGTATTCCTATCGTTTATGACTTCTCTGATGTATTTGAGCCTGTTTCAGGTTTGCCACCTAAGAGGGCGATTGATTTCCACATTGATCTCATTCTAGGCACGTAGCTAATTACTCGTCCTCCCACTAGGATGTCTACAAAGGAAAATGAGGAACTCAAGAAGCAGTTTTTAGAGCTTGAGTCCAAGTAGTTGATTCAGTTCAGTTTTTCACCGTGGAGTGTCGCAGTCGTCTTCGTGAAGAAGTCCGATGGACTCTTTGGCTTCGCATCGATTATCGCAAGCTTAACGAGTTGACCATCAAGAATAGATATCCATTACCTAGAATCGACGATATGTTCGATCAATTGAGTGGCACTAAGGTCTTCTCTCAACTCGACCTTGCCACTGGTTTTCATCAGCTTCGAGTCATGGAAGACAGCATACCTCTTATAGCTTTCCGCACTCGATATGGATCTTACAAGTGGCTCGTTATGCTATTTAGTTTGATGAACGTTGTTGCTTTCTTTGTTGATCTTATGAATCGAGTATTCCGACAATATTTGGATAAGTTCGTCCATGTGTTCATCAACGACTTCCTTGTTTATTCGAAGTCTAAAGCCAAGCATGCTAATCACTTGAGAATTTTCTTGAGTACTCTTCGTCACCATCAACGTAAAGCCAAATTCTCCAAGTGCCATTTCTGGGAGAATAAGGTTAAGTTCTTTGGCCATGTTGTTTCTTCCAAAGGCATTTCGATCGATCCTTTGAAGATCGAATCCATCCAGAGTTGGAAGAGGCCTGAGAATATTCATGAGATTCGTAGCTTCCTTGGATTAGCGGGTTATTACCATCGATTCATTAAGGATTTTTCCCACGTTGTGCTTCCTCTCACCAGCCTTACTCGGAAAGGCGTCCAATTTATTTGGTTCGAAAAGTGTTAATTTTCTTTTCAGCAGTTGAAGGAGCTTCTTACCAATGCTCCTATTCTAGTGGTTCCTGAAGGGAAACGAGATCTTGTTGTCTACACCGATGTTAGCCATTGTGGTCTCGGTTCCATGCTTATGCAGTAGGATCTAATAGTGGCTTATGCTTCTAGGCAACTACGACCAAATTAAGTATGCTTTGCCACTCACTACCTCGAGTTAGCCGCCATTGTCTTCACCTTGAAGATTTGGCGCCATTGTCTATTAGGCGAGCACTTCACTCTACACACCGATCACAAGTCCTTGAAATATATGTTCACATAGAAGGAGCTCAATATGAGGCAACAACGTTGGCTCGAGTTGCTTGCCTCCTATGACTTCGATATCCAGTATACCCCTGGTAAGGGAAATCGTGTTGCTGATGCGCTTAGTCGCAAACATTCGACAGTTGTTTCTATGATGCTAGCAGAGAGGGTTGTTCTTGAGAACTTATCTTTTTGTTGTTTTTCGTGATCGAGCTCCATCTTCTGATTCGCCTATTCTATTATTCAGTTTGGAAGCTCGACCCAGCTTATTGGATCGTATTGCCGCTACTTAGTGGCGTGATTCCGATATTGTGCACCTTATCCAAATTTGTGAGTCTGAGTCCCGGAGTTGAGGGATTTCAGCATTGATTCTCATGGGTGTCTTCATAAGAAGAACCATCTTATGCCTTCTGATTTTGCACTTAGGCATGACATTCTCGATGTCTGTCATCGTTCTAGGTATGCCATTCATCCTGGTAGTTGTAAGATGTATGTCGATATGCATCGCCTTTATTATTGGGAAGGCATGAAGCGTGATGAGGTGAGTTATGTCAGTAATTGCATGACTTGTCAACATATCAAAGCCAAACATCAGCGTCGTTCTGGTCTCCTTCAGCCTTTAGAGATTCCATTGTGGAAATGGGATCAGATTTCGATGGATTTCGTTGACGGCCTACCTCGTTCGAGATTGGGTCATTCTAGCATTAGGGTTATTATTTATCGCCTCACCAAATCAGCTCATTTCATTCCTATTAAGTCTAATAGGAGTGCTTCTCATTTGGCCAAGTTATATACCAAAGAAATCGTGAGATTTCGCGGTGTTCCTAGTTCAATTGTTTATGACCGTGACCCGCTATTCACGAGTCATTTCTGGTAGAGTCTTCAGCAAGTTTTGGAAACAAAGCTTAATTTCAGCACAGCATATCATTCTCAGTCAGATGGATAGACTGAACGGGTGAATCGTATTCTCGAGGAGCTTCTCCGTGCTTGCATTCCAGATTTCGATGGTAGTTCGGAGTATCACCTACCTTTTGTGGAGTTCTCCTACAATAATTGTTTTCGGTCCAGTATCGGTATGGCTCCTTTCGAAGCCTTATATGGAAGGCCATGCCGATCACCTTCATGTTGGTTGGAACCTGGAGAGAAATTTTTTCTAGGCCCTGATTATATTCGTGATTCTTCTGAGAAGATTATTCTTATTTGGCAGAGAATGAAAGATGCACCGAGCCGCCAGAAATCCTACGCGGACAACTGTAGGAAGCCTCTCGAATTCTTTATTGGTAACCTCATCTTTATTTGTGTTTCTCCTTTGAAGGGGGTTATGCGTTCCAGTACCACTGGGAAATTGGCTCCTCGCTTTATAGGACCATTTTCTATTACTGAACGTATTGGTCTTGTGGCTTATAGAGTTTCACTTCCAGCTCATCTATCAGGCATTCATGACATGGTTCATGTCTCTCAACTTCGGAAGTGTCTTCGAGAGTCAGATTCTGTTATTGATTCTCCTAATTTGCAAGAGCTTGAGATCTCACCAGACCTACCTGTTGTGCAGCAGCCTATTCGCGTACTTGCTTTGAAGGTGACACTCCTTCAAAACATGGACATGTCGTTTGTTAAAGTTCAATGGTCCGTGAATCCTAATGACTGCACTTGGGAAACCAAAGAGTTTATCGAGCGATCCTACCCTGGTTTTCTTTCTTCGCATAGCGATGGTGAAGATATTTTTAATTCAAGCTTGTCGTTTTCTTTTGAACTGATGAAATAATTGTGTTGAATACAAACTCTTCTCTAGAAATTGCGAGGATGCAATTTTGTTAAGGGGGAAGTCTGTAACAACCTTAGTTTTGGAGATTACGTGTAAATATTAAATTATAACGGTAGTTATAATTTAATATTGTGAATTAAAATAAAACTGAAAATTTTAAATTGTTTATTTGGAATAAACAATGAATTTTGGAAATAAAATGAGAAAATAAAGTTAATTTATTTATTTGGGTGAATAATAAATGAAAAATAGTTTTTATTTAGAGAAAATGCAATAATTGTATTAAGTATGGCCAGTTACTTCTTCTAATTTTAAAAGAAGTATGTGATCTTTAAAGGTTGTTTAATCAAATAAAAAGGTGAAAATTGGTTTAAAAATGAGCTTTGGTTATAAAATTAAGTTTGAAATGCTTTGTCCAATTTTTATATGTAAGAAAATAATTTTTGTAGAATTTTGAAGTTAAAAGTAAGGATTTATGCATTTATGTGTAAATTGTGTATTTTTGTAAAATAAGATATTTTAATAATAAAAATGTTTTAAAACTAAAATTATCTTTTTTTTATATGATGTAAAATATTTTATTTAACATGTATGTATGTTCACATAAATTATTTGGGTTAAAACTTGGAGAAAAATGTCATTTACTTTATAACATAAGTGTATATATTTGGTTTAGTGTTAATTTAGTTACATAGCTTATTTATTTTCTCTAATTTGGATCCAAAGCCCACTAGTTTACTAAAACCAGAAATTGAGAAGTGAGAAACATTACCTGCACATACTTCATTTCATCTTCTCCAAATTTCATCTTATAGGTTTTGAAGGCAAAAACTAACTCAAAGCTCACTCCTTTTAGCTCAAAATCCAATTTTTGCACTTCAAAAACAAGGTGAGTTGCTGCTCACATAATGCTAGCTGAAGCAAAGCTTCAAATGCCAAAAATATATGCAAAAATAGCTTGAAAATATTGACTTTTGTTGATATTTTTATTTCTATAAAAACTAAGTTTGGGTGCCACTTTGCATGAAACTTTCTCTCAATTCCGATAATGAAATGCAGTCAGATTTTCTTCTATTGACAGTTCATGTGTTGTAGTATATAATGCAAAAATTCAAAGCAAAAATCTTTCGTTTGATACCTGGACGCTGCAAAATCAATGCACAGCCTGGAAATTACATGTACACATTTTGTTTTCTGGGTTGCTGCAAACATGACCTGATTCCATGTTTAAGATCGAATATCTCTTTCGTTTCTTACTCGGATTGCGTGATTCTTTTTAAAAGATAGAGTTTTCTATTATACGCATACCAAATTTTAGGTCATTTTGACCTATATAGCTTATAGAAATATGTTGCCAAACTTTGATTCGGAGCATGTTTTTGCCCAGAGTTTTACGGTGAAAACACTATCTGGGTTCAACTTTGAGACATCATAGCATTCTCATACTTTATCCAATTGCACGATTCTTTTCTTTTTTGAAAGATAAAATTTTCTACTATAAGCATACCAATTTTGAGCTCAATCCGATGTGGTTTGGTCCTCTATTTTATGCTTGAAATTTGAACTCAATGGATTTTCAAGCCTGGGCACATTATTGTTGAATAGTTACAAACATTGTCCGAGTCCATGTTTGAGACAGTGTAACTTTCTCATATTCTATTGAAATTCATTGATTCTTTTTTTCAAAAGATAAAGTTTTCTACTTTTTGCACACCAATATTTATTTCACTCAAAGGTCGTTTGACCACTCGTTTTATGTCCGAAAGTTGAACCCAGAGAAGATTTCAGACTTGTGTATTATTTTGCCTAAGCGTTTTTATGTTCTTTTTCCATCCGACTTTTGACTTTTACTTCATGTTTTTGTGATATTCTAAAATATTTTCAGGCCTATGATGCCTATCAATAGGCTAGCTAAGTTTTGATGAATTTGAAGTTCAAATTTGAATTGAATTTGAATGACGATTTTGAGTGATTTCTTTGATTTCGAGCACAGATTTTTCCAAACAATTTTAAAATAATTTTTAAAATAAATTGACATTTAAAATAATTATTATGTAATACTTTTAAATTATTTTAAGCTATAAAATCAATTTATTCACTATAATAAGGGAATTTTCAAACATCGTCTTCAAAATTGATTTTGAAAAATGGTTTTAAAAGCTTGTTTTCTAAAATAAATTACTTTATATATAAAATACACGTTTTTGCACTATTCGAGTGAATTAGAAGGAGAATTAAATAGTTTGGTAAAACATGTGGTATGGGACACGTGTTTATCTTATCGGTTAATTCCTGACATATCCGTTTGATCGTTTTGACCTTCGGGTCGAGTTTACCGTTGAGATGAGATAAACATTTTTACTGCTTTAAGTGTGAAATTCATTGGCAGTTAGTAAACCGATTAGTGCAAACATGTGATATGGGACACACGTTAACACTATTCGGGTTCCTGTTCGAGAGTTTATGACACATTTTCCATTACGGCATGCCAGTACTGGACCTTCGGGTCATTGCCATTGCAGCGCATTTGTCTTTGAGATGTTTGCCATTGCGACGTATTTGCCATTGCGGCATATTTGTCATTGTGACATTTTGCCTTCGGGCGAGGTACCTATTTGAGATAACAGTGTTAGGCAAGCCTTTGGCCACATGCACGTGCAAACACTTTTGAGATGGTTTCTTGACTATTTTCCCTAGTGTATCGCCTTTTTCTGGAATTGGTCCTTTGAACCATTCGATATATATTTGTGGCGATTGCCTTTCAGGAATTTGAACTCTTGGAATTCTATTTTGAAGATTTGAGTTGCCTACACTGGCATTATATGAGATTTTCCTTTTAGCGTTTACTTGAGATTTTATTCTCCTCTTTGGAGATATATTTGCCTTATGGCGTATTTGAGATGGGATCTCTTTATGCATGTTTTGGGTTTGCCAAGATGGCAGATTTAGGTTATCCCCTAAACCATAATTGATGTTTTATGAATGCAGATGATATGAGGCTCGCTACTTTTAGCGTTTTATGGGTTATTTTATCTCTTTTGAGATTATATGTTTGTGTAGCAATAAATTACTTTATATACAAAATACACGTTTTTGCACTATTCGAGCGAATGAGAATTAAATGGTTTGGTAAAACACGTGGTGTGGGGCACGTGCATTTATCTTATGGATTAATTTCTGACTTGTCCGTTTGATCGTTTTGACTTATGGGTCGAGTTTACCGATGAGATGAGATAAAAAAAATTACTACTTTGAGTGTGAAATTTACCGGTGGTTAGTAAACCGATTAGTGCGAACGTGTGGTATGGAACGTACGCTAACATAATTCGGGTTCCTGTTCGAGAGTTTGTGACACATTTGCCATTGTGGCATGCCAATACTGGACCTTTGGGTCATTGCCATTGCGGCATATTTGTCTTCGTGACATTTTCCATTGCGGCATATTTGCCATTGTGGAATATTTGCCACTGTAGCGCATTTGTCATTGTGACGTTTTGCCTTCGGGCGAGGTACCTATTTGAGATAACAGTACTTGGCAAGGCTTCGGCCACATGCATATGCAAACACTTTTGAAATGGTTTCTTGACTATTTTTCCTAGTGTATCGCCCCTTTCTAGAATTGGTCCTTTGAACCATTCGATATATATTTATGGCGATTACATTTCAGGAAAAACTTTTGGAAGTTCTATTTTTGAGATTTGAATTGCCTACGCTGGCATTATATGAGATTTTCCTTTTAGCGTTTACTTAAGATTTTATTCTCCTCTTTGGAGATATATTTGCTTTATGACGTATTTGAGATGGGATCTCTTTATGCATGTTTTGGGTTTGCCAAGATGGCAGATTTAGGTTATCCCCTAATCCATAATTGATGTTTTATGAATGCCGATGATATGAGGCTTGCTACTTTTATCGTTTTATGGGTTATTTTATCTCTTTTGAGATTATATGTTTGTGTAGTGATACCATATTCTGCTAGCTCTTTTTGTTATAGCTTTTTGTGTAGTCTTTTTTGGTTTGCTACTCTGATATGTATATTCTTTTGACTTGATTGTATATTGTGGTTGCTATACACTTGACATGTATCATTTTGTATATTCTATGATGTGTGTGTGTGTGTGTGTATATATATATATATATATATATATTTATATGTGTATGTGTGTGAGTGATGATCTACTGTTCTATGATGTGTTTTGCATTCAAGTTGTTGTATTTTGTTTCGATAGATCCTATAGCCACCTATGGCTTTCTATTAAGTATTTATTGGATATGTCGATCCACTTGAGATAGAAAAAAAATGGAATTTGTCGACGTATTCAATGGATATTTATGACAGGCTATAGATGGTTGCTCCTATCTAGCCATATTCTCTACATTAGCAGACAGTATTACCTAGTAATACTCTTTGTTAATGTGGGTCTCGAGGTGGGGGTTGCAAGGTTGGCCTCTAGGCAGTGGCAGAGGTCAGCACTGCATTGGTGGAACAGTGTCACAGCCAGAGTTCCGAAAGAATAGTTAATTTAGGCTGATTTTAAGACGAGATTTGAGAGAAGTTTATATCTGAGTTTTCCAAGTTTGAGCTGATGAGGAAATTTATGGATTCGTGCAAGGAGATATGTCAGTAGTTGAGTATGTTACTAAGTTTGAAGAGTTGTCAAGATATGAGTGTGCATTTATAGAAACTAACATCAAAAGGAATGAGACGTTCATTCAGGGACTGAGGCCCGAGCTTGCTAGAATGACCATGATATATGTCTGTGATCCTTTTAATATTGTGGTGGAGATGGCCAATCGCCACGAGGAGTTACTTGCTGATTTTGCTAGAGAGAAGCCAGTGGAAATTCAGGATTTCCAATGGAAGAAGAGAAAGTCCTTTAACAAAAAAGGAACCTAGAAGGGAAGCACACCTAAGAGGTTGAAGGCAGAGGTAGTTTGTTATAAGTGTGACAAGAAGGGTCACCTTGCTAATGAGTGCCGGTCAGGAAATGGGAAGAAGACTGCAATTAAGAAGAATGTGAAATGCTTCAACTGTGATCAAGTTGGGCGTTACAAGAATCAATGTCCAGAGCCAGATAGGGAGGACTGAGGAATTTTCTTTGCTATAGGATCAGCTAGGCCGACTACAGTTGATAAAGGAAAGACTGTGATGGAAGGTATGTTTTTGATTCATAGTATACTAGTTAGGATAATTTTTGATATCGGTGCATCACAATCATTTATATCTCAGTGCTTGGTAGATAGATTATGTTTAGAACCTACATACCTTGTTACTTCCTTAAAGGTTGCGAGTCCAATAGGAGGGTATGCAACTCTAGGATTAAGATGTGACCTGATAGAACTTAATTTGTTAGATCATAAGTTTACATGCAGTTTTTATATTAATGATTTCGTAGATTTTGGAATCATTCCAGGTATGGATTGGTTAGCTATGTATGAGGCTAGAATAATTTGTCGGGATAAGGAGATATCACTGGGATACCCTGATAGCCACAACTGAGTTATAATCTCATAGGAAGAATCTAAACAGAGTGTTAGTGCTTTATTTAATGATATAGAGATAAGTACCGAGCTAAGTCAGGTTCAGGTAGCAAACGAATTTGCAGATGTCTTTGAGCCAATTACTGGACTACCCCCTAAAAGAGCTGTTGAGTTTAGAATAGATCTTACGCAAGGAACATAACTTGTAAGTATGCTACCTAGCAGAATGACACCTACTGAGATGAAGGAGTTGAAGATGTAGGTAGTGGACCTTGAAGGAAGGAATTTTATCAGGCCAAGCAGTTCGTCATGAGGAGCGACCTCAGTGTTTGTGAAGAAATCAGATGGGTCGTTAAGGATATGTATTGACTACCATAAGCTAAATGAAAGAACAATTAAGGATAAGTATCCTTTGCCTAGAATAGACGATCTGTTTGATCAGTTGGGTGGAGTCGGAGTGTTTTCCTAGTTCCATTTGGCAATAGGTTTCCATTAGTTAAGGGTGGCGGAGGACAATATTCCTTTGACAGCATTTCAAACTAGGTATGGTTCATATGAGTGGTTGTGAGGCCATTTGGATTAACGAATGCACATGCTTTCTTTATGGATTTAATGAACCAAGTTTTTCGAGAGTACTTGGATAGGTTTGTACTAGTGTTTATATATGACATTTTAGTATACTCTAATAATGAGAAGGATCACGAAGATCATCTTAGAGTTGTGCTTGAGACGCTGAGGCAGAATAGGCTAAAGACAAAGTTTACCAAGTGACATTTCTGAAAGAAAGAGGTTAAATTTTTTGGTCACATGGTTTTAGAGAAAGGATCATCAGTCGACCCAGATTAGATCGAATCCATCAATAATTGAAAGAGGCTAGAGACGGTGACTGAGATAAGGAGTTTTCTTGGACTTGCTGTCTACTACCGGAGATTCATTAAGGATTTCTTACGGATAGCAACATCTTTAACTAAGCTTATCAGGAAGGAGGTAAAGTTTGTTTGGTCTGACAAATATGAGGAAACATTCTTTAATTTAAAGCATTTGTTGACTATTGCACCAGTTTTAGTAGTTCCAGACGGAAACCAGGGTTTGATGGTATATACTAATGCATGTGGAAATGGATTAGGAGCAATATTGATGCAAGATGGTAAAGTGATTGCCTACGCATCTAGAAAGCTTAGACCGCATGAAGTTAGATACCCTACTCATGATTTGGAGTTCACATTGTAGATTTGGAGACACTACCTCTTAGGAGAAAGCTTTGAGCTTTTTTCTGATCATAAGTCATTAAGATACTTATTCTCTTAGAAGTAGTTGAACATGAAACAACAAAGGTGGCTAGTGTTTTTGACTGCTTATGATTTTAGTATAGAGTATACACCAAGAAAAGGTAATAACGTAGTAGATGCTCTTAGCAGAAGACACCAGAATATAGTGTTAGCTATGTTGGCGGAGTGGAAGGATTTAGAAGCTTTGCCAAGTTATGGTGTGCATTTAAGGTTGATTGCTAATCTAGTCAGAATACTTCCATGTTATCCTATTTTGGAGTTCGACCAATGTTGACTGAAATAATTGCTTTTAAGCAGAGGGAGGATCCACTATCAGCTGAGAGAATTAGAAGACTTTAGGTTGGAACCGAGATCGATGATCTAAAGGATTTTAGCCTTGACCAAAGAGGATGGTTGAGAAAGAAGCGACGGTTGTGTGTTTCGAATGTGGAGGACTTAAGGAAGGAAGTTCTTGAAGAATGTCATCGATTCAAGTTTATGAATCATTCTGAAGGAACCAAGATGTATCACGATATAAAGAGGAGCTTCTATTGGGAAGACATGAAGAGAGATGTTGGCTTATGGGTTAGGCAGTGTGCAAACTGTCAACAAGTGAAGGCCGAACATTAGAAGCCAAGTGGATTGCTTCAACCCTTAGATATTCCGGTTTGGAAATGGGATTCGATATCCATGGACTTTATAGACAGGTTACTAAGGTCAAACAGAAAGTATATGGGCTATAGTGGACAGTTTGACCAAGAGTATCCATTTCATTCTAGTTAAATCAACTAGAACGACACATGTTTTAGCTAATTATTCCTAAAGAACATAGTTAGACTGCATGGAGTTCCTAGTAGTATAGTTAGTGACAGAGATGCTTTTTTCACTAGTGAATTCTGAAAGAGTTTGCAGGAAGTGATGGGTACCAAGCTAAATATGAGTACTACATATCATCCTCAGACAGATCGGGAGACAGAGAGGGCCAACAAAATACTCAAAGATTTATTGAGAGCTTGTGTATTGGACTTTGGTGGACCTTCGAAAGATCGCCTACATTTGGTTGATTTTTTCTATAATAATAGTTATCAGGCTAGTATAGGAATGACGACATTTGAAGCTTTGTATAGAAGGCTATACAAATCACCCGCATGTTGGTTGGAGATGGGAGACAGATTAGTCTTAGGTCCAGATTTGGTTAGAGAGACGTCATAGAAGACTGAGTTAATTTGAGAGAAGATGAAGGAAACTAAGTGCAGATAAAAGAGTTACACAGATATGAGGCGTAAAGATCTAGAATTCTCAGTTGGAGATAAAGTTTTCATTAAGGTATCACCTATAAAGGGTGTAGTATGATTTGAAAAGTCAGGGATGTTATCCCCGAGATTTGTAGGTCCATTCCAGATTATAATGTGGATTGGAAAGCTCACTGCAGAATAGAGTTGTCAAGCAGTTTGACATATATCCATAATGTATTTCATGCGTCTCATCTTTGCAAGTATGTGCATGATACAGGGATTACTATCCCTCCGACAGCGTTGGAAGACTTAGTAGTAGAGCCTAATTTGACTTTTGTTAGACAACCAGTCCGGGTTGCAGCTAGAGATGAGAAAAGGTTAAGGAACAAGACAGTTAATTTAGTGAAAGTCCAGTGGAGCGACAATAAGAAGTACTGTATTTGAGAGACAGAGGATAGGATTAGAGACACTTATCCTAATCTGCTTTGAGGGTATGTCTATATTAGATCTATATAGATAGTTTCTAGTCAGTCAGACTTGTATGTTTATTAGGAGTTGTTACAGATGATTGCTATGTTTAGTATTTAGTCCTTACCGAATTTCGAGGACGAAATTCTTTAACGGGAAGCCTGTAACGTCCCTAATTTTTGTTAATATTATTCATGAAAATTAATTAGACAAATTAAATAGAATAATTATGATAAGGAGATTGAGATTTGAATAAATTATACAAAAATATAGGGTCATGCTTAATAACTTGATAAATGGGCCTTAAATTGGGTTATTTGTTAAATTAAATAGCACATGGGCATAGTAGTGAATAGCCATCTTTATCATACACAGCTATACACATCTCTTCCTTGTCCATCCACATTCCATTATTCATTTTTCACAAACGTAATCAAATAATCTACAAGCCGGCCATTACCAGGGAAGGAGAAGAAAAAACTTATAATCTAAAGCTAAGAATCGGACTAGGAAGGATTAATCAACATCAAATTTCACGTTCCTTATCATGTTTAAGGTGAATAATAATTTCTTACCATCTCTATTTTTGTCCTATGATTATATGGTTCGGATTTATGATTTAAACTCATTTTTGCGATAATATAGATGGTGATATGCTTGAGTTATATTATGATGATTTGTTTTAATTCATATGTATATGAATTTACGTGATTTTGACATAAAACCGAGAATATATGATTTCAGATTGCTATGGACAATTTATATTAAGTAAAATATGATTTTGGTGACGAATTTAATTTTCAAAATTTTCCAAGCCATAGAAATTTTATTATAAATTTTTAGTGAAAGATATGATATAATTGAGTTTAAAATCTATTTCGAGAATTTCAAAAAGAATTTGGGTCTAAAATTTCAATATGTTTAATTTCATGATGAAATCGAATTTCTTTGATTTTTAGGGATTTTTTCTAATTAGTTTATTAAGGAAAATAAATTATTTGAAAAGAAGGACTTTCCTGAAATAATTGATTTTATATAGAAAGACTAAAAAAGCTGCATTTTAATGGCCTTTTATATAGTATTAATGCAGCGGTTATAAAGCTAAAGTATTTTTAAAGTTTTTATGACAGCCATTTAATATTTTACACCTAAGCAAGTTGTTAAAAAGTGATTACTTAATGTTGTTATAATTCAGCCTATAGTCAGAAAAAGGTGTTCCGCCTCTAATTGGTAAGCACCTTTCGACCCTAATGACTCCACCTCATCTCAGTCGTAACCTGTTATAGTCAAAACCTTCATGGTCGAAATCAAAACCAATACACACGGTATCTCCTAAAAGGTACGTAGTGGATTGGAAGAGGGGCGGAAGCTTTGGTGTCGAAAGGGTAGCTTTCGATGAGGTCAAAATCCTGCATTGTTTTCCCAAGATATATTCTTACCTAGTCTTACCTAAAGCTTTCGACCCATGTCAGAACATAAGCTTTCGAAAACGTTTTATACTTAGCTTTAGAAGTAGGTTCTCATGTTGTTCAGTGATGCTTTCGAAAGGGGTAAGTTCCGACCTAGCCGAAACCTAGCCGCTACTCTACCTTTCGACCATTATGTTCAGCGATGCTTTGGAAAGGGGTAGGTTCCAACCTAGTCGAGACCTAACCTTTCGACCATGTTGTCCAGTGATGTTTTCAAAGGGTTGCACTTGTTTTTATCTTAAACCAAACCTATTTCTTAAATGCTTTCGAAAGAGTTTGGGTTTTCGAAGGAGATAAGTCGAAAGAGGGTTTCGACCCAGATTTTCGAAGTTTTGATTTTTAAGTATTTTGCTTACGACTATGATGGTTCCGACACCATCGGTTTTTCCCCAAACTTATTTTGATTGGTTTCGAAGGAGATACTTTTGTGTATAACCATTTTGAGCCAAATAAAGTTTTTAACAGAGCAAACCCAATGCTTTCGAAATGGTATTTCATCTGTTTCGAAACCTATACTTAAAGAACGTTTTCTTGATATCATCGAAAGATCTTATTGGTTTCGAAAGATATATATACACTTAGAGTTTTGAAAAATAGGTTTCTATGCTTTCGAATGAGGTCACCCAGAGGTTTTGAAAGTGATGCTTTAAGATTTCAAAATAAATAATCCGTTCTTATTTTAAGGAAAAACCATGGCATAAACAGATAAATTTTTTTGAATGTTATTCATTTTATTATTAATCAATAATTGTATTTTGGAATAGGGGAGGAACAACTAGTTAGGTTGACCTTGTAGTGAATATATAACTTAAAATACTACAAGAAAAACTGTTTTTTGCAGAATCGTATTGTAGCGTTTTAATGCAAAATGCTGGCTTAAGTATGTTTAAAGAAACGCCGCGTCATCCAAAGCCACGACAATTTTATTTTTCATCCCTTCTTTTAGTCTAGAAACGTCCATGTTTTTCATTTTCCAAATTTCATCCCTCCAAAATCCACAACCCTAATTTTTTGATCTCCGTCCGTTTTCCCTAAGCTATTTTTCTTGCTGATGGCTCTCGCTCAACAAAAACTTTCCATTCGCAATTTCTACTTTCTCTTCTTGAAGCATCGCAACAAGTATTGATTGCAAACATCATCGAGTTTTGCCACTGGATTTCATCGATTCGTTGCCTGTCACATCGAATTTAAAGACTAGTTTCCAACCACCAACCATCTCCTATAGTTCCACTGCCGCACACTTGCTGTTGCTTCCAAGCTCCTTCTCCCATTTGACATGTGGCTAGTCAAAATTAAAACCGTGAGTTTTTCATTGGTTGTTCTCATACATAAACTACTCAATTGATTATCACTGTTATTGATATTTAATTGATGTTACCATGGAATTGATTGTCTAAAGTTAAATTGGTTGTTATTTATGTCTCAAATTTGTCAACGGACATTAACTGATCATTGTAGATACGTGTAAATTATAATGCAAAACTATGAGTTATCATTGTTATGTTAACCCCAACTATAGAAGGTAAACACTCAATCGAAGTAGGACTAAGCCATAATTTTTAATATACGTGCATGCCAGCCAATCAGATGACTTGGTAATCTATTTTTACCATTTTGAAAATCTATAGGTTAAAAGAGGTCTGAACAAATCAGTGATTATAACATTATTGTGGCCTTAATGATTTTAGTTCATCCACCTATGCATAAAAACAATTTTTCAGTTAATATAAATAAAATTTAAACTACGTAGCCTCATATTGAAATATAAGAAAGCGTTTCTGTATACATAGAAGCACACTCTAAAAATTACAAAGTATAAATTGCTGAATAATTATACTAACCGAGGCTGGTCAACTACCTAGAAGGTGCAACTTCCAAGGATTGAGTCCGTATAAAGATAAAATGTGTGATTCGCATAGTTAGAATTATGCTAACTCTAAATGGCTAACAGGATAAAGGAAGCGTGCAACCATTTTACTTTAAATTTGAATCGCTGTGGGTTTCAAAATTTCAAATTCAACCGCTAGGATACAAAGGTTCAAATCAAGATCTAGAGTAAGAACAAAAAGGATTTGGGAATGTCAGAAATAAAGTTGAAACATTTAACAAAGAGAGTTATTGCTTTCAAACATTGTGGTGTTATTAGCTAAATAATGGATTATTCTTGCTTTCAAATTGGATTAATATTGATATTATTATTATTAAATTGAATTGGAAACTTCCTTCTGTAGGCCAATGATACAAATCCATTTTGATTGTGTGTTATTCAAATTAACTAAATTCTAATATGTGCTTCACATCATTCAAAAGCATCTATAGTGAGATTCAAATCAAGTTTAGTTGGGTAGTCGGTGAGTTCTTTGCATATTAGAGAGCAGAGAGGAAGCAAAGAATTTTCAGGCGAGTTTATCACGTACAAATACTGTGTTTAATCTCAACTCTTATATATGTAAACAAGTAATAGACTGGTATATCAATAGTGATCGATTGTGCTCTGTAAATCATCATCAACAATCTCAGTGTAGCAGCAGGTTTCGATTTGGAACCAGGCACCAGTCTACTAAAATTCATTATAGGTTGACCGGTGATCATGCTGGATGACCTGCTTCCTCTGTTTTGTGTTCTCTACGTGCATAGAGTAGCGTGTGTGGCTTAGTAAGTATGATCTTGTTTGGATTCTGGTTTGCTGGGTTACTAAGCATTGGCATCAATATATACAGGACCGGTCCAAGTAATTTGGTTGCCCTAGTCCAGATTTTAGGTAATATA
The DNA here is from genome assembly GCA_030765085.1 of Allium cepa. Lineage (NCBI taxonomy): Eukaryota > Viridiplantae > Streptophyta > Magnoliopsida > Asparagales > Amaryllidaceae > Allium > Allium cepa. The sequence continues at coordinate 970,267,080 of CM060935.1, forward strand.
ACAAAAAATGTTGCACTATGTTGGGAATTGAACGTAGGTTGCCTCATTGTTCAAACAATGCAATTACCACTCCACCACACACTCAATTATTAACAATCTTTTACAAAATATTTTTATCTTCATAAAAATCTAAACAACCACCACCACCGGTTGCCCCTGCCGGATCCGTTGCTTTAGAAGACCGTCTTGCTCGCCTTATCCTAGGGCCGGCCCTGAATATATATCTTTATGTGTGTAAGAAGGTTGTACTGTGTGCATATATTGCTGTGAAAGTATGTGTGATGCGTGCATTAGCATGTGTCAGTGTGTACGCTTGTGTGTTCCAGTCATGTGTACGTGACTATGTGTGAGTTACGATATATATACATGTGTGTGATACGTATGTCTCTCGTTATATATCAGAGTACATATATGATATATGAGCATTATGTTTATGTGTATTAGTTTGTAAATAGGTCTGCATACCCATATATCGTGGTCTGTCGATGTCCATGTTTTAAGTAATTAACTATGCATTACTATGTGTATTTATATATATTGTCATGTGTGAGTGGCTTCATTTTCCTGAAGGTATTGTTATCCCGCTTTTTGGCAAAGCCGTGATATCAAAAGATTGGTCGAAAACGGGAAACAGCCCGTCTTAGAGATTGGTTATACATCACTTAGCTATGGATATCGATGAATTTTGCCCGAGTCCGGATCAGGCCACGATTGATAGGACACGACAAGAAAGGTTGTAGGAGCCATCATTTCAAGTTTCAAGTCAATCCGAGTTCGTATGCTCAAGATATGATGGATTCAGTGTGAAGAGAAATAGTCATTGTCTGGTTCGAAACCATGAATTTCGAACCCATCCTTTTCGAAACCATGCTGTTCGAAACCATCCACGCCCTCTCCTTCGAAACCACCTAGTTCGAAACCATCCACGCCCTTGCCTTCGAACCCATGATGTTCGAACCCATCAGCTAGTACCCAGCCTCGACTCCATCGCCTTCGACTCCATTACCTTCGAACCCACCACAGTAGCATACCTTCGAATCCACGACTTCACTCGGCCTCACATCCTCACTTCGAACCCATCGAATAACCCAATTCGAACCGATCAACTTCGAACCCATAAGAATTCCTGGATTCGAATGTCACGTTCGAAACCAAGAGTGCTTCCTATTTCGAATCCACCGAGTCAATTGGTTTGGAGGACGTGTTCGCCGTAGTTCACGGAGTCGAAGCGGTCCATTCGGAGATAAGTTAGGATCGATTCGAATATTGCGCGCCACGTCACTGCAGGCTCACGTGCACTGATGGATTCGAAGCGAAGGGTTCGAAATAATGGGTTCGAACGCCTCAGCCAACCGAAGGTGTCGATTTCGAAACGAGCATATCTCCTTAACCATAGATCCAAATGCAACCAAATTTTCACAGTATCTTCCATGTGAGGTAAAGATTGTTCCTGCCAAGTTTCAGCTCGATTGGACCATTTATTGATGGGTTCGAAATCACTTCGAACCGATGTCAGATCGAGACGAAACTTGGTGGGGTCGGTCGCGTGGGCCCACTCACGTGCCAGAAGGAGTCTCACGAAGTTTCAGCAAGATCTGGGCCTCCAACGCCTATAAATAGCACCCTGAAGCCTTCAGAAAAGGGGATCTTTCCGCCATTGAACGCCAAGACTCTGCCGGATTCAAGTTTAACTATCAGAATCGCTGTTGTATTCAGATTTCAAAGCAATTGTCAGCTGTAATCCATTGTAATCGATTGAATCGAGCAAAGCAATAAAGAGAAACCCTTCAAAGTGGACGTAGGCACGAACGCCGAACCACTATAAATCCTGTGTTTGTGATTGTTGCTTGTGAATTACTGTGATTTGTTACTTAGAGCTGAATTCTATACTGATTGTTGCTGAGTTCTGTGCTGAATATTATCGAATTGAACACGTAAACGGGTGCTTTCACGACCTTGGGTGTTTGTGACCAATTTTGGCGCAAACATTTTGGTGCTTTCACTGAGAATTGAACTCAGGAAGAAGTTGGATTTGAAAGTTCAGAAGTTCAGATTTAGGAATTATGGCAAGGCAATCGAGTAGGAGACCAAGGACTGAGAGAAGTGAACCACAGGGAAGCCAAGAGGCTTCGTCAGGAGCAAATCAACCATCAATATACATTACTAGGGACGAGATGGAAACTATGATGAAGAGGCAAGAGGAAATGATTCAGAGTTTACTCCATCAGATAGGACAGCTCGGAGCACAGAATAGGGAAGCCAATGGAGCCCAGAACGGAGCAGGACCATCCGGAGTAGCACCTGGATTAGGGGGCACACCCTTGGAGGTTTCGGAGGGAGAAAGGGGAGCATCTGCGCAACCCGGCAGTAGTAGAGATGCAAACGCTCAGTCAAGGGGGCAGATCCCGGAGTTACCTCGTGAACTCGGGGGGCAGGTTGGAAGTAGTGAACAAGGGTTACATCTCGGAGACAATGACCGATTAGCAGAGATAGTTAGGAGAGCTTTGAGAGGCGGTATGGTGAACAAAGATTTGGAAGATGTTAATAGAAGCCCTTTTACTTCAGCAATCAGGCAAGCCAGGAACCCACCTGATTTCAAACTACCATCATTGGATATGTATGACGGGAGAACGGACCCCACGGTCCATCTGACAAAATATATAAGGCATATGGAAGTGCTGGGGGCATCGGAGGAGGTTATGGCCCGGTGTTTTCCATTGTACTTAACAGATATCGCTGCACTATGGTTTAGACAGTTGGAGAACGGATCCATCGGAACATGGAATGGTTTAGTGGAGAGATTTATGAGGCAATTCAGGGTTCATATTACAAGACCCAAGAACGTGATGACTCTGGCAACCCTAAAGCAGAAGGCCGGAGAGACCTTGAGAAGTTATCTAACACGATTTAATGCAGCAGCAGCTTCAGTGGATAGAGCGGATCCATCCATGGTGGTAATGGCAGCTGTGTCCGGAATAGCTGACGGCACAGAGTTCAAGAATTCATTGACTAAAGATCCACCCACAGATCTGGAGGAATTCTATCATGAAGCAGAAAAGTTTTTACGATTAGAAGATGCGAATGCCGAGAGAGAAGAAAGAGATGGGATAGAAATTTTTGCATTTAGAGACGAAAAGCCTCTTAAAAAGGATTCGGACAAGGATAGAGGTAAAAGAAAGATTGAGAATGACAGAGACAGATCGAAGCGGCAACGAAGGGAGCCGCGATTCACCACCTACACTGAGTTGAACGAGAGCCTGGAACGAATTTATCAGGATACCAAAGAACAGATTCCGTACCGTAGGCCGATGCGAAGGGACCCTACCTCTGACGAAAGGAAATCAGATAAGTTCTGTGTATTCCATGAATTAAATGGTCATAATACTAACGATTGTAGGCACCTGAAGGATGAGGTGGAAGGGCATATCAGGAACGGTATGCTACTTCAATATGTAAGGAGACGAGCCCCTGTGGCGGAACCAGAACGACCACCATCCACATCAGCTAGAGGCGACCCCGAACCAAGGCACCGTCTGGTTATCAACTGAATGAAATAACGATGAACAAGTCGTAAACTTCCACTACCACAATTAAATCATTTTCACATGCGCGAGATCGCGAACGATCTCCAGGCATGCTCTGAGTGATCGTCGACCGTTTCGTAGTGGGAACTTACACTTTGACATCCATGCTTTACCTTCGTTTCATTTTGATTTGAACGTTTGGACTTTGTTTATTTGGACATTGTTTTTGGAACTCATCTGTTTGATAATTATTTGATTTTGATAACTCTGGAATGACTAAGTTACGCACACATGTATGGGGTCGCGAACGATCCCTAGGTATGCTCTGAGACGGCGATGAACCGCCCCTATAAACGATCCAGGAACTCACCCGAACGTGACCCTGGCATCGATAACACCAAGCCCTCCCGGGCACACACACAATCCGCCTCGAACGGCACCCGACTTCGAACAGTCATAGCTCACCTTACCTCAATGGCTTGATCGCGAACGGTCGTCACTTGAGGTCCGACATCTGACCACGAACGGTCACGAATTCGCCTCGAACGGCACACGATCGCGAACGATCACTTCCTGCCTCGAACGCCATCGATCGCGAACGGTCATGGCTCACTGATTATGAAATCCGACCTCGAACGGTCACCACTCGCCTTGAACGGCACTTGGTCGCGAACGATCATCATTTGCCACGAACGGCAGTCGACCGCGAACGGTCCCATCTCATCATTCGCCGCGAACGGCATCGACCGCGAACGGTCCTATTCCATCTTATGCCACGAACGGCACGGACCGCGAACGGTCCCGATTCACTTCAAGCAGCATGCGATCCCGAACGATCGAAGCATGCATTTGTACGCTCGACCGCGCACGGTCGCACTTCCCCTCGAATGGCTCGATCACGAACGATCGTCATTTGAAGTTGAGCGCTTGACCATGAACGGCCGCACTTCATCCCAAATGGCTCGATCCCGAACGATCGTCATTTGAGGACATATGAAACTATTGAGTTCTTTGCAGGTTGATAATCGGATACGAACATCCAACTCGAAGCATTACAAAACACACCTTCCTACCGCAAGGCATGTTTTGGGGGGCAAAATGTTATCCCGCTTTTTGGCAAAGCCGTGATATCAAAAGATTGGTCGAAAACGGGAAACAGCCCGTCTTAGAGATTGGTTATACATCACTTAGCTATGGATATCGATGAATTTTGCCCGAGTCCGGATCAGGCCACGATTGATAGGACACGACAAGAAAGGTTGTAGGAGCCATCATTTCAAGTTTCAAGTCAATCCGAGTTCGTATGCTCAAGATATGATGGATTCAGTGTGAAGAGAAATAGTCATTGTCTGGTTCGAAACCATGAATTTCGAACCCATCCTTTTCGAAACCATGCTGTTCGAAACCATCCACGCCCTCTCCTTCGAAACCACCTAGTTCGAAACCATCCACGCCCTTGCCTTCGAACCCATGATGTTCGAACCCATCAGCTAGTACCCAGCCTCGACTCCATCGCCTTCGACTCCATTACCTTCGAACCCACCACAGTAGCATACCTTCGAATCCACGACTTCACTCGGCCTCACATCCTCACTTCGAACCCATCGAATAACCCAATTCGAACCGATCAACTTCGAACCCATAAGAATTCCTGGATTCGAATGTCACGTTCGAAACCAAGAGTGCTTCCTATTTCGAATCCACCGAGTCAATTGGTTTGGAGGACGTGTTCGCCGTAGTTCACGGAGTCGAAGCGGTCCATTCGGAGATAAGTTAGGATCGATTCGAATATTGCGCGCCACGTCACTGCAGGCTCACGTGCACTGATGGATTCGAAGCGAAGGGTTCGAAATAATGGGTTCGAACGCCTCAGCCAACCGAAGGTGTCGATTTCGAAACGAGCATATCTCCTTAACCATAGATCCAAATGCAACCAAATTTTCACAGTATCTTCCATGTGAGGTAAAGATTGTTCCTGCCAAGTTTCAGCTCGATTGGACCATTTATTGATGGGTTCGAAATCACTTCGAACCGATGTCAGATCGAGACGAAACTTGGTGGGGTCGGTCGCGTGGGCCCACTCACGTGCCAGAAGGAGTCTCACGAAGTTTCAGCAAGATCTGGGCCTCCAACGCCTATAAATAGCACCCTGAAGCCTTCAGAAAAGGGGATCTTTCCGCCATTGAACGCCAAGACTCTGCCGGATTCAAGTTTAACTATCAGAATCGCTGTTGTATTCAGATTTCAAAGCAATTGTCAGCTGTAATCCATTGTAATCGATTGAATCGAGCAAAGCAATAAAGAGAAACCCTTCAAAGTGGACGTAGGCACGAACGCCGAACCACTATAAATCCTGTGTTTGTGATTGTTGCTTGTGAATTACTGTGATTTGTTACTTAGAGCTGAATTCTATACTGATTGTTGCTGAGTTCTGTGCTGAATATTATCGAATTGAACACGTAAACGGGTGCTTTCACGACCTTGGGTGTTTGTGACCAATTTTGGCGCAAACAGGTATGTATTAGTATATGGGTCTGCATTCCTGCCGAGTGTGTGTCAGTACATGTATGCACGTGGTGTGCATATATTTATTTGAGTGTGTGTGTTAAAAGATGAGTTTTGCATGTGAGTGGGTGATTGTATATATAAGTGTGAGTGTGTAAATTAATACATCATAAAAGCAGGTCACGTATTTCAATGGAAAGCAAATTTCTTATTTAAACATTGTGCCCAAAGTTGGAACAAGTCATTTTTAGTGAAAGGCAATGTTATAAAGTGTAGTGTCAGATTATTTATTCTAAACACATCTATCTATGTTTGTTACAAAAGATAAAGTTTGGCGCTTATATATTTCATTCTGTATGTAAGTATTCACGAAGTCCTCTATTTAAGTGGATAGAAAGAAAAATAAAATATCAATAGCCATGCATTAGTTTACATAATGGTCAGGTGTATTGTATTTGATGATATGCGAATTTCACATGTGTTGTGCCATAAATTACTTGCTTTCATGGCCACATATTATAATATATATTGTAATATTCATATGGTTCACATTCTGTCATGTTGGCATTTGATGAATTGGTTCTCACAAACTATGCAGGCAATGTTCCCAGGCTACCATTGTTGTATTAACCAAGGTTCGAAATTCCATTTTTCATTTCCGTTCCGGCCATCGGTAATTTAAAATTTCCGATCCGTTTCGAAAATTCCGGAAGTTCCACCTTAATTTCGGTTTTCTAACTCCGATACTTTTTTTGCTTTAATTTGTTATATACACTAATAAATATCCAATACCGTCGTCGATTTATAGTATATTTTTTACATTACATATAAAATACACACTTAATTAAAAAATCATCGTGTAAGATTCCGTATTATTCATTCGAGATTTTAAAACTTTAATCAATTTTGAAAATTTCGAATTTTTTTACTATGATTCAATATAAATTAACAAAAGTATAACAATTTTTTTATGAAACTACATGATTTCTTCTCCATTTATTTATTTTCTTGATTAATTTATTTTCTTTATTTAATTATTATATATTTGTTGTATTTTTTAATTTTTTATAAGTTTTTTTCAATATTTGAAAAGCAAATCCAGAATTCAGAGAGAATCAGAATTTTGACCGGATTCCGTTCCGGCTATGAGCGGAACTGGAACGGAATCATCGGAATAGCCGGAATTTCAATCCATGGTATTAACTGTGTCTGCATTGCATTTGTACTCTTGTTCTTTTATTTCCCTCTGATGTTTATTTGCACATCTCAAACCATACACCGTGTGTTGATATTTTGATCATATTGCGATAATCTGTATATCTAGAAACATCATGCACTACTGTCAATGTTCATTCACTTATTTTTCTGAAATCGATTTCAGGTGGATAAGTCCTGCAAGGAGAGGATGCGAAAGATAGTAGCTGATGAAATGAACTGTTTGGAAGCGTATTCAAATAGGAATTGGAAAGGGATAATGGAGAGGAGTTTCAGCAGAATGGACTCAGAGGTGGTAACGTATCAGGTGGCGTGACAGCCTAGTTGGTCGGTAGGTATAGTCATGTCGATATATGGTGAAATGGAAGGTGACTGAGTGGAAGCAGGTTGAAAGTGGAAGATGGTTCTTTGAAGTCTGAAATGTATTTCAGGTGGAGACAAGAAAGGCAAGAAGGAGGTGGTGATTAACAGAAAATAGAAATGATCAGGGAGGAGGTGTAATAGAGGCTCTCAGGTGGTAGAGTGGTTCAAAGTGCAGTATAAGTATAAGAGGAGATGGTGATGCAAACAAATAATGAGAGGAAGGAGGTGAGTTTCAATAGATAGAAGAAGAAGGGTGAAGCAAGAACAGCAGCATCATTACAGAAAAATGCACAAATAAGAAAATCTGTAAGTTTTATTGATAATCTTTCATATATCATATTTTACATGCATACTTAAGGCTATATATACAGAGCCATTTTCAACTAGCCGTTACATGCCAGCTAATTATATCATATTTGTCAACTCATCATTATTTGACTGATTCTACATAGTATATTCTGCATATTCAATTATGCACACATGTGCACGTATGCACATGCACAGGTGCACAAGCCTATATCTCCTTCCTTGATCCAAACTGAGTGTCTTTACTTGTCTCCTTCCTTTCCGGCAACACTTCTGAGTCCTTAAAACCTATAGAATTAGCTGCTAGTGAATGGGGTAGAGTATTCGACTCCGTTATTGAAACCGTTCGACGAAATGTCCCTTCATTTGAATGTCTTCCAGGTGTTTGATGAAATGTCTGGCCGTAACAGGTGGTCGATGTTCAGAAAGTGAGGTGCAGAACTGCAGATGTAGGTGCAAGCTACAGACCTCGAAGTGCAGCCATGTCGGGTCAATGCTATTAAGATTGGGGTGTCGAACTATGGAAATCCAAGGGCAGTGCTATGTTGAAAATGGATGGATGTTCCTCTCTCCCTTGTGTGAGTATAAGGTTTATATTTCATTCTTATTACCAACTTAAGTAGCTTAATTAATCAGAAAGTGATTTTGAAATTGAGATTAACTCAAGTCTCGAGACTAAGCGAATCTTACTCTTGGAACAACTTTGTCTTGAGATTGAGTCTTGAAACAACTTAATCTCGAAACTGAGTCATAAAACTCAGTCTCGAAATCTAATTTCAGGTCTTGAAACTCGGTCTTGTGACCAAGTCTTCAAATCGAGTATTTTCTGAATCTTAGTCTTGAGGTAAGCCTGAAACTCAGTTCTTATGACATTTGTCTATTCATTGTATGCTAGTTCACCACACTCATTCTCTGTTGTTAATGCTCAATCATCGATACACACAACACAGTCACCAACAGTAATAAATATTTGGCCATGCAAATCAATAAATCAAAATTTTATGTTTAATGAGTATATACACAAATCACTACTGATCAAAAATTACAAGACATAATTCCATGTCAGAGATTCGATGTTATCTTTAACTATTTCTTATTATTGCAAATTTTAAAACTGATATTTAGTGAGATATGAACTACAGCTAATTCTTTTTTGCTTTCTTACAGTCACAGGACAGTAACTTCACAAATAATGGATTTCAGAAAAAAAATGCAAGTTACAAAAATAATGGTAATATCCCAAAGATGAATTAATGAACTATCCTTCTTAACACTGTTAGTTAAAAGAGAATTTAAATCACGAAAGAAGGTTAAAAAAGAGCATGTACTTACTTTTATTTCTTGGTTTGATATCGAACAAATTCATATCTAAATTTTCCAAGTTAAAAGTGTTACAGGATGGGGATTGCGGGCTTTAAAGAAGCACAACTAGAGCCACATGTACAATTATAAGGCCCGGTGCAAAATAACAATAAATACGTACATATATTTCACATCTCATGTACTGTACTTCATGCAAACTTTAAATTTTAAAAGAGAGTTTACAAGCGAATATAAGCACCTTGTTCAATTTACAAGTGAATATAATCTATGCTTAAAAGCTTCAAATTAAATTACTAGTATCAAAAACCGTTAAGTACATTTTAAGTGAGTGAAAACAAAATTTTGTAAACAACCTGAAAATGTACGATCAATACTCGAATTTTTGAACCATTAAGTACAATGAACAATTATTTTGAAAACCATATAGTGCTTAAATGGTTTCAAAAACCTGTATAGGTACAAACGAGTTTTCTGAAATTCTTCATATTAAATAATATTCGGATAATCATTTAGTGAACTACACAATTTTTTTTTGCTTTGAAAAAATCCAAGTTATTATATCTACCTCTGTCTTTAACCTATTATTACCATGCAAGTATTAAAGTATTTTATTTGTTTTATATCATTTGCTATTTTATCTCATTTTTTAATTAATAAATATCATTTTTCTTTCTTTTGTGCCCAGTTTTCTTTACAAATTATTATAAGCATTCCATTAGTTTACCCTAGCAACTTAATTTTTTGCTCTATTTAAGGTATTTTAACTGTTATGTTAATTCATGTTTGATGGTCAAAAGAAAATTTTAGTTTCCAAATACCAATGCTATTACTTCGCCATGCTTTGAAACTTTTTTCTTTAACAACGAGTACGAGGATTTTGGTTTCACACATTCAATGGATTCATCAATGAAATCAAAGTAAAATGGTAAAGAAAGCTCATATTGTACAACTTTAAGGAATCCTGTCATATTTCATAATGATGACCTTAGTTAAAGTTTGCTATCAAGTTCAAATTGAAAAACAAACAACTTAGATTTCATTTCTAAATATACAAGGACTAAATTTCTTCTCTGTTCAATTACAAAACATTTTCTTAAATGTACCAGCTAAGTATATACTTTAGAATTTGCATAGAATTTTAACATTCTCCTTCATCACACTTAAATGTTTTCAAAATTTTCTAGAATGATATTACATGAACCTTTATCAACAAAACCTATTAACGTTAATGGATACAGTTAACAGGTGTATCATGAATTAATGTTCTTTTTTAATTTACATGGTTGGTAGTTGGTACAAGTTTCAAATTTGATTGGTAACCGCTGCTTACCTACCAAAGAAGGTCGGTTCATATGTTGTCTCTGAAGTAAAATAAACAGTTAGACTTATGGTTGAATCTTTTGTGTCTTTAACAGGTATATCACCGATTAATGTTATTACTTGTGGACTTGGTGCATTTTCGGTCATTTTCACTTAACTTTTACTGAATTTATGCTTAACTTATTGTTATAGTCACTGAATAACTGTGGATATTTTGATGTAGGTTGGTGTTACTGAAGTTACCACATCGTTGCTTGACAAGGCAGGACATCGAATATTCCTTATAGTGCGAGTGACTATTTATTATGAGTTTATATTCCATTAGTTGTTATAATAGTATAGCCGATGATACTAAAATTCGCCCTATAATGCAAATTTTTAGTGCTGTGATGACTCTCAGCCTTCTCTTTGTTGCAGTTGCATTTTTTTGAAGGTACGTTGCAACTCTTTGATGACATCATTAGTTCTATTTATAACTTTAATATGGTAATGCCCTAAATTTTTATTGAGGAATTTTTCATTTTCCATTTTTCTCTTGTTATATAACTTGTTATGGATGCAGGAAGCTATTCCAAAAGATACTAAAATAAATTTCCGAATTGGGAGTGATGTCATTGGTTAGATTAGTGGTATGTCTCTGTTTGCTGAACACATTTGTCAAGCTTTTGTTTATTGCTTTTCAAACAAATGATGTCTTTGTTAAATGTGTTCCCAGGCATTTGTTATTTCATTCTCTATTGGAATTGGAGTCATTCCACGGATTATGATGTTAGAGGTACGTGATGGTAAATTTTCATGGTATTGTAGCGGTTATAATTTTCCCCTTCATCTACGTAACTTACGTCCAATTTTGTAGTATATCTACTATGCTTGACTATTAATGGTAATCAATTATCAATGATTTACTGGTGTGCTTATCGTTTCAACCACGGCCAAAGTTAATTTTAGACTAATGATTTGCGCATGGTGCTTCTTCCTGGTTGATGTATTTTAGAAATGTTTATTAATGATGAACATTTTAGACAAATCGATATAACTGCATAGAAAATAAACACATAAATAATTTTTGATGTTGACTTCTGTAATCTTAAAAGGGAATAAAATTATGGCATCGAGGAAAGGCTCTATGCTTATTTGTGCAAACTAAGCAAAGCGCAGTTGAGGAAATTAAGCATATGCTCAGTTATGTAAACTGAGCTATGCTCAGTTATGTAAACTGAGCTATGCTCAGTTAATCGAAGCTGGGCTATTTGGTGATTTTTTTCCACTTCTATTTGAAGCCGAGGTTAAATTTGCGTTATTTTGCTGCATTTTCTTCTTGGGATAACTAGTTTAACTAGTTATTTATAAACTTGTTAGCTTATAAATAACCAGTTAACTATGTTTTACAAAAATTAAACGAGTCTATAATAATAATAATAATGATAATAATAATAATAATAATAATAATAATAATAATAATAATAATAATAATAATAATAAATTAACCAAGTTTATAAAAATTAACTAAGTTTTATAAAAACTCAATAAGTTTGTAAAAATTAACTAAGTATTCTAAAAGTATAACTAAATATAATAATAATAATAATAAATTTTATGAAAAATTAACTAGGTATAATAATAATAATAATTAAAAAAGTCTACAATAATAACAATATAATAATAACAATAACAATAATAAACTAACTAAGTTTATAAAAATTAATTAAGCTTTATAAAAATTCAATAAGTTTATAATAATTCAACAAGTTTATAAAAATTATCTAAGTATTATAAAAATATAGCTAAATAATAATAATAATAATAATAATAAATTTTATGAAAAATTGACTAGGCATAATAATAATAATAACTAAACGAGTATGTAATAATAACAATATATAATAATAATAATAAATCAACTAAGTTTATAAAAACTAACTATGTTTTATAAAAATTCAATAAGTTACAAAATTAACTAAGTATTATAAAAATAGAACTATACAATAATAATAAAAAAAATTATGAAAAATTAAGTAAGTATAATAATAATGAATAATTTTATAAAAATTAACTATAATTTATAATAATAATAAGATAACTAAGATTTATAATAATAAAAACTACATGAGTCTATAATAATAATAATAATAAATTAACTAAGTTTATAAAAATGAACTACTAAGTTTTGTAAAAACCCTATAAGTTCATAAAAATTAACTAAGTATTATAAAAATATAACTAAATAATAATAATAAAATTTATAGAAAATTAACTAAGTATAATAGTAATAAATAATTTTATAAAAATTTGCTAAGATTTATGATAATAATAGTAAGTTAACTAAGATTTATAAATAATAAACTTAAATTAGTTTATAAAAATTAACTAAGTATTATAAAAATATTTGATAGATATCCGAGGCCTTGTTTGTACAATTGATATATCCTGATCCTATTCAGTTCCATATATGGTTATATGTTAAAGTGAGGATGGAAATGCAACATAATAATATTTACTGAATGGTTTTATGCTTCAGGAGTTACCCCAAGTGTTAAAAATTCGACATATGGACTATAACATGCAGTGCCATAACTTTATCAATGATACTAAACAATTGGGCATTGAGGTCAACTTATCACAAAGCCTGTCTTTATTACAACAGATCTAATACAAAGATAGCTTATGTAACAAATCCATTTATTTATTTGTCTATTTCAAGAGGACTTACAATATGCGTCTCCAGTATTAGCATTAAATTTCAAGCTTTAATCTTATTATTCAAAAAACATAAAAATGAAATCTATATTAAAAAAGAATCAGAGAGTGACGGTTTAACACTTTGAATATTTAAAAATCCAGCTGAATTTATCCTCCTCTTTTTTCCAACTCTCACATGTATAAACACAAGTTAATATAATAGTCACATTTAAGTATTCAAGACGACAGTTATAAATAATAACGAGTAAAGAAGTTGGGTTATGAAATTAAACAGACCTTAAAAGAAAAAAGAAATGGTAGGAGGAGGAGGAGCAAACTCAAGAGAACTAGACCAAAAGGTATGGGTTGTGGCTTCAGTTTATGTTATTATTGTTATGATTTCTATGTTGCTTGAAAAAATTCTACATCATATTGGCATGGTACGTATCCTTTGTTTTGTATTTGACTCGGCTTTTATTGTTTTGCTGAAAACTTTTTGTAATAGCATGTATCAAACTAGTTGATTAAGCAACTTATAGGAATTTGCAAAAAAAAAAAATCATAAAACAAGTTATCCAAATTTGTTTGATTAAGATTTTAAACTTGATATAAATATGACATTTCTGATAATATTTTGATCGCAGAAAAACTTTGTTCGAAGCATTGGAAAAGATGAAAGCAGGTATGATAAGACTGATTTCATCATATAAGCGACTAATTCATCATTATATAATCCTTTTTTCTCCTTCAGAATTGATAATTCTAGAATTTATTTCCTGGCTATTCACATTTGGGAAAATTACATAGCCAAAATATGCATGCCAGAAAAAACAGCGAATACTATGTTGCTTTGCAAACTAAGTATTAAGGAAATAGAAAAGGATAATGGCAAGTCAAAAAGAAGGCTATTGATTTGGAATGAAGATGCTTATAGCACTTATAGTACCCGAAGAATCATAGCTGGTGCTGTAGCAGTTACATGTGCTAAGGTAAGTTGAATATCCTAAAAAGAAGACTGTTATTATCTTATAATAAATGAAAATTTTCTTTTGTCGCTTAATTTAAAGTCTTTAGACGGTATTATTTTACAAAGAATACATATTTTCGACAGATAATCATAAACTAAATGCTCTTTTGGTATTTGTGATATAGCATAAACAACTCTTTGTATTTAAGATATATTTGTCTTAAAAATTGAATTGTGTTGATACTCAATCAGTAAATAATCTGGTTTTGCAATAATAGGTCAGGTTACACTTTTGTCAATAAATGGACTACATCAGCTGCATATTTTCATATTTTTCTTGGTTATATTTCATGTTGCACATAGTGCTATCACCATGGCTCTAGGAAGAGCAAATTAATTTCAACTTCAATTTTATATGTTAATTTATAAATTTCCAAGTAATGTATTTGTTTTATGTTTTATCATCTAGATTCGCAGATGGAAGGAGTGGGAAAAGGAAACCCGTCTGATGATTATGAGTTCTCTAATGGTAATTTTCTTATTGCAATTATATCGTGTAACTTGAGTAAGATATAACTTGTGATGCATTATGTTATATATTTGTTTCAAAATTTCATCTTTGTTTATGTTATGTAGATCCTTTAAGATTCAGATTCGCCAATGAGACAACTTTTGTGAAACAACATACAAGTATATGGAACAAAAACCCCATCTTCATATCATGGTAAGATTTTAATAAGTCATATGATTTCAACTATGAATGTGAAATAATGTTTAATTATCAAATAATTTTGTTTAGGAGAGTTTCTTTCGCCAGTTCTTTAGGTTTGTTCGAAAAACAGATTACTTAGCCATGCGTCATATATTTATAAATGTATGTTTTTAGCATCGTATACATATAGTCTACAGAAAAAACACTGCAATCTGAAATTGTTTACAGGTACATTTGGCTCCTGGAAGTAAATTTAACATTCGCAAAGTGACCAATTTTAATTGGGTTGTTTGACCGATATTTAGGATGGGATTTTCCGATGTTTGAGCTAGTCAAATTAACTTGAACTTGTCATATTTGATGCCAAATAAATTCATATTTGTTCTCTTCTACCGCTGATCTTTAATTGCTTTTTTTCTTCTTATAGGCATATTGGACTTTCGAAGGAGGCGAGCTTGGAATTTTCATAATTTATATTTTCTTTTTTAGCAAGCTTTTTTTTGTAAGATTTTATATCGCTAACATTTCTTCTTAAAATATTGTTCGTGAAATATTATATATGACTAAATTTTATGGTGTATGAAATTGATGTAGCTTCGATTATGTTTAATCTTCATAATGCTTATAATATTGTATTATATCTATTAGTGTTTTATAAATTTAGCAGTTTCCTTTTGAATATATTATACGTGGTTTTAATAATTGTTTTAAAACCACTATCATGGTGTAAAATGTCGCAAAAAGGTTGATATACCATAGCATTTCAAAAATGCTTCAATAGGTGTAGCATGTTGCTAAAAGGTACTATACCGTAGCATTTCAAAAGGGTTGCAATACTAAAAAGGACTAAAACGCTGCAAAAAAACAAACCGAAGCAAAATGAAATGCTGCAGCAATCAAGACAACGGCAAAATGAGTTTACATTGTTTAAGAAATGCTGCAAAACAAATTTACTACAACATTTTGCAAAGCTTCCGTATCCTTTTGTTAGCAACATTTTTAAAACGTTGCGGCATTTCCTCACCCTATTGCAGCATGACATTAGGCAGCGTTCTTCGAAACGTTGCTAATGTCTATGGCAGCAATTTTAAAGCTACGAAAGATCTTTTTTGTTGTAGTGACAGATGTTAAACTGTAATTAATGATATTGGCAAGGGCCAATAGGTTTACATTAAGCCCGTGAAAACTATATGATATTGGCAAGGACCAATAGGTTCATAGTCAGCCCATGAAAATTATGATTTAATGCTGCCAGGAGCCAGTAGGTTTGTAGTTAGCACATGAAAACTATATCCAAATTAAGAAATTGACAGTTAGTCGATAGGTTCCTAGTTAGCCCTTAAAACTAGGATAGGGGAAAAGATATTGGAGTTAGCAATAGGTTCTTAGTGACCCTATGAAAACTATGAAATTGATACAGATTGTAACACCCCACCCCGAGACCAATATTAACAAAGGGAATTACTTAGTAATTCTGTCTGCTAATGCGGAAAATAGGGCTGGTTAAAGACGACCATCATAGTCTTGCAATAGATAAGAGCTAAGTATGTTGATATTTGTACTCTTTTTATTCCATTTCATCTTGAGTATTCGACATACTTAATTCCTATCTAATACAATACTATGGTGGCTACAAGATCGATTCAGAAACAAAATATAATAACTACAACTATCACAGTCACAGAATAACATCACAGAATATATATACATACCCATACATCAAATGTAATACAACCCGTCACAAGTGGTATTCAACCACGATACACACACACACACATACATCCCACAAAAGAATATACATCATATAGTTTCCAACCCAAAAGATTAGTACACAAAAACTATGCTATAATCTAAAAGACGATGGTGAAGAACCAAAACAAAAAGCTAGCAAAGGTCAAAAAGATAAGCAAGTCCAAAAGGTAAGCAAGCTAAGAGTCCAACTACCTAACCTGCAACTCAATCTGACCCGAGTAATAAATACGCTGGTCAGGCTTGGTAGAACTTGATATTAGTACAAGATAAGAGAAATATAAGTGCATAAGAGAATTCTTCCTTTAACTATAAAGGAAGTTTACAAGTGTGATTCAATTGTAATGTCATAATATAGATTCGTAAAGGGATGTCACGTGAATAAGTTAAGTTCAATATAATAAATCCATACTCAAAGGCATTCAACACAAATGCAATAAACCATTCAAAAGTCATAAGGGAAACTCTTCAAAGTTCCCAAATTCGAATCTCATGGAACTTTAAAAAGAGTTCAAATCTCATAAAATCGAAATCACCATTTATATATAACATCTCATGTAGCACTAGGCCATCAATGCAACAAAACATCTCAAAAAGGGTGAAATCAAATAAAACCCAGAAATCTCAGAAAATCCGAATTGGCCTCAATTGCAATGCCGAAGCAATGCTACATGTGCTAAACTCTTGCCCAGTGCTATTTATAATTTAGGTACCTAACTTGTGGACCCGAAGGTCATACTCACGGTGACTGAAGTCTCACAACTCGTGGTGATCGAAGTCACATAACTTAGATGACCGGAAGGTTATAGCACTGGCATCCTCGTGGATGTGTCACAAACTTGGAAAGGGACCTGAAAAGTGTTAACGTGCATCCCATACCACATGTTTGCACTAATCGGTTTACTAACCGCTCGTTAACTCCACATCATAAAAATAAAATCTTAAATCTCAAAAATCTCAGAATACTCATATATCTTGCCTCGTATCATCGGCAAGTGCAAATAAATCTCATAATGGTCTCTCATAAAGCATAATTTCCGAAAAGGGAAATCTCACCTCAAGACTCGGCTCGTCTCATCAGTGAGTAAAACAAAATATATAAGTGGTTCTCATCGATTATTACCCCTATAATAGGAGACCTCGAACCTCTCAACTCGCCAAATATTGGCTAAATCAGATAATTCCTATAATAGGAATTATAAATCTCACTTATCAAATCAAAACAATATACTCAAGAGGTTTCGATCGTAGAAGTCTGGAATTAACCAAAAAAGTAAACTCACGTGTCCCATACCACATGTTTTACTAAATCATTTAATTCTCTTTCTCATAGGTCCGAAAAGTGCAAAAACGTGTATTTTTATATCGAAAAATATATTTTAGCAAAATCGGGATTTGAAATAAATTTTAGAAAATATTTAAGAAATCAACTTTGAAAATCTCTTTACGATTTAGAAATATTAATTATATCAGGTTTTATATGAAATCACTTTGTAAAATATACTTCTTAGAACAATAGATATAATATAAACATTTTTGGAAAAATAGTTTGAAAACACATGCATGTGTGCTCGGAATCACAATGAAAACATCACAGAATGAATCATCAAAATTCATTAAAATCGCAATAACGGATTCATCAAAATCTGGGCTTCTATATAGTAGAAGCCACCCAAAAATAATCACAAGAAGCATGGTTTATCCCTTGAATAAGATAATACAACACTCAAGATCTATATTAAAATTTAGCATCAAAACCACTCCCGAACCATTCAAGAAAATACATGATTCAATACTAGAGCATATGTGATATAAAACCTCAATATTTGCACTGAAATGAGCATCAAAACCATGCTCAAAAAACACAAGAGAAAGCACCAAAAACTGGTGCAACAATTCAAGATACATAGGAAGAAACCTGGGCGTTTTTCCCGGGCCTGTGTTTTGTTTGGCTGGTTGGCCCCTTTAAAACACATAATTTGAGAAAACACAAAATATGAAAGTTGTATAAGATATCTTGATCTTTCCAGAACATTAAAAGTTATTGAATTCCAATAAGAAATGAAAACGTTATTCCTACAACAATTCTGAGATCTGAATTTCACTACTTCTGTCATTTTGGTCTTGGGATAGTGACCTTAGATTGAACTTTCGACCGTGTAAGTTTCAAAATTTGACAAAAACCAAAACATAAAACTTGAAGGTGATTTTATTAACTTGAAATCAGAAGAATTATCACAAAAATTAGACATACGGATCCAAAGATACATCCAAAATAATTCTTAGATCAACAATCATTATTGTTGTCATTTTGATCTCGAGATAGCAACAAACAAACACTGTTTTGACCAAGCTAACTTCGAAATTCTAGAAAACTCATAATAGAAAACTTTTAGTACAAAGTCCGAGCTTTCCGAAACATCTAATTTTATTGAATTTGGATAAGAAACGTGAGAGATATGGCCACTCAAAGTGGCTACTAGAAATCAGGAAACAAAGAGAATAACATATACAGTAAACGATTTTGCAAATTTTTTTCACAGAAACTTCAATTTTTAGCTAGCAATTCATGAGCTTGTACTTACCTTATGATTTAGCAGCGAATTTGAATGGCAAGAAGCAAGATTTGGCGATGGATTGGGGCTCTAAGCACCTGTAGTGTAACGACCTGATATTTTCAACCATTCGCATCCGCACATGTCGGACTTGAATTGCTCAAAATATCAGATTGTTAATTTATATTTGGCAAAATTCAGCATATACAGTAAATAAATCAATCACAGAATAACAGACATAGAGTAATATAATAATAATGCAACGGAATAGATAAATAGTAGTTCATGAAGGTACTATATAAACATTAGAGTTAGAAATAAAATACAGCGGAATATCTCATATACAGCGAAGTCTCCAATACAAACTGATGACCTCTTTGAACAAATCAACTGGAAAGGCTGAAAGCTGAATCAATAGTTGGATCTCCAAGCGAAGCTCCAAACTCCAAAGGTGAGTCTCAAATGCTGAATTACTCAGTCTGACCCAAGCGTAAAGAAAAACACAAAACACTCAAGTCAGGATTAACATTCTTACATCAATAAATCAAACTCAAGTGAAATATCAACTGAAATACAAGTAACTTGAAGGATGTTTGGGATAACCATCCTCTAAGGATCCGTGGAACTATCTGCTATGTAGAAATACACGCTATTAATAACCAAACATCATTATGACACCATGGTCATTCAAAATAATTTATACTTTAAACCATAATATCATTTCCATTACAAATATATATATATATTTCCAAATTATAGCACTTTCAAATAAATTGATACTTTCGTATATATTTTATTTAACTTCATTATTATTTAGTTTTGATATATTCACTTAATAAATCTAGCATCATTAAACTAAATATTTCCTTCGATTTATTTAAAATTTGAAATATCCCTTAAATTACTTAAATCAAAATCAAGTTATAAGATCATATCTTAAAATTTCAAATTCAATAATAGTTTCAAATCGATTTAATTAAATACAATTTCCAATAAATTTCATATTTATCCTCCCAACCTTAACTTATACAATCGTTATAAATCTATTTTTAAAATACAATTTTTAAAAAACACGTATACATATTATATATAAATTAAATCAAACTTTATTAGAATAAAGCTCATTATTGAATCTACTTTATATTAAAACTTATTTACATGTAAAATATTTCCAAATTTAAATAAAACCATATATATCTCCTTTCAAAACCATAGAAATCATTTTAAAATATTTATATATAGACCAACGGTGTCTTTATAAATTTTTCTATCCTATGGTCAAGTGATACGGATATTTATCATTTCAATCCGTAATTAAATATATACGGGTATACATCATTTCAACCCGCAATCCCAAATTCAATTCAAATGAAAATCGCTTGGGTTTATCATTTCAACCTATAACGGTTTTCTCCTATTCTACAGATCGTTCGGGTATGTATCATTTCAATCCGTAGTGAATTCTATACTAGTAGGGAACTTGCAGAGTGATAACAGATATGATAATAACATAACAGGCATATATCATCAATAATAATATAATATAAACAACAGGATATGGTGTCATATCTCATAGGTGAACAACTATAGATAATAACATATATAACAATTTAAATAAGTAACGGTAGCCTATTTCAATTGTCGTTTCAATTGAAATCAAATTTAATAAATATAAGAACGTTAATCGTGAGTGATTGCTCATCTTTCGAGGCTAAATAGATTTGACAAAGAAACGAGCTATGAATCCAGACACGAATTTCAAAGCAAAGCATGATTGAATACAAATTCAACGATCAAAGCTGATAATGAGAAATCGATGAGAAAATCAATCAGTTTAATATATACAGAATATATATATTATTATTATTTTATAAAAATCAATATCTTAATTTCATAAAATATTAAAATAATATGTATATATATACAATTAAATCACTATCCTTAAAACATATATTTTTAAAATATTATAAACAAAATCTTATATATGTATATTTGCAAACTATATATAGTACAGTATATATGCAGACCTTCCCTATGCTTGCAGCAAAATATGTAGATGAGTTATTTATCTATGTAGAGACTCCAATAAAATATATACAGGCTTCTCATATAAACTATACATACTTTTAAACTATACTTATACATACTTTATAAGCTAACATATAACTTTATAACAAAGTATATATATCTAAATATACAAACTGATCCATATATGTGTACTAACTGTAACGCAAAATACTTACAACAAAACCGATATATCTACGCGTAAAATATATATACACACTTTATATTATAGAAAATACTACCATAAGAAAATGTCTAGAAACTAACATATACTCCAAGCTGGTACGTGAAATATATAGACAATGATTATAAAGTATGCAAAGTATACTCACATACACCCAGACCGCATATGCAACAGGCGAATAAAGCTAATAATATATGTATACTAACATAAATTTATGTCTAACTTTATAAAACAATATATGCAGACCATATACTTTTAAAAATAAATATTATTATAATATATATGCATTACCTTTTGACCCAGTTTTTCCCAATTCAAATAACAGCTAATACAAGCTTATGAAATAAAACCCAACAGGTCCTATATATATAATCTAATAGGTATACGAACATACATAAGATATAGATATAAAAGTATACTCACGCAATAAAATAATATATATGTATGTTAACCAAAATTGTGCATGTTTGAATAAATATATGACCTGATATAATAACAGTATAAACAATAAAAAAACTAACATAATCAGTCAATATTAACTATATAGCCAATATATATAAACATTGTACAACATATATAATATAATATAATATTATATAATATATGTATAATACCTTAAAAGAAAGGAGGTTGGAGTGTTGCTGTCACAGTCAAGGGAAGGTGGATGTCGTGGCGTTTGCGTAGGAAGGGCCGAGGGGTGCGATATGGTAGCTGCAAGGTGATTTAAGACAGATGAGGCCATGTGGGTGTGGAGCTCGAAGCAGATCAGTTAGTCGTGGGCGGTAAGGAGGAGATGGCGGCCGGTGCTCGGAGTTGCTTTGCGGCTAGGCACGAGGGAAAGGAGGAGGATAGTGGCCGGGCGGTGATGATAGAGGAGAGGTGGCCGCTGGCACTAATGGTGGAGAGGAGCACGAGGTGGCCGGTGGGGAGATTGGCTTCGACTTGGGCGCTGTTTGAGATAAGGTCGGTGGGAGGAAATAGGAGGAGAGAGGTGCTGGAACAAATGTTGAAGGAGGCTTATAATAGTGTCAGGCAAAGGTAGAAAGAAGGAAAGGGGTGAGCAGATCTGAAAGAAGGAGAAATGTATACGAACTAATATATAAATATTTTTCTTAAGGTTTCAGAAGAAGAAAGTAAAAGGACAGATGATGTACAGGAAGATATATAGACTTATATATATATATATATATATATATATATATATATATATATTAATTATAATCATAAAACTGTGCGCAATAAACAAGGAATGAACAGTGAGCTAATAAAAAAAATGATACAGCAACGGCCAGATCCTTCGATTTAGCTAAAAAGTTAATAAGGAAATTTATTGTTGCGTGCCCATCACGGTTAAAATTTTTAAACACAAAAGAAACAAAAGGTCATGGATCCGGTACTGATACGGTTACCGATTTCGTGGATTCTGCTGTTTACCAGACTTTAAAACACAGAATTGAATATACCGCAGAGATCAGCACGACAAGACGATCAAAATGGTATACAGATATTAGGGGCAGGATCATCCGATCGAAAAGTCGATATGGACACTGATATACGTTGCTATTCCGTACGGAAAAATCCAAACGGAGCTAGAAACGTCCGAAAATTTTGAAATGAACTAAGCAGTCTTATCTAGAGTGTTCTCAATAAATTTTCTCATGTTGATATATTTTGGTTTCGAAATACTTTTAAATTCAACTGTTATTAACTGATTTAAATTGACATAAAATTTCACAATAAAATAAACTTTAATATTATCAGATGAAAATTTACCAATTGCTATATTTAAATAGACGTATTCCAAATAATAAATTTTTATTTTTAAATTTTATTGTTTAAAATTTCACAAATTTTAATAAATTTTCTTATTTAAAACCATTAAAAATTTTGGGTCGTTACACTCTCCCCCACTCAAAACTTTTCATCCCGGAAAAGGATGAGGTAGGAGAATAGAAACAAGCAGAAAGGAAAATAGATTGAAAGACAAGGATAACCAGTTAATTTAAAACTATATAAATTTTAATTGAAATATTCATTTGAAAACTTCATTTGCAATTCAATTATCTTTAATACTTTAATATTTTTCAAACCCACTTGTAAAATTTCTTGCTTTCTTTATAAGTACCATTTATATGTTTAAATAACACCTTTATAAATATATGAAACTATTTGAAAATAATTATTTACAACATTACTTATATTTTCAAAAAAGCTATTTGAAAACATTTAATCCATAATTCATAAATTTATTAATTTATCTCAACATACTTTTCGAACATTATTAATAAGTCAATAATCATTTTCTCTAAATATATTTTATTTAATTAATAACTTCTAAAATATTAATAATTTTCTATTAAACCATGTTGTATATAGATAAACAATATTTTAAAAGGATATATTCAAAAAGGAAAAGAAGGTAGATTCAGAAAACAAAATATAGGTGAATAAATAAACCTGAGCAGATAAGGTAGATTCAAAAGAATAGTGTCAGGCACGCATAATTAATCCAAACCATAAGGATTTCAATTTCAAATATAATACAAAATTTCTTTGCTGAAAAATACCTTTGCAATAAAATAACTTTATAATAAAAATACTTTTATTCGAAACAAATTTTCCTTTCGAAAATACTTTTATAACTCGATGTTTCAAGCAGTTTATCCTTGTTCTTGCAGACTCTAGCCATGCGTTGATCAGGCCCAAAGCTAGAATTCTTCAAGTACTTAGTACACCTGTTTCAACACCAGTGAAAATACTTCAAAAATCTTCAACACCGATATGGAAAGTAAAATCCAAACAAATCAACCGAATCATGGATCGCAGATACACAATGGTTACGTCTGGATCTCTCAGGAAACATCCGTACCTTTAAGCAATCACTGCCTTGCGAATTACGCCATGATAACCAAAAACCCGTAGACCGCGGATACATAATGGTTACGCCTGGATCCCTCAGGAAACATGCATACCCTTTAAGCAATCTCTGCCTTATGGATTACGCTACGACAACAAAACCGGTAGACTGCGGATACACAATGGTTACGCTTGGATCCCCCAGGAGACATTCGTACCCTTTAAGCAATCTCTGCCTTGCGGATTACGCTACTAAAACGACCATGGGTAACGTCACGGAAGGACACTTGAGTATCACATCCGGAAAACCAAAATCAGAGAGAATAATATCGATAGAACGAATCCACAATGTGGCCACAAAGCGGATATCAAGCATAAGGCACTTTCCATATCTTTACTTCGAAAATATGTATCATATAGTACCCTTTCAAATCAATTTCAAATATCATACTTATATAAAGTAAATTATATATAAGATTTCATTTTCAAATCAAATACTTTCCAAAATCAATAGTATATCAAATTATACTTATATAGACTTCGATTATATAAGATTTTGCTTTTCAATTTGAGTACCTTTCCAAATCAATAGTTTTCGAATCAACTTCATACTTATACAAATCAATTTTATATAACTTCGATAACTCCCAAACCCATTATTTAGTAAAATAAGGTTCTCAATCTCAATTTGTTTCAATATCAGTTCAGTTTCAAAAATCATATACGATTTCACCAAATTATTTCTTCCAAATTTATTATCTTCAATTTCAAAGTTTCCAAATCAACATAACTTAGGTCAAAAAAATTCATTTCCAAAATCATCATATACTGGGGTTTAAATTCCAATCTATTTTTGAAACCAAATATTTTCTCAAAATTTATTATACTCAAAATGATTCCCACGTTTATGACAATCCCTTAAAACCTTTAAACCATTTATTTCTATTTGAAACATCAAATTCACCCTTTGAAAATTATTATTCTATATACAAATATATATATATATATATATATATATATATATAGTTTTAGAAAAGATGTTACTAAGTTAAAACATTTAAAACTAATTTTTTTTATCCAAACATTCCAAGACTATATTTCATATTGGTATAATTCATAACAGTCTTATTCATTTACTTAACAAAATAGTTTCAAGCTTATTTAAATCATATTATTTCAAAACTAAACTTATATACTTTATCAAATAATTTATACTTTTCTAAATTACTTAGCTTTGGAAACTAAACCTCGATTTGGAAGTGTTCGAACATTCAAAATAGTTGAAAAAATAAAATTTAAATCCAAGAGTTGGAAATCAACAACAAATTAGTAAATCAATTTCAATATATAGGGTTATACCAAATCAAATCCGAAACTCGAGGACTGAACACCGGGCTCACTTCAAATCATTTCAAATACATATACATATATCTTTCGAATATCAAATCATACTACGAAATTTGAAATCAAAATCTGGTTTCAAAAAATCACTCGCATAGCAAAGCTACTAAAGTGTCCTTACCCCTACTCTGAAACTCGAAAATTATTGTCGATGATGCGTGCACTCATCACCGAAATTATTCACCAGCGACATAAGTGAGTTCTGGACTTCTATTTACTTGAAAACTTCTTTGAAATTTCTTCGAAATCATTGGAACTCATTTGAAACATTTTTATTCGGAAAATACTTGCAAATTGTATTATTATATATTTTCAAGATCTCAAAACCAATTTCAAAATATCGGAGTTCAGTTCCTCAAATTTCTAATTCAAAACCCTTCGGTTATAAATCATTTTTATATAAATCAAATTTCTAATATAATTTTCAAAATTTCAAATCCTTTCGAAACTTCAAATTCTCGTTTTTAAAAGATATATAATCCTTGTTGAAAATATTTTCTCTTTTTTATATAGAGTATAATCATACTTATCAAAATAATAATTTCGGCATACAAACAATTTCTAAAATAAAACCAAACACGATTTTTCAAAGGATGATTCAAGAATGAATCATAGAATGAGATAAAGGTCGAAATCAAATTCAAAGGGATCCTACTCAATGTGTAACGACCCGGAATTTTGGGTCGCCAAATTTGAACATTTAGTTCATTTTAAATGTCGAATATGGATTATAATTTGTTTTTTTTGAAATAAAAAGATTTTGGTTAAATTAATAGAATTAGTTAAATTTTAAATACGGGAATGAAATTGAAATTTGAATAATAATAATTTAATATTAGAATTGGGATAATTGGTGATTCTGGGTGTAAATAGGTATAAAAATAGATTCTAAAATTTATTTTAAGTCTATTTGGGTTTGAATTATAATATTGGACTGTTGGATGAAATTAGAAGTTGATAAATTGAATTTGGAATTTTATATTAATTTAATAATGAAATTTAATAATATAATAAAGCAAATAATCAGATTTTTGATTTAAACTGAACCAGAATGATTTCTAACGTGAATATAAATGTTATACGCGTCATAATAGAGTTAGTAAAATTTCAAAAGTGAAATTTTTTAGATGATTTCACGATTGTGAAATCGCTCGATTTAATTGTCGAGTTAAAATAGCCTTCCGGGACACAGTCTCGGAATTCGACGAAACCAGTTCCATTGGATCCGTAATAGTTAGTTATTATCGGATTTCAATTTTCGTAGCAATCGGAGTTGTCGTTAACCCCGGCAGCTTTAAACGCATAGAATATACTTTAATCGATTTAATTTAAAATTGATCGTTTACTTCCGTAACTTGCACGTATGACCAAATTGGCTTCCGAAACACATTCCATTGGGTCCGGAATGCGGAAATACCCTAGAAACGCCTATTGGTACATGAGAATTGGAGTTCGTTTGCATAAGGCATTAGACATTGAAGAATAATATTTAAATAATATTAAATATGTATATATAAACTCATTCTTTGCTCAAACCCTATATCTATCACCGGCCGCCGTTTAAAACATTTCGATGGCCGATACACTCTGTCTTTCTCCCTCATTTTTCTTCAAATTTGTAGATAGTTAGCTTAAGGTTTCAACTAGAGAATCGAAGGGGACTTCGAGATCTATGAAGTGAACGGTTGCGATGAGTTTTGGTGAAGCGGATAGGCGGTTACAGGGGTCGAACGCAACCCGTTCGTGCATGTTTTTTTGACATAGACAGAGCACCGAGCTCGCGCACGTTCCAGGGGAAGGTGAAGTTGGCGATGGGCTTCAAGATGGTGGCCTCCGATCGAGAAGTATGGCTTCGGGTTAGCCGCGTTTTCCAACCCTAGGGGCGGCGTTGATGGGTTTTGTTCGATCTGGTAGCGCGTGGAAGAAGATGGTTTACGGCCTTGATTTCGACTTTGGGTTTGAACGACTGATGGTATAAGAAAGTTTAAATAGAGGAGATTTTGTTTTAAAAAGTTATACAAACTTATAAATTCTATAAGTCTTACAAACATTGTCAGATTTCGACGAAACGAAAAGCGTCGGAATCGCAGAGACGCGTACTACGCAGTGGAGCAGTTCTGGAATCGTTTTGAGCAAGTAAAAATTTAGGTGACAACCTAGGCTTTGGTGGGGGAAATTACACATTTAATGGAGTCAATAGTACTCTATAATGAGTTGAGTGTAACAGTCGATATGAGAGCGTATTTGTGAGTGAATAATTTTTTTTATACTGTGTTGACTTATAGGTTGAGTGTTTATGAATTCTGGTCGGTGCGGGAAGTACAACCGTATCGATAGGGGTTTCTAAACTCTTAAACAAGATAAACCGACATAGTATTATTTTTAAAGTGGGTAAATGAAATAATTTTACCCAAAATTATATTTTTGATATAAAAGAAACAATTTTCTGAAATAAGTATTTATATTTGTTGTGATATATTTTGGTTTCCGACCGTGTGGGTCGATGTATATATATTTATCTGTATTGCGATATCGCAAAAGCTCCTCCGTACAAGGGTGACTCTACCAAAAAATTTCGAAAATTTTGGGAGTTAGAAAATTTGAAATGTTTCATTAATGACAAAGTTGATTTCAAATAACAACTGAAAATAAAAAGGATTTTGGGATAGGAATTGAAACTAGTAGTTTCGATTTGTAACTAAGGAATTTGAGCAACGTGAAATTGAGATTTCACTAAGTAAGTTTTGCTCTTGAGTTTGGAACATTCTTTCTACCTTAACAAATTTCGGGGACGAAATTTTAATAAAGGGGAGGAATGTAACGAGCCGGAATTTCGGGTCGCCAAATTTGAACATTTAATTCATTTTAAATGTCGAATATGGATTATAATTTGTTTTTTTTGAAATAAAAGGATTTTGGTTAAATTAATAGAATTAGTTAAATTTTAAATACGGGAATGAAATTGAAATTTGAATAATAATAATTTAATATTAGAATTGGGATAATTGGTGATTCTGGGTGTAAATAGGTATAAAATAGATTCTAAAATTTATTTTAAGTCTATTTGGATTTGAATTATAATACTGGACTGTTGGACGAAATTAGAAGTTGATAAATTGAATTTGGAATTCTATATTAATTTAATAATATAATAATGCAAATAATCAGATTTTTGATTTAAACTGAACCAGAATGATTTCTAATGTGAATATAAATTTTATACGAGTTATAATAGAGTTAGTAAAATTTTAAAAGTGAAATTTTTAGATGATTTCGACGATTGTGAAAATCGCTCGATTTAATTGTCGAGTTAAAATAGCCTTCCGGGACACAGTCTCGGAATTCGACGAAACTAGTTCCATTGGATCCGTAATAGTTAGTTATTATCGGATTTCAATTTTCGTAGCAATCGGAGTTGTCGTTTAACCCCGACAGCTTAAAACGCATAGAAAATACTTTAATCGATTTAATTTAAAATTGATCGTTTACTTCCGTCACTCGCACATATGACCAAATTGGCTTCCAAACACATTTCATTGGGTCCGGAGCGCGGAAAAACCCTAGAAACGCCTATTGGTACGTGAGAATTGGAGTTTGTTTGCATAAGTCATTAGACACTGAAGAATAATATTTAAATAATATTAAATATGTATATATAAACTCATTCTTCCTCAAACCCTAGATCTATCACCAGCCGCCATTTAAAACATTTCGATGGCCGATACACTCTATCTTTCTCCCTCATTTTTCTTCAAATTCGTAGATCGTTGGCTTAAGGTTTCAACTAGAGAATCGAAGGGGACTTCGAGATCTACGAAGTCAACGGGTGCGATGAGTTTTGGTGAAGCGGATAGGCGGTTACAAGGGTCGAACGCGACCCATTCGTGCATGTTTTTTTGAGATGGACAGAGCACCTAGCCCGCACATTCCAGGGGAAGATGAAATTGGCGATGGGCTTCAAGATGGTGGCCTCCGATCGAGAAGTATGGCTTCGGGTTAGCCGCGTTTTCCAACTCTAGGGGCGGCATTGATGGGTTTTGTTCGATCTGGTAGCGCGTGGAAGAAGATGGTTTATGGCCTTGATTTCGACTTTGGGTTTGAACGGCTGATGGTATAAGAAAGTTTAAACAGAGGAGATTTTGTTTTAAAAAGTTATACAAACTTATAAATTCTATAACTCTTGCATATATTGTCAGATTTCGACGAAACGAAAAGCGCCGGAATCGCAGAGACGCGTATTACGTAGTGGAGTAGTTCTGGAATCGTTTTGAGAAAGTAAAAATTTAGGTTAAATCGAACGCCGTTCGATTTAATTTAAATTTGAATGCTCGCCGAAAACCCAAGGTGAGTTTAACTCACTCACATCTGGAGTATTAGTTAATTTAAATAGTCGATATTTAAATGAATTGCTTGATTGGTTGAATATGATTGAATCGATATATGTTGTTGTGCTAATATCTGTGGATGCACGGAAACAGGTTGGAGGGATCTAATTGGATCCCTCACAAATAGAAATTAATTTATATTTTGCGATATACATCATTTATTATTCTGTGATAATTTGTTTAGAGCCTGATATGCAGTGTTTTATTTATATGCTATGATGCATTAAATTTAAATTTAAATTGTGTTGTGTTGTGCTGTGATTGGGAGTATATAACTTGAAAATTTTAAATATAAATAGATGAATTGGGTTTAAAGAATATAAAAGAAATTCCTAAGTAAAGGATTTTAAAAGAGATTAAATCCAAGGAATGGGTTGAAAAATTTCAAGTGTTTGAAATTTGGTTTCAAAGGGAATTGAGAATTGTTTAAATTAATAGCGAGATTTATTTTAAAGAATGAGAAGTGTGCTTTCTCCTGGAAATTTTATTTTGTTTTAAGAAAGCTTTCAAATTGTAAATTTGCAGTTTAAATATGTTAGAATATTTTAGAAAGAAATATTATTTTAAATTGTTTTTAAGTGAAAGCAAATATTTGATTAAGTAATTATGGTATTTAATTATTTTAAAAAAGGTAAAGTAGTATTAAGTTCTCAAAGAGAAATTTTAATATGAATATTTGATTTAATAACCTTATTTTAAAAGTTAAATTTTATTTTAAAATACTTAGGAAACCCCTATATATTTCCTTAAGTATTATTTTCAATTAAATAATTTTCAAAGCTTATTTTAAATATTTTAAACGTATATTTGAAAGCGATTTCCAGGAAATAGCAATGTGTTTAAAATAAAAGGAGCTATTTTTAAAGTATGGAAAGGAATTTTTCGGGATGAACGTAAAATTGAATTGGGTAAATCGTAATTGGATTGATAAAGAGAATTCTTGGGTTATCCTAAAATGGAAGTATATTTCTCTGAGATACCAAGTACGTTTTTAAAGATGATTTTTGAAAGGTTAGGAGTTTTAAGTTTTATTTAAAGAATGGTTTCAAGAAAAATTATTTAAGTTGTAAGAATTTTTGAAGTGAACATATATTAAAGTAGTTATAGAAGTAACTATTTTTAAAGGGGTAATTAGAATCATGTTTTAAAGAATATTATTATCATTTATACTTTATAAATGGTTCTATTTTAAAGAAAATCAATTAAAGCTTTATTTGAAATTGTATAAGGATTCATAACTTTATGTTTAAAACTAGTATGACTTAACTTATTTTAAAGTTAATTGCTTATATTTTATAAACCAGTTTTATTTGAAATATTTTTAAAAGTATATGTATATTTTAAATTAAGTATGTAAGTAGATTTGATATAAATGGTTTTAATGTATTTTGAGGGATAAAGTATTTAAATTATTTTAAACCTTAAATATGGGTACTTGGATGTTTCAGAGGGAATAAAGATTTGAGAATCTATTCCATGAGGAAATCGGATTTGAAAAGTGTTTCAAAAGAAATTTTGAAATTGGAATTATATCTCGCAAAGATATTTTGAGGAAACAAATAATTGGGAATTATTTATTGTGCGATGGATGTTTGTATACATTAATTGATAGTTAAATCACCGACTATCAAAATTGGACAAATACGTTTATCGTTTCGAAGAGACTGGGATCGAGATTTATTTCTCGAAAACCACTTCGATCTGGTTTGTACGTTTCATGGAGAAACGTGTTCGGAGTCAAAGATGGAGAAGTGAAGTGCAAGGGCTAGTCGCTATTAATCCTGAGGATATTTCCAGAATGGATGTAGTAGGAGTAGTGCCTTCGGTTCCGTTTGAACCCGGGACGGACTTGTATGGACGAATGCTTTCGGAACATCGTCAGGTGGACGATGGGCATTCTAAGTGAAACTTCTAAAAGGTAACGCTTAGCCTCAAGCCTCATCAACCGGGAATGACTGAAAATCAGGGGTTATGCAGCAAGGCTTCGTGGGTAGCCCCTACTTGAGAGTAAGGTCATCCCTGTCTAGATGTCACATTTTATTTCGGCTTAGTGGTGCGGTAGCTGATCCCAACCGCGGGGTGATCTTATTCGGAACTGTCCAGTAAGGGATGGTTCCGGTCTTGTGTTGCAGGGGAGCGGGCGTACTCCTCGGAACTGTGATCTAGACCACGTACTGTGACAGGTGGTACCCCAGTGCCTAGTCATTGTTGGAAATCCATTCTTCCTACGAGCCTTTTACGAGTTTTGTTTGTATTACCCACACTGTGGCTAGTAGCTGGAATTTAATAATGTAACAATTTCGGCTATTTTATATGTATTTGTATATAGACCCTATTATAATATCAGAGGATTTCTATAAAAAGTGTTTTAGCTATCGTAAGGTAAAAACTCGACATGTTTATTTGTGGCGTGGTCTTACGAGATGCTTTTGTTTTCAAAGGATTTTTGAAACTTTAATAATCAATTTGGATGCATTATTATCAGCAGGTATTCCAGACTGACTTGGGTGTTATTTCATTATAATGCTCGGGTCAGACCGAGTATTATATGTTCAGGATAGGATGCTATGGAGCTGGAGAGGAGCTGGAGCCCGAGACGTATTATTCATACTTAGATATATATATTCGCTACTATGATTGTATGATTGTTTGACTGGTAAATATTGTTGTATGAGATACTCTGATGATATGATGTGTAAAACAGATATAGTTTCATTTTGTGTAAAGATCTATTATTTACTATTATATTTCATTCCGCTGCGACTGTGAGATTCTGATATTGTTTAGTTTTCTTCTTCTTCTATCTCTTCTTCTTTAACCCTAATGGTTCGTTGTTCTGATCCACTTGAGTTAATTGATGTAGAATAGTGTTGACTCATGGGGTACGGATTTGCGGGCTGTCACACAATGAGAATCCTAACCAAGATTTTGAGGTATATTAACCTATATCAGTTCAAAGGAATTTCTTTCATTAGTGGAAAATCACAAATTCTCATCAAGCGAAATGCTAAAGCATAATTGTATATCTTAAGTTCGACACATCGACTTCTACTAGGTAAAGGATATAATAGAGTTCACCTAATACAAATTAACATAAACTACTGATAATAAATAGATTCCACTGATCCTTACTTCTACAAGAACAATACATCGGTATTAATTCTGCCAGGTGGTGCTTCAACGGGTCCAGTACACTCCACATCAAGGTGCCCCTAACTATTACATTTCTTGCATAAGTACACTACTCTCCCATCTTCCCTATTGAACTTTGGGAAGGCAGCAGCTCGAGCAGGATGCAACACAGCTTGCCTTCCGCGTTGTCTCTTAGAACAATCTCTGGCTATATGTCCAGTCTGCCTATTGTGACGACCGCCCATGACTCCCGCACGGAAACAAGGGAATAGTGCGCTGAAAGTGTGCCAGGCAGCCATGAGTGACCGCCAAGGGTAAAATAAACATCGCAGACTCTATCGTAAAACTCACAGCGCATGGATAAAATACAATAGAGAAATATAATACAGTGAAGCTCCCATAGAACAGAATATCATCGTCTAATCATAATAGCTTTATACAAACATATGAATCATCCATACATCAAAGCCTCACTACATAACACTCAAACAAATACAGCAGCGGAACACCCAGTACATATAATAGGAAATAATATGCAAAAGCATCCTGCTCGTCTTCGTCATCATCAGCGTAGATCTCCAAGAACATCACCGGTCACCTGCTACCTAGTCTGCCCATCCCAACATGGATGAACAGCCCAAGGTAATAAGAGGAGACATAAAACCTTGAGTCAGACAAAGTCTTAGTGAGCAGTAAATCAACTATCAAACATACCAAAAGAGCATAAGGGATAAAAGGAATAGGAACCCAAATCATCCCACTCCACCTCTTTCTACAGTGATAGCCCCCAGACACACACTAAGGAGAAGCAAGCATAGCAAAGCAGATAATTAAAGTAAAGCAATAATCACTCGAGTCAAGGTCGATGTTTTCCAAATACAAACCCCAAGGCCTAAACCAAGATCAGATAAGCACCCAGAAAACACCGCTCTTGAGATCGAATGATGATACAATCAAACGTCCAAACATCCATGACTCTGGCTATCACTGTTATCATTGCCTTGATATCACCGTTAGTTGAATGACCGCCTGTCAAGGGCTAATGGTAACCCCGGTTCTAGACATAACTCTGCACGTCGTCGCAGCCCGTGCCTAGGAATTTTCGCAACTACCCAGAGTACTAGCACGTCGTCGCAGCCCGTGCTTGGAACGTCGTCGCAGCCCGTTCCAACGTACTCTTGCTTTGAGCATGCTAGAACCTTCAAAAATGATGAGATCTCAGCCTCCTAGTCATCCTCCTAGACGACTATTTTCATACTAGCTCAAGCGCCTCTCGAGCCATCCATTATCAACCAACTCGCATCGCATCATCGAGTTATCAACATGCTTGGGATGATCCCGTCTGGATTAAACCAAGGCTATCTCACATCATGCTTCGCTTTATCGCATCATAGCAAAGTCTCATCTCAACATCATGGCTTGCCTCATCGCATCATGGCAAAGTCCCATCTCAACATCATGGCTTGCCTCATCGCATCATGGCAAAGTCCCATCTCAACATCATCTAATTCATACATATGAGATTCAACATCCGCTTCATATGCCACAAGCAGCTTTCCTTATTCAAGAGCCTCTTCCGTAGCTTTTGAATCGTCTTTGACCATACTTGTCCAAATCTATCAACTAGATAACTTATTCACAACAATCAAACAAGGCAAACATTAATCCAAACAAATTAGTAGTCAATCAAGATCTAAATAGGCATTTATAACTAAAATGGCAATTTCGTAAATAAATGAGCAAGGATTTATCATACATGAATCAAGGGTTTTTAGCATAGATCTAACAAATATAAATCATGGGTTTTGTCTCTACAACTTGATAAATGAACTTGCATAAGTAAACATCTTCATAAGTAATGGATCTACACTTGGACCTAAAGAAATATGCATAAAATCACTATCTACAACACTTCAACAAACCACCAATCCAATATACTCCTTTGGGTCCGCGTGAAAGATAACCACCACTCACCGAATCACTCAAACACTTCAAAAACTAATCACTTCAGATCTGGACGGCAAGGATTCAAGCTTGATTCGTCGAAATCTTGCTTGAAACGATGGAATCTAGCTTCGTTGGATGAAGATCTTCAACTTTGACTCTTGGATCTTCGATCTTGGATGGATGTTGGAACTAGATTAGAGTGGAGAAAAGAAGATGAAGAAATGTTGTAGTCGAGCTCTCAAAATGGTAGCACTTCGTCGCTTCAAAATCCGGTGCCAAAAAGTGAAGAAATGGTCGCGTATTTATAGGCTAGTCGCCCCCTAACTCGGTCAGGTCTTAACTCGCTCGGAGTTAACTCGCTCGGTCTTAGGTCGGCTAAGAATCTCCCCGACCTAACTTAGGTCGCTGCCGACCTAACTCACCCCACACAAGGCCTATCCAACGACCTAAACAAAAACGCGGGTTAACTAAGCCGTCCACACGATCTAACGGTCCCAAAGCTACGCGACTTAAAACTAAGTCGCTCAAGCGACTTAACACTAAGTCGCTCACGCGACTTATCTACACACAGGGTTATCACGACCTAAAACATAACGAGCTATCTACCCTACGACCTAACTAAGTCGCTAACGACTTACGACTTAGAAGGACCACTCGACCTAGCTTCCTTAATTCGGTCAGAACTACTAGGTCGCTAACTCGTTCACCTCTAAATCGCTAACCCGGTATCTTCCTTAGGTCGCTCCAAAACCCCTCCGACCTAACAACCATACGACCTAACCCCTTAGGTCGTTAACTCCACTATCTCCTAACTCGCTAGCTATGCTAACTCGCTAACTCGCCCACTTCTTAACCCGTTAACTCTTAGGTCGGCCAGGTCCTATGAGTCGTTAACTCGGCAACTATCTTAACTTGGTCAAGCTCTTAACTTGTAACTCGTTCACGACCTATCACTTAACTTGTCTACGACCTATCACTTAAGTCGTCTATGAGTTAACCTCTACTCGAGTTAACTTCTCCATACGATCTAACCTCCACACGACTTAGGCTAAGGACGACTTAAACAACACTAACGACCTAGAAATTCTACGATATATCGACACGTAAAATACGGGTCGTTACATTCTCTCCCCCTTAGGAATTTATCCCCCGAAATTCCAAACAAACAAGAGCAACCATAACTATTCCGCATGCCTACCATCCATAGCAATCAACAAACCATGCATCCAATTTCTAACCTAGCATGCAGAATTCTAAGATAGGAATCAAGTTACAAATTCATGAGATGTCACGACACCTTAGGGCCATACCTCGAAGAGTTCAGGATGAGCTGCCTTCATCCTCTCTTCCTCCTCCCACGTACAGTCGTTAACATCATCACTCCATTGTATCTTGAGCAACGTAATCGTCTTCCTCCTAAGCTGTTTCGTGTCGGTTCCAACAACACGAAGCGGCTTATGAGGTCTCGTAACCACTGGGTCAACCTCTAAATCTTCACAGCTATCGGCAGAAACCACTGTATTCGAGTCGTGCACATACTTCCGTAGATATGATACATGAAAAACATTGTGCACACCCGACATCTTTTCCGGTAATTCCAATTTATAGGCGAGCTTTCCAATTCGCTCGATGATCGGGAATGGTCCAACAAATCTCGGAGTCAACTTTCCTTTCATCCCGAATCGAATAACATTCTTCAGAGGAGAAATCTTCACAAAAACCATATCTCCTACGTCAAATTCCAAATCCTTACGACGCTTATCAGCATAACTTTTCTGACGATCTTGGGCTGCCTTCATTCGTCTCCGAATGATCTCTATACAATCCGTAGTCTGTCGAATCATTTCTGGCCCAAGTATCAACTTTTCTCCTGTTTCCAACCAACATGTCGGAGAGTTACACGGCCTTCCATACAATGCCTCATATGGTGCCATACCAATACTCGACTGATAACTGTTATTGTACGCAAACTCCACCAAATGAAGATGATCTTCCCACAATCCTCCAAAATCCAAAACACATGCTTTGAGGAGATCTTCCAAAACTCGGTTGACTCTCTCAGTCTGACCATCTGTTTGAGGATGATAAGCTGTACTCAAACACAACTCGGTTCCCAAAACTTCCTGGAAGCTCTTCCAAAATCCACTAGTGAACAATGGGTCTCGATCGCTCACTATACTCTTCGGGATACCATGGAATCGAACTATCCACTTAACATACAACTCAGCCAACTTCGATGCAGTCCTAGTCGACCGAACAGGAATGAATCTTGCACTCTTGGTCAACCGATCTACTATGACCCAAATCCCTTCATTTCCTGCTCTTGTTCTAGGTAGACCATCGATAAAATCCATCGATATCTGTTCCCACTTCCACATAGGAACTTCTAATGGATGAAGCAATCCACTTGGCTTCTTCTGCTCCGCCTTAACCAACTGGCAATTCATACACTTGGAAATAAAATTTCCAACATCCTTCTTCATACCTTCCCAGTAGTAGGTTCTCTTCATGTCCCGATACATCTTATTTCCACCTGGATGAATCGTCAACTTCGAGTGATGACTTTCCCTTAGAACTTCATCTCTCAATTCATCGATATCGGGAACAACCAGTCGTCCTTGCTTCCGAAGCCAACCTTCTTGATCAACTTCGAATCCTTTATCCTTTTCCGGGTCCAACCCAGATTCCAAATCACGGATAATATTGACAAGCTTATCGTCTCGCTTTTGCCCCTCGCCAATTCTTTCCACTAGAGTAGGCCTTATCGATAAGTTTGCCAACATTTCAGGTTCCAATTCACATCTAGGCCTGAAATCAAACCCAGCCAAATACTCGAGACTTTTCCATTCCGAAAACATGACTCCCAATCCCGCATGTCTTCGACTCAACGCATCAGCTACTGCGTTACCTTTTCCCGGAGTATAAGCTATACCAAAATCATATGATGCTAAAAACTCTAGCCATCGTTGCTGCCGAAGATTCAAATCCTTTTGGGAGAAAAGATACTTCAACGACTTGTGATCCGTAAACAACTCGAATCGAACCCCCAATAGATAATGTCTCCACATCTTTAGAGCAAACACAATTGCCGCTAACTCCAAATCATGAGTCGGGTAATTCCTTTCATGCGGCTTCAGTTGTCGACTTGCGTACGCAACAACTTTATCCTTCTGCATTAGCACTGCCCCAAGTCCAGTACCACATGCATCGGTGTAAACCACCATCTCATCATTCCCACTTGGAATAGTCAAAACAGGAGCACTCGTCAGTCGCTCTTTCAGGATTCCAAAGGCCTGCTCACACTTAGCATCCCAACTGAATACCTGATTCTTCTTCGTCAATCCTGTCAATGGTGCAGCTATCTTGGAAAAGTCTTTGATAAACCGTCGATAATATCCTGCTAATCCAAGAAAACTTCTCACATCAGATGCATTCTTAGGTCGAACCCAATCCTGGATCGCTGCCACCTTAGCGGGATCAACCGCTATTCCATTTCCAGAAATAACATGGCCTAAGAATCTCACTTCACTCTTCCAGAAGTGACACTTCGAAAACTTAGCCTTCAGCTGATGTTTCCGCAAGATTTCCAAAACCAAACGCAAGTGCGTCTTGTGCTCTTCTTCAGTTCTGGAATAAATCAGAATATCATCCACGAACACAAGCACGAACTTATTCAACTGATCTCTGAACACTCTATTCATAAGATCCACAAAATATGCTGGTGCGTTAGTCAATCCAAACGGCATTACCAGCCACTCATAAAAACCGGATGGTGTCCTAAAAGCAGTCTTCGGCACACTATCCTTTGCCACTTTCAACTGGTGAAATCCCGTTGCCAAATCCATCTGAGAAAACACCTTAGCATCGTGAAGCTGATCAAACAAGTCATCTATTCTCGGCAATGGATACTTGTTCTTCTTAGTCACCTTATTCAGCTCACGATAATCCACACACAACCTCAACGATCCATCCGCTTTGGTTGCGAACACAACTGGTGCACCCCATTCGGACACACTACGCCGAATGAATCCTTTCCGTAAAAGGTCATCAACTTGCACCTTCAACTCTTGCTGCTCCCTAGGCGCCATCCGCCTAAGAGGCATCACAACAGGTCTGGCTCCCTCAACTAGATCGATACGAAACTCGATCTTCCTATGCGGCGGGAATCCTTTGACTTCGTCAAAGACATCCTCAAATCCATTCACAATAGGCACCGATGACAGTCCATCCCGTGGAACAACCAGCGAATACATGAAGCTCATGAAGACGCCTTCCTCATGCTTACATCGTATCACAACCTTTCGCCCTTCCACATTCCCGACTGTCACCTCCAGCCTCTCACAATCAATCCTTGCCGCATACTTCCTAAGCCAGTCCATACCCAAAATAATTCCGAACCCCGCAAAGTTCAGAACAAAGCAATCACAAACAAACGAGCAATCATGACTCGACACAACTAGACCATGGCATATCATACACAGACATGACGAACCCCCAACCGGATTTGTCACAACCAGTGGCCTATCAACAATATCCGGTTTCAAACCTAACCGGCCTACTAAATCATCACAAACAAAAGAATGCGACGCTCCAATATCAAACAACACTCTTACTGGAACACCACAAATGGAAAGAGTACCTTGAACCACCACACTCTTCCCTTTCTCTTCAGCAGTAAGAGCTTTTGAAAACGACGGCACAACTCCCAAAGCATAAGCTTGCACAATCTGCCTGTCCTTCCTCGGTTCTGGACAATCTTTCCTAAAATGCCCTGGCTTGTCACAATTGTGGCATTTCGCCGGCGCCTTTGGATTCCTACAATCCTTGGAGAGATGGCCCTTCTGCTGGCAGTCATAGCAAGTCATTTCGCCCCTCGGCTTCTTCTGGCCATCGTTACCCTTCTGTTGTTGTTGTTTCCTCTTTTTGTTTCCACCCTTCTGTGGCTTAAACCCTTCCTTGGTTACAGCAACAACAGAACTCTCCCTAGGAAACAAACTCTCATGCCTGAGAGCTTTCTCCACAAGCTTCTCAAACGGATCGTCCAGATGATCCACCAAGTGTCTTCCAAGATAAGCATCCAAACCGGTCACAAACTTCTCATTCTTATGATAGGCAGAATCAATATACGATCTGGCATACTTGGACAAAGCTTCAAACTCAGAAACATACTCAAGAACGGGTCTTCCACCTTGCTTGAGCTCCACAAACTTTTTAAACAAGACAGATTTCTGAGCCGTAGGGATGAACTTAGCTTCAAATCTAGCTTGGAATTGCTCCCAAGTAATCTTCTCCTCCGGAGTATCAATGGTGATAGAATTCCACCAATCCGAAGCTCTCCCTTGAAGTTGCCTTGATGCAAGCTTCCTCTTAGTTGCATCCTCAATTCCCAAGTCACCAAAGATCCTTCTACAAGCATCAATCCATCTTTGCACTTCAATGGTTGATTCCGTTCCCAAGAAAACCTTTCCTCCAAGAGAAGTATAGTCCTTGCAAAGCTTAGCAAAATCCACTGGTCTTGGAGCTTGAACTTGAACTCCAACATCTACTGATGGCCCCGAGGCTGGTATCCTTCTCATGATCGAAGTCATCATGGCCTCAAACATAGGAGCATAATCAACAGCTTCCCTAGCAGCACGGCCTTCCCTAGCAGCTGGTCTCCCCCTTCGACTCATCCTTAATATCTACAAAAAGGAATGACTTAGAACACCTTGAGAAACAACTGCATAAGGAGTTCAAATCCTTCTAAACTACTATAGTATATATAGTAATCATTCATCAAAATACAATTACGTCTCTCATACGTAGTTATGTCAGCGAGCATTGGCTAAAATCGATTAACCAAAGCTCTGATACCAAATGTGACGACCGCCCATGACTCCCGCACGGA
Organism: Allium cepa; assembly: GCA_030765085.1. NCBI lineage: Eukaryota > Viridiplantae > Streptophyta > Magnoliopsida > Asparagales > Amaryllidaceae > Allium > Allium cepa. The sequence continues at coordinate 970,308,154 of CM060935.1, forward strand.
AACAAGGGAATAGTGCGCTGAAAGTGTGCCAGGCAGCCATGAGTGACCGCCAAGGGTAAAATAAACATCGCAGACTCTATCGTAAAACTCACAGCGCATGGATAAAATACAATAGAGAAATATAATACAGTGAAGCTCCCATAGAACAAAATATCATCGTCTAATCATAATAGCTTTATACAAACATATGAATCATCCATACATCAAAGCCTCACTACATAACACTCAAACAAATACAGCAGCGGAACACCCAGTACATATAATAGGAAATAATATGCAAAAGCATCCTGCTCGTCTTCGTCATCATCAGCGTAGATCTCCAAGAACAGCACCGGTCACCTGCTACCTAGTCTGCCCATCCCAACATGGATGAACAGCCCAAGGTAATAAGAGGAGACATAAAACCTTGAGTCAGACAAAGTCTTAGTGAGCAGTAAATCAACTATCAAACATACCAAAAGAGCATAAGGGATAAAAGGAATAGGAACCCAAATCATCCCACTCCACCTCTTTCTACAGTGATAGCCCCCAGACACACACTAAGGAGAAGCAAGCATAGCAAAGCAGATAATTAAAGTAAAGCAATAATCACTCGAGTCAAGGTCGATGTTTTCCAAATACAAACCCCCAAGGCCTAAACCAAGATCAGATAAGCACCCAGAAAACACCGCTCTTGAGATCGAATGATGATACAATCAAACGTCCAAACATCCATGACTCTGGCTATCACTGTTATCATTGCCTTGATATCACCGTTAGTTGAATGACCGCCTGTCAAGGGCTAATGGTAACCCCGGTTCTAGACATAACTCTGCACGTCGTCGCAGCCCGTGCCTAGGAATTTTCGCAACTACCCAGAGTACTAGCACGTCGTCGCAGCCCGTGCTTGGAACGTCGTCGCAGCCCGTTCCAACGTACTCTTGCTTTGAGCATGCTAGAACCTTCAACAACGATGAGATCTCAGCCTCCTAGTCATCCTCCTCGACGACTATTTTCATACTAGCTCAAGCGCCTCTCGAGCCATCCATTATCAACCAACTCGCATCGCATCATCGAGTTATCAACATGCTTGGGATGATCCCGTCTGGATTAAACCAAGGCTATCTCACATCATGCTTCGCTTTATCGCATCATAGCAAAGTCTCATCTCAACATCATGGCTTGCCTCATCGCATCATGGCGAAGTCCCATCTCAACATCATGGCTTGCCACATTGCATCATGGCAAAGTCCCATCTCAACATCATCTAATTCATACATATGAGCTTCAACATCCGCTTCATATGCCACAAGTAGCTTTCCTTATTCAAGAGCCTCTTCCGTAGCTTTTGAATCGTCTTTGACCATACTTGTCCAAATCTATCAACTAGATAACTTATTCACAACAATCAAACAAGGCAAACATTAATCCAAACAAATAAGTAGTCAATCAAGATCTAAATAGGCATTTATAACTAAAATGGCAATTTCGTAAATAAATGAGCAAGGATCTATCATACATGAATCAATGGTTTTTAGCATAGATCTAACAAATATAAATCATGGGTTTTGTCTCTACAACTTGATAAATGAACTTGCATAAGTAAACATCTTCATAAGTAATGGATCTACACTTGGACCTAAAGAAATATGCATAAAATCACCATCTACAACACTTCAACAAACCACCAATCCAACATACTCCTTTGGGTCCGCGTGAGAGATAACCACCACTCACCGAATCACTCAAACACTTCAAAAACTAATCACTTCAGATCTGGACGGCAAGGATTCAAGCTTGATTCGTCGAAATCTTGCTTGAAACGATGGAATCTAGCTTCGTTGGATGAAGATCTTCAACTTTGACTCTTGGATCTTCGATCTTGGATGGATGTTGGAACTAGATTAGAGTGGAGAAAAGAAGATGAAGAAATGTTGTAGTCGAGCTCTCAAAATGGCAGCACTTCGTCGCTTCAAAATCCGGTGCCAAAAAGTGAAGAAATGGTCGTGTATTTATAGGCTAGTCGCCCCCTAACTCGGTCAGGTCTTAACTCGCTCGGAGTTAACTCGCTCGGTCTTAGGTCGGCTAAGAATCTCCCCGACCTAACTTAGGTCGCTGCCAACCTAACTCACCCCACACAAGGCCTATCCAACGACCTAAACAAAAACGCGGGTTAACTAAGCCGCCCACACGATCTAACGGTCCCAAAGCTACGCGACTTAAAACTAAGTCGCTCAAGCGACTTAACACTAAGTCGCTCACGCGACTTATCTACACACAGGGTTATCATGACCTAAAACATAACGAGCTATCTACCCTACGACCTAACTAAGTCGCTAACGACTTACGACTTAGAAGGACCACTCGACCTAGCTTCCTTAATTCGGTCAGAACTACTAGGTCGCTAACTCGTTCACCTCTAACTCGCTAACCCGGTATCTTCCTTAGGTCGCTCCAAAACCCCTCCGACCTAACAACCATATGACCTAACCCCTTAGGTCGTTAACTCCACTATCTCCTAACTCGCTAGCTATGCTAACTTGCTAACTCGCCCACTTCTTAACCCGTTAACTCTTAGGTCGGCCAGGTCCTATGAGTCGTTAACTCGGCAACTATCTTAACTTGGTCAAGCTCTTAACTTGTAACTCGTTCACGACCTATCACTTAACTCGTCTACGACCTATCACTTAAGTCGTCTACGAGTTAACCTCTACTCGAGTTAACTTCTCCATACGATCTAACCTCCACACGACTTAGGCTAAGTACGACTTAAACAACACTAACGACCTAGAAATTCTACGATATATCGACACGTAAAATACGGGTCGTTACACCTATAGTGGTAGCAAGTGATTGACTAGTCGATTGATGTAGTGAGTGTCGATTTCACCTTCTTCACCTTCAAGCAACGATTTGGGAAGTGTCCCTTATCACAACACTAAAAACAGAAAATCTCTGATCGAAAGCGCTTGCCATCCGTCTTCTTTCCTTTATCTCTCTTTCCACACATGGCTGCATAATGTCCCATTTTCTGACACCGATAACAAATTACATGGTCATAAGGACCAGGTTTTGCCCTTTGTCTCCACATCCTCTCTTGCTCCTCGATTGCTTCCTCCCGTTTCTTACGGGCCAGTGCTCTTCGTGCTCGACGGGCTGCTTTCTGCTCTTTCGATTTTTCCATTTACAAAATAGTTTCCTATCATTCAATGAGTCCAAACCAATAAGAAGAAGTTCAAAATTTAAGGGAAAATTTAATCAATGGGAGTTTCTAAACAAAGGGAAAGGACTCGAACGAAGATGAGATAATTAAAATTCAAAATAGAAGATGGATATACTTATATAAGAATATAAATAGGGAGAGGCGAGAATGGATTTTTAGAACAAGTGGGAGCATTCCGGAATTCGAAGGAAACCGAATCAAAGAGGAAGAAATTCAAGCTCGAACGAAAGTGATTCTGCAAATAAATTTTCTATATATGCTAAGTTTGCCTAGAGCCAAAGCTTTGATACCAACTGTAACGATCTGATATTTTCAACCATTCGCATCCGCACATGTCGGACTTGAATTGCTCAAAATATCAGATTGTTAATTTATATTTGGCAAAACTCAGCATATACAGTAAATAAATCAATCACAGAATCAAAGAATCACAGACACAGAGTAATATAATAATAATGCAGCAGAATAGATAAATAGTAGTTCATGAAGCTACTATATGAACATCAGAGTTAGAAATAAAATACAGCGGAATATCTCAAATACAGTGAAGTCTCCAATACAAATTGATGACCTCTCTGAACAAATCAACTTGAAAGGCTGAAAACTGAATCGATAGTTGGATCTCCAAGCGAAGCTCCAAACTCCAAAGGTGAGTCTCAAATGCTGAATTACTCAGTCTGACCGAGCGTAAAGCAAAACACAAAACACTCGAGTCAGGATTAACATTCTTATATCAATAAATCCAACTCAAGTGAAATATCAACTGAAATACAAGTAACTTAAAGGATGTTTGGAATAACCATCCTCTAAGGATCCGTGGAACTATCTACTATGTAAAAATACATGCTATTAACAACCAAACGTCATTATGACACCATGGTTATTCAAAATAATTTATACTTTAAAACCAAAATATCGTTTCCATTTCAAATATATATATTTCCAAATTATAGCACTTTCAACTAAATTGATACTTTCATATATATTTTATTTAACTTCATTATTATTTAGTTTTGATATATTCACTTAATAAATCTATCATCATAAAACTAAATATTTCCTTCGATTTATTTAAAACTAGAAATATCCCTTAAATTACTTAAATAAAAATCAAGTTATAAGATCATATCTTAAAATTTCAAATTCAATAATAGTTTCAAATCGATTTAATTAAATAAAATTCTTAATTAAATATAATTTCCAATAAATTTCAGATTTATCCTCCCAACCTTAACTTATACAATCATTATAAATCTATTTTTAAAATACAATTTTTTAAAAACACGTATACATATTATACATAAATTAGATCAAACTTTATTAAAATAAAGCTCATTATTGAATCTACTTTATATTAAAACTTATTTACATATAAAATATTTCCAAATTTAAATAAAACCATATATATCTCCTTTCAAATCCATAGAAATAATTTTAAAATATTTATATATAGACAAACGGTGTTTGTATAAATTTTTCTGTCCTATGGTCAAGTGATAGGAATATTTATCATTTCAATCCATAATTAAATATATACGGTTATATATCATTTCAACCCGCAATCCCAAATTCAATTCAAATGAAAATCGCTTGGGTTTATCATTTCAACCCATAACGGTTTTCTCCTATTCTACAAATCGTTTGGGTATGTATCATTTTAACCCATAGTGAATTCTATACTAATAAGGAACTTGCAGAGTGATAACAAATATGATAATAACATAACAGACATATATCATCAATAAAAATATAATATAAACAACAGGATTTGGTGTCATATCCCACAGGTGAACAGTTATGGATAATAGCATATATAACAATTTAGATAACTAACAACAGCCTATTTAAATTGTCGTTTCAATTGAAATCAGACTTAATAAATATAAGAACGTTAATCGTGAGTGATTGCTCACATTTCGAGGCTAGATAGATTTGAAAAAGAAATGAGCTATGAATCCAGGCATGAATTTCAAAGCAAAGCACGATTGAACACAAATTCAACGGTCAAAGCTGATAATGAGAAATCGACGAGAAAATCAGTCAGTTTAATATATATAGAAAAAACATATATTATTATTATTATTTTATAAAAATCAATATCTTAATTTCAGAACAATATTAAAATAATATGTATATATATATACAATTAAATCACTATCCTTAAAACACATATTTTTAAAATATTATAACCAAAATCTTATATACACACACACACACACACATATATATATATGTATATTTTCAAACTATATATAGTATAGTATATATGCAGACCTTCCCTGTACTTGCAGCGAAATATATAGGTGAGTTGTTCATCTATGCAGAGACTCCAATAAAATATATATGCTCCTCATATAAACTATACATACTTTTAAACTATACTTATACATACCTTATAAGCTAACATATAACTTTATAACAAAGTATATATATCTAAATATACAAACCCATCCATATATGTGTACTAACTGTAACGCAAAATACTTACAACAAAACCAATATATCTACGCGTAATACACACACACACACACTTTATATTATAGAAAATACTACCATAAGAAAATGTTTAGAAACTGACATATACTCCAAGCTAGTACATGAAATATATAGACAAAGATTATAAAGTATGCAGGGTATACTCACATACACCCAGATCGCATATGCAACATGCGAATAAAGCTAATAATATATGTGTACTAACATAAATTTATGTCTAACTTTATAAAACAATATATGCAAACCATATACTTTTAAAAATAAATATTATTATAATATATATCCATTACCTTTTTGCCCAGTTTTGCCCAATTCAAATAACAGATAATACAAGCTTGTAAAATAAACCCAACAAGTCCTATATATATATAAAATCTAATAGGTATACGAACATACATAAGACATAGATATAAAAGTATACTCACGCAATAACATAATATATATGTATGTTAACCAAAATTATGCATGTTTGAATAAATATATGAACTGGTATAATAACAGTATAAACAATAACAAAACCAACATAATCAGTCAATATTAACTATATCACCAATATATATAAACAATATATAACCTATATAATATAATATAGTATTATATAATATACGTATAATACCTTAAAAGAAAGGAGGTTGGAGTGTCGCTGTCACGGTCAAGGGAAGGTGGCTGTCGTGGCGTTCGCGTAGGAAGGGTGGAGGGGTGCGATATAGTGGCTGCAACGTGACTTAAGGCGGATGAGGCCACGTGGGTATGGAGCTCGAAGCAGATCAGGTAGTCGTGGGAGGTAAGGATGAGATGGTGGCCGGTGCTCAGAGTTGCTTTGCAGCTAGGCGCGAGTGAAAGGAGGAGGATAGCGGTCGGGTGGTGATGATGGAGGAGAGGTGGCAGCTGGCACTGATGGTGGAGTGAAGCACGAGGTGGCCGGTGGGGAGATTGGCTTCGACTTGGGTGCTGTTTGAGGTGTGGTCGGTGGGAGGAAATAGGAGGAGAGAGGTGCTGGAACAAATATTGAAGGAGGCTTATAATGGTGTCAGGCAAAGGTAGAAAGAAGGAAAGGGGTGAGCAGATTTGAAAGAAGGAGAAATGTATGCGAAATAATATATATAAATTTTTCTTAACGTTTCAGAAGAAGAAAGTAAAAGAACGGATGATGTACAGGAAGATATATAGACTTATATATATATATATATATATATATATATTATAATCATAAAACTGTTCGCAGTGAACAAGGAATGAACAGTCACCTAATAAAAAAATGATACAGCAACGGTTAGATCCTTCGATGTAGCAAAAAAGTTAACAAAGAAATTTATTGTTGCATGCCCGTCACGATTAAAATTTTGAAACCCAAAAGAAACAAAGGTCACTGATCCGGTACCGATATGGTTGCCGATTTCGTGGATTCTGATGTTTACCAGACTTCAAAACATATAATTGAATATACCACAGAGATCAACACGACGAGACGATCAAAACGGTATACAGATATTAGGCGTAGGATCATCCGATCAAAAATTCGATACGGACACTGATATACATTGCAATTCCATACGGAAAAATCCAAACGGAGCTAGAAACGTCCGAAATTTGTGAAACGAACTACGTGGTCTTATGCAGAGTGTTCTAAATAAATTTTCTCATGTTGACATATTTAGGTTTCGAAATACTTTTAAATTCAACTTTTATTAACCGATTTAAATTGACATAAAATTTCACAATAAAATAAACTTTAATATTATCAAATGAAAATTTACCAGTTGCTATATTTAAATAGACGTATTCCAAATAATAAATTTTATTTTTCAAATTTTATTGTTTAAAATTTCACAATTTTCAATAAATTTTATTACTTAAAACCATTAAAATTTTCGCGTCGTTACATGTAGAAGCTGAAACAAGACATGCACAGTAAAAGGAAATAGTTACAGACAAATTCATATCTAATTTCAAAGAAGTTGGTGAAAACTTTTGGGTATTGGATGAATATTACCTTGCAAATACTTATTTAGGTGGATTCTCTTCTTTAATTGCAGAAAAATTGAGTAGAAATTGGGTTAGGTGAAAGCAGCCATTGTTTTTCTTTTGGTCTTACTGTAAGTATGCTTAGAGAAGATGGAGCAAATGAAAACTACGTACAGTAAGTTTTCACAAGCCAAAAGCCTCTAGATCTAGGCTACTGGATCCTCTTATCTACCCAATTAGGCCCAGATGTGAATATACTTAGTGAAAATTGAGTTATGTACATGTTTTAACTCATTATATCGCAAAATACACATATTTTCTCATTTTTAAGTCAAATAAAATGCATACATCTTATTCTATTGAATTAAAATAGTTGTCGTAACAAAACAAAATTTATTTTAACAATAAAATGTTATTTTTTTATAAATAAAACCATACTTTTGACAATATTTTCTAATATACACAATTTTAGTGTAAAAACACCATTTTAGAAGCATAATTTGTTCAAAATTATTCTCTTTGTCAAATAAATTACAATAAATTGCAATAAATCATTCTAACACTTTTAAATCATCAAAATAATATTTTTAAACAATCTTTTATTTTAATAAAAGACAAGATTTCTTCATAATTCTCCTTTTATATTCAATAAAAGGCTAATATTGGCAATAATTACCAATATTATTGTATTTACCTAAATAAAATTGCAATTTGATTATTTTCTACTCAAATTCTCAAAATAAATTTTTTAAAACTTTATTTTCATTACTTTAGATTTTTTTCAACAATTTAACATTGAAATACATCGCCTAATTAATTTATTAGCTCCAAATTAATAAATACCCAATATTTCAATTCACTTAAACCGAATACTTATCCAATCAACATTTAATCCCATATTTATAGCCAAATAAACAAAATAAAGTTCCAAACTTTATTTTCTCATTTTATTTAAAAAATTCATTGTTTATTCCAAATAAACAATTTAATTTTTCCAATTATATTTTAGTTTACAATATTAAATTATAACTTCAGTTATAATTTAATATATACAGGTAATCTCCAAACTAGGGTTGTTACACAGATAGTCCATAGACATTTAAACATGTTAACAATTGAGACAAATAGTCAGAATTAAAGGGGATGGGTAATCTAGATTTGATTTACATGTTTTACATATCATCATAATGTTTTGAAATACAATGTATTAACCATTGTAGATGCAAGAGAACAGTACATGGTTTTATAAATTTTTTATGATACTAGTGAGGGGAAACTTGTTCCGTTAAGCGGCATGGTCTCACTTGATATTTAAATGACTTGAGATGGTAAATTATTATTCATACCAGGCTTTATGTCTGAGTAGAAGTTTTTATTTTCCTTTTAAACTCTTGGGTACTTAATTAATTTTGAGTAGGTTGAGAGTTGAGGTTTTCAGGCGTCTAGCCGAATAAAGCGTCCGAAGATGTGCAGGAGGCATGTTGATTACTAGAGTTCTTTTATTTCCACTGTATGTTTGTTTATAAAGGCAAAACCATTTTAGTGCCTTATTATTATTCTCTGATCACCCAAGTGGTCAGCTTCTTATATCGCTCTTGGCGTATTTTGTAATAATTATATGTTATCTAAACGTTGTCTTCGAACTAAGATTATGTAATCAATTGGAACGTTTTGAAATGGAATGTGGAATTCGTTTGCTGTTTAATTTTTTCCACATTCTAGTGTTTTTGTGTATCAATGGATCTAATTTCGCGGTATTTGGTCACCGAGGATTAATAACCATGGATGGCTGCAGCATCCGTAGCCGTTAGTGTTGGGCCTCCAAGTTGGAGGATGTTACAAGTTGGTATGAAAGCATAGGTTTATGAAACTTTAAAAGAAACTTAAACTTAAAAGATTTCCTAAACATAATCTGATGAATCGATAATAAGATTGGGTTTGGGTTAACACTATAGTAATGTACTTGTATTTGCTATATATAGTTATATATATAAATACGTACCCTCGATCTCTTAGACCGTTCTTCTGCATCTTATTAAGGCTCATATGCAGATTTACGAGAATGGAGATATGGAGCAGGTAATGGAAGAGGAAATCTCGGTGGAGAAGCACAACTAATGGAAATGCTTGACCCACTACTAGGAGAAACTCGGGTTGTTCGGCAAATGATGATAACCAAAATGCTGATGCCAATGTGGGTGCTGGAAATTCGCCAGTAGATATAGGGCAATGTATCAGTCCTTTGCTGGTTTGGTTCAAGGTGGATCAGCTGCTAATATTGTAGGAAATGTAGGAGGAGCTAATCCTATGGCTCTAGTTGGAAATATTTCTTTGTTGAGCAGAGATTACACTAGTTTGGGTGGGAAGCCATTCTTCGGAATAGAAAGTGCCATGGAGGTTCAGAATTGCTATTGCATTATGAGCGAATATTCACTGATATAGGTCTGAAATGACGGACAAAATAAAAGTTTGGCCTCTAGGCAGCTGTAGGGGTTAGCGCTGCATTGGTGGAACAGTGTCACAACCGGAGTTCCGAAAGAACAATTAACTTGGGCTGATTTTAACACGAGATTTGAGCAGAAGTTTGTATCTGAGTTTACCAAGTCTAATCTAATGAGGAAATTTATGGATTTAGTGCAAGGAGATATGTCAGTAGTTGAGTATGTTACTAAGTTTGAAGAGTTGTCAAGATATGGGTATGCACTTATATATACTGGCATCAAAAGGAATGAGAAGTTCATTCGGGGGCTGAGGCCCGAGGTTGCTATAATGACCATGACACATGTCCGTGATCCTTCTAATATTGTGGTGGAGATGCCCATTCGCCATGAGGAGTTGCTTGCTGATTTAGCTAGAAAGAAGCCAGTGGAAACTCAGGATTCTCAAGGAAAGAAGGGAAAGTTCTTTAAGAAAAGTGATCCCATAAGGGAGGCATAGGTAAGAGGTCGAAGGCAGAGGTAGTTTGTTAAAAGTATGGCAAGAAGGGTCACTTTGCTAATGAGTGCCGGTCAGGAAATGGGAAGAAGACTATAGTTAAGAAGATATTAACAGTTAGTCGATAGGTTCCTATTTAGCCTATGAAAACTAGGATAAGAGAAAAGATATTGGAGTTACCAATAAGTACTTAGTGATCCCATGAAAACTCTGAAACTGGATAAATAGTCCATAAACATTTAACATGTTAATAATTGATACAAATGGTTAAAATGAATTAGGATGGGTAATCCAGATTTGATTTGCATGTTTTGCATATCTTCATAAAGTTTTGAAATATTATGTCTTAACCACTGTGGATGCAGGAGCATGGTATATGGTTTTATAAATTTTTTAGGGTACCAACGAGAGGAAAACATGTTTCTCTAAGCGGCGTGGTCTCACTAGATACCTGAATGGTTTGAGATGGTAAATTATTATTCATACCAGGCTTTATGTCTGACTCGAAGTTTTTGTTTTCCCCTTAAACTCTCGGGTACTCGATTGATCTTGAGTAGGCTTAGAGTTAAGCTTTTCAGGTGTTCTTTTAGCCGAATAAAGCTTTCGAAGATGTGCAGGAGGCATGCTTATTATTAGATTTCATTTATTTCCGTTGTATTTTTGTTTATAAAGGAAAAACTATTTTAGTGTCTTATTATATTCTCTGATAATCCAAGGGGGTATATTCATATATCGCTCTTGACATATTTTGTAATAATTATATGTTAGCTGAATGTGTCTGCGAACTGAGATTATGTAATTTGAAATATTTTGAAATGGACTGTGTAATTTGTTTGCTGTTTATTTTTTTCCATATTCTTCTTTTTCTATTTATTAGTGGATCTAATATCGTCGTATTTGGTCGTCGAGGATTACTAACTATGGATGGCTGCGGCATACGTAGCCATTAGTATTGAGCCTCCAAGTAGGGGCATGTTACATAGTTCCGAACACTATCCGTAAGATCACTACTAGAACTAAATAATTAATCACTTACAAACCCATAAATTACAACCCTTTGCTAAATGACCATTCTTATCTTCTTCCTAGTTACCCTGCCTCATCCCGAGTCGAGAATTCCCAAACTACAAACCTATAGATCAATCCTAGAACAAAATTCTAGAGTTCAAAGTTTGAAAGAAAATTCAAAACAATAAAATTTCCCTACAGTAAATATAAGTATTTAAATGCTAAAGTAAATATATGAGGGGATATTATATATATAATGAAATTTGCCTTTTGGATAAAATCTTACTTTGGTTAATCTTCATTCGTATACTCCTCTTCAAGTTTTTAGATCTAAAATCTTCTTTTTTTCATTCACAAACAAAACGAATCATCTTACCTTGCCTCACTTTTCAGCTGCCATAAAACCTGCCAAGCCTCCACTAGAGATAAAATGCCATCTTATCAAAGCTTTGAGATAAAGTGATTGCTATTTGCTAATAACACAGAGTGTTCGTTGATGAATTCTAAATCGGGCTCGTGTCGATGATAAGTCAAGTGGTGCTCGGTACTACTCCCACCATAGGTTAACCTTGTTGTTCCATTATAAATCCGATGAGTTATAGCCTATTGTAGTCAAATATAGTGATGATGCTACTGTTTATAGTTGTGTTGTTTAAGTGGTGATGAAAATTGATCGATGCTTGGACCGTTGGTTATGCTTAATGATGAATGGATTTTTGGAGATATTTGGTTGTTGGAAATTGGGATATCATGACTGACACTCCACTTTTGGTTAAAAGGGTGAATTTTATTTTTAAAAAAATTTCACTATGAAGGGTACCCAAAAAATAGCCCCTCATACAATTACATTCACTAATCTTCTTCTTTAGTTTATAATCCAAATCAATAATCAATGGAGTAATTCTATTGTTTTACTGTTTTACAAGTTAATTTGGTTGTCAACGGTCGTAAATTGAATTAAATTCTAGAAATGAGTGATCAAAGTTTCTAAGTCTACTTGGATGATAATTCTTTAATGATTTGTTTCAAAGGGTGGTTAGTTCAAATTTCAAGCAGCTTTGGCCAAACATCATTGAAATTATAAAGTAAAATCGATGATCATTCTTCGAATATCTTTTCTAGTGTAGTGCTCTCATCTAAGAAATATTACTTCGATGATAGTATATCGTTCTCGAAATTTATCCCTATTTTCGATGGTAGTACATCGACGGAACAAAATTTAGTCGACACAGGCGTTCCATTCTCGAAAGTTACACTAGTTTACGACATTATATTACCGAACTAAATTTTAAAATTCAGCCACACCCCATCGATACTGCTTATATATTATATTAATCCCCATCATTTACATAATTTTGATGGTGTGCTATTTTTTAAAATAGCAAATGGCTATCCCTCGTCGAATCTGCTAGTAAACAAGATCAACCTCTACCTAACTTCTGTATCCACCATAGTATAAACGTCCAACGTAGTATAATCATTGATCGGGCTTTCTCAATGAAGTTTGGGTCTGGAAGCATTGATCAGGAGGTGTTTTTAGTTCTCACCGTTTTCAGAGAGCTAAATTGAACTTGACTGTAAAATGTTAGGGAATAGGAAGAAATTTGATTAAAAATAAATGATGGGTAAAATAGGAAACGATACATATTATTTGTACAACATGGTAACCCCCTCAAAGCAATTTTATATTTAGTGGAGTGCAAATAAAAAAATGACCATCTCTTAACCAAAATTGTAGTTTCAGTAACAATACCTGAAAATTAATGAATCCTCTGCTTATATGATGGGTGATCGAGTTGTGCTTTACCTACTTAAGACTAAGATTTTATATGTATTAGGCAACGAAGATAATGCCAATTCGGGTATGATGGTTTGATGTAAGGCAGTTTGATCAGATTATGATGAATTGTATAATGGTGCTACCAAAAAGGATTTTGTACTTAGTTGTTTGATGTTGGATTGTGAATATGAAAAATGTGACCGAGTTTACATAGGCTAATTGTAGAGAAATAGTAGGAGCATGTTAGGAATATTAGGGAAGAGAAAAATATGGAATTTTGAATGAAAATATATTTTTATTTTGAATTTGTCATTAGGAATATATTGTACGTATATCCTGTTTGGAACGAAGAAAAGATAACATATTGTTGTAATTTTTGAGATGAATAAAACAACAAATATAGTGTGCTGACTTGGGCAATGGAAGGAAATGGTTTGTTTTGACAATTTAATCAATGATTTACTTGATTCTTTCTGAATTATATATCTGATATTGTCCTCGAAGTCTGTAAACACTCATTACAAATGGTAGTAACAAAATAAATATCTGTTGTCATTAAACACGGTTATTGATTGCATACTCCACAATGTATTCTACGGGTGTTGAATTACTATCTTAATATTCGTTTTCAATGGGAGTTTCTTAAATATCATCCTAGTTTATCTTACCACAACGATTTTTTCAAGGTAGAAATTTCTTTTCTAAAAGGCATGTCTTGAAACAGCCCCTTTTTGTTCCTCTGAATGATAGAATACATATCTATGGGAATTTGTAGGAAACCCTATACACTTATATAAAACTAATTATGCCTCAAGTTACTGGGGTTTGCATTAGATAGCACATTTTTCAATATATATTTCATGGTTTCAAGTGCATGACCCCAAAAGAAAAGAGGCAACATAGTATCCTCATCATCGATTGAACCATGTCTAATAGAGTTTGATTTCTACTTTTTGAAACACCATTGTGTTTGGGAGTATAGGAAGGAGTGACTTGAGAGATAATCTCATTCTCTTTTAGGTACCTTTATAGCTCATATCCAATGTACTAATCGTTTCGATTATATTGAAGTATTTTAATTTTCTTACATGTCTAGTTTCAACTTTGTTCTTATAATCTATGAATTTATCATAGATCGCTGATTTGTATCTTATAAGATACACATACCCATGTCTGGATAAATTATCCACGAAGGTAACGAAATATAAGGATCGCTCTTTGGTGCCTATAGACATATGACCAACATACATAAGTATGTACTAGTCCTAAGAGTTCAGTAGCTCTTTCGTTACTCCCACTTAATTGTTGCTTAAACATTTGGCCTTTAAGACATGATGTACATGTATCAAATGAGTCAAAATAAAAAGGTGGTAGAAAACCTTGGTTTCCTAACTTTTTTAACCATTTTGTACTTATATGGCCAAGTTTACAATACTATAGGTAGCTGCCATTTATTTTAGACTGATTATTATTTTCAACAATTAATACATTATTATGGTTAAGTACATTAGTGCCATCTTTAAGAGTACCATGAAAAATAGTTTTATTACCATAACAAATATTCATAACATTGCCATTACAAATAAAACTATACTTGTTTTCTATCTAATGGGAAATAGTGATTATTCCACTAATAAAGTTTAGTGCTCACTCGCAAGATTCATATGGTAATCTCCTACTACTATTACATCCCCAGAAGCTCCATTTGCAACTTGGAATTCCATAGTCCTACTTGCTATGGCCTTTTGCTCAAAGTCCTTATAATGAATTACTAATATGGGTTTTGAATCCAATAACTAAAACTTAAGATGAAGCACTTATAGTTAAATTACTAATAGGAGGGGAATCAAATTCCTTCCCTTTGAACATCATCAGATAATTTGGACAGTTACTTTTCCAACGACCCATTTTAAAGCAGTGGTGACATTCACCTTTCTCTTCCTTAGCCTTAGGTTTATCCTTGTTGTCCTTTAACTTACATTTTCTCTGCTTTGAACTCTTAGAAGAAGATGTACCCTTGACTGTGAGTGCATATTAGTTTCTTTCGTAAACGTACTCTCGGTCATCCTTAACTTATTAAGGGGACCCATAATAGTACACTTCAACGAATTCATATTAAAGTTCAATATGAATGGATCAAACCGTGGAGTCACCGAGTCAGTGATCCAAGAATTAAGTTAGTTTGTAACTCAGTATCAAAAGTCATTCTCAACTTAGCCAATCCCTTCATGCACCCCATCATATTGAGTACGTGGTCTTGGATAGGAGTTTATTTGATCCTTTTCATGTGAAATAATTTCCATGAGATCTCATACCTTGCGGTACGAGATTTTTTACCTACAACTTTTGTTAGTGCTTAAATATGAATCGAGCATCCATATTCTCATGTTATCTTTGGAGCTTGGTGCTCATGGTAGACAGTACATAACATTGAGCAAGTTCACAGTCTACTGACAGTGACATGTAGGAGGATATCTGTTCGTGTGTTGCATCTTTATCGGTTTCAACCTTAGGCTCATTGGTAAATGCATACTAGATTTTTCTATTGGTGAGTGCGATCTTTACATTTCTCAACCAATCCTTATAGTTCATGCTAGTTAGTGTGTTTTTCTCTAGAAGTAGTTTCATTGTTGGTATTTAATCTATGTAAACTTATTAGAGTAAATTAAATAATATCTCATATGTTTTTATAAATTTATTATATTAAGACTGATACTTAATTTAACCGGAGCACTCATTAAAGAGATAAGGTAATTTATAAAATTCCTCTAATGGGTATTAGGATCCATTTATCATGTTACCACAACGTAAATGGTATTTATCAATTCACTAATTATAACTTGTATACAATTCCTAACCATTTATTTATTTGCTCATAATCATTTTTATGACCTTGAAGGTATTCAACAAGTCACAAAGTACATTTGGTACTATAGACCCATCATTTCATAGATAGCCTAAGTGTAATTTTGTAAACCTTGTAGATTCTCAACAAAGTTACATAATATTATTACTAATCTAGGGACAATATAAACATCACTATGAATATTTTATGGCTTGAGGGTGCTCAAGCAACATAAGTATTTATACTACTCTTTATATTATAAATGATGGAGAACAATATTGTTTTAAATTCATAACTTAAGATAATAACAACTGAGTATTATGGATATTTTAAGGAAGATGAGTATAATATCTCATGACACTATATGTCTTTATATCTTATGTATACCACCTTAAGTCTATATGGGTTTTAATTCATTTAACCTCCCTTTTCTTGGGCATGTGTTATATTTATATTGTAGCATTTATAATTCATTAAGTTATATATATATATATTCAAATGTAATTCTTTATTAGCTAAACCTCTTAATTAATGTAAGTACTACATTTTATGTAAAATTTAAAAACAATTTAAATTTATATTTTACTACCCATTATAAAATTTTATTATATTATATTTATATTCAAAACAATTTTAAATTTAAATTTTATTACAATAGTTTTATAATATTTAAACACAAATATTTGAATCAACCTAAGGCACAATATAATTTTGGGTCTTCCTCTAAAGGTATACCTATGAAATGGACTACTTCGATGAGCAAGGTAAGGGCCATGAGAGGGAGGTTTTTCTTTCATAAGAACATTCCTTAATTAGAGTAACCTTCTCCTTAGTTAAACACTCTTGCCATAGACACCCATATATTTGGATTTTTCACATGACTTTCCTAAGTATTGGTTAATTATTCAAGTTCACACAACGCAAATTATGATACCATTATTGTATCAAGTGCATTGGCAACGAGGTAGAAGGGGAAATTTCAAATAAAAAAATATTTTTATTAGTTTTATAAAAAATCATTATTTTGTGTTTACATGAATAATTTGTTTGCGCAAATCATAACTGGTGAATATAAATAAAAAAAGAATTTATTATTTGATTTATGTTCTATTATATTTTACCCTTTAATGTTTGTTTATACCTTAAAACTATGTATATTCTAATTCAACTTTAATTTACAATTTAGTTTGTCATATTTTATTAATTAAAATTCACGTTCATAATTTGAACAATAATGAGTGCGCTCCACACATTGAGAACCACTCTTTCATCAAAAACACATTCATAATTTAACCATCGTACATGATATAAATTAATCTAAGGTATTTATATGGATAACTATATGGACTGTATGTGTGTGTATAACCATTATGATTTTGTTCGTAAAAATGGGCATATAATATTATGAATACCTCCTTAATAAATTTGTGAATATCCATAACTGTGTAGTTAATGCCTCGCTATTACCCCGCTATAACCCCGCTATATCTCATAGTAGATTTCTACCTCAACGATTTTTCCATATAGCCCTAAAAAATAGCCTTTCCTCTTTAATCCCCGCTATTTTCGCTATATCCCGTTATTCCCGCTATATTTTTCTATTTCCGATATATCTTCTTTAATAAAATGAATTAAAAAATTGCATTTATACATTATAAAAATTATGAAACTAATTTATTTGATTTAATTTTTAATATATTTTCAGAAATGAAAATACTCTAATATTCTACTAAATTCAACTATGTTATACAATAGTTTTACGTCTATTTAAAGGAAATTCACAAATGTTTTTTGATTAAAATTATTTATGTATTAATTATAATTCAATTGAATGATAATTTTTCATTTAATTACCATTTATATATTTGTAAAAACATTAAGTACAAGTTTTATATGCTATTTTAGAGCCAACCGCTGTATCCCGCTATATCCTCGCTATATCCCCACTATGACTTTTTGCACCTCCACCCTTTGAATCTGTCGAGCGCTTTAACTGCACAGATTCATAAAGATATATGAATAAATATGTGTATATATAAATAAAAAATTATTTTTGGAAATGCACTTTGTACGTTTTGGCTATAATAAAATTGTTTTTATATAAACTTTCTGATCATAAATATTTAATTTTTTTTACTAATTATATAATTATTTAAATTTAAATATTTTGAACTATATCAATTTCAGTTGAAAAAGAATATATATGTATGTGTGCACATATATAACAAAATTTTAAATTTTAATTTAACTAAATCAAATAAATACATAAACATCTATTTGAATATTTAATTTATATTTAAAATTAAAAGGAATTTTATTCGTTTAAAAAAAACCCCAGAGAAAAAAATATTATGCCGAGAGTAATATATATAATTAAAATAATTATATTGCATTTTGAATAATTTGTCATAAAAAATTGTTATTCTATGAATGCCTATAAACATTTATGTATATTATTAATATATCTAAAAGCGTTTTTTCTAAAAAATCATATATATATATATGTATGTATGTATGTATGTATGTATATATATCATGTTCCAACGGCTACAATAGTTAAAATTGAAAGCCAATGAGCAGACTTCCTTCGGGCATGCAAAAGGCATAAAATTGCATGGTCTAAGTTATGTAGACCCAAAAAGGAAAGTTGCATTGGACCAAAAAATTTAGTTGAGCTAAAAGTATTACATGTTTAAACTTATTTGGCATTTTAAAGACAATCTTTGGTCAAAATGGATGCTCAATGGATATTGCTATGATTCTAGTTTCTAGTAGCTGAAATATAATAACAATATGTCATCTACTATGAAAAATATGATCAGATACAGACACGTTAGTTTGAAATGTATCAAGACGGCAGTAGTGTATGGTGTAAACACACTATTATGGACATACCCATGGATCAACTGCACCAACTTGGTGGATATACTTGGATGGGATATATACCATCTAAGCAATCATAAAAATGCTTTTGTCTCTGCTATTATACACGATGGCCATTGGATTGCAAATGTTGTATCGGAACCAAGAGACTATATCGGAACCAAGAGACTGTAGTACACTTATCAATCAAATTTTTATTCATTCTCAAGCCAGTCATGGTTACTGGGAGTAGTGTGGCAAAAAAGATTTCTCCTTTTCATCTAATGGAAATGCTATAGAGAGATGCATAACTAATATGGCTAGTGTTTTGTAGTCTGGAATAATATTAATAGTAAGATATGTCTCACTGTGCTTACAGAGTGGTTTAGGGCAGACTGAACACAATGGACAAACTATAACAATAGGGAGATTAGCCGATTCTAATTTTTTTTTTATGTGACGAATCCGAAGAATCTATAAACCATCGATTCTTTAATTATATGTATAACAGATATATTTGGACATTATTGAAAATAAATACAAATCTACTTACAACAAGAGATACTTCCCTAGACATTACGGATGAGATTGCCTTAATCAAGAGGAAATATCCTATCGAAGATCAAGTAAGTCAGCTAGCTTCGTATTATCTGGTTATAGCTACATATCACATACGGTATGAGAGGAATAAGCGATTGTTTCAACACAAAAAACTGAGCAAAATTGATCCAGGTTGATATTACTCAGCTGATACAAGGATCCAAAGCTAAAATAACTAGAAGTCGTTTAAACAAAGAGATTTTGGGACGATGGGAAGTGGATCTGCATGATAATGGCTGAAGTCACCATTAATTTCTATTCACTCCTTGCTCGAAGAAGTCGGTGTTTAATTAGGCTTTGACCTAATTGGAGTGACAAGGAGGGTTCTTGCTAGGCTGGGCTTTAGATTATTATTCCATTTCTTTGTTTTGTATTTTTTGTATAACAATGTATTGTATATTGAGATGACATATACTTATGGACTATTTGGTTTTGTACTCCTTTTCGCTACTACACCGGTAAGGTTTTTTAAGGAGACATGCCAACTAGAGTTCTTTACGTCAATAAAATGAACAAATTTTGAAATAAATAAATAAATAAATAAGCGAGTATATGTATTTATAAAAGTTATTTAAGTTGTAAATTACCTCGGATTTGCCATTTGTTGACAGTTTATAATGTTAACTCTTCATCTTTGGACTGTACTTCCTTCCTCCTTCGAGGACGGTATGTAAATCCCAGCTTCAAGGCTCTAACTAGTTTTTAATGAAGGCCATGGTTGTATTTGATTTGTGTGTTTTGAATGAGAGAAGGTGAGGCTATTTATAGCCACTAGAAACATAAAATATCACCACATTTTCCTCTCTTTTAAACTTAGATCTAATTAAGAACAAAAGACCTATTCAAACTCCCATAATCTATGCTTTGACCATGCTTAATAGACGCTCCATTATGTTAGAATTATTATATATATAAAGCCTTCATACTTAATTAAAATAATGTATACAAATTATATATTATTTTAATCATGTTTAGGGCCTTCAATGAATAATAAAATTCCATAATAATTTAACATAACATTGTTATTAATTATTATTATTAATTTATAACATTTATAAATTTACTTAAATTAGTTGAACTTGGAAAATAGTTAACAACACTGTTGTGTTGACTCCTTAGTGTGATCTCAGTCCTCGTTAATATTTAAATATTAAAACCCATACAGACTTTGGTGAAGTACAATAATATACATAGTTAGTTATGTAGTGCCACTTTAAATCTTTGAGTTTAATCTGATAACATTTACCGATTAACCATTTTACTCTGACCAGATATTTTGACGTCAGATTAACTACCGATTATGGTGATATTAACCTTCTACAATGTTCATCTGTTGTGTAGTGTTTCACTCAAGTAGTTCAACATGTACTCAACAAGGTCCTAACATGATCATGGTAACATATGATTGACCATAATCAAAGTACAGTTTTACTACTTATGGTCAATGATCCTCTCAAGTCCAAAGACTAGTGCACATCATTACATGAGATTTTCTAATTTGACTTAGTTATACTAACTAATAAAAAAAACTCTTGTTGAATCAATATTTGATTATTCCAAACAACCACAAGTACGATAGGTGTCTCTAACCGTAATGAATAATTCATCGTCCATTGTATGGAGAGCATTACGTACAATAGACTCAATGGATGTATGATATTCTTTTCATGATACATCTTGACTAGGATCAATTTAAGGATAAGTAATTTGAATGTTCGATTCAAAATTCATGTTTGCGAACACATTTGCAATTGTAATCAATTATATACTCCTCCTAAGGATTTGTTACTTATATATATTTAATGTATATAGATCATTACTTTTATTGCAATATAACAATACATATAATAGGAAATAAAAACAAAGGCATACTTTATTTTGAACAATATTCTTATACAAGATTGTAGTTATATAATAAATTACATAATTTCCTCTAGGGCGCAATCTTAACTCTATTAGATGTATTATTGCAAATTTTGTTATTTTATTAATATTATGAATTGGGGAAGGTCGGTATCACCTCAAGGTAATAACATTATGAATTGTGGAAAAAAATAAAAGAAGTGCCAAAGTTAAGTAAATACGAAATAATTCAATTAAGAGAGATAACATTTTATAAAATTTAATGATGGAATCTATAGCGACCCGTATTTTACATATCGAAGGATCGTAAAATATTTTTATTTTATTCATATGAGGTCGTATGATTCTATAATTTTGGAATATGACTCTTATGGATATTTTACACATCTATGATTTTTCTCAAATTTCTATATGACTATTTTATCCTGGAAATCTTATTTTTGCAATAACTTTTGATAAATGTTTAATTAGGGTCTCAAATTAGCTCCATTGCTTTCGAATGAAAGTTTCTCATTCCGTAGAGTGGCCATTATAGAAAAATGGACTTACAATTAGAAATTTATTCCTATCTTAAGTTTTTAAAGCCGTTAGCCAGGATAGTGTGTAATTGATTAAATCCATCAGTGAGCCCATTAGTCTAATTAGAGAACACTATAAATAGGGGGCTGAAGATTCACATTAAAACTTTTCCCTCTCATTCGAAATCAATTCTAAACCCTAATTAGCCCTAAATCAATTTTAATTCACCCAAATTTTTCTCTAAATTCAACTAAATTGTGGATTAGAGATTAGATCATTGATTAGAGGTTGGAGATAGTCAAACTGGTTGATTAAAAGTGTTTTTCATTGCTGTCCAGATTAGATCTACGTTCAAATTAGTTGAATTTGGTAATTGGTGAGTGGTTTATGCCTTCTTACTATGCATATTTTTATGGTAAAATAATAGGATTTAACATGTTGTAAATCAATTTTTTACCATAAAACCTTTTCTAACTTTAATTATATGTTAAACTATGTACTGATTTAGATTGATTAGAAATCATCCTTGCTTATGCTCGTATGTTCATGTTATATGTAGATCTATGTTATTAATTGACTTGTTCGTCTTATTTTGATGGATTGCATGTTTGATTAGATAAAATTACTTGTTAATCTATGATTGGATGTAATGCTTTGGTATTTTTTGTTAGTGTTGTGGATGCATAGGAAGCTAGGTTGGTAATTTGGGAAAATCGGAGGTAAAATTGGTCAGAATTGGATGAAACTTGGAGGGGAAATTTTGGAGTATAAGAGGAGCTTGGGGTTCAATTTGTAGGTCCATATTCTCTAAGAACAGAAGTTGGTGCATACATGAGAGTTTGGTACCGAGTTCTATGGGTTGGTCCAACAAGTTGGCGGTTTTGGGGAAAGTAAGGGTGCTGCTAGTGGAGGTTACCTAAGGGGATGGATATGGAATTGGCTTAGTGTTCGAGGCTATGACAACTTGTTTCTAGAATATGAAGTAGGGTGCTTTGAAGAGAGGACTTGTTTGATGATGACTTGATTTGTGTAGAGAAGTCGGGGTAAAAGCATCAGGGCATGGAGTACTAGAAGCAAGGAAGCAGTAGGTAAAAACTTAGCCATAGGTTAGCTAAGTAGAGAGCTCGATATTGAGTTACGAGGTCGGCACCTACTTCTTGTTTCAACTCCAAATAGGATGAAACTTCTAGGAGGTAAAGTAAAGATCATGTGGATCGTGCTAGAGGTGTTGGCTCATTCACATCAGGGTTAGATGATGATGTAACAGCATGATGAAAAGATAGAGTGTTCGGATGTTGACTCATGTTGAGAGTAGGTTCGGAAGATGGTGGCTCGTAAAAGAAGTGATCCGGTTCAGGGAATGTGGAAGGGTTCCTCATGAATAACGAAAACTAGATTGTTCAACAAGGGCTCGGCATCCAAATGAATCAAAGGAGGGTCGAGCGTATATGCCAAGGAATCATTGATGCTAAGAGTATTTTATGTTATACTCGAAGCAGGTATTATAAGTGGGGACGCCCATGGATTAGAAGCGAGGATTCGTATACCCTGGATTATGTCTTTGGGCTAGTGTCCAACATTGGGTTAGAGATGCTTTTCCAGCTTTGGGCTTCGAGATACGGGAGTACAACGAAGAACTGGGATTTCCATTAGACCCTGTTAGAAAGGAGGCCATACGAGCTATCATATATTCATAGCACATGGAGTGATAATGTGACGACCCGAACTCAATGCCCGACAAACGACATCGAAATTCGTATCGCTGGAGCTTGCAACAACATTAGACGATAAACAACACAGCGGAAACAAATAGATGATAACATTGATATAATATAATACAATGTGATATACATCATGATATAACATATCCAACACCATCAGAGAATATATACAACACAACACCGCAGTGGAAATATATCGACATGAGCAAAGCCTACAAGAGAATCCAAAACTGCAACTCCAAACCAAAAATCTAAGGCCAAACTCTAAACTTCAAGCTCGAACCACCATCATGCTGGACTTGCAGCAAATCCGATCCCAAATGTGATTGCCAAACCAAAAACTACAAAGATGCAAAGGCTGAAGAAGATCTCCAAATGCTACCAAACCAAAGACTTCGAAAGTTATCCAATCTACACCTATTATTGGATAATCTGAAAAACCAAACTCTAGACTGCCCGTGTGGAAAATTGTGGGCACCCAGAGTTTAGGAAGGGAACAATAAACTCTGGGTCAGTCATGGGACTGGTATGAGCAAACAAAAACATTTGGTTTGAAAACCAAGAAATTAAAATGAAATCTGCAATGCCTTTTGAAAAATGAAACTACCATAAGGCCTCCCGCCGCACACACCATGCAAACGCAGAATTGGAGGAGATTTCTCCTTATGATAGTCAAAAAGGCTTACTATGCAAAATCCTTTTTGATATTATAATTAGTGCATAGTGGAAAACATTTCGAAAGTATAATATTAATCTTAGCCAGCATACAACCATTATTGTATGCCTACTATAGCTACCATGTTCAATAGCAGGTTACTGCCACATTCCGTGGCAGATTATACAACTAAAACCGTACAGGGCGCATATTGTTTCTTTGGATTTTCCAACAAATGGTCAGGCTAAGGAACTTCCTATTGCCACATGGGACCGCCTCTGGAGTGATGCCCCGAGAACTCGCCCAGCTCTCTGCCAACACAAGGCCGGTTTACTCCCTTCTCGGGAGTAAAACCTAAGATATACCACCCTCGGTCGTTTGCGACCTTTATCCGAGGATCCTCAATCACAAAGCAACATCACACAGTAATAAATTTACAGTATCCACATGAGTTTAGTATTTGGGCTCCAAACCATGATACCACCCTTTTCCAGAAGGAATGGGCGTACCCTAGGGGCGCGACCCCTTCAACTTTGCCGTATCTATCCTGTTTCGACCATTTCCGAGGAGTGAGGTCCTGATGCAGTCTCGTCCACAAAGCTATGCTTTTTCACAAAGCCATGCTTCGATCAACAAATGATCAGCAGCACTTCGTATGCCACAGTACCAAATTGGGAATGTATCATTAGTAACCATCAACTACATAACCTCTGAGCTCGTATGTCTCAGAGAAGGGTGTTAAGTTAAGAGAATAAATCTACGCCATCAAACAGAAGTGTATTTGAAAGAAACCAACTTTACATCTCAAAGTGTAACGTCAGACACACATCCATACAAGTCTGTTCCATGTTCGAACAGAACCGAAGGAACTTCCAAAGAAGCCCTTGCAATCCGGGTATTCACAATCCCAATCGGACTCCCTATCACATATGGAGATCTCTAGACCGTAGCTACTCAGTGCAGAGTCATTCGACGGTTTATCCTTTCATTTTCGAAAATACCCGGTCTTCACCACCGGTCTTCAAATGCTATCCATAACGTTGTATCATTATTCGGAATGAGTTATATGACACAAAGGTCCTCTCTCGGCTAAACCGAATAATGAACGCAATATTCAAAAACATATGGATATTGGGATTTCAGTTAAGTCACAACTTTAAAACCCAAAACCTTTCTTTTCAAATGATTTAAACAAATTACCATTTACAAATCTTTAATCAAACAGATTCACTTCACAAAGTTCACCCATTTTTCACAAAGATCCATTCACAGATTTTAAAACAATTTACATTTCAATTTGGAGTAACTCATTCAATCTTTAAATCAAAGATTTAATAGCTTTCAAACCTATTTCCAAAGATTCATTCATAACTTGGAAAACCATTTTCATTTCAAATTTGAAATCACAAGTTGGAAGTTCTTTTCCTTATATGAAAGCTTTAATTATTTGAAAACAAATAGTTTTCGTATCGAAAAAATCCGATTTCATTTATACAAGTTAAAGCCCTTGGGTTAAATTCAAATTCTCAAAACAATACTTTTTGAAATGGTTTAAAACCCATATAAACACATTTATAACTTGTATAACATTTTTAAACCATAATTTCCAAATATAGAATTCAATTTCAAATCTTGAATATAAATTCAAATCAAATTATTTAAATTTCAAAACTTAATCAAGTTATTCAAAATAACTTTTATTTTTGAACTCCTTTTCAAAAGATTTCAATTCCATTTCCAAAACTATTTTGGATTCAAAAATACAATTTTAAAACTATTTCAAAAATCTTTGACTTAACCAATTTCCTCGTGCAATCCATATTTGTGTGTGTATGGTGTTGTCCAGGGGTTTTACACAATAGTGCAACACCATCAACCATCACAGATTCAAGCATATCAATATCGATAAGCGGTATATCTCTATAACGCTTATCTTCCATACACAGATTCACAGAATATAATTTGTCACAGATAATAAATTACATTCATCACAGCTTGAATTAAAACAATTCAAATCACAAAGCATCACACAGTAGAGATAACAAACAATTCACAGTAGTTCAATAGAATACAGTCATCCCTAAGGAAGATAAATTGATCATCTGATTAATTGAAACCATATTTAATCACAAATTCAAGTTAATTAATCAATTATAAATTAATTTACTTTAAATTATTAATTGATCAACCTTAATTAATAACTAGTGCGTGGCCCGTGCTACGCACACGAGCAGTGTTGGTAGTTAAGTAGTTAGTTAAAGCTGTTTTAGGCTATGATGTGCTATTGTAATATGATTACGTGTAGTAGTGGAAAGTATGTTACTGGAATATGATGATGATGGGTGTGAGGAACTGCAGTCTGTCGGCATACCGAATTATGTGTGTATGTGGTGAAGTATATGTGTGTATGAACTGAAATCAGTTACAAATTCGAATGTAAAGTAACTCCTTAAACTTTAAGGTTGTAAAGGAAAAAAAATATTTAAAGATAAAAAACTTATGTGGAGTGCAGACCGTTTTTTTGTATTGCACACTTGAAAAAGTAGTCATTAGATAAGAGTTCGATGAATTATTATTACTCAAACTGCCATCGTGAATAAGAGCGGTACAATCATCAATTTGAATAAACAGAAGGGCTGCTCTACAAATTTCTGTGCACCGTAGATGGGTTACAGAAGCCACTGCAAAAGTTGGGAGTACATATGTAAATTGTAGCGAAGGCCTATAGCTGACTATCATGAAGTGTTTCGGTGCCTACTCAGAAGTTTACAAATAGTAAAAGTATGAGAAACTGCCTTTAAATAAATGATATACCATAATGTAGTTAGAATAGTGGAGTCAAGAAACAGATTAATGAAAAACTGTTGTGACTACAATCATAGTTTACAACCAATTTAAACATCGAACTGTTATTTGAAAATAACTTTGTTAACACCTACTAATACATAAAAAACATCCCTACCATACTTATCTAATCCATGGTTACTGAACAGTATAAAAAAAGAAAATCGAAAACAAAATATTTTACAAAACTAAAGTAATAAATTAATGAGTTGCGGTAGGAAGCACCAAGTTATACCAATGAGTTGCAAGGGTAAGCTGAAATGCATGTAAAAAAAGTGAAAAGTGAGAGGAAAAAACTTACCACCTTTGTCAGGGAAATGACTCTGACCTAGATCTGTTCCTATATTGCCTAAAAAGTCCGATAAATCTTATAACAGATGGACAATTGTAGTTTGACAAATTGAGTTGACCAAAGTTTGAGCTAATCTTCATCTCAAGACGTTGCAAGAAAGAGTAATATTAGGAAGAAGAGGATAGCGAAAGGTTTACTTTATCAATCTCTTTAGCAAGGAAGATCATGAAATTAAACGCATCATAAGCCATTGCATGCAGACCCACCCATAAGTATATTTAAACCTTCAGTTATCAAATACATATATCAAAAGAAGACAGTTCTCCAAAGTTTAAAGTTATCCATGGACTGAACTCGTATTGATGTGTCATTTTGATTTAAAGTTCGAACCGTATAGTTTACAGTTTAAATCTCTTATTGAAAACGTTGCGTTGTCTTACTGTTATAGTATGGTCTAACTGGGAGCACTAATTTTATAGCTCAATGAACAAAATAATTTTTGATGCAACAATAAATACCTGTGGCAGTAAAAGTTTAATTTCGCACAAAACGTTTGTTAATGAATTGGCAAAGGTAATAAATACCATAAAAATGAACTGATTTTGACTACAGCCCCATAATGATACAGGTATCGTAACCGAAGGAAAAAGTGCATCTTTTCTCTTGAAGGAGAATGAAGCTAAAAACAGTGACACATTGTAAATAAGACTTACATCAGTACTGTTATTCATAGCCGAAACTAACAAATTAGTTATGAAAATGGATAAATTCATGGATGCATATGATTCTGTATTATAGGTTATATATTTATTATGTGTCATTTTGTGTGTGATATTTTTTGATGAAAAGGCATAAACAGTCAGATTGTAACTTTGTAACCCAACTATGCGAAAAAGACTATCATCTGTTGGTGATGAAATCCCATGTTCTAACTGGTAATAACAGTATGAAATTTTACATCCTAAAAATGGACTGGTTATATTACTATTAATCTTTGGTAATATATTTTGGGAACAAAAGTTTTGTAATTGCAACTAAAAAGAGCAGCAAATATTACGTCAAGTACACTACCAAAACAGCACGGAGGCAACTGAAGTAAGACGAAAAGCAGACAGAACTTCATAGAGAGAAATCGGAAAGGAAGTTAATATTGGACAAAGTGAAGGATTAAGTGAGTCATTATTCTCCACAATAATATGAACTAAGAAAATGTAGATTACTCTTTTGTAATAAACAGTAAATTTGCAAAAAAAAACACAAAAAATAACCTATACAGTTAACTCAAGGATTAAAATCTGCTTACCTATTCAATGAAAATGGATGCTTCCTAACAGTTTTAGAATTTGTCGGTTATTGCAGCTTTAAAAGTTCAGTTAGTTATGATATTTGCAATGGAGGAAAAGTGGTTCAGAGTACTCAAAGTAAGGACGTAGCAGTTGGCCATCCATAAGTTTTCAAGTCTATACAATACAAATAGGTGTCTGACCATGCAAGTACTCCACTGTCTGTAGAAAATTTTCAAACTAAATATTTGTTGTATCAAGCTATGAGTTGGACAACGCAAAAATGGAGCACGAGTACCCACCTAATTACATATTAATGCAATTACATTAATTTACTGTTTAAGCTGAAGGATGATGAAGTGATGCAAAATCAATCTGAATGCTCAGTGTTAAATTATGGTTGATTAACTAAACCCACACAGAAAATTATCTCAAATGTGCACATATAGGAAAAAAGATAGCATGCTAAGGTCAACTGTTGCTGTGATGTTAAAACACCGCAGCTCTACTGCCTAGGCCACCAAGGTGGACAGTAGGCCCAAATTGTCATTACTGCTTTACTTTTCACTATTATTGCTTTGGATAGAGGTGAATAATAGGTGGTTATAGCTTATCAGGCTATGGGAACAAATATTTTGTGTCACCAACAACAGCAGTCTTGTTGTCCAATTTGTACAAGAGGAGGAAAGCACCCATACACCCAGTACATAAAAAGAGAACTGTTGAACAGGAACCAGTAGAAGAACTGGTCATCCTTACATAGAGGTTGTCACAATTAGTCATGTAACCTCTGAAATGGACATGTTAAACCAAAGAATATATGTGTACAATGGCTACGAATAAGCATATGATTGCAATTCCTATCATTAACATCAGTAGAACTAACAAATAGTGGAGTAGTAGACACCTACAAAGCTGAAGTTTGTGAATTAATTTATAGTATTGCCATATTCGCTTATTTAATGTCAGTTACGGATGCAGCAATAAAGAAGGAACTGTGAACAGCAGAAGCGTGTGCAGTCGATAGTACGTACGCGAGTACCGGATGTTATTGACCCACTACATTATTAACCCATAAAGACAGTATTAAGTCTTTACTGTATCAATAGTTCAATGGTTCGGTCTATGAGTTTCCATCCATCATTTACGTAATAAACTTATAACAAGAGCATCATACAGAATAGGAGGACATTGCAAATGTGAACTAAAAAAGTGACAGAAAATCAAAACATATGTAATCCACCATTTTCCCCTACTCTCCCATAAAGTAAAATATATATGATCCACCTTCTGTTCGTTTAAAAACACAGTTGTTAAAAAAAGGGTGTAATCCACAACATCATACCCTTGTATGTACTACACATCGGTTCAAAATTGGTATGTTATGATTATATTAGGATAGTTGCTCAAGCACAACATGGAAGTTAGTTATACCTCCACTTATATGTAGGCAGTTACCTACTCCGCTTTGGATCCAGAAACTATCATCGACATATAGGCAGATAGTGGAATTGGTTTTGTACCAGGATGAAAAGGACCATCCATGGAAACATAATGTCATATGGGACAAAAGAGAACATGGTAAGACCCAAAAATTGTTAAAAATAATGATATTACCATAACCAAACAGACATGTGGACAGAGTGAAACATAATTGCGTGATCTGAACAGAAACAAAAGTGGGAAGAGATAGCAGAACCGTCATACCGGGAAAAAAAGGCAGTAATAAAGTATGAAAAGATATAGCTAACAATGAGTCGGTACTGGCCGATCGCCCTTATCATATTGCAAGGTGTTGGAACTTACTGTTCCTGTACGGCTGCCTCAGCTACTGGTTTTCTTTTCATATTTCCTACTGTCTCTTGTACACAATATGAGTTGGTGAACTATTATTTTTGGGTTCCAGACGGATCGAACTCAGGTACATAACACCTAACTGTGTGTTACCATTATGTCAAATACTATACAGGATACATCTGCCTGAAGCCGTGTAAAAATAAATAGAAATAGAAAAAGGCAACTTATCACTGTCCTTATCTACGTGGCAGAGGACATGGTCGACGAAGATGCACTAACCAGACTACAAAAGCTTATTACAGTTTTCCAAAAAGCCGATAGGTAAAAGGTCAAGGCCAGTACGTAACGCAGCAACCGACATAGATCATCGTCAGTAGTCTATATGAAATGGGCATTAACTTTTAGTTGAACATATAGCGGTATACAAATGAGTTGCACTAAGATACGGTGGATGGTTGTAAATAATACCGTGCAGTTCGTTTGCACTTATCATTACGACCAACGAATCGGGTTCAGAAGTGAGCAAACGACAGCCAATGTGTTAGTTCAGTGGTGGGTACAGCATATAAATACCCAAGTCGCATATAGCCACTAATGCAATACAGCGTAAGTACGTAAGGTCGGAGGAACAGGAACACATAGTGTGGGATATTAATACGCCACTACGGCTGTATCCACTATCCTATGAACCGCCTCTAACTGTGTACGAAAACCCCAAATTACAGAAATGAATAGTAAACAATTACTGACCTTGCTGTCGATAAATTCTCAAGTCAAAGACATAAGCTGTTCAAATTGAACGTAACCCCGCCGTGAACATTACTGGGTAGAAAGAGTCCAGCGGATAGTAGAAGTAGAAGATATGGAGTAGGAGCTGCGCTCTGTAAAATAAAAACGGGTCGGCAAATTTCCAGATCGAAGAGAGGCACGGACGGATAACAGTTGCAAAGAGAAGTAGTGAGGAAGAGTCGGAGGGACAGTAACAGCAGTAGTGAAGAAGAAGCAATTGGGGCGAGAGGAAAAAACAGGCAAGATTTGAAAAGGAGTTGAGGAAGAATTAAAACTGTCATACTCTAAGAAAACAGGTGGACCAAAAAAAAGAACACGTGGCATCGTTCAAGTTATCTGGTTCCTGCTTTCCTTTTTAAGTAATAGATTGGATAAACCTTTAATCATTACGTAATTAAACCCTTAATTATTTAATTATTCTTTAACTAATTATCCTTAATTAATTAATAAATAAATTAACCCTTAATTAATTATCCTTTAATTAATTACCTTGATTAATAACCCTTAATTATAAATCAATTATCTTAAATTAATAATTAATTAGCCTTTCATTAACTATTAATTAATTATTCAACTAATTATAAATCATCTATCTTGATTTATCATTAAATCATTATCGAAGTCTTTAATTAATTAACCTCATGATAAATCAACATTAACATAAGAGATTAAGTTTAATTAAGAGTTACAAATAAATATTTCCTCTTAATTTACTTTTAATTACATTATTTATTTAAAATGATAAACTAAATAATGCCACAAATTAAATAATTTAAACTTAATTACCTTTTAAAATATCTTACTTAAAATTTTTCTTAATCCAATACCTAAATTAAAACCATTATCTAAAACATGAATTTAAAATGTTTAAAAAAAGTTTAAATTTTTTTAAAGTCAAGAAGACTATTTTTTCATACCACCCCGAGACTCACTCGAGACATTCCCCGAGCAAATAAGCCCCTCACTTCGGGTTTCGTCCCAATCTCACCCGTGCTTTTCAACTTTGAAAATTTGACTAAGTATTTTTTTTGAAATGACTCGATACAACGCAAATACGCTCGAGTCTATATGTAACGGCCCGCCTTTTCACGCTTTAAATCGACACACATGCCAATTCAAATCATACGAAAGGGCGGATTGTTACGGGGTAAATCAGAAAAACAAGAAAGAAATAAAACAAAATAGAATCTCACAGTGGAAGGATAAAACATAATAATCAAATATATAGTTTATAAAGCTGTTTTACAAAATATTCGATTATATTTATACAACATATATCAGAGTTACACATACCAATAACAATACAGCGGAACAGTATGAATGTAGTGGACAAATAATAATAATAATAATAATAATAAGAAGAAGAAGAAGAAATCTCCTTCTTCATCCTCCAGAGCTAAGGTCTTCGAAGTCCTAAAACGCTCGAACTAACCCGAGCGAATCGAAAAGACAAAACACTCGAGTCAGAACAAAAAGACCTTATGTAAGTTAAATTAACAGAAATAAATATGAGTACAATAACTCAAAAGATACTCGGGATTCACATCTCTTAAGGACCCGTTAAACTATTTACTATGTAGTATATTTCGCTATTATAATAGTGTCTAATTGTAAAGTAAACTTACTTTTTTCTTAGCATTAAGGGGTTACCCATATAGCCCTTAACACGTAATAGTCCCAGTAGTCCATCCAGTATCAGCGCATCTCCAGATCGCGAGACTACCCTAAATACTCCACGGGCTACGGGAGAAAACCAAACTCGTACAAGGCGCGATAGGGTTGGTGACACGACACAACTAGGCAATGCCAGGGTAGATATACCAATTACGCTTCTGGGTCGGTGGTAACGCGTAGCTGCTACTACCGCCCACCTCGAACAACACCCCCAAATCAAAGAAACCAAAAGTGGCCACCGAATCAATCCAAAAGTCGAAGTATAAAATCGAAGGGATGTGTCCGATCAAGGGTGCTACCTCAATTAACCCGTCAATCGCTCCTATTTTAGCCACCTTATGCCAACTCATGGGAGTTGGGTCCACATATTTACCTTAAAGGAAATGCCGCCACCATCCTACTTCATTCTGGAACCTCCACCGCGTACACGGTTGTTAAAGTGGTTTTCGGAGTTGGCAGAGAGTATGACAACTTCCGATCCCGGTCTCTTCAACAACCAAACGTTATTATAACACCGCGGTCTTTCAAAATAGTTTATACTTTAAAACCAGAATAAAATATCCATTTCAAAATCATATAGATATGATATCATTTCTATTTTAAAACCCAAATCAATATGATATCATTTTTTATTTTAAATATATCTCTTCAAAAATCATAGTACCATAGCTTCGAAACAAAATTTCAATACTTAAATTGTTTAAATATAGATTATTTTATAAAGTAAATTAGCTTTTTAAGTTCTCAGATCAATTCCAAATACAGATTTGAATTTCCAAATGAACCATTTAAATTTCCATATACTTCAAAGTTTAAATATTCCACCATTTCAAAACTAAATTTTTAATTCATATATATATATATATATATATTCCAAATTCACTTTACTATTATTTAGTTTTGAAATACTTACTTAATAAATCCAATATCCTTTAAATAAAACTTTCAAATTCAAAAATTGAATATTCCTCAATTTGTTTAGTCTAGATATATTGATGCAGCGCACCTTGTTATGCGACCTAACGACTTATGCCTTAAGTCACGCCCGAGTTATGCCAACCAGCAACATAGCATGTTATGCTTTAGGTCGCTAACCCTAAGTCACTCAGGACATACGAGCGAGATACGACCTAGCGAGGAATGCGAGTTAAGTCACAAGTTCGAGAGCAACGACCTAACAAGTTTATACCACATTTCCTTAAGTCGTTTGAAGCTTAGGTCGTTCCAGCATCTTAAGTCGCTCACTGCATCCAAGGCCGCGTTTACTTTTAAGTCGCTCTTGTTCTTAAGTCGCGAGCAGATTCCCTATGTCACGAAGCTTAGGTCGCTCCAACCTTATGTCACGAGAATTCTTAAGTCGCTTATCTACTTAAGCCGCATATGTAGAAGATTCTTTATGCCGCATTGGACCTTATCTCGTTAAGGCACAAGATCCTGAAGCTTATGTCGCATGAAGTTAGGTCGAGTATTTTGTTATATTTTTAAGTCGTAGGTCGTTGTACTTATGTCATGCTGTATATGTTGTTGTTGTAACTCGTTTGTTTTAGGTCGTTGAAATTAGGTCGCGTCTGCTAGGTCGTGTACCTGTGTGTTGTAAGCCTATAAATAGGCGAGTTGGGTCATTTGTAAAGTTGGTTGATTTTGAATAAACTTTTGTTTGAGTGCTTTGTGCCTCTTTAAAATTGAAAGTTGAGTGTTATCTCCTTTCTCCATTTTCAGTTATTCGAGTGCGCTCGAATCAACGGATTTGAAGCCGATTCACGGAATCTCGTGCGCGAGATCAACGTCGAAGAATCGTAGATCTTCTAACACGGTATCGTGCGCGATCAACGTGTTAAAGATAGCTAGAATCCGGTATCTCGCAAGGTCAATGGATTTGGTCATTTATCCTTGGTATCATTAATTCATCAATCCATATTTGATTCATTCCATCGCAGTTTGTTGTTGCTGCTTGCATTTGAAGTTATCCGCTGCGTCAATTTTGGTATCAGAGCTAGAATTAGCCAATCATAGCTAAGCCGAGCCTATTAGGAGCCGAGTTGAAGTATTAGAGATTGTTTGTTGATAAGCTTGATCAAAGCCAAGTCAAAGTTATTTCAAGCCGAGTTAAAGCCGAGAGCTAGAAGTTGGAGCCGTGAATCAATTTGTAAGATGAATCCGAGTTGAAGTGTGATTGGATTTGTTGAAGATTCGACAACGCCTCCGAGACGTGCTAATCGATTTCAAAATGTTGAAGATGTGTATAGAAGACAAGAAGTTGAACAAATGGAACAACGTATCAATGAAAAGTTCGATGAAGGTATTGGGAAGTTAGAGAAATTGATGAATGACATGAATCAAAGTAAAAAGAGAAGGTCACCAATCTTGAACCATGGAGGAAACAGAGTTTTGCCATCGGTTGCGGAAGAGAGGAAGGTGTCACCACAATCTTGTCGAGAAAGAAGAGAATCATCAGTTTCAATGAGACGAGAATACCATGAGTACAGAAATGAAGAGAGAAGAACTCCACGTCAGTTTGGAAATGAGCCATATCGTGATGCGGAAAGACATAGTAGAAGAGATGTGCATGATCGTAGAGATGTTGATGGTCGAGATAGATATCGAAGTACATTTGATTATGATGAAGATGGTGATAGAGGTAGTGTTCATTATCGAGATCGAGACCAAGTACGAAATCAATATCGGGATGTAGAAGATGATCGTCGATAGGAGTCGGGAATGAAAACAGAGATTCCAGAATTTAAAGGGGGAATGATAGCGGAAGAATTTCTGGATTGGTTATCAAATGTTGAGTAAATTTTGGACTTCAAGAAAGTACCCGAGGATCGTAGAGTTAAGTTGGTTGCTACACGATTGAGGGGAAGGGCTATGGCATGGTGGCAACAAACTAAACTTACACGGGAGAGAATGGGAAAGTCGAAGATTGTTTCATGGGAGAAGATGAAGAAGTTGATGAAGACTACTTTTTTGCCTTATAATTATCAGTCTCTTTTGTATCAGCGCTTGCAAAATTTGAGACAAGGGACAAAGTCGGTAAATGATTATGCAGATGAGTTTTATCAACTGATTGCTAGAAATGATATCATGGAGATGGAGGAACAGTTGATAGCTAGATTTGTTGGAGGATTGAGAATGCAAATTCAGGATATGGTGAATATGTTTGATCCAAGATCCATTGCTGAAGCACACCAGAAGGCTCTAGCTTAGGAGAGGCAAGGTAGAAGAAGAAGTGGTGTGTTTACAAATTCCAACAATCAAGTGAAAGGGGCTAGTAGCAATACAAATGTTTCCAAGGCTGTTGGAAAACCGGTTGTTAATGAAGTTGCTAAGACCAAGGTCAACAACAATTTCAAGTGTTATAACTGTCAGGAGTTTGGTCATAAGAGCAATGAATGTCCGAAGCCTAAAAAGCGAGCGATGGTTGCTGAGGTTGAGGATGAGGATGCAGAAATAGAATGTTCCTATTCACCACAAGTTGAGGAGGAAGAAGAATTATTTTCTGGAGATGAGGGTTGTAATTTGATGATGAGGAGGTCGTGTTTGACACCAAAGCAAGAGGAGAATTCAAGTTGGCTAAGGAGTAATATTTTTTAGCAAACGTGCACTATTTTGGGAAAGGTTTGCAAGTTTGTTATCGATGCAAGAAGTTGTGATAACATCATCTCTACAGAAGCTGTAAAGAAGTTGGCGTTAAAGACAGAGAAGCATCCCAAACCCTACAAATTAGCTTGGTTGAGGAAAGGTGGGGAAGTGAAGGTTAATCGAAGAGCTTGTGTAACTTTTTCCATTGGAACGAAGTATAAGGATAAGATTTGGTGTGATGTGGTAGATATGGATGTATGTCATTTTTTGTTGGGGAGACCATGGCAATTCAATAGAGCTGTGCAACACGATGGAAGGACCAACAATTATAGTTTCATGTTCGAGGGCTCTAGAATCACTTTAGTTCCTAAAAAGCGACAACAAGGTGAAAGCAAGTTGGACGAAATCGAAGAACTAAAGACTATATTATCTTTGAAGGAGTTTGTCAAAGAAGTAGAGGATGGGCCTGAAGTATTTCTGTTGATTGGACGTGAAAGTAGTGAAACAGTTGAAATTCCTGAGGAAGTTAAGCCAGTGTTGAAGGAATTTGTAGATGTATTTCCTGAAGAATTACCGAAAGAGTTACCACCGTTGAGAGACATACAACATCAGATTGATCTTTTTCCGGGAGCTGTGTTACCACATAGACCACATTATAGAATGAGTCCGAAGAAGCACGAAGAGTTGAGAAGGCAGGTGGAGGAGTTACTTGAGCAAGGGTGCGTACAAGAAAGTTTAAGTTCTTGTGCAGTACCAGCTTTGTTAGTGCCAAAGAAGGATGGAACTTGGAGAATATGTACAGATAGTCGAGCATTAAACAAGATTACAGTGAGTTACAGATTTCCAATGCCGAGATTGGAAGATTTGTTAGATCTGTTGAATGTAACTGCTATCTTTTCAAAGATTGATCTTAAGAGTGGTATCATCAGATTCGAATTCGACCAGGGGATGAATGGAAGACTGCATTCAAGACACGGGAAGGGTTGTATGAGTGGCTGGTCATGCCGTTTGGTCTTTCGAATGCACCAAGTACTTTTATGCAAGTGATGAATCAGATCTTTCGACCATTTATTGGAAAGTTCGTAGTGGTATACTTTGATGATATATTGATATACAATGGAAGCGCGGAAGAGCATCTACAGCACTTGCGGGAAGTGTTGATGATACTTCGTCAGGAGCAATTTTACGCAGCAATAAAGACGTGCGTGTTCATGACTCGAAGTGTTTTGTTTCTGGGATATGTTGTATCTGAAGGAGGAATACAGGTGGATTAGAATAAAGTTGAAGCAATCAAGGAATGGCCACAACCCAGGATGATAACAGAAGTTAGAAGTTTTCATGGTTTAGCATTATTCTACCGAAGGTTTATTCCACATTTCAGTAGCGTGATGGCACCTGTTACTGATTGTATGAAGGGCAAGCACTTTTCATGGTCGAAGGAAGCAGGATTTTGCTTTTGAGTGAATCAAGGAACTTTTGACGACAGCACCAATTCTAGTTTTGCCGGATTTTCAGTTGCTATTTGAATTACATACTGATGCATCAAAAGTATGAATTGGAGGGGTATTAAGTCAGAGGGGCCGTCCAATTGCTTATTTCAGTGAGAAGCTTTCGGGAGCAAAGATGAGATATAATACTTATGACGTGGAATTCTATTCTATTGTCCAAGCCATAAAACATTGGAGACACTATTTGTTTCATAAAGAGTTTGTGTTGTATACTGATCATGAAGCCTTGTAACATTTGCAGGGACAAGATAAGGTTGCAGCCAGGCATGCTTCATGGATCACATACTTGCAACAGTTTACATTTTTGGTAAAGCATAAGTAGGGAGTTACAAATCGGGTGGCAGACGCATTGAGTAGAAGAAATCATTTGTTGACTACAATGAGAGTTGAAGTGACGGGGTTTGATGTTTTGCCAGAATTGTTTGTTGAGGATCCTTACTTTGCTAAGATTATAGATGAAGTCGAGAAAGGGAAGACGGATGAGTATCTGTTGGTGGATGGTTTTCTCTTCAAAGGAAATCGATTGTGTATACCAGAGTGCAGTTTGCGAATGAAAATTGTGAAAGAATTGCATGAAGAAGGTCATGTGGGAAGAGATCGTACTTTGTAGTTGATTTCTCAGTCATATTTTTGGCCTTCCATAAGGAACGAAGTTTAAAGATTTGTCGAGAGATGTCACATATGTCAAGTTTCCAAAGGGACAGCTACGAATGCAGGATTGTATATGCCATTGCCCGTGCTTACTAGACCATGGGTTGATGTTAGCATGGATTTTGTTTTGGGTTTGCCAAGAACTCAACAAGGGAATGATTCTATATATGTTGTGGTGGATAGATTTTCGAAGATGGCACATTTCATAGCTTGTAAAAAGACCGTCGATGCAGTCCGTGTTGCTCAATTGTTCTTTAAAGAGGTTTATCGACTACATGGGCTACCTGCGTCCATTGTTTCTGACCGGGATACTCGATTTCTAAGTCATTTTTGGTTGAGTCTATGGAAGATGGTTGGGACTAAGCTGAATTTAAGTAGCGCCTATCACCCACAAACGGATGGGCAAACAGAAGTGGTGAACAGATCGTTGGGAAACTTGTTGAGATGTCTTGTGAAGGATAATTTGAAGAGCTGGGATGTGAAATTGTGTCAAGCAGAATTCGCACATAATCATGCTGTTAATCGAAGTACTGGATTCAGTCCATTTCAAGTAGTATATTCAGCAATTCCAAAGGGGCCGTTAGATTTGTCGATAGTTCCACGTCAGAAAGGGGTTGTTAAACGAGCTTTTGATTTCATGAATGAGTTGCAGGAATGTCATAGGATTGTTCATGAACGATTGCTTAAGTCAAATGAGAAGTACAAGAAACTGGCAGATAAGGAGCGAAGGAGTGTGGACTTCAAAGAAGGTGATTTTGTTTATGCAGTATTGACGAAAGATCGATTTCCAGTTGGAACTTACAACAAATTGAAAGCTCGAAAGATTGGGCCAGTAGAAATCTTGAAGAAGATCAATGATAATGCTTATCAGTTGAGACTGCCGGATCATATTCATACTGCCGACGTTTTCAATGTCAAACATTTGATTCTGTATCATGAGCATAAGCTTGTCGTAGAAGAGGAAAGTGTGAATTCGGGGTCGAATTCTTTTCAACCAGGGGAGGATGATGTAGCGCACCTTGTTATGCGACCTAACGACTTATGCCTTAAGTCGCACCCGAGTTATGCCAACCAGCAACATAGCATGTTATGCTTTAGGTCGCTGTCCCTAAGTCGCTCACTGCATCCAGGGCCGCATTTACTTTTAAGTCGCTCCTGTTCCTTGGTCGCGAGCAGATTCCCTATGTCGCGAAGCTTAGGTCACTCCAACCTTATGTCGGGAGAATTCTTGAGCCGCTTATCTACTTAAGCCACATATGTAGAAGATTCTTTATGCCGCATTGGACCTTATCTCGTTAAGGCGCAAGATCCTGAAGCTTATGTCGCATGAAGTTAGGTCGAGTATGTTGTTATATTTTTAAGTCGTAGGTCGTTGTACTTATGTCGTGTTCTATATGTTTTTGTTGTAACTCGTTTGTTTTAGGTCGTTGAACTTAGGTCGCGTCTGCTAGGTCGTGTACCTGTGTGTTGTAAGCCTATAAATAGGCGAGTTGGGTCATTTGTAAAGTTGGTTGATTTTGAATAAACTTTTGTTTGAGTGCTTTGTGCCTCTTTAAAATTGGAAGTTGAGTGTTATCTCCTTTCTCCATTTTCGGTTATTCGAGTGCGCTCGAATCAGCGGATTTGAAGCCGATTCATAGAATCTCGTGCGCGAGATCAACGTCGAAGAATCGTAGATCTTCTAACACGGTATCGTGCGCGATCAACGTGTTAAAGATAGCTAGAATCCGGTATCTCGCGAGATCAACGAATTTGGGCATTTATCCTTGGTATCATTAATCCATCAATCCTTATTTGATTCATTCCATCGCAGTTTGTTGTTGCTGCTTGCATTGAAGTTATCCGCTGCGTCATATATTCACTTAAATTATCTTAAACCCGAATTTAGTTATAACACCATATTCTTTTAAATCAAAATTTCAATAAGATCTTAATTAAATAAAATTCCAAATCAATTTCAAAACTATCTTCTCAACTTTGACTTATAAAATCAATATAAATTTTATATTAGAATATAATTTCAGTAAATACTTATCTGTAATATATTCCACTTTATTTTTAAACTTACTTCATACTTTAAAAAAATTTATACGTAGTTTTAAACCAAGAATTTAACTATATATATAAAAACCTTTATCAATTATCCGAAATCAATACCTCATAAACCATATATATATTTCTTTACAAAACCATAGAAAATTTATTTCAAAAAATATATTATATATATACCATGGTGCCTGTATATAATTTTCTATCCTATGGTCAAGTGATACGGATATTTATCATTTCAATCTGCAGTTTAAAAATAAAAATGCGGTTGTATATCATTTCAAACCGCAATCCCAAATGAGATGAAAATGCATAATAACTTGCAGTTTATAACAATATAAAATACATCATCCATTCATCCATCATATCAATCATGAAACATTTATCAAATTTCCATCCAATACAAACAATCACATCAATAAATAACAAATTACCGACAGTTTATTTTTCAATAACGAATTAAATAACTGTTTAACTGGCAGTTTTAAATGCAATAAATAAATAAATAAAAATTTTAACTGGCAGTTTTATATGCAATGAATAATAAATATAACAACTTAACTGGCAGTTTCATATGAAATGAATAACTAATTAACAATTTAATTGGCAGTTTAAATGCAATGAATAAATTAAATAGCAATTTAATTTAAATAAATGAAATAAACTGAGATGATGATTAAAAATATGCCAAACAACCATAAATAAATTTTAAATCACATCATATATCACTTCAACAAACATAAGAAGTTTTAGAAGTTGTGAGTGGGTTAAAACACTCATTTTTGAATTTAAATTCAATTTAAACCCAAAAATTTGACCGTCTTAGAATTCATCCAAACCAGCGCCAAAGTGTCTGGAATTCCAATACAAACCTAGCAGAGGAAATCGCGCATAAAACGGATATCGTATGCAAAAGTTATGCATTAGAACGATGTTGAAATGAAAATTTAAATTAAAACAAAAATAAACTAAAAAAGCTCACCCTCTTCATGGCCACGTCATCACTCGTACCTCCCTCACGTAAACTGCAGCAACCCAAAAAAAACGTGATCGACCAAAACAACGCGCCTTTTGACCACGAACTGCACGTGCTACCGACCACCAGAACGTTACCGACCACCAGAACGTTACCGACCACCACCTTCTTCTCCCCTATGGCGAGACGCGTCCACAGGTTTCTCGCGCACCACTATCGTGGCCTCTAGAAGCCGCTGCCCCACCCCAAATCTAGGGTTTCGAAATCCTAACTGGCCAAATTCGATCGCCAAAGGCCGTTCCAGGCCAAACGACCACTACCACACAACTCCACATCATGATCTCCTCCTATTCCATCGGCCAATTGCAAAGATCATCGCTCAAATCAAATTTCCCCAAATCGACAATCTAAGTTTCATGATTTGAGCTTTGACCGCAAATTTGCGATAAATTTGAGCACAATTATGAAAAACCAACACCATGCGTCGACTCGAATTATCAAGATCTTCGAAACCATATATAATTTGACATAGTTTGATGAGTCTGAATTTCGATTTGAATTTGAAATTGAATTAGGGTTTTCATTGGAATTTTTGTTTATGCCATTGGAAGAAAGGAATAGGCAGATAGATTTGTATGTACAAACAATGATAAAGAGGAAAAATTAGGGTTTATAGCAGGATATTTATAGATAAGGATGGAATAGACAGATGGATCCGAATTATAACGTGTTAAACGATAATTGGCCCAAAAAGCCCATTCTTACTCCGGAACGAAATTGGGTCAAACCATATATCAAAATAGATGTTTTAAAATATTCTAAACGCGATGGAAAAAGTTTCACGTCCAAATTCCATCGTATGAAGAAGTTATGCTAAAATCAATATTTTCAAATTGATTTCAATTAAATCGATTTCAAGGCGTTTCGCGTTCGTACGATCAAATGACAAGTCCGATCGCTACGAAACTTGATACCCTATAATAATTTAGCGATACAGATCCGATGAAACTAGTTTCGTTGAAATCCGAGTCAGTGGCCAAAATGGCTATTTCTCCATTAATTAAACAAATAAATTATTAATTAATTAAATCCAATTTAAAATTTCAATCTTAAAATTGACAAATTTTATCACCTTTATATTTCTCAATCAATTACAATGTTTTAAACAAATTAAAAGTCAATTTAAAGTTGCTTAACTAATCGATTTCAGTATTTTCCTTAATTCCATTCAAATTCAGAAATTTCTATTACATTTCCAAAATTTCTATTAAATTAAATTAGCAACTCATTATTATCAAATAGATGAATTTAATATTGGATCCAAAACTGTTACATTAATATTTTCCAATTCCACTTAACTTCCAATTTACGTAATAATAATTGTTTAATTTCTGCCTAATTGCAGTAAACACACTTACCTTAATTCTTTACATTCAAATAAATTACCAAATCTTGATTTACATTCTTTACATTAACCAATCGTCATATTATAAACAAAGTTAACATTAATATACGCCTATTTACATTTAATTTGAATGAATATTACGTTTTTAAATGTGTACTTCTATCCATTTAACACATTAATTAAGGTTCTTAAATACTTTACATTCTATAAAATTTACAACATTAAATTTACATTCTATTA
Source organism: Allium cepa (assembly GCA_030765085.1). NCBI lineage: Eukaryota > Viridiplantae > Streptophyta > Magnoliopsida > Asparagales > Amaryllidaceae > Allium > Allium cepa. Next base: position 970,351,694 of record CM060935.1, read on the forward strand.
ATTTCTTTACATGCTTTACTCATAAATTAATTAACTTAATTTGAACTTACTTCCCAATAAATTCATTGACCAATTAATTAGGTAATTTAAAAATAGTTGTTATCCTATCCTTAAATTTATTTCCAAATAACATACTACCTAATCTCCTTTAATTGCAATTTGATTTCCAAATTTTACGCGACATACTAAAGAAATAAATACATATATTAATTGATTCATTTTTCCCATTTATTACTTTAATATATCAATTCTAACACTCCTAACCATTGTATTACATTCCACACAAATTGTAACCTTTATTTGCATTTATTACAATTTCAAATTCCAATTAACAAACTAATTAAATAGGTAGCCTAAATAAACATTACCGTTACTCGTAGTCACATAAATAGGCTTTTATTACTAACAACCTTATTTCATTCATTAATGCCATCATTTATCAATTATTACATAATTTCATTTATTAATATTCATGTTATTCATGCTTAATTCAATTCCTTTTTGCACATTAATTCATTTACTAAAGTTTATGATCATTTATTTACATTACTTACCTTCTTATTATATTAAATTTGTAGCATTTCAATTTTTACTTAAGTTTATATTTCCAACCAATTACTAAAATATCTTATATAATATTGAATTCATTAAACTACCTCTGATTATAACATTTCATTAGTTAATTCAATATTCCTGTTTGTTTCCTATATTAAACTTAAAATCAAGTATGACAATTTTCATAATTTTAATTAATTGCCATTTCATTTTGAATTTGTAAGTCTTAATTTCAATCGCCACATTTAAATTTCTAACATTTGCTTCGTTATAACTTCTAAAATTTTCTTTCTTCCTAAATTTAATTGCAAAATTTAAATTAAACTAACAAATCTATTAATCAAAATTTACGGGTCGTTACACTATCCCACACTCAAAACTTTTCGTCCCCGAAAAGGAAAAGAAGGGAAAAGAAGAATTAGGAATCAATATATCTTACTTAAAATATTAACTTTATAAACAGCTAAATTTACAAAATTGATTATTTTAAATAAAATACACAAATATATAACCATTAAACCTTTTATACTCAAATTAATAAAATTTGGAAAACATTTTCAAAATAATTTCTAAGTCTGAAATTTTCGAAAAATTTCGGTAGAATCTCCTTTGTACGGAGAGGCTCGTAAGAAAATATGATATCAAATATGTAACATATATTTTTCAAAATAATATATATCCCAACTCGGGAAAATAATATAATAGCGCAATAATTCCATAATCCGAGAATGTACCTATTTGTCGGGCAATTTTATGCTTATTATTATGGAACCAAAAGCAGTAGCAATTGCTTCTATAACCTGCATTTCACTTATATAATCTAAAAGGGTTAACAATTATGTAAAATGAAATATTTAAAGTTGTTTCAACCATAAACAAACAAATCAATACAAATATCAATCACTTGCAACCAGGTATACAATCATTACATAGAAACCAACACAAATCAATCATTCATTCATAACAAATAAAACAAATAGTTGTTTGGATTCAAAACTTCAAATCGTACGGAATGAAAAATAAACTACTAAGTGTACCCTTCACTCAACAGTCTTAGATGAAACTAAATAGATTATTCATTCATCCAAACAATTTTAAAGTATCCTTACCCAAACAACCATAGACCAAACAACAACAATTTCCAAACAATAAATCAAGTTAATTTTTGTTAATTTCATTTCAAACTATTGTTGTTTGATTTCCTTTTTCTTATATAATGATTTATCTTTTTATTTTCATTTATTTCTTACAATTTTATTTAGAAATAACTTCAACTTATTTATTATTTTATTTCTTACCTTTCTATTATATTAAAATTTAGAAATATTTCAATCACAACTTACGTATATAACTCTATAACATCAATTTCTTATTTATTAAGGCGATTCATACGATCATCAGAGAATTGAAATCGAACCTTTTTCCAATCCCCGCTGGCATAAATACGACCAACTCAAATGCCTCACGCCACCACATGACGCTGCCATTAGCTTCGTAACTTCGACTGAAGCTTCCCCGATCATCCACGAGTTGTCTCTCCACGACCGATGCAGCCCGATCCCCTGACGAAGTCACGGTGACCAGCTTCCGCACTTATACTAAAACTTGGGTTAAATCCCAAATCCACTTCGATCGACTTCACTGAGAATCTAAAAATTTATTTATCATTTTTCTGATGATCATCAGTCCTCAAGCTAACTCTGACATCAAGCTCGAGATCATACAATCTCGTGATCACCGGAATTGGCCACGTTTCCAATTTCTGTTCAAGTTTCAATTCCTCGAACAATACTACATTAAAAATCTCGATTCCTCCTTTAAAATTCATGATTTAGGAAGACTAACAAGATTATGTACTCGAAACTTAGATTTAAATCAATTAAATTTTGAAAAAAATCTTATTCTACCGTGTATTCAACTTGTCCAGTAAATCCATCCATTTTTAATACTTAAAAGTATTTATAAAATTTATATTACATTCATACAATTTTTTCTCTTTTATGATCACAACCTAAATTTAATTATGCAGAAAGATATGAATTTTTTTCTTTCTTTCTGGAAGTTTGTTAATCTGTTGTTAACAGAGATATATCTGTGTGTACACACAGACATGTATTCCACTATTCTTATGTTTTCATATACAAATATATGCAGAAATATTCACATAATCCCAGGCACATACTTCAAACATAGATCCAACACATAAAAAAAACATAACAGGGTCAAGTTTTCTCATCTTTTTAATTTTGAAACAGTGGACAAAGGAACAGATTTTGGGCCTGGAACTGGAATCAGAGAATTGTTTTGATCTTTGAATTTGTTGAAGATGTTGTTGAATTGATTTATCTTTGAGTTTCTCAGATTTTGAAACTGAACCCTGAGTTTGAACTAAAGCTTGCAAATTGATTTATTTTGCTTGCCATTTAAATTTTGATTTGCATCTTGCTTTTCCAGGTTTGTAAATTGATTTGCAACTTTAATTTTGAATCCTGAAGCTTGTTCCTGTTTTGCTTGATTACAGTCTACATTTCTAGGCTTTGAAGATTTTGAATTGCTGTTTTGAAGATTAATTTCTTTGAATTTTATAATCTGCTCTAGTTCAGGTTTTCGATAATGAATTTTATACCCTGATTTGTTTCAGGTTTAGATGATTTTGTTTGGTATTGATTTTGATTTTTGTTTTCTTTTCTTACTTCAGATTTGAGAAAAGAAGAATGTAGTTTAGTTCTCATTTTTTAATATAAAATTTAATTCATCTTAAACAAAATAAATGCCACTTGTCTCATAAACCAACACTTGTCTATACATAGTTTAATCTTCTTACAAATGTTCACTTATATCACTTTTATGTATCCCTAATCTAAATTATTTTGTAAATTTTGTTTTTAACCCTTTATGCATATATATTTTCATATGTTTTAACATATGTTTTTGTTTTAAATGTTTATGTTTTTATCTATACAATTTCGATTATTAAATGAATGTATTCTCCTTTATAAAACTTAAGAAAGATTGAATTTGAAAACAAATTATACTTTGATAAATAACACACATGTGTATAATATAGAATTTAGCTTTTAAACAACATTCAAACTTTTACTATATGTTAAACACTACAAATAATATTTTAAATAAAACTTAATATCATATCTCTTATTTAAATAAATACATTTCTTTATTAATCATTTATAATATCTTTTAAAGCAAAAGATGGTTTTACAATTTAATTACACATGAATAAATAATTTTATTCTTAATTGGCCTTTGAAAAATTTATAATCAAATTCAAAATATCATTTTCAAATTATAATGCATATTTAACAAAATTAGAAACAATTTCTTATTAGCTTAAAAATAAATTTTCAAATCCAATTTATTTCCAATATATTTATTTTTCAATCCAATTTTTATTTATAAAATACTTATCCTTAAATTTCAAACTAAAATTCTATTTATAATCTAATTTTTTTTATTTATTCAGGAAATTTTCTAACTAATTCACAAATAAATTCACAATTTAATTCCAAAATTAAATTAATTGTCAAATTAAACTTGGCTAAAATTCGGGAATGTTATAGATTCCTCCCTTAAGAAAATTTCGTGCTCGAAATTTGCTAGGGAGATAATAAAGAATAGATAAAAGATAGAGAAATAATTTATATGATCAAACCAAATATCTATTCTGCATTTGGCTTACCAAATCAGAATATCAACAATAGATATGAGAACAAACTCATTCCATATCTCACAGGATACTCGGGTTATCGATTTATGAATATATAGGGCATTGGTTAGTCCGAAGGAATGACTAAACGTTCATAGAATATACCGAAACCCAATGAAATAGACAAAAATAGGTTCGACTAGATTCAAGATTTAACTCATTTATGATTTGTTGAGAAATAAAACTCGGTGTAGCTCCTGTGTTGAAAAAAACTTGAATTTTTTTATCATAAACGAGAAGGTTACCTTCTAAAATTCATTTTCCTTTATCAACCTTTAAGGTTGAAGAATCATCTTTGATTGCATACACCTTTGCTACTTGGGCTTGCTTTAGAGCTGGGCAATCCTTAATCCTATGTCCTGGCTTGTGGCAGTAATAGAATTCCCCAGATTCCTGTTCTGCCTTCATAAATGGCTCTCTCGTTCCATGCTTCCAGGGATTCTTGCAACTATCCGAGTAATGACCTTTCTCCAAGCAATTGAGACAAGTAACATCTTTCACCTTGTTATCCTGGGTATTCTTCTTTCCTTTTCCTCTCCATGGTTTCTTTCTGCCGAACTTCCTTTTCCTCCAATTCAGATTACTTGTATTCCCATCCTCCTTCAGAACTTCTTGCTTATCCAGAGTATCGTATCTATAACCCATATCGATCAATTCAGAAAAAGATCCTTTTACATGAGTAGTCGTCCTCTCCTGAAACTTGTTGTTCATTCTCCGAATAAACTTTTCATTCTTTTTCAAAGGTGTATTCACCAACTTCAGACCAAATCGATATAATTCATTGAATTTGTTCAAGTATTCCTCAAATGATAAACTTCCCTGCTTCAAATCCGTGAACTCCTAGTACATTATGGAGATACCAGCAGACGACAAATATCGCTGCTCGAACACTTCCTTGAAACGACTCCAAGTAAACTCATCCGCCAGCTCATCCATATAGTTTCCCACCATATTAAAGCCTCTTCCTAGAGTTGCCAGGAAGCTATCAATCGCATCTGATCATCTTCCAATTTTAGTTCTTTGAAAATCCTTTCGCACGATCGAATCCAGGCTTGTGCTTCGATAATGGTTTCCTTGCCTGTGAATGGCTTTCCACCAAGTTTGAAAAAACTTCGATATAAATCAGCCAGATTCAGCTAAGGTTGAGTGGGAATATTTGCTGTTGCAGGAACTTGACCAGTTGAAGTGGTACTTCCCCTTCTCCAACCTCGTCCTCTTCTTCCATTATTCTTACTATCTGTAAATAGTAAGAAAACCGATTTAGGCATTTGATCGAGATATCTTAGGGGATAACAACAGTTAAAGAAAATAGACTGAGAAATTTGGGTTTTCGGTTTCATGGGTTGTACTCATTCTAGGGTATACTTCACCCTATCTCTATTGAGCCATCTAATGTGTTACACTCCGTAGCTAAAGTTCTTACTCAACCTTTAGCTCTGATACCACTTGTGACGACCCGAATTCGATGCCCGACAAACGATATCGAAATCCGTTTCGCCACGGCTTGCAACAACATTAGATGATAAACAACACAGCGGAAACAAATAGATGATAACATTGATATAATATAATTACAATGTGATATACATCATGATACAACATATCCAACACCATCAGAGAATATATACAACACAACACCACAGCGGAAATATATCGACATGAGCAAAGCCTACAAGAGAATCCAAAACTGCAACTCCAAACCAAAATTCTAAAGCCAAAGCTCTAAACTTCAAGCTCGAACCACCATCATGCTGGACTTGCAGCAAATCTGATCCCAAATGCGATTGCCAAACCAACAAAATTCAAAGATGCAAAGACTGAAGAAGATCTCCAAATGCTACCAAACCAAAGACTTCGAATGCTATCGAATCTACACCTATTATTGGATTATCTGAATAACCAAACTCTAGACTGCCCGTGTGGAAAATTATGGGCACCTAGTGTTTAGGAAGGGAACAATAAACTCCGGGTCAGTCATGGGACTGGTATGAGCAAACAAAAACATTTGGTTTGAACAACAAGAAATTAAAATGAAATCCGCAATGCTTTTTGGAAAATAAAACTACCATAAGGCCTCCCACCGCACACACCATGCAAACGCAGAATTGGAGGAGATTTCTCGTTATGATAGTCAAAAATGCTTACTAAGAAAAATCCTTTTTGATATTATTATTAGTACATAGTGGAAAACATTTCGAAAGTATAATATTAATCTTAGCCAGCATACAACCATTATTGTATGCCTATTATAGCTACCATGTTTAATAGCAGGTTACCGCCACATTCCATGGCAGGTTATACAACTATAACCGTACAGGGCACGTATTGTTTCTTTGGATTTTCCAACAGATGGTCAGGCTAAGGAACTTTCTATTGCCACATGGGAACGCCTCTGGAGCGACGCCCCGAGAACTTACCCAGCTCTTTGCCAACACAAGGCCGGTTTACTCCCTTCCTGGGAGTAAAACCTAAGATATGCCACCCCCGGTCGTTTGCGACCTTTATCCAAGGATTTTCAACCACAAAGCAACATCACACAGTAATAAATTTACAGTGTCCACATGAGTTAAGTATCTGGGCTCCATACCATAATACCACCCTTTCCAAAAGGAATGGACATACCCTAAGGGCGCGACCCCTACAACCTTGCCGCATCTTTCCTGTTTCAACCATTTCCGAGGAGTGAGGTCCTGATGCAGTCTCGTCCACAAAGCTACGCTTTTTCACACATCCATGCTTCGATCAACAAATGATCAGCAGCACTTCGTATGCAGCATTATCAAATTGGGATTATATCGCTAGTAACTATCAACTACATAACCTCTGAGCTCGTATGTCTCAGAGAAGGGTGTTAAGCTTAGAGAATAAATCTCCGCCACCAAACAGAAATGAATTTGATAGAAACCAGCTTACATCTCAAAGTGTAACGTCAGACACACATCCATACAAGTCTGTTCTGGGTTCGAACATAACCAAAGGCACTTCCAAAGAAGCCCTTCCAATCTGGGTATTCATAATCCTGATTGGACTCCCCATCACATATGGAGATCTCTATACCGTAGCTACTCAGTGAAGAGTCATTCGACAGTTATCCTTTCGTTTTTGAAAATACCCGGTCTTCAAATGCTATCCATAACGTCCTATCATTATTCGAAATGGGTCATATGACACAAAGGTCCTCTCCCGGCTAAACCGAATAATGAGCGCAATATTTAAAAACATATGGATATTGGGATTTCAGTTAAGTCACAACTTTAAAACCCAAAACCTTTCTTTTCAAATGGTTTAAATAAATTACCATTTGCAAATCTTTAATCAAAAAGATTCGCTTTACAAAGTTCACCCATTTTTCACAAAGATCCATTCACAGATTTAAAAAAAATTCCATTTCAATTTGGATTAACTCATTCAATCTTTAAATCAAAGATTTAATAGCTTTCAAACCCGTTCCAAAGATTCATTCATAACTTGGAAAACCATTTTCATTTCATATTTGAAATCACAAATTGGAAATTCTTTTCCTTATATGAAAGCTTTAATTACTTGAAAACGAGTAGTTTTCTTTTCGAAAAAATCCGATTTCATTTATACAAGTTAAAGCCCATGGGTTAAATTCAAATTCTCAAAATAATACTTTTTAAAATGGTTTAAAACCAATATAAACACATTTATAACTTGTATAACAATTTTAAACCATAATTTCCAAATATAGAATTCAATTTCAAATCTTGAATTTAAATTCAAATCAAATTATTTAAATTTCAAAACTTAATCAAGTTATTCAAAATAACTTTTATTTTTGAAACTCCTTTTCAAAAGCTTTCAATTCCATTTCCAAAACTATTTTGAATTCAAAAATTCAATTTTAAAACTATTTCAAAAATCTGTGACTTAACCAATTTCCTCGTGCAATCCATATTTGTGTATGTATAGTGTAGTTCAGAGGTTTTACACAATAGTGCAGCATCATCAATCATCACAGATTCAAGCATATCAATATCGATAAGTGGTATATCTCTATAACACTTATCTTCCATACACAGATTCACAGAATATAATTTGTCATAGATAAATAAATTACATTCACGCAGCTTGAATTAAAACAATTCAAATCACAAAGCATCACACAGTAGAGATAACAAACAATTCACAGTAATTCAATAGAATACAGTCATCCCTAAGGAAGATAAATTGATCATGTGATTAATTGAAACCAGATTTAATCACAAATTCAGGTTAATTAATCAATTATAAATTAATTTACTTTAAATTATTAATTGATCAACCTTAATTAATAATTGGATAAACCTTTAATCATTACATAATTAAATCCTTAATTATTTAATTTTTTTAATTAATTATCCTTAATTGATTAATAAATAAATTTACCCTTAATTAATTATCTTTTAATTAATTACATTGATTAATTAATCCTTAATTATAAATTAATTAACTTAAATTAATAATTAATTAGCGTTTAATTAACTATTCATAAATTATTCAAGTAATTATAAATCATCTATCGTGATTTATCATTAAATCATTATCAAAGTCTTTAATTAATTAGCCTCATGATAAATCAACATTAACATAGGAGATTAAGTTTAATTAAGAGTTACAAATCAATATTTCCTCTTAATTTACTTTTAATTACATTATTTATTTAAATGATAAATTAAATAATGCCACAAATTAAATAATTTAAACTTACTTACCTTTTAAAATATCTTATTTAAAACTTTTCTTAATCCAATACCTAAATTAAAACCATTATCTATAACATGAATTTAAAATGTTTAAAAAAATTTAAATTTTTTGTTCTAAAGTCAAGAAGACTGTTTTTTTTATACCACCCTGAGACTCACTCGAGACCTTCCCCAAGTAAACAAGCCCCTCACTTTGGGTTTCCTCCCAATCTCACCCGTGCTTTTCAACTTTGAAAATTTGGTTAAGTCTTTTTTTTGGAAAAGACTCGATACAACTTAAATACGCTCGAGTCTATTCTCGAGCCAATCCATCATTTTCCCAAAAATCACTTTGAGCAACATCCTTCTTCCCCAGTGACCAGACCAAAAATGCACAGGTGCATGCATTCACCTGCACCGATGATCGTCGTCCTTCTGACCGACGTCGAACTCTTCAACAAGTTGTTGACGATACCCACGAGCCCCCCAACCATCCAATTTGACACGATCATCAGAGAATTGAAATCGAACCTTTTTCCAATCCCCATTGGCACAAATACGACCAACTCAAATGCCTCGTGCAACCACGTGACGCCGCCAGTAGCTTCGTAACTTCGACTGAAGCTTCCCCGATCATATACGAGTTGTCTCCCCACGACCGATGCAACCCGATCCCCTGACAAAGTCATGGTGACTAGCTTCCACACTTCTACTAAAACTAGGGTTAAATCCCAAATCCACTTCGATCGACTTCACCGAGAATCTAAAAATTTATTTACCATTTTTCTGATGATCATCACTTCTCAAGCTAACTATGATATCAAGCTCGAGATCATACGATCTCAAGATCACGTAATAGGCCGCGTTTCCAATTTCTGTTCAACTTTCAATTCCTCGAACAATAATATATTAAAAATCTCGATTCCTCCTTTAAAATTCACGATTCAGGAAGACTAACAAGATTATGTAATCGAAACACAGATTTAAATCAATTAAATTTTGAAAAAAAATCTGATTCTACTGTGTTTTCAACTTGCCCGGTAAATCCATCCATTTTTAATACTTAAAAGTATTTTTGAAATATGTCTTACATTCATACAATCTTTTTTTTCTTTTATGATTACAACCTAAATTTGATTATGCAGAAAGATATGAATTTTTTTCTTTCTTTCTGGAAGTTTGTTATCTGTTGTTAACAGAGATATATCTGTGTACACACACAGACATGCATTCCACTATTATTATGTTTTCATATACAAATATATGCAGATATATTCACACAATCCCATGCACATACTTCAAACACAGATCCAACACAAAAAACATAACAGGGTCATGTATGCTCACTTTTTAATTTTGAAAAAGAGGACAAAGGAACAGATTTTGGGCCTGGAACTGGAATCAGAGAATTGTTTTGATCTTTGAATTTGTTGAAGATGTTGTTGAATTGATTTATCTTTGAGTTGCTCGGGTTTTGAAACTAAACCCTGAATTTGATCTGAAGCTTGCAAATTGATTTGTTTTGCTTGCTATTTAAATTTTGATTTGCATCTTGCTTTTCCAGGTTTGTAAATTGATTTGCAACTTTAATTATGAATCTTGAAGCTTGTTCCTGTTTTGCTTGATTACAGTCTACATTTCCAGGCTTTGAAGATTTTGAATTATTGTTTTGAAGATTAATTTCTTTGAATTTTAAAATCTGCTCTAGTTCAGGTTTTTGATATTGAATTTTATACCCTGATTTGTTTCAGGTTTAGATGATTTTGTTTTGGTATTGATTTTTATTTTTGTTTTCTTTTCTTACTTCAGATTTGAGAAAAGAAGAATGTAGTTTAGTTTTCATTTTTTAGTATAAAATTTAATTCATTTTAAACAAAATAAATGCCACTTGTCTCATGAACCAACACTTGTCTATACATAGTTTAATCTTCTTACAAATGTTCACTTATGTCACTTTTATATTTAAATCCCTAAACTAAATTATTTTGTAAATTTTGTTTTTAACCCTTTATGCATATATATTTTCATATGTTTTAACATATGTTTTTATTTTAAATGTTTATGTTTTTATCTATACAATTTCTATTATTAAATAAATGTATTCTCCTTTATAAAATCTTAAGAAAGATTGAATTTAAAACCAATTATACTTTAATAAATAACACACATGTGTATAATAGAATTTATCTTTTAAACAACATTCAGACTTTTACTATATGTTAAACACTACAAATAATATTTTAAATAAAACTGAATATCATATCTCTTATTTAAATAAATACATTTCTTTATTGATCATTTATAAAACTTTTAAAGCAAAAGATGGTTTTACAATTTAATTACACATGAATAAATAATTTTATTCTTAAGTGGCCTTTGAAAAATTTATAATCAAATTCAAAATATCATTTTCGAATTATAATGCATATTTAACAAAATTAGAAACAATTTCTTATTAGCTTAAAAATAAAATTTCAAATCCAATTTCCAATATATTTATTTTTGAATCCAATTTTTATTTATAAAATACTTATCCTTAAATTTCAAACCAAAATTCTATTTATAATCTAATTTTTTTTATTTATTCTAGAAATTTTCTAATTAATTCACAAATAATTTCACAATTTAATTCCAAAATTAAATTAATTGTCAAATTAAACTTGACTAAAATTCTGGAATGTTACAGATAATTAGGGTTGTTTGATGGATGTTATGGTTGTTTGGTTACTCTCTTTAGTAGATTATCACTCACATGTATCAGGGGAATTAGGTATTGAAGATAGAAATACCTGGAAGATCGATATCCTTTATTTTATTTGTGGTATATCTTTATGATATTGTAGAATGGCATATTATAGTGTTGTATGCTAACTCTTTAGTTGCAAGGACATGTCAGGTATGGTTCATGCACTCTTGTTCTTTACCATATTTACCTGTTTAGTATTTTGAGACTCATTTACCGTTCACATTAGACTGTTGTTTGACCCAAAGTGTCATGCTTTGCCTCTTTTTATCTTGGATACTCTTGAATGAGTAGACTGGATAACATGTCTAGTTAATGCAGTAGTTATTCAAAAGATGAGCTGGATGGAGCTATCTCGTATTATATACATATATGGAGTCTATGCTTATTCCGCTGAGCAATGTCATGGAACCAGTGGCATTGCTTGCTTATTACTACTTGTTGAGACAGTTTATTCGAATTTACTTCTATTGTATAAACTCTACTGCATTTGATGTATAACTTTGTGAATTTATTGCTCTGATGATGATTTGTTTGCATAGTTATTACCGTCTCTTATATTATATCTATGATATTATATTTTATCCATGCACTATGAGATATGACAGGTTATATGCTGTTTTAGTTTTTTTCAATCTTGATGATCTCCTATATCGACCTGGCATGGACAACGCACTATTTATATATTTTAGTGTCGGGGTATAGGGCAATCGTCATTATTGGTATTAGAACTTTGGTTACACAGTTAACTGGAGTTGGTACCATGATCTAGTAGAGATAGGAAAGGAGTGATTGATTTAGATTGGATCTTGAGTGTGAGTGTGTCTGTATATAAATACATATGTATATGCACACACATGAGTGAGTGCGTACTTATTATAAGTTTGGTTTTCAGAAATATATTGTAATATACTATATAGTATAAGTCGTATGCACATGAGCATTATATATAGACATGGTTTTCTGTATGAAAGACTGTTCATTCTTCTTACAGATAAGGATGAGCTAGCATATAAGAAATACTATGAGATTGGCTACAAGAGTGAAGGAAACGAGACCAGGAGCTGATACGCCTAATTTCCAAGCTATGTTCAATGCTACGATGGCTAATATAATGAGAAATGCTCTTGGAGTTATGATGGGAAGAGATGCTCTAGTGCAAGCGCCTAAAGCTCATTTCGCCAAGTTAAGTAAGGATTACTCCACATTGGGAGGAAAGCCATTCCACATAATAGAATCAACCATAGAAGTACAAAACTGGTTGGATACGTTTGAGCACATCTTCGATGATATGGAGATGAAAGATGCTATGGGGAGAAAATTGGCTTTGAGACAGCTTCAATGCTAAGCTATGAATTGGTGGAATGCTATTGCTATTGCCACTCCAGAAGACCAATTTTCTTGGGATCACTTTAAGAGGAGGTTTGAAGAGTTATTTTGGTTACTCAGAAGTTGGTTCCATTTAGAAATTTTGCTAACCTTAAGCAGGGAGAGATAAAAACTTCTGAATATGCAGTAGAATTTGATGCTTTGTCTAAGTATGGAATGTCATTCATTGAGACTCCTTTGAGGAAGAATGAGAAGTTCATCATAAGATTGGATGACTATCCTGGAGAAAAGTTAATGGATCATATTAATGAGCCTTTTGAAAAGCTAGTAGTGAAGGCACTTCACCATGAGAGTTTGTACCATAAAGCTAAGGCTGCTATTGTTGTTTCTGCTTAGAAAGAGGATTCAAAGCCGTAGTAAGGCAGTAAAAGCAAGAAGAAGTGGAGTGGAAAGAGAAAGCAATCCCAAGAAAAGTGTGTTAAGAAGAAGGGTAAATAGGAACCTACATGTTTCGGATGCAATGAGAAAGGATAACTAATTAGAGACTGCAAAACCAGCGAGAAAAAATGCTTTAATTATGATAAGCTCGAGCATTTGAAGGTGAATTGTTTGGAACAGGTAAAGGATAAGCAGGTGGTGAAGGCATATGCTTTGGACATCGTCCCGACTTCGTCAAGTGCACCCTCGACGAAGGAGAAGGGGAAGGGAGTCGTCATTCAAGGTATGCATTCTTTGGTGATGTTCCTGTTCCAGTTTTATGTGATACCAGTGCTTCTCATTCATTCATCTGTAGTGACATAGTAGATAGATTAGGGTTGGAACCTTAGATAGCAGAACGACCCTTAATCATGACAAACCCTGTTGGAGGCTCTTCTAGTCTTTGCAAGGTTTGTCGTGGCCTAGTTTTATAGAGCCATGGATGTTCTTTGGTTTGTGATTGTTTTGTTTTGAAATTTGTTAGGTTCAGGATTATCTTGGGTATAGATAGGCTTAGGAAGTATGCGGCCCTAATGGATTACGAGAAGGTACTGGTGACAGTTAGAAATGTGGATGGGTGAACAGTAGCGATTAACTGCCTACTAGAGGATGGGTGATGGTTAACTTTCTATATTCACTCTAGGTTCCATAAAAGGGATTATCATTAGTACTTATCACTAGAGAGTGTCCAGATGCCTTCGAGGAAGTAACTAAATTGCTGCAACATATAAAGATCGAGTTTTGGATAGACTTGACATAGGAAGCCAGGCTGAAAGTTATGCCTTTGAGGCGTATGGCATCCAGAGAGTAGAAGGAATTGGAGGTGCAAGTGAATGACCTATTGAGGAAAGTGTTCACTCGAAGGGGCATATATGAGTAAGGTGCACCTGTAGTATTCGCAAAAAAAGGGGATGGATCTTTGAGGTTGTGTGTGGATAAATGAGGGCTGAATAAAGTGATGAGGAAGAATAAGTATCCACTCCCATGAATTAATGGCTTGTATGATCATCTGCACGATGTGAAGTTGTTCACCAAATGGATTTGGCGATGGGATTTTACCAGTTGAGAGTAGCGAAGGAGTGTGCCAATTATCGCGTTTCATATGCCATTGGGTTTCTATGAGTGATTGGTGATGCCATTTGGATTGACCAACGCTCTGACATACTTTGTTGATCTCATTAATCGGGTTTTCAAAGACTTACTGAATAAGTTCATGCTTATGTTCTTGGATGATATTCTAATCTACTCCAGAACTAATGAGGAGCATAAGAAGTTGTGCTAGAGATATTGAGAAAGCACAAGTTAAAAGCGAAGTTCTCTAAGTGTCACTTTTGGAGAGAAGAAGTGAGATTCTTAGGTCACGTTGTTTCAGGACAAGGTATAGCAATGGATTCGGCAAAGGTAGCAGCGGTCCAAGATTGGAACCAGCCCAAGAATGCTACAGATATGAAAATTTTCTAGGATTAGCAGGATACAGAGATGCTTAAAAATGAGCTTCTCGAAGGTTATAGCACCGTCAACTAATTTGACGAAGAAGAATCAAACCTTTGTATGGGATGTGAAGTGTGAGCATGCATTTGTGATTATGAACGAAAGATTGACGTGTGAGACAGTGTTGACCATTTCAAGTGTAAATGAAGAGATAATAGCATGCACTGATGCTTGTTGTACTGGATTGGGTGTTGTGTTAATGTAGAAAAGAAGGATTATCGCTTATGCAAGTTGACAGCTAAAGCCGCACGAAAGTAATTACCCATCTCATAATTTGGAATTGGCGGAAATTGTTTTTACTATGAAGACGTGGATGCACTATTTGCTAGGAGAAAGGTTTGAGTTGTTTATGAACCACAAATCCTTGAAGTGCCTTTCCTCTTTGAAGGATCTCAACCTTCAACGACAATGATGGTTGGAGTTCTTAACCTATTATGATTTCAGTATTTCCTACACTCCATAAAAAGTGAATGCAACATTTATGCATTGAGTAGGAGACATGCAGGGTTGGGAGCAATGTTTTTGAAATGGAAGAAGATAGGGTATATTGCTGGATTTGATTTCAGGCCTCACTGTGAGCTAGAACCTAAAATGTTGGCAAGCTTATCAATTAGACCTACCTTGATTGAAAGGATCGGTACTAGTTAGAAGCGAGATGCTAGGCTAGCAAAGATCATAACGAAGATAGAACAAGGGGTAGAATATGATGATATGAAGCAATATGAACTCGATAGAGAGGGCTGGCTTCATGAGGATGAAAGATTATTTGTTTTGGATGTTAATGGATCGTGAAATGAAGTGCTAAGAGAATGTCATCATACCAGATTGACCATTCATCCCGATGGTAACAAGATGTACCAAGATATGAAGCGAACTTACTACTAGGAAGGTATGAAGAGGGACATTAGGGCATTCATCTAGAAGTGTACAAACTGCTAGTTGGTAAAAGAAAAGCAAAAGAAACCTAGTGGATTATTGCAACCATTAGAGATTTCTGAATGGAAATGGGAGAAAGTATCGATAGATTTTATTGATGGATTACCGAGGACTCGAGCAGGGTACGATAACATTGGGTCATAATAGATAGGTAGATGGAAAGTGCATGGTTTATACCCATTAAGTCAACTGGAACGACATCCGAGCTGGTGGAGTTGTATGTAAAGTGGATAGTTCGATTTCATGGTATGCCAAAGAGTATTGTGAGCGACTGAGACCTATTGCTCACTAATGGGTTTTGGAAGAGCTTACAAGAGGCGCTAGGGATGGAGTTGCATTTAGTACAGCTTATCACCTACAAAAGGATGGGTAGACTGAAAGAGTAAATCGTATACTAGAGGATCTCTTGTGAGCATGCATTATAGACTTTGGTGGATTATGGGATGATCATTTGCATTTAGTAGAGTTTGCATACAACAGCATTTGTCAGTCGAGCACTGGTATGGCTCCGTATGAAGCATTGTATGGCCGACCATGTAATGCTCCTTCATGTTGGTGAGAAGCGGGCGAGAAACTAATAATTGGGCTAGATGGAATTAAAGAGACTTCGAAGAAGATTGAGGTCATTCGACAATGAATGAAAGTTGCTCAGGATCGACAAAAAAGCTATGTGAATGAAAGACGAAGAGATTTGGAGTTTTTTGTTAGAGATATGGTATTTGTTAAGGTTTCTCCTCTAAAGAATGTAGTTTGATTCGGTAAAAGGGGAAGTCGGCACTAGATTCGTGGGACCTTTTTCGTTAGTCGAGAGAATCGGGAAGCCAGCATATAAGGCCGACTTATCTCAGAAGATGGCAGGCGTGCATAATGTTTTTCATGTCTCTTATCTATGGAAGTTTGTGCATAACACAGGCATGATGATTACATCGGATTAGCCATAAGATGTTGAGGGAGAACCAGAAGTTTCTATACATTGTAGGCCACTTTGTGCTATTGGGAACGATACAAAACAGCTTAGGAGAACACTGGTAAAGCTAGTTAAGGTACAATGGAGCATAAGTGTAGATGATTGTACGTTGGGGACAAAAGAGAGCGTGAGGACTTCTTATATGGAGCTCTTTGAATGGTAAGACCATTGTTTATCATTTATATTGTATTTGATAGGTGTTAGTATTCCGCATGCTAGGATAGATTAGCTATGTTATTGATTGCACGGCTGCTGGTTTGAGATGTATGATGGTTACTTATGATTATTAGGCATGCAGGATAACTATGGCTGCTTATACTTTGGCTCGTTTGGGGATATCGAGGGTGAAATTCCTAGGAGGGGAAGTATGTAACGACCCGCATTTTACGTAACGAAGGATCATAAAGTATTTATATTTTATTCATATGAGGTCGTATGATTCTATAATTTTGGTATATGAGTCTAAGTGACATTTTACACACCTATGATTTTTCTCGAATTTCTATGTGACCATTTTGACCCTAGAAATCTTGTTTATGCTACAACTTTTGATATGAGTCGAATTAGGATTTCAAACCAATTCCATCGCTTCAGGATGATAATTTACATTCCATGAAGAGCAAGTTAAAACTTTGTCCTCTCATTTTGAATCAGGTGTAAACTCAAATTAGCCCTAAATCTATCTAAATTCATCCAAATTCCTCTCTAAATCAAATAAGATTGCGGATTAGAGATTAGATCTTCGACTAGAAGCTGGTGATAATCAAATTTGTTGATTAGAAGTGCTTTTCGTTGATGTCTGGATTGGATCTACCTTCCAATTTGTTGAATTTGGTAATTGATGAGTGGTTTATGCCTTCTCACCATATTGTGCATACTTGTATGCTAGAATCATAGGATTTAACATATTTTAAGTCGATTTTTGATCATAAAACTTTTTCTAGCTTTAATTACATGTTAAACTATGTATACGATCCAGACTGATTAGAAGTCATCCTTGCTCATACTCATATATTCATGCTATATATAGATCTATGTTATAAATTGACTTGTTCATTATATTTTGATGGACTGCATGTTTAGTTGGATAAATTTACTTGCTACATTATGATTGGATGTTATGCTTCAGTATTGTTTGTTATTGTTGTGGATGCATAAGAAGAAAGGTTGGTGATTTGGGCAAATCGGAGGCAAAATTGGTCGGAATTGGATGAAAATTGGAGGGGAACCTCTGGAGTATGAGAAGAGACTGGGATTCAAATCGAAGGTCGAAGCATAGAAGTCGGTACCTACATGATAGTTCGATACCGAGTTTTGTGGGTTGGTCCAACAAGTCGGCAGCTTTAGGAAAAGCAAGGATGTTGCTAGTAGAGGCTGCCTAAGCTAATGGATAGGTGATTAACTAAGTGTTAGAGGCTATGACGACTTGTTTCTACAATATGAAGTAGGGTATTTTAAAGAGAGGACTTGTTCAATGATGACTTGATTTGTGTAGAGAAGTAGGGTCAAAGCATCTGAGCATGGAGTACTGGAAGTAAGGACAGTGTGGGAGAAAACTTAATCATAGGTTATCTAAGTAGAGAGCTCGGCATCGAGTTGGGAGGTTAGTAGACTTATCGGGTCAAGTCCAAGTAGGATTAAACTTTTGAGAGGTGAAGTAGAGGTCATGTAAATCATACTAGAGGTATTGGCTGAAAGAGTGTATGGATCGTATATTTATATCTAATATGCAAGTGTAGTAAAATACTAACTTGTGAATAATTGAGTAAAATAAATAATAGTAAAGAAACAATCACACCAGAGTTTTTATACTGGTTCGGACCTCCCATCCTACATCCTATCTCGAAGCTGCTCTTTGGCTTTAACTAATAAACAACCCTCGTTTTACCCGAAAGAATAGGCTTAATACAAAAGCTCTTTCTGAGATAAGTAAGTGTTCTGGAAAATATTGATTTTGAATGCACAGTCCAAATCTTTCTATAATCTCCTTTGAGTAGTATGTGTACGTGAAGCTTTTGATTTCAGGAAGTGATAAAGACTGGTATGGTTTCTTATAGAAATCAGAGTATGCAAAAGAATGTAGATATAGGATTCAAGAAATTCAAGTAAGTTTATTCTTTCATATATATATATAGATGGTGAAGAGTTTTGTGAAGAGTAATATCCATTAGAGTTTTTGTTTCAGTTTAAAGGTTGCAATTATTGAGAAGGAAGAGATGTGGTAAAGAGTTGTGAAGGTAGCCATTAGATTGAAGAAGTTGACCTTTCAGTGTAGGTGGTTGTTGCACCACTCAGACGTTTTTCCATACGGTCTGACGCCTGATCATTTATATATTTTTAAACAGTGCCTGGAGTTAGACGTCTGATCGTTTTTGATAGACGTCTGATGTGTGTGCTTGATTTAAAAACAGAGGCTATGTTCAAACATCTTGTATATAACGTCAGACGTCTGACATATGTTATCTTGCATTTCAATTTCTATGCTATATGAAGATTGAAAACTTTGGTTATGCTACGTTTGAAATCTACTAAAGAAAATTTTACAAGTTAAATATCTATGACACTTAACACACTATCTAATACTGATGATTGTTCTCCTTTGTTAGTTGTCTTCAAGTTGACTTTTGAAAGCTTTTTCCTGCAAATAGATTGAATATATATTGTATGTGTATGATTGTATAGTTGTTGTCATCTAAATCATAGAATAGTAGTTCTAACATTCTCTCCCTTTTTGATGATGACAACTATACAATCGCTTTATGAACATATAATTCCCCTTGAATGTGATTCCTCTCCTTATATACATGTATTATGACATTTCTCCCTCTTTGGCATAATTAGAAAAAAATATAAATTGAAAATTGAAAAAATATAAGTCCACAGTCAAGCAAAGAAAAGTTTAACCAGTTATACAAGCATTCAACATTGGAATAAAATAACAGAGATACATGAATAAATATGACCGAACGTACTTAAAAACTTACTGATAGTTATAATATCCCTAGAAGCTTTATGAGTCTACCTTGTTGCCATTGAGACTAGTCAGCATACTCCTTATCTTTGTGAATAGAAAGACCCTGGAATGATGGGTAATAACTATAGTCCTACGGGTCGTGTGTAGAATGAGGATCTTCTAAAGGGATAGATAAACCTTCACTCTCTTTGGTGTCTAGACAAATAGGCACTTTGCCAGGACGAGAGTGCTGTGGAGGTTCTTGTGAAGGCCCTGTACCTGAAGATGGGCCTATGTGGAAAACTGGTGGTAGTGGAGGTGTAGAGGACGGAGAAGAGGATGAGCGAGAGGAAGAACGACCGCAAACCTTTCGAAGAACCTTTCCCAAGATGTAAATGACCTTATCTATTGTTTTTTCCACTTTTCTCATACGGGTAGAAAAAGACCGTTCCAATCATGACATATTTTTGTCTAACACCTGTTGATTTAGGGAGAGAAGGCATAGATTTTGTAGTGCAATGTCTCGATATTTCTCTCCCGGACCTATTGCTATCCTGGCTTCCTGTATTTTAGAATTAGAGTAATACTCTATAGACGCTAAAGCTCTGGGTAGTTGGGAAGGCCGAGTCATAGGTGCTTGTTGATGTTGTTGAGGAGGTTGATATTAGGAAAATGGAATTACGTTCGGCGGTGTTTCTGGAAGATGCATTAAGGAGAGAAATCTAATGACACTAATTTTTATAGATATTTCTTCATATTGGGAGAGATACGAAGGAATTTATGATGACCATAGAATTATCATGATGTAGGGAGCATATACAATGCTACGACGGGTTGGTGTCCAAAAACTTTTTAATTTGGTCAAAAATGATCGTGCCCAATTTACTTTAATTAGACCAAAAATAGCATATAAGGCTTTATGATCATCATCGTAGACTTGTTCGTGGCTTCCTAATATAAGGGTGACGACTTTTATGAGCATTCAGTTAAGAAGTCATGCTCATGGGCGGAAATTAGATGGTTTTAATTTCCGGAAGTCGTCATCCTAGATAAGATGAGTAACTCGGTTATCCAGAACTTGTTGTAATGAAATTCCATCATAAGAGCAATGAAGGATTTGCCCAATAATTTCAACATCGAGTTTTATCAAATGACTGTAAACACTAGTCCAGATCTAGTTATCCTTATTAGAGAGATTCCAAAGAGTTAATAAGCAAAGATTAATTAAGAAAAGAAATACCGCAAGTTGGTCGATTTTTCTAGCATTATCGTCATACCAAGTGGTATACCCCAGCATCCTCAAGCAGATCTATGGCATCATAGTGCATGAATCGGCGAATTGGATAGAAAGGTCAAGTGTGGAAGGGCTTTTTCTCTAATTCTTGAAGACGTTGTTTTCAGTTGCTTCTCCACAATCCATTCATCAATGCGGCGATTGGTTACAAATTTCCGAGACTGTGGTTGGGAGCTTTGTCTTAATGATGGTTTGTGACGTTTTGGTACTGGATTCTTTTTTGGAGCCGTTGATTTGAGAATCTGAGAGAAAATAGAATTGGGGTTTTAGGGTTTTCTTCTTGAGGGTTTGGCAAAAAATGAATGGTGAAAGCGATGGAGGTTGAAAAGATAATTTATAGGGAGGTAGAATGGTGAGGCATGATATACGTTCAGACTTCTAGTGTTAGTGGAACAGACATATGATCGTGGTACCATTCATAGTCAGAGAAGTTTATCAAATGTCTGGATAGTAGTATAGATGTTTGTCTTTGAGATTATACATTTTCCATAGCATAGAGATAGACGTCTAATGATATACACATATGTCTGTGCTGAAACAATCATGTTTTTATTTAACAGATGGTTCAAACAGACGTCTGTGCCGAAACAGGTTTTCCTTCCAGAGAGTGTGAACAGACATCTGATGATTTTGACAGACGTCTGTGCTGAAAAAAAATATTGATTTTCATGTTGCCTATTTAGGCGATTGACTTCAGCTGTTAATAAATGCCCTTGTAAACGTCCAGACATCTGCCTTTTCCTTTTAGACGTCTGGTTGGAAAAAATATTATTTATGCCTTTGTGAATTGATTTATATAAATATTTTATATAAAAAAATGAATAAAATACAAATAACTAAATCCTATTTATATTATATATATGTATGTATGTATTAACCGTCGATTAATTCTTCTTCAGCTGCTAGCCGGGGATTCAGAAGAATAATTGTTTTATTTTTCCCAAGAATTTGGTTCAACCTTGGTGTGATCAATTGACGGACGAAGTAGTGACCAGTAAGGAGGCACATGACTGTGTTGTTCTCGCGATGTCCCTTCACCCCATAATTGTCGTGGAGTGATTCTTTGCATTCTTTGTGGAGTTTCCCTTAAACGCGGAGACCTTGTGTGGACACAGGCTTTTGTTGGTAAATGGCTACATATGGCGAGGGTGAATTTCTCAGGAAATTCAAGTGAACTCCCTAACGTCATTGTTCGTAGTACATCTCTCTTCGAACTCCAATCATTTCCTGTTGGTAATGATGGATATCGTCAACTTTGTCAAATAGTGAAGCTGGTTGAAGATCAATTCCATGTTCGGCTTTCTTTCCTTTTGAAGAGCAGCCAGTATGGAATGTTGGTGACGGAATGATGTTAAGGGATGGAGATGACTTAGGCACGACTTCAGACGGAGAAGTTAAGTACTTCTGGAAGAGGATGAGGCGTACTCGATAGCAGAGTAAGTAGAATCCTGATCCGAGACATTTTTGATATACTAGTTTTGAAAGCTGTTTCTTTGGTTAAAAAAAAATTTGGGTAAAATTCTTGATGAATTTTTCATACACACATATATATACACATATATGTATGTATGTATGTATGTATATGAAATTAAATACACTATTTTAAGAGTAAAAATTGATTATCTGTTGGAAAACAATGTCAGCCATAAGACATTGGTTGGTAAAAAAAGTGGTTAAGAAAATAGTTGAAATTTTAGCCAGTAGAAAAATATAACTTTTAGAAGAAACAATATATCTTATTATAGATCATGTAATGATACAATACCTAGGTCACGTCGTAACTTAATAAATTTTTGTTCGCTTAGAGATTTTGAAAAAATATCAGCAATTTGATTTTCTGTGTTCACAAATTCTATAGTTATTGTTTCCTTTTTGACATAATCTCTTAAAAAGCGATAATGAATATCTATATATTTCGTTCAAGAATGATTAATTGAGTTTTTCGACAGGTTTGTTGCACTAGTGTTGTCACAAAATATTGGAGATTTGTTTGTAATTTTTCCAAAATATTTAAGGGTTTGTTGCATATATATTAATTGAGCGCAAGCTAAAGCGACAGCAATATATTCTGCTTCACAAGTTGAAAGTGGTATACAACTCTGTTTTGTTTACTAAACCACGAAACTAGAGACTGACCGATAAAGTTACAAGTGCCACTCGTACTTTTCCTATCAGTTTTACAATCACCAAAATCCGCATCGCTATAGGATACAAGTTCAAAGGAGCCATCTTTAGGATAGAAAAGACCATAATTCTTAGTTCCGATTAAGTAACACGAGATACGTTTAACTTCCCGATAGTGTGAATCTTTAGGTTGTGATTGAATTCTTGCACATAGACACACACTCATCATGATATCGAGTCTACTAGCTGTTAAGTATAATATTGATCTTATTATACTTCGATATGACTTTTGGTCAAAATCCTTTCCTTTTTCATCTTTATCAAAATATGTAGTTGTGCTCATGGAAGTTGGTTTACTAGATGTTTTTTCCATTTCAAATTGCTTTAACAAATTATGATAGTATTTCTTGATTTATAAAAAATATATTTTCTAAACGTTTAATCTATAATCCTAAAAAAATTAATTGTTCCATGTGTGACATTTCAAATTCATTTTTCATGATATTTGCAAACTCGTTAAATAGATTTTCATTTTTTGATCCAAATATTATGTCATCAACATATATCTGAACAACTAAAATATCATTGATTTCTTTTTATAAATATGATTGTATCTATTTTTCCAACTTGAAAACCAGAATTTATTAAATGAGTTTATAGTCTATCATACCAAGCACGAGATGCTTATTTTAAGCCATACAGAGCCTATTTTATTTTATATACATGTTCAGGGAATTTTTCATGTATGAGCAATGGGGGTTGCTCAACATACACTTGTTCTTATATAAAACCATTTAAAAAGGCACTTTTTACGTCCATTTGAAAAAAATTAAAATTATATGACATGCAAATGCAAGCAACGTTCGGATGGCTTTTAGATGTGCGATTGGAGAAAACATTTCTTCATAATCAATGCCTTCCTCTTGATTATATCCTTGTGCTACCAACCTTGCTTTATTACGAACAATGTTTCCACATTCGTCAGTTTTATTTTTACATGCCTATTTAGTTTCGATTTCGGATTGATCTGTTGGTCTTGGTACAAGTTCTCACACTTCATTTCTTTCGAATTCATTTAGTTCTTCTTGCATCGCGATAATCCATGATTCGTCTTTTGAAGCTTCTTTATAATTCTTAGGTTCGAAATTGGAAATAAATGCAACGTGACTCATTTGATTTAATTGATGTCTTGTAGAAACTCTAGTATTTAAATCACAATTATATTGTTAATTGGATGATTTTTCAGAATACGAGGTGGTGATCTTAATGAATTATTATTATTATCAACCATATTTTCATCAATGTTATGTATATTTGTGTTATCTTCAGAAGGTTTTAGTAAAAATTCGTCATCGTCATTGTTTTTGGTAACGAAAATTTTTTCGTCAAAAGAAACGTGTAGACTTTATTCAATGGTACTGGTACGTTCTCTATAAGCTTTCCTACGATCCGAGTATCCAATAAAGATACCTTCATACACTTTTGAGTCGAATTTTCCATGATTATCCTTAGTATGTAGTAAAACATTTTGAGCCAAATATTCGAAAATATGATACTTTGCTTTTTTTACCAAAAAGCATTTCATAACAATTAGTTTTAGTTAAGGGACGTAATGTAACACGATTCAATACATAAAAAGCAGTTGCTATAGCTTCTGCCCAAAAATATTTTGGTAGATTACTAATGTTAAGCATAGTTCGTGCACATTCTTGTAGTGTACAATTTTTCCTTTCGACAATGCCATTTTGTTGCGATGTTTGTGGAAATGAGAAATTATGTGTAATTCCCTTTTGTTACAAAAGTTTCATTTTCAAATTCACATCCATGATCACTTCTTATGCTTTTGATGTTAAGATTCATTAAATTTTTATTTCTTTGAGCAAAAATTTTAAACATTTCAAAAGTATCGCTTTTATTTTTTAGGAATAATGTCCATGTATAACATGAAAAATCATCTACAATAAAAATACATATCTTTTATGATTTATTGATCATATTTGAGTGGGTCTAAATAAATCAAGATGTAATCATTCTAAAGGTTGTTTGGTAGAAATTTCCTTCTATGATTTAAAGAACTCCTTTTAAATTTTCCATATTGACATGCATCACATAAATGTTCAGCTTTATAATTTATTTTAGGGAGACGTCTAACCAAATTTTGTTTAGCTAGTTTGTTTAAGGACTTAAAGTTTATGTGACATAATCTTTTATGCCATATCCATGGGTCATTAAAATCCACAGCTAGACATAAATCACTCGAGTTATTAAATTTCATATTTAAAACATAGATGTTTCTTTTCCTTAATCCTTCGAAATCAGATTTTTATCTCAATCAAATGTATTGCATTTATTCTTTTTAAAATCAATTTTAAATACTTTATCACAAAGTTGATTAATGCTTAAAAGATTATGTTTTAAGTTTTTAACTAAAAGAACATTTGTAATAACAGGTGAAGTGGATATACCAACATTGATGACATCTTCAATTACCATAACAAATCCTTTTGAATTATCTCCAAAAGTTAGAGTACCACCATCTTTATATGTTATAATTGATAACATTTGTGCATTTCTAGTCATATGTCTGGAGCACCCGCTATCGAGTATCCATTTCTCCTTGTTATTAATTTTCTTTTGGATATCTGCAAGATAAAAACAGTTTAATTTGTACCCACTTATTTTGATGGTCTAAGTGTTAGAAAGTGACGGTTGCCATACCCAAGAGAGTTTGGGACCTTTAAAAAGATAATTTTATTACGAACAATATTTTTCAGATAGTTATCTATAAGTTTTTGTCTAATTAGTTTGTTATTGGATTTTGGAATCCATATTTTAATTATTTTGGTGTTAGACATCTTTTCTGTAGTATCTGATTTCTTGAACCTATTATATAGTGAACTATAGTTTTTATGTTTTGAAGATTTATTAAATTCTAATCTATTTCGATTTCCAGATGGTTTTGAAATTTTGATGAAGTTATCTAAGTTCTACTTTCTTTTATTAAATTTCGAATCATTGTTGGTAATATTGTCTAACTTATCATTAAGATGAGAAATTTAGGCTTCTGATGGTTCTACATCGTTCTTTGATATTACTTTTCTTTTCTAATTTCATCATTTTCTAGTTTAACTTTTCCTATTTCACATAACAATGAGTCATTTTGAATAGATGAATTTCTATTTTTCACTTGTGAAGTTTCTAATTCTACTTCTAAAATGGTTTTCTCATCTTTTAATAGACCTATTTCAAGTTCCATATGATTAATTTTGGCAACATGCACTTTATTTAGTTTTTTAGTTTCTCTATATTTGTCATCTAATTCGATGCTAAGTTCTAAAATTTCATCATAAGTAAGATCAGGACATACTTCCTTAGTGTCTGCGATGAAACCGACATTAGCCTGCTCAGAATCACTATTGATGTCGATGTCTGATGATGAAGACGAATCTGAGTCATCCTAAGTTACTTAAAAAGCCCATTTTCTTTTCTTGAATTTCTCAAACTTTCTTTTCTTTTTGTCATTATTGAGTTAGGTTATGTTTCTTCATGTGTCCGAACTTGTCACATCCAAAGCATTTGATTGAAGTTTGGTTGGATGAATTTGAATTTCTTTCATTTTGAGACTCGTCATCCTTTTGAATTTATTGAATTTGTTGTAATTTTTGGCAATAAATATGATCTCATCTTCATTTAAGTCCGAGTTATTATCGTTTGCATGGAAGGCTATATTTTTTTCGATAATTAGTTCTTTTCTTGCCTGTAAATTTGCTTCGCACGACATCAAATTTCCTATCAATTCTTCAAATTTTAGTTGAGATAAGTCATTTGCTTCTTCAATGGCCAATACTTTTCGTTCCCATTCATTTGTTAAGGAATTCAAAATACGTGTAACTAAATCAAAATCTGTAAATTTAACTCCAAGCGCCATGGGATTGTGTTGGATGGTTTAAAATCTAGCATACATATCACCAATAGATTCATTTGCTTTCATTATAAATGAAAAGAACTGATTTTGTAAAATAGAAATAATTATTTGTGTAACTTCGTTAGTGCTTTCATGAGTGATTTGTTGTGTGTGTCACATATCATATGCAGTAGTGCACAACATGACACGTGCGAATTCATTTTTATCAAATGAATAGAATAAAACATTCATAGCTTTAGCTTTGTTTGTTGCTGTGTTTTTTTGGGCATCTGTCCAATTGCCTATATTGTTTCTCGTGCTATATATTTAACCTGCATTGCTTGCTAAATTTCTAAACCATTTTCTTCCATAAAAGTATACATACGTGTAGATCATTAAACATAATTTGTTCTAATGAACAGTGGTGGACGTGTAGTTGATTGTCCTTCTTGAAATGTACTTGCCATAATAAATAGGTTTCAATTACGTGTTACTATGAATTGAAATAACCATGCTCCGATGCAAAATGAAAGAGTGTATGGATCATATATTTATATCTAATATGCAAGTGTAGTAAAATACTAACTTATGAATAATAAAGTAAAGTAAATAATAGTAAAGAAACAATCAAACCAAATTTTTTATACTAGTTCGGACTTTCCATCCTACATCCCATCCCATCCCGAAGTTTCTCTTCGGCTTTAACTAATAAACAACCCTCGCTTTGTCTAGAGGAATATAATTAATACAAAAGTTCTTTCTGAGACAAGTATGTGTTCTGAAAAACACTGAATTTGACTGCACAGTACAAATCTTCCTATAATCTCCTTTGAGTAGTATGTGTACGTGAAGCTTTTGATTTCAGGAAGTGATAAAGACTGATATGGTTTGCTAATAGAAATTAGAGTATGTAAAAGAATGTAGATATAGGATTCAGAAAATTCAAGTAAGTTTATTCTTAAAATCTTCACATATATATAGATGGTGAAGTGTTTGATGAGTAATATCCATTAGAGTTGTCTGTCTTAGTCTAAAGGTTGCAATTGCTGAGAAGGAAGAGATGTGGTGAAGAGTTGTGAAGGTAGACATTAGATTAAAGCAGATGATCTTTTAGTGTAAGTGGTCGTTGCTCAGCTCAGACGTCTGTCCATATGTTCAAACGTCTGATCAGTTGTATATTTTTGAACAGTGCCTGGAGTTAAACGTCTGATCATTTTTGACAAACGTTGGATGTATATGCTTGATTTAAAAACAGAGGGTGTTAAGACATCTGATATATAATGTCGGACATCTGACATATGTTATTTTTCATTTTAGTTTCTATACCATATGAAGATTGAATACTTTGGTCGTGCAATGTTTGAAATCTACTAAAGGAGATTTTACAAGTTATATATCTATGACACTTAGCACACTATCTAATACTA
Source organism: Allium cepa (assembly GCA_030765085.1). Taxonomy (NCBI): domain Eukaryota; kingdom Viridiplantae; phylum Streptophyta; class Magnoliopsida; order Asparagales; family Amaryllidaceae; genus Allium; species Allium cepa. Next base: position 970,380,303 of record CM060935.1, read on the forward strand.
ATGATTTGTTCTCCTTTGTTAGTCGTCTTCAAGTTGACTTCTAAAAGCTATTTCCTGCAAGTAGATTGAATATATATTGTATGTATACGATTGTATAGTTGTTGTCATCGAAATCATAGAATAATAGTATAACATTGGCTTGTTCGCATCAGGGTTGGATGGCAATGGAACAACATGATGAAAAGCTAGAGTCTTTGGATGTTGGGTCGTGTTGGGAGTAGGTTCTGGAGATGGCGGCTAGTAAAAGCAATGAGCCATAAGATCTGGGAATGTGAAGGGTTGCTCGTGAATAATGGAAAGTGGATTGAGCAAGAAGAGCTCAGACTCCAATGGAGCAAATGAGGGCTCGGGTTTATGTGCTAAGGAATCGTTGATGCTCAGAGTGTTTTTTGTTATACTCAAGTAGAATTATTATAAGTGGAGATGCCCATGGACTGGTAACAAGGATCCTTATACTCTGGGCCAACTTTGGCTGTGAGACATGTATCCAACTTTAGGCTGCGAGATACGACAGTACAACGGAGAATCGAGATTTTCATTAGTTCTCGATAGAAAGGAGACCATATGACCTATCATGTATTCAGAGCACATAGAGTGATGGTTAGGATTGTTTAACATATGCTGTGGTTGTTTTGGTTGCTCTCTTTAGTAATCTATCACTCGTAGGTATCTGAGGAAGTAGGTATTTGAGATAGGAAACCTGGAAGACTGATACCCTTTATTTGGTTTGTGATTTATCTTTATGATATTGTAGAGTAGCATATTATAATGATGTATGCTAACTCTTTGGTTGCAGGGACATGTTAGGTATGGTTCGTATGCTCTTGTTCCTTATCATATTTACCTGTTAGTATTTTGAGACTCATTTACCGCTCACACCAAATTGTTGTTTGACCCATAGACTTATGTTTTGCCTCTTATTATTTCGGGTACACTTAAATAAGTAGACCATATAACAGGTCTAGTTGATGCAGTAGTTGTTCGAAGGACTAGCCGGATCTAGCTATCTCATACTATATACATATATGGAGTCTACGCTTATTCCACTGAGCAACGTTGTGGAGCCCGTGACAATGCTTGCTTATTTCTATTTGTTGAGATAGTTTATTTAAATTTACTTCTATTCTATAAACTCTACTGCATTTGATGTATAACTTTGTGGATCTATTGCTCTGATGATGATTTGTTTACATAGTTATTACTGTCTCTTATGTTACATCTATGATATTATATTTTATACATGCCCTATGATATATGATAGGTTGTATACTATACTGGTTTATTTTAATCTTAACAATCGTCCTATATCGATCGGGCACAGACATCACACTATTTATATACTATTAGTGTCGGTGGTATAGGGTAGTCATCATAGAATTTAATATGGAAGAATTTAAAATATGGAAAGGCAAAATGGTTTTAAATAGAGAAAATGGAATGATTAGTTTAGGTATCAAATGGGAAGTTTGCCCAAACCATGCTTTAACACCCTCTCCATCTTTTACTCTTCATTAGTTCCATCTACAAAGAAACATTATTCATTTTGATATCTTCCTCCACTCTCCACTTAACATTAAATAAAAATAAAGAACACTTAACAAAGCTTATAAAAAGCAGATATAAGGCACATCCCTTCATTTCTTAACCATTTTATTAATGTCACTATTATTATGTTTTAATACTTATTCTTTTCAAATTTGTGTTATAAGTGATAGATTTCCCTCTAACTTGAAATGGGTTCAGATTATTAATGCGAATGAATTATAACTATTGAAATTAGAAAGCATTTAACTTGTAAAACTCATGTTAATGAATCTTAAATCACACGAAGTTTTGACATGGTACTTATAACATGATTATAAAGGTGGGTTTCTAATTTGAAGAAGATCGCTTCATTTAAGTAATTATTATGGAATTTTAAAAGCAAAGCTAACCTGTTTTCCACATTGAAAACAGTCTAGAAATAAAATAATATATTTTTTGTCAAAAACAAGGTATTGTGTGGAAATTTATGGTTTTCTAACTGAATATTTATTGAGTTTTTTTATTTATTTAGAATTTTGAATCATAAAAAATGATTTTTTAGGTTTAAATAATTAAGTAATTTACTAGTGAAAATAACTAACCAAAGAACAAAATTTGAAATTTTTAAGTAGGATAAATGAATTTTTTTGAAAAGAACCATGCAAGCTGATAGGAATTTGACATCTCATTGTTAGGAAATTGGATGCGGAACTTTCGAATTAATTATAGGTCAGTCACTTTCCTAATTATGAATATGCAACACCCTTGAAATTAACAACTCATGATAGCTATTTTATAACCAACGGTGGCTATAAGATTTGTATGATGCAATAGCTAGAGAATGTAGCAATTATAACTGGCATTATCTATAACATGCGGCGATTGTAACTTGTGATTTATAAGATGCAGCAATTATGACATATGGTAGCTATATTATGCAACAACTATAACTTGCAATAGATATATGGTGCGTCAACTATAACTTACGGTATCTAAAATATATATCACTTATAATTGTGATAGCTATAGGACGTGGCACCTATAACAAGCGATAGCTAAAGGATGCAATGATAAGGCTTTGAAACTTGCATATTAAATTTTTATTTGCAAGAGCACAATGATATGACTGCTAAATATATTCGTACCTTGGTCACTTAAATATTCATTTGCCTGAGACTATGTATTGTCTTCTATGAGTTTTGAACTCTAAAGCTGTATAAGATTATAGATTTTTGATCCATATTATATCACATACAAACGTTCTATGGTCAACAATCCCATTCATAATGAACGAAATCTGCATGAAATTGGTTTTATGGGATTAAGCAAATAAACTATAATGTAAGGTCATTGAGTACAATAAGAATCGTATTGTGTTGAAAACAATGAGAGACCAAGCACTAAAGGCCGACCTAGGAACTCGATCGTTGAGATATCAGTTTTGATCAGTTTACCTAAGTGCAACGTGTCTGATATTCTTAAAATGTTAAGGATGTATGAATGCACTTTTGTAAAGAGTTCGACACAGTCTTGTAGTAAAGTTGTTTTTGAATGATTTGACAATTTAGGAAGGAAAGAGGATATTTGACAACGGATGTAAAATAAGCACGGTTAGGATAAAAAGAGTGAATGGTCACTTCTACTTTATAATGAGACATTGGAAACGAAAATTTTGTAAAATACTTAGTAGGTACTTAACATGGAATGGTAAACGTGATTTATATTCCAAATATAATTATATTATAGAAAATTGTTTTCTATAAATGTTATTTCTTTGAGTTTAAGATTTTTTAATCTAGAACTCTGGACTGTAAACTAGTTACAATAGATGAAATAAATGGCCATAATAAGTTGTTGAATGGAGCTTTACATTTCATGAACTATTATAGTAATGGTGGAAATAGAGGGAGCATAGCATATGATAGTTATTAATGGATGCATCAAGTTATGAAATATTGCTTTTGTATATATACCAAATATTATTTGTGAAATAATAATAGTTTCCAGTATTAACTGAAAATAGATATATTTTAATCTTGATATGAATATTATAAATATTCATTATAAAATAAATCTATTACAATAACGGTATTTGTTTCCATAACAATGGCGGTGCATTAGCTATGGGAAATACAAAGGTATCTAAAATTTTCTACAATTATTTTGGAGTTATGGACTAAGCCATATTTTTGAGAAATAATTTTTAATCACATAATCATGAACCATATGGAACTCGTGAATTGTATCTCAAAAGATTGAAGGAAAAGCGCTCATTCATTGGGTGTGACAATAGAGTTAATGAACTCTTGGTATTAATGCATATAGATGTACGTAGTCCAAGACCTATTGATACCAAAACAGACCTACATACTTCATTAAGTTCACCGATGAATTATCATAGACATGAACATGTATATTCCATACATAAGTAATATATCTTTGATAATTTCATAGAATTTAAAATGAAAGTAAAAAACATAACGTGCAAAGGAAATAAAACAGTTCAATTTGATCGAATATGTTAGTATATTGGAAAGAGTTCCAAAATTACTTAAAAACGAATAAAATTCAATCTCAAAGTCACTCCTCTCTATGATACATAATAATGTATCGATAAGGAGCATTCAGATTTTGTTGGAAAAAGTATTATTAATGGCGATTGATGTTGAATTAACTTTTATCTATAAGAAATACTTAATAGTAAGTACATATGTTAAATTTAATTTCATCTAAAACACTATTTAAGAAGTCAAATAAGATATGAATTAACATGAAACCCCTACATGTCATGGGTCAAAGAGTTCATAGGTTTATGTGAGTTGAGAGGCTTTATATAAAATTCGATCATGAGGGATCTTATGTAAACCATCCTAGACCGACTAACTATGGTGACTAATTTATGTTATGAACATAAGTTTCATAATTCAAAATTGAATCGATTTTATGGAAATATTATATACATCGACGTAACTAGCATTAGGTTAGGGTGGGCAATTGTCCTACCCATAAAAACATTTAAAAAAAAAGAAAAGTGAAAATTAGAGACACGTCCCTCTTTTCTAAATTTATTTGTTTTACATCCCTCCATTTTAGAAACTATTTTCTACATCCCTATTTTTTGAATTTATTTCCTTTTCACTTCTCCAGTTTCCAGATTTAAAAATGGTCATTATGACATGTATTACGGCGTTTATGAATTATTGATATATAATCTAAGAGCACATGGTAATATTAGTAAACTTACCCAAATACCCTCTGAATTTCACCTTTTAAAAAAAATTGGAATGTAATTTATAAATAAAAATTGAAGGGGACTTAAGGCTAATTTTTTGTAATCATAAGGATGTATGCCGAAATTTTCCTTTAAAAAATACAAAGCAATGTTCTTGTAAATCTTAAAAAGCGTCTATTACAATATTTTTCATTGTTGCAAGTTACATGCTATAAACTCTACAAATCTGATGGTATTAGCCCAAACTGAATGTTAAAAATGGATTCTTTGACATGATTTTAGACTTAGAGTAAATTTAGAATGTGAATGGGTTGGATCATTAATTAAATACGGAAGAAATGCTTAATTTATACTTTGATTGCATCACATCTATGTTGCTACAAAATGAATATTAGAACATTTGAAAAGATAAAGTATCCAATCTATATAAATATATGTTTTAAAACTCGAATTATCCAAGTAACTAGCATATCAAAATAAATAAAAACCATTAAAAATTCACTTTGATTTACTTCGTCTCCGTCAAAAGTAATTTTATTATTTGTCTTCTCTATTTGCTTGATTTGGCAATATATTTTTATTTTCATGTACGCTTTCTGCCATAGTTGTCCATATCGGTGTGAATATGCGACATAGTTAAAATATACCTATATCATGTGTACGCAAGTTTGATATATATTATTGATAACAAAAGTGATACTTCATTTACATAGAGCACTCATTTTAGTGTCTTGGTAGATCGAACCTAAGACCTCTAAACTACAATACAGATATCTTACCACTTGAGCTAGTGGTCATTTATATATATATATATATGTATGTATGTATGTATGTATGTATGTATGTATGTATGTATGTATGTATGTATGTATGTATGTATGTATGTATATGTATATGTATGTATGTATGTATGTATGTATGTATGTATGTATGAATGTATGTATGCATGTGTGACTTAGCGCACCGTAGACGAAATATCTAGCTTCGTCACTGATTAGATACGATCTAAGCACTCTAACGGTGCAAAGTGATTATAATACCAAGCTAAACAAATATAGCTCATTAGAATATTTAGTACGAATTCCCATACATTAAAGAGAAACTATGAATTCATATTAGTGTTGATCAAATGAATTATTAGTAGTAACAATTTCCTTAGTTTCCAATAAGTTGTAAAGAGCATAGCCTCAAACATATGTTATGATGCTTAAATCTGGAAAAGATTCCAAGTACATTATCAAATTTTGGATAATGATTTAAAATGGACCTTTGAACATTATGACCAAAATGTCATGGCATCAGTCGGAGTGACACTGAGTTTGTAAGTATTTGATAAGATCCAATGAACTAATAAAATGAAATCATTCAACAAGGATTAGAGTTGAGAAAATATTTTAATAAAGAAATTATATAGTTTGATACTAAGTCAAAATGCAGAGGATGCGTGTGTCTTGGAAAGAATATTAAACGTAGTAGATTATTTCTCAATCATAAGTAAAACAACATACTACTGATTATTAATGATGTACTCATGTTAAAATCAGTTTTAGTTTAGACGTTGATGTAGGATTTGAAAAAGGCATCTTTTATAACTAGTATAAAAGGATGTTAGGATTATCTTTAACAATATATGTGGACGTCATATTAAAATGTTTAATATGATTCCTTATGCATCAGCAATAGTAATTATCATATATGTTATGATTCTACAATATCCTATTTTGCTTATGTATTTGATGCACTAAGCGAATACCAAATTCGATTTAATAATATTAATTGTAGTTAAGAGTATTCTCAAGTATTCATGAAATAATAAAGAACTGTTTATGGAAATAATGAACTCCATATGATGGAGTGTACAAACTCAAACTTCATAAGTGATATCGAATATAGTGCGTCAATCCCAAATTCATGTTCAACCTTGATTAAGGTGCTTTGAGTTGGAAATGTTCTAAAAGAGTAGTGGAGCTGGATTCAACTGAAAGGCTAATACATCGCCTTGAATAGCATAGCAATGAGTAAAAATATAATTGTACAAAATTATAATTGAGTTATGGGTGATTCCAAATGTTGAGAATCACACTACTTTGTTTTATGAATATAATGTAATGATAAAGATCGTGAAACAACCTAGGGCTTACACGATGTGTAGATATATGCACTGAAAGTTCCACATGATAAAAGCACTTTATTAACGCCGTAGATATATTGGTTGACAAAGTAGACAATAATACAATATAGTAAATCCATTCACTAAGGGACTAGCTCGATTAGTTTCGAACTGATCAGAGAAATGAGGTTAAGATTTCATAACTGACCTCAAGTGCAAGTGGGGGATTGAAAGAGTTAATTGTATGCATTAAGGACAATTATGTAATTTGTTACACATATATAATTTTGTAGTCGATCTTGTTCATAATAAAGGTGTTTGATTTATTATATACTTTGTTACATTATGATATAATTAATTAAGTAATTTATTTCAAGGTATATTAATAAGAAAACCCTTAAATAAAATGTTATATGGTTATAGTTACAAATAGTTACAATCGTGACAAAATAAAATAACATTTTTATTTTCAATGATCCTAATTGAGATGATTCAAGAAATGATATTGATACATCCATTGAAACCAGAGTGCATAAGCTCTCCAAATATTAGGCTATGTATTACTCAAGGCCATTGGCGGTACCAAGGAATTATGTACTCGTAGTTACTAAATAACTATGGAACGATTGCCTGAGAGTTTCCTATTACTTAATAACAACTAGATCAAATAGGAAATCTCAAGGTGACAATTTACATACTTACATTGACTTGAGAATACTATGGGGCTTCAATGTTAATACCTCACTTTGATTATAGTTAAACATGGCAATCCATCGAGCAACTACAATTGGCTTTGAGTTAAAGCTTTAAGAGTGAAACACTATGCAATAGATAATTTGTCTTCTCAGTTTTATGAGGTTAGTATCATGGTCAACAGAAGTCAACTCAAAATCTCTGACCAATAAAGTATGGTTAATAATACATGTTATTATTGAACTAATGACTTTGTTTTAGGACAAATTGAGTTAAATGTGGATAATATTGGAATTTTATCAAATTCCATATATCCTAAAGTGATATAGTTTTGACGAAGCGAACATGTGTAAATTACTGTTACGAAAAGGTGTTGCTTAAGAGAATGTGAAATTGGATTTTATAGAAAAGATTTATAAATGAGGAATTTGGCCAAACAAACACACCACTTGCTAAGGTGATGTGTGAACGTTAATATTTAAATTGTTGAATATTAATCATTAACTGAATTCATTCCTCTAAGTCTCACAACTGCATTGTGAATTCTTTGAAAAACCACACGATTTAATTAGTTTACAAAATGTTATAAATTATGTAATATTTAAAAATATTAATTATTAATTATTTGATGGTTTGGGTGTTGTAATAATTATTTGGATGTATATATAAAAGTTATAAATTCGCGTATTGATATACGATATTGGTATACATTTAAATGGGGTTTGGATAGAGATAATTACTAAAATAGGTTTATTTGGAAAATTTGATGCATTTCAAGCAATGTATGGTCGGCTTTGCTAGGGAGTGAATGAGGTGGCTTGACTGCAATTTGAATGGGAATTAAAGAATGGAAGTTTTAATAAGGAGAATATGAAAGATTCCATTCTATCCATTAAAACAAAATCCCCTCGTTCATTTTTTTTTCTTCAGTTGAATTTCTCATTCTCCCCTCCATTTTCTTGCCTGTCATCCCTAGCTAATTTCTCCTCGAAACCAACTCTAAAACAAAATAAAAACATAAAATAAAATTAATAGGTACACGGTTCATCTAATTTTAACAAAGTTGGTGTTGATTCAAGGAATCTTAGGAGGATTTTCGAGTCAAGGTTTCACTAATAGGCAAGATCTACAATGTACATTCTAAATTAGATTTATATGTATTAATTATATCTTCTAATAAAAATTATGGGTATGTATTAATGTTACAGTCTAAATAACTAATTAACTAATTTTGGTAGATTTAATTTGGTAGATTAAAATCAAAGTATATATATGTCTCAAATTATGTTTTTAGCCATGAATATGTTTCCGCTAAACATGTAATAGCTTTCTAAACATAATGTACAATTTCTGTAATCTACTATTTAGTTTTGAGTTCTACATAGAATTAGTTTTTATCCAACTTAAAGTATGTTTTTTGGCTTCAAACACTTGGTTGTTTTAAAATTGGAAAAAGAAGGGGTATTTTTCAAAAGATTTGTTTATAGAATTTCACATAGACATAAATATACATACATACATATGTGTGTGTATCTCTGTGTCTGTGTGTGTTTATTTGTATGGTGCTTGTAAATGGATTAGAACAATTTAACATAACATGTATGTGTAAAGGCCCGCAAATCCGTACCCCTGTGAGCTGGCAAAATCCCACAACAATTCTGCCCAAAGTGGAACAAATGTATGAGTCTTCGAGTTTAAAGAAGAAAAAGGTAGAAGAAGAAGAAGAAAAGAAAACAACATCAGAATCTCACATTTCACAGCCGAACAAATATAATAGATAAATGAATATCTTTAAAACAAAGAACTATATCAGTTATTACATTACATCGCATTACATTATCAAAGTGTTACAACAATAAAACAGGAGAAAAGAATATAACATATACTAGTGATACGCGTCATCATCCAGCTTGCTCCTGATCTCCACAGCATCTCTTTTCTGACTTCGCTCCAGAATAATGATAACCTGACTCTAGGCCGCCCGTGTCGAAAATTATAGGCACCCAGAGTTTAGGAAGGGAACAATAAACTCAAGGCCAGTCGTGGGACTGGTGTGAGATCTTAAAAACAGTTATTTCCACAAAGAAAGGAAAAGAAATCCGCTATGCTTTTTGGAAAATGAAACTACCATAAGGCATCCCGCCACACACACAATGCAAACGCAGAATTGGAGGAGATTTCTCCATATGATAGTCAAACATGCTTAATACACAAAATCCTTTTGATATTATTATTAATGCATAGTGCAGAAAACATTTTGAAAGTATAATATTAATCTTAGCCAGCATAGACATTCCGAACTATGCCTACTATAGCTACCATCTAAACAGTGGTGACCACCATAAGTAAATGGCAGGTTATACAACTAAAACCGTACAAAGCACGTATTAAAGATTGGATTTCCAACAAATGGTCAGGCTAAGGAACTTCCTATGCCACATGGGTACGCCTCTGGGGGGACGTCACGAGAACCTACCCGGATCTCTGCAAATACAAGGTCAGGTTACCTCTGTAACTAGGTAACTACTACTCGAGTATGCCATTCCTCGGTCATTTGCGACCTTTATCCGAGGATCCTCAACCACAAAGCAATAACCACATAGTAAATGAGATTGTAGCAACCACATAGGTTAAGTATCTGGGCTCCATACGATGATACCACCTTTTTCCAGAAGGAAATGACATACCCTAAAGGGCGCGACCCTCATAACCTTGCCACATCTTTCTTGTTTCGACCATTTCTGGGAAGGTCCGACGAAGTCTCGTCCACAAAGCTACACTTTTCACAAAGTCATGCTTTGATCAACAAATGATCAGCAGCACTTCGTATGCCACATTACCAATTTAGGAATAAATCACTAGTAACCATCAACTACACAACCTCTGAGCTTGTATGTCTTAGAGAAGGGTGTTAAGCTAAGAGAATAAATTCTATGCCACTAACAGAAATGTATTTGATAGAAACTAGCTTTACATCTCAAAGTGTAATGTCAGACAAACATCCATACAAGTCTGTTCCGAGATTAAACGGAACCGAAGGCACTTCAAAGAAGCCCTTGCAAATCCGGATATTTACTAATCACGTCCGGAATCCCCATCACAAAGGGTAATAAAATCTCTATACCAGAGCAACCCGGTGTAGAGACATTCGACAAGTAATCCTTTCGCTTTCGAGAATACCCGGTCTTAACACCGTCTTCAAATGTAATCCCATTTCATCGTATCGTTATTCGAAATGGGTTTTATGACACAAAGTCCTCTCCCGGCTAATCCGAATAACGAGCGCTTATTTTTTTTAAAATAAGTGTTCATTCAGATTTCAAAAAAATCATAACCAATTCCACTTTGATTTTCTTAAACAAAAGATCCATCACAAACACAAAGGTTCGGTGTGGGTTTCGAATATCCATTTGGAATTCGACTCCCTATCCCATCGAAATTCTAATGCCATTAAAAGGACAATATTGATAGTCGGTTATTTAACTATCAATAAATATTCACAACAATCACCAAGATTTAAATAATTTCCCAATTATTATTTTCAAAATATCTTCGCAAGATATATTTCATACTTCAACAACTTTGAAAACAAATTTCAAATCACCTTCCTCATGTGGAATAAATTTCCAAATATTTATTTAATTCCACTGAAAATTTTCCGAGTTCAAATACTTATCCAAACATATATACTTGGAAATGTCTATAATAAAACTATTTTGAAACACTTGCTTAAATATTTGTTATGAAAATATTATACTACTATCTCATATAAACTTAAGTCCAAAATAATTTTAAAATAAAATTATTAGATAGAGTATAACTATTTAAATAACCATTTTCTAAATCAAATATCAATTTAAACTCTAAATAACCACTTCTATATTAAAATAAATCTTTACTTTAAAGATTTTCAAAATAACCCAAGTAAATAATTTCTCCAAAATAATCTTTCCTTAAACCATCTTCACAATTTCAATTTCATATTTATAGACTATATTGAACACATACTCGGCTTTCCAGGGAAAGTACACCCTCCATTCTAAAATGGTTCACTCAAATCAATTTATAAATCCTTCAGGATTTACTTTAAATTTACGTTCCAAATCCGTAAATTCCTTTCCACGCTTTTAAAAATAAAACAATATTTATTTTTAAAACAAATTTCCCTTTCTTTGATAAAATTCCCATTGTGAATTTAAATTCCCAAATATCCACTGATATATGTTTTTTTAAATTGATTTCAAAAAAAATTGTTTACAAGCACCAAATCAATTTCCAATTTCATTTTCATTTTTCATTTTTTAAACACCAAATCAAATTCCAAATTGATTTCCTAAAGATTTATTTTAAAACACCAAATTCATTTTTTTATTTGATTTACAAATTTATTTCCTTTAAAAATAAGTTCCTTTATCTCTTTCAAAACTATTTAAAAATCGAATTTTTAACTAAATCCTTCAACTTTAAGCAATATTACTAAGAATTCCTTTATTAAATCTTTTCCCCTTTTTTTGGAATTTATTCAATAGGATTTCACTATAGATTTTCTACTTAAATTAAAAAATCCAATTTTATTTATTTCTGGTATCTTATGATACCAAAAATATATTCGACTAAATTTTCGCCGTCAACGATTTCAATCACAATATAATCACACACATAATTTAAATAAATCAACACACAATATTGAAACAAATTCAAATATTTAAGGAATCCAGTTGGATCCCTCGAACATGTTTTCCCTGCATCCACAGACGTTAGCACAACAATTAGATACCAATTCCACTTCGAGGCGGAATATTGCGGTATATGGGATTTATAAAATATCATCCGCGATTATGCGGCGCATAGGGTCTCATCCGCAATATAATGCGGGAAATCAACAACTCCAAATACATATATAATACCAATTCCACTTCAAGGTGGAATATCGTGGTATATGGGTTTAATATATAATATCACCCGCTATTATGCGGTGCATAGGGTCTAAACTAATATAACTAATAATAAAGCAATCATCCAAGCACACAGTCAATCAATTTTAAATTTAACTATTTAAAATTAAACTAGAAATTTCAAATTTGAGTGAGAAGATCTCACCTTTTACTACGCATCAATTCCATTTCCATTCCGGACTAGTTTTCTTCGCGATTCTAGACCATGTAAACAATTATATGATTTTATTAATATTCGAACAAATCGAACAATCAATTATTGTTTAATTTAAGCTAATAAACTTAATTTTAACTAATGATTTAATTTAATCAAAGAAATAAATTTTTAAACTAACAATTTATAGCATAAATAAATTGAATCAGTTTATTAAACAATTTGTCACTGATATGTATATATTAAACTAGATGTGAATTTGAAAAAAAAAATTGTTAATATACATGCATACCTTACTGCAAATATTTTTTTCTAATATGTTTATATACAGTTTGTTGAATAAATTTAAATCGAAGAAAGAAAAACTGTAAACCTCACCTCGAACACGTTGACGATGTTGAGGCAGCATCCATCGGCCAGAGACGAACTCACCCGATTCTCATGAACTCCAGATCCATCCACACACCATCGGCTTCCCACTGCCACGATCTCCTCCACAATTGGTCACGAGCATCCATTTGCTACGACTGCCTCTCTGCATCGCCTCCCCGCAACAGTCGCATGCGCGATAACTCGATCGAACCAGAACCTTCAGAACTCCATGAAATCGCAATGACGAACGTGAATCCCACGGCGGCGATGTCGCACTGATGACGAGCTCGAGAGGTCGCGCTTCCCTCCCCGACGTCAACGAACAGGCGAAGTCGCACCCCTTGCTTGCTCCACTTTGAATCTCGTCGTAGTTTCGTGTACGCGAGCGCGTACGAACGTAGTCACCTCCAGTCTCTATTTTTTTTAGGGCATGGAAGAAGGAACGATGAATTCGATTTTCAGTTTAGAAAGAGGAAAATTTTGATTTTCGAAATGCAGACATTCGCCCCCTTTTTTTGATATCGGCCATTATAGATTTTGATTTGAACGAGAAGATAGGATAGGGTGGCGTGCGTACGAAGGTAGGGTTTGACTTTCTAATTGATTTTTATAATTTTATATTCAAAATATCTCGTATAACCTAACTCGAAATCCCGAACTCCTATCGAGGCATGCCGCCTAGCGTTTATAATGTTATAACCCTATTCCAAACCCAATGGAAAAAATCTCAGGCTCCAATTTGATCGTATGTGGAAGATAACTATTTAAATCGACTATTTAAATTAAATTCAACTAAATTATTTCTAGACGTTTCCAGATCGAACGACCAAATGGTGAATCCAAAGGCTACGAAATTTGAAATCCGATAATAACTAACTATTACGGATTCAATGGGACTGGTTTTGTCGAATTCCGAGACTGTGCCTCGGAAAGCTATTTTTAAATATCGTTTTAAATGATATAATTTCAAAACCGAATAAAGTATTTCCAAACCAAATTCTGAAGCTTCCATTATCTTTAGTATTATCAATATAAATTTTCCAAGCCATCAAATTATTTTAACAAGATAAAAATTGAAAATTCAAATTTTTACCCATCATTAATAAATCAAAATTGCCAAATTCATATTTATATTCGAAATTCAAGTTAAACTAACCTCCAAATATTTAAAATCAATTAAATATTCAATATCAAATGTTAATAAATTTAAAGTCGTCACATCCTTCCCCCCTTAAAAGAATTTCGTCCCGAAATTACTAGTTAAGAAGAATGATCCTCAACATGTTTAATATTTTTCCCAATCCAAATAGTTTTATCATCTTACCAAAACAAATTTTTTTATTTAAGACCCATCATTAATTCAACTAACTTTCCAGCTTCAATTATAAGTTCCAAACAACATTGTTTTTTTTAACAATTTAAATTTAAATTTAAATTTTAAATTTTCAAAATTTTCTCAAAAATTTTCCTGCTCCCTAAATTTTCGAAAAATTTCGCCAGCATCTCCTTTGCGCGGCTAGCTCGGTACGACTACAAAATGGCACCACGGCCCCCAGATTTCAAAAGAAAATAAAAAGCCAAGCGGCTAGACAAGAAGATCATCAAATTTCATACTGAAATTTAAATACATACCTTTTGTAGAGCAATTCAATTTTATCTTCGAAAATCAAATCCCAATTCCTTTGTCTTTAACACACATGTATATCCTGATATCCATAATGTTCAATTTCAACATTCAAAAATCATTTTTTGCACATTTCTTTATAGAATTTTCAATATATACTTCTTATACCATTTTTACTTCACTATTGAAGTTATATATCCATCTTATTTCAATCTTACATTTTCAATTTCATTTGAATTCAATTTACACTTTCAATTTAATTTGGATTTAATTTACCTTCTGAATATTGAATTTTATCAATTATCTTTCATTCACAACTGCACTATTTTAAATTAGTTTCATTTACTAATTCATTACAAGTTCCAATTCATTTTATCTCAAACCATTTCTTTATTTCACCTTTATTATCTTTAGTTCACTTTGAACTAATTTCACAACTTCATTTTATTTCACACAATTCCAGTTTTCAATTCCAGTTTTATTCTTTTGTTCATCACCAAACACAATTCAATTCCAATTCACCATTTGGTTTACAACCACTTATATTTAAACTTGATTTCAAATTCCATATGAATTTAATTTATCTTTCATTTATAAATATTGGATTCAATTCATTTCAATACTTCGCTTTGTTTATCACAAATCAATTTCAATTCCAACTCCAAATCTATTTACTTACAAATTCGATATGAATTTCAACATTCAATTTCACTTTCATTTAATTGTAATTGTAAATTTATTCATTCATTCACAATTTTATTTTCCACCTTTATAGATCTTATTCCAATCATTTATAAGACTTCTCAAATTCACCTTTATTCAAATTAACTCAAGTTAATTTCAGTTTAATCTGAATTTTCTAAGTTTTCAAACTTATTATTCCATAACTATTTTTTATAAGATTCCAGAGTCTTTTCAACAATTCAAAACCATTTTTGAAATCAATTCAAATTTCCTTTTGAATTTCCCAAAACCAAATCCAAATTTGTAAACAATCTCCATTTAAAATAATTTGGCAGCAATTCCTCTCTTGGAAACTCGAAAATGAACATTGATGATGTTGCAGTCATCACCGAAGTCATTTTCCAGCGGCCGAAAAGAGTTTAGAGCTTTCATCCCTTCAAAACACTTTTCCTGAACCTTTGAAAATTATTTTCAAACCAAAAGGGATTTAAACTTCCTAATCTCCAAAATTTTAAAATTCTTTTCAAAACATTTCTCTGGAATTCCATTTCAAATTACAAATTACATTTACAATTTATATTCAAATTCCAATTGTATGTGAATTTATTTCTTAACTTTGGAGTTACAATTTCAATGTACTATTCAAATGATAATAATATTATCACTTCCTAACAATCAAGAAACCATATACTATAATAATTTACAAAGATTATTTCCTTTATCTACGAAAATAGTTTTGGGTAAAATTATTTCATTCACCCTATTTTAAAACAATATCGTGTCGAATTGTTCTGTACGAGTGTTTAGAGATTCCTATCGATAGAGTTGTACAGACTATACCAACCAGAATCCATATACCACTCAACAAACCAATCATCACAATTTAAAACAGTTCTTTATATTCACTAACAAATACGCGTTCATATCTATTATCACACTCAAACTCATTCTAGAGTACTACTGACTCTATCTCTATTAAGTAACACCCAACAGAGCCAATATTGTCGCTTAACCAAATGCTCTGATACCACTGTAAAGGCTGTAAATCCGTACCCCTGTGAGCTGGCAAAATCCCACAACAATTCTGCCCAAAGTGGAACAAATGTATGAGTCTTTGGGTTTAAAGAAGAAAGAGGTAGAAGAAGAAAAGAAAACAACATCAGAATCTCACATTTCGCAGCGGAACAAATATAATAGATAATTGAATATCTTTAAAACAAAGAACTATGTCGGTTATTATATTACATCACATTATATTATCAGAGTGTTACAACAATAAAACAGCGGAAAGAATATAACATATACTAGTGATATGCTTCATCATCCAGCTTGCTCCTGATCTCCACATCATCTCTTTTCTGACTACGCTCCAGAATAAAGATAACCTGACTCTAGGCTGCCCGTGTCGAAAATTATAGGCACCCAGACTTTAGGAAGGGAACAATAAACTCAAGGTCAGCCGTAGGACTGGTGTGAGATCTTAAAACATTTATTTCCACAAAGAAAGGAAAAGAAATCCGCTATGCTTTTTTGAAAACGAAACTACGATAAGGCCTCCAGCCACACACACAATGCAAACGCAGAATTGGAGGAGATTTCTTCTTATGATAGTCAAACATGCTTAATACGCAAAATACTTTCGATATTATTATTATTATTGCATAGTGCAGAAAACATTTCGAAAGTATAATATTAATCTTAGCCAGCATAGACATTCTGAATTATGCCTACTATAGCTACCATCTAAACAGTAATGACCACCATAAGTAAATGGCAGGTTATACAACTAAAACCATACAAGGCACGTATTGAAGATTAGATTTCCAACAAATGGTCAGGCTAAAGAACTTCCTATGCCATATGGGTACGCCTCGGGAGGGACATCCCGAGAACCTACCTGGATCTCTGCCAACACAAGGCCGGGTTACCTCTGTAACTACGTAACAACTACTCGAGTATGCCATTCCCCGGTCGTATACGACGTTTATCCAAGGATCCTCAACCACAAAGCAACAACCACACAGTAAATGAGATTGCAGAAACTATATAGGTTAAGTGTCTGGGCTCCATACCATGATACCACCTTTTTCCAGAAGGAAATGACATACCCTAAAGGGCGCAACCCTCATAACCTTGCCGCATCTTTCCTGTTTCGACCATTTCCGGGGTGTGAGGTCCGACGAAGTCTCGCCACAAAGCTACACTTTTCACAAAGTCATGCTTTGATCAACAAATGATCAGCAGCACTTCGTATGCCACATTACCAATTTGGGAATAAATCACTAGTAACCATCAACTACATAACCTCTGAGCTCGTACGTCTCAGAGAATGGTGTTAAGCTAAGAGAATAAATTCTCCGCCACCAACAGAAATGTATTTGATAGAAACCAGCTTTACATCTCAAAGTGTAATGTCATACACACATCCATCAAGTCCGTTCCGGGATCGAACGGAACCGAAGGCACCTCAAAGAAGCCCATGCAAATCCGGATATTCATTAATCACGTCCGGAATCCCTATCACAAAGGGTAATAAAATCTCTATACCGGAGCAACCCGCTGCAGAGACATTCGACAGGTAATCCTTTCGCTTTCGAGAATACCCAGTCTTCAACACCGTCTTCAAATGCAATCCCATTTCGTCGCATCATTATTTAGAATGGGTTTTATGACACAAAATCCTCTCCCGGCTAATCTGAATAACGAGCGCTTATTTTAAAAAAAATAAGTGTTCGATCAGATTTCAAACAAATCATAACAAATTCCACGTTGATCTTCTTAAACAAAAGATCCATCACAATCACAAAGGTTCAATGTGGGTTTCGAATATCCATTTGTAATTCGACTCCCGGTCGCATCGAAATTCTAATGCCATTAAAAGGCCAATATTGATAGTCAGTTATTTAACTATCGATAAATATTCACAACAATCACCAAGATTTAAATAATTTCCCAATTATTATTTTCAAAATATCTTCGCAAGATATATTTCACACTTCAACCACTTTGAAAACAAATTTCAAATCACCTTCCTCATGTGGAATAAATTTCCAAATATTTATTTAATTCAACTGAAAATTTTCCGAGTTCAAATACTTAAAAAAATAATTTAAAATACTTATCCAAACATATATACTTGGAAATATTAATAATAAAACTATTTTGAAACACTTGCTTAAATATTTGTTATGAAAATATTATACTACTATCTCATATAAACTTAATTCCAAAATAATTTTAAAATAAAATTATTAGATAGAGTATAACTATTTAAATAACCATTTTCTAAATCAAATATTGATTTAATCTTTAAATAACCACTTCTATATTAAAATAAATCTTTACTTTAAAGATTTTGAAAATAAACCAAGTAAATAATTTCTCCAAAATAATCTTTCCTTAAACCATCTTCACAACCCCAATTTCATATTTATAGACTATATTGAAAACATACCCGGCTTTCTAGGGAAAGTACACCCTCCATTCTAAAATGGTTCACTCAAATCAATTTATAAATCCTTTTGGATTTACTTTAAATTTACGTTCCAAATCCATAAATTCCTTTCCACGCTTTTAAAAATAAAACCATATTTATTTTTAAAACAAATTTCCCTTTCTTTTAAAAAATTCCCATTGTGAATTTAAATTCCCAAATATCCCTGATATATGTTTTTTTTAAATCGATTTCAAAAAAAAATCGTTTACAAGCACCAAATCAATTTCCAATTTCATTTTCAAATTTCATTTTTAAACACCAAATCAATTTCCAAATTGATTTCCAAAAGATTTATTTTAAAACACCAAATTCATTTTTTTTATTTGATTTACAAATTTATTGCCTTTAAAAATAAATTCCTTTACCTCTTTCAAAACTATTTAAAAATCTAATTTCAAAAAAATCCTTCAAACTTTAAACATTATTACTAAGAATTCCTTTATTGAATCTTTTTCCATTTTTTTTGGAATTTATTCAATAGGATTTCACTATAGATTTTCTACTTAAATTAAAAAAAATTATTTATTTCTGGTATCTTACGATACCAAAAATATATTCGGTTAAATTTTCGCCTTCAACGATTTCAATCACTATATAATCACACACAAAATTTAAATAAATCAACACACAATACTGAAACAAATTCAAATATTTGAGGAATCCAGTTGGATCCCTCGAACCTGTTTTCTCTGCATACACAGACGTTAGCACAACAATTAAATACCAATTCCACTTCGAGGTGGAATATCGCGGTATATGGGATTTATAAAATATCATCCGCTATTATGCGGCGCATAGGGTCTCATCCGTTATATAATGTGGGAAATCAACAACTCCAAATACATATATAATACCAATTCCACTTCAAGGTGGAATATCGCTGTATATGGGTTTAATATATAATATCACCCGCTATTATGCGGCGCATAGGGTCTAAACTAATATAACTAATAATAAAGCAATTATCCAAGCACATAGTCAATCAATTTTAAATTTAACTACTTAAAATTAAACTGGAAATTTCAAATTTAAGTGAGAAGATCTCACCTTTTACTACGCATGCAATTCCATTTCGATTCCGAACTAGTTTTCTTTGCGATTCTAGACCTTGTAAACAATTATATGATTTTATTAATATTCGAACAAATCGAACAATCAATTATTGTTTAATTTAAGCTAATTAACTTAATTTTAACTAATGATTTAATTTAATCAAAGAGTTAAAATTTTAAACTAACAATTTATATCATAAATAAATTGAATAAGTTTATTAAACAATTTATCACTGATGTGTATATATTAAACTAGATGTGAGTTTGAAAAAAAAATTGTTAATATACATGCATACCTTATTGCAAATATTTTTTTCTAATATATTTATATACAGTTTGTTGAATAAATTTAAATCGAAGAAAGAAAAACTGTAAAACCTCACCTCGAACACGCTGACGATGTTGAGGCAGCATCCATCGACCAGAGACGAACTCACCCGGTTCTCACGAACTCCAGATCCATCCACACGCCATCGGCTTTCCACTGCCACGATCTCCTCCACAATTGATCACGAGTTTCTAGTTGCCACGACTGCCTCTCTGCGTCGCCTCCCAGCAATAGTCGCATGCGCGACAACTTGATCGAACCAGAACCTTCAGAACTCCACGAAATCACAATGACGAACGTGAGTCCCACGGTGGCGATGTCGTGCTGATGACGAGCTCGGGAGGCCGCGCTTCCCTCCTCGACGTCGACGAACAGGCGAAGTAGCACCCCTCGCTCGCTCGACTTTGAATCTCACCGTCCTTTTGCGTGCGCGAGTGCGTACGCGCGAAGTCGCCTCCAGCCACTATTTTTTTAGGGCATGGAAAGAAGGAATGATGAAATCGATTTTTAGTTTACAAAGAGGGAAATTTTGATTTTTGAAATGCAGCCATTCGCCCCTTTTTTTTATATCGGTCATTATAGATTTTGATTTGAACGAGAAGGTAGGATAGGGTGGCGTGCGTACGAAGGTAGGGTTTGACTTTCTAATTGATTTTTATAATTTTATATTCAAAATATCTCGTATAACCTAACTCGAAATCCCGAACTCCTATTGTTGCGTGCCGTCTAGCGTTTCTAATGTTATAACCCTATTTCGAACCCAATGGAATAAATATCGGGCTCCAATTTGATCGTGTGTGGAAGATAGCCATTTAAATCGACTATTTAAATTAAATTCAACTAAATTATTTCTAGACGTTTCCAGATCGAACGACCAAACAGTGAATCCAAACGCTACGAAATTTGAAATCCTATAATAACTAACTATTATGGATTCAATGGGACTGATTTCGTCGAATTCCGAGACTGTGCCTCGGAAAGCTATTTTTAAATATCGCTTTAAACTATATAATTTCAAAACTGAATAAAGTATTTCCAAACCAAATTCTGAAGCTTCCATTATCTTCAATATTATCAATATAAATTTTCCAAGCCATCAAATTATTTTTAACTAGCTAAAAATTCAAAATTCAAAATTTTACCCATCATTAATAAATCGAAATTGGCAAATTCATATTTATATTCGAAATTCAAGTTAAACTAACCTCCAAATATTTAAAATAAATTAAATATTCCATTTCAAATTATAAAAATTTCCGGATCATCACAGTATGTGTATTTTGAATTAATTGAAAGTTATTTTAATCTATTATTACATATGTGTGCTTATATTATAATATTAATATAAAGTCAATTAGAGATATTTTACATTAGTTAATTTATTCTAGATTTGAACTAAAATATATTCTATAAGTCAAATTTAGATCTTTTAATCTACAATTTTGAATTGGTAACTTTGATTCAATCAATATATGTTAAATTTTGTTAATTCAACCTTTATGCCATTAAGATATGTATATTTAGAACTATTTTATATTCATACATATGTATCTTCACTAAACAACTAAATTGAGGATATATATATGTATGATGAATATACGCATGGTAGATATAAATCATAATATCTACACACATATATATTAACTTTGTTATTCTTTGTTATATTATCATGTTATACCTTATATGTGTTATTGATAATTGTGTATATACATATTAGATGTAGTAGCCAATATATAAATCATTGTTTGGTTAGATACAAATGGAAGGATGTGGTCTAATTATTGGATCTAAAATTAAAGAATTTTTTTAAAAGAGATAACTGAAAAAAAATTCCTTCTCTAAATGAAACAAATTCTTCCTTTTTCATTTAATTGAATTTGATTCAATTTATTCTTTCATCTATGATCGATGACTCCCTTCTCTTCCTCTCTTGACTATATATTCACACCAAACATATTTAATCAATTGGATTGATTAAAAAAATAAAAATAAAAATTATTTAAATAAAATATGCTTTCATTAGAAATAACTAGGTCGGATCTAATATTGGATATTAGACTTCATAGGACTATTAAGATCCAACTGAGGGAAAAACTAAGGATAATCCATTTCACCTATTGCGAATCAGACTGGTTCCTACAATGTTATTATCATTATGTGATAATCCTTTTGGTTCGGGTGAAGGTCAAGTATGACTTCCCTTTATGTTACATATACCGGTGAAGGGGAAACATGTTTTGCTTAGTGGTGTGGTCTCACCAAATATTGATGTATCGAATAATGATAGTGTTGTATTATTCACATTGAGCTTTATGTTTGACCTATGATTTTTTTCCTCTTGAACCCTTGAGAATTCATTTGAGTGGATAGAGAGAAAAGGTCTGACAGGTTTCGTTTAAACAAATAAAATTTTCTAAAAGCAAAGTATGATGTGAGTAGTTTATCTATTGTTATTTAGTGAATTTTCGCTATGTAACAATGTTGCTTTTGTATGTATTTATGACTTTGATCATTCATGGTGGCATCATCATATGTCGATCATGAAGAAATGTCTATTTAATTGAATATAATATTTTGTCTATGCGATAGTTATGTAACGACCTAGTATTTTAAACAGTTCAAATCGACAATCATCCACTCATGTCAGACTTGAATTACTTAATACAACAGATTGTTAATTTATATTTGGAAAACTCGGTATGTACAGTAAATAAATCAATCATAGAATCACAGACATAGAATATTGCAACAATAAGTAGTGGAATAGATAAATAGTAGTCCATGAAACAACTATAAACATCAAAGCCTAAAAAATACAATAGAATCTCGAATACAAATGAATCTCTAATACATAAGCAACATACGAGTTTGAACATAAATGACTGGAATAAACTAAAATAATTGAAAGCTGGATAGATAGATCTTCAAACTAAGCTCTAATGTCCAAAGGTGAGTCTCAAATGCTGTGACACTAAGTCTGACCCGAGTATAAAGCAAAACACAAAACACTCAAGTCGGGATTAATATTCTTATATTAAAAAATTCAACTCAAGTGAGATGTCAATTGAAATACAAGTAACTTAAAGGATTTTTGGGACTTCCATCTCTAAGGATCCATGGAACAATATATTATGTAGTAATATATGCTATATAATATGTCTATAGTAAAGTAAACTATTAAAATAGTGTTAAGGCGTTATCCATATCCCCCTTAACACATTTTATATAATGTCGTAGTCTATACAGATACTATAAACTCCACTCGCAAGTAGGCTATCAGGGAGCACTCTATACGTACGACACAAAATAAACTCGTAGAAAGTGCGATATGGCATGTGACAAGGCACGCGAGGCAATGTCAGGGTAGATATACTGTTTGCAGATCCAGACTGGTGGTAACGCATAGCAGCTACTACTGCCCACCTCGTGACACACTCCCAAATCAAACATGCACGCAATCAAATCATAAAGTAATAGAGTGGTATCGAAGAAATGTGTCCAATAGGAGGAATGGCCTCATTTGGCCCGGGACGGCTCCTATTTTAGCCATATTAAGATGACTCATGGGACTCAGGGATACGTAAATACCATATATAATCGTCGCCAAACCATCCTACTTCGTTATGTAATCTCCACCACGTACATAGTCGTTAAAGTGGTTTTCAGCATTGGCAGAGAGTATGAAAATATCCGATCTCGTTCTCTTTAACAGCCAAACGCTTATCTCACACCGTTGTCATTTTTATTTCAAACAATTCATAGTTCATATCAAAATATCATATTCATTTCAAAATCATATCAATTTTGAAATCATTATTCACTTTAAATAATATTATTTCTAGAATCGTAACACTTTCAAAATTGTAACACTTACGAAATCAGAACACTTTCGAAATCATGACACTTTGGATATCATAACACTTTCAAAATCATAACACTTTGGAAATCATAACACTTTTGAAATCATAACACTTCTGTAATCATAACAGTTTCCAATTAAACTGTTTGGATATTGAAAATAGTATGTATATTAAAATAGTTATAAATTAGAATAGTTTATATATTTAAATAATCTATATAATAAAATTAGTTTCCTCCAATTTCTCAAATCGATTCAAATCAACTTAAATCCTAAAAATTCAATTTAAATCAATTCCAGTTTAACCGTTTACATTTAATGATCAAAGATTCAATTCAAATTCTAAATAAACCATTTCAATTTATCTCAATTTTAAATCCAGGTTTGAACTTACACTTCAATTCCAATAAGATTCAAGATTAAAATATTCAAACATTTCAATATAAGTTTCATTTATATTTCAATATTACACTTTAATTTTATTCAAATTTGAAAATGTTCACTTAATCAATTTTTATCAAATCATGTTATCAATCATATCTTTCAAAATCTCAAAATCAATAAGTTCAAATCAACTCTTATTTAAATTCAATTATTAACCAATTTAAATTGCATGTCAACATTAATTTATCTTCCCCTTTATTATTAAAGTTATAAAAATCTATTTTTAAATATTAATATAAATTTAAATAAGTACTTAAACATATTATATCCTAATTAAATTAAATTTTTATTAAATTAAATCTTATTACTAAATGTACTTGTATTATTTAACGACCCGTAAATTTTGATAAATAAATTTGGTAATTAAATAAGAAGTTGTAATTAAATTTATTAGAAATAAAAAATTTATAAATTAATATTGAAATGAACGTTAAAATAAAATATAGCAATGGTAATTAAAACTTATTTATTTGTAATTTTGAATAAAATTCTAATAAATGAAGTAGTGAAATGTTTATACCTAGATATAAATTGAATATGTGAAATTGGAGGTAATTATTAAATTGATTAATGTAATAAAACATTGTTAACAGTATTTGATTGTAAATTAAGGAAACGTGTTAATGCAAGTTAATATGTAATGAACTTGAATGAACGTTACAATTTAATTAAAATTCAAATATTATGACTTAGCTATAAATAGAATATAATAAAAACAAATACAATCAATGTTAGAAACGAAATTTTAATTGTTCGTTGTTGATAATAAACCTTACTTTAATGATTATTAGTATAATAATGGAAATGTGAATTGACCAAAATATAGTAAATGGAGATATAATAGTCGATAAATAAAGGATGGAATGTAATGGATGTAAAAAAATTTATTATAAGTGAACGATTGATTTAGTCTATTGAATTAAAACGGGTAATCAATTGCAATAAAATTCAAATTGAATGTTACGTAATGTAAATTAAATGTTATGCAATTGAGATAAAGGAATTGAAAAAATGTTAATGTATCTGGATATATACCAAAATAAATGGTACCTAGATAATATGATAAATAGTGAATTTAAAGAATGGAATCAGGATATATTTATTTATTTGAAATTTAAGTTAAATAATTGAGTTTATTGAAATAAGTAGAATTTAACATTAAATTTTTGGAAATGAAGATGGAATAAGAAAATATTAAAGCAATTGTTTTGAATCCAATGATAAATTCATCTGTTTGACAATAATAAATGGAAAGTAAATTAAATTTAATTGTTGGAAATTTAATTTATAATTGTTGAATTTAATGAAATTGAAGAATTTATAAATTTTAATTCGACAGTTAAATTTGTTTAAATCAGTGTAAATGATTGGAAAATTAAAAAATGATAAGAATTGTCAATTATCTAATTGAAATTGGAAATTTGATTAAATTGACTAATTTTTAATTTATTTAATTAATATAAAAAATAGCCATTTTTAGCACTGACTCGGATTTCGACGAAACCAGTTTCATCGGATCCGTAACGGTGAATTATTGTAGGGTTTCAAGTTTCATAACGATCGGACTTGTCGTTTGACCGTACGAACGCGAAATGCCTTGAAATTGATTTAATTGAAATCAATTTGAAAATATTGATTTTTGGCATAACTTCTTCATACGATGCAATTTGAACCTGAAACCTTTTCCATTCCGTTTAAAATATTTTTAAACACCTATTTTGATATATGGGTTTACCCAATTTCTTTCCGGGTCAGAACGAGCTTTTTGGGTCATTTTGTCGTTAACGCGTATATCCAACCTTATTCATCCATTGTAATTTCTAACCTACCTATATAAACCCGGTTATAAACCCTAGCCTCCCTAATTCTCATTTGTCTGTACACAATTCAACTATCTCTCCTCCTCAATGGCAGACAACAAAATTCCAGATCCAATTCCATTTCAAAATCAAAGTCGAAAATCCAAACTCCTCAGAAAAATTTGAAGAAAATATATGTTAAAGTTCTCGAAGTGCGTAATCTTGTGGTGCAATTCGTTTTTCGATTCGAGTTTTCGTGCATCCAAAATTAAATGAATAACTGCCGACCGTTCATATTAGGTCGTCGGAATTGACGGTGGATCTTCCACGATTCATCGATCAGGAAGTCTAGGCGCGTAGAGGAGGCCGAGTGCTTTCGATCGGCATGGTTCGTTTGGGGTAGTTGTTGCTAGAATCGACACGATCGGCTTGTTTATGGGCGGCGGTGGCGAACTCCTGTGGCGTACCGGAGTCGACCGTGACCACGTGGAGGGGGCGCCTGGAGGTGGTGAGCGCGATGGTCACGCTGGATCGAGTTGTAGATCAACCTAGTGGCGGCGAAAATTTGGATTGATTCGGCGGCTTCTAGGGTTTTTTTGGGTTCGATGGTTTGCGTGTTCTAGAAGACACGCTGAAGGTTGCATGAGCGCGTGATGACGTGGCTTAAACATGGGTTTGCTTCTTTTGTTTATTTTATTTTGAAACTTTGAACTTCATTCGTTCTGATCGAAATAACTTGTGCATACAAGGTCGAAATTTCACGCGGTTTTCTCCCCTGGGATCGAAATAAAATTCCGGACATTTTGACTCTGGTTTGCGAGGGATTTGGAGACTGTGCAATTTTTAGGTTTAAATTGGATTTAAATTCAAAAGGTGAGTGTTTTAACCCACTCACAACTTCTAAAATTTCTTATGTTTGTTAATTTGATATATGATGTGATTTAAAATTTATTTATGGTTGTTTGGCATATTTTTAATCATTGTCTCAGTTAATTTCATTTATTGCTATTTAATTTATTCATTGAATTTTAACTACCAGCTAAATTTGTAAATTAATTATTCATTGCATATAAACTGCCAGTTAAACAGTTATTTAAAATATTATTGAATTAAACTGCTATTTAATACCTGTTATTTATTTTCCATTATATATTGATGTTATTGATTTAATTGGATGATGATTGTGATAAATGGTTGATGGTTGATATTGGATGAATGAATGTTGTATTTTATATTGTTATAAACTGCAAGTTATTATGCATTTTCATTTCATTCGAGATTGCGGTTTGAAATGATATACAACCGCATTTTTATTTTAAATTACGGATTGAAATGATAAATATCTGTATCACTTGACATAGGATAGAAAATTTTATACAGACACCGTGGTTCTATATATAAAAATATTTTTAAATGATTTCTATGGTTTTGGTAAAGAATATACGGTTTATTAAATATTAATTTTGATGTTATATAAATATTATTTTATATATATAGTTAAATTCTTGAATTTAAGCCATGTATAAAATTGTTTAATAAACAATGGAGTTTGATGGTTTATATTATATGGGTAAGTACCTATTTAAGGTATTATATATATAGAGTTTAAATGGCTTAAATGAAATTTAAGTTGGAAGATAAATATGAAATTGGTTTAAATTGAATTATTTAAGAATTGTACTTGAATAAATTTGATTTGGAATTTAAATATAAGTTGAGATTTTAAAGGGTATGATTCTTATAACTTGATTTGGTTTAAAGTGTTTTAAATGAATATAAAGTTGAGATAAATGAATATATCAAGTTAAATAAGATTTAAAGAATATCGAGTTGTTTGAAGTTAAAAGTTTTACTTAAATTTTATTGGGTTTATTAAGTAAACATTTCAAAACTAAATAATAGTAATTGAATTTGATATATATGGAATTATCAAAGAAATTGTTTTGAAATGGTGGAATATTTAAAGCTTTGAAATATATGAACTGAAATGG
Source organism: Allium cepa (assembly GCA_030765085.1). Taxonomy (NCBI): domain Eukaryota; kingdom Viridiplantae; phylum Streptophyta; class Magnoliopsida; order Asparagales; family Amaryllidaceae; genus Allium; species Allium cepa. The sequence goes on from CM060935.1 coordinate 970,408,620, forward strand.
TTTATTGAGAGGTTCAAATCGGTATTTGGGATTTATTTGAAAGATTAAAGAAGCTATTTTATTATATAAAGTAATTTAATATGTAAACCATCGAAGTATATTAAGTTATGTTTCAAAGCTATAGATTTCAAGGTATATAGATTTGAAAGTGCTACGATTTCTTGAAAAAGGATATATTTGAAATAAAAATGATATCATATTGATTTGGGTTTAAAAACGAAAATGATATCGTATTTATACGGTTTTGAAATGGATATTTTATTCTGGTTTTAAAGTATAAACTATTTTGAAAAGACCGCGGTGTTATAATAACGTTTGGTTGTTGAAGAGACGGTGATCGGAAGTTGTCATACTCTCTGCCAACTTCGAAAACCACTTTAACAACCGTGTATGCGGTGGAGATTCCAGAATGAAGTAGGATGGTGACGGTATTTCCTTTGAGGTAAATACATGGACCCAACTCCCATGAGTTGGTATAAGGTGGCTAAAACATGAACGATTCTCGGGCCAATGAGGTCATTCCTCTGATCGGACGCACTCCTTCGATATTATACTCTGACATTTGGATTTGATTCGGTGGCCACTTTTGATTTTTGATTTTGGGGGTGTTGTTCGAGGTGGCCGGTAGTAGCTGCTACGCGTTACCACCAGCCCGGATGCGTAATTGGTATATCTACCCTGGCATTTCCTAGTTGTGCCGTGTCAGCTACCCCATCGCGCCTTGTACGAGTTTCTATTTGTGTCGTACTTATGTAGTATCCTCTGGTAGCCTTCCGATCAGGAGGTATTACGGTACTGTATAGACTATTGGCATTTTATGTGTTAAGGTGGAAAATGTAATGCCTTAATGTTATTTAAAAGTAAGTTTATTTTACAATTAGACACTATTATAATAGCAAAATATACTATATAGTAAATAGTTTGACGGATCTTTAGGAGATGTAAATCCCGAGCATCTCTTGAGTTACTACACTCATCTTTATTTCTATTGATTTAACATACATAAGATCTTTTAGTTCTGACTCGAGTGTTTTGTCTTTTCAATTCGCTCGGGTCAGTCCGAGCATTTCAGGATCGAAGATTTTATTCTAGAGGACGAATATGAAGTTTTGTAGTACTATTACCTACTATATTATTCCACTACACCATTAAATTCCGCTGCATTAATTATTATTCTCTGGTATGTGTACTCTGATATGTATTGTATAAATATAATCAAATGTTTTGTAAAAAAACTTCATAAACTGTTATTTGATTATTATATTTTAACGTTCCGCTGCAAGATTCCATTTTTTTTCTTCCTTTCTCTACTTTTTCTTATTTACCCCATAACAATCAGCCCTTCTCTAGGTTTTAAGTCTGACGTGTGTGGTTTATCGTCGATTTAAAATGTGCGAAAAGGTGGGATGTTACATATTAAATCTTATTTTATATAATTTTAAAATAATAAAATTATAAGTAAAATCTTAAAATTTATATTTTCAAAACAACTTATAAATTGAAATTTCCCAAAACATGTTATTTTAAAATCTAAATTTTATACAAAAAAGCATTTATATATTGTATTTTTAAAAGTTAATATTCAATAAAACCCATATATTTCCTTTTAAACCTTGGAAATCATTTTCAAATATAGACCAACAGTGTTCGTGTAAAATTTTCTATCCTATGGTCAAGTGATACAGATATTTATCATTTTAATCCGCAAATTTAATATTTACAGGTATATATCATTTCAACCCGCAATCCTAAAATTCAAAATCAATGAAAATCGTTTGGGTTTATCATTTCAACCCATAACGATTTTTCCCTGATCTATAATATCGTTTGGGCATGTATCATTTCAACCCATGGAGATTTCTAAACTAACAAGGAACTTGCAGAGTGAGAACAAATATGATAACTATATATTAACAATAGGCATGTACCATCAAGGACAAATTTTAATATATACAGCAGGTTATATTGTCATATGACATAGGTAAACAATGGCAGATAATTGCATAGCATATTTAACAATTAAATAACTTAACAATTCAAATTTAACAGCATATTTCAATTGTCGTTTCAAATGAAATCAAACTTACTAAATATAGGAATGTTAATCGTGAGTGATTGTTCACCTTTCGAGGATAGAGAAATAATTAGAATAGGAAGCACAGATGCGGATACGCACAAACCAGCTAGGGTTGGGGAAAATAATCTCCGTACAGCAACGGAAATAAGCAAATCAAGGAGGACGAGAGATCGATGAAAACAATATATATATTATTTCCTTTAAAATCAATATTCAATTTAAAACCCATATTAAGAAGAATTTTTTTTTCATATACACACACACACACACACATATATATATATATATATATAATATTTTAAAACTCTATATATTTTTTGAAAATCAAAACATCAATACATGTATACAGTATATAATAAAACCCATCGATATTTATATTTTAAAATCAATATATATATATATATATATATATATAAATCAATACTTCTTGAAACACCTATCAAAGTCATAATGTATTATATTTCAAGCCATCATATTTAAAACCAAATTGAAGTTTTATAGCACATATACAAATAAATCTCTATTTATTATGTTTAAAGAAAAATCAATATATATGCAAACTTTAAACAAATATGCAAACTATACTTATGAACAACTACATAAAATTAGACTATGGTCATATATGCAGCCTATACTTATAAACAATTATATACGTAATCCAACTATAAATAATTATGTGCAAAACAAATGTATGTATAAAATCAGACTGTAACTAAATATATGCAGACCATACATATAAATAAGCAACAGAATATATATGAGCTATGCAGACAATATGTATATAAAACTGGATACTCAAAAGCTTGCATGCACTCACGGCCGTACTGCAAGGTGGAGAGGGAAGGATCCACGTCCGAATAGGCAGAGGCTTGGTGAACCGCGGGTGGTGTTGTGCGTGCTTGGGTGGGCGAGGCTGCTGGGTGGGACCAGGGGTGCACGACGTGGTCGAGCTTGCGTGGGCAGTTGAGTGAAAATGGGAGGCGCGGGCTTTGTTATTGAATGGGAAGGTAGGTTTCACAGTTGCGAGGCTGTGGTCTATGCTCGGAGGGCTAACCATGTGTAGGCCGCTGTTATGATGAAGTAAGGGATCGTAGAAGGTTGTCAGGGAAGTGGAGTGGGACAAGGATGAATCGGTGGAGGAGCTGTGCTTAAGGTGATGGTTATTGGTGGTTCTCGGCTGTAGATGGAAAAAAAGGGACGGGATGGATGATGTGGAAGATGAGCCGAAATGGTGGAAGGCTAGAAGGGAGAGAGTTTGATGGAATAGAGAGGGAAGAAGAGTGGCTGTGTAGCGGAAGCGTGGAAGCTTCGGGTGGGGCTATGCGCGTGCATGGATCTGAGTAGAGCAGAGGTTAGCGGTTGTGTGAGTCTTCGGCAATAGGAAGATGGGAGCAAACGGTGGAAGTGGGAATGGTTGAAGGGTTTCGACCATGGAAATGGAAGAAAGCACGGTCAGAGGGGATGGGTGGAAGGGACAGGCGGCAACAAGTGCTAGTTCTCAACCCATGAATGCAAATTATAATATATGAACTTAGTATATAATTTTTCCAAAAAAATATAGAAGAATATGGATGAGCAGATTTTCGGTGAAGGGTTAAATTGTCTGGTTTGAGAAATTAGGGAAACGAGAACCGTTTTAAGAAAAACAAAGCATAAAGCTTTATACAATATTATATATATTTTATTTTATTTTATAACGTAGGTATGGCAGAAGAAAGGAAAAGGCAGAGCAATACGAACTAGAAATATATATTGGGACCCGTGGAAAAGCAAAAGTCATACATGTTGAATTCAGGAATATTTATTTCTAGGAATATTAAACGGTAGCGACCATTTGTTTTTCAACCGGCAGACAAACGGAAAGTCACATATCACAGTATAAACTCAAAAGGGGTACCGATACGGCTAACCATTTCACGGATTTTGCCGCGTACTGGACGTCGAAATTGACAATTGAATATACTGCAGAGATCAGCACGATGAGATGTACAAAATGATATACAGATATCAGTGATACGTTCGTTCTATCAAAAGTCAATATTCGGTGTCGAAATTGCTGCTAATTTGACGAAAATAAGATAAACGGAGGTATAACAATCCAAATTTGATGAAACGTAATATGATGCCCCACTTAGAAAATCATTTTCACTTTTATTATATAAAAATATTCAGGTTTTGAAAATATTTAATTTTCATTAAACTAACTGATTTTAAATTGAAATTGGAAATTACACAATAAAACTAACTTCCATATTCCAATGAAAATTTACCATTTGCTAAGTTTAAATAGACGTATTCCAAATACATAATTTTCATTTCAAAATTTAATTGTTTATTTTCAAGCAAAATTTTAGTAAATTACGTTATTTAAAATCATTAAAATTTTCGGGTCTTTACACTCTCCCCTACTAAAAACTTTTCGTTCCCGAAAAGGAACGAGGTAGGAGAATATGAACAACTAGAAAGAAAAGATAGATTGAAATACATATTATCAGATACACAACAGATTCAAAACCATATAAATTTCATTAGTTTTTAAAATGATTTATATTCAATTAATTTGGTTTCAATCCATTTTATTTAATCAATAATACTCATTTATATTCATATTTTGTTGATTTTCAAGTCAAGCTATTTTCATTCAATTTGATTTGTTTCAATTTATTAATATTTGTTACATAAATTCCTTTCAAAACAAAATTTATTTGATTTAATTCATATATAAAATCTATTTATCTTCAGTTGAGTTGATTCCGCTAAAAAATCAATTTAAACTATTATTAAGTAATATTTATTTAAATAGTATTTTTCTTTTATTATTTAATTTATTTCACTCCGATTTCTTATAACATCAATTAAATGTATAAAAAGTCATTATAACAATCAACTTTTTATTTACAATTTCCCTTAACAAAATTTCATTTTCGGACATCTTATTACTTACATTTATTGCATATTATTCAACCACATATTTTTATTACATCCAAACTTGTCTCAGTTAAGTTTTATTAATGTTTCATATGTAAGTGAGCACTACACCAATTTACTTGTTATTTATAATATATAATTATTATTGAGTAAAATTTTAATTTGAAAATTTTATTACCTAAGTTTTCTCTTGTACAACCTTCAATGATATATATTCACCCTAACATTTTAAACTTTTGAATATTTTAGGTAAGTTATATATTAGAATGTAATTGATTATTATATAAATAAATTTTATCTCATTTCAGCTGTTTTTAATTTGTTTAAATTCTAATTTCAGTTTTAAGCACTTTAAATATTTAAAAATTTTGATTCATTCAAATAATTGAAAACCCTACTTAACATAGAATTTAAGATTTAATTTCTGGTTTCACTTCTAACCATTTTGAAATAAATATACACATATACCTATATATTTTTATAATTCAAATCATACTCAAGAAATTTCAAATCAAATCCATTTTTCAAAACCATATGTAGCAAAGATACTAAGTGGTCTCTCCACTCTATGACTCGAAAATGAATGTCGACGATGCTGCAGTAACCACCAAAATTATTTTTCAATGACAAACGAGGAGGTTATAGACTTACTTCTTTGAAAATTCTTTAGAAACAATTCCCATTCGAAAATACTTTCAAACAAAATATATTTCTCCAAAACATTGAAAACCAAATTTAGAAAAGTACGGGAAAATAAATTCTCAAGTTCACATTTTAAATTCATTTCATTTGCAAATCAGATTTATAAACCATGTTTATAAAATTTTCATCTCCTTATAATGTATAACAATAGTTAATGGTTTAGTAATGTTGACAAAGCAATAAATGATAATCTAATATTATCGTTCCAAACAACCAATTCATTTAACAATCTAATTTCAGAAAGTTAAACTTATATAAAAAATAAAATCATATATGAAATTATTTCATTTACAAATTTTGAAAACAATACCGTGTCAGTTTGGTCTGTTCCAGTGTTTTGAAATTCCTATCGATAGCGTTGGCCAGACGAACGATCGAAACCCCAAATTAAACTTAACTATTCAAACAACACAGTATAAGATATTTTGTATTAATAACAAACACACTCTCTCACAGGATGATTCAAGAATGGATTCTGAAACAAGGATAAAGATTCAAGTTCAGATGAACCCTAGTCAAGGAGAATTCTAACTATGAAGATAGATTTGAAAAGAATATAAGATAATTAAATTACAAAAGAATAAATGGATAGACTTATTTTTATTTCAGTGCCTTAACCGGGTAAACCGAGATTCCAGAAATAAGATCAATGCGGAAATTCAATTTTCCGCTTAAATGGGAGAGATGTGACTTCACCAAAACATCAGGATATTCCTTGACTATCGGTTGGAGTCAATATCACAATGCTGAGAATCAAGCGGATGGAACTGCCTGCATAATACTGAGGCAATCGACGTTTGATCACAAGAGAATTACCCTGGTCGTCTACTAGAGAAACATTCGGGCATTGCAAGAGGTAACAGCATCAAACCGAGGATATAGAAATCATCGGTGAATCGAGCCTTGTTGCAAAGGAGTTTCACCCCTTTACGAATCATACAAGATTGGCGGAATCACCGTGGAATAGTCACACAAAAGAATGAAGTTGCCAGTTGAGGTGGCAAGATGTTCTCAAATACATTATAGAGATCAACCGGAGTGGAGCTATTGGATGCTCCAGAATCAAGAAGAACACGAACAGAAAGATACCGGAATGGATTTCCGAACAGAGGGGAAAGTTACAAAATTCAAAGGAAACCTGAGTCAGAGAGGAAGAAACTCAAGCTCGAGCGAAGAGGATTCTATAATTAAATTTACTCTATATGCTAAGTTTTGCCTAAACCAGAGCTCTGATACCAACTGCTTGGTATTTTAAACCGTTCAAATCGGCTATCATCCACTCATGTCAAACTTAAATTGCTCAAAAATAGACGGTTAATTTATATTTGGCAAAACACAGCATATACAGTAAATAAATCAATCGCAGACACGTAGTATTACAACCATAAATAGCAGAATAGATAAATAGTAGTTTATGAAACTACTATAAACATCAGAGTCTGAAACAAAATACAACAGTATCTCAAATACAAATGAACCTCTAATACATAAGCAACAGACGAATCTGAACATAAATGATTGGAATAAACTGAAATAACTGAAAGCTAGCTAGCTCGATAGATAGATCTTCAAACTAAGCTCCAATCTCTAAAGGTGAGTCTCAAATGTTGTGACACTCAGTCTGACCCGAGTATAAAGCAAAACACAAAACACTCAAGTCAGGATTAACATTCATATATTAATAAATGCAACTTAAGTGAGATGTCAACTGAAATACAAGTAACTTAAAGGATGTTTTGGATTTCCATCCTCTTAAGATCCGTGGAACTATCTACTATGTAGTAATATATGTTATTATAATATGTCCATAGTAAAGTAAACTATTAAAATAGCATTAAGGCATTACCCATATCCCCATAGCACATTTTATATAAATTCGTAGTCTATAAAGATATTGTAAACTCCACTCGCAAGTGGGCTATCAGGAAGTACTCCATAGATATGACACAAAATAATCTCGTAGAAGGCGCAATATGGCATGTGACAAGGCACACGAGACATGGTAGATATATCATTTGCGAATCCGAACTGGTGTAACGCATAGCAGCTACTACCGACCACCTCGTGACATACTCCCAAATCAAAGGTGCACCCAATCAAGTCACAAAGTAATAGAATGGTATCGAAGAAATGTGTCTGATAGGAGGAATGACCTCACTTGGCCTGGCATGACTCCGGTTTTAGCCACATCAAGCTGACTCATGGGGTCAGGGCTACGTAAATACCATATAGAATCTTCGTCAAACCGTCCTACTTCGTTCTGGAATCTCCACCATGTACATAGTTGTTAAAGTGGTTTTCGGTATTGGCAGAGAGTATGACAATATCCGATCCCGGTCTCTTTAACAACCAAACGCTTATTTCACACCGTGGTCATTTTTATTTCAAACAGTTCATACTTCATATCAAAATATCATATTCATTTCAAAACCACATCAAATTTGATATCGTTATTAACTTTAAATAATATTCATTTCTAGAATCATAACACTTACAAAATTGTAACACTTACGAAATCATAACACTGTCGAAATCATAACACTTTGGAAATCATAACACTTTTGAAATCATAAAATTTTGGAAATCATAACACTTTTGAAATCATAACACTTTCGTAATCATAACAGTTTCCACTTAAACAGTTTGGATATTGAAAATAGTATATATATTAAAATAGTTATAAATTAGAATAGTTAATATACTAAAATAATGTATATAATAAAATTAGTTTCCTCTAATTTTGCAAATCGATTCAAATCAGCATAAATCCCAAAAATTTAATTTAAATCAAATCTAGTTTAACCGTTTACATTTAAAGGTCAAAGATTCAATTCAAATTCTAAATAAACCATTTCATTTTATCTCGATTTCAAATATAGGTTTGAACTATCACTTTAATTCCAATAAGATTCAAAAATTAAATATTAAAACATTTCAATATAGGTTTCATTTATATTTCAATATTTCACTTTAATTTTATTCAAATTTCAAAATATTCACTTAATCACTTTTTATCAAATCATGTTATCAATCATTTCTTTCAAAATCTCAAAATCAATAAGTTTAACAATTCTTATTTGAATTCAATTATTAACCAATTTAAATTCCAAGTTGATGCAGCACACCTTGCCTTAAGTCGCGTGAGCGACCTAACACCATGCCTTGAGTCACCTGAGTGACCTAACGAGTTATGCGAGCGACCTAACACTCATGACGTAACACCATGCCTGAGTCACCTGAGCGACCTAACGATTTATGCGAGTTATGCAGTGAAGGATGATGCAGCGACATAGCGAGTTAAACCAACTGCAACTTATGCCGCTACCTTCTTAAGTCGCTCCTTTTTAAGTTGCTCAATCTTATGTCGCTTTTCCTTTAGGTCGCTGAAGCTTAAGTTGTAAGTCGCTTATGCCGTTTCCTTATGCCACATTGATATAAGTCGCTCAACCTATGCCGTAGTGATTTCTTATGTCGCTCATTCTTAAGTCGCTTACCTTTAAGTCGCAAGTTCCTGAAGCTGATTTTCCTTATGTCGCTAAGTCGTTTCTGGAGCCGAGCTACTTCTTATGCCGTATGATGTTGAGTCGCATGCTTCTTAACTCATATTGTTGTTAAGTTGTGAGTCGTTGTATCTTCTTATGTCGTTATGTTGTAACTTCTTATGTCGTGGAGTCATATATCGGATGTTGTTATGATGTATTGTTAAATCGCATGTATGGTTGAATTGTTAAGTCGTTTGTTGTTAAGTCGTAGGTCGTGAGTCGCTGCGATAAATTGCATGTCTATGTGTTGTAATTCCTATAAATAGGGACGTGTTGTCATTGTAAAAGGGGAGTTGATTTTTGAATAAAATTTGTGTGTGTGCTTTTGCCACCATTGTTGAAGTTGAGTATGATCTCCTTCTTCGGGTTATTCGTGCGCGAATCAACGAAGTAAAAGCCAATTCTCGGTATCACTTGCGAGTGATCAACGATCGAATTGTAGATCTTTCAACACGGTATCTTGCGAGATCAACGGGTTGGAGATAGCTAGATTCCGGTATGGTCACGATCAACGGAATTGGGCATTTATCGTTCTATCAGGTTTATTTGACACGGAATCATTTCTTGAGGAAGAAAGCTGCGCCAAATTGGTATCAAAACATTATTAGTACGTCAAAGTTATATATCTGCTGCGTCACAAGTCAACATTAATTTATCTTCCCAACCTTTATTGTTAAAGTTATAAAAATCTATTTTTAAATATTAATATAAATTTAAATAAATACTCAAACATATTATATCCTAATTAAATTAACTTTTTATTAAATTAAATCTTATTATTAAATGTACTTGTATTAAATCTTATTTTATATATTTTTAAAATAATAAAATTATAAATAAAATCTAAAAAATTATATTTCCAAAGCAACTTATAAATTAAAATTTCCCAAAACATATTATTTTAAAATATCAATTTTATACAAAAAAAAGCATTTATATATTATAATTTTAAAAGCCAGTATTCAATAAAAACCATATATTTCCTTTCATGCCTTGGTAATCATGTTCAAAAATATGGACCAACGGTGTCCGTATAAAATTTTCTATCCTATGGTCAAGTGATACAAATATTTATCATTTCAATTTGCAAATTTAATATTTACGGGTATATATCATTTCAACCCGCAATCCCAAAATTCAAAACCAAAGAAAATCATTTGGATTTATCATTTCAACCCATATAACGATTTTTCCTTAATCTATAATATCGTTCGGGTATGTATCATTTCAACCCATAGGAATTTCTAAACTAACAGGGAACTCGTAGAGCGAGAACAAGTATGATAACAATATATCAACAACAGACATACATCATCAGGGATAAATTTTTGTATATACAGTAGGTTATAGTGTCATATGTCATAGGTAAATAATGACAGATAATTACATAGCATATTTAACAATTAAATAATTTAACAGTTCAAATTTAACAGCATATTTTAATTGTTGTTTCAAGTGAAATCAAACTTACTAAATATAAGAATGTTAATCGTGAGTGATTGCTCACTTTTTGAGGATAGAGAAACAATTAGAATAGGAAGTACAGACATAGATACGTACAAACTAGCTGGGGTTGCGGAAAATAATCTCCGAACAGCAACGGAAATAAGCAAAGCAAGGAGGACTGGAGATTGATGAAAACAATATATATATATATATATATATATATATATATATATATTATATCCTTTAAAATCAGTATTCAATTTAAAACCCATATTAAGACAAAAATTCTTCATTTATACATATACATACATATATATACACACATATATATATATATATATATATATATATATATATATATATATATTATATAACTCAATATATATTTTGAAAATCAAAACATCAATACATGTATACAGTGCATATATATAATAAAACCCATCGGTATTTATATTTTAAAATCAATATATATCTAAAAATCAATACTTCGTGAAACACCTATCAAAATCATAATGTATTATATTTCAGGCCGTCATATTTAATACCAACTTGAAGTTTTATAACACATATACAAATAAATCTCTATTTATTATGTTTAAAGAAAAATCAATATATATACAGACTTTAAACAACTATGCAAACTATACTTATAAACAATTATATAAAATCAGACTATGATCAAATATGCAGCCTATACTTATAAACAATTATATATGTAATCCAACCATAAATAATTATATGCAAAACAAATGTATATATAAAATCAGACTGTAACTAAATAAATGCAGATCATACATATAAATAAGCAACAGAATATATATGTGCTATGCAGACAATATATACATAAAACTGGATACTCAAAAGCTTGCATGCACTCACGGCCGTACTACAAGGTGGAGAGGGAAGGATCTGCGTCCGGGTAGGTAGAGGCTTGGTGAACCGCGGGTGGTGTTGTGCGTGCTTGGGTAGGCGAGGCTGCTGGGTAGGAACAAGGGTGCACGGCGGGGTCGAGCTTGCATGGGCAGTTGAGTGAAAATGGGAGGCGCAGGTTTTGTTGTTGAATGGGAAGGTAGGTTTCATGGTTGTGAGGCTGTGGTCTGTGCTCGGAGGGCTGACCGTGTGTAGGCGGCAGTTATGATGGAGTAAGGGATTGCTGAAGGTGGTCCGGGAAGTGGAGCGGGACAAGGATGAATCACTAGAGGGGCGGTGCTTGAGGTGATCGTTGTCGATGGTTCTTGGCTGCAGATGGAAAAACAGGGGCGGGATAGATGATGTTGAAGATGAGCCGAAATGGTGGAAGGCTAGAAGGGAGAGAGTTCTATGGAATAGATAGGGAAGGAGCGTGGCTAGATCTGAGTAGAGCGGGGGTTAGTGGTTGCGTGAGTCTTCGATGATGGGAAGATGGGAGCAAGCGGCGGCAGTGGGAATGGTTAAAGGGTTGCGGGCATGGAAATGGAAGAAAGCACGGTCGGAGGGGGTGGGTGGAAAGGACAGGCAGCAACAAGAGTTGATTCTCAACCCGTGAGTGAAAATTATAATATATGAACTTAGTATATAATTTTTCCAAAAAAACAAGAATAGAAAAAAGTGGGTGAGCAGATTTTCGATGGTGGGTTAAATTGCCTGGTTTAAGAATATAGGAAGACGAGAACCGTTTCAGGAAAAGCAAAGTATAAAGCTTTTTATAATATTATACATATATATTATTTTATTTTGTAACGTAAGTATGGCAAGAAAGGAAAAGTAGAGCAATACGAACCAGAAATATACACCGTGACCAGTGGAAAAGCAAAAGTCGTACGTGTTGAATTGAGGAATATTTATTTCTAGGAATATTAAACGGTAGCGATCATTTGTTTTTCAACCGATAGATAAACTGAAAGTCACATATCACACTATAACCTTAAAATGGGTACTGATACGGCAAATCATTTCATGGATAACGTATCTGACGTCAAAATTGACAATTGAATATACTATGGAGATCAACACGACGAGACGAATAGAATAGTATCCAAATATTAGCGATATGATCATCCTATCAAAAGTCGATATTCGATGTCGAAAATGCTGCTAATTTGCCAAAAATAAGATAAACGGAGCTATAGCAGTCCAAATTTGGCGAAACGAAATATGACGCCTCACTTAGAAAATCTTTTACACTTTTATTATATAAAAAATTCCGGTTTCGTAAATATTTAATTTTCATTAAATTAATTGATTCTAAATTAAAATTGAAAATTACACAATAAAACTAACTTCCATATTTTCTGATGAAAATCTACCATTTGCTAAGTTTAAATAGACGTATTCCAAATAGCAAATTTTCATTTCAAAATTTAATTGTTTATATTCATGCAAAAATTTAGTTAATTACGTTATTTGAAATCATTAAAATTTTCGAGTCGTTACATGTTATAATAGGTAAATTTAAAATAATTGAAACGAAACACGTTTTGAATGTTTCTACTATTATTCCTCTATGATGTTACATGTTGAATAACCGGTCTAATTTATTCATTTACAAATAATACTGATAATTTCATCAACATTGGAATTCATTTTTGGATTTTGAAATGGGGAATGTTAAAATACCATATCCTTATTGAGCCTTCCAAAGAAAATACATTTCTCCTTGAAGCTTAGAATATACCTATGAAAATTACTTATTGAGCCTCTCGTATCACTATCTATGCGAGTGTTTCAATACATATAGAGGTTTTTTAGTTTACAAACATGACTAAATCTGCTACTATCAATGAGCCCATCTGATTACTGCAAATAAATGCTAACGTCTAGGTCGCCATATAAGAATGTTGTTTTGACAATAAACAATAAACTCAGCCTACTCAAGTGAGCACCCATGAATTTATAGGGAAAACAATAATGAACATAAATCAAACAATATTCTTGTGTGAATAATATCATCCCTTAAAACACAAGTAATATGATAGCAAGACTGTCACAGAGCAGAAGGGGCTATATTCTGTGATATAACATCGTCATCATTACCATAATATATAGCATCATTATCAAGCATATATAAAGGGATAACGATGAATTAACTCACTTAGTTAATAAAGGTGTTTTTTAACATATTATCCACACTCGCAAGTTATACATTTCATTTTTACACTTATATTCATTTTCAAGTGTTTGAAGTCAACAAATATTAATACTAGATGTCCTATACCATTTAGCATTAGTATTCATCTTCCATTTATTCTTATAAACTCATTTAGTTTAAAATGACATTGATATGAATGACAACTCGTTTACGAGGCTCCTAATTGCCAAGGTCCAATACCTCCTCAGGAGATTAATGTAATTGATCGAATACATTCTAGTAAGCGTCTCTACTAAATCCTCTTAGCTTTACTTGGATGTAATTCTACTCATACAAGGGTGAACCCTAATCATACCCACATATTATAATATTCATAATTTGTGCATTCATCACATAGATAAGTAATTATCATCATCAATGGGTATTAAACATCGTTAGGGTTCATTCATTAATACGTTTTACTTATATCATTATAAATATACAAATACATCCATATGACGTCAAAAGGAAATAAAAATCAAATTTCCATATTCCTTATCATTTAAAATAAAATAAATTTAATTCATGAATCGTCTCTAGTTTGATAGCTCGAATTTAGCTAATTTGCTGGCTCCATAATTATTGTTCGAAGATGCCTCAAGGTCATATCTGTTGGAACAAGTGCACTGGCATAAGACCTTTAATTTTTGTTTGCGCAGATAAGTATTTAGTTATACTAAATCAGACTTAGTATTTTGATTAATAAAAGAGGTCTTATTATTTTTAATTTGATATTATTGATTAAAATATTTATTTGTTATTAATATTTAAATAAAATTAATTTTTAATTAACTAAAAGTGTTATGATATTGACAAGTACCATTGTCCAAGTGGTTAATTGATTCGGCTTTGGTGCAAGAGATCGCAAGTTCGAAACTTGCTTTCGAACATTTATTGACATGGGATATGTTGTCCCAATGATTTGTTGTATATAAAGTACCATTTCAAAAAAAAAAAAAGTGTTATGATATCCATATTAATAGTATGTACGTCAAAATAACACACACACATCAAAAATTAGGAGTTCATTAAAAAATTGACCGCTTTGTCCTACAGTCAATTAGATGACCAAGTATGACAAACATTATATATATATAAACCATATGTACGTGAAATAAATAAAAACATATTTAAATTTGGCCATTAATTTTTTTGTAAAACATTTTTGTTAAATTATATATACTTATAAATACAATTTAAAATTTGTATATTTATGTAAAATAATTATATAGAAGTTTATTTAATGTAAAAGATTATATAAATAACATAAATATAAATACATGTTTATAACAAATTTATTCTTGGCTAAAATAACTGTACAATTTATTTAAATTCAAATAAATAAAATTATAAACTTCAGCCGCAAGCGTGAAGATAAAAAAATTTAATAACTAATTTTTTTTGGATTTATTAAGTTTAAAAAAATCAAAATAAATATGTATTTAACTCTTTTGACTAAGTGAAATAATTCTAAAAATAAGTTTTTTGATACCAATAAACCAAAAAGTAAAATATAATTTTTATTAAACAGGAAAATATTGTGAATGACAAACTTAAGGGCTTTATTGCCACCTAGGATAGCCTAGTAACTTTTTATTGCCAAGGACAAAATCGTTAAAATAATTCAAATAACCCTCCGACGCACACTTTCTCCTATCTCGTTCTTATTCTTCTTCAATTCTTCGTCGCTTCTTCTTTTTGGTTCTTAAATTTGAATTTTCTTCATCTTTATTTTGTTGTGTGATTCCCTCATCTTATCAGGATTTTCAATCTCCTTTGTTTTAGTTCGATACTGTCAATTCTCAGCTTAAGTCCGATTCTATTTTTTCTTCTTCTTCCTTTTCTTCTATTAGAGTTTTAATTTGGTCAATTCTAACATTGTTTTTTTATAATTGAAATTAGATTTGTTGTTGTTTTTTCTTTTCTCAAATTCTATGGAAAATTTGGGTAGTAGTAGCAGGTTTGTTCTTATTCCTTGTACTCTATATGCAGCATCGTTTTTAAATTTGTTTTAAATCAATTGCCCTTTTTTTATTGAATTATGATTATGTTGGATTCGTGTTGATTTGGATGAATGTTTGTGGCTGTATTTAGTTCATTGTGGATCAGTGGATAGGTACCATTTCTAGTTTTTTTAGTATCATTTTGACAATACTGAATTTTTGATTCGTTTTACTTCTTTCTTTGTGTATATTTGATGATGTGTAGCAAATAATTGATGGGTTAAATTAGTGCTTTATTAGTATCAAATATTTGTTGACGTATGCTTTTGTATCATTTTTAATATAAATTTGAGCATCAGATTTTAGGTATCAGTTTTATTGTTAGTAGGTATCAGTTTTGTTAAAACTTTTTATTTTCTTTTTGATTTCTTACTTTTTTTTTGCTTTTGCAGTGGTGATAATAGCCTTCTTTGTTTGTTTGTCTTTGATGATAATACTTTCAGCACTCGGTTGTCCATTGATTGTTTTTTTTTATGATTTGAAGAATGACATTTGTCGATATTGGTCTCAATTAGCTCCTTCATCTATTGAAATTTTTATGTGCTTGAAAATAAAGCTATAGTAGTTGATACCGATTCTGATCTTTAGAGTATAGTTTGTTTTCAATTTTATAAGAAGAGTTCACTCTTTTCTTTTACCATTAAGATCAAGGGTTCTCAATTGGAAAATGTTGGTGGTGGTTCTACTTCAGTTTCATCTAATCTTCTTAGTTATTCATCTTCAAGTGGATCTTTGTGTTCAAATGTTGTTGTTGATAGTAAAAGTTATTTGAAGGATATGCTGAAGAGATATTCAAAATTATCCATTGATGATTTTACTGGTTTTTGTTTTGGAGGAGCCAATGATTTTAAGGAAGTTTTAATGGCATATCAAATTCAAAAGGGATATGAATTAGTGTTTTTGAAGAACTATTCTAGAAGAATAACTGCTATTTGCTCTTCCTCTGTGAGTGGGGGTCTATTTAAAGTTCATGCGTCTTGTGATTCCAGGCAACTTAATAGGTTTTTCATTAGAAGTTTGAATAGTGATCATTCTTGTGGGGCTGGTCTTAGAAATTTGAATAATCCACATCTTTATAGTGCATTTGTTAAATCATTGATTATTGATGAGATTCGTCATTGTCCTAGTAAGAAGCCTAAAGATATAATAGATGATTTTAATAGAGAATACAATCTTGAGCTGTCTTATTCTTTTGCCTATTGTAGAAAACAACTTGCTTTAATGGAGTTGCATGGTAATGATGTTATATCATACAATGATTTGAGTTGGTAATTTAGAAGCACTGAAGTAGTATAAATTCAGGTAGGTGTGCTGATATGGAAGTTGATGCTTGTACTAATCAAGTTGAAAAGGTATTCATTAGTTTTGGTGCTTGTTTACTTGGTTTCAGGCATTGTCGACCTATGATATTTTTAGATGCTACTCGTTTAATGGGATGGCTAGGAGTTTTGATGGGTGCTACAGCAAAAAATGGCAATCAGGTTATGTTTTTATTTTAATGTGCTTTAATGTGTAGTATCAGAATTTTGTTATCCTTTTCTTTTAGGAATCAGTTTTTAGTTATCATTAACAGTTGGCAGGTATCGGTTTTTAGTTAATTGTAGCAGTTATTAGGTATCGGTTTTTAAGTTACAAGTGATTGAATTTTATTTTGATATTTGTTTAAAACTGTTATATGATGGTTTTTTCCCTTTAGCAATGGGTATAGTTTCTTTAGAAAATGTGGATAATTGGAAATGGTTTTTGAGTCATTTAAAACAATTGCTTCAAGAAGATCGTGATTTGGTTTTTTATGTCTGATCGCCATCAAGGTTTAATTTTAGGGGTTCATGAAGTTTTTCCTTTAGCCTTTCACAGTTATTGCTATCTTTATATGGAGCGAAATTCATTTTCAACAGTTAAGGCGAAGAATTATAGTATGTCTATCGTTGATTTGTTCAAGATGTGTTCTAGAGCTTCTAATTTGTATGAATTTGAAGAAGCACATTCTAAATTTTGTGAACTTGGTGGTGTCGCTGCTGTGAATTTCTTGAAGGATAAGCCTTTTGATAAAGGGGGTAGTTTGTTTTTCCTGGGTAAATGATATGGTGAATATGGTTCAAATGTTGCCAAAAGTTTTAATAGTTGGATTTTGGATGAACGGGCCTTGCCTATTACTATATGCTTAGATGGAATTCGAATTAAGGTAATGGAACAAATGGCTAATAGGAGATAGGAGTTTTGATTATGGAATACTACTCTTTGTCCTTCTATGGAATCTCGCTTAAGTGAGCTGATTGATGAAGGATTTTGATGCGATGTATACAAGTCTTCAGAGTTTGTTTTTGAAGTGAAATCACCAAAATCTTATCGTGTTGATCTTAAAGAGTGGAATTGTAGTTGCAATCAATGGAAAATTACAGGATTTCCTTATGCTCATGCTATTATATCCGTGAACAAATCAAAATTGTCTGTTTATGATTTTTCTGAGTACTATTTTACCGTTGATGCTTATCGTTGTTCTTATGCTAATTCCATTAATCATGTTCCTGATTTTGATAAGTCAACTATTGATGCAAGTGTTGAAGATGTTATTAAGCCATCAAAGGAGAGAAGAGGTGCTGGCAGACCTTTTATAAAACAGAAAGAGGATTTGCATATTTTCAAAATAAACAAAATAAATATGGTGTATGCAAGCAATATGGTCACAACAAGCGTAATTGTCAAGCTTCTAAGAAGATATTCTTGGTTTTATATCTTTTTTGGCAATTTTATGTCAGTGAACATTTTTATATCATTGTATTGGTTTATCATATACTATATGTGACAATGACTTGATATTTTTATTTGAACTTTGTTATATGGTATCAGTTTTAGTTTAGTATTGTTTTTTTTTCTGTAACATACATGTTGTGTGGGAAGTAATATGCAATAATTTTTATATGTTTTTTAGTTTATTTATTTTTATTAGATATTCAGTATCAATTTTTGGTTTTATTAGTTTCTATTTTAGGTATGTAGAATGTGTGGTATCAGTGGTCGTATCGTATGCTATTAGTACCAGTTGTAGATATCACAGATTATAGTATTGGGTTTTCTGTGTTTTTAATATGTGTTACGTATAAACAACTATGGTGTCATTCTTTGCATACTATTTGTATTACATGATGATTTCTTCCTACTTTTAAAATGATTGTAAGTATCTGTTTGTTGAGTTGTGAAGTGTAGAAATTTATTAAGAAATATAACATTATAAGTTATTATATAAGGACCAATATGTTATGGTGAATAGTTGCCAACTCTGTATATTATGTAGAAGTGTAAAATTACAGTTTGCTATATTGTTGTCATTAGATTATTTCAAACAGCAACTTGGTATCATTTTTGTATCTACATAGGTATCAATTTTGCTATAATTTGTGTTGAAAATAATGTATAAAATGAACAAACATGAATTCTAATCAAACAGTTACTACGTATGAGTTTTCACTGATTTCGTACTTCTTTTGATATGCATGACAGTTAGCTAGATAATTAAATTTATAAAGCATCATATCATATCAATGGGTATCATTTTTCATAAATGTAGGTATCAGTTTTACTATATATAATGTTAAGAACAGTTTATTAAATCTTGAAGTTTGAATTTTAATCATACAAGTACTAAGTGTGAGTGCTGCATTATTTTTTAGTTTGCTTTTGTTATATATTACAGTACAGTAAATTTAATTCGTATGGGTTTATGTTATATGTAATAGCTAATGGGTATCATTTTGCATTAATATAAGTATTAGTTTTGCTATAAGTAACATTTGAAATAAAGAATTAATAAAATAATCAAGTATTAATTTCAATTATACATGCAGGTGAAAAAAATAGTAACAGTCGTTGCACACTGCTGGTGTCTGTTTCCTTTGTAAGTAAAAATATATGTACTATCATAACAGAATGTTAAGTGTGACATAATTTAAACAAAGCTACTTTTTGCAATGTTTGACAGAAGTACGTAGTGTTTACAGCAATTGACATAAAACCAACAAGTGTTTGCATCAGCATTCAAAAAAATATCTACTCTCTAGTACTTTTAACACATTATCTCAAATGTATATTAAGGCAAATGAACATAACATCTTATTTTGTAAACGAATTCAGTTCTCTTGTTTTTTCTTCTAGGCTTGACATGTACTTATACGGACTCCAACAGTGCTCATCGTCTGTTATTATTGCATGCACAATTCTTGCTCTTGTGGACAATATTTGCTCCTTTTCAATTTTGATTGGTATTCTGCTTTTTTTGAGCGAAATGATGAATTTCATTACATATATTCCACAATCAAGCCTGTTTGAACCAAAATATATTGTTAGTATCAGTTTACATCAGTTGTATTATCATGTTTACTACTAACACAAAATATTGAATTTCAAAGATAATGGTACAAGCATATAGTATGCTTTGAATTAAAATATTTAACAATTTTACTAGCACACTTAGTATTAGTTTTTGTACGAGTTTTTGTGTTTGTAGTTATCATTTTAAGATTTTTTGGTAAATATTTTATTTTATTTTTGATTATGTAGGTATTAGTTTTGTTTCCATAGGTATTAGTTTTTCTTGTAGATATCAATTTTGTTCGTTTTGGTATTTGTTTGAACTAAATGTTTATTGAATTGAAAGATGATATTTTTTAATATTTTTTGTACGAATCAAATTCAATTAAATATAAAAGGCATACAAAGATATATAGAAGTAGGTATGAAATATTATAATGCAAAAAGACAAATAGCTTGAATAATGAGCAATTGATCATGACTACTAGTTTCAACTGTAGTGTTAAATTTGTTCAAAGTAGATATCATTTTAACCCCAAAAAAACCTTACATGTCTTCTCTTTGCCGTGCATACTTGATTTGATGCATATCGTCTGGTTTCACCTCCATGTCTTGTATGTTATTTTTTTCTCGACGTTTTTAAGCATTTCATATGTTTCTTGTCTCTATTAAAGAAGAAATGATAGAAGGTTATGTTATATTCACTTTTTTTAACTAAATTAAGTAATTTTTTTAAGAAACAAAAATCTCATACCAATTTGATAGCTTCTTTTAAACTGGAGCTGTTTCTTTCATTGGATCTTCTAGGGCATCTAGAATCAATGTGACATCATTGCATTATTGGGTATGTTAAAGTGACTAATGTCCAATGGTTTTCACAATGCAAAGGAAAATATATACTTTCTGCAAATTTGTCTTGTACAATTGATTCTAGCATAGGTAGGAACGGACTTTTTTTAATGCCCTTTATATCACAAATAATTCCTTTCTGTTGAATATGAAAATAAGTTACGATTTAATAATGAAGCAATTATTATGTACTTGCATATAAAAGTTTAATTTACCGTTATTGTGGTTGTGAAAGCATAATTGTGTTCTGCTAGTCCATATTTAGAAGCATACCAATCAATAATCTGCATTAAAATCAGGAAAGTATAAGTTTTTTTATTGGTGAAGCAATATTAAATAATAAATAATATCACTAATGTTAATAGTGGCTTTGTATATTGATAAGTATAAAAATAACAAAGCATCAAGTCAATTCGAACATCTTGTGGGTATCAGATTTTGCATTTATTTGTTATCAGTTTTGTAATACATGGTACTGAAAATATTTTTCTAAAATTAACTATTATGGTATTTTATGATCCAAGATCAAGGTATCATTTTTGCTTTTATTTTGGTATCAGTTTTGATGTAAATTACAATGAAAATAACTTAGAAATCAAACAAGCATCAATTTCAAACATATTGATATTAGGTATTGTTCATTATTTCGATTTTATTTTTGTCATATATTATGACAACCCGAAATTTTTGGATATTTAAATTAGAATATTTAATTGATTTTAAATATTTGAAAGTTAGTTTTATTTGAGTTTCAAATATCACTATTTATTTGGCAATATAAATTATTGAATTTAATAATTGGAAATTGGGTAAAATATAAAATTAGGAGTTTTAAGCTTGTTAAAAATATTTCAAAGGCTTGTAAAATTTATATTATTAATACTGAAGATAATAGAAGTTTTAAAATTTAGTTTAACATTGTTTTATTCAGTTTTGAAACTATATCGTTTAATTTGACGTTTAAAAATAGCCTTCCAAGGTATAGTCTCGGATTTCGACGAAACCAGTTCCATTGGATCCGTAATATTGAATTATTATCGAATTTCAAATTTTGAAGTGTTTGGAATTTACGTGTGACCGTACGGTTTGTAAATGCGCTGAAATCTATATCGAAAATTTAATATAATTACTAGGTCTAAAAAGCTATCTTCTCCATACGATCGAGTTAGGACTCGAAACCTTTTCTATTGCGTTCAGAATATGGGTATAACAATATAAACGCCTAGCGGCCTGCCTCGATAGAAGATCGAGATTTTAGGCTTCGTTTTCTAAACGATTTAAATTTAAATTTAAATAATGTGACTAGTCAATTAATTTAAACATCAGAACTTTATACCCTAGCCACTTGTCCACCCTAAGAACACGTGTTTCTTTTTCTCACATGCATCTTAAAAAAAAAGAACTTGAGCAAGTTAGAATTTTCATAACAATTCGAAGATTAGAATAGCCGAACCCTTTTTCTTTCAGTCAAATTTCCCTCCTCAAATAAAAATTACTCTTTCAAATCGAAACTATTGCCTTTCAATTTCTTAACCTAGTTCAAAATAGATGATAGTAGGCTGTTCGATTTCTTGAAAGAGGGAGAGGCGGTGGGCGACCGAAGTCGCGATTTTGGTTCCGCGTGCGCGCACGATGGAGCACTTAGGCGTTGGTCGGTTTGGTTCGGCGGCACGTCGAAGGGAAGGTGGAGGCTGGGACACGATTGGGGACAGTCGCGTTCGGGGCAGCTGCAGCGAAGTCGTGGAATGGCGCACATGCTCCTAAGGAGAGTCTGGAACCATAGGGTAGCGCGACGGAGAGGTGAAGCCGATTGTGTTAAGGTGGTTCGACGAATTTCTGATCGCATTTGGGAGGCTCGAATCTCTCAGGGAGCTAGGGCAGTGAGGTGACGATTCCTTTTTATTAATTTAAATTGAACAAATAAATGTTTATATATGTAGAAATTTTTTACAGTAAGGTATTTTTGAATATATATACAGAAAAGAAAAATATATATAACAGTGACGTGTGTATATATATATATGTGCAGATTTATATATATATACACAGAGAACAAAAATATATTCAGTAAGGTTAAAAATAATTTTGTTTCTAATTTAATATATATGTATATCCACACTCATATTTTAATCTAAACAGTAAATATAAATATGGGAATAAGATTGTAAAAATAGCAATTTTAAATGTTGTAAAGTTTATATAAAAGAATTTGATTTTTTTATAAACGTGTGTGTGTGTGTGTGTGTGTGTGTGTGTATATAGTTTCTAAATGAGAAATAAAGTATATATATGCCTATATCCATTTTAATTTACTAGTTTAGATTAAAAATAACTTATTAAAGCGATTAATGTGGTTAATAAACTTATTTAAATTATTTAGTTACTAAAAGATATTTTAAAGGGAAAATTGGTTTAAACTAAATTATTAGTTGATTAATTTATTAAAAAGGAAATTGATTGTTCGATTAGTTAGAGTATTAACAAACTGTATAAATATTTATACAAGGTCTAAAATCATGGAGAAACAAGTCAAGATGGAAGTTGGTTGCAAAACAAAAATAAAGGTGAGTTAATCTCACTCATTTGGATTACCCTTTAAATTTAAATAGTTAAATTTAAATTATTGCTTGTTTGCTTGAATTGATAATTTATTATCAGTTTGGATGTGATATGTTATATAGTGTGTGTGTGTGTGTGTATTGGAGTGATTGTTTTTCTGCATTATATAGCGGATGAGACCTTATGTGCCCCGCATAATAGCGGGTGACCCTATATACCGCGATATCCCACCTTGAAGCGGGATTGGTATTTTAAATTGTTGTGCTAACATCTGTGGATGCAGCGAAACAAGTTGGAGGGATCCAACTGGATTCCTCAAAATGTTGAATTTATTTTATATTCAGTAATGTGATTTATGTGATAATCTGTGATGGATTATATTGATTATATTGGGAATTGAAATATATTGAATGCTATGGCTTGGTTGAAAATATATATTGGTATTTGAGAAAAATGAAGTATATATAAAGTTTGGAGTTTTAAAAGAAATAAAAAGGGAAATTTTTAAGTAAAATAATTATAGTAAATTCAAATAAATTAAAGGAATGAATTTGGGAAAGGAATAAAGGTTTGATTTTAAATCCTATATAATAAATTCAAGGATGGGAAAATAGGGATTTTGAATAAATGGGAAAAAGATTTTTTTTAAATAAGGACTTAAGCAATATTTTTTTGTAAGTACGAAGAAATATATTTTTAAAATTTAAGATTTGAAAAGAGTTTGGGAAAATAAAAGGAGAATTTGGAATAAAATATGAAATTGGTATTTTCGATTTAAATTATAAATAAAGGTGTGAATATGGGATAAATGAGTTTTGAAATAAATTTGGATAAGTAAAGGAATTTATTTTAAAATATAATTGGTTTTGGAAATCGATTTGAAAACCGACTAAATGTTGGAACTGTGAATAAAGGAGAATTGGATTGTGAAATTCATAAACAGGGTTTATAAATAAAGTGAAATATTTATCGGAGGATGATTTGGAAGTATAAATTCAGGATGTAAAGGAAAGTGTATTTCCCTGAAAAGTGGGTATATTTTCAAAGAAAGATTTTCAAGTATAAGTTAAAGGTTTTAAAGTGATTTTAAAAGAATGTTTTAGAGAAATTTTATTATTTTAAATTGTTTTAGAATTTTAAAGTAAATATTTATTTAAATTAATTATAGTAGTAATTATTTTAAAGGTTTAACTAGTATTATGTTTTAAAGGATACTTATTTAATATTTATACCTTATAGAATAACTTTTATTTTAAATTAGTTTTAGCTTAAGTTTTACATGAGAAATTATTATAAGATTTCATAACTAGTATTTTAAATAAAGTGTTTTAAGTAGCTTTTATTTTTAATTGTTTTAAAGTATATTTTTTTTTGAATAAAGTGATTTAAATTATTTTAAAATTTAAAGTATTAAGACTTGGTGGTTTTCAGTGGAAATAAACAATTGGGTGGAAATTTATTTCCGCGAGAGAAAAGATGATTTGAAAACTATTTTTTAAAGGGTTAAAGTGTGGAAATATATCTTGTGAATATATTTCGAAATAAATAAATAATTTGGGAAATTATTAATGCTTGATGGTAGTTTGTGGATGTTATATGATAGTTAAATAACCGACTATAAATATTAGCCAATGCGCTGATCGTTTGAAAGAGACCGTGATCGGGATTAATTTCTCGAAAACCACTTTGATCCAGTTTGAACGTTTTCATGAGGAAGACAAGAGCTTGGAGTCGGAGATGGGGCAGTGAAGTGCAAGGGCTAATTACTACTAATCCTGAGGGTGATTCCAAAATGGATGTAGTAGGAGTAGTGCCTTCGGTTCCGTTCAGACCGGGAACAGACTTGTATGGATGAATGCTATCAGAACACCCTCAGGAGGACGGTGAGTATTCTAAGTGAATGTGTGCTAACAAGGTAACACATAGCCTCGAGCCTCATCAACCGGTAATGGCAAAAACAGGGGAGGTGCAGCAAGGCTAAGTGGCTAGTAACCAATTAGGGTCAGGTCATCCCTGTCAAGATGTCATTTTTTATTTGATTGCGCTTTCTGATCCTAATTCGGGGTGATCTTATTCGGACTATCCAGTATGGGGTAGCTCCGGTCTTGTGTTGCAGGGGATCAGGGAGGATCCTCGGTACGGTGATCTAGACCACGTACTGTGACGGGCGATACCCCAGTAACACTGCCATTGATGGAAATCCAATCTCCAATAAGTGCCTTTAAACTTGTTTGTATATCTATTATGCTGAATTTAATGAATGTAACAATTTCGGCTATTTGAATAAGTATTTGTATATAGACATTACTATAATATCAGAGGATTTGATGAGAAATGTTTTGATCATCGTAAGGTAAAAACCCAGCATGTTTATTTATGGCGTTGTCTTACGAGATACCTTGATTTTCAAAGAATTTTGAAAACTTTAATAATCCAATCGTGTGTATTTTCTCATGCTGGTATTCCAGACTGACTCGGGTGTTATTTCACTATAATGCTCGGGTCAGACCGAGTATTATAGAGTACAGATTATGGATGGACTGCTGTGGAGCTCAGGAGACGAGCTGGATGACGAGGCATATTTCCGTAGATTTATATTCCGCTGTGAAGTGTAAGCTGTATATTCAGCTTTGGGAGGACAAGTTATTATAACTGTCCTGAATTGTGTTGTTAATTTGTGTTGTACACTGTTGCTGTAATGTAATAAACAGTTACAGATTCTTTTGTATAAAAATTTGTCGTTATCTATTATATATTGCTCCACTGCATCCTTCTATAGTTATAGATGACGAGGCGTATAAATATTTTTCTTCTTCTACATCCTTCTTCTTTAACCCTAATGGTTCGGTTTTCCGGCATTTGATTGTTTGGCATGTGATATAATGGATGTATTGATGTCGATTTTCAGGCGTCGAAAAATCGGGTCGTTACATATATGAAAGTTAAATAAATATTTAAAATTTTGGAGAATCAACTTTTATCAAAACAGAATTCAGTATCAGTTTCTTTTACATACAGGTATTAGTTTTTTTTATACAGTAGTGAAAATAATTCATACAATAAAGTAGCATTAATTTTAATGCAAAGAACTACTTGGTATCAATTTTGCACTGCTTTGTTTTTTTGCCACATGTAATGGTGAACTAAATAATTAAACTTTCAGAGCATAAAGTTATAACAAACAGAAACAAGGTACCATTTTTGAATATATATATATATATATATATATATATATATATATATATATATATATATCTGTTATGTTATGAGTGACATAAAATAATCAAGCACGAATTCCAATCAAACAGCTCTTAGGTATATATTTTTCTACTAATTTTAGTTAATGCCAATATGATTAAAGAAAAAATTAAATTTATGTACCTTTCCATCTGTCTCATTTCCTTCCAGTACATGTTTTATTGCTTTTTTTTTGTCATGACACAATCCTTATCTTCCCATGCCACTACGCTATTTTAATAGAAAAGATTTGTATAAGTTAGATAAACTTATTTTCATATTTAACATTAGTATAAATATTTGTATAATTACTTCTGTGATGATATTGTCAAAGAAAAGAAAGTTCTGATCACAATTTGTTGTTCTACATTGAGATATACCGAACATTTGCAGTATCTAAGCCCTATCTCTGAAAGCGTTGGCTCTATCACTGCAAATGGCTATGGATAGTTCTCTTCTACACTTTTATTTTCACGAGCTTTGTTTTTTTCTGTTAATTTTTTTGTTTCTGACCATAATCAAAGCTGACACTTTGTCTTTTCACTCTTGTTCTTGCTTTTAGCTTTGAATATAAGAAGCTGTCTTCCTTTGTGTCGCTTTGATTTTTTGGCCGGTTGATTTTACCACTGTTTTTTTCCTTTTCTACCAGCTGGTTCTACTGGTTTTTCTACATCAAGTTGTTCATTTTTTTTTGGCTTTCAAACTACTGTGTGTCGTATAGTTTTAAAGTTGGAGGAGTGAAGTCAAGCACTAAAACATTGTAGGGTACATTTTGGCATTTGATATTGATATCCTCTTCCAGATTTTGAGCATCTTTTGTTTCTTCTTGCTGCACATGACTTTCATTTTCCACTTCCCCTCTTTGGTGCATTTCACTTGAAACTGGTTTTTTTCTTCATGCTTTGGACTTCCTTGTTCACATTGTGTTTCATTATTTTCCAGTTTTTTGACCAATTCACTTTTTATTTCGATATGCATATTTTTCTCCACTTCTGTTGATCTTTCTGTTGATTTCTATACATCTTGTTCAACTTTTCTTTCTTTATTTTCTTCATTTTTTCTATTTCCATTTCTGTACACGTATCGATATTCAGTTCGGTTGCTAGACTGTCGTTTTGTACATTGGAACTTGCATTTTTCTCTTCAATTTTTTCTTCATTGTCCTTCTTCACATTAGTTTCAAATTTCTCAGTACTATCTTTAGCATGTGACTTTTTTTCCTCATTTTCTTGCAATTTTAACTTAATTTCCCTCAACTCTTATTTCAGTTTCAGAACTACTTGCTCAACTTTTATTCTCATTTTCTTTTCTATTTCCAATTCTTTTTTTCTTTTTTCACTTCATCTTTCAAATCTTTGATATGCATTTGGAAGATTCTAATACTTATGTCTCCCTCAAATGGACATGCACTTCCTTTAGTTTCTTCGAATTTTCTTTTTCTTCCTTGTTTACTTTTTGTTTGGTCGGCAATTCTTGTTCTACAGCTGCTGTTTGAAGAAGTCTTTCTTCATGTGGACTAAGATTAGTAATTTCTGTCACCTATATAATTGGTATTGGAAAATTTGTTTTAGTTTTAAGCTATGAGTTAACTTACAATTTACAATGATAATTGAATTTTTATTATAAACAAAAGAGGTAATATACTGAGATAAAACTGATGTTGGTTAGTTTATTCAATATTCATTATTTGGTATCAGTTTTTGATACTTTTAGTATCAGTTTCAGGCATGTAAAAATGTGGTATCAGTTTTTGCATGCTACTAGTATCATTTTCAGGCATTAGAAAATATAGTATCAATTTTGCATGTTATTAGTATTGGTTTTAGGTATAGCAGAACATGGTATCATTTTTTGTTATACTATTATCGGTATGAGTTTCATGTATGACAAAAAAGTATCATTTCATGCACATTGTAATATCAGTTTCAAGTATAAATTATATTTAGTTTTAAAACATGTGCTATGCGTAGATTAAAAATGATATCAGGTATTTGAACTGATACAATGTAGATTTAATAATGTACAGTCTATATAGTCATAAATTATAGAAGAATAGATATACAGTTAAACTTTATTCTACACAGGAGTTAAAGTATTATTGATTGACAAAAATAAGATGGTATGTCTTTCAGTTTCCTCAAATCACATTTTGCAAATCGGGGTAAAGCTTTAGTATATTGTCATCTTTGTTAAATTAGTTGCAACTTCTCACATACGCAATATTGTTTTGATATAAAGAACTGATTAGATATGGCTATTAAAAATAATAAACATTTCAAATAATAATATTTTGATTAACTTATCTTACCAATGGAAGCATGAAGCATCCCGACATGTTTCTTGGTTTATGGATAAACTTGTTGACAAATTTACTGAAATTCTTCTCTGGTGTTAGAGGCCAAGAAACTGGTTGCATTGTTTCTAAATCAATTAAGAATGGTAGAATCCCCCATCTTAATTTTTGTTGGTTGTTTGCGAAGAAAAACGTTAACAGTATTTCCATTACTATTAACGATGGTAAGTCTTCTTCATTCTGCTTTTTCTTCTTTGCTATTTCTTACTTTATTCTTCTTTCAACAACATTTCCTACGATGAAAGTGCAGTTGCCAAAATTTCTCTTTACGAATTCTCCACACCGTGTTGGAATTGTTTTACTTATCTTTTTGGGGTTGGTTCAATGTTCACTCCTTTCAATGGTAACCCAAAAAGCAAGCTTATGTCTCTTGCTGTTACTTTCATTTTTTCTTTGCCAAACAAGAACGTATCATTTTCAACCGAGCAACTCTAGTATAAAGCATTCAGATTATGCTGATACATTTCGCATTCTTTCATCATAATTCTCTCTTCATAAAAAACATTGAAGAAGCTGTAGAATATAGTCTTCTTCAATGTCTCCATTTGGTTTTTGATAGAGCATCGTTTTGTTTTATCAGTTTTATCTTTTTGAATACTCCTTGCAATCTACATAAGCTGTACCTTGCTTTCTATCTATAGATTTTGAAATCTTCTTCTCTTCTACTTCTAATATGACTTTAATGGATGTTGGATGTTGGATGTTGGATGTGGACTTACAAAATCATCATCCTATTGTTTAAAATAAAGTCAATAAGTTATTTGTGAAACAAACTATGTTGAAACATAACAATATGTTGGGTATCAGCTGCAATGAAATAACTTCAATCAAATATGTAAGGACTATCATTTATACAGTTATTGGGTATTAGTTTGTTGTAAATAGGTATCATTTTCGCAAATATGTGAGTTGAAACAATTTTGAAAATTTAAAACTAATAAATTCAAGTGTATGAGTTGTAGGTATTCATAATGGTATCAATTTGTTCACGTTGGTATCATTTCTGACTCATAGCGGTATCGGTTTTTGAATAAAATGCATCTATTAAAAATCTATTAAAAAATCTGCAGTTACAGATGACGAGGCGTATAAATATATTTTTCTTCTTCTATATCCTTTTTCTTTAGCCTAATGGTTCGGTTTTCCGCTGCATCTATAAAAAAATCTATAGTTACATATGACGAGGCGTACAAATATTTTTTCTTCTTCTACATCCTTCTTCTTTAACCCTAATAGTTTGGTTTTCCGGCATTCGATTGTTCGGCATGTGATATTGTAGAAGTATTGATGTCGATTTTTGGATGCCAAAAAATCGGGTCGTTACATATATGAAAGTTAAATAAATATTTAAAATTTTGGAGAATCAACTTTTATCAAAACAGAAATTCAGTGCTTGTTTTTTTTACATACAGGTATCAGTTTTTTTACATGGTAGTGAAAATAATTCATACAATAGTATAGCATTAATTTTAACGCAAAGAACTACTTGGTATCAGTTTTACACTGCTTTGTTTTTTTGCCACATGTAATGGTGAATTAAATAATTAAATTTTTAGAGCATAAAGTTATAAAAAACAGAAACAAGGTATAATTTTTGAATATATATGTAGTTATCTGTCATGTTATGAGTAACATAAAATAATCAAGCATGAATTCCAATTAAACAGCACTTAGGTATAGATTTTTCTACTAATTTTGATTGATGCCAGTATGATTAAAGAAAAAATTAAATTTATGTACCTGTCCATCAATCTCATTTCCTTCCGGTACATGTTTTAGTGCTTTTTTTGTTATGACACAACCTTCTTTGATTGTGTCCTTATCTTCCCATGCCACTACACTATTTTAATAGAAAAGATTTGTATAAGTTAGATAAACTTATTTTCATATTTAACGTTAGTATAAATAATTGTATAATTACTTCTGTGATGATGTTGTCAAAGAAAAGAAAGTTCTGATCACATTTTGTTGTTCTACATTGAGATATACCAAACATTTGCAATATCCAAGCCATATCTCTAAAAGCGTTAGCTCTATCACTACAAATGGTTTTGGATAGTTCTCTTCTGCACTTTTATTTTCACCAGCTATGTCTTTTTTCATGTTACTTTTTTTTGTTTCTGACCATAGTCAAAGCTGACGCTTTATTTTTTCACTATTGTTCTTGCTTTCAGCCTTTGAATATAGAAGCTGTCTTTCTTTGTGTCGCTTTGATTTTTTGGCCAATTGATTTTACCACTGTTTTTTCCTTTTCTACCAGCAGGTTCTACTGGTTTTTCTACATGAAGTTGTTCAATTTTTTGGCTTTCAAACTCCCGTGTGTCGTATAGTTTTAATGTTGGAGGAGTGAAGTCAAGCACTGAAACATTGTAGGGTACATTTTGGCATTTGATATTGATACCCTCTTCCAGATTTTGAGCATCTTTTGTTTATTCTTGCTGCACTTGACTTTCATTTTCCACTTCCTCTCTTTAGTGCGTTTCATTTGAAGCTGGTCTTTTTTCTTCATGTTCTGGAATTCCTTGTTCACATTGTGTTTCTTTTTTTTCCAGTTTTTTAACCAATTCACTTTCTATTTCGATGTGCATATTTTTCTCCACTTCTGTTGATCTTACTGTTGATTTCTATACATCTTGTTCAACTTTTCTTTCTTTATTTTCTTTATTTTTTTCTATTTCCATTTCTGTACATGTATCTGTATTCATTTCAGTTGCTAGACTGTCGTTTTGTACATTGGAACTTGCATTTTTCTCTTCAATTTTTTATTCATTTTCCTTCTTCACATCAGTTTCAAATTTCTCAGTACTGTCTTCAGCATGTGACTATTTTTCCTCATTTTCTTGCAATTTTAACTAATTTCCCTCAATTCTTATTTCAGTTTCAGAACTACTTGCTTAGCTTTTATTCTCATTTTCTTTTCTATTTCCAATTCTTTTTTTCTTTTTTTCGCTTCGCCTTTCAAATCTTTGATATGCATTTGAAAGATTCTAATACTTATGTCTCCCTCAAATGAACATGCACATCCTTCAGTTTCTTCGAATTTTCTTTTTCTTCCTTGTTTACTTTTTGTTTGGTGAGCAATTCTTGTTCTACAGCTGCTGTTTGAAGAAGTCTTTCTTCATGTGGACTAAGATTAGTAATTTCCGTCACCTATATAATTGGTATTGGAAAATTTATTTTAGTTTTAAGCTATGAGTTAACTTACAATTTAAAATGATAATTGAATTTTTATTATAAACAAAAGAGATAATATACTGAGATAAAACTAATGCTGGTTAGTTTATTCAATATTCGTTATTTAGTACCAGTTTTTGTTACTTTTAGTATCAGTTTCAGGCATGTAAAAATGTGGTATCAGTTTTTGCATGCTACTAGTATCATTTTCAGGGATTAGAAAATATAATATCAATTTTTGCATGTTATTAGCATTGGTTTTAGGTATAGCAGAACATGGTATCAGTTTTTTGTTATATTATTATCAGTATCAGTTTCATGTATGACAAAAAAGTATCATTGCATGCACATTGTAGTATCAGTTTCAAGTATAAATTATATTAAGTTTTAAAACAGGTGCTATGCGTAGATAAAAAATGATATCAGGTATTTGAACTGATACAATGTATGGTTTAATAATGTACAGTCTATATAGTCAGAAATTATAGAAGAATAGATATACAGTTAAACTTTATTCTATACAGAAGTTAAAGTATTATTGATTAACAAAAATAAGATGGTATGTCTTTCAGTTTCCTCAAATCCCATTTTGCAAATTAGGGTAAAGCTTCAGTGTATTGTCATCTTCGTTGAATCAGTTGCAACTTCTCACATATGCAATACTATTTCGATATGAAGAACTGATTAGATATGATTATTAAAAATAATATACATTTCAAAAAATAATATTTTGATTAACTTATCTTACCAATGGACGCATGGAGCATCCTGACATGTTTCTTGGCTTATGGATGAACTTTTTGACAAATTTACTGAAATTCTTCTCTAGAGTTAGAGGCCAAGAAACTGGTTGCATTGTTTCTAAATCAATTAAGAATGGTAGAATCCCAATCTTAATTTTTGTTGGTTGTTTGGGAAGAAAAACGTTAACAGTATTTCCATTATTACTAACGATGGCAAGTCTTCTTCATGCTGCTTTTTCTTCTTTGCTATTTCTTACTTTATTCTTCTTTCAACAACATTTCTTGTGATGAAAGTGCAGTTGCCAAAATTTCTCTTTGCGAATTCTCTAGCTGTGTTGGAATTGTTTTACTTGTCTTTTTGGGGTCGGTTCAATGTTCACTCCTTTTAATGGTAACCCAAAAAGCAAGCTTATGCCTCTTGCTGTTACTTTAATTTTTTCTTTACCGAACAAGAACATATCATTTTCAACCGAGTAGCACTGGTATAAAGCATTCAGATTGTGCTGATACATTTTTCATTCTTTCATTATAATTCTCTCTTCATAAAAAACATTGAAGAAGCTGTAGAATAGAGTCTTCTTCAATGTCTCCATTTGGTTTTTGGATAGAGCATTGTTTTGTTTTATCAGTTTTATCATTTTGAATACTCCTTGCAATCTACATAAGTTGTATCTTGCTTTCTATCTACAGATTTTGATTTTTTCTGCTCTTCTACTTCTAACATGACTTTAATGGATGTTGGATATTGGATGTGGATTTACAAAATCATCATCCTATTGTTTGAAATAAAGTCAATAAGTTATTTGTGAAACAAACTATGTTGAAACATAACAATATGTTGGGTATCAGCTGCAATGAAATAACTTTAATCAAATATGTAAGGACTATCATGCGTACAGTTAATGGGTATTAGTTTGTTGTAAATATCATTTTTGCAAATATGTGAGTTGAAACAATTTTGAAAATTTAAAACTAATAAATTCAAGTGTATGAATTGTGCTTATCATATTTGATTCATATTGATATCAATTTGTTAATGTTGGTATCATTTCTGACTCATAACCGTATCGTTTTTTGAATAAAATGCAGGGCATGTATACTAGTAAAAAGTAAAAGCTTTGGATAAACATGTTTGTGGTAATTTTTTTGCAATTTATTGGTATTATTTTTGGTATAATTACATGGAAAATGTTCTGCAATATATTACAAAAATATCAACTATATTCTAAACAGTTAGTGGGTATCAATTTTGTTAAACATTGGTGTTAATTTTCATAAAAATGTAATTTGAAACTATTTTGGACACTACAAATCATTTAACATAAACAGTATAGGTTCCAGTTATTATTTATAATGATACAAGCTTTTAAACATAATGTAGTACCAAAAATTCAAAAAAGTACAAAGTATAAATTTGAAACAAACATACTTATGATATCATTTTTGTATTGTATTTATACTGTTTTTTCTATACAGACGTTGAAAATTATTTACAAAATTATAAAGTTGTCAACACTAGTTGAAATAGCCAGCGAATATCATTTTTTTGATATAGATATCAGTTTTTGTGAACAAGATATTTCAAACAATTTTGAAAATTCCAAATTATTGCCTTTAAGCATACAAACTGTAGGTATCATTTTGGTTTGTAAAGGTGTCATTTTTTATAAAAAAATATAATGAAAAAATTATCAAAGCACAAGGTTACTTCACATAAAATGATTATTTGTTTCATTTTTTAAAGATATCAACATCGCCTTTGCTTGCAATGATTTGTAAAACAATTTATCAAATTATTAGTTTTCAACTGTACTGAAAACATACAGTAATTATCATTTCTTTTAAATTTAGTTTTCAGTTACTAAAATTTAAAGCTAATATAATTTAAAAATTGAAAAATATTAATATCAAACTAACAATTGGAGTTATCATTTTTGGATTATATTAGTATCAGTATTTTAACACTTTGCGGTAAAAACAATTTGCCAAACTAAAAGTATAATATTCGGACAAATATAAAGTGGGTATCATTTTTCTAAGTATTATAAGTTTGCTACAAATAAGACTGAAAATTAATTTCTAAATTACAAGGTATTAATTCCATATAAACAGATGTTGCGTATCATTTTTGTAGTCTGTTGGTATTATTTTTATCATATATGTGTGTGAAAACAATTTCTTCAATCAGAAAGCACCAAATTAAATTAAACATTTAAAATTAAGCAAACAGATGGATTTTTTTGCAATATGTTAGTATCAGTTTTTATGCAAATGATACTGACTATTATTTTTAAAGCTTCAAAGCCTTGTCTTTTACCTAATAATTTACAGGTGCCATTTTTTGCAATATGTATCATAAAGTTATAATGTTTGTAATTTTATCGAATTGAGTTGTTCATCTTCTAATTTTTCATCTATAACTTTTTTCCTTTTCCTTTCTGAGCTTTTTCATGTTTAACATTTTTGATACTATTAGAATACATTTAACAACATAATATTGTTAGTATCAGTTTCATAATTTTGTATTATCATTTACCTGAGTTTCTGTTTGTATTTCCTTCTGAATTATTTTTTCATTTTTTCTTTTCATTCTTTGTTCTTTTTTTTGCAGATTTTCTTTAATTGCTTTCTCAACAGCTATTTTTTGCTGCATGTTCTCTTTATTGTTCTTTAAATAAATTTAATGTTACTATAATAAAACTATACTAACTTTCTTATACTTGATTTTATAGTATCAGCTATCTTCTCTGGTATATATTCTCTTATTTTTGATTGGTTTTCATTTGATGTATTTTCTTCATTTCTTCTCTTTGTTCTTTTTCCTCGATTTTGCTTATCCTCTTCTTCCACTAAAGATTTTCTAAGTTTTAACTTGCTGGATTTTCATTTTATCGTCTCTGCTATCGATTCAACTAGAGGTAGGTTTTCGTATTCTGCCATTATGTTTTCCTGTTGAATATCTATTGTAAGAAGTATTTCGATGTTTCGATTTTCAATTTGTTGCTCCATTTCTGCTGAAGCTAGGTTTTCTACTTCTCGAATCTATGATTGTTATCTGATTTGTGGCGATTGTTCGTCGTTTGCCGATGATTGTGGTTGTGTTGGAGATGACGACTTGTTTCTGGTTTGCGGTGCCATTTTTGTCTTCGATTAAAAATTCTTCAATATTTGAGTGAAAGAATGGATAAGGAAGACAATGTAATGATTCACTTGTTTTGTTTTAACTCGTAACTGGACTTTGGGCTTAAAACTTACGATAAAAACTTTGTGCGCGTTTCCTTATGATTAATGATTTATACTAATTTGTCCTTTAAATTTTTTTTCCCTTTTTAAATATACAAATTAGTGCAGATGTACATATGTCTATATAAATATGTGAATTTTTTAAAATCTGAATTCCAAAATCAATAAGCAAAAATAATTTTTTTATAAAATAATATTAATATTTTATTTGATAAAAACTTTTAATTTTTTATTTTTGTTTTGATTTAAAATTATTTTACTTTATTTAAACAATCAAAAATATTTTTGAGTTATATAAATACATTTATAACATACATATACACACACACACACTTTAAAATATTTTAGAAATAATCTATATCACACACACACACACACACACATATATATATAAAATTAAAATTACAATTTTCTTAAAAAACAGTCGAACTAAAAAATATATATGTATAAATAACATAAGATATATGACTATGACATAGATTAAAATCATGATCGAAATATTATACCTTAAAATGATCTAATTAAGAATTGATACATTGGCAGAACATTCTTTCCACTTGGAGCAACACTGTCTCCTCCTTCCTTTTGATTTCCAACATCAAAAAGTAGGCAACACCAAGGGTACTAAGACGGCTTGAAAAAAGCAAAGGAGAAGTCAAATTACAGTGAATAAATTTGTGTGGAAGTTGGGCTATTTATAACCATCAACCAACATAATATCTCCATGATACTTTCTAGACCCAAGACCTGTTAAAAGTCTCCAATATATCCATGTAAGGTTGACCCTAGGGATGACCAAGCATGGTCAATTCCTTAGTGGATTTCAATTTGGATCAATAATTAATTATTTTCTAACTTCAAAATCTTTTGAACCAACATATAACTTTTGTGCATCGTTCTATCCAATTTTAATCCTGAAATAAATAATCAAATTAGCCATAAATATTAATACAACATTTGTATTAGTTTATAAAAATTATAAATTAATTTATCCATGGTCGAATTTGGAAGTTGCTGACAACGCGGTTGTATTGACACTCTGGTGTGAACTCAATTCACAATCAATATTTAAACAATTCAAAAATTGAATTTGTATAAACATTGCTAAAGTGCAATATAGGGTCAAGTTCAATGCTGAAAGATCAATGAGGAGGTGTATTTGATCCAGTATAAGCTCATCAAGTAATGACACTTTGTATGCATATTCTTTTCATCATCACTTGGATATCTAGAGCTTGCTCTAAGGAAGAAAACCCTATTAATATCCTTATTAAGTGCATATGCCAATTTTGAAGTCCTTGGTTCAGTTCGATAACATTCATCGATTAATCATTTTTTCTGGCCAAAGATTTTAATTTTGACTTACCAAATACGGCGATTATGAGCTTCTATAACAAAGAAGACGAATCCTTTCTTGAGTAGTGTGTCACTTCAAGTGTTTCAACGTGTATCCAACTATGGCCGTAACATGGTCCCTATGCAATGTGGTTGCCTGTGATCAAAGTAATATTTACAAACTTAAGTTGGACGGTACTCTCAAGTCAGAAGACTATTGTATGTCTTTACCATGATATCTTCTTTTTTTAATAAGTTGTATAACATATAAAATACTCTCGTCGAGTCGTTATGTGACTGTTCCAAACAACCATAAGTATAGAATCTCTTGATGTCCCAACGGTCATGAGTAAATCATCATTCATCATATGTAGTGCATTACATATACTATTCTTAACGTATGTGTGTGTATATGTGTGTGTGTGTGTATATATATATATATCATTTTCTCAATATTTCATAACTAGGAACATTTAAGGAGTTGGTGTTTTTGTTAATATCAAATCAATACCCATAGTTACCAACTCATTCGCAAATACAATCGATAAAACACTAATCCTATAAAATTTCTACTTATATATGATTAATTTTAATCATTCATTACATATATCACAATATAACAAACACATATAATAGAAAACAAAACCAAAAATATTTCAAACAAGATTGTTTATGGAATTCGGATTACAAAACAAATTACATAATTACCTCTAAAACACACCCCTAATTCTATCAATATTGCATCGTTGGGCTCATCTCCACACCATTCTTATCCTATAGTTGATAGGGTCATATAGATTGATGGTCACATCGAACTTGACCACATCAATCGCCGTTGGTAATTTAGAATCAATTCACATGGTCATGCACTGGCACATCGGGCTATGCAATGGGAGTGCTCTAGGTCAGGCGATGGGGTGCATCGGAGTATGGTTGCATCAACTTTAGGTCCCCTTTGGTGCGTGTGATAAGGTCTCATCGTGTGTGTAATGACCCTAATTTTGAGTAACATTATTTAGAACTTTTAGTTAGATTAATTAAATGAAATAATGTAGTTGGTTAAGGGATTGAGATTTGCTAACTAATAAGGTAGTTATGCCTTAATTAATGTATAAACAAAAGAGAATTAAAAAGAAGAAAGTAGGAGGAATATGATAAGGGAAAATAGGAATATGCTATGTTCTTATACTCTAAACCTTTTTACCTTCATTCCTTATTCACTCTAAACATTTGCAAACAAAACTAAAACACTCAAAAGCTCGGGTAGCCACTATTAAGGAAAACTAAAAGGAAGATAAGCAAAGATTCAAGTAGGAAGCTTAAGTAAATCAATCAAAGAAAAAATCTCAACCTTCTTAACCCAAAGCTGAGGTGAATAATGATCTTACTCTCACTTTTATTGATTTCGGTATGTAGTTAAGATCCAAATTGATTTTGTAAGTAATATGCCAATTATGGCGCTTCACATAGATTTTATGATAAGTTTTGATTTGGAAAAACCTATTAAATGACATTCAAGTGACTTG
This sequence comes from Allium cepa, assembly GCA_030765085.1. Taxonomy (NCBI): domain Eukaryota; kingdom Viridiplantae; phylum Streptophyta; class Magnoliopsida; order Asparagales; family Amaryllidaceae; genus Allium; species Allium cepa. The sequence goes on from CM060935.1 coordinate 970,447,751, forward strand.
CATTCTTGATATTTATGAAGTGGGTTTCAAGTTTCATAATTTTCTAAGCTATGGTGGATTTATTCTGAACTTTTATGGAAGAAAATAGCCAAAATTGGGTTTAAATTTATTAGGCAATTATATATGGCTTTTGGGTCCGAAATTTAAATATGTTAGAAAATATATTAGAAGTGAATTATGAAAAAATTTGGGGAATTTTACTGAGTATTTTACTATAATTATAAAATTATTAAGTATGGGACTTAAATGTTCTATATCTTTTGGAAAAAAGAGAATGACTTATTGTTAAATGTTTTTAAATTGCAAATTTCTGAATTTGGAAGCACTTAGAAAAGTGGATTTTGAAAAGAATTGGCAACCAATTATATTTTTACAAATAAGGCAAGTTAGTTGTGTTACCCGGCTAAGTGGACCGGCTACAAAGCGACAGTTGTAGAGGTTATGGTTGAGCCTATACGAGACTTAAGCCAAGATAGATTAGGAAGTATCAGGGTTTGGTGTAACCCGATTGGTTTAGGATATTTATGGTTTGACATGTTTGTGGCCGCTCGGTATATTTGTGGTTCGACATTCTTGGGACTGATTCCAATATCAAAGCCAGGTGCAGGTCAATGTATGGTTTATAGTGGTTCGATATTGAGCAATGGCTCGGTTAAGATACTTAAATGGAGGTAGGTAAGTTTTGTATTAGATCGGCATACGTGGGTCGACGATTGTGGGTCGTCCTAGGTAGTTCAGTGTGAGTGGGATCGGACCTCAGAAGAATTTTTTTCATATGATTCGGCTCTTAGTGGGTCGGCCCTAGTAGGTCGGCTATGTTGGGTTGGCCTAGGTGGTTCGGCATACCTGGGTCGGTGCACATCAGGAGAGTTAACATATTCTTAGATGAGCAAGGTGATGTGGTCGGCAGTGTTTTTCTTCGAGATGCGCCACTAGCCACTCCTAGTTCCTTGAGATCCTACTTCGAGTCAGCTACGAGACAACCCACAGATCGACAATAGGTTGATAGTTGGTAGTTAACCTAGCAGCGATGGGCCAAGCTATCTCGGTCATGGGCCTGGACACAGGCACCATCCTATCTTCGTCTATAAATAGAGGGGCAGGAGTCCAGTTGAGGGGACCTTTTTTGGGAGAACTCTAGGGATACTCTGCTATTTTCTGTACTCGCTTCTTTTTTGTTAAAACTTGTACTCAAGTTGTTTGTTTATGGATTGTATCTGTACTCAAGTAATTGGAAAAGTAATGAGGATTATATTCAAAGTGAACATAGGCAATTACCTGAACCACTATAAATCTGGTGCTCTCGTTTTTGTTGTTCCTTTTGCATTCAACTACGTTACTTCCTTGCTATAATTTACTTTCTTCATTAATCTCTCTACACAATTCTATTCAAGGGTATTAGTGACCAATTTTGGTGCTAACATTTTGGTGCTTTCACCGAGAATTGAATTCTCAGCTTGATTGGATCCAATCGTCTACTAGTGGATTTCCATATTTGCGAGATAGATCCAGTTATTTACCAGCAAACTTCCTATTCTACTCAGATTTGAAAGAGATCTAAAGGAAGTTATTAGCCATAGGATTGGATCTACTGATGTACGCAAGTTTTTGGGATTGGATGTTGAAGTTTGCACTGGAGTTATATAAAGGCTGAACCCTCTCTGAATGCAATTCAGCCAATCTCTCATATAGCCAACCTCTTACTCAATGCAGATATCCGATCCCTCATAAAAAAGCTTACATACCGATCCCTTTGAAAAGCTTGTATATCGATCGCTTCAAAAACAATATGTATCGATCGCTCAGAAAACCATATGTCCCGATCGCTCCAAAAACCATATGCTCCAATTGCTTCAAGAACCATATGCATTGAATGCCCTAGAATATACCAACCAGTGTTACCGACCCAGTGTTACTGACCCAGTGTATATCGACCTAGTGTATACCGACTCGGTGTATATCGACCTAGTGTTACCGACCTAGTGTAACTGATCGCATGTATACCGATCCATGCAGTGTATACCGATCCCTCTAGCGTATATCGACCCCTTTCTTAAAAAACCATCTGACCGGTCCCAATACCAAAAAAATATGGATCGGGTACGACCCTTATTTTCAAAAAAAAAATCTGGTACAACCCAAATTTAATAAAAAGGCACAACTTTTTTCGGGTGGAAACCCACCCGAACCCTAGTCGCAGCGCAGTGCCTCGGCATAGTGAATTCAAAACTCAACTTAATAAAGTAACATTCTATCCACTTCCCTTACATCCTATGACCGATCAAGGCATAGAAGATCAAACGGCAGCTTCTGAATGGCAACAAGGGAATGGACAAGCAACTGTTACTCAAACGATACTCCCAAATGTTGAAGAACATAGATGATATGACTCGTCAAGATGACTCCAACCACCATTCTTCACTGATCCAGCACTTCGAATTTAATGACTCCAAGCTAACCAATGTTTGAATCTAAGCATTTTGTTTCAAATTCTAACAAGGATATCATACTGATCGCGTTTGAAGGGAGTCGACCTCTAGATATACTTTGGCAGCTAGTTAGCTGGAGAGCCTCCTACGACCATGAATCGTTTCTGTTACAAAATGAATCTAAACCATAGTGAGGAAGAGTGGAGAAGACTAGGAAAAATAACAATGCAGGCCCATTGGCTAAGGACTCTGATTCCAGTAGGTAAAACAAGATATCAAAATTTGACTCATAGGCTCTTTGAAAGATTTAATTGATAGCCTCTACTTAGAGACTCGCAACTCAGAGTGGTATTGAAAACCAACCTTGAGAGAGACCACCGAAGTCCAAAGAAAATCAAGGGAATGTTGTATATTCCAAGATGCACACTGATCCTAACACTGGCGATTATAAACACCTTCGAGGTGTGATCGGAAAGCTGATTCGAAAAGAATAGCTTCAATAGTACGTGCAAGACTTTCTGAATGGCGACCTAGGAACTTCGGATGCCCATCAATAAAGAAATCTAATTATCAATTGGACCGTTGGCAGTCGACAACCCGCTAGAAGGGGCTAGGGGCATAGTTGAATAGCGAACACACGATGCTGCTCCACTTATCAATGAGATTTATATCGATCTTCTTTGGATTATTTCTATTTCAATTTCAATTGTGCTTTGAATTACGACCAACTTGAACTAAACTTCTTCCAAAATGATGCGGGTGCCAAGTACTCAGAGTTGGCCGCCAAACAATCCACGCAGACCTTGATCGGACCTGTGGAGTTTCATCAAGATGAGCATAATTCGGTCACTCATCATCAACCATGTGCATTTGATTTGGGACCAAGGACTAGAGATTGAAAATCTTATCACGGTTAGAGCCCAATACAAAGTGAACATGACCGACCGTCCATTCATTGACCTCCACATTTGACTTAGAGAGCCAAGCAAGGCTTGGAATGAATATGGCCCAATCATCCAGTCAAATCGAGTCATAAAAAAATTCGATAAAATACAAATGCCTCTCTTGAAGCTCAGTGATGCCGGGATCTATCTAAAGTGGACATGATTTGATCATCTACACATCAAATCATACCTTGAACACAAAAGGTAGTTCGAAAGCCCGACTTGAAGTAGCTGTGATGGACTGCCTACTCGTCAACCATCGCTCTCAATTCATGGACATGACTACACCTTGAAACATATGCAACTTACATTCTCTACTCAATAATCCATTATCCTCATTTTCTAGAAAGAGATACGAAGCAAATTGTGTGAGACTTGATTATCCAACCCCAACATGGATGTGATCCAACCATCTATCATATACATCCTTCCTTGACTTAATTGGAAGAGCTACAATCACCAAGATGATAAGAAGATCGTCCATTTTTCAAGTTTCGTCCTTGATGCTGGGGAAGAGTCCCATTCCATGAGAAAACGTGGTTCGACCGTTCATTCGACAACATTAGCCTCGATACGGTAAATAAAATACAAATCAAACAGGTGGAAATACAACTGCTGTCAACAAAAATCTCTAAGTCCCTAAAGTGGACTAGAGTACCCGAGTCCCCAAAGTGCGGACCAGAGTATAAATGACTTGAGAAAAATCTCTAAGTCCCTAAAGCGTACTAGAGTACTCTAGGTCCCTGAAGCAGACTAGAGTATAAATGATTTGAGAAAAATCTCTAAGTCCCTGAAGAAGACTAGAGTACTCTGAGTCCCCAGAGTACGGACTAGAGTATAAATGACTTGACAAAAATCTCTAAGTCCCTGAAGCGGACTAGAGTACTCTGAGTCCCCAGAGCGCGGACTAGAGTATAAACGACTTGAGAAAAATGTCTAAGTCCCTGAATCGGACTAGAGTACTCTGAATCCCTAGATCGCGGACTAGAGTATAAATGACTTGATGAAAAATCACTAAGTCCCTAAAGCATATTAGAGCACTCTGAGTCCCTAGAGCATGGGCTAGAGTATAAACGACTTGAGAAAAATCTCTAAGTCCCTGAAGCGAACTACAGTACTCTAAGTCCCCAGAGCATGGACTAGAGTATAAATGACTTAACGAAAATCTATAAGTCCCTGAAGTGGACTAGAGTACTCTAAGTCCCCAAACGCGGACTAGAGTATAAACGACTTGAGAAAAATCTCGAAGTCCTTGAAGTGGACTAGAGTACTCTGAGTCCTCGGAGCGTAGACTAGAGTATAAATGACTTGACAAAAATCTCTAGGTCCCTGAAGCAGAATAGAGTACTTTGAGTTTCTAGAGCGCGAACTAGAGTATATACGACTTGAGAAAAATCTCTAAGTCCCTGAAGCGGACTAGAGTACTCTGAGTCCCTAAAGCGTGGACTAGAGTATAAATGAATTGACGAAAATCTCTAAGTTCCTGAAGCGGACTAGAGCAATCTAAGTCCCTGAAGCGCAGAGTAGAGTATAAACGACTTGAGAAAAATCTATGAGTCCCTGAAGCAGACTAGAGTATAAATGATTTGATAAAAATCTCTATGTCCCTAAAGCATACTAGAGTACTCTGAGTACCCAAAGCACGGATTAGAGTATAAATGACATGACGAAAATCTCTATGTCCCAAATTATAGGCTAGAGCGTAAACCATTCGACAAATTTGTAAGTCCCCGGAGCGTAGACCGAAGCATGAACACAAATTGGGCGCAAGTCGACCGGGGGAAGAATAAACCTAAGTCACTAGAATGCAGAGTAGCGTATAAACATCAATAAATAGATGAGTGGATTTTGACCATTCTCTATTCCACAAACTTCGGCCTGAAATTGACAGGAGGAGTATTAACTCGCTAAGGATGGAGTTCTACCATCCGACTTATGGCCTGGCCAAATCAATGCTGGAAGCAAGAGTACGAATCACTAAAAGCTGAATACGATAGCTCATTATAGCTCTAGCTTGGCATCCTTTACAACGTAAGGCAACGACTGCAAGGAGGCCTCAATACAGAGCCAATCAAAATGGTATCCAAAGTTACGGGCGATCGACTATATCATACCTCAGATCGAGGGTCAATATCAATCTGCACCAAGCACATACAAATTAGACCCGAATGTCCCTTGAAAAACTATGACTACCAAAGTGTGGAAAGAAGAGAAAACCATAAAGAATTGGTCATTAATTCTCTAGCACCCGCCTTTGATCCGTTAGGAGGAGTATGAAACTGGATGAGCATGACCCACTGCACTTAAGCCAACTTTATCCTGAGATCTAATTACAGAACATGAACCAAAGTGGGCGTGGCTGACCGTCCGCTATCCAACTTATGCCTAGAAATTGACGAGGCATCGAAGTATTCCCCTTGGAATGAAAAACCATAATACAATCCAGGATAGGCGAGACTCAGCCTCCCATCAACTGACCTGATCCCACGATTCAACGAGGAAGAGAGTAAAGCTAAAGTGGGCATGGTTGGCCTTTCTACTTATCGGTAGATGCCCCAGACCTGGGGGCACGAGCGAGAAGCACGATGAATGTGAACTGACTATTCATCGATCAAGTCTACGTCTTTAGATTTTAGGTGGGAATATAAACATAGCTAGGACGAGACTCAACCGTCCACATAGTACATTTATCAACCCGAGACTAGGAGCGGAAGCGTGATCATCCAAAGACTGGCTGCGAAAGCTCAATATTGAAACTTATATATAGTGTTTACAACTATTCAAGGTTACGACTTAAAGAATGCCTAGAGATAGAATCATTAAATCGATGCCTAAGCTCGTGGGCAACTGACTGTCACTTCAAATGGAAGGATGGGTAAAGGATAATGAATGCGTTGAATAGAAAGCACATTACTTGAATATACAAGCAAATTCAAACTCAAAGCAAGATCCAGCTATGCAGCTTCAGGCAACTCGAGGCAGACCCCTACTCGACATTTTCTTCAACGTGCTTCTAAGCCTAATCATTGGCCATTTGTAGATAATCGATCAGAGCATTCAGAGCTTTTCACTGTCAGACTTAATAACTCATGACAAGACTCTAGGATTCGACTAGAGTAACTATCAACATTGATTATCCCAACCATATTTCACATTGAATGTTACGCAAAATAGTTACATCTGAACTCAAAGAATCCTAGATTGCACCCGCTAAGTTGACAGTCGACATTACAGTTAGCCATGGCTACCCTTTACGGGTGTTGAAGATCGGATCATAGCTCATTGCAATGATGATAACAGAATTAGTTGGATTTCTCTGAATAAATGATGATATGTTCCCTTGGACCCATTCTGACATGCGTGTGTGATTTCACCGACTATCGCGAGCCATGCATTGAATATCGACCCGAAGCTACAAAAGCTAGCGTAATGTCTATTTATTTCATCATGAAAGCTCTGGTCTTACTTTTAGGCTCACCCCATTAACGAATATGCCTAATAGCCATTATGATAGGTCATACAACGACTTGATACGTTTTAAAGACTACTTAAATAGAATATCGAACTAAGACAATTCGATATCACTTATTTCCCTCAAAGAGCTATTCAAGGACGGAAATTAGCAGACCTCATATTTGAATTCACTACATCAGACGACTACTTGAAGAGTAGTGGAGAATCAACCAACAGATGGAAAATGTACGCGGATGGAGCATCTAATGATCAATGTTATGGCGCAGGAGTCGTGTTAATGACTCCAGAGGAACGATCGATTTTCTACGTTCTGAAACTCGATTTCCTTGAAACAAACAACGATGCTTAGTATGAATTCTCGACCGCCAGCCTCAAACTTTCTAGAGAACTTGGAGTGGAAACTTTATATATCTTTTATGATTCCTGATTGGCAGTATGGAAAGTTAGGGAAGTTAATCTTAATAGAGGGCATTATCTTGCTCCTTATCTCGGCTAGGTCTAAGAGCTACTAGCGACTTCATGTATTACATCCTTACACACATCCTCAGTGAACGAAATGAAAAGTGTCAAGTCACTGGTTAAGCTGGCCAGTTTCAGGGATGCGTAATGGACATACTTTGTTTCGGTTGAAATACTTAATATTCCAAGCATTAACGGATGAAGATCGACTAGATCTTAGAGATAGAGCCAGAAAAGGGGTCATGGTTGACTCCTATCAAAGACTATCTACAATGAGGAATTCTTACTGAATGGAGGAATGGAGAACGACGGATCCTCCTTAAAGCTTCACGCCAAGTCATCCAAGAAGAATTCATGTGTAGAAAGGAGTTATCCATTCCCATGCTTCGGTGTATCAACCATGATGATATCAAATGAGTCTTGAGCGAAGTCTATGAAGAAAAATGCGACGATTACATCAGAGGGAAAACCCTGACAAAGAAAATACTCTGCTATGGGTATTACTGGCCAACTATCAATCAAGATGTGGTTGATTATGCTAGACAATGTGACTAGTGCAAGATGTTTGCAAAAAATCCGGGAGCCCCACTGATGGAAATTACTCAAATGGCTAGTCCATAGCCATTTGCCACTTTGGGGAATTGACATCATCATCTTCTTACCGATCCTAAAGGTGGTGCGAAATACACCATCATAGCAGTTGATTACTTCACCAAATGGGCGGATGAAAAACTTTTAACCATGACCAAGATGAAGAAAATAATCAAATTCATTGCCGGTAACGTTATCTGTCCTTATAACCTTCCGTGATCCATACTGCAAATGGACATGTTGAAGCTGTGAACAAAATCATAAAGTCTATTCTGAAGAGAGGTTTAGAAAAGGCTAGAGGTAAATGCTTGGATGAACTCCTAACAGCTTTGTGGGCTTATAGAACTACCCATGAGTTCGTGACTGGACGTACTCCATTCACCCTTGCTTACGGTTCCGAGGTCGTCATCCATGTAGAACTTGAAGTCCCCTCTCATCGAGTGGATGATTAGAACCTTTATTTCATAAAAAATATAAACAAGTAACTACAATCGAATTGCAATTAAACTAGATGGAATTGGTGGTGACTTATGAGCATATAAAATGCATCCGAGAGCCAATGGCAAGAACGTGTACTCGAACATGCACGTGTATATTCGAAAAAATTCGACTTCTTGAAATCAACAGAAATTGAATTTTCACTTAGAGTTATTAAGAAAAGACTAGATCAGATAGCTGAAGCTTACTAGCCCTGTAGAATCGGACACAAATGGCCACTGATGAACTACAATCCTGAATTTATACTATTGGGAATCAACGAAGCGTCATGACGACCAAAGAAGGATACGACACTTGGGAGGATAAAATTGAAGGATAATGACTATATAGGAAACATGATGGATTTATTCCTAGAGACTCTAATTTGCTTCGATTCAAAGCACGTCATATATGCAACAAGACGTACTTTGGAGGGCAAATATTACCCGGCCACTTGACTCGGCTATAAAGCGACAGTTGTAAGCCAAGATAGATATGGAAGTATAAGGGTTTGGTGTAACCTTATTGGTTTAGTATATTTATGGTTCGGCATGTTTGAGGTGGCTCGGTATGTTTGTGGTTCGGCATTCTTGGGAATGATTCCTGTATCAAAACCAGGTGCAAGTCGGTGCATGGTTTATAGTGGTTCGGTATTGGGCAATGGATCGATTAAGATACTTAAATAGAGGTGGGTCAGTTGTGTATAGGATCAGCATACGTGGGTCGGCTAGTGTGGGTCGACAGTTCTTGGTTAGCTTAGGTAGTTCAATGTGAGTGGGATTGGCCTTAGAAGAATTTTTTCATGTGGCTCGGCACTTAGTGTATCGGCCCTAGTGGGACGGCCATGTTGGGTCGGCCTAAGTGGTTCGGCATACCTAGGTCGGCGTACATCAGGAGAGTTAGCATATTCTTATATTTATAGCAAGGTGATGTGGTCGACAGTGTTTTACTTCGAGACGCGCCACTAGCAACTCCGAGTTCCTTGAGAGCCTGCTTCGATTCAGCTACGAGATAACCCCTAGATCAGAAAAAGGTGGATCGGTGGTAGTGGATCGGCCTGCCTGGGTCGGTCACCCTAACCTAGTAGTTATGGGCCAAGCTATCTCTGGCATGGGCCTAGACACAGGATACACCCTATCTTCGTCTATAAATAGAGGGTAGGAGTCCAGTTGAGGGGACACTTTTTGGCAGAACTCTAGGGATACTCTGCCATTTTCTGTACTCACTTTTTTTCTGTTATAACTTGTACTCAAGTTGTTTGTTTACGAATTGTATCTATACACAAGTTGATTGGACAAGTAATGAGATTTAAAGTGGATGTAGGCAATTACGCTGAACCACTATAAATCTGGTGTTCTCATTTCTATTGTTCCTTTTGCATTCATCTTTGTTACTTTCCTGATTTAATTTACTTTCTTCATTAATTTCTCTACATAATTCTATTCCAAGGTGTTAATGACTAATTTTAGTGCTAACAAGTTGAAAAGCAATTACTTTAAAAGGCTATAAAATAGTTTTGCTCAAATTTACTACTTCGCCACTTCTATCAGTAGCTTTCGACACCATACCTTCACCCAGGAAACCAAGTCGAAACCAATGTGCATGGTATCAAACAATTGATACGTAGTGAACTGGAGAAAGGCGGAAGGTACAGCGTCGAAACCAAGCTTTTGATGGGGTTATATTTGATTTTGACTTAATCAATATGCCTTTTGTTTTAAAAGAAGCTTTCGAAAGGATAGCCTTAAACACATTCGAAATCTAGCTGCCGTATTCTACCTTTCGAACTAGTTGAGGCCACTTTTCTTTATAGCGCTTAAACAATGGTTTTGAAAGAGTGCATTTACCTTCTTACTTTAAAGCCGCTTCTTAATGCTTTCGAAAGGGTTGGTTTCAAAACCATCCTCTTTCTTTTACTTAGGACCAATGCTTTTGAAAGAAATGCTTTCGCCCAAGTTCTTTAAGACGCTTAGGTATATTAAAAAGTTAAACCCAAAGGTTTCGAAAGAAATGATTTTAAATGGTTTTGAACCAAATTTTCCACAAGTTTTTACTTGAATCCAATGCTTCAAAGCTATGTTTCAAGTGAAGGATTTCAATACTTTTGAAAGGTCTATTTTGAGTATGTGAATGGAGGGTTTTCAATGATTTCAAAAGACAAGTCTTTTGAAGGAGGATGCCTAAGGTTTAAATAATGGTTTCGAAAGGTCAATATCCAATAGTTTCAAAAGGTATGTTTTGGCCTTTTGGCATAGTGTTTTAAGGTTAATTTATTTAACTTATTTCGAAAGGAGTACCTTCAATGAATTCGAAAGGCACTGTTTAAGGTTTTAAAAAAAGGTTTCGAAGATATTTTTTGGACTTATAGCCTAAAACTTTCTAAGTTAAAAGGGATTATAACTTATTATAAAGGGATAGGTAATCCCATTGATTAGATTTCATCAACATTATTTTGTGTAAAGTATATATATCAAGGCATAAGTGTTTTGAGTAAAGTAAAGTATACGATTTTCTTGTTTTATAAAGGTATGATTTCAGGGGTAAATTAATTGTAGAGACTATTTACAAGGAAATATAGTTTTATCAAGGTAGTTAACCCTAAGACAGGAGATGAAGCATGAATAGGATAGTTAACCCTAAGTTTATGACATAGAAATTAGAAAACCAGATGGGACTGGTGTATGGTCATGTCCTATACCTTAGTTATTAGCCCCTAGCTTAATTAAGTCCAAAATTCTAGTGTGTAAGGCTTGTCATAGGTGGGACTATATTGATGTTACACACAGAAAAGAATATATAGGGTAAAGATAGGTTATTGGTGAGCCCATAATGATAAAACCATTAAGTTTAGTTGACCCTAGATAAAGAAAGTTAAAGGCGGTCAGCCCAGTACTGTGTCTAATAGAAGTTAGATTATTAAGGATGTCTGTTAGGACTGAGTCAGCCAATGATTAATAGTTAGCTAGATAAAACTATAGCGTGGATGGATAGTCCATTGATTTTCTAATTTTTATGCATATATGTACTTGATGTTATTGTTATAATTGGTTTGATTATAGGTTTCTAATTTGTAAAAGATAAACTTTTAAATGGATATTAGTGAGGGAAAACCTATTCCGCTAAGCGGCCTGGTCTCACTTAATATCAGTAAACCAAGGTGTAATAATATTATTCACACTAGGCTTTATGTTTGACTTCAAGTATATGTTTTCCCCTTAAAATCTTGGGTGCTCAAAATTTAATTTAAGTAGATTGACAGTTAAGGTTTTTCAGGTTTAGTAGGTTGGACAAATAAGCTTCCAAAGACATGAAAGAGGCGAAGTTAGCTATGTAGGCATACTTAGTTTATTTCCGCTGTGATGTATTTATGACTGATATGTCTATTTAGTACTCTGATTGTCCAAGGGGGCATCTTCATATGTCGCCCTTGGCGTAATTTGTAATAATTATATTTGATCAAAACCAGGGAATTGTTTGGGATTATGTAACTGAATAAGAAATACTGATTTGAAATGTAGTCATAAAAGTTTATTTGAAATCTGTGATGGTTTTATTTCATATTCCTTTTCTTTTGATATTGTAGATAACATTAACATTAACATTACTGTATTTTGTCACTAGAGGTTAATACTATAGATGACTACAACATCTGTAGCACTTAGTTTTGGGCCTCAAGATAGGGAATGTTACAATTTGGTATCAGAGCATAGGTTTATGAATAACTTAAAAGAAATTTTAAATTAAAAATGGTTTTGAAAACATGATCCTAAGGAATTGGAGAAAAGACTGGGGTATGGGATAACTCTATAATAACATACTTGTATTTGCTGTATATAAGTATACACCTTATCTCTATTCTCCCATCTTTCTTAGGTTATTCTTCTGTATCTTACAAAGATTCGAATGCAAATTTTAAGGATGTAAGATATGGATGCTAGGAGTGGAATAGTCAATGTTGGTGGAGTAAGCACCACAACCAATGCGAATGCCAGACCTAAAAATAGAAGGAATCCATGTCGAGCATAAGCTACTAATACGGATGCTAGAGTGCCATAAGTGGATATGGGAGCTATGTATCAGTTCTTTGTTAACATGATGTAGGCTGGAATTGCTGCGGGTATTTTCGAAGGTATTATGAAAGGAAGAAATCAAGGAGCTCCAGTGGTCAATAACTATGCAATACCAAGCAGAGACTATGCCAGGCCTTGGAGGGAAGCCGTTCATCGGGACAGAGGATGATATTGAAGTGGAGAATTAGTTGCTTCATTGTGAAAGGATCTTCGCTAATTTAGGGATTAATGATGAGCAGAGGAGGAGGCTTGCTTCTACACAGTTGCAAGGAGCAACACTGTACTAGTGAAACAGTGTTAGGGTGGGTGTCAATGAGGAGACCATGACTTGGGCTGGATTTAGAAGGAGATTGGAGGAAAGGTTCATGCCGGAAATTGCTAAGTCAACTCTACGTAGGAAGTTTATGGAGTTGGAGCAGGAGGAGATGACAGTGTTTGAGTATGCAACCAGGTTTGAAGAGTTGTCGAGATATGGATATGCTGTAGTTGATACAATTATGATAAGAAATAAGATGTTCATTCGCGGACTGAAACCTGAACTAGCAAAAGCGATGCTGCCACATATCAGGGATCCATGTGCTGTTGTGTTTGAGATAGCTTTAAGGCAGGAGAAGATGCTTACTTTTTATGGTGGTAACAAAGCAAAGGAAGCTCAAAGTGGGCGGAATCAGAAGAGAAAGTTTTCCTATAATAAGAGTGTTCAAAAGGGATAAGCTGCCAAGAAGGCAAAGGCTAATTTAGTTCGCTTTAAGTGTGATAAGAAGGGACACTATGCTCATGAGTGTCGGACAAGCAAAGGGAAGAAAGCTACTGATAAGAAAGAGGTGATGTGCTTTAGCTATGAACAGATTGGGTATTATAAGAACTAGTGCAAGGAACCAGCCATGGATGAAAAAGTCAAGATGTTTGCATTAGAACCAACTACCTCAAGACAAACAGCTGTGGAGAAGGGAAAGGCTGTGTTGGAAGGTACGCTTTTGATTCATGGTGTATCAGTTAGAGATCTATTTGATACTGGCATATCGCATTCTTTTATATCTCATTGTTTGGTTGGTAAGCTTAACCTAGAACCCTTATATCTAGTTACTTCCTTAAGGGTTGCAACTCTGATAGGAGGGTATGCGACTTTTGGGATAAGATGTGACCACGTAGAGTATGAATTGTTACGTCATGTATTTGCTTGCAGTTTGCATGTATTTGATTTCATGGGGTTTGGAATTATTTGGGTATGGATTGGTTAAGTAAATATGATGCTAGGATATTTTGCCATGATAAGATAATATCACTTAGACACCCTAGTAGTAGTGATCGGATTATATACTCCGTAGAAGACCCTAGTATGGAAGTAAATGCTTTGTTGGGTGTTAAGGAGAAAGAAGATGAGTTGAACTGAGTTTTCGTTGTTAGAGAGTTCGTAGACATCTTTAAGCTGTAGTAGAACTACCACTGAAACGAGCTATTGAGTTTCAGAAAGGTTTAGCACCAGGAGCAGAACTGGTGAGTAGACCGCCAAGTAGAATGACACCTACTGAGATGAAGGAGCTAAATGTGCAGCTGGTGGATTTGGAAAGTAAGAACATTATCATACCAAGTAGTTTGCCTTGGGAAGCAGCCGTAGTGTTTGTAAAGAAACTGGATGGGTCGTTAAGGTTGTTTATCGATTATCGTAAGTTGAATCAGACGATGACAAAAAATCGATATCTGTTACCCGGAATTGACGATTTGTTCAGCCGGATAAATGGAGCAGAGTGTTTTCCCAGCTGGATTTGGCAACAGGGTTCCATCAGCTTAGAGTGGATGAAGATATTATTCCTTTAACGGCATTTAAAACAAGATATGGATCGTACGAATGGTTAGTAATGTCGTTCGGACTAACCAATGTGCCATCATTTTTCATAGACCCAATGAATAGAATCTTCCAGGAGCATCTGGAAAAATTCGTGTTAGTGTTCATAGATGGCACTTTGATATACTCTAAAGATGAAAGAGAGCATGAAGTTCATATTAGTATGGTGCTTGAGACGCTAAGGCAGCATCAACTGAAAGTGAAATTTTCAAAGTGTCATTTCAAGAAGAAGGAAGTGAAGTTTCTTGGTCATGTAGTCTCAGAGAAAGGGTTGTTCGTAGTTCCAGCTAACACTGAGGCGGTGAATAATTGAAAGAGGCCCAAGACAGTGATTGAGATAAAGAGTTTTCTTGTATTAGCTAGTTACTATCAGAGATACATTAAGGATTTTTCACGGATAACGGCACCAATGAATAAGCTAACATGGAAAGATGTGAAGTTTGTCTGGACTGATAAATATGAAGAGACATTTCAGAAATTGAAACACTTATTGACTAATGCACATGTCTTGGTTGTTCTAAAAGGAATCAAGACTTAGTGGTGTACACAGATGAATGTGGAACAGGGTTAGGAGTTATGTTAATGCAAAGAGGTAAAGTGATCACCTATGCTTCTCGACAGCTCAGACTGCATAAAGTCAGATATCCAATTCATTACTTCATTGAAGGTGTCGAGACACTACCTTTTGGGAGAAAGATTCGCGTTATATACGGATCATAAGTCACTGAAGTATTTATCCTCTTAAAGGGAGTTGAGTATGAGACAACAGAGATGGTTAGAGTTTTTAGCCGCTTATGACTTTGGTATTGAATACACACCAGGGAAATGCAATAAGGTTACAGATGCACTTAGCAGGAAACATCAGAATGCAGTATTGGCAATGATAGCTGAGTGGAAAGATTTAGAAGCATTGACTACATGCAGAATGCAGTGGAGATCTAAAGCTAGTACTAGCAAGGAAACCGCTATGTTGTCATGTTTAGAAGTTCGACCAATGATGATCAAAAGGATTTCTTCTACGCAAGTGGAGAATCCATAATTAGCCGAACGGATCAGAAAACTAAGGAATGGAACTGAGAGCGATGACTTAAAAGATTATAGACTTGACTAGAATGGGTGGTTGAGGAAAAAAGAAAGACTGTGTATTCCGAATGTGGAAACATTAGGAAGGAAGTACTTGAAGAATGTCATCGTTCAAAGTTCACCATTCATCCGAGAGGAACTAAGATGTATCAGGACATGAAAAGAAGTCTCTTTTGGGAATGTATGAAGAGAGATGTAGGCTTATAGGTCAAGCATTGTTTGAACTGTCAACGGGTCAAAGCCAAACATCAAAAACCAAGTGGGTTACTTCAGTCCTAAGATGTTCCAGCTTGGAAATGAGATTCGATATCTATAGATTTTATAGACAGAGCGCCTAGATTATATCGAGGAAATGAAAGTATATGGGTTATGGTGGACAGATTAACCAAAAGTGCCCTTTTCATTCCAGTTAAGTCAACCAGGACAGCACCTGTTTTGGCTAAATTATTCGTGAAGAATGTAGTTAGACTGCATGGAATTCCTAGTAGTATAGTAAGTGACAGAGATCACTTATTCACTAGCAAATTCTGAAAAAGTCTGTAGGAGATTTTGGGTACCAAGCTCAAGATGAGTATCGCTTATCATCCAAAGACCGATAGACAAACAGAATGAGTTGACAAAATCTTAGAGGATTTGTTAAGAGCTTATGAGCTAGAATTTGGAGGATCATTGGAAGACCACCTACACTTAGTCGAGTTCTCATATAACAACTTTTATCGGACTAGTATAAGGATGGCACCATTTGATGCTTTGTATGAAAGGCCAAGTAAATCTCCCATTTGTTGGTTAGAATTTGGGGATAGGTTAGTTCTTGGTCTGAATTTGGTTAGAGAAGCTATAGAAAATATTGAGTTAATCTAAGCTAGGATGAAGGAAGCTCAGTCTAGGTAGAAGAGTTATGTTGATAGAAGACGAAAAGACGTAGAGTTCTCAGTTGGAGATTATGTTTTCGTCAAGATATCGCCAATGAAAAGTGTAATCCCATTTGGAAAATCAAAAAAATAGGCATAGAGGTTCGTTAGACCATTTCCTATTATGGAAAGGATTGGGAAACTCGCATATAGAGTAGAGCCACCCAATAGTTTGGTAAAAGTCCATAATGTTTTTCATGTTTCTCATCTAAGGAAGTGTATTCGGGATCTAGAAACTACTATAACACTGATTGTGTCAGATGATTTAGTAGTGAAACCAAATATGGCTATAGTTAGAAAACCAGTTCGTATATTCATGAGGGATGAGAAGAAACTAAGGAACTAGACAGTCAGATTAGTCAAAGTACAGTGGAGTGAAGATGAGAGAGACTGAACTTTGGAAACTGAGAGCAGGATTAGAAGTATTTATTCTGATTTGTTTCATGGTATGTTTTACCTTTATGTTTGATTGTCATGAGTACCTTATTGTAATTTCGAGGATGAAATTCTTCTAGAAGGGGAGTTTGTAATAATCCTAATTTTGAGTATATATTTAGAACATTTAATTATATAAATTAAACGAAATAACTTAAGTGGTTAAGAGATTGAGATTTGTTAACTAATAAGGTAGTCGTGCCTTCATTAATGTTAAACAAAAGAAAATTAAAAAGAAGAAAGTAGGAGGAATATGATAAGGGAAAAATAGGAATATGCTACGTTCTTATACTCTAAACCCTTTTTACCTTCATTTCTTACTCATTCTAAACATTTACAAAAAAACTATAACATTTAAAGCATGGTCGGCTACCATTGAGAGAAATCAAAAGGAAGATAAGCAAGGTTCAAATAGGAAGCTTAAGCAAATCAACCAAGGAACAAATCTCAACCTTCTTAACCCCAATCTAAGGTGAATAATGATCTTACATCTCATTTTTGTTGATTTCGGTTTCTAGTTAAGATCCGAATTGATCTTTTGGGTAATATGTCATGATGTGATTATTTAAATGGATATATATATATATATATATATATATATATATATATATATGTTTGTTGATGAATTATGTTGCTTCATAAAGATTTTATGATAAGTTTTGATTTGAAAAAACCTATTGAATGGCATCCAAATGACTTGCATTCTTAATATATGGTTGGAAACATTATTTATGAAGTGGGTTTCAAGTTTCAGAATTTTCTAAGCTATGGTGGATTTATTACGAATTTTTATGGAAGAAAATAGCCAACATTGGGTTAAAATTAATTACGGCAATTATATATGGCTTTTGGGTCTGAAATTTGAGTATGTTAGAAAACATATTAAAAGTGAATTATGGAAAGTTTTGGAGAATTTTTCTAAGTATTTTATTATAATTATAAAATTATTTAAGGTATGAAACTTAAATGTTTTATATGTTTTAGCAAAGAGAAGGGCTTAATTGTTAAATGTTTTTAAATGGCCAATTTCTAAATTCGACGCTTTAGAAAAGAAGATTTTGAAAAGAATTGGCAACCAATTATATTTTTACAAATAAGGCAAGTTAGTTGAAAATCAGTTACGTTAAAAGGCTATAAAACAGTATTGCTCAAATTTACTACTTCGCCACTTCCATCAATAGCTTTCGACACTATATCTTCGCCCAGGAAACCAAGTCAACATGAATGCATATGGTATCAAACAATTGGTACATAGTGAATTGGAGAAAGGAAGAAGGTATAACATCTAAATCAATCTTTTGAAGGGGTTATATTAGCTTTTGACTTAATCAATATGCCTTTTGTTTTAAAAGAAGCTTTCAAAAGGATTGCCTTGAACATATCTGAAACCTAGTTGCACATTCTACCTTTCAAACTAGTTAAGGCAACTTTTCTTTATAGCCTTTAAATAATGGTTTCGAAAGGGTGAATTCACCTTCTTACTTTAAAGCCGCTTCTCAATGCTTTCGATACGGTTGGTTTCGAAACCATCCCCTTTCTTTTACTTAGGACCAATGCTTTCGAAAGCAATGATTTTGCCCCAGTTCTTTAAGACCCTTAGTTATATTAAAAAGTTAAACCCAAAGGTTTCGAAAGGAATGATTTTAAATGGTTTCGAAGCAAAGTTTCCACAATCTTTTACTTGAACCCGATGCTTTCGAAAGGTATGTCTTAAGTGAAGGATTTCAATGCTTTCGAAATGTCTATTTTGAGTATTTGAATGGAGGGTTTGGAATGCTTTCGAAAGACAAGTATGACCGTTTCGAAGGAGGATGTCTAAGGTTTAAATAACGATTTCGAAAGGTCTATATTCAAAGGTTTCAAAAGGTATGTTTTGGCCATTCGACCTAGTGTTTCAAGATTAAAGTAGTTAACTTATTTCAAAAGGGGTGCCTTTATTGAATTCGAAAGGCATTGTTTAAGGTTTTAAACAAAGGTTTCAAAGATATGGTTTTGGCCTTATAGCCTAAAACTTTCTAAGTTAAAAGGGGGTTCTAACTTATTATGAAGGGATAGGTAATCCCATTGATTAGATTTCATTAACAATTTTTTGTGTAAAGTATACAAATATATATCATGGCATAAGTGTTTTAGTAAAGCAAAGTATACGATTTCCTTGTTTTATAAAGGTATGATTTCAGGGGTAAATCGTTTGTAAGGACATTTACAAGGAAATAAAGTTTTATCAGGGTAGTTAACTCTAAGACAGGAAATGAAACATGAATAGGGTAGTTAACCCTAAGTTTATGACTCGGATATTAGAAAACCAAATGGGACTGGTGTAGGGTCGCACCCTATACTTTAGTTATTAGCCCCTAGCTAAAATAAGTCCAAAATTCCAGTATGTAGGGCTTGTCATAAGTTGGACTAAATTGAAGTTACACACAAAAGAGAATATACAAAGTAAAGATAGGTTATTAGTGAGCCCATAAAACCATTAGGTTTAGTTTACCCTAGAAAAAGAAAGCTAAGGGCAGTCAACCCATTATTGTGTCTAATAGAAGTTATATTATTGAGGATTTATGGTAGGCCCGAGACAGCCAATGGTTAATAGTTGGCTTGGTAAAACTATAGCTGGACGGATAGTCCATTAATTTCCTGACTTTTTGGCATATATGTACTTGCTATTATTTTTATAATCAGTTTGCTTGCAGGATTCTAGTTTGCAAAAGGTATGTTTTTAAAGGGATTTTAGTGAGGGGAACCCCATTCTGTGAAGCGACATGGTCTCACTTAATATTAGTAAACCGAGTAATAATATTATTTACAATAGGCTTTAAGTCTGACTTGAAGTTTATGTTTTTCTCTTAAAATCTCGGGTGCTCAATATTTAATTTGAGTAGATTGAGAGTTAAGGTTTTTCAGGTTTAGTAGGTTGGACGAATAAGCATTCGAATATGTGCAAGAAGTAAAGTTAGCTATGTCGAAGCTACATAGTTTATTTCCACTGTGATGTATTTATGACTGATATATCTATTTAGTACTCTGATCATCCAAGGGGGCATCTTCATATATCGCTCTTGGCCTAATTTGTTGTAATTATATTTGATCGAAACCTTGGAATCATTTGGAATTATGT
This sequence comes from Allium cepa, assembly GCA_030765085.1. Classification (NCBI taxonomy): domain Eukaryota; kingdom Viridiplantae; phylum Streptophyta; class Magnoliopsida; order Asparagales; family Amaryllidaceae; genus Allium; species Allium cepa. Next base: position 970,467,588 of record CM060935.1, read on the forward strand.
AACTGAATAAGAAATATTGATTTGAAATGTAATAAAAAAAAGTTGTTTTAAAATCTAATGGTTTTATTTCATATTTATGTGCTTTTGATATTGTGGATACCATTAACATTACTGTATTTTGTTGTCAAAGGTTAATACTATAGATGACTGCAACATCTGTAGCGCTTAGCTTCGGACCTCAAGATAAGGGATGTTACAGTGTGGCACAGCCGCATTGGGTATTTAAATACACAAAATTATATGCTCGCATCGGTATTGGCCTCAACGTCATGCTATAATGTCCAATGATGGTGCATTAGGATGAACCCATTGGCTCACCTATTCTCTTTTAGGATCACTTCGAGTCGTGGTGCAATCGCACCTGAGTTCACTTCGGAGCTGGCCAAGTACTTACCATTTTATGCGATAAGAGCATGCCTTATTAGATTGGATGTGTCACTTCGCGTTTACGTAAAAATTTCGCTTATTTCCTTTGTACTTTGCTCAATTTCCTGTAAAGACAAGTTTTTTTAGCAAAGTATCGATAGAGACCATCGTTATAATGTATTCTTATCGCTTTTCGCAACTTAACATCAAGTTTTACTAAGTAATTACCCTTACAAAAATTTGTTCCTTTTGTTTTAATGATAAGGATGTTTTTCAAGAGATGGTTACATTTTATTATCTGAAGGTAAGGACTTTAGAAATAAAGACATAAGTAATAAGGTCACAGCTATAAGGACACAATCACAAATTTGTAAATAAGTTAAAATGTTTTATTACCTAATAAAGTAATATCGTTTTGATATTTTCTTTACACTTGTCATGATCATATTCGTCATTTCCAACTTGTAAGGGATGTTATGTGCAAGAATTTGTCCCTATTATTTTATCATTAAATGGATTAATTTTATAATTAATTTATTATTTAAGACAATTCATTGTCTAAATAATCAATTCATATCAATTAGGAAATTATGAAAAAATTCTCAAAAATTCATAGAAAATCAGTAATACAATTCTATGAGTCTACTAAAAATTTCAAACTAAATAACTATACATAGAAATTCATAACAATTAATTTACTAACAGAAAAAATAAAATTAAAAATCCATCTCTAAATTTATATCATAAACATCATATCCAAATTTCAAATCGTTTGAAGGTGATCAACTCAAGTTTACTTTTAATTTGGTCATTATCTTAACCATTTTCAACATATTTCATATTGATTCATTATAATCACATCGTGAAAACTTGTTTGTGCTCATTATAAACATCAAAAATTAAAATCCAAACTCAAAAGGTATTTGGATGTTAAAGTATATAATATTACCCACATAAATGAAGAATATTGATTGAAAGTTCACTTTTGTTTGAAAATAAAGCTTGGATTTGATTTGATTTGTTCTTCTCCTTCTATAGCTTGAAAATGGCAGCCAAGAGTGTATTTAGGTTTTTTGTTTAGCATAATGGAATGAAAAGAAAAGATTTGTTCTAAGGAATATAAGTTGATGTTATGGGCCTTGGGCTAAACTATTGCACAATACAATATTAATTCATTAATCTTCTTATCATACATTGATTCACTTCATTCCCTTTGCTATATCTAAAATATTATTTGATTTTCCCAACACTTTATTTCGATCCTCATAATTGATTACCCAATATTTAATTAATTAATCATCTAAATGCCATCCACTATTTTAATCCAATTACCATTCAATTGATTAAATTTCACATTTAAAATTAAATTTATCATTTAATTACCTTATTTACTATAACATTCTCATATTTGGCCTACTCTAAAATATGAGATGTTAAATTACTCTTTTTCATGCTTCTTTTGAGATTCTCATGTCTATAGCGGTGGAAAGTGTGTGGTCGATGAGGAATGCCATCATAGATAAAATTTCAGCCTAATATATCTTCTTTAGTCTAACAATCAATCTGAGGTTACGTGTTCTTTCGAACAATGTATAATTTATCCATTCAGTAATCCTATTGGATTAAGTCACCAGGTGCAGTGTAATGCATCTTTGTTCCGTCAAACTAACAAAAGTTAATGTATTACCATAATAAAAATTCACCGTCACTATCTGAATAATTTTTTAGTCTTTTTCCTAATTGCTTTTCAACAATAGATTTCCTCTAATGAAAAAAATTAATGGTCTTGACTTTATATTGCATAAAGTAAACCCATGCATAATTTGTAATAGAAATCACTAACAAAGGAAATGAAATATCCAGCTCTACTCAAAGATGGGTAAGGTGAGGGTCTCCAAACATTAGTATCTACATACTTCAACACTTCCTTGGACTTATATCTCCAATAGAAAATGAGAACTTTGTTTAATTTCCAATAAAACAACATTCACAAAAGCCAAGTTTTGGGTGGCGAATGCCATCAATCAAATCTTACGTTTTCAATTCCTACAAATTGCGCTCTCTTATATGTCACATCCATGAATTTCATAATTTGGTTGAATTTGAATCAACAAATGTTAATTCCCTGATTATAGTAGCCTTTAACAAATAATTTTTTTATACCCCAACACCTTTCGTAGAAATCAATGAGACCAAGCTTCATCATTTCTACTTCAACTACAATCTTTAATCCAAGCCTGATCAAAATCATACATAACTCAAATTCTTCTAAAGTTAGTCACATACCCAATATCGGTAATTGTTTGAACAACACTATCAATATAGCACATTATTTGGCATACTTTGTTTATAAAAAGAAAAATATCATTTAAACAGAGTACATTATTTTACTGTCTTGGAGGATCGAAGCCGACCTTTAAAACCACTAAAGATCTTAACACTTGAGGTAGTAGCAATTGACATTTGACAAATTCAACAATTATCACGTAGGTTTGGGGAAGAAACTAGCTCCAAGGTCAATAATGATATAATGCTTTTGTTAAAAAATTTGAACTAATAAATATTTCATTAGATAAGAGTGAGGCATGCGAAACCCAAGATGGGTTCGAATATCACAACCACCTTTGGAATAACTCAACATCAGGACGGAATAGGGCATATATTTTAACCGTTATAAAAGTCTTGGTTACCCTTTTAAGCTCATTTTAACTATGATTACTTTCTTCAATTCAAACTTCCTTTTAAAACACCTGTAGCATGAGCACAAAAGGCTCCAACTTTTGCAAAAAGGTAAAATTGAAAAATCAGAAAAATAAAAGGTAACGACATAGCTTTTGATTCAAACCAAAAGGATGATAACAGGAATATACAAAACGATTCTTAACAAAGCACAAGTATACATGTCCAATCTAATAAACCAAAAACCATCATAACCGTTTCTAGCACTGACAACTACGTGGAAGCATATCTGAACTCATCTGAGTTTCAGAACATACATATACAAAATGTTGAATATACATATACAAAATGTTGAATCAAGCTTTCTTTTTTAATCGCCTTTAATCTTCAATCAGGCGTCTTTTCTTTTCTTTGGGTTGCTACTAGCACCAGCTGCATTATCCATGCTCTGCATTGCTATAACTAGACCTTGATGTTTTGAAAGCTTCTTAACTGGAGTCGAGCATGATTCGGAGATTGCTGTTGAATCGTTGCTGCATCTGTTGGGCATCAACTCTTCTCCGCTTTTAACCGTTTCACACATTAGCTGCATTACATTCATGCACCAATATGAACAACAACCAATTTTATTACTAAGTTAGGAAAATTCACATATACACTGTTATGATGGTTATGGTAACGGTTACCGTTATTATTTTGGAAATACCTTAATCCCACTGTTTTTATTGGTAACCCAAAATTGTACACCGTTAATGCTACCGATTTGTTGGTATACGTAGAGCTAGTATACTGAAAAACTGGTAATGGTTACATTGGTAAATTGCTGTTTATCTTTACTACTAATAATGATAATTCAATGAACTAGGATCAACCGTGTCTTTTTGAAATTCCCAAACTACCATTTGCATGTCACCCGCTTTACCATCCGCTTGCTAGTCTAAATAAAAAAAAATACAAAATTTTGATATTTTTTTACATGATTATTGTGCTCCAACATATATTTCACTGTGTCACTAAATAAACTACGTCAATAAGAAAGATAAGAAGTGCAAATAGCATAGTTTGAGCCAGATTCATGAACTAAATTATGATCTTTGCGCTTCGGATTTGCATTAAAAAAAAGTTATCCACGTATCATAAAATACGGACTGGTACGCTTACGGCACAGTCTGTTTCGAAAAAATATTACCATTGTTTAACATTAAAAATAGCAACCAATTGATTAGTGATGGCATGGCTTAACCCTATGTATTATTTTGTAGTTAAAATAAATTTCTTCCATTTTATTCTTTTTTTGAAACCAATGAGTAAGCCCAATTTGATATTGCTAGAGATGTATGATGAGTTAAGAGAATATATTATTTCAATCAACGTTGGGGAAAGGACTTTATGCATCAACCAATGTTATCACTTTTTTGAACTTCTTGCAGCAAACTTGTGAGAAAAAAAAAGGTGGCAAAAATTGAATGACTATAAGAAAAATTAATTTGGCATACCTTCCAGTCGCTATAGTCAAATCTGAAAACAAAATGGTTGTAATGAGCTTTCCCTGAGCTGACTGCACTTGCAGAAGGAGCATTTCTTGGCACTGTAATATACTTATTGTTACATGATGAAAAGAAATTGATCATGAAATTTACAGACATGCACACATAAATTCTTACAGACAATGTGGTGCCCGGAGTCGTTCAAGGTGATTTCAACTCTACCTTCTTTCACAAGAAACGACAGCGAAAATATATTCTCAATAGTCTGAGCAAACGATAAGCGGTTCAAGACTAAGTATTCAAGTCGTACTCCCCTTTTCTTTCTCAGTATCTCAAACATCATCAGCATATTTTTGTCCGTGCTAGACTTTTCGTCTTCATCATTTTTACCTATCTGTGTTGACAATGACCAAAAATATAGTTTTATTAACCTTTATTTCGAGATCGAATAGAGTAAAGTGAAATGCTGTTTTTCAAAAACTTGAAAGGGGATATAGCATATGAGGATGTACAAGAAACTACCAACGGACTGCAATTATGATATTGCATTACTTGCATTCTTTTAGCTACTCTTCGTATAACCATATCAAAATATGTTCCTTGAAAGAGAAGAGTGTATGTGTGTCTCTGTGCGTGTGTGTGCACGCGCGCACAAACATAATAAATTAATGAGCCGTTGTCTCGAAAAACAACAATAACAATAATCACAATATGCAGTATGAAAGCAAAATAGGTTATACACTACGCAAATTTCTTATTGTGATGCAGATATATTATAGAATTCTAGATAACAAAGAATTCTATATAAGTAAATATTATCAAATTTATTTGAAGCATAAAATTAGTATATCTTACCATAATATAACATACTTCGAATTTTTTTAACCAAGGCTACTCTCTTGTGCGTGGTAAATAACTAGTATGAACGGTGAGATATGAATCATGAAAGCAGGTGTATTTGTAGCGATGAGCATGTAAAATTACCAAATCTGCAATTGCATATATTTAACCTCCAAAGGGGATTAAAAAAAAGTATTAGTTACTGTTATGACTTTTAGCAACCTCTTCAGGGCGAACAGTAAAAGAGGGTTTTGGAGTTCTACTTCTTGAACGAATTGCAGATGCTCGCTCCTTTATTTCAGACTTCATAGGACCAACCCTACAGAGATAAGCAGACAAAACAGCAAACTATAGTTACAAGAAACTTCCAACATCCAATAATTGTAAGTGTTAAGAAATGTTATATAGTCCATTAACAAATGTCTCGAAGACAGATATATTTTCAAATGAACTAACTGATCTCAGTTAAGTAAAGAGACTGCTAAGTGCAAATTTCTTTTACAATCATTACTCTACAATAACAAATTACGCTGGTGCCTGGTTAAGATACGGCATTCAAACAATTAGCATGCACGCATGGTTTGCTCTACATGCGATACGCAGGTATGAATGTGTGTACACACACAGGAGGACTGCTAATGTACTGTTGTTGTCAAAGTACGTAGAAAATACCCTCAAGATCAATGTTTGTCAGTCCCTAGCACAGAAGCACTTCAAGAAAGTGTAAAATATGCATTGATACATAATATTCTTGATAATTTAGCTAATTAAATTAAGACATTGACATACATAGTACAGCATCCAGAGGCTCTTTTGAAAATTGCTGAAACAGCAGCACCCAGGTCAGGCCAAGATACGCTGGAAGCAGTTGCCATTTGATTCCCGAACCCAAAATTTCTGAGCAAGGCAGCCACGAAATCCGAAGGAGTTACTCCTCCACTTGTATGAGATTTAAAGCATGTCACTAGAGAGTTAGCGATGTCAAGTAATGTCTCTGCATCAGCCACTTGCTCCCTAGGCTTCTCAACTATTTGGGACGTGAAATCAATCATTTAGTGTGCACTATAGGATGAAAATGACTCAGCTATCCTTATTCAAAGCCAAAGCTTTATAAAATACAGTTAGATCATACTCTTCAGACAACGTTAGCAGGTCCTTGATTTGCATGTGGATGGGTCTTCCAAAAAGAAAAGAATTTTAATAGTAATTTCATAGCTGACATGCATGTTATTTCTGAATACCGGAAAGTTTGAGGAGTCCATGCGCATCAGCAGATACAAATTCGTATTATATGAACATTTAGTACGAAACATTAAAAGGCACTCGATCGCAAAGTTGAAAAATGATCGAGAAAAAAAATAATCATAGCTTAGTGGACACCAGAATTCCCGCTCAGATTACTCTGTAAATAAGTTTCACGGAATCAATATAATACCTACAAAGGGGTTTTCCAAAACTCCTGGACACCGCTTACTACCGATTTCTAAATAACAATAACTACGAAGGTTTTCCTTTCCTCTGCAAAAAAAATTGCATGATAGATCTACCTTATTTAGTGCAATAAGTGTTAGTTTCAGACACAACCTAAAGCACCGTTAAACTTTCACAAAATAGATAAGTTAATTAAACATTATAATAAATAAAAGTTTTACATACTTGCATAAAACAATATAGAGTATGCATTCATATAAATTTTGGTGCTTAAGGTTAGTTCAAGTACAAAACTGAAAAACTATACTAACTTTAAGCAGTTAAAACCAAATGCCCATTAAACTTTCACATCAAAATTGGTAATGTATTTAATTTTTACCTGAATCTACATGAACAATGGCTAACAACCAGACGCGTAATGCAAAGCATGCATTAATCTTTACCATTGGATAAATCTTGTTTGTAACTCTTTCTATACTTCATCAATCGCTAAAAAATGAACAAATATTCGTTCATTCTAAAATGAGAAACAAAGAAGGAAAAGCCTTGCTCGTATTATAGTTGTATGTTCAATTAAATCCGCTTTTCACTACAACTTTAAATAGCCATTTCATGAAACAATCATAATCTCGCTAAACTACGAGCATTATTATTCACACCATAAAAAACACTGAAAATATCAAATTTCAAACATTAATACAAAGCATAGGCTCTTCATTATATTTGGCAGTGTTACGCTGTTCCATTTAAAGTTTACAAAAGAGATTTCAAATGGCAATAAAAAGCACGTATGATATTCATATTAGTCAGTATCACATTGCAAAACGTAGTAGAGAGCATAAATGCTTTGTACCGCCATATGAAAACTGGGTAATTTCACATGTTTTTTTTTTTGTTTTTGTTGTAGGAGTATAGTCTTAAATTATAACAATTATAAGAACTGCAAAAGGAATTCCATGATGGTTTGAAACTATCAACCATGCAAAATTCAAAACTACATTTCCCAGTTAAGCCCTGTTAAGTGTTAACAGAAACTAAGGCTGCGTTTATTTTGAGCAAAAAAGGTCTTAATGCTTAACTGAATAAGTGATAAGAGCGGGTTAAGTTGTTTGTTTTCAAAAAACTGTTTTCATTCAGCATTTTTATTCACTTAATTGAATAAGCAGAATTGTAATGCTTATTGTAAGTGCTTATCACTTATTGCACTACATTTTCCGGTTATATCCATGTGTAACATAACATATAATTATTTTATGAAGTTTTTTTTTCTAATTATTTCAAATATGTAGAAAAGTTCACATGTAAATTAATTTTGTTTCCAGTTCTATCCCCATCTACGATGAGGTAATTCTTTCTCTTTTTGTTTTGATGTTAAGAGATGGAGCCTTAAAGCAATGGTTAGGTCATACACATGGTGATCTGGGCATCAAGGTTCAAGTTCGAAAACAGCCTCTTCACAATGTGAGGAAAGTGTTGCGTACATTGTTGACCTCCCTAAAACCCGCTACCGTGCAGAAGCCTCGTGCACTGGATTCCACCTTTTTTGATTTGATAGTAATTATAATATAGTTTTCAGTCAATAAAAATACACTAAAAACTAGTAATAAAAAATTGATGACAACCTAGCAATATTTACGTACAATTTGAAGTTAAAATATGATAGTTTATAAATTGTTAATAAGAATGAAAATGGAAAGAAAAAAAATTGAAACATCTAACGTAGATGTGAAAAATTAAAAATAAATAATTTCGACATGCTGAATAACATCGAGATTTACCTTTAGATAAACGAAAACTTAAACTAAAATCTGTAATGCATTAATGGAAACTCAACATTTTAAATAATAATGAAAAGTTGAATAAAATCGTCTGATATTTTTATAATAATTTATTCCAATACTTTGAACACATACATATATAAATTTATTATAATAAAATATTTTCTTCTCAAGCAAACATATATAAAATATATCTACGTTATTAACTTTTCTATTTTCAACATGTTTTGTAGATTTGGTAGTACTTATACATAGAGCATTTGTTTGTTAGTTGGTTTTTGTTGTGTATAAAATATAAGATATAATATAAGATGATTTAGTACGTTCTGTATGACAGTTACATGGAAGGATAATTAATTTAAATTTTGAGGGATATAATTGTCAAAGTGGTAAGTGTGTTCACAAAATAAATTTCTAAACAAACAATATTTTAAGTATTCAGCTATCAGCATTAAGCAATTAGTATTCAACGTTCAGTTTTCAGCCTTCAGCATTTTAAACATACGATAAATCTATACAATATGTAATCCCTTAGCACAAATAGCTTGCCTTAAATGAATTTGAAATCGAATTAAATTAAAATGATACCATTTACAGTATAAAAATATTACCACTCCGATGCAGATTGTCCATTTCTTTAACGATTGAAGTGAACTTCTCAGACTCTGGTGCAACAATTTCATCCTTCCTATCTAAGATACCAAAAATAACTGAATTTCAAAAAAAATAAAAAGTAAAAACAACAATGCCAAAAGCAACATAGAAGTAAAAGTCATGTCTATACCAGAAATCTTGGTTTTGATCGCCAGATACTTAGACCTGATAAGCCTTCTCTCAGCAACTCCCTGCTCTGGATCGTTCCCCACTGGCTCTGTTTTGTCCATTTATATAAGAAATAATTGTCGGATTGTTTGCCTTTGCCTCCGGCCTTTTCTTCTTCCGCGCTTCTTGAAGGCTACGCGATTGTGCGACTGCGTTTTTCCTTTACGCGACTTTTTTTCAATGATGCGGCAGCAAATTTTGGTGCCCTAGAAATTTGGAGCCCAAACGAGCTGCTTCTACAGGTTTGCTTTGGTTAAGGGCCGGCACTGATTATGGGAAATTTTAAAAGCTTATCAGGAAGCGTAGCAAAGAAGGAAAGGAAGGAAAGGTTTATGTAAGGACGCTAGTACATTTTCCCCTACTTTTGATCGTGCCAGTAATAAGGGATGACGTGGCTAGTGGCTACTGGTTTTTTTGAAATGGTGCTAGTACGGTCCCAATGACCTTCCTTCTTCTCTACCTCGAGAGGTTTGGTCTATCAATTGGCTTAAATAATGAATTGTATAATTGTTGTTAAAAAATTATTTATTTAATTATTAACTCTATAACGTTTCGAAATGCACGTGAACCATATGTGATGGTATTAAGGTGAACCATATGTTGGTATTAAGGGCGCGTTCATTGAGAACAGTAACGCGGTATTTGAGCAGGATATTTGAGTGGGTCGTTTGAACGGAGAAGTTGAACGAATAGAGAATGCGATTCTATGTTGCGAACGGAGTATTTGAGTAGAGTATTTAAAATGTGAATTTTAATTTAATTGATTTGTAGTTAGCTGATTATTTGTTTTGTTGTCTAATATGCGTTTAATTAAAATGAAAAAACGTACAAAAAATCGGAATAAACGAAAGTTAATAATACAATGGTAGTAAGTACATATACAATGTTTCAACGCAGCGCTACTGCAGCAATTTCATCTCTTATGCTATTTCAAATTGTTAACATTTCATGGCCTACGTGTCGTTGTACATGTTCAGCTGCTTTGTTTGGTGCAGTTCTCATACTATACTATTCATCCAGTTATTCCTCTGCAATAAGATAAGGATCATCATCATAAGCCATAAAATCTGGATCATCATTATTGTATTTTCGTGTGAAATTGTGTATAGCCATAGATACGACAACTTTTAATTGAGTCTCAAATGAGTATTTTGGCATATTCTTCAAAACAACAAACTTTTTCTTACATATTCCAAAGGTTCTCTCAATTGCCATATGTCAACTTGAATGATAGAAATTAAAATTTTCATTAGCCGATTTTGGTTGATTGCAGTTTTATGAAAATGAGGAATATGATATCTAATATTATGATAAGGTGGTAAATAATCGGGTTGAAGTGGATATCCTGACTCAACTATATAATACTGTCCATATTGAGGGTGATGAAAGTTAGAATTTCTATCATTTATAACTACATTAAAAAATTCTATTATCATGCACAATACTTTCCCAACCAGCAATAACATACGTAAACTGTAAATCGAACGAGCATGCTGCTAAGATATTATGTGTATCAAAACTTTTTCCTCCATTATATGGAATAACTCAATCTGTAGGTAAATATGTCATTACGTGTGTACAATCTATAGCACCAACACAATTTTTAAAATATGGGTGGTACTGGTTTGAAGTTCTTATTTGAGCTAAAACAGTATTAAATTGAGGATCATCTTGTTTTATAATATCTTTAGCAAGTAATTAAAACAACATAAAAACAAACTGAAATTGTGCTACACAACCTTTGGAATTTTTCGTTAATTTGTCGATTTGAGAGCGCTGCAGATATAAGATATATGAATGTAGCAACTATTTCTCTAATGCTAATTTCTTCTGTTGTAGTCATACCATAATTTTGCAGCATGTCGCAAAACGAGAAAAAACATAGCCTGTTCATACAAAAATTTCATTGACAATGTTCTTGATGTTCATTTAATATGTCGTTCATCCACATTAAACTGGTATAGTCCGATGCTTGAATTCGAGTGATATTGCTTATTCTTCTACATGGATATGTTGATATAAAAACTAAATCATGCACATTTTCGTAGTCAGAATCTGTTTCCCGAATTGGACATTGTTGGTATATGAGAAAATACGTAAGTAGAGAGGGGAAGAATGGTGTGAAGGAGATGAAGGCGATTGGATAGTCTTATAGTGGTTGGATGCGTCAATACGTTGACGTCAAACACGTCGGATGCCAAACGTATCTCATTCCAACATTCGGCAAATGGAGCTGGAAAAGGGAAGTGGAACATTGGGGCTTCCAACGCTTCGGACGCGTCTCCAAAGGTAAAAGGTCAAAAAAGGGCTGCGAACGGTCCCCAAGTGTTGTTAGTTCTAATTAAACAACTCGAGTGTGTAGTAGTTAATTAAACTAAATGTGATTTTTTACCAAAATTAAGCCATTTGAAGTTATTTATGTCAATGACGCATGGACGCTCTATGAGAAAAGCTGTATATTGAATACGAAATTGGATAAAGATTAAGATTCACACGAAGTATCAAGAATAAATTCCATATACTTAGCTGAAAAATAATGTCAATAAAATACCATCAATTTGAACTTACTTTAAGCAAATCTTTTATATCACGCTATACACAAAGTTTGGGGTTGATCGATATGTTTGCCAGTGGATTCCCAATCAAAAAGGCACGTCTATATTTCAAGCATCTAGCGAAATTTTCCTATGTTTTACAAATGGATAGAAATCGACGCTGTTACTTAATTTTTTCATAAGTAAAAAAGATAAATTGATCAAGGCTTCTTAGCATGATCCAGTTCGGTCCAGATGGCTTCGGATCCAGGCCAGCACAACACAGACTAGCCATGGCAAGAGGCAGGCCAACCAGACTCCCTCGGCTGCCAACCTAAGCCCAGATCGGTCCATATCAACCTTTCTACTCAAAAGCACATCAGGTCAGTTACCGACCGACACAACCCAAAGCAGCTTCAATAACCAACCCATAGAGCAAGACTACACCTAAGCATGATCCAACCTAGCCCGTGACAACCCATCTCACAATCGACCAGCTCCCTCATGCCGACTTGCATTTGGTATAGTAAGCAGATGCCCATCTGCTCGAGCATCTTTCCTAGCCATTTGCCGACTAGCATAGCTCAAGACTCGTTCAAGCATGGCCCGTCTTAGACCCAACTTTGTACAGTCATCTACGATGCACTCTAAGTGGCCCATCTTGTCATCTTCTGCCCAGCTCGTGATTTCTGCTTCTGTAGCAAATTCCTATTCACTTCATGACCTCGACGGTCAGCTAACCAACTCGGCCTGCTTTGCCACCTAAGCATGCAGAGGTAAACGATAAAAAGTACAACTAGGCGTATCTACTTTTGATAGAAAGCATGTGGTATCTGTTGGAACTAAGCCAGCCTTCAACGGAGTAAATGGGTAAACTTCAAAAAACAATCTTTCATTTGGATCTTATTGGGCCTACGAAGTCTAAGTTATTTAGATCTCATCTAAATTTGTTTTAAATAAAATCAACATTTTATTTAATTTTATAATTAAAGTTTTATTTACAATTAAGTTTGTATTATATTATATGATTTGTTTATAATATACACATGTGTTTACATGCACAATCCAATACCATAAGATGTAACGGTTTAACATGTTCGTATATAAATGTTGGGATTTACACCATAACAGACATGTTTGCCTATCTATATACATAAGTGTTGTCAATATATACATGTATGTTTGGGTGCATGTATGTATGTAATATTGACATTATATTAATAAATTAGTTTTAAATATTTGTGAAATATTTATAAAAATTATAAATATAATATAACTAATATTAATTTTAAATATGTATATTCATAGATATTTCAAGATCTATAAATAATAAATAACTAATTTTTTTAACACACGTATATATAATAACATTTAAATGTTATACACACATGCATAACATAAATAATACATATAAATGTATTTAATAAAGTTTTAATTGAATTATATATATATAATAGCTTTTGGCCCTACTTGAATTTTTTTTTATTTTTTAATATATAATTTTTTTACATTTCTGTGTAGAAATATGATTAAAATTTATTAAAAAAATAGAAATCGAAAACCATTTTTAAATGATTACGTTTTATATTGTAGTATTTATGGTTGAGACTTGGTTTTGATTCATGACACGAAGCCATCACTACGACATATAGATTTGACGATTGCTACTACAAAAAGAGGCAAGGTGACAAGACTTTAAAAATCGGTGCATCAACTATGATATTTTGTTTTTAAGTATTAGGTCAATATTGTTAAAATTTCTACTCGTTTATGTCTACATTAGCTTATATATTTAATCATTATATTTACTAAATATTTTATACATATATAAGCATATATTTAAATTATAAAAGTGTTTTAAAGTTATAGAAATTCATATACATATGTAAACTGTGCTTACTGCACAAATTTAACCAGGTCAGTCGACTGACCCTCTGAACATGTCGAATGACACTAGGTATTTTGTGCAGCATGCACAGTTACATAAATATAAGACTTTAAATTTGAAATTATTTTGAATATTCAGTTGACTGACCCAGAGGCTCAGTTGACTGAATTTCTATAACAGCCACTTTTTGAAAAGACACGACTTTTGTGAAGAGTTGCGAACCTTTAACGAAAAGATTCGGAAGCAACACTTCAATCAAAAATCTTCACAAACAGTCGCTACTTTCTAACCTTTATAAATACAAACTCCAACTTCTTTCCAAATCACCGAATCACGATCGAATTCTCTATCTCTCTGATCTAACTTTCTGAAATCTATTTGCTATCATACTTTCAATTATTCTACATTAAAGCAATACTATACCTTTCTATTCTTCATATACTTCAAATACATACATACATATACATATACATACATATATATATATATATATATACACTCGAGGAGAAAATTATAGGAAGAGTGTACTACAAGTGAAAAACCAGTGTTATCAGAACACATAAAAGTCAAAAATAGTTTATGTATTTGTTGAAGTCTTGTTCTACTGCTCAGGCGAGTGAAGTCCTCTTCGGCTGTTGAGGCGAAATCCTATTCTGCTGCTCAGGTCCCTGTTCGGCTGCTCAGGGGTTTATAGAGCTATTCCTCCAGGTTAAGTGAGGGTTGTTGTTTTAGTGAAATTCCAAAAGGAGCCTGGTACTGGACGTAGGACAATGCTCCGAACTAGTATAAAAATCTCTGGTGTCATTTTACTATACTGCTTTTTATTCCGCACTATTTACAGTATTATTATCATTATTATACTCTATATTATCATATATCCATATTACACGATTCATAGTACACTTTCATTTGGTATCAGAGCAAGGTCATCATATAACGTAACACAGTTATCTGATAATTTAATAATATGAATACTAACACTAGCACTAGCACTAGCATTAACACCAGCTTCATTGAAGGACAATCCACTGCACGTCCACTACTATTTAATGGCATGAATTATAACTATTGGGCAACACAAATGAGAATATATATGCAAGCAAACAGTTTTGATTCATGGAATATAACTCAGACAGAATATACTATTCCTACTAAAGAATATTCACTTGGTCAAATAAACAGAAATTAGATGCTACAAATAATGCAAAAGCCATGAATATGTTGTTTTGTGCCTTAGATAAAAATAAGTTTAACCGTTTTAGCATGTGCAATACTGCATACGAAATATGGTGTACACTCAAAGTTACACACGAAGGAACCAACAAGGTCAAACAAAGAAAAATATCCATGCTCAAAAGTCCATTTCAAAACTTTAGAATGAAAGAAAATGAATCTATAAATGACATGTATTCAAGATTTCAGGATATCTATCATTCATTAGTAGGACTAGGAGAAAAATATTCAGACTTTGATATTGTATCCAAAATCCTTAACTCTTTAACGGAAGAATGGGAAAGAAAAGCTCTCGCTATTGAAGAAGTGAATGATATTTCCAAAATAACTCTGAAAGAGTTAATAGGAAATCTAATGTCTTATGAAGTGGATTTGCAGGCAAAAAGAGTTCAAACTCAAGATAAAAAGAATATAGCATTACATGGAGAACAAGAAGAATCAGATTCAGACAAAGACGACCTAGCCTTTATTGCCAAGAACTTCAAGAAATTCTTGAAATAAGAAACAGAAATAATGGCAAGAGAAGCTCAAACAGTAATAAACTACCATCTTCATCAGTTATGGAATGTTTTAATTATCACATAAAGGAGCATATGCAGAAGGACTGTCTAGATCAAAAGAAAGAATATCGAAATAAAAGGAAGGACAAATTCAAAAGAAAAGCCTTTTCAGTCACATAGGATGATTCAGATTCCTCATCTTCTTCTTCGGAAAGTGAAAGTGACAGCGATAATTATAACAACCCGGGGTTTTACAACAATTAATTATCGTTGTTTGACGATTAATATAGGTAGCTAATTGCTAATTGGAGTTTTTAAAATCGGGTAGTTATTCTTTAATATTGATTGGAATTTTCTTGGGTTGAAATTCTTTAATAAATTGTTAAATGTTGTTGGGCTTTGAGGAATATTTTTGGCCACATTTTTTTAGTGTTGTGTTTAATATCAAAAGCATTGTAACCGGACCTGTTCCTCCTCTCTATTTTTTTCGGTTTTCATTCGAAACCCTAAAAACCAAAAACATACGAAAATAAATGGCGGCCTCAAATTTTCTTCGTTCGCGCATCTTCAAAGTTAGGGTTTTGGTCTAATCGAAGATGCCGACTTTTGTTGAGGATGATTTCGTGCTTTCTCTGTCGATCGGCGTCTCCTTGCTTGGCTCTCGGCTGCTTCGATTGTGACAAAGGTGAGTGATTTATGTATCACTCACATCTAATTCAATTATGCTCGGTATCAACTATGCTCGGTAGTGATTTTTCTCAAATGTTGATTTCGTTCTTTAGGCCGTTCATTTTCTTGGCTATTAGTGTTCGAAATCTTTTGCATTTGATGATTTTTGATCTATTCTATCTATATGGTCATTACGGTGTTGATTTTGGGATGTTCGATTTTTACCATTTCTTTGGCATTGATCTGATTGACTTTGATCACTTGAATTTGTTTAAACTTATACCCTGGTTATCTCGATTCTCTGATCTTTGAAGTGTTGCATTGTTTTGGTTGACAATACTAAGCTTCGGCTTTGATTTTGTTTTGACGATTCACTGTGGCATTTGGTTGTTCAATTGGTTTTCATTTTTGCCTATACCAGATGTTCTCGGTTTTGATTTTTGTGGCTACCATGACTTCGATTTCTATTGAACATGGCTTCAACTTATTTTTGTGAAAACTAATTTGGGAAAATGCTTGGCTTCGGCCTTGTCTATGTTAAACTTGATTTTGAAGTGTCTGCATTTGAACTTGATATTTTGAGACTGGGTCATTTGTATGCTACTTGATTTTAATTGTAGCACCAGTGCACTTATAGGTGTGCTTACGTTGTTCGACTTTGTCGATGTGGATGATTTCACTATCTTTATCAATTTTGTAAAATTTGGCATTTGATCGTATGGTGTTGAATTTCGTAACCACTACGGTTTCGATTTATAACCTGTTCGACTGTGGTGAAATTAGATTTTTGAAATGGGTTGATTCCGTGGTATCCACGGCTTGATGGTTTTAGTTTGCTTCACTGACAGTTTTATAAAAAGGGAATTGTCTTTAACTTTGCTTTGGTTACACCTTTCTTCGATTTTGGCCAAGACTACTTTGGCTATGTTAGTTATTTTCTCTGTGGGCCTTGATTTCAAATCTGGCTTTGATGTTGAACTGCATATTCCTTTTTTTAGCTTCGGCTTTGAAACTTTTTCAATGCTCGGCCCACTTCAGTTCCATTATCTCCGGGGCATTGTTTCATATATACATGCATACAGGTACGTATATTCACGATTGATTGATACCCTGTTTCATTGGATACATATATATATGTATACATATGTATGTTCGAATTTGTATTGCTTGCACTTGAATTTGTTGAGCTTGGTGTTGTATTTTTCCACTGTCCATAGCATATTGGACTGTGAAGTATTGTATTGGGATTTTTGAGTCTGAACTGTTTGGTTGTTCACTGGTATTCGAGGGTAGTTGTGTTCATGCGTACATCACTTGTTGCTGTTACATATGTTTGGTTCCCGACCTGTTGTAGTGTATTCTTCATGTGTATATTTTTGGATCTTGCACTATTAAGTTTACGGGTGCATACCTGTTATATCTTATTTCAGGTCTCATCTTTGGGTTGTGATAACTGTACATATGGGTTTTGTTCATGGGTCGATTTCGACCTGCTCTGTTGACATTGTGTAGTTGCTGTGCATTGCGCATATCACTGCACTGTTTTGGTTTCACTGTTGCATGATTATATGCATTTCTTTGAATTGTTAACCTTTGGGTTGTAATTTATGATTCATTTTGTTTGAAGTAGCGTTGAGTCACGAAAGTCGTGACTTGACCTCTGTAGTTTCATTTTGTTGATTTGCATTTGGTGTTGTGATGATTTTATATACTGTTGTGGCGAGGCAGTACATGCGTGCGTGTACTGCAGCCACACAGATTTAACGTTTTAAAGTGGCAAGGCAGTGCACGCAAGCGTGTACTGCAGGCACACGGTATTGCTTTTATTGATTTTCTAATTCTTTTGATTTATGGATCTTTTGCGTATTTCCATATGCCGTAGTGGCGAGGCAGTACACGCGTGCGTGTACTGCAGCCCTACCCGTGTTGACCTTTTAATTGATGTTTCAATTGTTTGAATTGTTTCGTGTGTCCAATTCAATAATTTGAATTTGTTGATTTGTTGTTTAACACCGTTATGTGTTATATTTACCGTTATCTGATTTCTTTATTTAAGTATCGGATATGTAAATTTATTGTGAATGTCGTCTATTTGATTATTTAATTATTATTGCTTCTGCGCATTAATAACTGAGTTTGAATTAGACTGACCCGTGTGTATTATTTTCTTTGAATGTAATACTCGGGTCAGACCGAGTATTTACAGGTTGTTGATATCTTACTTTGGGTTTCTGCTAGAGCTATGAAGTCTTTTCATACTTTTTGGAGTAGTCATTGTCTTAGTGTAGGATGTTGTATATTCATGTATATTATTTACGATAATGTACTTGTATATGTAACCTCCAGAGTCGACAGTTGTAGTTGTATCATATGTATTGTATCACATGTATTGTAACTAACATCAGTTATTATATTTATGAGACTTTCTGTGTTATCTGTGTTCCGCATTTATATTATCTGTGTTATTATTATGTCCATTGTCCTAAACTATTATGAACCATCGTAGTTCGTTTTAAACTGGAATTGGATATGTTGATGGGAGTAAATAAATAAGAGATGAAAATTAAAAATATATACCACGCCTATCGAGATAACCAATACTAGTGTAAGGCCTAACTACGGATGGCTGCTCTTATCCAGCCTTATTCTTCGTAATAACGGACAATATTTCTTTTAATACTCTTTGTTATTGTGAGCATAGAGGTGGGGCGTCACAGTTGGTATCGTAGCTTGGGATTTGTGGACATAATATAAAACATAACTTAGATGGAACATGTGTTACAACTATTAGTCGATATTTTGTGCTTTGAGTCAAAACTAAAGTTTTGAAATTTAGAAGAAATTTTTAAATATCCTTATTTAAAAATAAAAGTGAAATTATGTTTGGATGATTGATTGATTTGTATCTAATTATCAGAGTGCGCAGCGGAAACAGTGGGACTATCTTCGCTGAGTACAACTGATATCCTTTTTGATTTAAAAATCAAAATATGAAATTGAAATAAATTTCATTTGTTGTTTACATAGCTGTGTTTAATTGTTTTCTTTGAAAATTTCGAATCCAATTTGAGAATTCGAAGCAGTTGCAGTTATGTGATTTTGTTGAGATTTCTGCTGTTTTGAATTATCTTCATTGAAGATATATTTGAATGATTTCTTTATTCATTTTGCGGTATACGTGCAAATTTATGCTGCACATTGCTGCATTAGTTTGACGTTGAACCGATGTTTGGTTTTAAACGTATTTTGTTGCCGTTATTTTATAACGGGATTTATACACCAATGCTAAATTTTTGAAGCACGGTGTTTTGTTGAAATTTTAATGAATGAAAATTCACTGGTATTATATTTGATGCAAATTATTTTGATGAGATTTTGACGTTTAAAAATTACTGTCGCATTGACTTCAGTAACTGTCAATTTTAAAGTGGGTTTTCAAGCGGTTATCCCGCAATGCTGATTTTGAGATCCGTTTCTACGGTGTTTTGAGAAGTACAATTTTCTTATCGAAATTGTCATTAATGCTGCTGTTTTTTTCACGGATTTACAAATCGTTTTAAAAATAAAATTGTTTTCCAAATTTTTATAGTTTACGCTTTCTAAAGAACGAGGAAGCGATTTAAACGATTCAGCAAAATCGAGGACTATGAACCCTTTCTTTTACTGATTCGCTTAATTCCGGACTTGTTCGTTTGAGAATGTGAGTTATCACTTTTATAAAATAAATGAAATTGTTTTCAGAATTTTTACAGTTTGCACTTTCAAAAGATTGAGGAAGTGATTCAAACGTTTCAGTAAAATCGAGGACTATGACCCCCTTCTTTTACTGATTCGCTTAATTCCGGACTTGTCCGTTTGAGAATGTGAAATGTTATTTTTGGAATACATAATTTTGCACTTTCAAGGAAATGATGAAGAGAATTAAACGATTTAGTAAAACTCATGGTTATGGGACATGTGCGTTTGCTATTTTGGTTAATTCCGGACTCGTTAATTGAAATATTTGATGATTTTCGTGTGCTTTCGAGCCACTATGATGGACCTTCGGGTCATATGAGGACCTTCGAGCCAAATACCAGTACCAGACCTTCGGGTCATATGTTGGACCTTCGGGTCATATGATGGGAGCCAAAATTATGATGACGGTACTTGGTAGGCTTGGCCATATGAGATGCACGTGCGGCGTAGCTAAAACTCGCCATATGATGGGATCGATCCAACCTTTTATGTTGATTTTCCAGAGTATCTTAATTGATTTCTAGATAATTGTTGAATCTAATTATCTACAGGTAATTAGATATTTGATGTTATGAGTTCTGATTATTGTTTTTGATAATCGGATAATTGTTGTTCTGATTATCGCTTGTGATAATTGGATATTTGTTGATATGAGTTCTGATTATCGTTTTTGATAATCGAATATTTGTTGATTTGGGATTTGATTATCGTTTTTGATAATCGAATATTTGTTGATTTGATTATCGTTTTTGATAATTGAATATTTATTGATTTGAGATTTGATTATCATATTTGATAATCGAATATTTGTTGATTTGATTATCGTTTTTGATAATCGAATATTTGTTGATTTGATTATCGTTTTGGATAATCGAATATTTGTTGATTTGAGATTTGATTATCGTTTTTGATAATCGAGTATTTGTTGATTTGATTATCGTTTTTGATAATCGAATATTTGTTGTTTGATTATCGTTTTTGATAATCGAATATTTGTTGATTTGATTATCGTTTTTGATAATCGAATATTTGTTGATTTGGGATTTGATTATCGTTTTTGATAATCGAATATTTGTTGATTTGATTATCGTTTTTGATAATTGAATATTTGTTGATTTGATTATCGTTTTTGATAATCGAATATTTGTTGATTTGGGATTTGATTATCGTTTTTGATAATCGAATATTTGTTGATTTGAGATTTGATTATCGTTTTTGATGATCCAATATTTGTTGATTTGATTATCGTTTTTGATAATCGAATATTTGTTGATTTGGGATTTGATTATCGTTTTTGATAATCGAATATTTGTTGATTTGATTATCGTTTTTGGTAATCGAATATTTGTTGATTTGATTATCGTTTTTGATAATTGAATATTTGTTGATTTGGGATTTGATTATCCTTTTTGATAATCGAATATTTGTTGATTTGATTATCGTTTTTGATAATCGAATATTTGTTGATTTGAGGTTTGATTATCGTTTTTGATAATCGAATATTTGTTGATTTGATTATCGTTTTTGATAATCGAATATTTGTTGATTTGGGATTTGATTATCGTTTTTGATAATCGAATATTTTTTGATTTGATTATCGTTTTTGATAATAGAATATTTATTGATATGAGATTTTATTATCGTATTTGATAATCGAATATTTGTTGATTTGATTATCGTTTTTGATAATCGAATATTTGTTGATTTGATTATCGTTTTTGATAATAGAATATTTGTTGATTTGATTATCGTTTTTGATAATCGAATATTTGTTGATTTGATTATCGTTTTTGATAATCGAATATTTGTTGATTTGAGATTTGAATATCGTTTTTGATAATCGAATATTTGTTGATTTGATTATCGTTTTTGATAATCGAATATTTGTTGATTTGGATTTGATTATCGTTTTTGATAATCGAATATTTGTTGATTTGAGATTTGATTATCGTATTTGATAATCGAATATTTGTTGATTTGATTATCATTTTTGATAATCGAATATTTGTTGATTTGATTATCGTTTTTGATAATCGAATATTTGTTGATTTGGGATTTGATTATCATTTTTGATAATCGAATAATTGTTGATTTGATTATCGTTTTTGATAATCGAATATTTGTTGATTTGATTATCGTTTTTGATAATCGAATATTTGTTGATTTGGGATTTGATTATCATTTTTGATAATCGAATATTTGTTGATTTGATTATCGTTTTTGATAATCGAAAATTTGTTGATTTGAGATTTGATTATCGTTTTTGATAATCGGATATTTGTGATTTGAGATTTTCGATTATCGTTTCTGATAATTAGATAATTGCTAATTTTGCTGATTATAAGATTTTTTGGTCTCTAATTGATTCTAGATTATGTTAGTTATATTGAATTGCTGTTTTCTATCTATCTCTGTTGATAGTTAGAGATTGCTGATTATGAAGTTCATGTTTTCTAATTATCTTTATTGATAATTAGATTTTGTTGTTTTCTAATTGTCGTATTGATAATTAGATATTGTTGTTTGTGATTTCTATATTCTAATTATCTAATTGATAATTGAATATTGCTGATAATTGCATTTGTGCAGCTTTGTTGTTTTCTGATTATCTATTTGATAGCTAGATTTTGTTGGAAATTTGTGAATTTCTTTTATTGGAATCAAAAGATTTATTTGGCGATTGTATTCTCGACCTTTATTTTCTAGCTTAACCAGTTTATGTTAGAAAAATAATTGTTAGTGACGCCCTTAATTATGAAAATTGCAGGGACGCGATTTTTATAAGGAGGGGGGTCTGTAACAACCCAGGGTTTTACAACAATTAATTATCGTTGTTTGACGATTAATATTGGTAGCTAATTGCTAATTGGAGTTTTTAAAATCGGGTAGTTATTCTTTAATATTAATTGGAATTTTCTTGAGTTGAAATTCTTTAATAAATTGTTAAATGTTGTTGGGCTTTGAGGAATATTTTTGGCCACATTTTTTTCTAGTGTTGTGTTTAATATCAAAAGCATTGTAACCGGACCCGTTCCTCCTCTCTATTTTTTTCGGTTTTCATTCGAAACCCTAAAAACCAAAAACATACGAAAATAAATGGCGGCCTCAAATTTTCTTCGTTCGCGCATCTTCAAAGTTAGGGTTTTGGTCTAATCGAAGATGCCGACTTTTGTTGAGGATGATTTCGTGCTTTCTCTGTCGATCGGCGTCTCCTTGCTTGGCTCTCGGCTGCTTCGATTGTGACAAAGGTGAGTGATTTATGTGTCACTCACATCTAATTCAACTATGCTCGGTATCAACTATGCTCGGTAGTGATTTTTCTCAAATGTTGATTTCGTTCTTTAGGCCGTTCATTTTCTTGGCTATTAGTGTTCGAAATCTTTTGCATTTGATGATTTTTGATCTATTCTATCTATATCGTCATTACGGTGTTGATTTTGGGTTGTTCGATTTTTACCATTTCTTTGGCATTGATCTGATTGACTTCGGTCACTTGAATTTGTTTAAACTTATACCCTGGTTATCTCGATTCTCCGATCTTTGAAGTGTTGCATTGTTTTGGTTGACAATACTAAGCTTCGGCTTTGATTTTGTTTTCACGATTCACTATGGCATTTGGTTGTCCAATTGGTTTTCATTTTTGCCTATACCTGATGTTCTCGGTTTTGATTTTTGTGGCTACCATGACTTCGATTTCTGTTGAACATGGCTTCAACTTATTTTTTTGAAAACTAATTTGGGAAAATGCTTGGCTTCGGCCTTATCTATGTTAAACTTGATTTTGAAGTGTCTGCATTTGAACTTGATATTTTGAGACTGGGTCATTTGTATGCTACTTGATTTTAATTGTAGCACCAGTGCACTTATAGGTGTGCTTACGTTGTTCGAGTTTGTCGATGTGGATGATTTCACTATCTTTATCAATTTTGTAAAATATGGCATTTGATCGTATGGTGTTGAATTTCGTAACCACTACGGTTTCGATTTATAACCTGTTCGACTGTGGTGAAATTGGATTTTTGAAATGGGTTGATTCCGTGGTATCCACGTCTTGATGGTTTTAGTTTGCTTCACTGACAGTTTTATAAAAAGGGAATTGTCTTTAACTTTTCTTTGGTTACACCTTTCTTCGATTTTGGCCAAGACTACTTTGGCTACATTAGTTATTTTCTCTGTGGGCCTTGATTTCAAATCTGGCTTTGATGTTGAACTGAATATTCCTTTTTTTAGCTTCGGCTTTAAAACATTTTCAATGCTCGGCCCACTTCAGTTCCATTATCTCCGGGGCATTGTTTCATATATACATGCATACAGGTACGTATATTCACGATTGATTGATACCCTGTTTCATTGGATACATATGTATGTTCGAATTTATATTGCTTGCACTTGAATTTGTTGAGCCTGGTGTTGTATTTTTCCACTGTCCATAGCATATTGGACTTTGAAGTATTGTATTGGGATTTTTGAGTCTGAACGGTTTGGTTGTTCACTGGTATTCGAGGGTAGTTGCGTTCATGTATACATCACTTGTTGTTGTTACATATGTTTGGTTCCCGACCTATTGCAGTGTTTTCTTCATGTGTATATTTTTGGATCTTGCACTGTTAAGTTTACGGGTGCATACCTGTTATATCTTATGTCAGGTCTCATCTTTGGGTTGTGATAACTGTACATATGGGTTTTGTTCATGGGTCGATTTTGACCTGCTCTGTTGACACTGTGTAGTTGCTGTGCATTGCGCATATCACTGCACTGTTTTGGTTTCACTGTTGCATGATTATCTGCATTTCTTTGAATTGTTAACCTTTGGGTTGTAATTTCTGATTCATTTTGTTTGAAGTAGTGCTGAGTCACGAAAGTCGTGACTTGACCTCTGTAGTTTCGTTTTGCTGATTTGCATTTGGTGTTGTGATGATTTTATATACTGTTGTGGCGAGGCAGTACACGCGTGCGTGTACTACAGCCACACGGATTTAACGTTTTAAAGTGGCAAGGCAGTGCACGCAAGCGTGTACTGCAGCCACACGGTATTGCTTTTGTTGATATTCTAATTTCTTTTGATTTATGGATCTTTTGCGTATTTCCATATGCCGTAGTGGCGAGGCAGTACACGCGTGCGTGTACTGCAGCCTACCCGTGTTGACCTTTTAATTGATGTTTCAATTGTTTGAATTGTTTCGTGTGTCCAATTTAATAATTTGAATTTGTTGATTTGTTGTTTAACACCGTTATGTGTTATATTTACCGTTATCCGATTTCTTTATTTAAGAATCGGATAGGTAAATTTATTCTGAATGTCGTCGATTTGATTATTTAATTATTATTGCTTCTGCGCATTAATAACTGAGTTTGAATTAGACTGACCCGTGTATTATTTTCTTTGAATGTAATACTCGGGTGATCGAGTATTTACAGGTTGTTGATATCTTACTTTGGGTTGCTGCTAGAGCTATGAAGTCTTTCCATACTTTTTGGAGTAGTCATTGTCTTAGTATAGGATGTTGTATATTCATGTATATTATTTACGATAATGTACTTGTATATGTAACCTCCAGAGTCGACAGTTGTAGTTGTATCATATGTATTGTATCACATGTATTGTAACTGACATCAGTTATTATATTTATGAGACTTTCTGTGTTATCTGTGTTTCGCATTTATATTATTTGTGTTATTATTATATCCATTGTCCTAAACTATTATGAACCATCTCGTTTTATACTGGAATTAGATATGTTGATGGGAGTAAATAAATAAGAGATGAAAATTAAAAATATATACCACTCCTATCGAGATAACCAATACTAGTGTAAGGCCCAACTACGGATGGCCGCTCTTATCCAGCCTTATTCTTCGTAATAACGGACATTATTTCTTTTAATACTCTTTGTTATTGTGAGCACAGAGGTGGGGCGTCACAACAATGAACAAGCTAACGAGTGTTTTATGGCTAAAGCTAATGTGGTTAGTGATTTTACTTTTTATGATATGATAGAAAAAAATTCTGAATTATTAGATACTTCAAAAAGTCCCAAAAGAATAAAGAGGCTGTAGAAAATCAGAACAAGGGAGAATTCGAAAGAGGTATGCTTAAAGATGAGAAGAAAATATTAGAAGAAGAACTTGAGAAAACTCAAGAATCACTTTCAAATGTTAATTCTCGACTTATATTATTGAGTCAAGAAATTAAAACTCAAAAAGAAAAGAATGATAGTCTTGTTTCTGAAAATCATGTCTTAAAAACTAATATTAAAATGGTAGAACTAGAAAATTCAAGTCTAAAGACCAAACTAGATGGAATTACTAAAAATGTTTCAAATTTTAATAAAGCAAGAGAAAATTTATCTAGAATTATTGAAAATTCACAATTTGTTAGTAATAAAAATGGTTTAGGATATAAGAAGAAAGTTAAAGAGTCACAATCTAGTAATTTAAACAAAGTTAAAACACCCACAACTTCAAACAGACTAGTTTCTAAAACTATAAATATATGGGTACCTAAAACTAATAACAAGTTAATAAGGAAAAAGTATATTGGTTCATTGATAGAAGATGTTCATGATAATAAAAATTATATTTACCAAAGGGATACTAAACCCTCTTAGGGTTTGGTTTCCTAAGATCTAACTCTTAGGACCCTATTAAAAAGTGGGTACCAACGTTATCTTATATTTTTTACAGGTCCCACTCAAGAAAAGAGGAAAATGGATACTCGACAGTGGTTGCTCAAAACACATGACAGGAGACAAGGATATGCTGATAAATATTACATACTCAGATGAAGGTTCTGTCACTTTTGGAGATAATTCCAAGAGATATATCATCGGCAAAGGCGATGTGAGCAATTACGGTACATCTAATTTACTTCTTGTTACAAATGTTTTGTTAGTTAAGAATCTAAAACATAATCGATTAAGTATAAGTCAATTATGCGATAAAGGTTTTGAAATATAATTTTTTGAAAATAAATGCAGTATTCTTGACCAGAATCAAAATCTTATTTTCATAGGAAATAGAGATAAAAACATTTACGTTTTGAATATGAAAGTTAATCATAACTCAGATATGTGTTTAGTAGCTAAAGAAAATGATCCTTAGATATGGCACAAACGATTCTGTCATATCAATTTCAAAAATATAAATAAGATTTCTAAAAATAATCTTGTAAAAGGTTTGCCAAATATGAATTTTAAAGTTAATAATATATGTGACTCATGCCAATTAGGTAAATTAACTAAATCTTCGTTTAAATCTAGGAAAGTTATTTCGACATTACAACCACTCGAGTTACTTCATATGGATTTATTTGGGCCTACCCAAATTCAACCCATAAATCATAATAAGTACATATTTGTAATAGTTGACTATTTTTCTAGATATACATGGACTATCTTTATGAAAACTAAAAGTGATACCTTTGAAAATTTCAAAACAATTGTTAAACAAATTCAAAATTTAAAGGGTATTAAAATTAAAAATTTTAGAAGTGATCACGGAGGTGAATTTGAAAATATACAGTTTGATAACTATTGTAAAAAGAAAGGAATATTTCATAATTTTTCGTTTCCTAGAACTCCACAACAAAATGGAGTTGTAGAACGAAAGAATCGAACTCTACAAGAATGTGCAAGTACTTTATTAAATGAAAGCACGTTACCAAAATAATTTTAGGCAGAAGCTGTTGCAACTGCTTGTTATGTTTTGAATTGTGTTTCTATTAGACCTCTTACTCAGAGTACTCCTTACGAACTTTTTAACGGTAGAAAACCAAACATATCTTATTTTAAAATATTTGGATCAAAATGTTTTATATTAAATACCAAAGATCAGCTTGGCAAATTTGATTCAAAATGTGACGAAGGAATATTTCTTGGATATTCGAATCGAAGTAAAGCCTATCGAATTTCTAATAAATGAACTAATACTATAGAAGATTTGTGAGAAATGCGGAATACGGATCTTAAGGCTAGGATTAACACTAGAGGGGGGTGAATAGTGTTTAAAGAAATTACTAAATCTTTTTGAGTTTTTGTTAATTTGGACACAAATGTATGCAATATTCAGACACAGATATGATCACAGAATCAAACACAGATGCAGAAATAAAGTAAAAGATATAAAGTAAAGAACACACCGGATTTATACTGGTTCAGAGTTACCATACATCCAGTCCTGCACACAAGTAAGGATTTTCTTTCAAAAGCAATTGTACAATTACACCCTCGATTTCAAGGCCACGAGGTACACCACTCCAGATTCACAATCCTCTAGGTAGAGATACTTGATTTAAGGGGCAACAAGTTCACCCAATTGATTTCCAAGGCTACAATCACACATTTCCTCACTTGATTGATTTCCAAGGCTACAATCACACCTTTTCTCACTTGATTGATTTCTAAGGCTACAATCACACCTTTTCTCGCTAAATTGATTGCAAAGAAGTCTATAACTCTAAATAGCACTGAGATCTTGTTGAGATAGTGATAGAGAATCAAACCAGAAATGATCTAGTTAGATTCAATGTTGATTTCAACAGAGTAATGGTAAGAATGTATATATAGAAATGTGGAAGAAGAAGAGGAGTGAAAACCAGAAAAATATGAGTACAAATTCGTTCAAAACCAACCCTATTTATAGTAGAACAACAGCTATTTCCATTCGTGAAAGGATATGACGAATAGACACTTCCTTTGAAATTCAAAATTTTGAAATAAACTGCTACCACGTCGACATGGGGCACTTGAGGATGTCAACATGCCAAAGGAAAGTTTGGTGATTTTTTTTTCTTTGAAAATAACTTCTATCTTATGCTAAAACTATTTTAAACTTTATAAATATACTTAACTATAGGTAAAATACATAAGTAAATATAGAGAATAATATTTTGGTATATATATAAAATTTTACTATAATTTTATATTTAAATCTAAGTATAAATATTAAATATATTTATTATTAAAAAATAGTTTAAAAACCAAGGATAATTTGATTTTGAAAATAAAGATTATTTTGAGGCTAAAAATATTTAAAACCAAGATAGATGTTTTTTTATTCTTTTAAAAGGAAGATTTTGAAAACAAAATATAATTTTGTAAATTTTTTTGAATAAAAGTTAGTGGATACAAAACAATGTTCCACTAGATTTTTCGTAGGTTTCATCCTACTTAGGGTTCCATCCCCTCAACGAGCTCGAAGTGTATTCCATTCCACGAATAAATTGGATTTTAAGGTGCCAGTGATTTTCTAGGAGTTTTAACAAAATTCCTAATTAAAATACTTTTTATTGAAATCTTAAACTCTTGATAATCTTGAACTCATGAGTCTTCAATCTTGATATCTTGAATCTCTATACTGTATAGTCTTCATTCTTGGTACTTGCATGGTTAAATCCTGCATATACATATATCTAAACTATAATGTTAGTATTAATATTTTATAATCTTATTCTAAGGTTATTTTCATCAAAACCGTCATCTCGAGGACTAAAAATCTCTCCCTTTTTGATGATGACAACATTTGTTTATAAAATATTACTTCTATCCTAATAACTCCCCCTGAAACTAATAACTCCCCCTTAATCTATGCCTAACTATCCTATTTTGTACTTCCCTCCCTTTGTCATCAACAAAAACTAACTCCAAACTATATGACTCCCCCTCATTCTTATACTAAAGTACCTGCATTAATAAACTATACAATAGAGTATATAATAGATAGATTAAGAGATAATAATACTGATAATTAAAAGATCATATAAATATCAATGTGTTTTTATACATGTTTTGCACACCAAACATCAATCCAAACTAAACCAAATCAATGCAAATCAAATCAAATAAATCCAAGCAATCAATCAAACAAAGAAATCAAATAAAATCAAATAAAGCAATCAAATAAAATCAAACATTATGAGGAACTTCCACCCATCCTTCTTCTCCAAATATAGGGTCTGCTTTAATGGCATCCCAATTTTCATTATCATTGGTGAGAGTGACAGGAGGTTATGCGTCATTATCATCTTTGTGTAGGGAGGAAATCATTCATCATGTCGCATCGAAATGCTTTTCTTGCTCCTTGATCGTCCGCATTTGACTCAATTCTAAGTGTCGCTGGTTATGAAGAATGAAGAGAGAATATTCTTAAAAGAATTAAGGGTTTCTTCAAGATTTTCGGTCAAATTATGAATTGGATTGGCCATATTTGAGTTTGTAAGAAGAATTAGAGATAAAATAGATAAGAGATAATTCCGAGCGATGAATTCTGGAAGAAATAGGTATTTATAGGTGTAGAAATTCGTTTGAAATGAATAGACATAAGGTAGTTGTTCAAATTTCAAATGAAATGTCATTTCTGACCAGTACATGTCGACATGGTCATGGGGGGATGTCGACATGGTTAAGTGAATTTTGATGGATTATTTTGATTTTGTGAATAATTGTGTGTGTGTATATATTTATATAATATACTAACATTTATTCTAGAGATAAGATAAGCTTGAAACAGAAAAGAAATTCAATTTCATTGCATAATATAACGATACAATGATTAATCATTAAAAACTACACGAACATTCAAATTAGAACAAACTAAAACTAATACAACACGACATAAAAAGGTAGAACTAGTTAGAGGATGATGAAGATGAAGATAATCCAAGCTTCTTGCTGACTTTGGAGAAAAACTTGTTCATCTTCGATGACATTTTATCCAATTTCTTACTAATGGATCGTTTAAGAATCCGTTGATTCTCGACAATGGTTTTTGATTTTTGAGTAAGGTTTTATTGGTTGGATTAGGAGGATAGTCAATGCTTTCCAAAGATGTTTCACTTTCTTCTTCTTCTTCTGTTTCCCTTTCATCGCCTTCTTCTTCTTCCTCTTCCTCCTCTTTCATCTCCTCATGTGCCAAATGTTCTTCCTTTTCGGCAAGAGTCTCATAAGGTTGAAAAACAAATGGAATTTTCATAAGAGAAATGTTTGAGTGATTAAAAACCTTTCTTTAAACAAATTCTTCTACTTTGAAATCTATTCCAAAATAGTTAAAAATCCGAGTGAGATAGATTCCATGATACAAAGTGTTTTCTCCCATTTCAAGATTTTTGGGACGAAGTTCATCCAAAATAACTTGCGCCCAATTAATATCATAATTTCCAAAAATAGCAAAAAGTACTTTGCAAACTTTTGAGATAGGATTGTTAAAATTTCCGGATCTTAGGGTCAAAGTATTTTGTAAAAGAAGATTAATAATTCTAGCTTTTGGTCGAAGGTTTCGATTTTTGAATTCAAAACCATCATTTCCTTCGAAAATGTGATTAAATGTCTCACGATCATTTTCATCGATAGTAAAACTAGAAAGATCCATTCCCGTGCTTTTGCAATTGAGAATGGTACCCAAAAGGTCACAATTTAACATGATTCTAGTGCCTTCGACACTACTTCAAATTTCATCATCATTTCCATTATAAAATCCACGGTGTAAATTTGCATAGAAAATTTTAACAAGACTTGGACAACAAACAAAATCTTTTTGAGAAGCATCAACAAGACTAAGAACTTGATTGTTTGCAAAAAGAGAATCAATTTCATAAGAAGAGAAATCTTGAAATAAAGCAAACTTTTCGGGATGGACTTTTCCATAGTTAGCATAATTGATGTATGCTTTTATGGCCTCTGGATCACTGAAGAGTTGCTCTTTTATCTTTCTAGAAATTCTCATTGTGGAGGGGTTGCTTGAAGAAGCCATTAGAGTAGAGAGTAGAGAGCTTGAAGTTTTGAGATAAGAGTTTGAATTTGTAAATGAGAGTGAAAAGTTGTGATAAAAGATAGTGAATAAATAGATTCTCAAAGGACATATTCTGTGGCCAAAAGGTAGCTTTTCAGAGAATTTAATGAAGTGAAAAGATGGAGGGAAATTCAATATTTGAATTCAAATTTTGAATTTCAAATTCTGTACCTATGTCGACCTCATGGTGGGGACCATGTCGACATGTGCATTTGAATTTCCATGATTATTTTTCTTAAGTGTTCTAATATATATATATATATATAATTTAATGTCTATATATATATCTGGAATGTTACCAGAATTATAGTACATTCCATAAAATATTATGGTACTATTAAAAATAAAAATAAAAATAATAAAAATACAATAATGGTAAAAAATAAAAAAATTAAAATTCAAACAACATACCAATTCAAAATCAATCAATCAAGCATCCAATTCTAAGCATGCAATTTCAACCAATTGTATTGTAAATGTGTACCTTTTTCTGAGTCTGTTTCTCTAAATTTGTCGGAGTCGTGAACTGTCGTGAACTGCCGTGAAACACATATTTAATTATCTATCTTCTGATCATCATCGCTTAAGGATGAGTCTGAGTCATCTAGTGTAGCAGTAAATGCACGTTTTCGTTTCTTTACGGAATCATTGTTTCTAGGAAGATTTTGCCTATCTAGATACTGACAGTCTCTTTTGATATGGCCTGGTTCGTCACAGTTGAAACATTTGATATTGTTTGGCACTACATTCTGATTTCCAGAGTTCTTATAGTTTTTTCTCTTGAGATTATTCATCTTTCTGTATTTCAGGAATTTCCGAAAATTCTTGGTCATAAGGGATATCTCTTCATCATTATCGTTGTTTGAGTCTGCTTCATCGGTCAATGCATTAAACGCCATTGATTTCTTTTCAGATGCTTTGCTTTCTCTTCTCTCAATCATTTGGACTTCAAACAACATTAGATTTCCAATTAATTCTTCTATCTTTAAAGTACTGATGTCATTTGCCTCTTCGATCGCAAGTGTCTTTTGATCCCATTCTGGAGTAAGAGAATTTAAGATTTTTCTGACTAGATCTTCTTCCGAAAATTCCTTTCCCAAGGATATTAGAGAATGCACAATGTTTTGAAATCTACTATACATATATGAAATAGACTCATTAGAATTCATTTTAAATAATTGAAACTGGTTTGTGAGCATGGAAATTTTGGTCTGTTTAACTTTGCTTGTTCCTTCGTGAGTAACTTGCAAAGTTTTTCAGATTTCATATGCAGACTTACAAACTGACACTCTATTGAATTCATTTCTATCAAGTGAACAAAACAGAGTATTCATAGATTTAGAGTTATTTTGTGCAACAATCATTTGCTCAGCAGTCCACCGTGCAAAATCAGTTGTGTGTTCAGAATATTCAGTCTGTGTGACATTCCAAGTGTCTAGTCCTATAAATTGTAAATATATTTTCATCCTACATGCCCAATATGCATAGTTACTGCCATTAAAAAGTGGTGGTATGACAGTAGACCGACCTTCTACAAATGAACTAGTGACATGGATAATAGAACCAGTGTTGGTAGTGTTAACAGTACCAGTGTTGGTAGCCTTTTTGAATTTTTTTTAAAATTTAGATTATGAAAACTTTGAAAAACCTTGCTCTGATACCAAATGTGAGAAATGCGGAATACAGATCTTAAGGCTAGGATTAACACTAGAGGGGAGGTGAATAGTGTTTAAAGAAATTACTAAATCTTTTTGAGTTTTTGTTAATTTGAACACAAATGTATGCAATATTCAAACACAGATATGATCACAGAATCAAACACAGATGCAGAAATAAAGTAAAAGCAATAAAGGAAAGAACACACCGGATTTTATACTGGTTCGGAGTTACCCTACATCCAGTCCCACACATAAGTACGGATTTCCTTTCAAAAGCAATTGTATAGTTACAACCTCGATTTCAAGGCCACGAGGTACACTACTCCAGATTCACAATCCTCTAGGTGGAGATACTTGATTTCAGGGGCAACAAGTTCACCCAATTGATTTCCAAGGCTATAATCACACCTTTTCTCAGTTGATTGATTTACAAGGCTATAATCATACCTTTTCTCACTTGATTGATTTCCAAGGCTACAATCACACCTTTTCTCGCTAAATTGATTGCAAAGAACTCTATAACTCTAAATAGCACTGAGATCTTGTTGAGATAGTGATAGAGAATCATACCAGAAATGATCTAGTTAGATTCAATGTTGATTTCGGCAGAGTAATGGTAAGATTGTGTATATAGAAATGTGGAAGAAGAAGAGGAGTGAAAACCAGAAAAATATTAATACAAATTCATTCAAAACCACTCCTATTTATAGTAGAACAACAGCCACGTCCATTCGCGAAAGGATACGACGAATAGACACTTCCTTTGAAATTCAAAATTTTGCAATAAACTGCTACCATGTCGACATGGGGTACTTGAAGATGTCGACATGCCAAAGGAAATTTTGGTGATTTGTTTTTCTTTGAAAATAACTTCTATCTTATATTAATACTATTTTAAACTTTATAAAAATACCTTACTATAGTTAAAATACATAAGTAAATATAGAGAATAATATTTTGGTATATATATAAAATTTTACTATAATTTTATATTTAAATCTAAGTATAAATATTAAATATATTTATTATTAAAAAATAGTTTAAAAACCATGGATAATTTGATTTTGAAAATAAAGATTATTTTGAGGCTACAAATATTTAAAACCAGGAGAGATGTTTTTAATCTTTTACGAGGAAGATTTTGAAAACATTTTAAAAACAAGATATAATTTTGTAAAACATTTTGAATAACAATTAGTGGATACAAAACAATTTTCCACTAGATTTTTCTTAGGTTCCATCCTACTTAGGGTTCCATCCCTTTAATGGGCTCGAAGTGGATTCCATTCCACGAATAAATTAGATTTTAAGATGCCAGTTCTTTTCTAGGAGTTTTAACAAAATTCCTAATTAAAATACTTATTATTGAAATCTTGAACTCTTGATAATCTTGATACTCATGAGTCTTCAATCTTGATATCTTGAATCTCTATTCTGTACAGTCTTCATTCTTGGTACCTGCATGGTTAAATCCTGCATATACATATATATCTAAACTATAATGTTAGTATTTATATTTTATAATCTTATTCTAAGGTTGTTGTCATCAAAACCATCATCTCGAGAACTAACAAGAGTCACTCCATGTATCTTTCGATGAAAACTCTAAACTTGTTTCTAAAACAAATAGTAACAATGACTTACTTGATAACAATATAATAACAAACAATTCAAGAGATGATGATGATATCATTTATTATTCTAGAGAAGATGAAAACATTGTTAATAATTTAGAAAACAGAAATACTACTAATACAATAAGATCTCCTCGAAGAGTTTTACGAAATCATCCTACAGAAAATATAATTGGAGAAATAAATTCAAATGTTCGAAGTAGAAATAAATTAAATTTAATGGGAAATATAGCTTTTCTCTCTACTGTAGAACCTAAAAATACTAAAGAAGCATCATCCGATGAAAATTGGATTATTTCTATACAAGAAGAACTAAATCAGTTTGAACGAAATGAAGTTTGGGAACAGTACCCAGACCGACCGATCAGTCTGTTATAGGAACTAAATGGGTTTATAAAAATAAAGCAGATGAATTAGGAAATATAACTATAAAACAAAGCGAGACTAGTAGCATAAGGATGTAACCAGGAAGAAGGAATAGACTACGAAGAAACGTTTGCTCCAGTTGCTAGACTAGAAGCAATTCGAATCTTATTGGCGTACGCATATTTTAATAACTTTAAACTCTATCAAATGGATGTTAAAAGTGCATTTTTAAATGGCTTAAAGAAAACGTTTATGTCAAACAACCTCCTTTTATTCATGAAAAATATCCAGATCATGTCTATAAACTTAAGAAAGCTTTATACGGTTTAAAACAAGCACCACGTGCTTGGTATGAACGCCTTAAAAGCTATCTAATTAATTCTGGATTCGAAATAGGAAAAGTAGATCAAACTTTATTTATAAAACATTCTAAAGATGATATATTAATAGTTCAAATATATGTTGACGATATCATATTTGGCTCAACTAATAATGAATTATGTAATGAATTTTCTGAAATAATGATTAGAGAATTTGAAATGTCCCATATGGGAGAATTATCACATTTTCTAGGACTTCAAATAAAACAAGTTTCAAATGAAATTTTTACTAATCAAGAAAAGTACTGTAATAACTTATCAAACGTTTTGGAATGGAAAACACTTTTGCCAAACCAACACCTATGAGCACAACATCACATCTTGATAAAGACGAAAATGGCAGAAGTGTAGACCAAAAACTATATTGTAATATGATAGGATCGCTGCTATATTTAATAGCAAGTAGACCGGATATTATGATGAGTGTGTGCTTATGTGCACGATTTCAAGCTGACCCGAAAGAATCACATTTACGTGCCGTAAAACGTATCCTACGCTATCTTAGTAAAACTACAAATTTCGGACTTTTCTATCCAAAAGAGTGTTCGTTCGAATTAGTATCATACAACGATGTTGGATTCGGAGGATCACGAACAGATAAAAAAAGTATAAGCGCTACGTGTCACTTCACTGGTAAATCTTTAATATTATGGTTTTGTAAGAAACAAAACTGTGTTTCTCTATCAACTTGTGAAGCAGAATATATTTCTGGGCACTAGCTTGCACACAAGTAATTTATATGCAACAAACACTTAAAGATTTTGGAATCAATCTATCAAAATCAACAATTTACTGCAATAATTCTAGTGCTATAAATCTATCTAAAAATCCAGTAAACCACTCAAGAACCAAACATATAGATATTAGACATCATTTTTACGCGATAATATAGAAAAAGAAGTGATAAATCTAGACTACGTACCATCAGAAAATCAATTAGCCGATATTTTTACTAAACCACTGTTAGAAAATACGTTTATAAAATTGCGTCATGAGCTTGGTATAATTTCAAGTAAAGATATATAAATAAAATTTAACAAAAATTTAACTAAAAAAGCTCAAAAATATTTTTTTTTACAAAAATTCGGAATTCTGGCCATGTTGAGACTCGAACTCGTGACTTAGTGTGAATAACCCAAATGTCTTAACCACCTGAGCTATTAATGTTTTCTGTTCTAGTCTAGTATGGCCATTTTATTATATGGTGACATTAATATATACTATAATACATGTCACATTTAACTTTATAAATATATATATATATTACTATTTTTATAAACATTAAAATTACAGAAAATACATCAGCCAACAGAAAAACTAATATATTACCCTACTTCTTGGCTGAATTTATTATAATCCACTCAATTCCATCCTATTTTTCCTAGACCTAGCCTATAAAAAGATGCATACTCCTTCTTCTATGCAATCAAACCGAAGTAAAGCCTTTATTCGTTCTCCTCTAAAACTGCAGTAAAGCTTTTATAAACAACTATTTTTTCAAGAATGTCAAATTCTTCCACGGATTCTATCGAAATTATTGCTTCCAATAAATCTCCAAAAACTCCGGACCATACAAATTCACCATCGTCTGTCTATCACACCGGATACACTTCGGATAAGAAAAAAAGGAAAGAAGACAATCGATATTTCTCCGAACACGAACCAAAAAATGGATGATCTGCACTATTACTAGTAAGAATCATTAATGTTACAACGTGAGATGTATTACATACAAAAAATAAAATCCAGATGGATATGAATCATTGAGCATATCATTATGAAGTTCTGCGGGGCATCGTCACATCCGATAGACGAACATGCTATTTCGCCTATCCGATGACCATCGACTTCGTCTCCATTACGACCATCATACTCACTGAATTCGTGGGATCGCAATGAAGAATCGAATGCTCGATGCAAGCAACTGAAAGAATATAAGGCGCCTAGCCCCTTGAAATAATAGTAGTTGTCATTATCT
The DNA here is from genome assembly GCA_030765085.1 of Allium cepa. Taxonomy (NCBI): domain Eukaryota; kingdom Viridiplantae; phylum Streptophyta; class Magnoliopsida; order Asparagales; family Amaryllidaceae; genus Allium; species Allium cepa. The sequence continues at coordinate 970,505,353 of CM060935.1, forward strand.
TTTGTTGTATTTTCGAATAAATTCTCTACATTTGTATGTTTCTTTTTGGAATAAATTTATTTCTGGTTCCTTGATCAACATTTCACATATAAAAGATATTAACATTTCACAGCAAAATAAATTTATTCTGTATCATTCATCAAAATAAAAACTATTTATATTAATAGAATTAACAACATGTATAATATATTAACATTCAACATCCAAATGAAATTCACTGCAGAAAACTTCAAGGTCAGTCGACCGTCTCAGATGGTCAGTCGACTGACACATCAAGTTAATTTTTTATATATACATAACCAGTCGACTGTCCCAGAGCCTCAATTGACTAGACCAGAAGGTAGAAAAATTCGACCTTCAGCTTCAGTCGACTAAAGCCCTGAGCCAGTCGACTGACGCAACAACATAATTTTTTTATATACATGGACAGTCGACTGTCTTAGAGCCTCAGTTGACTGGACCAGAAGATAGAAAACTTTGGACCTTCAGCTTCAGTTGACTGAAGCCCTGAGCCAGTTGACTGAGCCGTAGATCTGAGTTACTTTTTAACTTTCACCTACCCACTTTATTCCTTTTATCTTCCACCTTACTCTCTTTTCCCCATTACCATTTCAGATTTCCAAAATTTTCACAACCCTAGACATTCCAAAACTCCATTTTTTCTTCAAAATTAAAATTAAATGGCTCCTAAACGAAAGGGACAAGCTTCCTCATCATCTCAACCTCTGCCAAATGAATAAATTCAAAGGTGGCTATTTGATGACACCGTGATTTGGAGGTGGAGATGAATGCAAGACTCAAGGATTTTCGAAGGTTCGTTTGTCAAATTCCCTGATATTTCTCCATATCACATCCAAGAGTTAGCTCGAAGGAGAAATTTAGAGTCGTTATTTAAAATTGATGATAACAAATACAAAATCAACCAAATAATGGTGAAATTGTTCTACGCAAACCTAAATTTGGGTCACCAAAACGTTCCAAATCAACAAGACTGTTTATGGAGTCTCGTATGTGGGAAAACTGTCTTTTTCTCTTTAGACCGCATGGCTCATATTTTGCAAACGGAAAATGATTGTGTTGAATTGGCCACTATTGATTGTGACTTAGTTGTTCGAGACAATGTAAGCCATTTGTTTCTAGAAGACGACATGCGTCAACTAAAATCGATGTCTTTACGAACCAAGGCATGAATTATTCATTGCGCTCTAATGAAAACCATAACTCCTAGAACCGAGAGTTATGAATCTATCTACGAAAATAACTTTAAAGCTTTATATGCTATCTTTGGGAACATTAAAGTCATCTGGCTCCGTTTAATTCTTAACAAATTTTTAATATTCAACAACGGTAGAATGAATATAATTTTCTACGGCGAATATATTATGCGTCTTCTAAAAGCTTGTGAAATTTCGAAACCAGATTCACCAACTTCTACCGTTGGATGTTTGAACGCTCGGACTTTAGCCTTGATGAAACTACCGGTTGCCCGACCCCCTCATATCATATCTTTCGAAGAATGGACCCAAAGGCAAACAGCTCAAGACCAACCACACCAACATGGCGAGCCATCAGTCCCGACCATATTCTGATGTGACAAAAAGAGACAAGGAGACAAGACTTTAAAAACCGGTGCATCAAATATGATATTTTTTTAAGTCTTAGGTCAATATTGTTAAAATCTCTCCTCGATTATGTCTACATTAGCTTATATATTAAATCATTATATTTACTAAACATTTTATACATATATAAGCATATATTTAAATTATAAAATTGATTTAAAGTTATAGAAATTCATATACATATGTAAACTGTGCTTACTGCACAAATTTAACCAGGTCAGTCGACTGACCCTCTGAGCCAGTCGACTGACACTTGGTATTTTGTGCAGCATGCACAATTACATAAATATATGAATTTAAATTTAAAATTAGTTTGAATATTCAGTCGGCTGACCCAGAGGCTCAGTTGACTGAATTTCTATAACAACCACTTTTTGAAAAGACACGACTTTTGTGAAGAGTTGCGAACCTTTAACGAAAAGATTCGGACGCAACACTTCAATCAAAACTCTTCACCAACAGTCGCTGCTTTCTAACCTTTATAAATACAAACTCCAACTTCATTCCAAATCACCGAATCACAATCGAATTCTCTATCTCTCTGATCTAACTTTCTGAAATCTATTTGCTATCATACTTTCAGTTATTCTGCATTAAAACAATACTATACCTTTCTATTCTTCATATACTTTAAATATATATATTTATAATCGAGGAGAAGATTATAGGAAGGGTGTACTACAAGTGACAAATCCGTGTTATCAGAACACACAAAAGTCAAAACTATTTTCTGTATGTTGAAGTCCAGTTCTGCTGCTCAGGTGAGTGAAGTCCTCTTCGGCTATTGAGGCAAAATCCTATTCTGCTGCTCAAGTCCCTGTTCGGCTGCTCAGGGGTGTATAGACCTGTTCCTTCGGGTTAAGTGAGGGTTGTTGTTTTAGTGAAATTCCAGAAGGAGTCTGGGGCTGGACGCAGAACGTGCTCCGAATCAGTATAAAAATCTCTGGTGTCATTTTACTATACTGCTTTTTATTCCGCACTATTTACAGTATTATTACCATCATTATACTCTATATTATCATATATCCATATTACACGATCCATAGCACACTTCCATTTTTTAATATACTACATAATTTTATGTGTGTGTATATGAATTTAATATTAAATTGAGGGATATAGGCATATATTTAATATTCAATTTAAATATTTATTTATATTAAAAAAATTATATAGGAACACTAACTATATATATAATTATTGAAATAAAATACATACAATATATATTTACATATTCCATTAATTTTAGTCCTAGATTAAAATAAATTTAATAATATATTTTAATTTGAATTTTTTTAAACCTGGCTGTGAGCATGTGTGTGTGTGACATACACAAAATTTATTTATTTATTTAGATAAACGTATACACATATGTAATCCATCATATGGTGACAAAACTAATATATGTAGATCATGATATTCATCTACTATCTAAACAAATATGGCATAATGATCATTATATATACATTAAATATTAAAATATACCTCTGCCTAGTGCCTAAATAACACACCTTGCAATGTTGAATATGAACTCCTTAAAACGACTTCTGTATCTAAAAGATGCTACATTTCTAAATGCATCTACCGCTGAAGCGTGTACATTATTTGATTAAATGTTTAAAGTTTGAAATTTGAGGATGGAGGGGTGGGGAATGGCCGACCATGGCTATAGCAGGGAGAGCAAAAATTCAAAAAGAAAATGAGGGTTAGAGAGCTTTAAATAAATGAGATCCTAAAGAGTAAAATAAAGATCTGAATCCTTATTTTTCTCTTACCTAATCTCCTCTCTGTAATTCAAAAACCAAACCTCCCTTAGCCATCACATGGTCAGCCTTCATTAGGTTAGGCATAGCTCTCAATAGGTCCTTATATGGGCCTCAAAATCACTTCAAGCTCGATCAATAAAAACACATTTTAATCCAATTTAGATGTGTATCGATATCATACACCGATAGTATACTTATAACTATTATACACACATCATTTAATATTGATCAACACTCATCACATAAAATAATTTAATTAATATTTCATAAATACTAATTAATTTATAACGGTTATATTTTAATTAAATCGGGTGGTAAAATAAGTATTCAACATTTCAGTTATGTGACTCTTAGGTGTAAATTGGCCAATGGATAATATTGAACAATTCAAATATTAGCATTCGCACATCACTTAGCAGATAGTGTGCCATTATTGTCAAATTTATTGCTTAATCGGCTTTGGAAAAATTCAATTTTACTTTACTAAGCCTTGACAATCGTTGACACCAATTCTCTACGTTAAACTATATCGTATAAGGAACTTATGGAATTTGGTAATGGTTTCCAATATCGTCCATATTCAATTTTATAATTCAAACACAAGTTCCTTGGTTCAATATTAATAATTGTTATTAACCGAGCTACTCTGACTAAAGATTTTGACTTTGAGTTGACTTTAGTTGACCGTGGTACCAACCTCGTATAACTGGGAAGACGAATCCTCTCTTAAATAGGGTTTCACGTATAATACTTCCACTCAACCCAACTATAACCGTTTGATGGACGTCATGCCATGCTTTAGCTATAATCAAAGTGGAGCAATTATATTAAAGATCAATAGTATTCCCAAGTCAGAAGAACTATGTAAATTTGCCACATCGATATTTTCTATTTAACTTTAGTTATATTAACCAACGAAAAACTATCGAGTGGGTCATTCCATAGTTATCCAATAATTGTTAATATGTAGCCCCTTGGTGCCTCCAACGGTCATGAGTAATACACTGCCCAACATTTGATGAGCATTACGTACTCTAGTCTCAATGGATGTATCAATATCCAATATTGATAAATATTGACTAGGAATATTAAAAATGATGTTTTTGTTATATTATGATAAAATAATCAAGATTACAACTAAATGTGATTACTGTCACAAACACACCATTTATGGATTTTCTGTTAAGTATACTTAATTTAAACAATCAATTAATTATGATATATTATAATAAGCATATAACAGAAAGAAAAAAAACCTTTTTATTATGATGAGAATCTATTATAAAGTTAATAACTTATAATAAATTACAAAATTTCCTCGATGGCACACCCAAACTCTATCAGTCTCCCACATGCACTTGGGGCCAATTATGGAATCTCACTCTCATTCCTTCTACCAATTTCTCGAGAGTCGACCGAGACAAACCCTTAATGAATGGATCTACTACATTATCCTTGGTATCTACCTTTTGTATCACGATTTCTTTCTTTTCAATGAATTCTCCGATGAGGTGGAACTTTCGAAGAATATGTCTGACTTCTTGTGTGTTATGTGATCTTTTGCGATATGCATCGCTGCATTATTGTCACAGAATATTTCCATTGGATTTTCTACATCAGGAATCACTTCGAACTCACTTAAAAACTTGTGCATTGGTACCTCTTCCTTAGCAGCTTCATTGAGGGCGATGTACTCGACCTCCGTCATGGAACTAATTATTGTTTCCTATTTGGAACTTTTTCGACTAACGGCCACACCATTAAATGCAAAAACATAACCTGACACTGACTTACTATCATTAATATAACTTTGAAAGCTGGAGTCAGTATACATTTTTATAAGGAGGTCTCCATTCCCATATATTAGGAATAAGTCCTGAGTATTTCTTAAATACTTTGGTATGCATTTTACAATCGTTTAATGGTTTTCTCCAGGATTGGACTGGTAAGCCTGGTATCGACATACACATCCTATTATGTATGCCACATTTGGCCTAGTACATAACATAGCGTACATTATGGATCCTATGGCCGAAGGATATAGAGTCCTCTTTATACGCTCGTTCCACACATCGATAAGAGGAGCATTCTTCGTAGAATGGACGATTCTATATTGCATTGGAACGTTTCCATGCTTAGAGTCCATACCAAACCTTTAGTATATATGTACAGATATTTGGACAATCCCAATAGTCTCTTAGATCTATCTTTATATATTTTTATACCAAATATATAGGCTGCTTCTTCCAAATCTTTCATAGAGAAGTTCTCGAAAAGCCAAGCTTTCCCTAATCGTAATAACGAAACGTCATTGCCGATCAACATAAGATCGTCGACGTATAACACTAAGAATACAATAGTGTTTCCCTATTCGTTTCGGTATACATGTAAAGAATTGGGATTTTTGACCCTCGAAAATCGACATCAATACGTTCACTGTATAGCATGCTGAGCAATCGAATGCCGGAAATACCAGATCATTATGGGTAGAGAAGAAAATGTAGAAGAAAATAGAAACAATAACATATAATCTCACAATCGTAGTGGAACAAAATATAATATATCAGAACATATCTTTATACAAAGAAACTGTAACTGTAATATACATACAATCATCAAAGTACAACAGTCAACAATCAATATGGATAGTTATAATAACTTATCCTCACATGTATAGAATATGCAACATGACTCACACAGTAGAATAAAATCAAATATGTGGGATACACCTGAGACTCTTCAAGCACGTCTGTTGTGCTCCAAAGCATCCTAACTTGAATCTACGATACTCGGTCTGATCCGAACATTATAATAAATAACAACGAGTTAGTCTGGAAAACCAACGTAAGAAAACACACTCAATTTGAATTATTACCGCTATCAAAATCCTTTGAAAACAAAGGTATCTCGTAAGACGACGTCACACATAAACATGACGGGTTTTTACCGTACGATAACCAAAACATTTTATATCAAAATCATCTGATATTATAATAGTGTCTATAGAAAGTAAATTAGAAAAATAGCTGAAATGCTTGCATCTCACGTTTCGGCATAGTTGGGGACAATAAAAACTATACAGGCTCATAGTGGATATGGGATTCCATATAATGACTAGGCAACTGGGGTACTGTCCATCACACTACACCTCTAGAAAAATGTATCAAGGACCTCGCCGAGATCCCCTGCCAACACAAGACCGGCCTACCCCTAACTTGGATAGTACCGAATATGTTATCACCATGGATGTTCCCACCCATATCGAGCGCTCTCTTTTCCATATACAACCATATTCATAATTTTAATATATATATCCAAGGGCATCTAGAAAAGTGAGAAAGTACCCTAATTGGGTGCGGCCCACTTTAACTTGCTGCATCTCCTCTATTTTAGTCATTCCCGGTTGATAAGGTTTGAGCCTACGTTTTACTTTTCAATAGCATTCTACATGGAATGTTAACATTGCCTTCTAGGCAACAATGTAATAATAACATTCATGCATACAAGTTGTTATAGGACTGAACAATCCGAATCTCCTTCAAGATCACCATCTCCATTATCTTCGAGATATCATAATTGGTAACACAGAAACTGGATCGAAGTGGTTTTCAGATAATTAAATCTGATCCCGATCTCTTGAAACAATTAATGAATTTGTCCAATTTAGATAGTCGGTTATTTAACTATCAATATAACATTCATAAGCAATCACCAGGCCTATTTTATAAATTTTCAAAACATTCATTCAAAATATATTTACAAAGATATATATACAATCTTCTCCCAGTATATTTAATAATTGAAAAAAAATTCAAATATTTATATCCATAACGAGATATTTAAATCCATAACAATGCTTAGAATATTTCTTTCATCCTTATTTATAATTCAACCTTTTGATAAATATTTCTAAAATAATATTCTCGTAGTTAAATATTTCAAATCCTACTAGTTTAATACTTAGAAACTATTTATAAGTATATTTTCCTAAAATCACTTTATTTCCAATACTTAGGAAATGTTCCCTTTTATTTCATACTTCTCAAATTCCTTATAATCCACTTGAAGTTTCCTTAACCCATTTATAACGAATTCGATAAGTTTCCAGAATTCATCAATTAATCCCCTTTTAAAATTTCCAAAATTGATTACACTCATCTATAATCTCAACTACCCATTTGTACCTTCCTTTTTATGAATTTTAATTCATTCCCGAAGTTTCTATATTTAAATACTTTTGAAATTTCTTAAGACCCCAGAATTTCACTATAAGATTTCTTTTATGACAACCATCTCAGTTAAATAAACTCCATTTTCAAATCTCGATAGGATTTTATAAATAAATTATAATCATTTCAAAACTATATATATAATAAATATTTTTTAATAATAATTTATTTTTTAAAACAATGTTTAAATAATTATTTAAAATATCGAAAACACGTTAATTATTAAACATCAATAACTCATTTCCAAATCATTTAAGTAAACTAATCGATTTACAAAGCTTATTAAAAAATTAGAATTTGTTTCAATTAATATTAAATATTTGAAAAATCCACTTTTCGAAAGAATTTTTTACAAAGCATCTTTAAATTACATTGATTGAATAAATAAAATTACTCCTTAAAAGCAACTTAACTTCTCGATAAAACTATATCTTTAGAATCCCAATAACCAATTTCAATTTATAAATCCCTCTCGATTCACACATCAATTTTTTTTGATTTCCTAACAATTCTCACATTTCAAAAATAAAATGCACTATTTTTCCAAAAGTTGATTTACATATCTCAATATAAATTCACACTCTGAATTTATATTTCTAATTTATCGACTGATATCGTTTCCCTTATTTATAACATCATTTATCAATTTTTAAACTCATTGGGTTTTACTTGTTTATAAAAATAATCTCATTTATAAAATTCCATTTTATAAATCCATTTCTTACAAATTCCATTTATATCTCAAATCTATTTTAAATATCGATTTTAACTTCTTTTCCATATTTTCAAAAATATCATTATAAATTCCATCGTTTAAAATCCTCTATATAAATTATTTTTAAATCTCTAATTAAAAATATTTTACAAATATATAAGTACAACTCAAAATCAATTATTATTTTATCCAAATCAGTTCCTTTAAAATAATCCCAATTTTGACATAAATATTTTTATATTCAAAATCTCCTTTTAAATTTCTTTCAAATTTAAAAGTAATATTTATGTTATTTAAAATACCAAGATTAAGGCCAATACTAATATAGCATCCAAAAACTCAAATCATAACATAATTTATATCAAATTATCCACACACGTCATATATCACTATATATGAAAAACAATTAATATATCCGAGGAATCCTATTGGATTCCTCCAAACTATTACCCTACATCCACAGATGTTAGATAACATAAAATACCAATCCCACTTCGAAGGGATCTCATGGTAATATAGGGTCATCCGCTATTATGCGGGATGCATAATGTCTCATCCACTCCAATTAGCAGAGAATATATCCTACTACCAATATATATACTATATATATATATAATATACCATCCAACTAATAAATTATTATCAATCCAACAAATCATCCAATGACTAAATTTTATTATTATAAATTAAACTTGTCAACCAAATTAAGTGAGATTTACTCACCTTGATTTTTTCATCTGAAATTAGTCCAATTTTAAATTAAATCGAACAGTGTTCGATTTATACTTAAAATTCCAGCTGACACCGAAAAATCCCAAACCAATTTCATTTCGAAGCATTTGTCATCACGAGCATAACGAAAAAATTATAGGGAATGCAGATTACGGATCTTAAGCCAGAATTAACACTAGAGGAGGGTGAATATTGTTTGATGGATTTATGAATCTTTTTAAATTCATTTCAAATTAAATCCAAACAAATGCAATTCAAAAACACAGAGACAATCACAGAATCTGACACAGATGCAAATCGTAAATAAAAGCAATAAAGGAAAGAACACACCGAAATTTTATACTGGTTTGGAGTTACCCTATATCCAGTCACACATAATTTCTTATGCAGGTTTCTTTTCAAATATAGTATCGATATTACAACGTCGATTTCAAGGCTACGAGATACACCCTCCTGTCTTCGAGTCTAAGGTAAACTCTCTTGATTTAACCAGGCTACAAGATCACCTAATTGATTTACGGGCTACAATCACACCCAATTGATTTATAGGCTGTAATCACACCGTTTCCAATATCGCCTTGATAGGTAGAGAGACTCAATATACTACTTTGATTACAAATGATCCTATAACTCTGAAAAACACTAAAATCTTTAAGAGTGTGATAAAGAATCAAACTAGAGATAATCGAGTTTGATCACTTAGGATTTTCGCAAAGTTTTGTTAAAGCATTTGAAATATAAGTGAATCTTTTTATGGAGAAGAAGGAGTGAAGAATTGAAGAAAACTTATGTAAAAATTCGTTCAAACATCAGGTATTTATAGAAGAGCAATAGTCATGTCCATTCACGAAAGGTTATGACCAATAGAAACTTCATTTAAAAATTTAAATTTTGAAATAAATGGCCACCCTGTCGACATGGGGGGATGGGGTATGTCGACATGCCTGTGTATATTTTGAAAATTGATTTTTCTTTAAATATGATTTCTATTCTAAAACTTGTCAAAACAATTTCTGAAGTTTATAAACCATTTTAAATATAGTTGAAACTTATAAAAGAAATTTGAAAAATAATATTAAAATGTATAATCTATAATATTAAAAACTAAGTATAGAATATATTTTGAGATTTTAAAAATTATAATATTAAAACCAGGAGATAGTTTAAAAACAAGAGATGATTTTGAAATCAAAATATAAAAGATGATAAAAATAGTTTAAGGCAAAATATTTAAACCAAGAGAGATGAATTTTAAAAAGTTTTTGAAAAATATTTAAAATAAGTCATTTTGAAATTGTCATGGATTCCAATCCATTAGAGAAGGTCGTGGGTTCCATCCCACTATTGAAGCGAGAAGGTGGATTCCATTCCACAATTAAAATTCGAATTAAGATTTTAGTGTTATTATGAAGTTTTAACATAAATATAGACACTATTACGTACCTTGATATCTTGAACTCTTGAAATCTTGAACTCTTGATACCTTGAACTCTTGATATTCTTAAGTCTTCAGTCTTGGTTTCTTTAATCTTGAATTCATCAGTCCCAAATCTTTATACTATACAGTCTTCACTCTCAGTACTTGCATATATTTACCCTGCATATACATAAATATCAAGACAAGAATATTAGTATTTAAACTTTATAACAAGTCCTAAGGTTGTTGTCATCAAAACCATCATCTTAGGAACTAATAATCTCTCCCTTTTTGATGATGACAACCTTTGTTTATAAAATTTACTCCACCGAACTCTGATTCTACTCTGACTTCCCCTTATTCCTACAACTCTCCCTCAAACTACTAACCCGCCCTAATCTAAGCCTATCTGACCTATTCTATAGTTCTCCCTCTTTGTCATCAACAAAAACTAATCCCGTGGAACAAAATACCGATAACGAAGTATAATAAGCGAAACATAAGTATAATTTTATTATATACACATATACACAACTATATACAAATACACACAATATAAAAATGTTAACATAAAAAACTAATGAGAGTCTTTGATAATTGGCTATTTGTGAATTGAACAATTTGGGTAATGGAGACAAAAATTTTCACGTTGTTCGACTAAATTATCTTCTTTATCAAAAAAGACTTCTCCAATGCAAATAACTTTATCTTCTTCATCCATTTGTGCTTCATCTTCTTCTTCTTCTTCTTCTTCGTCATTGTCGTCTTCCTCTAATGGATTGTGAATATGAACGTTAGAGGAGTCATCTTCAATTACGATCGGGTCTGCATGATTATCCATTAGGAATTTTTTGCAAATTTTTAAGGATCTTGCCTTGTTTCTCTTGTTCCTGAGCATCTTTATTTGCATGAATTGTTACTCAGTCGTCATTTGCAAAGAGTCCTTCAAAGTTTCTTCGATCTTCATGATTTGGACAAATGTGTCATTATAACGGACCAGTATTAGGAGAAGGGAAAGAAAAGGTCGCATTTTGGTTTGATTTGGGAGAGGATGCCATTATTTTATGTTTTCAAAAGTTTATTACAGAGAGAAATAAAGTGGAAGACAGAAGAATTCAACATACGGGGAATATATAACTACCGAACTAATTTTAGAGGGAAAATTGAAATTTCCAATTTTACCGTTGTATGTCGACATGAGGAGCATAGGGTGTCGACATCCATAAGGAAATTTTGACAATTTTATTTTTCTTAATATATATATATATATATATATATATATATATATATATATTACTATATCTATATTCTATATCTCAGTTATAGATCAAATGCCTATTCAAGGGTTTGGTCAGAATATCAGCTATTTGATTCTCAGTGTTGATATATTCAAGAGAAATAATCTCTTTACTTATTATCTCTGAGAAAATGATGTTTGATACCAATATGTTTGGTTCTAGCATGATGAGTAGGATTTTTGGATAAATTTATTGACTTGTATTGTCATAATAAATTGGTGATTTTGAAATATATAATCCAAAATCCTTTAGGATCTGTTGCATAGAGATAACTTGAGAGCAAGCCAAAGAAGCAGAGATATATTCTGCTTCAGTTGTTGATAGTGAGACGGTATTTTGCTTTTTACTAAACTAGAAAACCAGAGTGTCCTAGAAAGTGACAAGTTCCACTTGTACTTTTGCGATCTGATTTACAGCCAGCATAGTCAACATCACAATATAAGAATAAATCAAATGTATTATGTTTAAGGTAAAATAGGCCATAGTCTAAAGTGTGTTTAACATATCTTAAGATACGTTTAACAGCTTTTAAATGGGTCTCTTTGGGTTAAGATTGGTATCTTGCACAGAGACAAATACTATGCATGATATCGGGCCTACTCGTAGTTATATAGAGTAGTGATCCAATCATTCCCCTGTATAGTTTTTGATCAACATCTTTTGACATGTCTTCTTTATTCAAGGCTTTATTGGTTGCCATCAGAGTGGGTTTTCCACTCGCAGTAGTCATACCAAACTTACTAATAAGATCCCAAGGATATTTTTCTTGACTAATGAAAATACAACTATCTAATTGTTTTATTTGCAATCCTAAAAAGAAAGTTCACCCATATGACTCATCTCAAACTCCTTTCTCATTATTTCAGAAAACTCTTTGTTCATTTCATTGTTTGTTGATCCAAAAATTATATCATCTAAATATATTCGTACTAATTGAATATCATTTTTGTTTCTTTTAATAAAAAGAGTATTATCTACTTTACCAATTTCAAATTGTAATAGATAAGATCTTAGTCTGTCATACCAGGATTTAGGAGCTTATTTCAGACCATACAAAGCTTTCTTTAATTTGTTAACACGATTTGTAAACTTTTCATCTTGAAAAAGTGGGGGTTGTTTAACATAAACATCTTCTTTAACAAAAGAATTTAAAAAGGCATTTTTGACATCCATTTGAAATAATTTGAAATTGTTATGGTTTGCGAAAGAAAGTAGAATTTTAATGGCTTCTAATCTTGCCACGGGTGCAAAGGTTTCATCATAGTCTATATCTTCTTCTTGACAATAACCTTGCGTGTCTAACCGAGCTTTATTTCTAACGACCTTACCTTGTTCATTCAGTTTATTTTTGTAAACCCATTTAGTTCCTATTATAGTTTTTTCCTTACGTCTAGGAACAAGTTCCCATACATCATTTCTGGTGAATTGATTCAGCTCTTCTTGCATAGAAAGAATCCATGAATCATCAATGATGCTTCCTTTGGATTTTTGGGTTCAATAGTCGATATAAAAGCTACATTACTCGTCTTGTTTAGTTGATTTCTTGTTCTAACAGCAGATTCAGTATTTCCTAATATATTTTCTATAGGATGATCTTTTAAAATCCTGATCCTTTTATTAGGATGAACAATTTCATAATTTGTTTCATTTGATTCATTATTTAAAGTAATAAAATTATCTTCATCGCTTACTTGAACAAAATCTTTGAAATTTTCATTAAAAGTTACATGCATTGTTTCTTCAATGGTGTTAGTTTTTAAATTAAAAACTCTATATGTTTTACTTCTATTAGAATATCCGATAAAGATTCCTTTGTTGGATTTAGGATCAAATTTATCCAAATTTTCCTTTGTATTAAGAATAAAGCATTTACTTCCAAAAACTTTTAAATAAAATACCTTTGGTTTCTTATTGAAAAGAAGTTCATATTGTTTTTTATTGGTTAGAGGTCTAATTAAAATCCTATTCAAAATGTAACAAACTGTAGCGACTGCTTCAGCCCTAAAATTTCTTGGTAATTTACTGTCTAAAAGCATAGTTCTTGCACACTCTTGAATCATCCTATTTTTACGCTCTACCACTCCGTTTTGTTGTGGAGTTCTTGGAAAAGAAAAATTATGAGTTATTCCTTTTTATTACAGAAATTCTCCAAAATTTCATTTTTGATCACTACGAATAGTTTTGATTTTTAAATAAAGTTGATTTTGAATTATTTTTACAAAAGTTTTAAATAAATTAAAAGCATAACTTTTATGTTTCAGAAAAATTGTCTATGTAAATCTAGAATAATCATCTACAATTACAAAAACATATTTACTATGATTTATTGACTGAATTTGAGATGGACCAAACAGATCTAAATGACAAGAGGTTTTGAAGTTGAAATCGTATCTTTCAATCTAAATGAACTCTTTTTAAGTTTTCCTAATTGACAAGCATCACATATACTATCTACTTTAAAATCCATTTTAGGAAGACCTCTTACTAGATTAAGTTTTAAAAGTCTAGATAAGAGTTTGAAATTTAAATGCCCAAATCTTTTATGCCAAATCCAAGGGTCATTTGTATTAGTTAAAAGATATAGGTTATCATTTGAGATTTTCATACTGAGAATATAAATATTTTTCTTCCTAATTCCTTCAAAGATAATAGTTGATTTATTATCTTCGATATGACACTTATACTTTTCAAATTTAACTTTATATCCCTTGTGACATAGTTGACTTATGCTAAGTAAGTTGTATTTTAGATTCCTAATTAACAAAACATCAGAAATAGTAGGAGTTTTAGAGTTACCGACATTACCGATGCCAATCACATATCCTTTTGAATTGTCTCCAAAGTTTACCAGTCCTCCATCTTCATAAATTATGTCATTCAGTATCTTCAGATTACCAGTCATGTGTCTTGAACATCCAATATCAAGCATCCATTTGTTTTTCTTGATTTGCACCATTTGTCCATTAAGTGTTAATTCTTCAAAAGCCATATAACACATCTGTTCCTGCACAACACACCAATTCGATAGATAACTTGATTTTCTATAATATCAATATGTAGACTTATGAAACAATGATGAGATGGACAATTTTGAACTAGTGTTTACAAAATTTCCAAAAATTTCCATTTTAAACATTTTCAAAATTCAGATTATGATTACTCTGAAAACCAGTGTTCTGATACCAAATGTAGGGAATGCGCATTACGGATCTTGAGGCAGATTTAACACTCTCGGGGAGTTAAATAGTTCTTAATGGATTTTATGAATCTTTTTGAAATCTTTTCAAATTAAATCCAAACAGACGCAATTTACAAACACAGAGGCAACCACAGATCAGACACAGATGCAAATAGTAAATAAAATTAGTAAAATAAAGAACACATCGTAATTTTATGCTAGTTCGGAGTTACCCTACATCCATTCCCATACAATTTCTTGTGCAGATTTCTTTTCAAATATAATGTCGATATTACAACCTCGATTTCAAGGCTACGAGATATACCCTCTTATCTTCGAGTCCAGGGCAAACTCTCTTGATTTAACTAGGCTACAAGATCACCTAATAGATTTATGGGCTACAATCACACCTAATTGATTTACAGCCTAAAATCACATTGTTTCCAATTTCGCTTTGATAGATAGAGAGACTAGATATACTTTTTTGATTACAAATAATCCTATAACTCTGAATAGCAACGAGATATTTGAGAGAGAGTGACAGAGAATCAAACTAGAGATAATTTAGTTTGATTCACTTAGGATTTCAACAAAGTTTTGTTAAAGCATTTGAAATATAAGTGAATCTTTTTGTGGAGAAGAAGAAGAGAAGAAATGAAGAAAAACTTATGCAAAAATTCGTTCAAAGCAATAGGTATTTGTAGAAGAACAACAGTCCTGTCCATTCATGAAAGGTTATGACAATAGACACTTCTTTTGAAAATCTAAATTTTAAAATAAATAGCCTCCATATCGACATGGAAGGATGGAATATGGCGACAAGCCCATGTATATTTCGAAAATTGATTTTTCTTGAAAAATGATTTCTATTCTAAAACTTGTCAAAACAATTTCTAAAGTTTATAAACCATTTTAAATATAGTTTAAAATTATAAAAGTGATTTAAAAAATAATCTTAAAATATATAATCTATAATATTAAAAACTAAGCATAAAATATATTTTGAAGTTTTAGAACTTATAATATTAAACCAGGAGTTAGTTTAAAAATAAGAGATGATTGTGAAATCATAATATAAAAGATGATAAAAATAGTTTAAGGTTAAAATATTTAAACCGAGAGAGATGACTTTTAAAAAGTTTTTGAAAAATATTTAAACTAAGTCATTTTGAAAATTTTGTGGATTCCATTCCACTAGAGATGGTCGTGGGTTCCATCCCACTAAAGGGATCGTGGGTTCCATCCTGCTATTAAAGCGTGAAGGTGGATTCCATTACACAATTAAAATCCGAATAAAGATTTTAGTGCTATCATGAAGTTTTAACATAAATCTAGACACTATTACTTATCTTGATATCTTGAACTCTTGAAATCTTGAACTCTTGATATCTTGAACTCTTGATACTCACGAGTCTTCAATCTTGGTTTCCTCAATCTTGAATTCGTCAATCTTGATCTTTATACTGTACAATCTTCATTCTTAGTACCTACATATATATACCCTATACATACATACATACATACATACATATATATATATATATATCTAGACAATAATATTAGTATTTATATTTTATAACAAGTCCAAAGGTTATTGTCATCAAAACCATCATCTCAGGAACTAATAAAAATTAGCGACCCAAATTGTCCTCGCATGAGAGAGTAATTGATTCTATTATTTTTTGGGTTAAATTAAAAATTAATTTACATAACAAACATCATTAATTTAATTACTAGAGAACAGAAATTCTTCTTCCCGATGTCTGCTCTTTCACCTTTGTGCATGATGAAAATATCCAGCTGTGTACGTGCACCGCCTTTGCTCTTCCTCATCCCACGATTCGTGACCACCCATGAACTCGCTTCCTCTTCCTCGCCTAAAAAAACACCATTGATCAAATCTCCGGTAACCACTATTTGAGCACGATTGACCGCACAAAAATCACGACCTGCGCATTTGTTCCGCCATCCCCCTTTAGTTGCGATCTACGAAACATGACCGGAGTTCACCAAATCCCGGCCGCCAATCCTCCTTCACCCACCGATTTCATATTCATCCCTCAATTGAACAACTTCATCCCCATCCCTCAAAAATGAATTCTTAATCTAAAAATGAATCTTGTCTGCTCACAGACACGCTTGCCTCGCACCCCGCCTCCAATCGCACGTGTTCCACCATTTCGTAGAGTCACCGTGCTCGAGTCGCTATTTATTATTATTATTATTTCTTATTTTCTTCGAGCGATTTCATTTTGTTCCCATTTTTATTCTGTTTCACTCAAACTAAAAAGAGAAAGAGGGAGAACGTGATTTAAACAGGGGTTAGGGTGGCCCGTTCAAGCTAGGTCCGTTGATGGTTTAAATGACTAATGTGAATGGATATGACAATATATATGTAACGACCCACTATTTTGCACCATTTAAATTCGAAAATAAAACCAAAATATATCAAAATTGAATAGCTCAAAACAATGGATTGTAATCAAATTTGGAGCAAATAAAACCAATCACAAAATCACAGACATAAAATATCAGAATACTCGCAGCGGAAATAAAAATAACCATAGTGGTTCATGAAGCCACTACAACTCGATGTCAAAACAAGTCCAAATAGTCTGAAAAACAAATACGGTTCTGAAACAAACACAGTGTAAATCCCAAATACATAAGTCTCCAATACATAAGCTGAAATAGAATGACTGAACTGAAATAGATAAAACTAGATAAGCAGATAAACTCCGGAAATCTCTAGCTTCCAGAAGGTAGATCCAAGCTGTGATACTCAGGCTGACCCAAGCATAAGAATTAAACACAAACACTCGAGTCAGGACATACATACTTATACAATATAAACCAACTCAAGTGAACTATAAAATAAATGTACAAGTAACTTAAAGGATGCTTGGGACCTCCCATCCATTAAGGATACGTTAAACTATTTACTACGTAGTAATATTTGCTATTATAATAATGTCTAATAGTAAAATAAACTTACTTTAAAATAGCGTTAAGGAGTGATCCAATATTCCCCTTAACACATAAACAGTGCCAGTAGTCTATACAGTACCGTAATACCTCCTGATCAGGAGGCTACTAGGGGATACTCCATTGGTACTACATAAATCAAACTCGTACAAGGCGCGCTAAGGTAGGTGACACGGCACAACTAAGCAATGCCTGGGTAGATATACCAATTACGCTTTCGGACCGGTGGTAACACGTAACAGCTACTATCGCCCACCTCGAAAAACACTCCCAGAATCAAAAGTGCACACCAATCAATCACAAAGTAATAGAATGGCATACGAAGAAGTGTGTCCGATAAAAGGTGCTACCTTCTTAGCCCGTCAATCGCTCCTGTTTTAGCCACCTTATACCAACTCATGGGAGTCGGGTCCATGTTCATACCTCAAAGGACATCGCCACCAACCTACTTCATTCTGGAATCTCCACCGTGTACACAGTTGTTAAAGAGGTTTTCGGTATCGACAAAAAGTATGCCCATATCCGATCCCGGTCTTTTTAACAACCCAACGTTATTATTACCCGTGGTTGTAAATTTTGAAAATGGTCAATATTTCACTTCAAAACATACTCATTTAAACCATTTAAATTCAATATCAAATAATATTCATTTCAAAGTTGTAACATTTCTAAGTTCATTCATTCAATTATAAAATTTCCCAAACATTGTAAATTTCAGCTATAACAGCACTTATAAAATGTTACGGTAGATATAGTAATATTTCAAAACATTGTAAAATTCAAAAACAGCAGCACTTACAAAGTGCTACAGTAAGTATTAGTAATTTGAAACAATTCAGTTTCATTTCAGCAACAACAGCACTTACCAAGTGCTACAGTAGCTATTTAGTTATTGAAATAATTTACTTCCTCCAACAACAACGCTTACAAAGTGCTGCAGTAGCTCTTTAGTTATTTCAAAATATAGTTTAGTTTCAACAACAACAGCACTTACCAAATGCTGCAGTATCTCTTTATTATTTCAGAACTTAGTTTATTTCCAGAATTGATAGCGCTTAACAAATGCTGTCTTAATGCAAAAGCATTTCTAAAGTGCTACAAATGCTAATTCCAGGTTTAATATAAAATTTCAGAAACATTAAAACATCAATTTTAGCCATTTTAACTTATAAAAATCATACTTTCGTTTCAAAAATATTCATTAGGATATCCTGCAATTTATAAGTCAATAGAATAAACCTTTAATAAATAAATATCCAATTTAACAATAATTCACTTATTAAGTCAAAAGTAAACTATTTTCTCAAATTTTATTTTGGGGTATTTTACTATAAGGGCAAATTTTGCAGTCCAATTAGTTTCTAGGACACACATCCACAGAAATTAATTTCAAGGCCAATATTGGAAGAATAATTAATTTTAAGGACAAAGTCAGCTGTCCAATTACTTTCAAGGACATAATTTCAAAGTTTTTTTGGCCTTAGAAACTAATTATTTTGCATTTTGTCCTTAAAAGTAATTATTTCAGTTGTGTGTCCTAGAAACTAATTTCACTTGCTAAAGAACCCCTTGTGGCTAATTTCCACTTTTATTTTTAACTTAATACTTTATTATAAAATACCCATTTCATAAATTAAATTTTAATTCCCATTCGTTTACTTAATTAAAAAATTCCACTTAAAACCACATCTCCAATTTCCAAGTTAAGTTATATTTTTAAAATACACCTTTCCATTTAATTCTTTATACTTTTTAACTTATAGAAAAATCACTATAACTTCATTTAAATTATTTTCACCTAATCTTAGTAAAAATGTCATATTTTTACATTTAAAATACTTATAAACTTCAGAATATATATATATATATATATAATGAACCACGGGTTTGTATAATATTTTCTAACCTAGGTCAAGTGATACAGATAATATATCATTTCAATCCGTAATTTAAAAAGAAAAATACGTGTTCTATCATTTTAAACCCGCAATCCCAAGCAAATCAAATACAATAAAAATCACTCGAGCTTATCATTTCAGCCCATAATGATTTTTCCTTATTCTAAAGTCCGTTCGGGTATGTATCATTTCAACCCATAGTGATAAGGGAACTTGCAGTGTGTGATACAGAAAATAAACAACAGTATTGAAAATAATATTTTAACAGATGATGTAACGGGTATAAAATCAGGTTATACATCATAAAAAAAGATCACAGGCATATATGAACATAGTATATCAATCACTACAATTCAAGTGACATTGTTTCACATTCATATAAGTATGATTTGTCTAGAGTGAATAACTCACCTTTTTGAAGCTAGAGATCAATTCAAAACAAAAAAATCCACACCCCGCAAAGCACGAAAAGGCACGACAGGATTTGAGAAGAAGTAATACCCAAATTCAAATCTTGTAATCAAATGAATAAAACAAATATAAATATATGTTTTACCACAAACAAATATGGATTAAACCATGAGAACAAAATTCAATACAATAATTTAAATCAAATCAGTGAATAAAATGAATTAAAGTGAAGCAACATCAGATTTAATCATCAAGTAGGCTTGGCCACAACTCCTATAGGCTTGGCCTCATCACCCGTAGGCTTGGCCATGATGTTTAGATGTAAGCTAGGCTAGGTTATGGGATCACAAGGCACGGCTATGGCATGGAAAAGGGAAGGCAAAGCAAGTAGAGGGAAGGAAGGGATACATATAGGCTCGGCTAGGGTTTTAAGTTTGATTTGGTGATGGATCATTGGATCTAGGGTTTTCATGGCATGAGTGGTGGAGATGATGGGGTAGTGGAGCTGAGCATAGGTGGTGGAGAGGGGATGAGGTCGGCAAATAGGTGGAGGCCGAGCTAAAATTAGAGAGCAAAAGAAGGAAAAAAAAGAAAGAGAAAGGAGAAGAGAAGGAGGAGGCCATAGTACTTACAATTTTTTTCTCTCTGGATGCAAATTAAAATGAGATGGTGAGAAATGGTTTTTGTACGTGATTTGGTAATAGAGGAGACGGCTTAGGTTTGGGCATGAACGGCTAAAAGAAATAAAGAGGGCAAGCAAATATAAAGGCAAGAATTAAAACAATGTAACGCATCTCTAATTAAAACAAGGTAACGTATGTCTAATTGATTTTTTCCAAGCTACTAAATAAAAGTTATACAAAAGAAACATCCAATAAATAAAATAAAGTCTATATAAACAAAATAGAAAATAAAATAAAGAGATGGACATAGGAAAAATATAGAATAAAATACAGAATTTAATTGCGTGTAAAATGTTGTACTTTATCTAATTTAGAAAGTATAAATCAGAATTTAATGAAACGAAAAGCACAACGGATATTAGAATTATATCCAGCTTCAAATAAAAATATTAGAAATTAAAATTTTAAATTTTAAACTTTTCAAATAAAGTCAAAGTTTGACCAAAATATAAAATTTCAGAAATTGTTTATTTTATTGTATTTGGGAAAATAATTTATAAACAACTCCAAAATTATATTGGAAAATTTCAAAATTTCAAACTTTAAATAATTAAACATCAAAGTTTTAAATAAAATGAATTAAAAATATTTATTTAAAATTTTGGGTTGTTACAATCTCCCCCACTCAAAACTTTTCTTCTTCGAAAAGGAACGAAACAAGGAAAACAAAGAAAGATGAGATGGTAAAGCAACAGTACCTGAAGCAAACAATTCCGGATTCAAAGCACGCATGCTCTCCTCCATCTTCCAGGTACAATTCCGATCATCTGTACTCCACTGTACTTTAACCAGGTTGACTGATTTCCTTCTTAGCTGCTTCGTACCTCGATCGACAATACGAAGTGGCTTCCTCTCAACAGTTAGATTAGGCTCAATATCCAAGCTATCAAGAGCAGAAGGCTGGACAATAAGAGATGGATCATACAGAAACCGACGAAGATGCGATATATGGAATACATTATGTACTCCAGAAAATTTCTCAAGAAAATCCGGACGATAAGTTAGAGAACCAACTCTTTCCACAATGCGGAAAGGACCAACAAACCTAGGAGCAAGCTTCCCTCTATGACCAAATCGAATCACATTCCTTAAAGGAGAGACCTTAAGGAAAACCAAATCACCAACAGAAAACTCCAAATTCCTCCTACGACGATCACCATACTTCTTCTACCTATCCTAGGCAATCCTCAACTTACTCTTAATCTCCTCAACCTTATCTAAAATTTCCACGATCATCTCAGGACCAAGAACCAAAGGATTACCAGATTCGATCCAGAAAGATGGAGATCTACAAGGTCTACCATAAAGAGCAGCAAACAGAGACATTTCAATGCTGGTCTGATAACTGTTGTTATAGGTGAATTCAAAATGATGGAGATGATCTTCCCCAGATCCTCTATAATCCAGAAAACAAGCGCGAAGAAGATCCTCTAGAATCTAATTCATCCTTTCCATTTGACCATCGTCTGCAGATGGTAAGCAGTGCTCAGATTCAGTCGAGTACCCAAAGATTCCTGAAAAGCTTTCCAAAACTGACTGGTGAAGATAGGATCTTGATCATAAAAAATGCTAATAGGAACACCATGGAGACGAATAATCTCCCTCATATAAATCTCAGCTAGTCTGGAAGCAGAACATGTAGATTTGACCGGAATGAAATGAGCTGATTTGGTCAATCTATCCACAATAACCCAGATGCTTTCATTACCCCTCCGAGTCCTCGGTAAACCATCAATAAAATCCATGGAAACCTGTTCCCTTTTCTAGTTAGGAACCTCAAGGGGCTGCAACAAATCAGGGGTCTTCTGGTGATCTGCCTTGACTTGCTGACAAGTCGCACACCTACTAACAAAGATAGAGATATCTCGCCTCAAACCTCTCCACCAATAAAGCTTCTTCATGTCCTGATACATCTTCGTCATACCAGGATGAATAGAAAGTCTGGATTGATGATGTTCCCGAAGTAACTCCTGCCTCAAACCATTAACTTTCAGGACACAAATCCAATTATTAATCCTCAAAATCCCTCTATCATCAATCTGAGCTCCACTACCATCAGAACTACCACCACCAACTCTACTACGAACATTCTCCTTCAAATCCTAAGCATCACATCCTCATCTTGCTTAGCCTTGATACAATCCAAAAAAGGAGAAGAGGAAACAGCAAGCTGACACAACATGGCCTTCTTCCGACTCTAAGCATCACAATATTAGCCTTTCCAGGGGTATAGCTAATGTCGAGATCATAAGAAGCAAGAAACTCCAGCCACCTAACTTGCCACTGATTCAAGTCCTTTTGGGTGAAGATATACTTCAAAGACCGATGATCAGTAAAGAGCTCAAACTTAGCACCCAAAAGATGATGCCTCCAAAGCTTCAGAGCAAAGACAACAACAAGCAATTCTAGATCATGAGCTGCATAGTTGGCCTCATGTGTCTTCAATTGGTGATTGAAACAAGCAATCACCTTCCCATCTTGCATCAGAACATCTCCCAAACCATCACGACAAGCATCAGTGTATACCGTTAATCCCTCATTTCCGTTCGGAATGGTAAGCACTGGTGCGGAAGTAAGCTTATGTTTCAACTCATTGAATGCAGCTTCACACTCATCACTCTAAATAAACTTAGCTTTTTTTCGAGTCAAAGCAGTGAGAGGTGCAGAAATCCGAGCAAAGTTCTCATGGCAAGGCCTAGAAAACTGCGAATATTAGTTGGAGTCCTAGGAGTTTCCCAATCCTAAACAGAATAAGGAAAAATAAGGACCACCGGAAGGATAGAATGATCAAATAGCAGAAGGAGAAGGGAGAAAACTTACATTGATCGCAGCGATCTTGACTGGATCAACAGAAAATCCATTACTAGAAACAATATGTCTAAGGAATCGGACTTCATCTCCCCAGAAATGGCATTTAGAGAATTTAGCCTTCAACTGATGATTTCTAAGAGTCTCCAGAACAAATTTTAAATGGGATTTATGCTCTTCCTCAGACTTGGAGAACACAATAATATCATCAACAAAGACTAGAACAAATTTATTAAGCACCTCACGAAAGAAACGATTCATCAAATCAATAAAGAAAGCAGGAGCGTTAGTCAAACCAAAAGGCATAACTAACCATTCATAAAAACCATTCTCAGTAGGAAAGTAGTCTTGGGAATAGTTTCCTCAGCAACTCTGAGCTGGTGAAAACCTATGGCAAGATCAAGCTGAGAGAAAACAGTTCCTCCATAGAGCTGATCAAACATAGCATTAATGCGAGGCATAGGATATCTATTCTTCATAGTGAGATTGTTCGGCTCCCTATAATCAACACACATCCTCAAAGAACCATCGGACTTGGTGACGAAAACCACCACTGCTCCCCATTCCAAATGGCTAGGTCTGATCAGACCCTTGGAGGACAAGTCCTTAATTTGATTCCTTAACTCAACCTTCTCACGGGGTGTCATTCTTCTAGGAGGAAGAACTACAGGTCGAGCT
Organism: Allium cepa; assembly: GCA_030765085.1. NCBI lineage: Eukaryota > Viridiplantae > Streptophyta > Magnoliopsida > Asparagales > Amaryllidaceae > Allium > Allium cepa. Next base: position 970,529,773 of record CM060935.1, read on the forward strand.
CCAGGAATAAGATCAATTCGGAAATCAATTTCCCTCTTAGGAGGTAAAGAAATGCCTTCACCAAAAACATCGGGATAGAATTTGACTACAATAGTCGAATGAATATCACCAGAAGAAGATCAAGAGAATAGATAAAGCTTCCAGCAAAATCCTAGGGCAAACTACACTGAATCTCCAAAGAATTACAAAAATCATCCTTAAGAGAAATAGTTCGGGCACTACAAGACATAAAGGCATCATGCCTCTTCAGCCAATCACCTCTAAGCAATAGATCAAAAGCATCAAAACCCAGAACATAGAAATCACCAGAAAACTGATAGTTAGAATGAAAGAGTTTCATATTTCTATAAATCCTACTAAGGTTCGTAAGGCCTCCAATAGGATTTGAAACACATAAAGGCACAGGAGCAAACTCAGGAGAAAGGAGATGCTCAAATTTATTACAAAGATCCATAGAGATAAAGCTATGGGAAGCTCCATCATCGAACAGAACACGGACAGGAAAATAAAATAGAGAAAAAGTGCACTGAAGTGTACCTTGGTTATCACTAGGAGCAGGAGCAGGAATATGTGCAGGAGAAGGCGGTGGAGCTGGAGAAGATGCAGACGTAACAACAAAAATACCCAATGACTTGCCCTTCTTCTTAGTAGGGCAGTCCTTCTTGAAATGGCCAGGCTGCAAACAAATGTGGCAGAGATCATGCTTGGTCAGATGAGCTAGAGGAATAGCAACACCACCCAAAGTAGGACAACTATTAGCATAGTGTCCCTTCTTGTTGCATCTGTAGCAAGTAATGGCAGATAATTGATCGACTGCCTCTTAGATGAGGAAGATGATCCTAACCCTGGAGTCTTGTTCTGATTCCCCTTCTGATGGTGAAAATAGGGCTTTCTCTTCCTAGGATTGCCAGAAGAGGACTGATATGAAGCAAACTGAGTAATTGGAGGATCCCTAGAAGTAGGATTCTCGTATCTAATGGCCATATCCATTAGAGTGGTGAAAGGGCTATGAACATGAGCAATGAGACGATCATAGTACTCCAGGCAAGCACTAGCAATGAACTTCTCATTCTTCTTGAGAGGAGTGTCGATCAAATTAAGGCCAAACTTAGAAAGTTCATTAAACTTCCTCTCATATTCAGCAAAAGACATATCGCCCTGCTTCAGATCCATGAATTCCCGATACAGTTGCGACTTTCCTACCTCAAGCATCCATTTCACAAGAAAAGCCTCCCTAAAGCACGATAAAGAAAATTAGACGGATTTCAAAAAGAGAAACTGAACCTAATTCAAGACAAACAGAAGAAGATACCTAAATTGTTCCCAAGAAATGTCAGCCTCAACGGTGTGAGCTGTGACAGTCTCCCACCAATCCAAAGCTGCTCCTTTCAATTACCAAGCTGCCAACTGACGCTGCTGGGCATTAGTGATATCAAGACCGGATAAGATTCTCTATGAATCCTTCAACCATTGTTGAGCTTCAATGATGCTCTCAGATCCGGTGAACTTAGTGCCACTAAGCTCGATGTATTCCTTGTAGAGTTTCGTGAACCTTACTGGGGCAGCAGGCTCAGGAGCTGGGGTAGCACCACGCCCCCTATGTCTTGCATTCCTATGACTCATCCTGAAAAAATCAAGAATGAATTTTTAGGACAGAGGAAATTGAGAAACAAGGACAAGATTAGATAAGATAAAATAAGATTCAGCGGGAATTAAATATCTCGAACACGGAAATTTCCAGCAAGGTGGATAAGAAAAAGAAGGAAGTTTTTAGAAAAGTTTGACTTTAAAAGTTTTATATAAAGTACTCTTTTAAAATCCTTTGAAAATCATTTGGGAAAAATCATTTTATACTTTAAAATACATTCTCTCACAAAGAACAGATTCTAAGATTGGTTTCACTCATTCTAGGGTATTTCTACCCTATCTCTAATGAGTTTTTGCTCCTCAGGCTAAGATTAGCCTAAAACCAAAGCTCTAATACCAGATGTAATGACCCACTATTTTCACCATTCAAATTCGACAATAAAACCAAAACATGTCAAACTTGAATAGCTCAAAAAATTGATTGTAATAAAATTTGGAATAAATAAAACCAATCGCAGACACAGAATATCAGAATACTCGCGGCGGAAATAAAAATAACCATAGTGGTTCATGAAGCCACTACAACTCAGTCTCAAAACCAGTCCAAAATACATAGTTTGAAAAACAAATACAGTTCTCAAATAAACACAATGTAAATCCCAAATACATAAGTCTTCAATATATAAGCTGAAACAGAATGACTGAACTAAAATAGATAAAACTAGATACGCAGATAAACTCCAAAAATCTCTAGCTTCCAGAAGATAGATCCAAGCTGTGATACTTAGGCTGACTCGAGCGTATGAATTAAACACAAAAAATCAAGTCAGGACCTGTGCAGTTAAAGCGCTCAGCCGATTCAATGCGGCGGAGGTGCAAAAAGTCATAGCGGGGATATAGCGAGGATATAGCGGGATATAGTGGATGAGTCTAAAATAGCATATAAAGCTCATACTTAATGTTTTTACAAACATATAAACAGTAATTAAATGAAAAATTAACATTCAATTTAACTACAATTAATACATATTTAATTTTAAATAAAAACAGGTGAAGATATATTGTGAATAAACATATACTGTTATTTAACATGATTAAATTTAATAGAATATTAGAGTACTTTTGTTTCCAAAAATATGTTAAAATATTCAACTAAAAAAATTAATTTCAAAATTTGTGTAATGTATAAATGATAATTTTCAGGTCATTTCTTTTAAAGAAGATATAGCGGAATAGCGAAATATAGCAGGAATAATGAGATATAGAGGAAATAGCGGGGATTAAAACGAAAAGGCTATATTTAAGGCTATTTGGGAAAATCGTAGCGGCGAGAATCCACTATGGGATATAGCGAGGTTATAGAGGGGTAATAGCGGGGCATTAACTGCATAGGTCAGGACATACATACTTATACAATGTAAACCAACTCAAGTAAACTGTAAAATAAATGTACAAGTAACTTAAAGGATGCTTGGGACTGCCCATCCTTTAAGGATTCGTTAAACTATTTACTATGTAGTAATATTTCGCTATTATAATAATGTCTAATAGTAAAATAAACTTACTTTAAAATAGCGTTAAGGAGTGACCCAATATTCCCCTTAACACATAAATAGTGCCAGTAGTCTACATAGTACCGTAATACCTCCTGATCGGGAGGCTACCAGAGGATACTCCATAGGTACGACACAAATCAAACTCATACAAGGCACGCTAAGGTAGGTGACATGACACAACTAGGCAATGCCAGGGTCGATATACCAATTACGCTTCCGGGCCGGTGGTAACATGTAGCAGCTACTACTGCCCACCTCGAACCACACTCCCAAAATCAAATATGCGCACCAATCAATCATAAAGTAATAGAATGACATACGAAGTAGTGTGTCCGATAAAAGGTGCTACCTTCTTAATTCGTCAATCGCTCCTGTTTTAGCCACCTTATGCCAACTCACGGGAGTCGGGTCCACGTTCGTACCTCAAAGTACGTCGCCACCAACGTACTTCATTATGGAATCTCACCGCATACACGGTTGTTAAAGTGGTTTTCGGTATGGACAGAGAGTATGCCCATATCCGATCCCGGTCTCTTTAACAACCCAATGTTATTATTACGGATGGATGTAAATTTCAAAAATGGTTTATATTTCACTTCAAAACATATTCATTTAAACCATTTAAATTCAACATCAAATAATATTCATTTCAAAACTGTAACATTTCTAAGTTCATTCATTCAATTATAAAATTTCCAAAACATTGTAAATTTCAGCTATAACAGCACTTATAAAATGTTGCGGTAGACATAGTAATATTTCAAAACATTGTCAAATTCAATAACAGCAGCACTTACAAAGTGCCACAGTAAGTATTAGTAATTTAAAACAATTCAGTTTTATTTCAGCAACAACAACACTTACCAAGTGCTACAGTAGCTATTTAATTATCTAAAATAGTTTACTTCCAGCAACAACAGCACTTACAAAGTGCTGCAGTAGCTCTTTAGTTATTTCAAAATATAGTTTAGTTTCAGTAACAACAGCACTTACCAAGTGCTGCAGTAGCTCTTTATTATTTCAGAACTTAGTTTATTTCCAGAATTGACAGCGCTTAACAAATGCTGTCTTAAAACCACATCATTTCTGAAGTGCTACAAATGCTAATTCCAGATTTAATATAAAATTTCAGAAACATTAAAACTTCAATTTTATCCATTTTAACTTATAAAAATCATATTTTTCGCTTCAAAAGTATTCTTTTGGATATCCTTTAATTTATGATTCAATAGAATAAACCTTTAATAAATAAATATCCAATTTAACAATAATTCACTTACTAAGTAAAAAGTAAACTATTTTCTCAACTTTTATTTTTAACTTAATACTTTATTATAAAATACCCATTTCATAAATAAAAATTTAATTCCCATTCATTTACTTAACTTAAAAATTTCTATTTAAAACCACATCTCTAATTTCCAAGTTAAGTTACATTTTTAAAATACACCTTTCCATTTAATTCTTTATACTTTTTAACTTATAGAAAAATCACTATAATTTCATTTAAATTATTTTCGTCTAATCTAAGTTAAAACATGATATTTTTACATTTAAAATACTTATAAATTTCAGAAAATATATATAATTAACCACGAGTTTGTATAATATTTTCTAACCTCGGTCAAGTGATACAGATAATATATCATTTCAATCCATAATTTGAAAAGAAAAATCCGGGTTCTATCATTTTAAACCCGCAATCCTAAGCAAATCAAATACAATAAAAATCACTCGAGCCTATCATTTCAGCCTATAATGATTTTTCCTTATTCTAAAGTCTATTCGGATATGTATCATTTCAACCCATAGTGATAAGGGAACTTCTAGTGTGAGATACAGAAAATAAACAACAGAATAGCAAATAATATTTTAACAGATGATGTAACGGGTATAAAATCAGGTTATGCATCATATAAACAGATCATAGGCATATATGAACATAGTATATCAATCACTACAATTCAAGTGATATTATTTCACATTTATATAAGTATGATTTGTCTAGAGTGAATAACTCATCTTTTTGAATCTAGAGTCAATTCAAACAAAAAAATCCAGACCCCGCAAAGCACGAAAAGGCACGACAGAATTTGAGAAGAAATAACACCCAAATTCAAATCTTGTAATCAAATAAATAAAACAAATATAAATATATGTTTTACCATAAACAAATATGGATTAAACCATGAGAACAAAATTCAATACAATAATTTAAATCAAATCAATGAATAAAATAAATTAAAGTGAAGCAACATCGGATTTAATCATCACATAGGCTTGGCCACAACTCCTATAGGCTCAGCCTCATCAACCATAGGCTCGGCCATGGTGTTTAGATGCAAGCTAGGTTAGGTTATGGGAACACAAGGCACGACTATGGCATGGAAAAGGGAAGGCAAAGCAAGTAGAGGGAAGGAAGGGATACATATAGGCTCGGCTAGGGTTTTAATTTTGATTTGGTGATGGATCATTGGATCTAGGGTTTTCATGGCATGAGTGGTGGAGATGATGGGGTAGTGGAGCTGAGCATAGGTGGTGGAGAGGGGATGAGGTCGGCAAATAGGTGGAGGCCGAGCTAAAATTAGAGAGCAAAAGAAGGAAAAAAAAGAAAGAGAAAGGAGAAGAGAAGGAGGAGGCCATAGAACTTGCAGTATTTTTCTCTTTGGATGCAATTGAAAATAAGATGGTGAGAAATTGTTTTTGGATGTGATTTGGTAGTAGAGGAGGCGGCTAGGGTTTGGGCATGAAGGACTAAAAAAAAATAAAGAGGTAGGCGAGTGTAAAGGCAAGAATTAAAACAATGTAACGTATCTCTATTAAAACATGGTAATGTATGTCTAATTGATTATTTTCCAAGCTATTAAATAAATGATAAACAAAAGAAACATCCAATAAATAAAATAAAGTATACAAACAAAACAAAAAATAAAATAAAGAGATGGGCATAGGAAAAATATAGAATAGAATACAAAATTTAATTGCGTGTAAAACGCTGTACTTTATCCAATTTAAAAAGTACAAATATGAATTTAATAAAACGAAAAGTATAACGGATATTAGAATTTTATCCAGCTTCAAATAAAAAGATTAGAAATTAAAATTTTAAATTTTAAACTTTTAAAATAAAGTCAAAGTTTGATCAAAATATAAAATTTCAGAAATTGTTTATTTTATTGTATTTGGGAAAATAATCTATAAACAACTCCCAAATTATATTGGAAAATTTCAAAATTTCAAACTTTAAATAATTAAACATCAAAGTTTTAAATAAAATGAATTAAAAATATTTATTAAAATTTTTGGGTTGTTACAATATATATTAAAGATTCCAAAATATCTAGATATTTTATTTGAACCCCTATCGAGGCATGCTGCTTGGCTTACATAATGTTATACTCCTATTTCGAACACAATTGCACAAGTTCCGAGCCCTAATTCGTTCGTATGCAGAAGATAGCCTATTGGAACCGAATTATTATTAATTTTTTGATATAAATTTCGACGCGTTTCTATCCCATATGACCAAACAGTAAACCAAAACGCTATGAAATTTAAAATCCAATAATAATATAATATTACGAATCCAATGGAACTGGTTCAGTCGAATTCTGGGACTATGTCCCGGATCGCTATTTTAACGCGTCGATTAAATCGATGATTTCAAATGTTTGCGAAATCTCTTGAAATTTCAGTTTTAAAAACTTATTAACTCGATTCTAGTTCCGATAGAATTTATATCAACATTATAAATCATTTCGATTCATATTCAACTCAAATTCCAATTATCCATCATTTTCGTATTATAATAAATCGCTATATTTGAAATTTAAATTCATTCTATAAATTCAACCAAAAATCTTCATATTCAAAAATCAATTTATATTCCAAATGCATCATTTAAAACCATTTAAATATTCAAAACCAATTGTCGAAAAATCGGGCTCGTTACAGTATGCATGTTTTCACTGTGTTTTGATAAAACCAACCCATTCAATTACTTTATCAAATCACTCATTCCAACTTCTTGAAGGTTATTTGAGTCCATAAGTTGACTTTAACAACTTACAAGCCTTGCCCTCACTCCTACTGACCACAAATCCTTGGGCAATGACATATAGATGGTCTCTTCTGAATCACTATTTAGAAATGCCATCTTTACGTATATTTTCCGTATTTCGTAGCCATAGAATGCAGCAATTACCAGTATAATCTAAATGGGCTTAAGCATAACTATAAGCGAAAAGGTCTCGTTATAGTCAACACATTGAATTTGATGAAATCCTTTCACAAATAGCCTAGCCTTATAAGTCTATGCATTTAGCTTTTTCTTAAATATTCATTTGTAGCCAATGGGTTTATTCCTTCAAGTACGTCAGACAAAGTCTAGACTTTGTTTTCTTACATGGAATCCATCTTGTATTTCATCACTCCAACTAGAGTGCATAGTCTTCACTCTGTAATGTTTGTTGGAATGATAGAGGAATGTCATGATCTAAGACACTATCCTCCTTCTTGTCATCCATAAAAAACCCTTAGTATCTCCCTATTGTGCGAGATTCCCTATTAGGCATTCTAATATGTTGCGTGTTTTTCTATACGAATGAACTTGGTTCTCCCACTAGTTCTTTCTTAGTGTTAAATTTTTGGATATCATCCAAGTCTAGAACCTCGCTGTTAATTTCTTTTAATAGAAATTCCTTCTCCAAAAAGAAAGCATGCCAAGAAATAATGACCTTTTGTTCCTCGGTATTATAGAAAATATATACAATTGAGTTTTTGGGATATTCTATAAATTTACATAATACCGATCTTGCCTCGAGTTTATTTGAACTAACATTCATAACTTAGGTCGGACAACCCAATACGTTCAAATACTTGAGTTGGGGTTTCTACCCACACCATATCTCATATAATGTTTTTGGCATAGATTCAGTGGGTAGCAAGTTCAACATATGCGTTGTGGATTCCAACGTATAACCTAATAGAACCGAGGTAACTCAGGCTTGCTCATCGTGGAATGAACCACATCAAATAAGATTCAGTTCCTTCGCTCCGACACACCTTTTTCTTGCAGAGTATATGGTGGAGTAATATGAGAGATAATCCTATTACCTTTTAAGTACTATTGGAGTTCCTATCCAACGTACTCACCTCCTTTATCGAATCGAATAATCTTAATCTTTTGGTTCATCTAGTTTTCTACCTCATTCTTATGTTCAATAAATTTCTCACAGACATCAAATTTGTTCTACATAAATACACGTATTTTAGTCTTGAGAAATCATTAATGAAGCGTACAAAGTTAGAACTATTATCCTTAGCAATTATATGCATCGTTCTACATACATCACTATGTACAAGACCCAGGGCTTCATCAACTCTTTCATTGCTCCCTTTAAAGGGGTGCTTGGTCATCTTTCCTTTGTGACATGACTCACATGTATCAAATGATTCAGAATAAAGCGACGAGAGAAAACCTTCGGTTTTCAGTTTGTGTAGTTGTTTCTCATTTATATGACCTAGCCTACAATAACAAAGATAATTATTATTTATATTGTTATTTGAAGAATTACTCCTAGAATAGACGTAATTTGTATTGATCGCATAATTGCCATTTTCTAAAATACCATTGCAGACTTTATTACCATCTAAAGTATTGTTTATAACATTATTTGCATAGTGGAAATATAAAAAATCTCAGATAATCTAGATACAAATATAATTCCACAAATAAATTCTTTAACAAAATAGAAATTATTTAATATCAACACAAATCCACTCGGCAAATGCAAATGAATGTCTCCAACCGTCGTTGCATCTACAGTAAATCCATCAGCAACTTGAGGCCTTATTTCTTCCTTTGCCACGCGGTGATAGTTCTTAAACCCCTACAGTGAATTATAAATATGAGTTCCTGATTCAGTATCTAAAATCCAAGGTAATTTGTTGATTGCAAAGTAATTTTGAATCATAAATGTACCTAATAGAATTATTCTGTTTCCTTACGTCAACAATCTTCAAGTACTCAGGATGGTTTCATTTCCAACGACTTTTATTGTAAACTGTGTAGTTAATGCCCCGTATTACCCCCCTACAACCCCGCTATACTCATAGTGGATTTCTACCGCTATGATTTTTCCATATAGCCCCAGAATATAGCCTTTCCGCTTTAATCCCCGCTATTTCTGCTATATCCCGTTATTTCCGCTATATTCCGCTATTCCCGCTATATCTTTTTTAATAAAATGAATTGAAAAATTGCATTTATACTTTTTAAAATTATGAAAATAATTTATTTGATTTATTTTTTAATATATTTTCAGAAATGAAAATACTCTAATATTCTACCAAATTCAATTATGTTATATAACTGTTTTTTGTTTATTTAAAGTATATCCGCACATGTTTTTATTTAAAATTATTTATGTATTATTTATAGTTCAATAGAATGATAATTTTTCTTTTAATTACCATTTATATATTTGTAAAAACATTAAGTATGAGTTTTATATGCTATTTTAGAGCCATCCGCTATATCTCGCTATATCCTCACTGTATCCCCGCTATGACTTTTTGCACCTCCACCATTTTGAATCTACCGAGCGCATTAACTGCACAGCTTGTGACAATGATGTCACTCGCCCTTGTCAGCAGTAATAATTTTCTTACTTTTCTTAGTAACCCTCTTTCTCTTTATGGAACCTTTCAAAATTGACGCACTATCCTTTATATCAAGTTCAGTCCCTTGGATGTAGACTCGATCGACCTCAACATATTGAGGAGTTCAGTGAGACTCACATTCAACCAGTTCATATTTTAATTCAGTGTGAAAGGTTCATACCGAGGCATAAGGGAACAATGGATCAAATCAACCTGTAACTCATTGCTTATCACTGCATTCAATTATGAAAGCCTATCAATAATGCTGTGACGACCCGGATTTTAGCACCCGAAAATCGACATCCATACATCACCCATATTCGGATGTCGTAGATTCAAACGTTGAAATCTGATTCGTCGGAGCTTATAACAACATTAGGTGATAACAACATAGAGGAAATAGAAGAATAATTTTATTGATACACAACAATTGATACAACAATCTGATACAAATGAAGTGATCAACATCATCAGAGATAAATGCAACAACGGAAAAACAAAGCAATAGCAGCGGAAATATAATATCTTCAATGCTAAGCTCCAAAGCTCCAAACCAAAAGCTCGAACCACCATCATGCTGCAATGTAGCACAATGCGATTGCCAAATCCACAGACTTCAAAGATTTCCACACAGAAGACTGAAGGCTACCGAATCTACATCAACTAGCTGATTATCTGATAACCTGACTCTAGGCTGCCTATGTGGAAAATTGTGGGCACCCAGAGTTTAGAAAGGGAATAAAAAACTCTAGGTCAGTCATGGGACTGGTATGAGCAAAAAAAACAGCTTTTATTTGAACAAAAAGAAATAAAAATAAATTCGCTATGATTTTTGAAAAATGAAACTACCATAAGGCCTCCCACCACACACACAATGTGATCGCACACTTGGAGGAGATTTCTCCTTATGATAGTCAAACATGCTTGATACGCGAAAAATCCTTTTGAAATTATTATTAGTTCATAGTTTGGAAAACATTTCGAAAGTATAATATTAATCTTAGCCAGCATACGTACCATTATAGTATGCCTACTATAGCTACCAAGTTAAATGGAAGGTTCTACAACTAAAATTGTAAAGGGCGCATATTGGGTGATTGGATTTCCAACAAATGGCCAAGGCTAAAGAACTTCCTTTCTGAATGGGTACGCCTCTGGAGGGACGCCCCGAGAACTTAAACTGCTCTCTACCAACACAAGGCCAGGTTACCTCTATAATTTGGTAACTACTGACACGAGTATGCCATCCCCCGGTCGTCACCGACTTTTTCCCGGGGTTCACCAACAAATTGCAACAACCACATAAGTTAAATATCTGGGCTCCATACCATGGTACTACATTTTATCCAGAAGGAAATGCACATACCCTAAAGGGCGTGACCCTCATAACCTTGCTGCATCCTTCCTATTTTGACCATTTTTGAGGTGTGAGGTTCGATGAAGTTTCGTCCCATAAAGCTACGCTTTTCACAAAATTCATGCTTCGATCAACAAATGATCAACACTTAGCATGCCACATTACCAAATTGGGAATATATTACTAATAACCATCAACTACATAACCTCTGAGCTCGTACGTCTCAGAGAAGGATGTTAAGCTAAGAGAATAAATTCTCTCCACCAAACAGAAATGTATTTGATACAAACCAGCTTTACATCTCAAAGTGTAACGTCAGACATATGTCCACACAAGTCCATCTGGGTCTGATTGGAACCGAAGGCACTTCAAAAGAAGCCCTTGCAAATCTGGATATTCACAATCTCGATCGGACTCCCCATCACATATGGAGATCTTTATACCGGAGCAAATCAGTGCAGAGACATTCGACAGGTAATCCTTTCATTCTCGAAAATGCCCGGTCTTCAACAACGTCTTTAATTGCTATCCATTTTGTCGTATCACTAATTCGAAATGGGTTTTATGACATAAAGTCCTCTTCCGGCTAAACCGAATAATGAGCGCTTGTTTTAAAAACATATGGATATATTGGGATCTTAGTTAAGTCACAACTTTTAGCCCAAAACCTTTTCTTTTGAATGGTTTAAACAAATTTCCACTTTTAATCTTTTAAACAAAAGATTCACCCTTTGAGATCCTCTTCAATTTGAAACAAAGTTCACTAATCTTTAACAAAGATTCATTCACAAGTTTCAAAATTGTTTCCATTTTGATTCACCAATAACTTGAAATCCTTTCAACAAAAACTGGAAATTCTTTATAGGAAAGAAATTATCATTTGAAAAAAAAGGTTTTTCATTTCGGGAAAATCCGATTAAATTTGCACAAGCTATAGCTCTTCAAAAGTATAGACCGGAAAATCAGCAAACCGCCATATCCGGCAAGCTTTATTTAAAATCCCAAAATAATTCATCAAAATACTTAAATGGTTTACAATCCATATATATACATTATATAACCTGTATATCCTTTTTTTAAACCATAGTTTCCAAAATTTCAAACTTACATGTGTGTGTGTGTATATATATATATATATATATATATATATATATATATATATATATATATATATATATATATAGAATTCAACATAAAATCTTGAATTCAAATTCAAATTAAATTATTTTAAATTCAAAGCTTTAACAACCCATATTATATACAAAATAATTTTAATTCCAAAATTCCCTTTTCAAAATCTTTCCATATTCAACCCAATTTCACTTCCAAACCATTTTGGAATAAAATAATATTAAATTCAAAATACCCCTGACTTAACCAACTTCCTATGAAATCCATATTTGTGTGTGTGGTGTAGTCCAGGGGTTCTATACATGACAATAGAATATCACAACCATCATCAATTCAAGCACAACAATATCGATAAGCGGTATAATCCCATAACGCTTATCTTTCATTCATAGATAAACAAGTAAATTCATCACAGATAAATAAATTACAGTTCACAGCTCAAAACAATTCATATCACATAACATCACATATCAGGAATATCAAACAATTTAAGGCATTCAGTAAAATTCAATCATCCATAAGCAAGATCAATTAATCACCTGATTTTAATTAGTTTAAACCAAATTAATTACTTATGAATAAATTACTAATCCTGGTTAACATTAATTATTTTAATTAATGAATTAGTTAATCAATCTTAATTACCCATCTTAATTAATTATCCTTAATTACTTAAATAATCCTTAATTAATCGCATAAATAAATTTGCCTTAAATTGATTACAAAATTAATTAATCCTCAATTAATTACATTAATTAATCATTCTCTAATTAATTAATTAACCTTTAATTATTAAGTGATTAACCCTTAATTTTTAATTAACCTTTAATTAATTAACCTTTGATTACAAATTATCTTACAATTAATTATCCTTTAATCACTTGATTTAATCAACCATTAATCATTATTAATTTATCCTTAATTACTTTCATTAAGTAATTTTTTTAAGAAATTAATTACCCTTAATTACTTACATTAATTAACCTTTAATTAATCTCATTAAGTAACTATTCCTTAATTACAGTAAGTAGTAATCTTTTGTTAAAACATTGTGTAATTATACTTAATTAATTTTCATTAAGTGATTGTCCTTTAATTACTTATCATAAATTAATCACCTTTTAATTAAGTAAGTATTTAAATAAACTTTTGGGATTAATTACTCATAACATACAAATTTACTCAAAACCTTTCAAGTTACTTAATAATTAAAGTCATTTCACCATCTTCAATTAATGATTTAAATTTATTTAAACAACTTAAGAATTAATTTTAAAATAAAAAATATAAAATACCTTAAACTTAATAATTTAAAATAATTTGTTTTAAACCTTTAACTAATCCCAAAACTAGAATAAAACATTTAAAAGAATTAACAAGAAAGTGTTTAAACTTGTTTTAATTTATATTTGAAGAAAACTTGTTAAATTAAAAATTCAAAACTCAGACCCGAGACTAACTCGAGTCAGTCCCGAAGCATAATACAGATTTTCCCGAGCCTTTCTCGAGTGATCTTCTTTCTTTTATTTTTCAAAATTTGTTTTTAGATTAGAATTTAAAACCTGTAATACTCGAACACACCTGATTGCCTACCCATGCCATCAACCAAAATCCTCAAGTTCATCTTCGAGACCAAACTTTCTTTCCCAATCCTTCAACACAACCCAAAAGCTCCTGATACAAACAGACACCGTGCATGTGTACACATGGTCGGAGTGTCTCCGACCATTTCCATGACCACCTTTAAGTCACCGATGGTCTTCCCTAACTATCTGACCACCCAGGTTGACCAATCGACTGGAAATCAAAATCTAGCCAGACAACACCTACTGGAAACCAATCTTGATCGACGAAATTGCCATGCCCCAATGATTTTGATCACCAGAAAACTCGCCCATCCACCCAAAGCTGCTCCATGACACAACGAATCGATCCAGCAACGTCCCATCAGTTTCGATCCACCCACGATGCTACAACAACCCAATTTCTGATGTTGACTAAAACTAGATTTAAACCTTAAATCATCGTCGTGCCTTCACTCCGATCATCTAAAAAATCTCCAAGCATTTTTCCTGTGTTCCCCCAACTTCCTACTACCTCCAGCTATGATAGTGACCCACCATTCTTCGCCGATCGTCGGAATTTGACGATAAACCAAAAACTGGTCATCTCAAAATATCTCGACATATACAAGCTTAAAAATCCATTTTCAAAAATCATTATTTGCTAGTACGAACTCGATTATGAAATTTAAACACGAATGCATGATCATCAAATTTTGACTTATATTTGATTTCTACTGTAATTTATCATTTTTGCAAAAATTACTTAATTTAAACACTTGAATTTATTTTTAAAAATGAATTTACATTCATTCAATCACTTTTCATTCAGAGATCACATCCAGGAACAGATTGGAGGAGAAGGAATTGAGTTTTGAAATTGTTTAAAACCTGTAAGTTTTAAATAGAGGTATATATATATACCTGTATACAGACATGCATACACCAAAATCTCAATGTACTCAGGCATGTAATCACATTTTTCATTCATACAAACTATTTACAAGTCATTATCATCACAGGCATACGAAATCAACAGGAAAAAATGAAGTTTACTCACAGATTGTGGAGAACGGAGGAAAACTTGAGCCTGTAAATGATATTTGAAAATCTAGAATTTGAAACCGCAGATTTGATTTTTGAACTTGATCTGCTACTTGATTTGAATCTGAAACTTTGATCTGAGTTACATCTGAACTTTGTTTGAATTTGTTTGATGTTGAATTTTGCTTAGTTGAATCAGGTTGAAACTTGAAAATGGTTGCTGTTTGATTTAGTTTTGATTTTGAGGTTTGTAATTTGCTTTTGATTTGTTTTACTGAGTTGAACTTGCTTGAATTGTATCAGGTTGAAGATTTGTTTGAGTTGAGCTTTCAGGTTTAAAAATTTCTTTTCTGATTTTGCTCAAGTTCATTTTCTTTCTTTTTAGTTTTGAATATAAGAAAATAAGAAGAGTAAGGGAATAAATGCATATATATATATAAAATGTTATAATCCTTTTTATTAATATTAAAAATAAAATAAAAATAAGTGACACTTGTATAATGTATGACATAATTTGCTTAACACTTGTATTTTGCATGATGAATTACTTAACACTTGTTAATTTGTATGCTAAATTGATTACAAATGTCATTTTGCATTATAAAGGGTTTACACTTGTAAATTACATGTATTATTAATAATTTTATATAATATATATTAGTTTATATTCATATATATATATTTATATTCTATTTTCAATTTTAATAATTACTTTTCCTTTTATAAATATTTATACATTCTTAAAGAAAATGATTTAAAACTAAATTATACACTAATATATATATATATATATATTAACATATGTATTAGAATTTAACCTTTAAATAGCCTTTTGAAAATTTATTATATTAAATTTAAATCATAACTTTCAAATCAAAATGTATCTACACACAGATATATATATTAAAATTAGAAAACAATTTTTTATAAATCGTAGAGTTTTTAAATTCCAATTTATTTTCAAGATATTTTTAATTTGAATTTCAAACCAAAATTCTATCTACAATATATATAAAATAAACACATATCCTATTTATTTTGGAAATACTTCAAATTAGTTCACCAACTAATCCTAATTTTTTTATTAATTATTAAATTTAATCTGGCTCAAAAACAGGATCGTTACAAATTCCCCCTTTAAGAAAATTTCGTCTCCGAAATGTGCTAGACAGGGAGACAACCAATAATAGATGAATACACAAAGATAGAGAAATGGATTACCAGAATAAACCGAATTTCTATTCATATTTGGCTTACCAAATCAAAATATCATCAATAATTAAGAGAACGAACTCATTCAAAACTTTACGAAATACTCGGGTCATCTGGTCTACGTAGTATGCAGGGGCATTGGTTAGTTCGAAGGTATAACTAACCATTAGTAGAATATATCAAGACCCAAAAACAGACAAATGGATACTCAACTCAGGTCGGAATACCCCAATGTATACACTAACTTGTCTATTTTCGGACTTGGATCCTCACAAGAAATCTCAACAAAATTCTCAAATTTGGTTTTGACCGAAATCATTTTATTGATGCAATCTAATTTAACTTCATATTTTTGTTGACCAATTCATTTCTAATAAAATTTAAAATTCATTAAAGTTAAAAAACGAAAATCTGAGGGAAAATTGATGAAGAGCATATGAAATAGGAACATTTTTACAATGTAAACAAAAATCCACAAGGCGGCCACCACACCAAAGCTTCTTCTTGTAGCTGCCAGTAAGCAATTAAAGAATTGAAAGTGAATGATGATCAAAAGAGATTGATAGAAAAAATTGTTCCCTGTTTTGCAGGGTGTCGACCATTTGTAGTGGTACTCCCCTGTCCCCTACCTCGTCCTCTTCTTGCACTCATACTCACTATCAGTGGATAGTAAGAGAATTGACCGAGGCATACAGACAAGATATCTTAGGGATACTCATTGTAGGGCATTTGCAACCCTATCTCTAACGAGTCACCTAATGTGTTATAATCCAAAAGCTATAGTTCTTACTCAACCTATAGCTCTGATACCAGCTGTGACGACCCGGATTTCAGCGCCTGAAAATCGACATCTACACATTACACGTATTCGAATGCCGCAGATTCAAAAGTTGAAATCCGATTCGGCGGAGCTTATAACAACATTAGGTGATAACAAAACAGTGGAAACAGAAGAATAATTTTATTGATACACAACAATTGATACAACAATCTGATACAAATGAAGTGATCAACATTATCAGAGATAAATACAACAGCGGAAAGATAACATCTTCAGTGCCAAGCTCCAAAGCTCCAAACCAAAAGCTGGAACCACCATCATGCTGTAATGTAGCACAATGCGATCGCAAAATCCACAGACTTCAAAGATTTCCAAACAGAAGACTGAAGGCTACCGAATCTACATCTACTAGCTGATTATTTGATAATCTGACTCTAGGCTGCCCATGTGGAAAATTATGGGCACCCAGAGTTTAGAAATGGAACAATAAAATCCAGGTCAGTCATGGGACTGGTGTGAGCAAACAAAAATAGTTTTTATTTGAACAAAAAGAAATTCTCTATGCTTTTTGGAAAATGAAACTACCATAAGGCCTCCCGCCACACACACAATGCGATCGCACACTTAAAGGAGATTTCTCCTTATGATAGTCAAACATGCTTGATACGCGAAAAATCCTTTTGAAATTATTATTAGTGCATAGTGTACAAAACATTTTGAAAGTATAATATTAATCTTAGCCAGCATTCGTACCAAGTATGCCTACTATAGCTACCTTGTTAAATGGTAGGTTCTACAACTAAAACCGTAAAGGGCGCGTATTGGGTGATTGGATTTCCAACAAATGACCAAGGCTAAGGAACTTCCTTTCCGAATGGGTACGCCTCTGGAGGGGCGCCCCGAGAACTTAACCAGCTCTCTGCCAACACAAGGCCGGGTTACCTCTGTAACTAGGTAACTACTGACATGAGTATGCCAACCCCCGGTCGTCACCGACATTTATAATGGGATTCACCAACAAATTGCAACAACCACATAAGTTAAATATCTGGGCTCCATACCACGATACCACTTTTTATCTAGAAGGAAATGCACATACCCTAAAGGACGCGACCCTCATAACGTTGCTGCATCCTTCCTGTTTTGACCATTTTCGGGGTGTGAGGTTCGATGTCTCTTCCCATAAAGCCACGCTTTTCACAAAAGGCATGCTTCGATCAACAAATGATCAACAGTTAGCATGCCATATTACAAAACTGGGAATATATTACTAGTAACCATCAACTACATAATCTCTAAGCTCGTACCTCTCAGAGAAGGGTGTTAAGCTAAGAGAATAAATTCTCCGCCACCAAGCAGGAATGTATTTGATAGAAACCAGCTTTACATTTCAAAGTGTAACGTCAATCATACGTCCATACAAGTCCAACTGGGTCTGAATGGAACCGAAGGCACTTCAAAAGAAGCCTTTGCAAATCCGGATATTCACAATCTCGATCGGACTCTCCATCACATATGGAGATATCTATACCGGAGCAACTCAGTGCAGAGGCATTTGACAGGTAATCCTTTCGATCTCGAAAATACCCGGTCTTTAACACCGTCTTCATTTGCTATCCATTTTGTCGTATCATTAATTCAGAGTGGGTTTTATGACATAAAGTCCTCTCCCGGCTAAACCGAATAATGAGCACTTGTTTTAAAAACATATGGATATATTGAGATCTTAGATAACTCACAACTTTTAGCCCAAAACCTTTCCTTTTGAATGGTTTAAACAAATTTCCACTTTTAATCATTTAAACAAAAGATTCACCCTCTAAGATCCTCTTCAATTTGAAACAAAGTTCACTAATCTTTAACAAAGATCCATTCACAACTTTCAAAACTTTTTCCATTTTGATTCACCTATAACTTGAAATCCTTTCAACAAAAACTGGAAATTCTTTCTTTATAGGAAAGCAATTATCATTTGAAAACAAAGGTTTTTCGTTTCGGGAAAATCCGATTAAATTTGCACAAGTTATAGCCTTTTAAAAGTATAGACTGGAAAATCAGCGAACTGCCGTATCCGGCAAGCTTTATTTAAAATCCCAAAATAATTCATTAAAATACTTAAATGGTTTACAATCCATATATACATTATATAACCCGTATATCCTTTTTTTTAAACCATAGTTTCCAAAATTTCAAACTTATATATATAGAATTCAACATCAAATCTTGAATTCAAATTCAAATAAATTATTTTGATTTCAAAGCTTTAACAACCCATATTATATTCAAAATAATTTTAATTCCAAAATTCCCTTTTCAAAGTTTTCCATATTCAACCCAATTTCATTTCCAAACCATTTTGGAAAAAAATAATATTAAATTCAAAATACCCGTGACTTAACCAATTTCCTGTGAAATCCATATTTGTGTGTGTGGTGTAGTCTAGGGGTTTTGCACACGATAATAGAATATCACAACCATCATCAATTCAAGCACAACAATATCGATAAGCAGTATAATCCCATAACGCTTATCTTTCATTCGCAGATAAATAAGTAAATTCATAACAGATAAATAAATTACAGGTCACGGCTCAAAACAATTCATATCATAGAACATCACATATCAGGGATATCAAACAATTTAAGGCATTCAGTAAAATTCAATCATCCATAAGCAAGATCAATTAATCACCTGATTTTAATTATTTTAAACAGGTTAATTACTTATGAATAAATTACTAATCTTGGTTAATTAGATATTTTAATTAATGAAATTAATTAATCAATTTTAATTACCCATCTTAATTAATTATCCCTAATTAATTAAATAATCCTTAATTAATCACATAAATAAATTTACATTAAATTAATTACAAAATTAATTAATCCTCAATTAATTACATTAGTTAATCATTCTCTAATTAATTAATTAACCTTTAATTATTAAGTGATTAACCCTTAATTTTTAATTAACCTTTAATTACAAATGATCTTTCAACTAATTATCCTTTAATCACTTAATTAATCAACCTTTAATCATTAAATTAATTTATCCTTAATTACTTTCATTAAGTAATTTTTTAAGTAATTAATTACCCTTAATTACTTACATTAATCAACCTTTAATTAATTTTCCTTTAATTAATCTCATTAAGTAATTATTCCTTAATTATATTAAGTAGTAATCTTTTGTTAATTACATTGAGTAATTATACTTAATTAATTTTCATTAAGTGATTGTCCTTTAACTACTTATCATAAATTGATCACCTTTTTTTTTAGCAAAGCTAGCCAGCTTTAAAGTGGGTCGTGCCACTGTATATAAAAGAACAAACAGGTGCTCTGCACATGCACAGAACAACTAAAGGGGCAGGAGGCCCAAAACAGAAAAAAATAAGCACAGGAGCTAGAAAAAAATGCCTAAGCTACTAACACAGAATGACTAAGTTTCCTCTGAAGAGGGAGGACAATCTCGAACAACATCCAAAGAAGGACCAGACACAAGAGAATATCCTGAAAATAGAGCAGCTAGATGCGGATCATAACCAACAGAGTCAGGAGAGTAGATAAATTTCCTATCCCAAGTGATATCATAAAACTTACTCTTATTCTCCTCCCCAATCTCACCAACCCTAGTTAGGCACAAACCATCTCCCTCAATATGGTAGATTAGACACCGACTCTCACCCTCATTCTCACTAATAAAAGCATAGTATATGTCTTTCTCAGGGGAATATCTCATATCAAAAGGAGCATGAATCCAAGCACGTTCAACAGAATTCCAGGAAATATCATCAGACAATGGGGCAGAAGGGGTCTCCACCAAGGCCAATGAAGTAAGGATAGGATTTGGAGCAATAACTGGCGAAGAAGCAGAAGGAGGCACACTAACCAGATCAACAACAGGAGTAACCTTAGCGGTAGCAGCAGCATTGAGAGGCACCGTTGTGACGACCAATGGAACAACAGAGGAGACCTTCGGAACCCACTTCCGAAGGGGAGGACGAGGAAGTGGAGACCGAACAACAAGAGGAACAACCGATGAAGAACAAGAACCTGCTAGGTGGCCAAAAGACTGACATGACAAACATATCTCAGGTTTCCAACTATAGCACACTCTGACCTCTGCAACATGGCTCTCATCTAATCTAACCAATAAAACATTTGGCAGAGGTTTGTCAGGAATAATCTCAATTAGAGCTTCGGCATAGACTAGCTTTTTCCTGGCAACAATATTAGCATCGTAGCAGATCACCTTGCCTACAAGACTAGCAAGCCAGTCAATACCAATAAGAGGCTGAAGAACAGATGGGATATTTGAAAAGTGGGCCCACACAGGAATTGAAAGGACTTGCTCCTTCGCACGATCAACTGAAGGACTCCAGGTATACTATAATCAATTGATCACCTTTTAATTAAGTAAGTATACTATAATCAATTGATTATTAACCTTAAACCATTAATCAATTATCCTTTAATCAATCACATTAATTAATCAACCATTAATTAATTATCATCATCTTTTAAATTAATTACATTAATAAATTACTCAAGACCTTAAGTAATCAAACGATAACCATTTATCTTAATTAATTTCTTAATTACAGTATTTAAATAAACTTTTGGAATTAATTACTCATAAAATACAAATTTACTCAAACCTTTCAAGTTACTTAATAATTAAATTCATTTCACCTTCTTCAATTAATGATTTAAATTTATTTAAACAACTTAAGAATTAATTTTAAAATAAAAGATATAAAATACCTTAAACTTAATAATTTAAAATATTTTTTTTAAACTTTAACTAATCCCAAAACTAGAATAAAACATTTAAAAGAATTAACAAGAAAGTGCTTAAACTTGTTTTAATTTAAATTTGAAGAAAACTTGTTAAATTAAAAATTCAAAACTCAGACCCGAGACTAACTCGAGTCCATCCCGAAGCAAAATACAGATTTTCTCGAGCCTTTCCCGAGTAATCTTCTTTCTTTTATTTATCAAACTTTGTTTTTAGATTAGATTTTAAAACTTGTAATACTCACGAACACACCCGAATGCCTACCCGAGCCATCAACCCAAATCCTTGAGTTCTCCTTCGAGACCAAACCTTCTTCCCCAATCCTTCAACACAACCCAAAAGCTCCTGATACAAACAGACACCGTGCACATGTACACATGGTCGGAGCGTCTCCGGTCATCGCTGCGGCCACCTTCAAGTCACCGATGGTCTCCCCTAATCGTCTGACCACCCAGGTTGACCAATCGACCTGGAAATCAAAATCGAGCTAGACAACATCTATTGGAAACCAACCTTGATCGACAAAATTGCCATGCCCCAATGATTTCGATCACCAAAAAACTCGCTCATCCACCCAAAGCTGCTCCGAATTGATCCGGCCACCTCCCATCAGCTCCGATCCACCCACGACGCTACAGCAACCCAATTTTCGATGTTGACTAAAACTAGGTTTAAACCCTCATCGTGCCTACATTCCGATCATCTAAAAAATCTCAAAGCATTTTTCCTGAGTTCCCCCGACTTCCAGCTACCTCCAACTGTGATAGCGACCCACCATTCTTCGTCGATCGTCGGAATTTGACGGAAAACCAAAAACTGGCCATCTCAAAATATCTCGACATATACAAGCTTAAAAATCATGAAACTATTTTAAAAAATCATTATTTGCTAATACAAACTCGATTATGAAATCTAAATACGAATTCATGATCATCGAATTTTGACTTATATTTGATTTCTACTGTAATTTATCATTTTTGAAATAATTACTTAATTTGAACACTTGAACTTATTTTTAAAAATGAATTTACATTTATTCAATCAATTTTCATTCAGAGATCACATCCAGGAATAGATTGGAGGATAGGAATTGTGTTTTGAAATTGTTTAAAACCTGTAAGTTCTAAACAGAGTTATGTATATACCTGTATACAGACATGCATACACCAAAATCTCTATATACTCAGGCATGCAACCACATTTTTCATTCATACAACTATTTCCAAGTCATTATCATCGTAGGAATACGAAATCAAGAGGAAAAAAATGAAGTTTACTCACAGATCGTGAAAAACAAAGGAAAAATTGAGTATGTAAATGATATTGAAAATTTGGAATTCGAAACTGCAGATTTGATTTTTGAACTTGATCTGTTACTTGATTTGAATCTGAAACTTTGGTCTGAGTTGCATCTGAACTTTGTTTGAATTTGTTTGATGTTGAATCTTGCTTAGTTGAATCAGGTTGAACCTTGAAAATGGTTGCTGTTTGATTTCCAGGTTTGTAATTTGCTTTTGATTTGTTTTACTGAGTTAAACCTGCTTGAATTGTATCTGGTTGAAGATTGTTTGAGTTGAGATTTTAGGTTTAAAAATTTCTTTTTTGATTTTTCTCAAGTTTATTTTCTTTCTTTTTAGTTTTGAACATAAGAAAGTAAGAAGAGAAAGGGAATAGATGTATATATATAATCTTATAATCCTTTTTATTAATGTTAAAAATAAAATAAAAATAAGTGAGACTTGTATAATGTATGACATAATTTACTTAACACTTTTATTTTGCATGGTGAATTACTTAACACTTGTTAATTTGTATGCTAAATTGATTAAAATGTCATTTTGCATTATAAAGGGTTTACATTTGTAAATAATATGTATTAATAATAATTTTATATAATATATATTAGTTTATATATATATATATTTATATTCTATTTTCAATTTTAATAATTACTTTTCCTTTTATAAATATTTACATATTCTTAAAGAAAATGATTTAAAACTAAATTATACACTAATAAATATATACATATATTAACATACATATTAGAATTTAACCTTTAAATAGCCTTTTGAAAATTTATTATATTAAATTTAAATCACAACTTTCAAATCACAATGTATATATGTATATATATATATATATTAAAATTTGAAAATAATTTTTTATAAAACATAGAGTATTTAAATTTCAATTTATTTTCAAGATATTTTTAATTTGAATTTCAAACCAAATTCTATTTAAAATATATATAAAACAAACACATATCCTATTTATTTTGGAAATATTTCAAATTAATTCACCAATTAATCCCAAAAAATTTATTAATTATTAAATTTAATTTGGCTCAAAAAAGGGATCGTTACAGTAGCCCTTCATCATCGGTGTGTAATCGTCCACTTTCTGCCCTTTTGTTTATTTTGGTATTGAACAGCTTCTTCATAAGCATGTACCTTGTAAACATGACTATTTACCAAATAGGGCCTTGAGACTACCAAATTTCATATGGACATACATATTTTTATGCTACCTCTGCAACAGCTTGTCTAATGTAGACAGCACAAAACCTGGACGATCTCTAAGTCTGAAACCCATTTCTTATAGGCAAGTCTAAGTTCGAGGTCTATATCATCAGTAGGTTGTTCTTTTGGATCGTAGGTAATAAACGACCAAAGACGCTCACAAGTCAACACTACCTTAATAACTCTTAACTAATCGATATAATTAGGTCCGGTAAGCTCATCACTTTTAGAAAACATACTAGGGTAGACATCTTCTTAAAGTTTTAAATTGGTGGATTAGGATAATTTCATAATGGATGTTCTTATGATATTAGTAAGGTTAAACTTTATATTTCATTTTGCTAATAAGCTCCCACTAGTCTTTTATGTATCTCCAAACCCTAAGATGAAACATAGAAATCCTTCTACTTCACTAGTGGGTGTTAGGACTCATCTATCTTAAGATTCTCACTTTGAGTTTGCTCAATAAGTCATGCCCTCACAGAAAATGCATAACTCCTTATTGGTTGTATCATATGCAGCTCCCAAACCGTGGTTCTTTGTCCTAATCTTATTTCGACCTTGAGTTTGCTCAATAAATTGAAAGATATTATTCACTCGTACTACCATTTCTCGACGGCCTAAGTACAATGTATGCACCTTGAGTTTGCTTAACAAATACATATAGTTGTCTTACCTTGTCTATTGTATATGTTAATAGCACTACACATAACATATCTAGCTTGAGTTTGCTTAACAACTAGACAGTATGCAAGTAAATACTAATATATAAATGGTAGAGGATAACTTATATTAAAGATTCGTAATCTTTAATATATATTATATTAAGTCATATCAACTTATGAAATAATGTACTTTCTATGAAATATCCTCATGATTCAAGTGTCAGACACATCAAAAATCACGGCATACATACAATACATATGTATTTATCCCTTAAGTCTAATTAGGGTTTCTTAATATTTCATCTTTAATTAATACATTCATATTATATAAGTTTTATTATATAAATTTTATAATTTAATTTACTTGTATAATAGGCTTACGTATAATATTATATTAATTAAATCTTATTTAATTAGTTTAATTAATTTTAATTGATTGTAATATTTTATATTGAAAATGCATATTGTAACACTTATAGCTCTACACATGTATCTATATATATATATATATCATATATGTATTTTATTCATTAATTAACTTCTAATTAATTAATTAATTTGATTAATCTATTTTAATTAATATTATTAATTTCAAAAATTATTTTATATACATATATACATACATTGTCTTAAATATTTCAAGACAACATAACATATATCTTTCATATATATTATATGTGTATAAATATATTTTTTTAATTAATTAACCTTTCTTCATTTTATTAATATTATTATTATTTAATTAACCTTTTTATTGATTTATTCATTGTATTAATCTTATTAATATTTATAGTTTTTGATATTTTATTTATTTTATTTTTAAAAACATTTTTGAAAAATTATATTATAATGTTTATAATATATTTCATATTTTAATTTCAAATTAATTTTGAAAATTAGTTCAATACCCAAATAAATTTAGGCCTTTCCTATTAGGGGCAATCTTTGGCTCACTTAACTTTTTAGGCCAGGCCGGTTGTCACGTAGGGCAAGATACTTGATTACCCAAACCCAACACTTCGATAGTGCCTTTCTAAACACCCTACTTATTGAGTTGTAAGCTTAATTAGTTAACTCTAGCATAATTAATTTTGACCACATAGGCCATCAAGCTGTGATGCTATTGTTGGAACGAGTCAATCCGTAGTGGAGTAAATGAATAAATTTCAAAAATATTCTTCCAGTTAGATCTTATTGGGCCATGAAGTCTAAATTTATTGAGATCTTATCTAAATATGTTTTAAATAAAATTAACGTTTTACTTAAATTAATAAACAAAGTTTTATTTATAATTAAGTTTGTATTATATTATATGATATGTGTGTCATATACACATATGTGTATATGCATATGCAACATAATAAGGTGTATATGATTTAACATGCCTATATATAGATGTTGACATTCACACCGCAATAGACATGTTAACCCTTTATATGGATAATTGCTGTCAATATATACAAGTATATGTAATATATATATATATAATTTCATATGTGATATATATATATATATAATTATGTGTGTGTGTGTGTATATATATAATTCTGAAGATAAATGGATATGGAAGACAAACTCAAAAAATCAATTTAAGTTTAGTGAAATTTGGGAAGAATCAAGGAACAAATGTCCAGAGGTTAAATGGTTTACTGTTGTCTGGAGCAAATCAAATACCCCCAAAATGGCATACACACTTTACAAGGCAATTCTAGGCAAATTACCCACTAAAGATAGATTACATAAATGGAATATCTTGGAAGACACAACATGCTACTTTTGTCGTAGAGATGAAGAAATACACGATCATTTATTCTTCGAATGTGAATATTCAAAAAAAAATGGAGTACTCAAAAAATCAGACTGCATCTCACTAATTATGTTAGAAACTTAACAGAAGAAATGGAGTACCTGCACGATAGGAGCAACCTCTCGAAGCTGATGAAGGAGATTGGCAAAATTGGTCTCACAACGTCCCTGCGGTTCATCTGGAAGGAGCGAAACAGTAGGGCTTTCGAAAATAAATAGCAGGATGCATTAGTTCTCACAAATCAAATCAGTAGAGAAATCAGTATAATTAATTCCGAAGAAGATACTTACCACTACATCGGAACAAGAAAAACAACTATTAGCGACGTTGAGGAAGATGGAGTCGAGCAGACGAACTCAATCAATGAACTGGCAGCCGCCATAGAAGACCTAAAAAGGAAAGTAGAGTTGCGGGAGATTGTTTGTCTGTTGATTTTGTCAGCACATCTTTTGTAATGTTTACTATGAAGCCGTGTATTATGCTATGGGTCGCAAAGCCTAGTTCGAAATCAAATTAACCCAGTTTCAAAAAAAAAAATTCATATGTTATAATTATTAGTAGTAAAATTTTAAAAAATAATTCATATATAATATTGACATTATATTAATAAAATAAATTAATTTTAAATATTTGTATAAATTTTAAAACAATTTGAAATGTAATGTAATAAATTAACTCTATATATATACACATAGATATTCCGAGATCTATAATAATATATAACTTATTATTTTAATACATATATATAATAATATTTAAATGTTTTATGTAGACATATAACAGAAATAAATACATTAAATTTATTTAATAAAGTTTTGATTATATTATATATAGAATAATTGCTTTTCGCCACATCTAATTTTTTTTTCTTTTATATTTTCTTAGGAAAATATAATTGAAAATTTAAAAAAAAATCCAAAACCATTTTCAAATGACTACATTTTATATTGCAGTATTCATAAATATAATATATAATTTTTTATATATACATGTGTGTGTGTGTGTATATGAATTTAATTTCAAATTAAGAGATATAAGCATATATTATATATCCAATTTAAATAAAAAAAATTATACTCGAGCACTATTTATACATATACAAAATAATGAAATAAAATACATCCTATATATAATTACATGTTATATTAATTTTAATCCTTGCATTAAAATCAATTTAATAATATATTTTAATTCGCATTTTTTTAAAGCCTAGCTTTGAACATATGTGTGTGGCATACACATAAAAATTCTTTTTTATTTAGATAAATGAACACATATATATCATCCATCCTATGGTGATAGCATTGATATATGTAGATTCGTGATACTCTACTACTATCCAAACAAATATGGCATAATGATCATTATATATACATTATATCTAAATCATAAATAAGAACATGCCTCTGCTTAATGCCCAAATAGCACACCTTGCAACGTTGAATCTGAATTCCTTGAAATGATTTTTGTATCTAGGAGATGCAAAGTTCCTAAACGCAGCTACCACCGAAGCTTGTATATTATTTGATTAAATGTTAAAAGCTTGAAATTTTGAGGATGGAGGATGGAAAATGGCTGGACTTGGCTCTAATAGTGGGGACAGAAAAATTCAGAAAGTGAGGGTTAGAGAGCTTTAAACAAAGGAGATCCTAAGGAGTAAAATAAGGATCTAGATCCTCATTTTTCTCTAATCTAATCTCCTCACTTTAATTCAAAAATCAACCTCTCTTAGCCATCATGGGGCCGAGCTACCCTCGAATAAGCATAGCCACACTCAGTAGGTCCCCATATGGGCCTCAAAATCACATTAAGCTCGATCAATAAATAACACATTTTTATCCAATTTAAATGTGTATGATATCGTATATCAATAAGTGTACTTATAACTATTATATATACACTATTTAATATTGATCAACACTCAAATAAAATATTATAATTAATATTTCGTAAAAATTAATTAATTTGTAGCAATTATAATTTTATTAAATCGGATGGTAATAGAAGTATTCAATGTTTTGGTTGTGTGACTCTTAGGTGTAAAATTGGTTAGCGGTTAATATCGAACAATTCAAATATTAATGCTTACGTGTCAGTTAGCTAGTGGTGTGGCATTATTGCCTAAATTTTCACTTACTTGGCTTTGGAAAAATACAATTTTACTTTTTTAAGCGTTACCTTTTAGTGACAATTAT
Organism: Allium cepa; assembly: GCA_030765085.1. NCBI lineage: Eukaryota > Viridiplantae > Streptophyta > Magnoliopsida > Asparagales > Amaryllidaceae > Allium > Allium cepa. The sequence goes on from CM060935.1 coordinate 970,558,655, forward strand.
TTATACCAATTCCCTTCATCAAAACTATATCACATTGGGACTTATGGAATGTGTTAATGGTCAAAATTCCAGTATCATTCATATTCATCTTTATAATCCAAACACAAAGTCATTGGTTTAATTATTATTATTATTATTACCGAACAACTCTATTCAAAGTTCACTTTGAGTTGACTTGATACTAACCTCATATAACTAAGGAAGTGAATCCTCTCTTATACAGTGTTTCACTTCCAATACTTCCACTTGAGCCAACTGTAATTTTTTAATGGACATGGTGCCACGATTTAACTATAATCAAAGTGAAGCAATCATATTGAAGATGAATAGTATTCTCAAGTCAGGAGAAATAGGTAAATTTGTCACATCAGTATTTTCTGTTTGACCTTAATTATATTAACTAACAGAACACTATCGAGTGAGTCATCCGTATTTATCTAATAACTATCCGTACGTAACCCCTTGGTGCCCCTAGAAGTCATGAATAGTACACTAGCTAACATTTGGAGAGCATTACATATTCTAGTCTTAACGGATGTATTGAATTTCAGTCTCGATGCATCTTGACTAGTAATATTCAAAATTATTTGTTTATTGTACTATGATAAAATATTCATGATTACAACTATTTGTAATTACTAGCACAAACACACCATGTATGGATTTTCTAATATACTTAAACTAAATGATTAACTAATTATAATATTTTATAACAAGCATATAAAAGAAAGAAAAACACCTTTTATTACGAGCGAGAAATAATTATAGAGTTAATAATTTATAATAAATTATAGAATTACCCCTAGGGCATACCCCTAACTCTATCAGTATAATAATAACATGGTGCTACATTACATAATGCATTAAATGTGCAATAAAGGCAAGGCATGTACCTTGCACGGTACTTCTCCTGGCACTCATCTCGGCCACATGTTCCTTTCAGTATTCCAACTGTCTCCCATCAGCTTGTTTCACCTGATCAACGACCAAGCGTGTTTCCTGCCTACTTTATTGCTTCAACTTAGCCATCTAAACATCATTCTATGTTACTATAAATACCCCGTACATTATTACTTCAAAAGGGGAAAGTGGCAAGAACTCGATCAAATAAACACCATTCAGAACACTTCACGTAACAAGCCTCTAAGATTAGTTACTTCATTAGTCTTAAGCGCCTCACTTTTCTTATTATTCTCTTATGATTTTTTGCAGTTGTAAGATAGATGTATGATAGGAGAGCTTCGCAGTGGATATAGGAAGCCTGGTCAAACCACTCTATATTTGGTATCATTTGCTTTAATTTCACGCCATTTTCCACCTTTAAGCCTTTTGATTAGCAAGTAATTGTTGCTCATATTCTCATAATAAGGAAGTGGGTCGACCTACTTAAACGCCTATGTTTTCCTTGGCCCACGTACCACAAAGATCTAGATCTTCACCCAATCTAACTCGAATAGCAATGATCGACCCAAACATCATCCACCTTGGCAAGATTGACGGGCCAGTCTCCCCTGTATGCGTCGTGTGGAAGAATCAAGGCAGGCACTCTAGATATTTAGGGCCCTTTAGTGGTCAGTTTAGTAATTAACAAGCAACCTAACCGCCCCCTTGTTTGTTGTCATCCTTATTCTAGCCTACCATCCCCCGCATGGATCCTCTTGTTTCCTTCGACCATGTCCACAAATGTCAAACTTCCTCTTCTTAAGGGAATCTCTACATGTACCATTCCTTTGAAAGGCTGGCATCCACCGACGTAGTTTATTTGACAAAGGCGCTACTGAATAGCAATCCCTTCATGTACTTTACTGCCACCATAGTAACTCTACTACAACCTACTCATATGCCGTCTACCATGTTTTGGGGATGTCCATAGTATGGGTCATCCGCTATCTTCATCTGCACCATGCAAACCACATCGCATCCCAGTTGGCATGCACATCAACTGCGCAACACCTTCAATGGCCTAAAGCATTTTCGAGGATTGTTTAGCTCAATCTCTATAGTTCAAGCATTAGCTTCAGCCATTATAAATATATCATGCATTACAACTTCACAAGGGTTGAAAACATTAAGCCTTCGATTATCATTATACTTTCAGCCATTACCTGTAATCTAGGCTGTTGTAATCAAAGTGAAGTAATATGAAATTTCTAATAGTTGACATATTCCACCTTTAGTTGAACCACTTTAAACATCCGTCTCTTTACTTTTTCAGTATACTGGCATCGCTCAATTTTTCATTTTAAAATGAAATATTAGTTGTCAATCTTTGCTAATGTATCCTCTTAAACATAATTTCAAGGATGGCTAAAAATATGGTCAATGATTACCTTTGTTATTCACGGCGCACTAATTTCGGATTGATTACAAATCTAACTAACAGACGCTTTCCAATGGCTTACTAACTAATTGTTAAAATTAAAATTTTATATTCTTGATGCTTTTCAATTGATATTTTTTGAATCACCTAAAAGCCCAAGATTCACATGTAAACTTTAGAAAAATACGTATCTATAAAACATATAGTCCATGTACTTATTGTTGGAATAGGCACAGCTTGCAGTAGATGAAATGAGTAAATTTCAAAAATACAATCCCTAACCAGATCTTCATGGGCCTATGAAGTTTGATGTTTAATATTAGATCCAATCTATTTATTTTAACAAAATCTTATTTTGTTTTATTTGTATGGTTTTATCTAATTAATCTACATTAATTGAATATAATATGTGTGTGCACATAAATATATCTTGCATATTTTACACAATAAATGATAATGTTGATATAAGTTAATGATACGATAAATAATGACAAGGTTAATATATGCATGAGTAGATAATGGAATTCATATATACAATGTGTATATTTGCTATTTATATATACGTTAGTTGCCTCAAATAAATTATTTAACATATACATATAATATTTTGAGAAGATTTTTATTAATAAAATAAAATGTAATTAAAATATTTAACATAATATAACCAACTCAAAAATAAATTTCAAATTTAAAGTTAAATTATCCAAGTTTGACTAAGTCTAAATTTTAAATTCATATTTAAAGTTAAAATGTCTAAATTTGATTTCGTAAGACATAGTCAAATTCAAATTTGGATCTAAATTAATAAACTAAAATATCTTTGATTAATCAAATATTAATACTATAAAATAAAATAATAATATTTATATATGTAACCGAAAAAATTATTTTTAATTTTAGTGTATAATATATAAGATTTTAAATGTAAATATATATACATAAATATATATATTATAAAATAAGTAAATGAATATATAATATATATACATATATATATGTCTTAAAAAATTCAACCAAAAAACAAACTTTTAAAGAAATCCAAATGTAGTATTATTTAATAAATGTAAATAATAATATTAAATGTAAATAGTATAATAAATAACGATTTATATATATATCGCATATACATGTATATATATTTGTATCTTTCGATAAAATTTCTTTTAAATCATCGAAAGTAATTTTAAAATAATTAGGATATATGTATATATATAGTTCAAATATAATATTAATATATTTAGTGTTTTAAAATTAATAAATAATTTTAAAAAAAATAAGAAAATTGTTCTATTTTTAGAAAATTATTTAATGCATATTAAAAATTAATATATTTTTAATTTTAAACTATAAAATTAAATGAATTAAATAATTTAATTTATTTGTTTAAACGGTTAAAATTATAATTAATAGTGAGGCATTAACGTGTATGTAAAATTGTGTTAAGTAAAATTAACTAATATATAAATGATAAATAACCTTTTACCTTTGAAGAAGATGACTTTGAATATGCTCTGATTTGTGAGAACTCGTAAACTCCTTAGAATCGTCAATCGATTATGTAACAATCGAATGCGCCAAAATCTTTTTTGCTATATTTGATGTTTACGCTAGATGAACTCATTGTAATGACCCACTTTTCTGTACAGTCTAAGCTGACAATAAACCACATATGTCAACTCAAATTGAACAAAAAGGCAGATTGTTAGGGGTGAAGAAGAAGAAAGAAGAAAACTAAACAATATAGAATCTCACGGCGGAACGAATAATCTATAATATACCATAAATCATTACACAACAAGAAAACTGTAATATATGTATATATACATACATCAATCAAAGTATATTAATCTATCTTAGCCTAGACAATTATAATAGCTTGGACAGTTATAACAGCATGTTCTCACAATGCTGATAAACAAAACAATGAATACAGCAGAAAATAACCATCTCCGTGTATACGTCTTTTGGCCTCCAACTCGCCTCCTAAAGCTCCAAGCATACAAACCAATCTATAATATACTCGGTCTGACCCAATCATTATGATAAAATAACACCCGATTTAGTCTGGAAAGCAGCGTGAGAAAACACACTCAATTTGAATTTAATTATTTTCAAAAACCCTTTTAAAAAAACAAAGGCATCTCGTAAGACCTCGCCATATGTAAGTACAACGGATTTTTACCTTACGATAGCCAAACCGCTTTTATATAAAAATCATCAGATATTATAATAGTGTCTAAAAACAAATACTTATTAAAATAGCTGAATGCTTGCATCTCACATTTCAACATAGTTAGGCACAATCAAAACCGTGCAATGCTTATTGGAGAATGGATTGCATACAATGGCTAGGCATTGGGGCACCACTTACCGTGGTACACGTTTAGAAAATGTACGGAGATCAAAGCTATCGATCTCTACCAACATAAGACTGGCCAACCCCTTACTAGATATTACCAAATATGTCATCACTTCGGTTGCTTTGCAACCCTTTTGAGATCTCACACACAACCAATCCATAAATATCTAGATGTAGGGTATATAGAAAGGTGAAAACATACCTAATGGGTGCAACCCACTTAGCCTTGCTGCTTCTCCCCTGATTTTCAGTCATTCTCGGTTGATGAGGCTTGAGTCTATGATTACCTTTCAAGAAATTTACACTTAGAATGCTTATTGCCCTCCAATGACAATGTGCCAATAGTATTCATCCATACCAGATGTTCTGGGTCTGAACAAACCAAATCTCAATAATCACTGTCTTCATTGTCTTCAAGATATCACAATTCGCAACGTTTAAATCGGATTGAAGTGGTTTTCAGATAATTAAATCCGATTCCGGTCTCTTCGAAACGATCAACGAAATTGACAAATTTGATAGTTGGTTATTTCACTATCAAATTACACACATAAGCAGTTACTAGGCCCATGTTATAACTTTTCAAAACATTTATTTCAAAATATCTTTACAAAAATATATGTTCAAATCTCTTCAAATATTTTAATATTTGAAAACGAATTCAAATACTTAAATCCATAACAGGATATTCCAACCCATATCAACATTTAGAATTATTTCTAAATCTAGCTTATAATTCATTACTTAGAAAATCTTTATATGTAAATCATTTCATTGCTAAAATGTCTCCAAGACCATTAATTCCAATACATAGGAAAATATTATAAGTCTATTTCCCAAGATCATTCCTAATATCCATACTTAGAAAATATTCCGTACTTATCTCATAAATCTCCAAAATTTTTATTAATTCCCTTTACAATTTCCAAAAATTATCGATTATACTTGTTTCTAATCCAACTAACAATTTATAACTCCTCTAATGAATTCAGGTTCATTTCGAAGTTCCTATATCTAAAAAATTTGAAATTTTACCTTGTCTTAAATTCCTTAAATTTCCCAAACTCCATTATAAGATTTTCACTAACAAAATCACATCCATTAAATAAAAACCAGTTCACAAATCTCGAGAGCATTTATAAATAAATTTCAATCATTTACTTTTAAACTATTTATATATAATAATAAATTTCAAAAACATGGTTAAATAATTATTTATATATCAAATCACTTTTAAACTAAACATCAATAACTAATTCCAATTCATTTATAAAATTTATAATCTATTTACAAAACTTGTTTATAAAACTTAGAATTCATTTCAACAAATTTAAATATTTAAATAACTAACTTTCTGAAATATTTTAATCCAATTAATAATTTTTAAAACTACATAGTTTAATAAATAAAAAACCTTTTCTAAAAACAAACCTTAACTTTCCATGAAAACCATTTTTAAAAAATTCAACTCACCCATTTTATACTTATAAATCTTTCTCGATTTATCACAAATCGATTTGCATATCCAATTTCATAACTATTCCCAAATTCTAAAATAGTATTTACCATTTCTTCCTAAAACGATTTCCATATCTCATTTTAAATTCACCATGGATTTTTATTTCTAATTTATCAAAAGATAATCATTCCACTTTATTTATAAACATTGTTTACAAATCCATAAACTCAATTCCAATTTTTCATTATTAATAACAGGTTCATATTAAACAATTCCATTTATAAATATAGTACTTTATAATTTTTCCTTATTCTACCAATCTATTGAAATATTGATTTTCAAAACTTTTTATATTTAAACAAATACCACTTAAGATTTATTGTTTAAAAATCCTTTGTATACATTATTTCAAAATCTCTATTTAAAATATTTCACGAAATAGTTAAGTACCATTTTAAAATCAAATCATTTATTTTATCCAAATCAATCCCTTTTTAATTAATACAAAATTCAATATAAATGTTTCACTTCCAAATCGCCTTTAAATTTCTTTTTAAATTCAAAATAATATTTATGGTTTTTAAAATACTGAAATTAAGGCCAGTGCTACTATAGCATCCCATTAATTATATCATATCATAATCTATCATAGATTATTTAAACACATCATATGTCACTATATATAAAACTAAAATCAACATTTTTTAACAATCCAGTTGGATCCCTCCAACCTGTTTCCCAGCAACCACATATGTCATAAAATCAAAAAATATAATCTCCACTTCGAGGCGAGATATCGCAATAAAAAGGGTCATCCGCTATTATGCGGGGCACATAGTGTCTCATCTGCTCCAATTGGTGGAAAATATATCCAACTACTAATATATACTATTACATATCTATAACACCCAACTGGTAATAATTTATCAATCCATCCAATCAACCAATAAATAATTTTAACTGTAACAACCCGCATATTTATCGATTTTATATTTAAATATTTTGTCGTTAATCGGATATTGGTCCGAAAAGCTACTTTTTGCAAATGGTCAAATTAGGATTCGAGACCACTTCCATTGAGTTCGAAATGCCGTTTACAACTTTTTTATGTATAAACATTGATAGGTTTGGAGTTAGTGGAATTTCACTTACTTTTCCCGCTTTGGACTTTGGGTTAGATTAGCCACTATAACCCAAACCCACTTCTCTCCTTCTCCTCACTCTTCATAAATTCCTACCAAACACAAACTTTAACATTGATGGTGAGTGGAAAGGGGAATTAGAAACTCCAAGCCTAGGCTTCAACTCCAACTCCATCATTCACTCCAAATTCAAGGAAAAGCATTGGATTCAAGCTTGTAGTTGCTTCTCCATTCATCTTCAAGCTTTACCTTCATAATTTGGTGAAAATGTGAGATTTTTATCTCACATTCTTGTCTATAACTATCTTGGATTGTTGGGAATGAATTCCCATCACTTTAGCATGTACATTTGCATTTGGTTTGGATTGGATTGGCGAAAAACCCCAATTTTTAGTGATTTTGGGGGGTTATTGGGCTTAGGTCGCTCTGCCGCGTGAGGACTCGGCCTGCATATTTTTGTTCACCCCTAGGTCGTTCTGGTGGAAAAGTCATCTCGGAATTAGGTCGCTAGGTCGCTTGGTCGTAGGTCGTTAGGTCGTTCGGGGTTAGGTCGTTCGGGGTTAGGTCGCTGGGCCTTAACTCGTGTGGCCTTGGTTCTTTAAGTCGCTCGGCCTGTTAGCGTCTCTTTTGTATGCTAGGTCGCTTGACCACTAGGTCGTGCCCTCCTCCTATTTCCACTTAGGTCGCTGCTCCTAATAGGTCGCTCGTGTGAGAAATCCTTAGGTCGCTTGGCCTATTTGTTTATTCCTTTAGGGCGTAGGACCGTTAGGTCGTAACACCGATAGGTCAAGTGCCCCTTTTTCTCCGATAGGTCGCGTGCCTCTTTACTTCGATATGTCGCTCGACCTTGCCTGGGTTGTTAGGTCGCTTGGCCCCTTAGGTCGCTCGCCCCTATTAACTGCTTAGCTCGGCCAGGAGTTAGGTCGTAACTCGTGGGTTTTAGGCCGTATGACCACTAGGTCATTCGCCTTGTGACTCGCTCGACCTTATATTGTTAGGTCGCTTGACCGTTTACCCCGTTAGGTCGTAGGTCGCCAGTTGAGCTAAGTCGCTTGACCTTATTAACTTTAGGTCGTATGACCACTTAGGTCGCACGAGCATTTTCCCTAGGTCGTTAGGCCTTATTTCTACGATAGGTCGCTTGCCCCTTGCTTCCTTAGGTCGTTCGAGTGTTAGGTCGCTTGGCCTTGGTTCCCTTAACTCGCGAACACCTCTAGGTCGCAACCACTAGGTCGCTTGACCCCTTAGACCCCTAGGTCGCAACCATTAGGTCGCTCGATCCTATCCTCCCTTAGGTCTTCACTAGGTTGTACTGTTTTGGACAGGGCGCTGCCCTTTGGACCCCCGCGACCTGACCGGGCAGGTCGAACCCCGTAGCAGGGGCATTGCCCCCGCACCCCCACCTAGGGGGGTTGCCACCCCCCCGGACACCCCTCCGTCGGGGATCTTATCTGAAAAACATTCAACAGAACTTTCTTTGTTGAGATGCTGAGTTGACCATTCTTCGAGACAAACTATCTTGGGCTTCTCGGTCGATTTTATGGTATCACGGCCTTGCTATAAGGCGGGATAACAACTTTAGAAATATGAAGGTTTCAATACTAGTAGTAAATATCAAAACTCTTTCATCAAAATGATTTCAACACTATTTTAATACAAAGCTCTTTTCCCAAACCTTTTTCCAATCTATTAGTATATACAAACCTTTACCTCACTCGGATGAGAAATCTAATTAAACGACTTAGTAAAACAAGTGGTATGAAACGCTCGCGTTTGCTTCACCGGTTAATTCTTGGACTTGTTCGATTGAACCTTTTGTGACAATTTTCTAGTGAAGATCTACAGTTTGTTTGTAAATATTTAAGTTAAGCAAGTGGTTATGGGACATGAAGCAAAACTCATATATTTACTAGCTTAATGTGATTGACACTACTTGATGATCATGACGATCATTTTTGTGTTTTAGACTAGCAACTTTCGATGTCTCTTTGTCTGCGAGGGAGACTAGACCCCGCTCTTGTGATGTTTCGCCATCGCATTTGTGTGATGTTTCGCCATCATATATGTGGGGTAGCGCCCCACGGTCTTCGGGCCATTCGTGTGTCAAAATTAATGGCTTGCAACCATGAGATAGCGTCTCGCTTTGTGTTACACGTGTAGGTGAGTTTTCATGCTCCCATTTTGTGAGTTTTCATGCTCATATATTGTGATTTCTGGATTTCTTGTGTAGTCTTCTAGAATTTGTGCTTCACCTATTTTCACGACTTTCATTGTTATGATTTTCCAGCTTTTATGTTTAGGTGAATTTGGATCTTTTAGAAGATTCTTTTGATATTGTTTGATCTCTTGATGATCTTCATTTACATGCTTATCATAGTATTTCTTTATGGTTACTATATGTTCTTGCCATATCTATTGTTTTATATCATGTTATAGCTAGACTGATCCATTTATTATTTTCTTATAAATAATACTCGGGTCAGACCGAGATGTTACAGGTGCTTCTTCTTGACTTCTCCCCTAGGGATTTACTACTCTGACTTTTGTCGTTTACACTTGAGATATAGACTCATAGATGTATTCTTTTGTATAGCACGTGTTGCTATTCTTTTGTGTATGAGGTCCTTTCATGACTACTACTCCGATGTACACTTTCACGTGTTAGTTATATATTCATATCTTTTTCCGCCTTTGTGATATGGATGTCTGTGATTGATTGTGTTATGTTTATTTCTATATTTGTTTCTGAAGATTTATTTATAGCCACCGTGTGATAGCTTTGAGTTTGTGTCGGTATGTCGGACTTCCTCCTTAAATGAAATGCATGCTATACTATCTGACATATCGGTGCTCGCACAAAGAAGTTACATGGATGGTCACTCCTCAACAGCCTTATTCTCCGCGCTAGTTGACAGCATTACTCCGTAGTGTTCTTGGCTAGCGTGGGTATTGAGGTGGGGCGTCACATTAACTATTTAAAATAAACCAATTATCCAAAATGATTGAGAATTACTCACATTTATTTTCTATTGCCGTTGAGGCGTTCTTGTTTGGAACTAAAACCGGACGATGTTCGATTTTAGCCCAAATTACCATAGTTTTCAAATTCGTCCAAACTAGTTCTATTGCAAAGAATTTGTCGACACGAATTCAACGCAACAGACATCGTTCGAATCCGACCTCGTATGAACGAGATATTCACGTTAAAAGTTATCCATAATTTTAATTAAAATCAGAACTAGTTTTGTAAAATTACGATCCTACCCCTCCAAGCTTCTTCTTTCCCAATAGAAGATGCACAGCTGACTCCCACCATTCATGCGTTCACGCATGCTTCCATCACCTCCACACTCCACGAAACTCGAATCCGTTTGCACCTACGAACCTCTCTTCGAATGAGCTTCGCAATGCATACCACCACTTTGCCTCCCCTGCCTGAAATCTAAATGCATCGAAACCCACTTTCCCCTCGATCTGCAATAGGTTGCACTCCCCAAACAAGGATCGGACATCACCAATCTTCTGTTATAAATGCTATTTGACATGCCAAATCCAAATACAACATTCATTGCTCGAATCGATGCCTAAAATTGATAAAATCGCGAACCCTAGACCCAACGCTTCATTCGACTTTACTGTCGATCCTCAAAAATCTAAGCCGCATCCTTTCAGAAGCTATCAGCACGAAGATCTCAACGAATTATGATTTATAAAATCTGTTTTAGATTTTATTGTTGAAAATATTTTGAGATAATTTGTTTTTGGAAGTTGAAATCCCTTTTTTTCTTCTGCGTTAATGCTGCGTTTAAATTAGAGGGGGTGGGAAAAAATCAGCATATAGGGTGGCCGAGTGAAAGTAGGTGTGGCTGAAATGAAGGAATAGCGGTTGTACTATCAACTCAACAAAAATATATTATTCAAATTCAAATATCTAGCTATGTAATTATGGATTCCAATTGAGGCGTGTCGTCAAACGTTCCTAATGTTATACCCCTATTCTGAATGCAATGGAACAAGTTTCGAGACCTATTTCAATCGAATGCAGAAGATAGCTTTTTGGACCTAGTTATAATATTAAATTTTCGATATTATTTTCAACGCATTTCTATCATGTATGACCAAACGTTATGTATGATTGCTATGAAATTTGACGGTGTAATATAATTCATTATTTCGAACCTAATGACACTGATTTCATCGAAATCCGAGACTGTGCCCCGGAAGGCTATTTTCACTTGTTAATTAAAACGAATTAATTTCGAAATTGAGTAAATCAATTTTAAATCAAATTTTAAATTTTTATAATCCTCATTCTTATTAAATATAAATTTAATAATCTTTTAAATCATTTTATCCACTTAAAAATCCATGATTCAATTATTTAAACGATTTTCAACTATTAAATTTAACAACCAAATTATCCAATAAATTGATATATTTGAAACTCAAGTTATTTAATTTATAAAATTAACATTTAAATATTTAAAACCAATTAAATATTCTAATTTCAAACAATAAAAATTCTAGGTCGTTACACTCCTTCCCTTAAATGAATTTCGTCCTTGATTAGAAACCATTATTCTCCTTGCATAGCCATATATTTTTATAGAGAACTGCAGAATCAATCAAAAATTCATATCTGGTGTTCGCCATCAAAAATCGGGTGAAAAATCCTAACTCGATCAATGTAAATCATCTCAAAATCCTATGCTCGAATCTGGATCAAACCGTTACCCGAATAAAATAATATATGTATAACCCACGTTTTTATTTCCATTGATTCTTATCTATACCACATTCCTTGTTATTCACATTCATTTCATTTATATTCACTTATTCACAATCACTATTCACACTGCTTTATTCACATTCCCTCATTTACTTAGAGTATTCCTTTCAATACTAATCACCTCTTAAGAATTATTCCTTTAAAAAATTTTAAGTCTATTATAAACATTTTATACAAAAGTTCTTATGTTTGTTATCACTTCACCACTTAAGTTCATATTCGATTTAAATCAAGTCAATTTCAATCCCATTTAACTCAATTCATCTTCCAATTGCAATATTAAATTTTATCAACCATATTCAATTTTCTAACTTATTTAATTAGTTCCTCCACTAGTTCTCTCAATCATAATCAATTTAATTTTAAAAATGCATTTTCATTTAACCCAACTTTGGTCAAATTCCTCTTCAAGATCCATTTTGATTAAATAATCATAAGTTAAATTTCAAATTTGTACTTCCCTTGCATTCATATTCAAATTTTTAAAACATTGCTTTAACTTGCAAATTTTAAAATTTCATAAGTTATCAAACTTATTTTCTCATATTTTCAAATAACATTTTAAACGAAAATTCCAGAGTTTAAACGCCTTGTTTTAAAGTATTTCAAATTATTTTTAAAATTATATATATACACTCACAATCCCTTGGTATATCAAATCATTCGTTTTGATTTCCAAAACCTAGCAATTTATATCAAAACAACTCTAATAGTAGTAATTCCTCTATTGGAAAGTCGAAAATGAACGTCAATGATGCTGTAGTGATCACCGAAATTATTTCTCAGTGACCGAAGTGAGTTTAGTGATTTTATTACTTTTAGAAACCTTTAAAAACCATTTGAAAAAAAAATATTTTCCAATTAATATCACTACTATTTATCCAAAACTTTGAAAAACCATTTCCAAAACCAACGGGATTCAATTTTTCAAGTTCCCAGCTTTAAACCCTTTTTATAGCCCTTTTTACTCATACCAATATGTATAATATACCTCTAAAATTTCATTTCCTTTCCATTTATAAATCACATTTATAAATTATATCTTTATATAGTCTTACTTTGGTTATATAAAATCATTTCTTAATTTTTATTCTTACTTGCATTATATTATCAACCTTTACTCGATCCCTAAGAACAAACAACAAATGATAACGGTATAACATTATTATTTCCTAACAACCAAGAATACCATACATACCATCATAATTTTTGAGAAATCATCCCTATATGTATATAAATATAATCAGGGTAAAATTATTCCATTTTTCCAATTTTTAAAATAATATCTGTCTAACTGCACTGTTCAAGTGTTTAGAGATCCCTATCAATAACGTTAATTACTCATATTGAATAGAATCCTTAAGCCACTCAACAAATCAACCAACACAATATAAATTTTTTTATATCACCAACAAATATGCACTCATATGTATATACTCAAACTCATTCTAGGGTGCCACTGATCCTATCTTTAATGAGTTACCCCAGTAAAGCCAAAGTTCTCGCTTAACCTTCAGTTTCGATACCACATTATAAGGGCCCACTTTTTTGTATAGTCTAAGCTGACAATAAACTGCACATATCTACTCAAATTGAACAAAATTATGGATTATTAGGGGTGAAGAAAAAGAAAGAAGAAAGCTAAACAACATAGAATCTCACAGCGGAACGAATAATCTATAATATACCATAAATCTTTACACAAAAACAAAACTGTAATGTATGTATAAAAAATCATCAATCAGAGTATACTAAACTATCTCAGCCTGGATAGTTATAACTGTCTTTCCTCATAATTCTTGATGAACATAACAATAAAAACAGCAGAAAATAACCATCTACGTGAATACATCTCTAGGCCTCCAACTCGCCTTCTGAAGCTCCAAACATCCACACCAATCTGTAATATACTCGGTCTAACCCGAGTATTATAATAAAATAACACCCAAGTCAGTATGGAAATCCAGCGTGAGAAAACACACTTAATTTTATTCTTTTTAAAAATCCTTTTAAAAAAACAACGGCATCCCATAAGACCACGCCACACATAAATACGTAAGGTTTTTACCTTACGATAGCCAAACCGCTTTTATATAAAATCATCTGATATTGTATTAGTGTCTAAGTACAAATACTTATTAAAATAGTTGAAATTCTTGCATCTCACATATCAACATAGTTGGGCATCAAAACCACATGATGCTTCGTGACGACCCGGAATTTTTAAGCTTTTAAAATCGAAATATTTAAATTTATTTGAAATATTTAAAAGTTAATTTTGAACTTGAATTTCAAATATAAACATTTATTGGATAATTAATTTTTGAATTCAATTATCGGAAATTGGGTAAATTATTGAATTTGGAGTTTTAAGCCTGTTAAAGATAATTTGAAGGCTTGAGAAATTTATATTGATAATACTGAAGATAATAAAAGTAATAGAATCGAATTTAAAGATGAATGTTTAGTTTTAAAATTTTATCGTTTAAATTGAAATTAAAAATAGCCGTTCGAGGCACAGTCTCGGATTTCGACGAAACCAGTTCCATTGGATCCGTAATATTGTTTTATTTTCGGATTTCAAATTTCGTAGTAATCGGAATTGTTGTATGACCATACGTTATATAAACGCGTTGAAGTTTGCATTGGATTCCGTAGCTAGCTTCACGTATAAAAACGAAAACAAAAAGAGAGAAGGAAAATCGTGTTACCTTCTTTAGGAAGCTTCTAAGTTTAGTAAGTAAAATATAAAGAAGCTATTTCCTTCATTCGAAAAATTTATATAAAACAAAATAAAATATATTCGTATAAAAGAAAAATCAGACCGATAAACAAATCTTCCTGTGTACGCCAAGTACAAGCCGAGCCTTCTAAATATTTCACACCCTTCTCCCCTATATTCAATTCGAAACTCAGAAAACTAAAAAAAAAATATAAGAGAAAATTAATGGCCGAATTGTTTCCCCGAGTCGCAACCCCCTCTTCTTCAATTCACATAAAATCAAATCGTATACGAATTCCTCCAGCCGAGTTTTTTTTCTAAATCGAAGAAAATAAAATGGCCGCTACCCCTTTTATTTCTAACCGAACCCTAATTGTTCACCCTCAGCTCCTAGTATAATCGACCCTCATTTATTGGCGAGTGAGGCGTTGCGGGTGGTTCGCGCGAGTGGTTAGCACGAAGGCAGGAAGGTTTGGCAACGTCGAGATGCTCGACGTTCGGTTTGGGGGACCAGGGGGTTGCTGCGGTTTGTCGCGGTAAGGAGGCATCTTGCGATTAGGGTTTGGATCATCGGCCGTGTGCGCGAATTGGGAATGGTTGGCGCCAGCGAGGTAGTCGCTTGGGTTCGTTTTCCGTGAGGTATTAGTTTTATTATTAATTTAATTACATAAATGTTGATATATGGATGTATAGAAAAAAAATGAATGAAAGCAGTTCTGTTTTTAATATTTGCATATATAGTGACTAATTTGTTTAGTAAGTATATTTAATTTTTAGTTGGTAAACATATTTTATTAAAGGGCAAATCATTCGTTTAAAATTAAATCTCTAGTTAAATGAATTTATAAAAGGGGAATTAGTTCAAATATTAATAAAATCCTATAATGCTAAATCAAGGCAAATATTGAAGTGGACTGCAAAACAAAAATGAAAGGTGAGTTAATCTCACTCAGTTAGATTTAAATTTAAATTTAAATGATTAAATTTAAATGATTAAATTTAAATAATTGGTTGAATGGATGAATTAATTGATTATATTTAGTATATACTACATCTTGGGATGTTTGATTTATATTGTGTTATAGTATGGCATATTTTGAAATTGACATATTCTTTTGTGCTAATATCTGTGGATGCAGGGAAAACAGGTTGGAGGGATCCAATTGGATCCCTCAACATATATTTAAGTTATTTATTACACTCTGCTGTGATTATTTGATATTCTATGATGAATTATATTGGGATATTGAATGTTGTGGCTTAATTGATATGATTAGGTATAATGAATTACCAAAATATATAAATCGAATTTTGGAAAGAAAATAAAAGAAGTGAATTCGTAAGTAAAATAATTTATAGAAATTTGAATAAATTTAGGAATGAATCGGGAAGGTAATAAAGTGACTTAAAAATTCTAATAGATAAATCTGGAGTACTGTAACGAAAATTTTGAATAATCAGAAGATTAATGAATTTTAAATTTCAGTATTATTATTTAAAAGAAAAAAACATCTATTTAAAATTTAAGATTTAAATTTGTTGAAAGGTAAAGAAGAAATTTGGATAAGATCTTAAATTTGTATATTTCAGTCAAATGATTTAAAATCAAACAGCAAATAATAATAATAAAAATAAAGTCCATAAGTAATGAATTTTGAAATGAATTGAGTAATTAAAGAAACTTATTTCAAATGGAGTAAATTGGAAATCAATTTGGGGAAAATTGATTTAAGTGATTGAAGTGGGAATTCTCTCTGGATAGCCAAGTACTTGTTTTAAAAGTAATTTTTTTTAATATGAATTAAATGTTTGAAAGTTGTTTTTAAGAAAGCCAGTTTTGTAAAATTTGTTATTTCTAATATTTAAAGTCTAAAGTAAGTACTTTCTTTTAATCTATTTAGTAGTATTTATTAAGAAGTAACTTGGTATTTTTTCTTTAAAAGAAGAAATCTAGCCTTATATTTTATTGAGTAACTTTATTTTCAAATATTTATATAGTATGTATTTAGTAAATTATTGAAGTAGTTTTAACTTAAATGTTTAAAAGTAAATTCCAAAGTAGGTATTTTGTTTAATCTATTATCGTAATAATTATTTAAAGTATGTTTTGGTATTTGTTTTAAGGAAGTAAATCTAATGTATAATTATAAGATAACCTTATTTTAGTTATTTTAAGTAAGTTTTTCTAAATTAAATGTTAAATATATTTTAAACCAAAGAGTTTTTAAATTATTTTAAAAATCTTAAGTTTTGTGCTTGGTGATTCCAGTGGAAATGGAATACTCAGAATTTATTCTGAGAAAAAGGAAGATAGTTTGAAAACTATTTTCAAAGGGGTTTGAAAAATGAAATTATATCTTGTAAAAATATTTGAGATAAATAAATAGTGTGGAAAAATTATTTATTGGTTGTTGGTTGTTTGAGAATATTAATTGATAGTTAAATCACCGACTATCAATATTGGACAAATGCGTTGATCGTTTCAAAGAGGCCGGGATCGAGATTTATTTCTCGAAAACCACTTCGATCCGGTTTGTACGTTTCGCGAAAGTGATTTTGGATTCGAAGATGGAGCAGTGAAGAGTCAAGGGCTAGTCGCTACTAATCCTGAGGATATTTCCAAAATGGATGTAGTAGGAGTAGTGCCTTCGGTTCCGTTCGAACCCGGGACGGACTTGTATGGATGAATGCTTGCGAAACATCGTCAGGTGGACGGTGGGCATTCTAAGGGATATGTTCTAAAAAGGTAACGCTTAGCCTCAAGCCTCATCAAATGGGAATGACTGAAAATCAGGGGTTATGCAGCAAGGCTGGGTGGGTAGCACCCAAGCAGGGTGAGGTCATTCCAGTCTAGATGTCCCTTATTATTTTGTCTTAGTGGGCGGTTGCTGATCCCAACCGCGGGGTGATTTCACTCGGGATTATCCAGTAAGGGATAGTCCCGGCCTTGTGTTGCAGGGGAGCGGGCGTACTCCTCGGTACGGTGATCTAGGCCCCGTACTGTGACAGGTGGTACCCCAGTGCCTAGTCATTAGTTGGAAATCCATTCTCCCTACGAGCCTTGTACGAGTTTTGTTTGTATTACCCACTTTGTAGCTAGTAGCTGGAATTTAATGAATGTAACAATTTCGGCTATTTTATAAGTATTTGTAAATAGACCTTATTATAATATCAGAGGATTTCTATAAAAATTGTTTTAGCTATCGTAAGGTAAAAACCCGACATGTTTATTTGTGGCGTGGTCTTATGAGATGCTTTTGTTTTCAAAGGATTTTGAAACTTTAATAATCAATTGGGTGTGATTTTCTCCCGCTGGTAACCCAGACTGACTCGGGTGTTATTTAACTGTAATGCTCGGGTCAGACCGAGTATTATAGGATACAGGATATGATGCTGTGGAGCTTAGGAGACGAGCTGGATGACGATACGTATTCTCGTATTTGTATATATATTTCCGCTGTGTTGAGTTGTTGTGTACCCATTTGTATGATATTGATGTTGAGTTGTGATTGATGTACTCTGATTGATGTAATATTTAAACAGAGATATTTGATTGAGTAAAGATTATTTATTATTTATTATATTTTATACCGCTGCGATGGTTAGATTCTGATGTTGATTTTGTTTTCTCTTCTTCTACCTCTTCTTCTTAAACCCAAATGGTTCGTATTTCTGTACAACTTGAGTTGATTGTTGCAGAATAGTGTTGACTCAAGGGGTACGGATTTGCGGGCTATTACATGCTTATTGGAGAATGGATTCCATTCAACGACTAGGCATTGGGGTGCCACCTATTACGGTACACATCTAAAAACTGTACCGATATTGAACCTATCAATCCCCGCCAACATAAGACCGGCCTACCCCTTAGTGGGTAGTATCGAATATGTCATCACCGCAGTTTCTTTCCAACCCTTTTGAGATCTCATGCACAACCAATCCATAAATATGTAGATGTAGGGTTTCTAGAAAGGTGACAAAAAACCCTAATAGGTGCGACCCACTTAGCCTTACTGCATCTCCCTTGATTTTTAATCATTCCCGGTTAATGAGGCTTGAGGAAACAATTACCTTTCAAGAAATTTACACTTAGAATGCTCATTGTCCTCTAATGACAATGTGTTGATAACATTCATCCATACAAGTTGTTCTAGGTCTTAACATACTAAATCCCCAAAATCACCATCTTTATTATCTTCATGATATCATAATTCGCAACACTCAAATTAAATCGAAGTGGTTTCTAGATAGTCAAATCTGATCTCGATCTCTTCGAAATTGGCCAAATTTAATAGTCGATTATTTAACTATCAAATTACACACATAAGCGGTCATTAGGCCCATATTATAACCTTTCAAAACATTTATTTCAAAATATCTTTACAAAAGTATATGTTCAAATCTCTTCAAATATTTCAATATTTGAAAATTATTTCAAATACTTAAATCCATAACAGGATATTCCAACCCATATCAACACTTAGAATTATTTTTTAATCCAGCTTATAATTCATTACTTAGAAAACTTTATATATAAATCATTTCGTTGCTAAAATGTCTCCAGAACTTTAATTCCAATACTTAAGAAAATATTATAAGTCTATTTCCCAAGATCATTCCTAATTTTCATACTTAGGAAATATTCCGCACTATCTCATAAATCTCAAGAACTTTTATTATTTCCCTTTACAATTTCCAAATATTATCAATTATACTTGTTTCTAATCCAACTAACAATTTATAACTCCTTTAATGAATTCATATTCATTTTCGAAGTTCCCGTATCTAATCAATTTGGAATTTTCTTTTCTCAAATTTCTTAAGTTTCTCGAATTTCATTAAAAGATTTTCACTTATAAAATCACATCCATTAATAAAACCCGGTTCACAAATCTCAAGAGCATCTATAAGTAAATTTTAATCACTTACTTTTAAACTATATATATAATAATAAATTTCAAAAACATGGTTAAGTAATTATTTAAATATCAAAGCACTTTTAAATTAAACGTCAATAACTAATTCCAATTCATTTATAAAATTTCTAATCAATTTACAAAACTTGTTTATAAAACTTAGAATTCATTTCAAAAAATTTAAATACTTAAATAACTAACTTCCTAAAATATTTTAATCTAATTAATAATTTTTAATACTTCATATTTTAATAATTAAAAATCCTTTTCTAAAAATAAACCTTAACTTCCTGTGAAAACCATTTTTAAAAATTCAACATACCCATTTTATACTTATTAATCTCTCTCGATTTATCACGATTCGATATGCTTTTCCATTTCATAATTATTCCCAAATTCCAAAATAGAATTTACTATTTCTTCCTAAACTAATTTCTATATCTCAGAAATTCACATCGTGGGTTTTTATTTCAAATTTATCAATAGAAATCAATTCCAGGTTTTCTCTATTAATAACTAGTTCATATTAAACAACTCTATTTATAAATTTTCCATATTCTCCTAATCTATTGAAATATCGATTTTTAAAACCTTTTTATATTTAAACAAATATCACTTAAGATTTATTGTTTAAAATCCTTTATATACATTATTTCCAAATCTCAATTTAAAATATTTCATGAAATAGTTAAGTACCAATTTAAAATCAAACATTTATTTTAGACAAATCAATCCCTTTTTAATTAATCCGAAATTCAATATAAATATTTCACTTCCAAATCGTGTTTAAATTTCTTTTCAAATTCAAAAGAATATTTATGTTTCCTAAAATACTAAAATTAAGACCAATGCTACTATAGCATCTAATTAGTCATATCATATCATAATCTATCACAGATTATTCAAACACCTCATATATCACTATATATACAATTAAAACCAACATTTTGTGGAATCCAGTTGGATCCCTCCAACCTGTTTCTCTGTAACCATAGATGTCATGAAATCACAAAAATACAATCACTACTTTGAGGCGGGATATCGCAATAAAAAGGATTATCCGCTATTATGTAGGGCACATAGTGTCTCAACCACTCCAATCGGCGAGAAATATAACCAACTACTAATATATTCTATTATATATATATATATATATATATATATAACATCCAATTGATAATAATTTATCAATCCATCCAATTAACCAATAAATAATTTGAACTATTTAAAATAAACCAATTATCCAAAATGAGCAAGATTTAATGACATTTATTTTCTGTTGTTGCCGAGGCATTCCAGTTTGGAAATAAAATCGGACGACGTCCGATTTTAGCCCAAATTTCTATAGTCTTCAAATTCGTCTGAACCAGTTCCATTATAAAGCATTCATCGACTCGAGTCCAATGCAACAATGGTGTTCGAATCCGACCTTGCATTAGTGAGATATAGATGTTAGAAGTTATCGGTAATTTTAATTAAAATCAAAACAAGTTTTATAAAATTACGATCCTACCCTCCAAGCTTCTTCTTCCCCAATAGAAGATGCACAGCTGACGCCCGCCATTCACGCATACATGCACACTTCCACCACCTCTACAATGCACGAAACTCGAATCCATTTGCACCTACAAACCTCTCTTCGAACGAGCTTCACAACGCACATCACCACTTTGCCCCCCTGCTCGAAATCAAAACGCATCGAAACCTACTTCCCCCTCGACCTGCTACAGGTCGCACTCCCCAAACAAGGATAGGACATCACCAAACTCCGGCTATAATTGCTACTCGACATGCCAAATCCAAATACAACATCCATTGCTCGAATCGATGCCTCAAATTGATAAAATCTTGAACCCTAGCCCCAATGCTTCATTCAACCTCACCGTCGATCCTTAAAAATCCAAGCCACATCCTTCCAGAAGTTATCAACATGAAGATCTCAGCGAATTGTGATTTATAATTTTTTTTCATATTTTATTATTGAAAATATTTTGAGATAATTTTTTTTTTGAAGTTGATATCCCTTTTTTCCTTTTGTGTTAATGTCGCATTTAAATAAGAGGGGGAGGGGAAAAAATCAGCGCATAGGGTGGCTGAGTGAAAGCAGGTGCAGCTGAAATGAAGGAATAGCGACTGTACGGTCAAATCAGTGAAAATATCTAGCTATGTAATTATGGATTTCAATCGAGGCATGCCACCAGGCGTTTCTAATGTTATACCACTTTTCCGAACGCAATGGAACAAGTTTGAGACCTAATTCAATCGGATGCAGAAGATAACTTTTTGGACCTAGTTATAATATTAAATTTCCAATATTATTTTCAATACGTTTCTATCCCGTACGACCAAACGTTATGTCTGATTGCTAAGAAATTTGATGATGTAATATAATTCATTATTATGAACTCAATGACACTGGTTTCGTCGAAACTGTGCCTCGGAAGGCTATTTTCACTTGTTAATTAAAACGAGTTAATTTCAATTAAGTAAATCACTTTTAAATCATATTTTAGAGTTTTATTATCTTCATTCTTATTAAATAGAAATTTAATAAGCTTTTAAATCAATTTTATCCACTTAAACATCCATGATTCAATTATTTAAAAGATTTTCAATTATTGAATTTAACAATTAAATTATCCAATAAATCGCTATATTTGAAATTCAAGTTATTTAATTTATAAAATTAACATTTAAATATTTAAAATCAACTAAATATTCCAATTTCAGATAACCAAAATTCTGGATCGTTACACTCGGCTTAGGGTGGATATGGAGATAGAGCTTGCGACCAAATAAGGGAGGAATTAGGAGTAAAAATGAAGAGGTTTTGTTCGGTATTATAAGGAGCAAAAGGGGAAAATGTTTCATACATTTTACTCCTTCTTCCTTTACACAAATATAAACCTACATCTAAATTCAAACCCCACTTCTTCTTATAGCTTGCCGAAATTGGACCTTTTGTGGTCCAATAAATCTCAAAACCCATTCGCTAATTAATTATATGTAAATCATATGTGTGTGTATTATATATATAGATTTCGTATATCGATATGCACGTATATAATTTTTATATATGCACCCAATTAAGTATTAATTGCACATAGAAAATCAATATATTAATAGTTTATATTCCATATATTAATTAATTTGTAACGCCATAATCAATTGTGTGGTATTTTGGATAATTTACAAATACGGTTGTGCGACTCAAAGGTGTAAATTAAGTCAACGATTAATATTAACAATTCAAATATTAACATTCATACACCACCTTAGCTAGCTGTGTTACAGTTTGGCTGAATAGCTTATAGATCTTCATCGGTAAATTCAATTCTACATTTTAAGGGGTAATTTTTACTAACAATTATTTACACACATACTCTTCGTTAAAACTATATCGCTTTGGGATATATAAGATTTAGTATTGGTTAAAATTCTAACATTATCCACATTAAACTCGATTAGTCCATAAATAAAGTCTTTGATTCAATTATAACATTTGTTATTAACTATTCTACGTTGGTCAGAGATTTTTGCTTTGAGTTGACTACAGTTGACCGTGATACTAATCTTATACAATCGAGGAGATAAATTCTCCATTGAATCATGTTTCACTTCTTATGCTTCTACTCAAATCCAACTACAGTCACTCAATGGTTATTATGCCATTGTTTAACTATAATCAAAATGGAGTATTTATATGGAGGTTCCATGGTATCCTTAAGTCAAGAGAACTATGTAACATCGTCACACTAAGATTTCATGTTTGACCTAGTTGTTATTAACCAACATGAAACTCTCATGTGAGTCTTTGCATAGTTATCCAATAACTATGAGTATGTATTGATAGAGTTAGGGATATGACATATGAGCAATTATGTAATTTGTAACATATATCTAACTCGATAACCAATCCTGTCCAAAATAAAAGGTGATTTCTTTCTATTACATACTTGATATAATGTTTGGTATTAATTAATTAATTTAATTAAAAGTATATTTAATAGACAATCCATATATATATATTACGTTTTGTGGTAGTAGTTACAAAGTGTTGTGACCATGAGTAATTTATCATAATGAAAACAAACATACCATTTTAAATATTCCTAGTCAAGATGTATCGAGACTGGATATTGATACATCAGTTGAGACTGTAGTACGTAACACTCTTTAAATGTTGGGTAGTGTATTGCTCGTGAATATTGAGGGCACCAAGGGGTTATGTTTTGATGGTTATTGGATAATTATGGAATGACTCACTCGATAGTTTTCTGTTGGGTGATATACTAACGCCAAACAGAAAATATCGATGTGACAAAATTACACAGTTTTCTTGATTTGAAAATATTGTTGATCTTCAACGTGGAAGCTCTGCTTTCATTATGGTACGGTGTCCATCGAATGAGTATTGTTGGGTCGAGTTAAAGCATTGAAAGTGAAAACATTATTCAAGAGAGGATCCATCTCCTAAATTATATGAGCTTAGTATCAGTGTCTACTAAAGTCTACTCAAAGTCAAAATATTTGGCCAAAGTAGTTTAGTTAATATTAATTGTTATTATTGAACCAAGGACTT
Source organism: Allium cepa (assembly GCA_030765085.1). Classification (NCBI taxonomy): domain Eukaryota; kingdom Viridiplantae; phylum Streptophyta; class Magnoliopsida; order Asparagales; family Amaryllidaceae; genus Allium; species Allium cepa. The sequence goes on from CM060935.1 coordinate 970,582,944, forward strand.
CGTGTTTGACTATAGAGTTGAATATAGATGATATTGGAATTTTGACCATTACCAAATTCATAAGTCCAAAACAATATAGTTTTGACGAAGAAAATTAATATAAAGAATTGTCACTACTGGGTAAACATTAATAAATTAAAATTGGATTTTACCGAAATTGAGTAAGTGATAAATTTGGCCATAACGTCACATCACTGCTAAGTGATGTGTGAACATTAATATTTAAATGGTACAATATTAATCGTGACCAAATTTACATCTAAGAGTCACACAATTAAAACAACGAATACTTCTTTTTATCACCTTATTTAATTAATTTGTATTTGTTATAAATTAATCAAATTAACTAATATTTATGAAATATTAATTTGTAAAATTTTATAATTAATCTGTTGAACAATGTTAAACAATTTATTCATAGTAGTTATAAATATATTGATCGATATACGATATTGGTACGCATGCAACATACATCGTTCATCTTAGAATTATGTTTGAGGCTAATGGGGGTTTTGGTTTTCAACTATGATCCTTGCGTAGGGGGCCGACCATATATGATATGTTTTGGTAAATTTGAATGGAAAGAGGAGTGGAAATGGTAAAAGAGATATTAAGAATTGTGATCCACTTTTCACTCTCACATCTTCCTTTAAATAAGCCACTTTCTATTCACTCTTTTAGATCTTTTCACTCCTCCTCCTACCTACTAATTTTGGATAGAAAAATCCCCTTCCAAACCCCAAATATCAAGTATGAATCACATCAAAACTCTAAGAATCGATTGTCAATGGTAAAGTAGTTTGGGACTCAACAACTCTAGAACTTGGAGTTCGATTCAAAGAGCTATTTCATCATTTCAAAGTGTGATTTATAGGCCTTGGTTAAAGATATGTTTCAAATTTAATAATATATTAAATTGCTTAAATTAATTAATCAACCATACATTAGCTAGATAGAACATATCATGAATCGGTATATTACTTATAGTCACATGTCGATAGTTATATACATATATGCATGTTTTTTTATAGATATCATCTTGTTGATCTCGGCCTAATAATATAAATTACCTTTTTATTATTAAAATATTATTGTCAAATGATTTTATCAATTAAATCTAATTATAAAATATTAATTAATATTAATACACATATTAAAAAAATTTCGAAATTTTATACACACCTAAAATTCATTATAAAATAAAAAATTATTTATTTTACAATTTAAAAAATATTTAAATTATTTATTTGATTTAATATTAGTTAAATAAATAAAATATATTTATAATACATTTATAAATAATGTAATATTCTATAAAAAGAATTAAATAATACAAAATATGCAATTTTATTTTTTTTTTAAAATATTTTATGCATTTTTGTTATTATTTAATCCACAAGAATTTAATTTTTAAAGTATATTTTATTTAAAAATCATTTTAATCCAAAAAAATGTTGGTAGTGAACAATGATAATTATATGCATTTAATATAAAATGAATTATTATTATATATATGTTAACCCGCCTTTTATCAAGGCCGTAAACATGCCGATTCAACCTAAACAACTTCACGACTATCAAGGCTGAAATATGATGGATTCGGTTTAGAGGGTGGAGTTCACCTGGATGTGCCGAGCGACATTGAGGTGAGGCTATGCCGCTCGACATTGTGGTGAGGCTATGCCGCTCGAAATTGAGGTGAGGCTATGCCACTCGGCATTGAGGTGAGGCTATGCCACTCGGCATTGAGGTGAAGTTATGCCGCTTGGCATTGACGGCTCGTTATGGGTCGCTCGGCATGGTACTTCGGTCAGGGTCGCTCGGCATTGACGGCTCGTCAAGGGTCGCTCGGCATGGTACTTCGGTCAGGGTCGCTTGGCATTGACGGCTCGGCATGGGTCGCTCGGCATGGTACTTCGGTCAGGGTCGCTCGGTAACAATGGTTCGACACTCGATGATTGGCTTGGCATTTAGGTGGTTCGGCACTAGATGGTGGCTTGGCATTTAGGTGGTTCGGCACTCGATGGTGGCTCGGCATTTAGGTGGTTCGACACTCGATGATGGCTCGGCATTTGGGTGGCTCGGCACTCGATGGTGGCTCGGCATTTGGGTGGTTCGGCAGTCGAAGGTGGGTCATGTTACTTTGAGTGGCTGAGCATATCACTTCGGGGCAGTACCATGGTTACTTCAGGTTGGCCTATGGAGGACTTGGGGTTGGTTGAGATGAAGGATGTGAACTCGATCGAAGTCTTAGTGGGCCTGTATCACTAGAGAAGGCCAACTATCTAGTTTTTCCTATAAATATAGCACGTAGGGATTCTGAAAAAGGGACCTTCTTCCAGCTCTCTGACTTTTTATTTTCTAAGGCTAAGGCTACTCTACCAATTTGTAACTGTGATTAATTTTAACATCAATAAAAAGAAAGCTTCTGGAGTGGACATAGGCCGGAGTTAGCCGAACCACTATAAAATATGTTATTCTTTACTGCTTTCATTTGAATTTTGACTGTTATTCACATTATTTCCTTCTACATATATTATATATGTGAGTTGTGACTGTTATTTGGTGCTTTCACTTGGATTTGGGTGTTAGCTACCATTTTTGGTGCTAACATTTTGGCGCTTTCATTGAGAAGGCAAGCACTCAGGGATTTTGGAGCTAGGAACTTGGATTCTAGAAAGCAATGGCTAAGCCATCAACAGGGAAGCAAGTGACGAAAAGAAGCAATTAGGAGGGAAGTCATGAGGCCTCCTTTGGAGCTGGAGCAAGTCAAGCATCCATCTATATCACTAAGGACGAGATGGAGATGATGATGAAAAGACAGGAAGACATGATATAGAGCCTGCTTCGACAGGTTGGACATGTTGGAGCACAAAGTTATGGGAACGGACCAACCGCGGCTGCTGGCATTGTAGAACAAGGAACCAGGGCTGTAGAATTTTCTGGAGTTCAACACCAAAAACAGGCTGGAGGGATTGAAGGAAATTAGTAAAGGCTCGGGGGCATACCTCCAAGATTGGACACCGGGAGAGCAGTGAATGAAGCACAGCAAGCAGGGACCAACGTGAATGTAAATGATCAACATGAAGAGTACTACCCGGAGTACCCCCTAGGATATGGTGGGCAAGGTAGAGATGCAAACAGGGGACTAACCACAGATGGAGACGACCGGATAGTTGGATTAATAAGAAGGATTATGAGAGGGAGATTGTCAATCAGAGGCTTAAAGGAAGTTAGTAGGAGTACGTTCACTTCGAATATCAAAAATGCAAGGAATCCTCCAAAGTTCAAGTTACTTGCGTTGGATGCTTATGATAGGAAATCAAACCCAACCATGCACATTACCAGATATATCAGGCATATGGAAGTGTTGGAGGCATCCAAGGAAGTGATGGCACAATGCTTTCCTCTATATCTAACAGACTTGCCTGCGCTTTGGTTCAGGAAGCTAGAGAATGGATCAATCAGAACATGGGATGAGCTAGTGGAATGCTTCATGAGATAGTTTAGGGTCCATGTGATGCGACCCAAGAGTGTGATGACCTTAGCTTCAACGAAGTAGAGGACCGAAAAGTCCATAAGTAATTTTCTATTGCGATTCAATGCAACGGTGGCTTCGGTGGATCACCCGGATCTATCGATGATTTTGATGGCGGCGGTAGAAGGGTTGAGGAAGGTATAGAGTTTAAGGATTCTTTGGCAAGAGATCCACTACAAGAACCTGGAGAATTCTACCATGAAGCTGAAAGGTTCATTCGGCTATAGGATTCACGCGCTGAAAGGTGAGAAATAAACGCCGTGCAAGGCGAAGGAACCTCCAAGTAACAGATTAGAATAGACAAGGGAAAGTGGAAACAGGATGACAGATACGATGGTCCTGGCAAATGGAAGAAATTCCAAGAAACCAGATTCAAATAATACGCTGACTTGATGGCAAACCTGATTGGATTTACATGGAAACTCGGTGGCACCTCCACTATCAGAAACCACCCAGGAGTGATCCCATGGAACAGGAACGTAGAAGTGGAAAGTGTTGCCTATTCCATGAGCTAGATGGGCATGCTACCGACGAATGTCGCTGTTTGAAGAATGAGGTGGAAGAGCATGTTAGAAATGGCAGATTTCCACAGTACGTGAGAAATCGGACAGTGGCCATAGGACCTGAGCAACTACCGCCTCCATCTAACAGAACTAATCCTGGATCGGGATCACGACTCGTCATCAATTAATCATGATGGCAAGGGTCAAGTTCAGGACTTTAACTTAGGTCGATCATTTAAATTTATCAGATTTGATTTCAAAATAAAAAGGCTATTCCGCTTACACATGTACGGAAACCGGAGAGATAGCCAGGCATGCTCTGAGATGGTAATAGACATCTCTGCCCGGAGAGGCAGTATCTAGATTTTTCCTTTGTTTATGACTGGACATTTAGAATTTGAATTTATTAATTGAACTTGAATTTCATAAAATAAACCTTCGACCGGAGAGTTAAAGGATGAATATTGGAAGTCAATTTGAAATTAATCGCTTTATGACCCTACCCGAAGAAACGGGGTCCGGAGTGCAAGACGTGAGTTTCTTTGCCGGAGAGCGACAGGATCAACTCACTTAACGTCGTTTCCCATTCACCGGTGAGTGATTGAATCGGGGTTCGATAAGTGCCCGGAGTGGCTGTAATCGGCCTAGGATTTAGGCCATTACATCGCTTAATGTTCAGGGACACTGAACCAGAGTGCGGGGAGTGATGCTGCTTCGCCGGAGAGCGATAGGATCGGCTCACTCAACGTTGTTTCCCCTTCACTGGAGAGTGACAGGATGGGATCTAGTAAGAGCTCGGAGAGGCAGATATCGGTCCATGAGGATCATGACATCGCTTAACGTTCAGGGACACCGAACCAGAGTGCAGGGAGTGATGCTGCTTCGCCGGGAGCAACAAGATCAACTCACTCAACACCGTTTCCCCTTCACCGAAGAGTGACAGGATGGGATCCAGTAAGAGCCCGAAGAGGCTGATATCGGTCCAGGAGGATCATGACATCGCTTAACGTTCAGGGACACTGAATCGGAATGCAGGGAGAGAAGTTGCTTCGTCGAAGAGCGACAGGATCGGCCCACTCAACGCTGTTTTCCCTTCATCGGAGAGTGACAGGATGGGATCCAGTAAGAGCTCGAAGAGGCTATGATCGGTCTAGGATGACGAAGACATCGATGTATGCCCTCGATGGGGCCAGAGTGCAAGGGATAGAAAGTAACACTAGAGCATGACAGAATCCTTCTATTCGATTGTTAAGTTTGGAATGGACTTAGCAAGGGTCCAAAGTGGCCGTCAATGGTCCAGAGAGGCCATAGGATTGGATTACTGATTTCCACAAGTTGAAATGGATACTGATTTGACTTCGAACAGCCACAAACTTGATTGAGAATACTATAGCTATGGACAAAACATGGACATTGGATATTGGGTTTGAGACTATTCAAAACACACCTTCCCATAGCAAGGCATGTTTTGGTGGGAAGATGTTAACCCGCCTTTTATCAAGGTCGTAAACAGGAGGAATCAACCTAAATAACTTCACGACTATCAATGCTGAAATATGATGGACTCGGTTTTGGAGGGATGGTGTAACAACCCGCATATTTAACAATTTTATATTTAAATGTTTGATTTAAATATAGCGTCGTTATTTGGATTTTGGGGTCCGAAATGTTACTTTCTGCAAATGGCCGAATTGGAACTCGAAACCACCTCCATTGGTTCCAAAATGGCGTTTGCGATCTTTTTGAGTATAATCTTTGATATGTTTGGAGTTTGTGAAATTTTGGCTACTTTTCCTATTGGGTTTGGGATTGGGTTCAGCCCACTAGCCCACTTAACCCCCTAGCTCAACCCTTCTCTTCATTTCATCTTCATTTCATTTCCTTCTCAAACTAAAAACTGAAATGGGGGAAAGGAAAGAGAAATAGAAATTAGCAAGCCCTAGTTTCTCCTTTGTAGCTTGATTCTTGCTCCAAAAATCAAAGAGAATCCATTGGTAAGTTCATCTCCATCTTCTCCATCTCTTCTCCTCTTCAATTTCTGTAATTTTCCTAACCCTAACTTAGGAAATACTTCCTTTGATTCTAGATTGAAGCTTGTAGTGTTGAAGTGGAGTGTAGTTGGTTGATTCCTTGCAATTGTGCTTCTTCATCTTCTTTGTTTTGTGTGAAAAGGTGAGTTTGAACTCACATCTACTTCTCTTAATTTCATTGATGTTAGGTATGAATTCCTAACACCTTGTTCACATGCACTTGCAATTGGTTTGGGTTGAATTGGAGAATATTCCAATTTTTAGTGTTTTGGGTTCAAATCTTTGAAATCCTAACTTTGATGTTTTAATCATGTTTTGGTGATGCATCGAGGAACATATAGGGCCGGGTTGTCGATTGGCATAAGCCCTTAGAGCCAATGTTCGTCCGATCGAATTTTGGGAGAGTTTGCTCTTCATTTGTATAAGGCTGAAAAACAGCCCAGGCATGATTCAGTCGACTGAAAACTCTGTTCAGTCGGCTGAACCTGAAACCCGAGAGTTTCCAGGCATGATTCAGTCGACTGAAAATCTCTGCACAGTCGACTGAACCTGAAACAGAAAGTTTCCTGAACCTAGAAAATTTCCAGGTACAGGGTCAGTCGATTGAAAAACTCTGTTTAGTCGACTGAACCTGCTGTTTCAGCCCACTTTGCCTTTTGGGATTGAATTTTCAATTTGAATTGATTCATGATGATCCTATGTATGATTATCAATTGTTTTGACTTTGATGGTTCCTTTTAATTTTAATCCACGGGTTTTTTTATGAAATAATCTCTCGAATCGCATTTAAAAGTTCGTTTCTCTAATTTATAAATTCTATTTAAAACACACACACTTTCGCACTTCGAACGAAGTGGGAGGGTGATTAAATGGTTGGGCAAAACACGGACCATGAATCTGTGCGTTTATCCTTCCGATTAATCCTTGACCTATTCGATTGATTGTTTTGACCTTCGGGTTTGGTTTATCGATGATATGAGGTAAACTTTTTACTGCTTTGAGTGTGAAAGGGACTGACGGATAGTAAACCGTTTAGTGCGAACGAGTGGTTATGGGACATACGTTAACACTTTTCGGATTCCTTTTCGAGAGTTGTGACACATTCCGCCAGTTAGTGGTGTCCAGTACTGGGTCTTCGACCTTCACCACTACGGTTTGTTGCCTCTGGGATAGTGTCTTCGGACCGTCTCCCTAGGTTTGTTGCCTTCGGGTATGTTGCCTTCGGGTGTGTGCCTTCGGGTGTGTGCCTTCGGGTTTGTTGCCCTATATAGTTTCGCTCTGATGTTGGCCTTAGGTGCCGCATGGGTGATACTTGGGTTTGGAGTCTTCGGGCTCATGGATCCTTGTTTGTACAGTACTGAGCTCGAGCAAATTTTATGATGTTTCATTGATATGTATATTCCCTTGGTATCGCCCTTCGGTATTGGTCTTTTTGAGCCGCATGGAGTATAGCGATTACCTTGTGGAACTTGTATACCTTATGGGTATTTGTTATTTGCCTTCTGGCTTGTTTTGGGATATTTGTATCCTTTGTTTCTATATGTTGCCGATGATATGAGGCTTGTTCTATATGATTCATCTCTTGTTGATGATTGTGTTATCTCCCCTAGAGATATTTATTATACTGTATGACCTTGCAGGTTTATTATTGTTCAGTTTATCTAACTGATTTGTTAACTAGACTGATCCGGGTATTTTATACTCGGGTCAGACCGAGATGTTTCAGGTTAGGTGCTTTTGGGGACTTAGCCTATTTTGCTTCCGCATGGACTATTCGCTAGCTTCATTTTGTTATAGCGTATTTTGTAGTCCTTATCTGTTATAACTCTGATTTATACTCTTTCGTCTCGTCTGTATATTGTGGTCTCCTGTACCACTTGTCATGTATTATTTTGTATACTCTGTGGTGTATCTGTGTATGTGTATATTATGATCGACTGTTCTGTGATGTACTTTACATTTCAGTTGTTATATTTTCTTCTGATAGATCCTATAGCCATTGTAGTTTTGCTTTAAATATTTATTGAATATGTCGAATTTTAATGTGTTCTACTTTTCGACATATTTAGTGAATAGTTAAGGTAAGATTGCACATGGTCGCTTCCATTATACTCTACTGTCCGCGTTAGCCGACAGTATTATCTATGTAATACTCTTTGTTAACGAGGCTCTCGGAGTGGGGCGTCACAGCGTGGTATCAGAGCGAGATTCAGAACAAAATATGATAAACACAGAATAGATGCACATATTATGGTACATCAAAGTGTACAAGTGATACAGATCCTTGAATCATCGTGTCTCTTTATTCCATCAAGGTTAGATAGATATTGGAAATACGTCTAGGAATGCATTTTTATTCCGTAGTATCCCATATTGTAATATCTACCTTGTGAATAATCTTGTTCTTATCTTACTTTCAGCTTATGTCTGGAAGAGGCAGGGGTCGTCGTTCGGATGCTGGGCAATCTAGTGGCTCGCATCCGGATGGCGTATATATGTCTGCCGATCAATTTTTGGAATTGTTTAGGAGCACTCAGCCTCCCGTTCCTCCTCGAGTGTCTCCACCTCGCAAGTCTGCTTTTGCACGTCAGTGCAGTGATTTTGCTCATCTTGGAGGAAAGCCGTTTAAGGGCTCTGAGTCTGTTCTTGAAGTCCAAGCTTGGCTTCGCACGTGCGAGCGTATTTTCTCTCGCATGGATCTTTCTGACCATGATAGAGTTCTTGTAACTTCTAGCTTATTACAAGAGCGTGCTCTTGACTGGTATGAGCTTCTTGCAGCTGAAATTGATGAGTCTACTCTTTCTTGGACTCAGTTTCGGGGACGATTTGAACTCAAGTTCGTTCCTGAATCTGAAAAAGTTTTATTGACCCGTCGATTTCTTGAGTTGAAGCAAGGGAAATCTTCTGTTTCTGAGTATGTCGCATCGTTCGAGGCTTTATCTCAGTATGGTCTTGAATTCATCAGCACTTCTTATAAGAAGAATTTGAAGTTGGTTTCTGGCCTTAAGAAATATCTTAAGAAGTCCTTGTTGCTCCAGCTTAAACTTTCTTTTGAGGAATTGGTTGATTCGGCGCTTCATCTCGAGACCGTCGAGAAGGAGTGTGATAGTGATGTTGATGTTGAGGTTTCCAGAAACCCCAACAAGAAGCAGTTTCCAATTCAGAAGAAGCCTTTTCCTTATAAGAAGAAGAAGACCGGTGGTCCTAGCTCTCAGCCTCAATCTTCTGGAACACCTTTCGTTCGAAAGTGTTTTAATTGTGGTTCTCCGGATCATATTATTCGAGCTTGTCCAAAACCTCTCTTCTGCCGTAATTGCAAGAAGGAAGGTCATCATGTTTCTGCTTGTCCTACTGATCCTGCTAATACAAAATCTGGCAAGCTCAATGTGGCTAATGCTTCTGGAGGTCCTTCTCAATCCAAAGGTATGACTCCATCTATTTTGGAGGGTTCAATTCTATTTCATGATCATAGTATACGAGTTCTTTTCGATACGGGTGCTTCACATTCTTTCGTATCGAAGAAGCTTGTAGATGATTTATCTTTAGATGTTTCTTGTATGGTTACTTCTTTAAGGATTGCGAATCCTATTGGGGGATCCGCGACCCTTAGTTTGCTTTGTGATGATATTGAAATTGTTTTATGTGGCTTTTCTTTCCGTGTGAATCTGCACGTTGTTTGTCATTTGGGTTTTGATATGATTTTTGGTATGGACTGGCTAGTGAGGTACGATGCCAGGATTATTTGTTCCGAGAGAATTTTATATCTTTGTCATCCTGATTCACCTTCTCAGTTATCTCTTGTTCTTCGGGATGTGGATAATTCCGAGATGGCTTTGTATTCTCTTGATTCGCGAGATGGTGATGATGTATCTCGTATTCCTATTGCTTGTGACTTTTCTGATGTTTTTGAACCTGTTTCGGGTTTGCCACCCAAACGGGCAATTGAGTTACGCATTGATCTCATTTCAGGCGCGCAGCCAGTTAGTCGTCCTCCCACGAGGATGTCTACAAAGGAAAATGAGGAACTCAAGAAGCAGCTTTTAGAGCTCGAGTCCAAGCAGTTGATTCAGTCTAGTTTTTCTCCGTGGGGATCCGCGGTCGTTTTTGTGAAGAAGTCTGATGGAACTCTTAGGCTTTGCATTGACTATCGCAAACTTAACAAGTTAACCATTAGAAATAGGTATCCTTTGCCTAGGATCGATGATATGTTCGATCTATTGAGTGGTGCCAAGGTCTTTTCTCAGCTTGACCTTGCCACAGGTTTTCATCAGTTACGAGTCGCGGAGGATAGCATACCTCTTACCGCTTTCCGCACTCGTTATGGTTCCTTTGAGTGGCTCGTTATGCCATTCGGTTTGACGAACGCTCCTGCTTTCTTTGTTGACCTCATGAATCGGGTATTCCGGGAATATCTCGATAAGTTTGTTCTCGTCTTCATTGATGATATCCTTATTTATTCTAAGTCTGAAGCTGAGCATGCTAATCACTTGAGAATTGTCTTGAGTACTCTTCGTCGTCATCTGCTTAAAGCGAAATTCTCCAAGTGCTGCTTTTGGGAGAATAAGGTTAAGTTCTTAGGCCATGTTGTATCTTCCGATGGCATTTCTGTCGATCCCTCAAAGATCGAAGCCATCCAGAATTGGAAGAGGCCTGAGAATGTGCATGAGATTCGTAGTTTCCTTGGATTGGAGGGTTATTACCGGCGGTTCATTAAGAACTTTTCCCGTGTTGTGCTTCCTCTCACTTGCTTTACTCGGAAAGGCATTTGTTTTATTTGGTCCGACAAGTGTGAAGCTTCCTTTCAGACATTGAAAGAACTTCTCACTAATGCTCCTATTCTTGTGGTTCCCTAAGGGAATCATGATCTGTTGTCTACACCGATGCGTGTGGTAGTGGTCTCGGTGTTGTGCTTATGTAGAGAGATCGGGTAGTTGCTTATGCTTCTAGGCAACTGCGTCCGAATGAAGTTCGCTATGCCACTCATGATCTTGAGTTAGCCGCCATTGTCTTTGCCTTGAAGATTTGGCGACATTATTTATTGGGCGAGCGCTTCATTCTCTATACCGATCATAAATATTTGAAGTATTTGTTTACTCAGAAGGAACTCAATATGAGACAACAGCGTTGGCTCGAGTTTCTTGCTTTCTATGACTTTGATATCCAGTTTACCCCTGGTAAGGGTAATCGTGTTGCAGATGCGCTTAGTCGTAAACATTCGGCTGTTATTTCTATGATGCTTGCCGAATGGAATATTCTTGAGACTCTATCTTTTTGTGAAATTTGTGATCAAGGTTCATCTTCTGGTTCTCCTATTCTATTATTTTGTTTGGGAGCTCGACCTATTTTATTGGATCGTATTGCCGATGCTCAGCGGCGTGATCCTGATTTGTTGCATTTTATTCAACTTTGTGAGTCTGGATCTTGTGATGAGGCGTTGCAAGATTTTAGCATTGATTCTCATAGGTGTCTTCGTAAGAAGAACCGTCTTTTTGTGCCTTCTGATTTTGCACTTAGGCATGACATTCTTGATGATTGCCATTGTTCTAAGTATACCATTCATCCCGGTAGTAGTAAGATGTATGCCGATATGCGCCGTCTTTATTATTGGGAAGGCATGAAGCGCGATGTGGCGAGTTATGTGAGCAACTGCATGACATGTCAACGTGTGAAGGCCGAACATCAGCGTCCTTCTGGACTTCTTCAACCTCTTGAGATTCCATTGTGGAAGAGGGATCAAATTTCTATGGATTTTATTGACGGCCTACCTCGTTCGAGATCAGGTCATTCTAGTATTTGGGTTATTGTTGATCGCCTCACCAAGTCTGCTCATTTTGTCCCTATTAAGTCTAATAGGACAGCTTCGCATTTGGCTAAGTTGTATGTCAAGGAAATCGTGAGACTTCACGGTGTTCCTAGTTCTATTGTGAGTGATCGTGATCCTTTATTCACGAGTCATTTTTGGAAGAGTCTTCAGCAAGCTTTAGGAACAAAGCTTAATTTTTCTACAGCTTATCATCCGCAGTCTGACGGACAGACTGAACGGGTGAATCGTATTTTGGAAGATCTTCTCCGTATTTGTATTTTTGATTTCGGTGGTAGTTGGGAGGATCACCTACCTCTTGTAGAGTTCTCCTACAACAATAGTTTTCAGTCTAGTATCGGTATGGCTCCTTTCGAAGCCTTATACGGAAGGCCATGTCGATCACCTTAATGTTGGTTGGAATCTAGGGAGAAGCTTATTCTTGGCCCGGACTTTGTTCGTCATTCTTCTGAGAAGATTGATCTTATTCGATTGAGGATGAAAGAGGCACAGAGTCGCCAGAAATCCTACGCGGACAACCGTAGGAAGCCTCTCGAGTTCTCGATCGGCGATCTTGTTTTTATTCGTGTTTCTCCTTTGAAAGGGGTTATGCGTTTCAGTGCGACTGGAAAATTGGCTCCTCGTTATATAGGACCGTTTTCTATTACTGAACATATTGGCCCTGTTGCTTATAGAGTTTCACTTCCAGCTCATTTATCTGGCATTCATGACGTGTTTCACGTCTCGCAACTTCGAAAGTGTCTTTGAGAATCAGATTCTGTAATTGATTCTCCTGATTTGCAAGAGCTTGAGATCTCACCGGACTTATCTTTTGTACAGCAACCTATTCGCGTGCTTGACACGGAGGTGCGACACCTTCGGAACAAGGACGTGCCGCTCGTTAAAGTTCAATGGTCCGCTAATCCCAATGACTGTACTTGGGAAACCAGAGAGTATATCGAGCGATCTTATCCAGGTTTTCTATCCTTGCTTCGTAATGGTAAGTCTATTTCTGTGTCTAAAGTTTATTCTTTCTTTTGTATGTAGTTGTTACAAATATCGTCTCTAGGAATTGCGGGGACGCAATTTTGTAAGGAGGGGAGATCTGTAACAACCCGCATATTTAACGATTTTATATTTAAATGTTTGATTTAAATATAGCGTCGTTATTCGGATTTTGGAGGTCCGAAATGTTACTTTCTGCAAATGGCCGAATTGGAACTCGAAACCACCTCCATTGGTTCCAAAATGGCGTTTGCGATCTTTTTGAGTATAATCTTTGATATGTTTGGAGTTTGTGAAATTTTGGCTACTTTTCCTATTGGGTTTGGGATTGGGTTCAGCCCACTAGCCCACTTAACCCCCTAGCTCAACCCTTCTCTTCATTTCATCTTCATTTCATTTCCTTCTCAAACTAAAAACTGAAATGGGGGAAAGGAAAGAGAAATAGAAATTAGCAAGCCCTAGTTTCTCCTTTGTAGCTTGATTCTTGCTCCAAAAATCAAAGAGAATCCATTGGTAAGTTCATCTCCATCTTCTCCATCTCTTCTCCTCTTCAATTTCTGTAATTTTCCTAACCCTAACTTAGGAAATACTTTCTTTGATTCTAGATTGAAGCTTGTAGTGTTGAAGTGGAGTGTAGTTGGTTGATTCCTTGCAATTGTGCTTCTTCATCTTCTTTGTTTTGTGTGAAAAGGTGAGTTTGAACTCACATCTACTTCTCTTGATTTCATTGATGTTAGGTATGAATTCCTAACACCTTGTTCACATGCACTTGCAATTGGTTTGGGTTGAATTGGAGAATATTCCAATTTTTAGTGTTTTGGGTTCAAATCTTTGAAATCCTAACTTTGATGTTTTAATCATGTTTTGGTGATGCATCGAGGAACATATAGGGCCGGGTTGTCGATTGGCATAAGCCCTTAGAGCCAATGTTCGTCCGATCGCATTTTGGGAGAGTTTGCTCTTCATTTGTATAAGGCTGAAAAACAGCCCAGGCATGATTCAGTCGACTGAAAACTCTGTTCAGTCGGCTGAACCTGAAACCCGAGAGTTTCCAGGCATGATTCAGTCGACTGAAAATCTCTGCACAGTCGACTGAACCTGGAAACAGAAAGTTTCCTGAACCTAGAAAATTTCCAGGTACAGGGTCAGTCGACTGAAAAACTCTGTTTAGTCGACTGAACCTGCTGTTTCAGCCCACTTTGCCTTTTGGGATTGAATTTTCAATTTGAATTGATTCATGATGATCCTATGTATGATTATCAATTGTTTTGACTTTGATGGTTCCTTTTAATTTTAATCCACGGGTTTTTTTATGAAATAATCTCTCGAATCGCATTTAAAAGTTCGTTTCTCTAATTTATAAATTCTATTTAAAACACACACACTTTCGCACTTCGAACGAAGTGGGAGGGTGATTAAATGGTTGGGCAAAACACGGACCATGAATCTGTGCGTTTATCCTTCCGATTAATCCTTGACCTATTCGATTGATTGTTTTGACCTTCGGGTTTGGTTTATCGATGATATGAGGTAAACTTTTTACTGCTTTGAGTGTGAAAGGGACTGACGGATAGTAAACCGTTTAGTGCGAACGAGTGGTTATGGGACATACGTTAACACTTTTCGGATTCCTTTTCGAGAGTTGTGACACATTCCGCCAGTTAGTGGTGTCCAGTACTGGGTCTTCGACCTTCACCACTACGGTTTGTTGCCTCTGGGATAGTGTCTTCGGACCGTCTCCCTAGGTTTGTTGCCTTCGGGTATGTTGCCTTCGGGTGTGTGCCTTCGGGTGTGTGCCTTCGGGTTTGTTGCCCTATATAGTTTCGCTCTGATGTTGGCCTTAGGTGCCGCATGGGTGATACTTGGGTTTGGAGTCTTCGGGCTCATGGATCCTTGTTTGTACAGTACTGAGCTCGAGCAAATTTTATGATGTTTCATTGATATGTATATTCCCTTGGTATCGCCCTTCGGTATTGGTCTTTTTGAGCCGCATGGAGTATAGCGATTACCTTGTGGAACTTGTATACCTTATGGGTATTTGTTATTTGCCTTCTGGCTTGTTTTGGGATATTTGTATCCTTTGTTTCTATATGTTGCCGATGATATGAGGCTTGTTCTATATGATTCATCTCTTGTTGATGATTGTGTTATCTCCCCTAGAGATATTTATTATACTGTATGACCTTGCAGGTTTATTATTGTTCAGTTTATCTAACTGATTTGTTAACTAGACTGATCCGGGTATTTTATACTCGGGTCAGACCGAGATGTTTCAGGTTAGGTGCTTTTGGGGACTTAGCCTATTTTGCTTCCGCATGGACTATTCGCTAGCTTCATTTTGTTATAGCGTATTTTGTAGTCCTTATCTGTTATAACTCTGATTTATACTCTTTCGTCTCGTCTGTATATTGTGGTCTCCTGTACCACTTGTCATGTATTATTTTGTATACTCTGTGGTGTATCTGTGTATGTGTATATTATGATCGACTGTTCTGTGATGTACTTTACATTTCAGTTGTTATATTTTCTTCTGATAGATCCTATAGCCATTGTAGTTTTGCTTTAAATATTTATTGAATAGGTCGAATTTTAATGTGTTCTACTTTTCGACATATTTAGTGAATAGTTAAGGTAAGATTGCACATGGTCGCTTCCATTATACTCTATTGTCCGCGTTAGCCGACAGTATTATCTATGTAATACTCTTTGTTAACGAGGCTCTCGGAGTGGGGCGTCACAGATGGAGTTCACTTGGATGTGCCGCTCGGCATTGTGGTAAGGATATGCCGCTCGACATTATGGTTAGGATATGTCGCTCGGCATTGAGGTGAGGTTATGTCGCTCGACATTATGGTGAGACTATGCCGCTCGGCATTAAGGTGAGGTTATGCAGATCGGCATTGTGGTGAGGCTACGCTGCTCGGCATTGAGGTGAGGTTATGTCGCTCGGCATTATGGTGAGGTTATGCTGCTCGGCATTGATGGCTCGGCATGGGTCGCTCGGCATGGTACTTCGGTTAGGGTCCCTCGGCATTGACGGCTCGGCATGGGCTGCTCGGCGTGGTACTTCGATCAGGGTCGCTTGACATTGATGGCTCGACATGGGTCGCTCAGGATGGTAATTCGGTCAGGGTTGCTCGGTAACAATGGTTCAGCACTCGATGATTGGCTTGGCATTTAGGTGGTTCGGCACTCGTTGGTGGCTCGGCATTTAGGTGGTTCGACACTCAAGGGTGGCTTGGCATTTAGGTGGTTCGACACTCGATGGTGGATCGACATTTGGGTGGTTCGGCACTCGATGGTGGCTTGGCATTTGGGTGGATCGGCACTCGATGGTGGCTCGGCATTTGAGTGGTTCAGCACTCGAAGGTGGGTCATGTTACTTCGAGTCGCTGAGCATGTCACTTCGGGGCAGTGCCATGGTTACTTCAGGTTGGCCTATGGAGGACTTGGGGTCCGTTGAGGTGAAGGGTGTGGACTCGACCGAAGTCTTAATGGGCCTGTATCACTAGAGAATCCCAACTATCTGGTTTTGTCGATATATACAGTACGTAGGGCTTTTGAAAAAGGGATCTTCTTCCTACTCTCTGAGTTTCTATTTTCTAAGGCTAAGGCTACTCTACCAATTTGTAACTGTAATTGATTCTGACATCAATAAAAAGAAAACTTCTGAAGTGGACGTAGGCTGGAGTTAGCCGAACCACTATAAAATCTGTTGTTCTTTACTGCTTTTATTTGAATTTTGACCGTTCTTTACATTATTACTCTCTACATATATTCTATCTGTGAGTTGTGACTGTTATTTGGTGCTTTCACTTGGATTTGGGTGTTAGTGACCATTTTTGGCGCTAACAATATATATTATTTAATTAAATAGTTATATGTTCGTATATATAATTTATCTATGCATATATATATATATTAAAAAATAATTAATTTCTGTTTTCATAATATATGATAAAAAAATTAAATTATTTTACAAATTAATATTTAAGATAATTTTGAAATTTAATTATATACGTTTGTGTGTGTATGTGTATATATATTTCTTATATGATTTATATAAATAATTTATAACCAATATTTCATACATGTATATATATATATATATATGTATATTTATTTATACAATAATTTCGACGCATAGATATGTATATTTAGATAGTATGCTGGCATACACGAGGGGCTAACATGTTCGTTGCGATGTAAGTCTCAGCATCTATGCATGGGCATGTCAAACCATGCATGTACACATTATACTATTGCATACACACACGTGTATATGATACACATATATAAAATATGACATAGATTATATTAAATAAATTTCATTTAAATAAAATAAAATAAAGTATTGATTTTATTTAAAAGAAAATGTAGAAAAGCTCTAAATGAATAGACTACTTGGGCCATCAAAGATCTAATAATGATTTTTTTTAATTTACCAATTTATCCCACTGCATGCTGGCCTAGTTCCAATAAGGGTATTAGAATCAAATAGTCTATGCAGTTTAAATCAATCATATTATGGCCGACTAATTAATCTTACAACCAATTTAGTAGGGTGTATAAGAAAGGTAGTGTCTAAGCTGGATTGTTGGTTAATTAAATATTATATCCTTCCTAGCTACCGGCCTAGCCTGGACTATTATGCGAGCCTAATGGTTGATCGTAATAGAAAATGCCTAATTTAAATTGGCCTTGGGCTAATTTCCAAATTGTTTTGAAATTAAGATAAAAATTTTAAACTTAGAAGTTAAAATTAAATAAAACACATATTATAAAATTTACAATATATTTTTTCGAAAACTTTTAAAATGTTATAAAATTAATTTCAAAAATATTATTTATTAATAAGATTAATAAAATAAATGAATTGACTAAATAAGTTAATTGAATAAATACATATATATATACATGTACAATATAAATAATGACATATGTTTTGTTGTCTTGATTTGTTTAAGCCAATACGAGTATTCATGGTCAAGGATCTCTAGCTCAAGTGGATAGAGGTATATGCTTTAGACAAAAGATTGTAGATGTCGTGGGTTTGAGCCTCTGAGACATCATAATGAATGCTCTGCTTGAATAAAGTGTCACTCTTGTTGTCAAAAAATATACGAGTATACATGTGTGTATAAAAGAAATTTCAAAATTAATAAAATTAAATTAAAGTTGTTAATTAAATAAATTAATTAAAAGATAATTCAAAAATTAAAATACATACATTCATACATATATATATATATATAAGATATATGTGTATCACTATAAAAGTTTACAGTATAATTTTAAAAATAATGTGTTATTTTTTAATAATATTGTGACGACCCACATTTCGGAAGGTATAAATCGACAATAATCCACACATGTCCAATTTAAACAATCCGGAACATAGATAATCAATGGGGGTTAATTAAGAAAAATAAGAAAAGAAGAAGGAAACAAACACAGAATCTCGTAGCGGAATGACATAAATATAATAATCAAATAAACAGTTCATGAAACTATTTACTATACTTTTGATTATAATTTATAAAACATTTATCAAAGTTACATATACAAAAAAAATACAGCAGAACAAACAATGATGTAATAATACTGGTAATAATATACCAAATCTTCGTCTTGTCTTCGTCCTCTAGAGAATAATCTTCAACAAGCTGAAAAACTCAGGATTGACCCGAGTGTAATGAAAAGACAAAAGATTTGAGTCAGGACTAAAATATCCTTATGTAAGTCAAATCAATGTCGCATATAACGAGTGTGATAGCATCAGAGATGTTTATGGGATTTCACATCTTTTTTCCAGTGTATAACGTGCGTGCAATAACTCAAGAGATGTTACAGGATTTTCCATATCTTAAGGATCCGTCAAAGTATCTATATATAGTAGAATATGTTACATATATAATGTCTAGTCAATAAAATAAATATTTTTTAGCGTTAAGGCTTTACATTAGTCCCCCTTAACGCGTTTTTAAGAATTGTCGTACAGTTTGCACATAAAACACCAGTAAACCATCGTTGGATAGGGATGTGCCATGATACTATGCCATTAAATCGAAATCATAGTGGTCTTGAATAAGGATAAAAGTGTGACAGGGAACGTGAGGCAGTGCCCAAGGTAGGATACTTCCAATTCGAGTCGTAAGGCTGGTGGTAATGCATCATAGCCATGACCGCCCACTGCGTCCATCCATCCCATATCGAGTCAAAGGGAGGCTATCCCAATCAAAGTGCACCAATCGAAACCAAAAATAAGAGTAATAATATGGACCGAGTTCAAGAAATCAAAGAACGGATGTCTGCTTGGGGTAATTAGCCCACTTGGCTCTGTTAAGCCGTCTTGGTGTAATCTTTCAAATTGGCACAAGTCCCTGGCTAATCCATCATCGTTCTCTTTCTTCAAATCCAACAACGTGCGCTAAATCCAATACTTCATTCTGTATCATCACTCCACGTACACAGTTGTTACAGTGGTTCTGGTATCAACAAAGATTATGCCTATATCCGACCCCGATTTCTTTAACAACCAAACGTCGTTTTACACATCGGTTGGTACTTTTACATTTCGAAAATAGTGCATACTTGATATCAAATTATCATATTCGCTTCAAAATCAAATCCATTCCGAAATCATAATATTTACTCAAAATATACCATTTCACTTCAAAACCATTTTCTCTTCGATATTCCGATTTGGCTTCCAAAATCGTTTTGAATTTCAATTTAGGCTATAACTTCATTTAACCCAATTCATATTTAAATCCATGATTTAAAATAAACATTCCACCCTTGACCAGTTTGAATTTTTGAAAAATAGTTTGAATAGCTTTAAAATGGTTTAAATATTTAAAATAGTTAAAAATAGTTAAATGTTTAAAATAGTTAAAAACAGTTTAAATGGTTAAACTAGTTAATATAGAATAGTTTAAAAATTAAAATGGTTTATATAGCAAATTTTTTTGGAAAATCCAAAATAATTTGAATATTTAAAAGGATAGATTTAAATAGTTTATATCAAAATAATTTATTGAAAATAGTTCTAAAGTTAAACTAATTCAATTTCATAACTTTACTTTATATTTTCATTTCATTTCATAACTTTACTTTATATTTTCGCGAAACATTTGAATTATAACATTTATATCTCCATTTTTGGCATCAACACCGTTAACGAATTATTTCTTATACCAATACTTAAGTTTCTTTACAACTTAGTTCACATTCATTTTCACAATTTCATTTAATAACAAATTTATTTGTGAAACATTTTACTAATCATTACTTTAGTTTATAATCATCCTATAAAAGTCCAACTTCTTGTATATGACTTTATCTATAATTATCTCAAAAGTTACAAATTTAGTTTCAAAATTTCTTTGCAAATTTATATTTAATACTATAACTAATTTACAAAGATATTATTTAATTCATTTGTCTACTTTCTTACGTTCCACTTACTTATTCCATTTAGTCATTAATCATTTCCTAATATACTAAAAGTATAACATTTATTATTACAACTAAATTTCCATTTATATACATTTTAATTACTTTTAAGTTTTGTTTACTTCTATAATATCCCATTACATATCCAAATCATCATTTTAACTTTTAACATTTGGTTAGTCTTATTATATGTTATTAGAATGCAATTTGGTATTATACAAATTAATCTTATTCATTTTACTTAATTAAAATGTTCATTATTTTAACTTGTTTAAATTTTCTTTACTTCCAATTTTAGAGTTGCAAACTTCAACTCTAAAGTCTCTTAAAACATTTAGCTTAGATTACTTAATTCTCCTATTTTATAAGTTCTGGTTATTCAAGTATTTTGTTTCATTCAAATAATTTAAAGATTATTAATTAACAGAACTTAAAAATTTTAAATACCGAGTTCATTTCAAATCATTTGAAATAAGTATGTATACTTATATCTTTTATCTATCAAATCATACTTTTGGAGAAATCAAAAATCCGTTTATAAAAAAAAACGTTGATGATGCTGCACAGTCATCACTGAAATTATTTTTCAGCGATAGAAGAGGGGAGTACTGAATTCTTTCCCTTTAAAATTTATTTGAAAACAACTTGTATTTGCATATACTTTTAAACAATACTAATATAATTTTCCTAAACCTTGAAAACCTTTTCTAGCAACACCAAAATTTAAATTTCTCAAATTCTCTATTTTATATTCGTTTTACTTGCAAATTATATTTTATAAATCACATTTATATAGTTTCATTTTCTTATAATCATATAATAGCTAATAGTTTAGGAATGCTGACTAATCAAACAATAAACGATAATGATCAATATTATCATTTCTAACAACCAATTCACACAATATATACCATAATAATTTTTGAAAATTATTCCTTTATATATAAAATATAATCAGGGTAAAATTATTTCATTTACCTAATTTCAAAACAATACTTTGATAAATTATTTTGTTTTGGAGGTCCCTATCAATAACGTTAATTACTCGTATTGACTAGGATCCATAAGCCACTCAACAAATCAACCAATACAATATAAAACAATTTTTATATTCACTAAAAAATACGCACGCAATCTATTAATATACTCAAACTCATTCTAGGGTGCTACTAACCCTATCTTTAATGAGTTACTTCTCAAAGCCAAGGTTATTGCTAAACCAAAGCTTTGGTACCGGCTGTGACGGCCCACGGAAGGTTTAAATCAACAATAACCCATACATGTCCAATTCAAAAAATCTGGAACATGGATAATCAATGGGATTAATTAAGAAAAATAAGAAAAGAAGAAGGAAAAAAACATAGAATCTCGCAACGGAATGACAAAATATAATAACCAAATAAACAGTTCATGAAGCTCTTTACTATACTTTTGAGTATAATTTATACAACATTTATCAGAGTTATATATATAACAGAACAAACAAAATAATGCAGCAGAACAAACAATGATGGAATAATACTAGTAATAATATACCAAATCATCGTCTTTGTTTTCTGGAGAATAATTTTCGATATGTTGAAAAACTCAGGACTGACCCAAGCAAAATGAAAAGACAAAACAGTCGAGTCGGGACTAAAATATCCTTATGTAAGTCAAATCAATATCACATATAACATGAGTGTGACAGCGTCAGAGATGTTTACGGGATTTCACATCTCCTATTCAGTGTATAACGTGCGTGCAATAACTCAGAGATGTTACAGGATTTTCCATCTCTTAAGGATCCATCAAAATATTTATATATAGTAGAATACACTACATATATAATGTCTAGTCAGTAAAATAAATATTTTTCTTGGCATTAAGGCTTTACATTAATCTCCCTTAACGCGCTTTTAGGCATTGTCACATAGTTTGCATATAAAACACCAGCAAACCGTCGATGGATAAGGATGGGCCGTGATACGACAATACTAAACCAAAAACGTAGTAGTCTCGAATAAGGATAAAAGTATGACAGGCAATGCCCAAGGTAGGATACTACCAGTCTGGTTCGTATCGCAGGTGGTAACGCATCATAGCCATGACCGCCCATCGCGTCCATCCATCCCATATTGAGTCAAAGGGAGGCTATCTAAAATAAAGGTGCACCAATCGAAACCATCAACCAAAGTAATAATATGGACCGAGTCCAAGAAAATCGAAGAACGGATGTCCGCTCAGGGTAATTAGCCCACTTGGCCCTGCCAAGCGATCCTGTTTTTAGTCGTTTCAAATTGGCACAAGTTCCAGGCCAATCCATCATCATTCTCTTTTTTCAAATCCGTCAAAGTATGCCAAATCCAACCACTTCATTCTGGATCATCACTCCACGTACATAGTTGTTAAAGTAGTTCCGGTATCGACAGAGAGCATGCCCCTCCACGTACACAGTTGTTAAAGTAGTTCCGGTATCAATAGAGAGTATGCCCACATCCTGTTGCGGTCTTTTTAACAAACAAATGTCGTTTTACACACTTGTTGGTACTTTTACATTTCAAAAATACTTCATACTTGGTATCAAAAAATCATATTCGCTTCAAAACTAAATCCATTTCGAAATCATCATATTTACTCAAAATATACCATTTCACTTCGAAAATCATTTTTGCCTCAATATTCCTATTTCGCTTCCAAAATTATTTCGAATTTCAATTTAGGTTATAACTTCATTTAAACCCAATTCATACTTAAATCCATGATTTAAAATAAACATTCCACACTTGACTAGTTTAAATTTTTGAAAACTAGTTTGAATAGTTTAAATGGTTTAAATGGTTAAAATAGTTCAAAATAGTTTAAATTGTTAAAATAGTTTAATATAGAATAGTTTAAATATTAAAATGGTTTACATAGCAAAACTTTTTTGGAAAATCCAAAATAATTTAAATATTTAAAAAGATAGATGTAAATAGTTTATATCAAAATATTTTTTTGAAAATAATTCCAAAGTCAAACTGATTCAATTTCCAATTCAAATCACCTTTAAATTTCCATTTCGATTTAATCGATTCAATTTCGATTTCAAGCTGAATTTTTACTTCAATTCCAAATTAATTTCATTGTCAATCCCAAATTAATTTCAATTTCAATTTCAAATTAATTTCAATTTCAATTCCAAAATAATTTCAATTTCAAATTTGAACCATATCGATTTATATCAATTCCGAGTTCGATTTTCAAAACATCGATTCAAAACAGTTTAATCAAATTTACCTTCAATACCCAATTTGAAATCCAAATCCTTAAATAAAATTCAATTCCAGACTCAATTTCAAAATAGTTCAAATTCCATAAATTCGATTTTCATTTTCTTAAAATCAAATCATTTAAATAAATTTCAAACTAAAAATTTTAGAATCATTTAATTTAACCAATCCGGTGTTCGTATACAATTTTCTATCCTATGGCCAGGTGATAAATTATTTCAATTTATTTTTAGGGATGGATATATATCATTTCAGTCCAAATTACAGTGTCATAGTTATATGTCATTTCAACCTATTTCTTAATTTATTCGAAATAATTCGATTTACGGTTTTATATACTGTAAATAATTTACCAGGTATATATATATATATATATATATATAAGCATCCAATCATCCAAATATCAATCAATTGGCATCGATCACAATCAATCATCCAAACAGTCAAAATAATTCACAACAGTTTCAAAGTTAATAATATTGGGCATTTAGTGGAAATTAAATTCCAATTTCACATTTATCTATCAATTTTAATTTTTAACGGCTAATTCGAATGACAATTTAAATGACAAGTAAATTTATCAAACAATGATCAATAAATTTAAATCACTGCATAATTTTGAATTTAACTAGCATAAAAATATTCCAGCACTTGTGAGCGTTATAAAACACTCACCTTGAGTTTTCAATTATAAATCAAATCAAACGAAGTTCGATTTAACCAAAAAAATTTGTTAGCTCTAAACATCTCAAATCAGTTTTAGAATGTAGTGCTCCTCGCCACGATTCCATCGCTGCTTGTTTTGTCCAATTTAGACCTCGTATGGCAGAGTTATTTAATTTTTATTTCATTGATTTATATATAATTAAATCAAAAACTAAATATAATTTCTCTAATTTCCCTTATCTTTTGGCCCAACCCATTAATGTTCAGCCCAAACTGTCTACACCGTATCTCCTTCTTCCCATCGATTGTGCATGAAGCAGAGAACCCATTCTAGGCGTGCACGTTTATCAATGACACCAAGCCTCGAACCCCTAAACCAAAATCTGACATCACCATCCAACTCCACGACTAGTTTCCTATCACCTCGACCGCAAAACCTTCAAGCTCGGTCGTCTCCTTTCTCTCACAACCCAACAGCATGATCGACATCCCCTGCACAGTCGTAAACCACCATAAGGCATCACAGCCTCCCAAACTCCGGTTATCGATGCGCCATGCCTCATCGAACCTAAATTGAAGCATGTCTCCTCCCAATTCGCCCAGAAACGAAAGCTAGGTCGAACCCTAATTAAGAGCTTCCACCGGACTTTATTGTCGAGTTCATCAAATCATCGCCACATACTGCACAACCAGCACCAGATAAAGAACTCGACTTTACAAACCCAAAGTTGCCCTCTTTTAATTTTTACAAATTTTATTTTAATTGTTCTGGTTTTTTCGAAGAGGAAGCTTGCTTCATTTTCTTTGTTCTACGTGAAAAAAATTGAGGGGGAACACAGATAAAAATTTAAGAATATGGTGTAGGCTCGTACAATAGTAGGGTGACGAATGGAATATTTAAAAGGCTGAAAGACAGGTTGACTTGAACATTATTTTAATTAAATTTCAAAATATCTCAATTTATGTAACTTAAAATTTTGAAACTCCATCGAGCGTGCCGCTAAGCATTCATAATGTTTTACCCCTATTTTGAACACAATGGAATATGTTTTGAGGCCTAATTCGATCGTATTTGGAAGATAGCTTTTTGAATCGAATTATTTAAATTAAATTCTAAAATCGATTTCTACGTGTTTTAAGCTCGCATAGCCAAACGACAAGTCCAATTATTATGAAACTTGAAATCCTATAATAATTCGCTATTACGGAACCGATGAAACTGATTTCTTCGAAATCTGAGATAGTGGCCAAAATAGAATTTTTTTTACTCATCAATTAAAACCAGCAATTTTCAAATTTTAAATTAATCACTTAAATTCAATTTTTAAGTGTTGACAGCCTTCATCGTTGTTTAAATAAGATATAAATCAACTTCCGACATCATTTTCATTCAATTTAAATTTAGGATTTAATTATTTGAAAATTCCAATATAAAATTCAACAATTAATTATCCAATAAATCACTAAAATTTAAAATATAAGTCATTTAACTTATAAATATTTCTTTTAAAACAAATTCAAATAATAAAACAACTATTTTCATTTCCTAGTAATTCATTATTTTACTATTCAAACCCTACTATCGGTTACAAAACATTCAATATATATAACTTCATTTTGTTACTTATTATCTCCAAAATCACCAAAATTAGTTATTTCAAAATTTTGTTCAAGTTCATATTCAATAACTTACATTAATAAATCGTTAAACTTTATTTTAACCCTTTTTATTCAATAATTATATCAAATTCCATAATTCAAAATAGTTAAAAATACGAATTGTTACAAATATAATAATTGATTAAAGTGTTAATTTATTTAAATAAGATATATTAATATAATGTTATACATGAAATATTGTATAAGTTAAATAATGTATAAAAATTATATAGTAATAAAACTTGTATAAGATAATCATATAAACCAAGGTGGAACATTAAAGAAACCCTAAATAAACTTAAGGAATAAGTACAAACACAAAAGTATGCATTCCGTGAATTCTTATATGTTCAACACTTGAGTAAAGTGGATATTTCATAAGAAATACATTATTCCATAAGTCGATCAATAACATATTAAAGATTATGAATCTTTGATATAAGTGTTGTCCTCTACCATTTATATATTAATAAATTACTTGCATACTCTTTGGTTGTTGAGCAAACTCAAACTAGAGATGTTATGTGTAGTACTATTAATATATTGACTAGACGAGATAAGATAATTATATGTATTTGTTGAGCAAACTCAAGGTACATATACTATACTTAGACCGTCGGGAAATGGTAGTACGAGTGAATAATTTCTTTCAATTTATTGAGAATACTCAAGGTCAAAATGAGATTAGGACGATAAATCATGGGGTAGGAGTTGTATATGATACAACCGGTAAGGATTTATCCATCCTTTGTGGGGTTACGACCTATTGAGCAAACTCAAGGTCATTATCCCAAGATACGAGTATTGACACTCTCTAGTAAAGTTGAAATACTTCATCTTAGGGTTTGCAAAAACTTAAATGAGAAGTGGAACCTTATTAGAAAAATGTAATGGTAACATTTAACCTTTCTAATATTGTAAGAACATATGGTATATAAAGTTATAATAATCTTCATTGATAAATTTGTGCAATTAATAATTGATAAAAAAATTATAAATTAAAATATACAAATGAATTGAATTTATATTGAGAAATAAAAATATAAAATATACATACAAACAAATTATTGCATATTGGCCCATGTAAGCGGCTAATTATACAACCACTAAATACGTTCGTAACTTAGTCACTTATGAGTTTACTTGCTCGAGACTTACAGTAAATGAAATAAACATCCTATGTTAAGTGTTTGAATGGTGCTTCATATTTCATACACTATTATAGTAATGGTAGAAATAGTTGGAGCATGTCATATAAGGCTTATTGGTCGTATCAAGTTACGAAAAAAGTTTCCATAAAATATACCATACGAAATTATCTATGTTGCATTGGAAAATACAAAAATATCTAAATTTATTTGCAATTATTTTGGAATTATGGACTAAGCCATAAGTTTGAGAAATAATTTTTGACTATATGATTATGAATCATGTAGTACTAGTAAATTATATTCAGACAATTAAGGGTAAAGCACCAATTCAATAGGAGCATCATAAGAGTTGATGAACTCAAAGGATTGATACATAAAGGTCTATGTGGTTGGAAGTCAACTAATTCCAAACCGGTTCCATGTACTTCGTTGTATTCACCGATGAATTATCACGAACACGAACTTGAACATGTGTATTTGATACACATGTGGTATGTAAATGACGAGTTCGTAGAATGTAAAACGATAATAAATAAAATAACATGCAGCAGATAATAAAATTGATTCAATTTAATTGAACATGTGAGTATACTAGAAAGAATTTCAAACGTACCTAAGAATGAATAAAGATTGTGTAATGATCCCATTTTTGAGCCAAATTTAATTTAATAATAAATATAAATTTTTGGATTAAATTGTGAATTAATTTAAATTTTTACAAAATAAATAAGATAAGTTTTTGTTTATGTGTGTATATATATAGAGATTGTAAATGGAAATTTGCTTTGAAATTCAAAAATAAATATATTAAAAATAAATTAGATTTAAAAATTCTATATTTTAAAACTAATAAAAATTTGTATTCTAATTATATATATATATATATATATATATATATATATATATGTATATGTATATGTATATGTATATGTATATGTATATGTATATGTATATATTGTGATTTGGAAGTTAAATTTTGAATTTAATATAAAAATTTTCAAAAGCTA
Organism: Allium cepa; assembly: GCA_030765085.1. Classification (NCBI taxonomy): domain Eukaryota; kingdom Viridiplantae; phylum Streptophyta; class Magnoliopsida; order Asparagales; family Amaryllidaceae; genus Allium; species Allium cepa. The sequence goes on from CM060935.1 coordinate 970,611,012, forward strand.
ATTAAGGTCTAAATTATAATATATATGTGTTTATTTATTAATGTATGATTAGATTTTAAAAAAAATCATTTTTCTTTAAAAGTTATATAAGTATAAATAATAGTAAATGCATAAATTAAAAATAGAAAATATAAAAACATATATATACACATAAAACTAAAATAAAATCATATTTAAACATTTAATACATGAAAATTACACGTGTAAACATTATAACAAGAAATTAAACAAGTGTAATCATCTTAGCATGGAATTTAACAAGTGTTAGTTTGATTTTAACATGAAATACAAGTGTCATTTTTTTTAAATAATAGATAAAATGAGAACAAAGTTATGTATACACACATCTATACTTCTACTTTCATTTTCTTTCATTTTTTCAAATCAAAAACCTAGAAAACTTAAACCATGCAAGAAAATCAAAAGCAAACCAGAAAAGAAAAACAAAGTAGATCAACAATCAAACCTGAAGCCAAGTCATCTCAAACTCAAAAGAAAACAATCTTTCAAAATTCAAAACCTGGAAGCTATAAACCTGAATCAAAACAAGTTCAGTTTCAAAATCAAAAGCATGCAAGTTCAATTCAGTTTTATCAAGCAAAGCAAAGATCAAATTCCAAATTTCGAGTTCAAGGTCTAAATCTATTTCAGTTCTCAAAATCATTGCCAGATTTTCAAATTCATTTCTAGGCTCTAGCTTCTCTGTTCTTTTGTTCCAGGTGAGTAGACTTACCTAAATCTGATCTTTGAACTTGATGTTTGTGATCATACTTGAAGTAAAGTTGTGATGATTGTTTGCATGTATATAGTTATGAAATGATTTGAGTGTGTATGTCTGTGTGTGTGTGTATATATATATAATACATACATACATACATACATACATACATACATACATACATACATACATACATACATACATATATATATATATAAAGGCCTCTGTTTAGTTTTATAGGCTAAAAACAAAATCAAAATCTCTTCAATTATTCTCTTATAGGTTTTGATGTTCAAACAAGATATGTTTACATTAACATGATCTAAGTTTAAAAAATATTTTTAAGTAAAATTGGTTTAAGTAATTTCTAGAAATTAGAAAATACAGGAAAACCCAAAATATGTCAAAAATTTGACATCAATGATTTATTGTTACATTCAAATAACCTGATTTGTTTTCAAAAACCATGAATTCTAAAAGAAAAATTAGGATTTTTAAGCTGGTATTTTTGGAGAAATTGAGAGATGAACAGAAATGGTTTTTTTTATCGATTTTTGGTGGTCGCGAAGTTCGGTAGTCTCGGGGCTGAAGCTGCAGCATGCTTGTAGGTCAGGGATCTAAGGAAAAATGGTGGGAAGATTTATTGATTGCCGTGGTGGTGGGTCGACGGCCATTTAGGGTTTGATATCCTGATTTGGATGACGAAGTTATTGAAGCTCATGTGTCAATAGGGTTGCATTGGAGTCAACTGGATGTGGTGGAATCGACGCGAGGGACAATGACGCATATTTGGGCGTGACCGCATGGTCTACGATGGTCGGAGTTGGGTGATTCGAGGCAATTTTAGTGGCTGAATTTTGTTACAGGTGGTGATAGATGTACTCAATTTTGATTTCCGGCAAGTTCGAAGGACCTGGGTGGTCGAAGTGATGGAGATAATCGTCGGTGACTTGTTGACGTCGGCGAAGATGGTCAGAATGGTGGCGAATTCATATGCATATGTACGCGTGCATTAGTGTGTCAGGGTGTTGTTTGGGCTTGGGGAAGATGAAATTGGACTCGAAGATGAACTCGAGGAAATGTGGCAATGGCTCGGATTTGTGTTTAGGTAGTTTCATGCGTAAGTAACGGGGTTTTAAATCTTAAACAAAATAAAGTTAAAAAGAGAAGAAAAAGGGATAACTCAGGGTTTTCTCGGGTAAATCGGTAAATGGCTCGGGTTGATACCCGAAATGGTCTCCAGTTCATGTTACAACAGTTTCGAAAATTTTAAAATAAAACAAGTTTTAAAATTATATTCTTAAAACAATTTCTTTTACATAATAAAAGTTTACTTAATTTTTCGTTGAAAAAAGTTGTATAGTTTATTTTAACTTAAAATTAATAAGTTTTTTTCTTAAGTTTATTGTGAAATAAAATTAAATAGCTTACTTAAGAAGTTGATTAAAAGGATAAATGGCTTATAATAAATAGTGTTTTTGATTAGTAATTAACTTAAAGGTATTAAGTTAACTTATATATTATTCATAATTTATTTTCAAGGCTATATACATAAGATTTAAATGATGGTTAAGTAACTAATTAAGAAAAGTAATTTATCTTTATTTAATTTAAGGGTCTTTATTAATTAAAGGACCATTTATTAATTAATTATAGAGTAGTTAATTGATGTACTTAATCAGAGGATAGTTAATTAATTAATTAAGGGTTAATTAATTAATGCGAGTAATTAAAGTATAATTACTTAATGTAATTAATTAAAAAAATTGATTTATTAATATGAATAATTAAAGGATAATTACTTAAAGGATAATTACTTGATGTAATTAATTAGTGATTTATTATTGTAAGAAATTAAGGGATAGTTAATTACTTAGAAGATAATTACTTGATGTAAGTAATTAAAGGACAATTAAATAATTAAAGGTTAATTATTTAATATTTAAATGATAATTAATTAATTAATTAGATGTTAATTAATTGATAATTAAGGATGATTAATTAATAATTAAAGGTTAATTAATCAAGTGATTATAGGATAATTGCTTAAGTAATTAATGGGTTAATTTGTTAATGTAATTAATTAAGGGTTAATTAATTATTGTAATTAACTAAAGGATAATTAATTAATGATCAAAGAGTAATTAATCAGTGATTAAAGGATGATTGATTAAGATGGGTGATTAAGGATGATTAATTAATTAAAATGGTTTGTAATTACTTAATGTTAATTAAGCAGGAGTTAAAAGTAACTAGGAATTGAACAACTAATCTTGCTTATGGATGATTGGATTATATTGAATACCTTGAATGGATTGATACCTTCCGATATGTAATGTTCTGTAATATGAATTGCTTTGGATTGAGATGTGAAAAGTTATTTATCTGTGATTAATTACTGTGTGATTATGAACTTCTGAATTGAATTGAAATTGTTTACTTAAACAACTTGGCCTTTAAAACGGCATTTGAATTTCGATGCGACCGAGGGTCGGATTCCAAATGGTTATCCGAAAACTATATCGAATCTAAAAGATGGATCTTTTTTTTAAAAGATTAAAAATGGAAATTTGTTGTGACCGTATTCGAATGTTTTTAAAATAAGCGCTCATTATTCGGTTAAGTCGGGAGAGGACATTATGTCATAAAACCCATTCTGAATAATGATACGATGAAATGAATGACATTTGAAGACGGTGGTGAAGACCTGGTATTTCCTAAAACGAAAGGATTACCTGACAATTGTCTCTGCAATGAGTTGCTCCGGTATAGAGATTACCCTATGTGATGGGGAGTCCGGACGTGATTAATGGATATCCGAATTTGCAAGTACTCTTTCGTTAATTGGACGAAGTGCCTTCGGTTTCATTCTGACCTAAGATGGACTTATATGGATGTATGTCTGACGTTATACTTTGAGATGTAAAGCTGGTTTCTATCAAATACATTTTTGTTTGGTGGTGGAGAATTTATTCTCTTAGCTTAGCACCCTTCTCTGAGACGTACAAGCTCAGAGGTTATGTAGTAGATGGTTACTAGTAATATATTCCCAATTTGGTAATGTGGCATGCTAAGTGCTGATCATTGGTTGATCGAAGCATGGCTTTTGTGCAAAGCGTAGCTTTGTGGAACGAGACTTCATCGAACCTCACACCCCGAAAATGGTCGAAACAGAAAGGATGCAGCAAGGTTATGGGGGTCGCGCCCCTTAGGGTATGTGCATTTCCTTCTGGATAAAAAGTGGTATCATGGTATAGAGCCTAGATATTTTACTTATGTGGTTGTTGGGATTTGTTAGTGAGGCCTCGGCAAAGGTCGGTTACGACTGAGGGATGGCATACTCCTGATAGTTAGTTACCTAGTTATAAAGGTTACCGACCTTGTGTTGGCAAGAATCTGGTTAGGTTCTCGGGGCGTCCCTCCAGAGGCACACCCATTTGGTAAGGTAGTTCCCTAGCCTTGACCATTTGTTGAAAATCCAATCATCCAATAAGAGCCCTGTACGGTTTTTAGTTGTATAAGCTGCCATTTTTAAATGGTAGCTATAGGAGACATAATATAATGGTACCTATGCTGGCTAAGATTAATATTATACTTTCAAAATGTTTTCCATACTATGCACTAATAATAACATCAAAATGATTTCCGCACATCAAGCATGTTTGACTACTATAAGGAGAAATCTCCCCCATGTGTGCGACCGCACTGTGCTATATTACAACATGATAGGGGGTTCTCGCTTCATGTTTGGTGGCATGCAGGAGACTCTTACCCCTACATTTCCCTATGAGGGTCGGTTGCGAGTCGAAAGGCTGACCATAAAAGTAAATGCGAGGTACCACTGTATGCCACAGCGGAGTGAGCTGCCGTCGGATGGCCGAGGGCCTGACCGTTACAATTAGTATCAAAGCTGAAGGTTGAGTAAGAACTTTAGTTTTAGAGTATAACATATTAGGTGACTCATTAGAGATAGGGTCAGAAATGCCCTAGAATGAGTATCCTTAAGATATCTTGTCTGTATGCCTAAGTCAACTTAATGCAAGAAGAGGACGAGGTAGGGGACAGGGAAGTACCACTACAAATGGTCGATACCCTGTAACAACAAGGAACAATTTTTTCACATCAATTTCCTTTGATCATCATCCAATTTCAATCTTTTGATGGCTTCCTGGCAACTCTAAGAAGAAGCTTTGGCTTGGTGGTAGACCATTACTTTGGCCGAATCAGAAAATGAGTTTACATGGGATAAATTAAAGAAAATATTCGAGCAGCGTTATATGCCTTCCGTTGGTGTTTCCAGGATATATTAAGAAGATTACCTTGTTTCTTATTTATGATAAAATTGTTAGGACTGTAATGTCCCACCTTTTTTGCATGCTTTAAATCGACGATTAACCACACTCATCAAACTTAAACCATACAGAAGGGTGGATTATTATGGGGTAAATAAGAAAAGGCAAGGAATAAAAAAATAGAATCTTACAGTGGAACGATAAAATACAATAATCATATATACAGTTCATGAAGCTATTTTACAAAATATTCGATTATACTTATACAATACATATCAGAGTTACACATACCAGAGAACAATAAATAATGCAGCGGAACAGTATGAATGTAGTGGAATACTATAATAAATAATAATAAATCTTCGTCTTCGTCCTCCAGAATACGGCCTTCCAAATCCTGAAATGCTCAGGCTGCCCCAGGGAATTGAAAAGACAAAACACTCGAGTCAGAACTAAAAGATCTTATGTAAGTTAAATCAACAGTAAATATTATGAGTGGAACGGCGTCAGAGATGTTTATGGGATTTGACACCTCCTATCCAGTGTCTAACGTGAGTGTAGTAACTTAAGAGATGCTCGGGATTCACATCTCCTAAGGATCCGTTAAACTATTTACTATGTAGTAATATTTCGCTATTATAATAATGTCTATAGTAAAATAAACATACTTTTAAATAGCGTTAAGGGGTTACCCATATAGCCCTTACCACGTAATAGTCCCAGTAGTCCATCCAATATCATGGTCCCTCCTGATCGGGAAGCACCACAGGATACCACACGGGCTACGGGAGAAAACCTAACTCGTACAAGGCTCGCTAGGATAGGTGACACGGCACACAAGGCAATGCCAGGGTAGATATACCAATTACTACCCGGACTGGTGGTGACGCATAGCGCGTAGCTACCGCCCACCTCGAGCCACACCCCAAAAATTAAAAATCAAAAGTGGCCGCCAAATGAATCTCCAAGTCAGAATTTAATATCGAAGGAGTGTATCCGATAAGAGGAGCTACCGCACTAGCCCGGAATCGCTCCTGTTTTAGTTACCTTATGCCAACTCATGGAAGTAGGGTCCACATATATACCTCAAAGGAAACGCCGCTACCATCCTATTTCATTCTGGAATCTCCACCGCGTACACGGTTGTTAAAGTGGTTTTCGGAGTTGGTAGAGAGTATGACAACTTCCGATCTCGGTCTCTTTAATAACCAGATGTAACAGTACGAATTTTCGTTCTCCGAAAATTCAACATCGATACTCACTTTATCGACTGCCGAGAAATCGAAGGCCGAAAACACGGAATGTTATGGGTTTTAACAAAAATTTTAAGAAAAGAAAAAGAGAGAAGTAGAAGAAGATAACAGAAAATAGAGAGAAAAGAAGATAGACAATTTTTAGAAAACAGAGAATTTTGAAAAATAGAAGATAGAAGAATTTTAAAAATAGAACGGACAGAAAGGAAACAAAAAGAACAACATCAGAATCTCACAATTCGCAACGGAACAACATATAATAATGAATGAATAATCTTTAAACAAAGAACTATATCAGTTATTACATTACATCACATTTCATTACATCACATCATATCATCAGAGTGTACAACATCATACAACAATAAACAGTGCAGCGGAAAAAGAAATACTATATAAACTAGTAATACGCCATGTCATCCAGCTTGCCTCCAGCAACTCCAGAATATCCAGAATATCCTGATAAACCTTACTCTTGACTGCCCGTGTGGAAATTGGTGGGCACCCAGAGTTTAGGAAGGAAAACAATAAACTCCGAGTCAGTCATGTGACTGGTGTGAGAACTCAAAACAGTTTATTTAACTTTAAAATCAAATAGAGGAATATTTTTAATCAATTCGCAATGCTTTTAAAAATGAGACTACCATAAGGCCTCCCGCACACACACACATGCAAACGCAGAATCGGAGGAGATTTCTCCTTATGATAGCCAAAGATGCTTGATACGCATTTAAAATAACATTTGATATTATTATTAGTGCATAGTGTAGGAAAAATTCATTTCGAAAGTAGAATATAAATCTTAGCCAACATACGACCATTATCGTATGCCTACTATAGCTACTATCCAAACAGTGGTGACCACCATAAGTGAATGGCAGGTTCTACAACTAATACCGTACAAGTTTCGTATTGGGAATTGGATTTCCAACGAATGGTCAGGCTAAGGAACTTCCTACTGTCACATGGGATCGCCTCTGGCTGGACGTCCCGAGAACTTAACCAGCTCTCTGCCAACACAAGGCCGGGTTACCTTTATCACTAGGTAACTACTACACGAATATGGCATCCCCCGGTCCCATCGGACCTTTAACCGAGCGCTCGTCACCAACAACACCACACAGAAATAGATATAGTGTATCAACATGAGTAAGTATCTGGGCTCCATACCATGATACCACCCTTTCCAGAAGGAAATGCACATACCCTAAAGGGAGCTACCCCTCATAACCTTGCCGCATCTTTCCTGTTTTGACCATTAACGGGATGTGAGGCTCGATGAATTCACGTCCACAAAAACATACTTTATACAAAAGCCATGCTTTGGGTCAACAAATGATCAACACAATGATCACTAAGATAGACGATCAAATAAATGATCCTATCACAATAATCAACACAATGATCATTTCAGCATCACTCAGCATGTCACATTACCAAAATGGGATATATTGCTGATAACTTCAACTATATAACCTTTGAGCTCGTACGTCTCAAAGAAGGGTGTTAAGCAAAGAATAAATTCTCCGCCACCAACAGAAATATATTTGAAAGAAATCGGCTTTATATCTCAACTTGTAATGTCAGGCATACAATCCATACAAGTCTGTTCCGGGCTCGAACAGAACCGAAGGCACTTACAAAGAAGTCCTTGCAATCCGGATATTCACAATCCTGATCGGATTCACCATCACATATGGAGAACTCAATACCGGAGCAACTCGGTGCAGAGTCAATCGATAGTTCATCCTATCGCTTTCGCAAATACCGGTCTTCAACACCGATCTTCAAATGCAATTCACAACGACGTATCACATATTCGGAGTGGGTTATACGACCCCATGGTCCTTTCCCGGTTAACCCGAATAGTGAGCGCTTATTCAAAAATAAGTGTGCATTCAAATTCAATCATATTCACATCAAATACCCATTCAAAGGGAAATACTGATAGTCGGTTATTGAACTATCACTGGATATGCACACATCACCAGATTCCAAATAATTTTCCAAATTATTTATTTTCCAAAATATCCTTACAAGATATATAATTTCAACACTTCAAAAATAAATCAATATTTATTTTTTTAACCAATTTCACTTTTCACATATAAATTCTATAATGAATTTATATTTCAAAATATTCGTGCATATACGATTTCAATTATTCATTTTCAATTTATCTTCAAAAAGATAAATTCTCTATATTCACTTCACATTGGAAAACATTTCCATACTTATTAAAAATAAGTAATTCACAAATCTTTTTATTTTCAACACTTACAAAATATTCAATATACTTAGATCGAATTAAGTATATATTTCATTCTATTAAGAAAATCCTTTCTTAAACATATCTACTTGGGCCAAAACGAATGTTGCGTAAAACATCGTTACGACAACCCAAAATCACTAGTATAGGGATTCGAAATTAAAATAGATATATAAATCCCAATACTATTCAAAATTATTTCCTTTCGGAAATCATTTACTATAACAACAGTGTTATAGTCCACCATTTCCTTTCATTTCTCGAAACATCTATTTCAACAATAAATGTTGAAATCTATGGTTTCGAATCTCAACATATTTAAAAACATCGTTAGATTGTTTTAATTCTATTTAAAATATCACATTCAAAAACATTTCCTTTAACGTATTATTCACTATTCAAAAACGTGAATATACTATGTTAATGAACATCATCCTTTCATTCATTTTAATTCAAAGGATTATTCACTATTCAAAAATGTGAATATAACTCCATTAATAGGTTATAACAATTAACTTATCAAAATAAGTCGTTTGCGAATTTATAAAACAACGTTTATAAATTCCATTTCTATTTATTTATAAAAACTTCTTTTTTTTTTTATAAATCCTTTTATTAACATATTCCAGTTTATAACTCAATTATAAACTAAACGTTCACATTATAAGTTAATTACTTATAAAACGATTATTTTACAAAATCGTTCTTTTTAAAGACTTTTCAATTTATAAACCTTATAATTTATAAGATTTATTTATTTAACCAAATCTATTCTTCAATTAACTTCACAAATTTATAATCTTACTATTTATAAATTTCATTTATAACTTCACAGTTTATAATTCTATAGATTTCATTCATTTATGAAATTCACTTTCACTACATTCAAACACTTATAAAAACTCGTTTTATAATGTCTATATTTCAATTTATAAATATCCATTTATAAATCTCTAAATATAAATCAGTTTATATTATTATTCTAAAACGTCTTTAAATTCCTTTATAATTTCATCATTTCGATTTATAAAATAATCAAATTTTATAAATCCTATATTTAAACTTTTATCATATATTCAAAAATCCAATTTAAATTATTTTATAAAATCATTAGTTCCTTTCATTTCTCGAAAATCGACTTTTAATCGTATTTCTAAAAATCAACTTTTTAACTATATTTCACAAAAACCATAATTTTTATAACTTTAAAAATTATAACGTTTATTTATTTATAATGGATCAATTCCAAAAATATAGTATATTTTCAAAATCACTTTTAAAATCATTTTAAAATCCCAAAATCTGGGTCCAATGATGCTACACACCAAATAGTCAATCACGACTAACAACGATATCATATATCGATATGATAATCCATCAAATATCAAAATATCTGAAATAAAATAAATACTGTTGAGGAATCCAGTTGGATCCCTCCAACCTGTTTCCTGCATCCAAAAACATTAGCACAATACCAATTTCGCTCCAGTACGAAATTATCGCGGTATATGTTCTTAATAAATATTATCCGCTTACTAACGGCGTAATAGGGTCTCATCCGCTAAACAAAAAATGCGGGAAATCAACAACTGCAATATATACATATGCCAATATATATATATTGATATTATATATAATACCAATTTCACTGTTTATGAAATATTCGCGGTATATGTTTATATTAAATAACATCCGCTTACTAACGGCGTATAATGTCTATTTTAACAAACAATAAATAACAGTCATCATTCATACATGCATTCAAATATTTTAAATCTAACTATTTAAAATAAAATCGAAATCTATTCGATTGAGTGAGAAGTTCTCACCTTGGTTTTAAATTCCGTTTAAGCTTTTATTTCGAATAAAATTAAACGCGCGTTTAATTTTACCCGAAATTCTCACTAACTCCAAACGACTCCAAACCAACTCCATCGCGTAGTGCTCGTCCATACGATTCCAACGCAACAGAGTTTGCATTTTTTCGACCTCGTATGAAAAAGTTATGGATTTTACAAGATTACACGATTTAAATAGCTTAAATTACAACATAATCTTATTAATCTTTATACCCAAGCCAATCTAAGCCATAGGATCTTGCCCCAACCTGATCTGGACCGTCCCCCCCTACACCTTTCTTCTTCGTTCTCATCTCCAGGAAGGAGCCGCACCACCCAACCCATTACACAAAAACTAGGGTTCCAAATTCAACCTCCATCGTGCAACTATACTTCGATCAACAAGTGCCATTTTGTAGCCCTCGACCTATGCTATGTTCGGCCCCCCCTAGGTGAAGCTCGGCTGCACCATGAGCATGAAAACACGTGCGCGACCTGATGAGAACGGCCTCACATATCTCGCTCCACACAACTCCGTTTCCGATCATAACCGTTGAATCTCTAGTACTCGACACTCTCTACAAGTTTGTAGTTGATCACTTTGGCCATTTCTTGATGGATTTCGAGTAATTGGAGGTGGAAGTTCATGGATTTCTGGCCATTGGTCAATAAGTGACGGCTAGGGTTATTTTTTTTTTTTTTTTTTATTAAATGAAGGGGGTAGTGTGCATATTTATAAGGAACGAGCGACACTATTCATCCCGGATTTTCCGAACTCCGATTTAGACGCCGTAACCAGCGTACCTAGGGTTTATCCCGCGTTCCGGACACAATGGAATAAGTTTCGGAAGCTAATTCGGAAGTATGTGCGAGTTATGGCTGAAAACGCTCAATTTGAATTAAACCGATTTAAGCGATTTTCTAGGCGTTTTAATTTGTACCGGACAAACGGTAAATCCAATTGACTTGAAATTTGAAACCTTACAATAATATCACATTACGGATCCGATGAAACTGGTTTCGTCGAAATCCGAGACTTTTTGAAAAATGGCTATTTTGACTCGCCAAATTTAAATTAAAAACGATTCGATGCGTTTCGAGCTGCCACGATCAAACGATAACTCCGATTGACACGAAAATTGAAATCCGGTAATAACTAACTATTACGGATCCAATGGAACTGGTTTCGTTCAATTCTGAGACTGTTCAAAAATTGGCTATTTTACAGTCGATTATTAAATATTAAAATATTCAATTTTCACAAATTAACTTTTAATTCGATTTTAAAAGTTCTAAAATATTTCTATAACTCCAGTATGATTAAATAAAATTTTCTAAATTATTTTCAATCATATTTAACTCAATTTTTTAATTATTTCCATAATTTAACACATTAAATTATCGATTTAATTATTCGATAAAATCTAATAATTCAAATAAAAATTTATTTGACTTATAAATTCACTTATTAATATTTAAAATAAATTAAATATTCAATTTTTAATTTTTAAAAATTCTGGGTCGTTACAATCTTTCCCCCTTAAAAGAATTTCGTCCTCGAAATTACAAGTAGGAAAGGTTACAAAATCTATTAACTTTCCAAAATTCATAGTTAAACTTTTTACAATACTTTACTAAGTTTTCAAATCATACTTAGTTATCTTTTCCAAAAACAACTACTATTGTTTAACTTTCATTTCCAAATCAAAGTTAAAGTTTTCAAAAATTTTCCAAATTTTCTCAAATTCTTCTAACGCCTTAAATTTTCGGAAAAATTCGCCATAGTCTCCTTTGCGCGGCTCGATCCGAAAAAAAAAAAATGACAGTATATATATCGCAAATATACATCTCATCAAGTAATGAGGCATCCCGAAGGGAAAAAAGTATAAAAGTGCGATATTTAATCCGAGATATGTACCTTATATTTTATTAGCAAGCATATACGGCTAATATAGCGCAAAAGCGAACTCCAAATGCGAAGCAACGCGATCCGCACCTACTCAACACTTAACAAACAACATGAGAATCATGCATATAGACAATAATCTCAATATACAACATATAGCAACATAACAACTTATATGTCACATAGCAAATGCAACAATAGCAATATATATTCAACCATCAACCAACTACATCCATAACCAATAATATTCATTTATATTCTCATTAATATTTAATGAATTGGTTTTCACTTTAAATCACATTTGATTTATTTACATTGGATTTTATCAACATTCATTTTCAATTCAATTAGTTTACATTTACTAATTAAATCTAATTCACATTCAATTCTATTCAACTTATTTTCTTCAAGTTTGAATTCAATTTCATAGCTTTCAATTTCATTAACACTTAATGAATTATATACAACCAATCAACAATCATATAACAACCAATGTATATTAATTATAACCAAATTTCTTTACTTATATTCATTCTCATTAAATTTATTCAACTTCTAATAACATTAGATTTCAATGAATTTATACTTTCATTCATTTTCTCATATCAATTTTAATTACATTCAATTGATTAACATTCAATCCAATTTCTAAAGTTGAATTTTATTTATATAACTTAAGTTCACATTTATCATTTAACTTTATTAATTTAGTTTGATATCAATATCAACTTTATTTAACAACACTTAAGTTATATTCCATTTAACTTTAAATTCATTTCTATATTTATAACTCATATTCATATAATTTTACTTCTTATATATGTAAGTTTATTTCACAATTATAAATCACTTTAATTATAATTTAATGCTTATAATTCTCTTGCTTATACAATTACTCTTTTATTTAGATTATCCAAACAACCTAACAATCAACTTATATACACTTTAATAATTTTGAAAAATTATTTCTTTACATATTAAAATATAATCAAGGCAAAATTATTCCATTTACCCAACTTAAAACAATATTGTGGCGAATTGTTCTATTCAAGTGTTTAGAAACCCCTTCGGCTCAGTTTCGAGGCTGTGCTGACGAAAGTTCATATACCACTCAATAAACCAATCATCACAATATAAAACAATTTTATATTCACTAACAAATACGCACTCATAGCTATTATTACACTCAAACTCATTCTAGAGTACTGCTGACTCTATCTCTAATGAATTATACCCAACAGAACCATGGTTGTCGCTTAACCATCAGCTCTGATACCAAATGTAACAGTACGAATTTTCGTTCTCCGAAAATTCAACATCGATACTCACTTTATCGACTGCCGAGAAATCGAAGGCCGAAAACACGGAATGTTATGGGTTTTAACAAAAATTTTAAGAAAAGAAAAAGAGAGAAGTAGAAGAAGATAACAGAAAATAGAGAGAAAAGAAGATAGACAATTTTTAGAAAACAGAGAATTTTGAAAAATAGAAGATAGAAGAATTTTAAAAATAGAACGGACAGAAAGGAAACAAAAAGAACAACATCAGAATCTCACAATTCGCAACGGAACAACATATAATAATGAATGAATAATCTTTAAACAAAGAACTATATCAGTTATTACATTACATCACATTTCATTACATCACATCATATCATCAGAGTGTACAACATCATACAACAATAAACAGTGCAGCGGAAAAAGAAATACTATATAAACTAGTAATACGCCATGTCATCCAGCTTGCCTCCAGCAACTCCAGAATATCCAGAATATCCTGATAAACCTTACTCTTGACTGCCCGTGTGGAAATTGGTGGGCACCCAGAGTTTAGGAAGGAAAACAATAAACTCCGAGTCAGTCATGTGACTGGTGTGAGAACTCAAAACAGTTTATTTAACTTTAAAATCAAATAGAGGAATATTTTTAATCAATTCGCAATGCTTTTAAAAATGAGACTACCATAAGGCCTCCCGCACACACACACATGCAAACGCAGAATCGGAGGAGATTTCTCCTTATGATAGCCAAAGATGCTTGATACGCATTTAAAATAACATTTGATATTATTATTAGTGCATAGTGTAGGAAAAATTCATTTCGAAAGTAGAATATAAATCTTAGCCAACATACGACCATTATCGTATGCCTACTATAGCTACTATCCAAACAGTGGTGACCACCATAAGTGAATGGCAGGTTCTACAACTAATACCGTACAAGTTTCGTATTGGGAATTGGATTTCCAACGAATGGTCAGGCTAAGGAACTTCCTACTGTCACATGGGATCGCCTCTGGCTGGACGTCCCGAGAACTTAACCAGCTCTCTGCCAACACAAGGCCGGGTTACCTTTATCACTAGGTAACTACTACACGAATATGGCATCCCCCGGTCCCATCGGACCTTTAACCGAGCGCTCGTCACCAACAACACCACACAGAAATAGATATAGTGTATCAACATGAGTAAGTATCTGGGCTCCATACCATGATACCACCCTTTCCAGAAGGAAATGCACATACCCTAAAGGGAGCTACCCCTCATAACCTTGCCGCATCTTTCCTGTTTTGACCATTAACGGGATGTGAGGCTCGATGAATTCACGTCCACAAAAACATACTTTATACAAAAGCCATGCTTTGGGTCAACAAATGATCAACACAATGATCACTAAGATAGACGATCAAATAAATGATCCTATCACAATAATCAACACAATGATCATTTCAGCATCACTCAGCATGTCACATTACCAAAATGGGATATATTGCTGATAACTTCAACTATATAATCTTTGAGCTCGTACGTCTCAAAGAAGGGTGTTAAGCAAAGAATAAATTCTCCGCCACCAACAGAAATATATTTGAAAGAAATCGGCTTTATATCTCAACTTGTAATGTCAGGCATACAATCCATACAAGTCTGTTCCGGGCTCGAACAGAACCGAAGGCACTTACAAAGAAGTCCTTGCAATCCGGATATTCACAATCCTGATCGGATTCACCATCACATATGGAGAACTCAATACCGGAGCAACTCGGTGCAGAGTCAATCGATAGTTCATCCTATCGCTTTCGCAAATACCGGTCTTCAACACCGATCTTCAAATGCAATTCACAACGACGTATCACATATTCGGAGTGGGTTATACGACCCCATGGTCCTTTCCCGGTTAACCCGAATAGTGAGCGCTTATTCAAAAATAAGTGTGCATTCAAATTCAATCATATTCACATCAAATACCCATTCAAAGGGAAATACTGATAGTCGGTTATTGAACTATCACTGGATATGCACACATCACCAGATTCCAAATAATTTTCCAAATTATTTATTTTCCAAAATATCCTTACAAGATATATAATTTCAACACTTCAAAAATAAATCAATATTTATTTTTTTAACCAATTTCACTTTTCACATATAAATTCTATAATGAATTTATATTTCAAAATATTCGTGCATATACGATTTCAATTATTCATTTTCAATTTATCTTCAAAAAGATAAATTCTCTATATTCACTTCACATTGGAAAACATTTCCATACTTATTAAAAATAAGTAATTCACAAATCTTTTTATTTTCAACACTTACAAAATATTCAATATACTTAGATCGAATTAAGTATATATTTCATTCTATTAAGAAAATCCTTTCTTAAACATATCTACTTGGGCCAAAACGAATGTTGCGTAAAACATCGTTACGACAACCCAAAATCACTAGTATAGGGATTCGAAATTAAAATAGATATATAAATCCCAATACTATTCAAAATTATTTCCTTTCGGAAATCATTTACTATAACAACAGTGTTATAGTCCACCATTTCCTTTCATTTCTCGAAACATCTATTTCAACAATAAATGTTGAAATCTATGGTTTCGAATCTCAACATATTTAAAAACATCGTTAGATTGTTTTAATTCTATTTAAAATATCACATTCAAAAACATTTCCTTTAACGTATTATTCACTATTCAAAAACGTGAATATACTATGTTAATGAACATCATCCTTTCATTCATTTTAATTCAAAGGATTATTCACTATTCAAAAATGTGAATATAACTCCATTAATAGGTTATAACAATTAACTTATCAAAATAAGTCGTTTGCGAATTTATAAAACAACGTTTATAAATTCCATTTCTATTTATTTATAAAAACTTCTTTTTTTTTTTTATAAATCCTTTTATTAACATATTCCAGTTTATAACTCAATTATAAACTAAACGTTCACATTATAAGTTAATTACTTATAAAACGATTATTTTACAAAATCGTTCTTTTTAAAGACTTTTCAATTTATAAACCTTATAATTTATAAGATTTATTTATTTAACCAAATCTATTCTTCAATTAACTTCACAAATTTATAATCTTACTATTTATAAATTTCATTTATAACTTCACAGTTTATAATTCTATAGATTTCATTCATTTATGAAATTCACTTTCACTACATTCAAACACTTATAAAAACTCGTTTTATAATGTCTATATTTCAATTTATAAATATCCATTTATAAATCTCTAAATATAAATCAGTTTATATTATTATTCTAAAACGTCTTTAAATTCCTTTATAATTTCATCATTTCGATTTATAAAATAATCAAATTTTATAAATCCTATATTTAAACTTTTATCATATATTCAAAAATCCAATTTAAATTATTTTATAAAATCATTAGTTCCTTTCATTTCTCGAAAATCGACTTTTAATCGTATTTCTAAAAATCAACTTTTTAACTATATTTCACAAAAACCATAATTTTTATAACTTTAAAAATTATAACGTTTATTTATTTATAATGGATCAATTCCAAAAATATAGTATATTTTCAAAATCACTTTTAAAATCATTTTAAAATCCCAAAATCTGGGTCCAATGATGCTACACACCAAATAGTCAATCACGACTAACAACGATATCATATATCGATATGATAATCCATCAAATATCAAAATATCTGAAATAAAATAAATACTGTTGAGGAATCCAGTTGGATCCCTCCAACCTGTTTCCTGCATCCAAAAACATTAGCACAATACCAATTTCGCTCCAGTACGAAATTATCGCGGTATATGTTCTTAATAAATATTATCCGCTTACTAACGGCGTAATAGGGTCTCATCCGCTAAACAAAAAATGCGGGAAATCAACAACTGCAATATATACATATGCCAATATATATATATTGATATTATATATAATACCAATTTCACTGTTTATGAAATATTCGCGGTATATGTTTATATTAAATAACATCCGCTTACTAACGGCGTATAATGTCTATTTTAACAAACAATAAATAACAGTCATCATTCATACATGCATTCAAATATTTTAAATCTAACTATTTAAAATAAAATCGAAATCTATTCGATTGAGTGAGAAGTTCTCACCTTGGTTTTAAATTCCGTTTAAGCTTTTATTTCGAATAAAATTAAACGCGCGTTTAATTTTACCCGAAATTCTCACTAACTCCAAACGACTCCAAACCAACTCCATCGCGTAGTGCTCGTCCATACGATTCCAACGCAACTGAGTTTGCATTTTTTCGACCTCGTATGAAAAAGTTATGGATTTTACAAGATTACACGATTTAAATAGCTTAAATTACAACATAATCTTATTAATCTTTATACCCAAGCCAATCTAAGCCATAGGATCTTGCCCCAACCTGATCTGGACCGTCCCCCCCTACACCTTTCTTCTTCGTTCTCATCTCCAGGAAGGAGCCGCACCACCCAACCCATTACACAAAAACTAGGGTTCCAAATTCAACCTCCATCGTGCAACTATACTTCGATCAACAAGTGCCATTTTGTAGCCCTCGACCTATGCTATGTTCGGCCCCCCCTAGGTGAAGCTCGGCTGCACCATGAGCATGAAAACACGTGCGCGACCTGATGAGAACGGCCTCACATATCTCGCTCCACACAACTCCGTTTCCGATCATAACCGTTGAATCTCTAGTACTCGACACTCTCTACAAGTTTGTAGTTGATCACTTTGGCCATTTCTTGATGGATTTCGAGTAATTGGAGGTGGAAGTTCATGGATTTCTGGCCATTGGTCAATAAGTGACGGCTAGGGTTATTTTTTTTTTTTTTTTTATTAAATGAAGGGGGTAGTGTGCATATTTATAAGGAACGAGCGACACTATTCATCCCGGATTTTCCGAACTCCGATTTAGACGCCGTAACCAGCGTACCTAGGGTTTATCCCGCGTTCCGGACACAATGGAATAAGTTTCGGAAGCTAATTCGGAAGTATGTGCGAGTTATGGCTGAAAACGCTCAATTTGAATTAAACCGATTTAAGCGATTTTCTAGGCGTTTTAATTTGTACCGGACAAACGGTAAATCCAATTGACTTGAAATATGAAACCTTACAATAATATCACATTACGGATCCGATGAAACTGGTTTCGTCGAAATCCGAGACTTTTTGAAAAATGGCTATTTTGACTCGCCAAATTTAAATTAAAAACGATTCGATGCGTTTCGAGCTGCCACGATCAAACGATAACTCCGATTGACACGAAAATTGAAATCCGGTAATAACTAACTATTACGGATCCAATGGAACTGGTTTCGTTCAATTCTGAGACTGTTCAAAAATTGGCTATTTTACAGTCGATTATTAAATATTAAAATATTCAATTTTCACAAATTAACTTTTAATTCGATTTTAAAAGTTCTAAAATATTTCTATAACTCCAGTATGATTAAATAAAATTTTCTAAATTATTTTCAATCATATTTAACTCAATTTTTTAATTATTTCCATAATTTAACACATTAAATTATCGATTTAATTATTCGATAAAATCTAATAATTCAAATAAAAATTTATTTGACTTATAAATTCACTTATTAATATTTAAAATAAATTAAATATTCAATTTTTAATTTTTAAAAATTCTGGGTCGTTACACCAGACGTTATTATAACCCCATAGCCCTTTCAAAATAGTTTATACCTTTAAATCTAGAATATATCCATTTCAAACCCATATTTATACGATATCATTTCCATTTCAAAAACCCAAATCAATATAATATCATTTCTTTATTTCAAATATATCCCTTTTCCAAAATCATAACACTTTCAAATTTATACACTTCGAAACCAAACATTTTAAATATAACCTTTCAAAACATAATACTTCGAATTTCATAGCTTTTATACCATAACTTCCAAAAATTAAATGGTTTGGATATTCAAACAGTATATAAAATAAAATAGTTTGAGTTCAAAATTACTTTATAAAGAAAAATAATTTCCTCGACTTCACAATTTTATTCACTTTAAATTAAATCTCGATTCATAACTTCCAACTCACTTTTATTTTCAATATACCATTTCAATTTCAATATATTTCAAACATTGAGTATTAAACAATTTCAAAACTAAGGTTGGTAATTACAATTCAATAATTCAATGTTCTATTTTTAGTTTTGAAATAATTGCATGATAATGTCAAAAATTTTGTTATTTTACACAACTTCAAAAACCCATTTCATAGGATTGACTTCAAATATCTTTATATTATTTATAAATCTCAATTGAATTTAATTTAAGTACATTTTTTCCCAAGTAATTCATAACTTAACTAATATTTTATATAAATTTCCAAATTTTTATTCAAAAAATGAAATTAATTATCAATTTGAATTCGAGATCGTTACAGACTTCCCCCCTTAAAAGAATTTCGTCCTCGAAATTCGCAGGCACGAAAACAACACAGAGATAGACAGATTCGATCTCCTATAATTCCTCAAATACAAGATATAGATTCCAAAATCTAAGTCGGAATATCACAAAATATATACCAATTTGTCCCTCTTCGGACTTCGATCCACCCGAGAAATCACAATAATTTCAAATTTGGTTTTAAACGAAATCGCTTTATCAATACAATTTAACTTAACCTTATATTTCATTAACCAATTTAACTCAATTTAAAATTTCCAATTTAGTTAAAATTTTCAATCTCAATATTTCAAATTTATTAAGGTTTAAATCAAAAACCGAAAAGAAACTGATGAAGATACGAAATAAGGATTTTCTACAACAATTCGTAGGGCATCTCATCATACCGAAACTTCTTCTTGTAACTGCCATGAAGCAAATCAAAAGAATTAAAATCGAATCAAAGGAAATTGATAAGAAAGATTGTTTCCGTTGTTGTTACAGAGTATCGACCATTTATAATCGTATTCTCCCGTCCCCTATCTTGTTTTCTTCTTGCACTCATACTAGCTATCAATGGATAGTAAGAGAATTTACTGAGACATTCGAACGGATATCTTAGGGATATACTCATTCTAGGGTATACTTCACCCTATCTCTAATGAGCTACGTAACGTGTTATACTCCTGAGCTAAAGTTTCACCTTAGCTCTGATACCACATGTGACGTTTCAGATTTTTTCCGCTCGAAAATCGACATCCATACTTCATATCGTATTCGGATGCCATAGATTCGACCGTTCAAATCCGATTCG
This sequence comes from Allium cepa, assembly GCA_030765085.1. Taxonomy (NCBI): domain Eukaryota; kingdom Viridiplantae; phylum Streptophyta; class Magnoliopsida; order Asparagales; family Amaryllidaceae; genus Allium; species Allium cepa. Next base: position 970,631,816 of record CM060935.1, read on the forward strand.
CCGGAGCTTATAACAACATTAAGTAAATAACACAGTGGAATAAAAGAATAATACATTGATATACAATATCTGATACAACAGATGATCCAATAGATATCAATATACATCAGAGATATGATACAAGAAAATAGCAGCGGAAAAGAAAAATAGATAACATCTAGCAGCGGAACAATATAACTCTAAGATAGTCTTCAAAAGAGAACTCCAGCAGTAGCACGAACTCCCAATAACGATGCACAAAGATAAGCAAGTCTCGTCCACATCCAAAGACTGAACTAGCTCCAGATAACCTACTAAACCTGACTATCTGAAAAACCCAACTCTAGACTGCTCGTGTAGAAAATTTTTGAGCATCCAGAGTTTAGAAAAGAAACAATAAACTCCGGATCAGTCATGGGACTGGTGTGAGTAATGAAGACAGTTTATCTTTAAAAACAAACAAAGAAATATTTTAAAATCAATTCGCAATGCTTTTTAGAAATGAGACTACCATAAGGCCTCCCGCACACACACACAATGCAAATGCAGAATCGGAGGAGATTTCTCCTTATGATAGTCAAAGATGCTTGATACGCATTAAAAAGAAACATTTGATATTATTACTAGTGCATAGTTTAGTAAAAATCATTTCGAAAGTAAAGATATAAATCTTAGCCAACATAGACATTTCGAACTATGCCTACTGTACCTACCATCCAAACAGTGGGGCGCCACCATAAGTGAATGATAGGTTCTGCAACTAAAACCGTACAAGGTACGTATTTGAAGAATGGATTTCCAACAAATGGTCGGGCAAAGGAACTTCCCAAACCCCGAAATGGAACGCCTCTGGAAGGACGTCCCCGAGCATCCCAAATGGATCTCTGCCAAACAAGGCCGGCTACCCCTTTCCCAGGGAGTAAGAAACCTCAGATATACCACCCCCGGTCCTTTTGGACCTTTATACGAGGCCTCGATTCCAACAACACCACACAGTAATAGATATAGTGTATCCACATGAGTAAGTATCTGGGCTCTATACCATGATACTACCCCTTTCCAAAAGGAATGGTCCTACCCTAGGGAAGCTATCCCTGAAAACCTTGCCGCACAATTCATGTTTCGACCATTACCGGTTTGTGAGGCTCGACGAAGTCTCGTCCACAAAGCCACGCTTTGGTACAAAGCCTTGCTTTGGGTCCACAAATGATCAAAGTAATGATCACAAAGATAAATGATCAAACAAATGATCATATCACAAATGATCAAACAATGATCATTTCACAGCAACACTCAGCATGTCACACTACCAAATTGGGAATATATCGCTGATAACCATCAACTACATAACCACTGAGCTCGTACGTCTTAGAGAAGGGTGTTAAGCTAAGAGAATAAATTCTCCGCCACCAATAGAAATATATTTGAAAGAAATCAGCTTTATATCTCAAATTGTATGTCAGACATAACAATCCATACAAGTCTGTTCTGGATTTAGAACAGAACCGAAGGCACTTCCAAAGAAGTTCTTGCAATCCGGGTATTCACAATCCCGATCGGACTTCCCATCACTTAGGGAATCTCTATACCGTAGCTACTCGGTGCAGAGACAATCAATAGGTCATCCTATCGTTCTCGCAAATACCCGGTCTTCACCACCGGTCTTCAAATGCTATCCATAACGATGTATCACATATTCGGAATGGGTTATACGACCCAAAGGTCCTTTCCCGGCTAACCAGAATAGTAAGCGCAACATTTAAAACATATGGATATGGAATTTCAATTAAGTCACAACTTAATAATCCAAAACTTTTCTTTCAAATAGTTTAAACAAATTACCATTTCAAATCTTTTAAACAAAAAAATGATGTATTTCACAAAGTTCACCCAGTTTCACAAAGATCCATTTATGGATTTCAAAACAATTTCCATTTCAATTGGATTAACTCGTTAAATCTTTAAATCAAAGATTTAACTCATAGCTTTCAAAATTCGATTAACTTGTTGAATCTTTAAATCAAAGATTCAACTTATAGCTTTCAAAATTCGTTGCCAAAGATTCATTCATAGCCTTTCAAAAACAATTTCAATTCAAGTTGGATTAACTCATTCGGTCTTTGAATCAAAGATTTATTTCATAGCTTTCAAAACATTTCAATTCTATTTCAGCTTGAAACCTTTCCAACATAATTGGAGATCGTTTCTTTAAAATGAAAGCTGTTATTATTTGAAAACAAGTAGTTTTCGTTTCGAAGAAATTCGATCTTACTTATACAAGTTAAATCTTTTGGGTTAATTCAAATTCCCAAAAACAACACTTCAAAAATGGTTTAAAACCCATATAAACTTGTATACCGTTTAATATCATAAATACTGAATTTATAATTCAATTTCAGATATTGAATTCCAATTTTAATCAAATTATTCAAATTTCAAACTTAATCAAGTTGTTCCAAATAACTTTCATCTTTGAAATTCCATTTCAAAAGCTTTTCACTTTAGTCTCAATCCATTTCTAAAACATTTGAATTCAAATATTCAATTTTATAAATCATTTCAAAATCTGTGACTTAATCGATTTCCTCGTGAAATCCATATTTGTGTGTGTATAAGTGTGGTCCAGGGGTTTAACACAATAGTGCAACATCATTAAATCATCACAGATTAAAACACAGAAATATAGTTGATAAGCAATATAAACTATAACGCTCATCGTCCATTCACAGATCACAGATATATAAAGGTCACCGATAATAAATTACAGGTCACAACACAAATCAAGATATATCACAAAGCATCACATATCAGGGGTATTAACAATTCAACCTCCAATAAAATCCAAACATCCATAAGTAGGATCAATTTAATTATCTGACAAATTTAAATCAGATTAAATTTCTAAGAATAATTCTTTTCACATTTATTATCAAATAAATTTCAGGTAAATGATCCTCATTAACTATTCATAATTATTTAATTACTATTCTTAAGTAATTAAACTCAATTTAATTATTGTTACTTATCATTTAATTAACCTTTAAAATCATATATTTAATCACTGATTATTTAATTAATTAAGTTCTAAACTGTAACTTAATAAATCTTAATTACTTGATTAAATAACCTTAATCATTTGTTTAAAAGACAACTCTTTATTAAATTTATGAATCTTATTTACAAATTAATTTACCTTAATTAATTTAGCTCAAATCTTAATTTCTTGATTAAATAAATTAATCAATTATTCACTTGAACTAATTTAATGAGTGCATATCATTTTATCTTCACTAATTCAAATTTAAAACATTTTCTAACTAATGTTTTAATTATCATCACAAAGCAAATTTAAACAATTTAAATATTAAAACTTCTTTGATTTCAGAACCAGGACTCAAATTTTCTTTACTTCAGATTTAAATTTAACTTAAAAACTTATGTACAATTAAAAACTTTATTTTCAAATTCAAACTATTTAAACATTTAAGGTTGTTAAAAACAATTCAAATTCTAAAACTTTATTTTCTTTTTAAACTCAGATTCAAACTATCTTTAATCAGATTTAAATTTAGATTTAAACTTGTTTTAACTTTGCTTAATAATTTAAATTCAGTTTTCAAAGTTTAGAGATAAATCAGGTTATTAAAACCTGCTACCCAGACATACCCGTGCTACATCACTCCTGCTTCGAGTCCTCCCCCTCAAAATCTCGAGTAAACCTTCGAGTCAACACACGCGAGTTCACCATGCTTCTTCCCCACTTCCCACCCAGATACGTACACGAACTTCGCGACCAACTCCGGTCAACGCCGCAGCCACCTAAGCGTCATCGTCGACCTCCCAAATCAATTCGAACAACCCAATATACACAAACTTTTCCAAATCACAATCGAGTGAATTCGAGCCCGAGATTGAAACTTGGAACACGCGAGAGCATCTCCACCTAAACCTGCAAACCATCGTCGTCCTCAACACCTCGATCACCGGAGTTCGTACAACTCCGGTCATCTACTCGTCCATCTCCCCTCATCCACCTCCCAGAAGCGCGCTGCACTCGATCACGTCACGGTGGCGAAATCAAATTTTTTACAGAACACAAAAAAATTGGAACCCAAACCCTATATGTATCTCGAACTCAAAATTCTTGCAACCGATAATTTTTTCGACAATTTTCCTTAACTCCATGATGTTCAAACCTTCTTCAACCCAAATCTTAGCATCCAAAGATGATTCGATCACCAGAAAATGATCAAAGAGCTGGTTTTTTTCAAACTCGAACTGCCCTTGAATCTCTCAACTAAAAATTTTGGTTCTAACTTTAAAAATCATGTTGTAGTTGTTATTTTTAATTTATAAAACTGAATTTATAAATTGCAAGGTTTGGGTTTTCACTTTGTTTAACATATACTGTTGTTTTTATATTCCAGTGACACTCAGGCTTGATATTTAACTTAATCAAGTTTTTAAACATTGATCCATAATAAATCAAACAACTTTTCCTTGTAAACAAGTCCTAACAACCATTGATTGAATAGAATATGAATTTAAATCTAAAACAGGAAACTGGAAAATAAGATATGAAAATTCTCATATGGAAATAAACATACACAAAGCATATTGCATTTACATATATACATACTACTACCATATCTATCACAGGAAGACAGGCAACCATATTCAATTCTTAAATTAAAAAGTGATGTTACTCACCTTTGAGAAGATGAACAGAGAACAGAGTTTCCACTTTTTAGCACAGGCCTTGAAATTCTTAGCTATACTTTCCTCCTTGATCTTTGGTTTATTTTGTTTGAATTGTTTAAGTTGAAGTTTATTTATAGCTTGAAATGGATTTTTACTTCATATGTACTCAGTTTTGAACGAAATGAAGAAGATTGATATATAAAAGAATGGAGCTTTACAGGCTGGTATAGTTAGTACAGTGTATTATAATGTTGTTTGTACAAATGATTATAATATTTTGTATAATAGGCATGGTTGAAGATGATATCAATTTGTGCTCAGGGGATGTGTATAGGGGTTACAACTTTATACAGGGTGATGTTATTTGTACAAAGTAATACTATTTTGTTTAATAAGTATGGTTGAGATGTATTATTACTTTAGCTTTGTTTATTTCAGCCTGCATTTTTCTTGCCTGCATATACTTACATGGATGGGATGATATATTTTGTAATGAGGAGATGGGGTAATAAATGCATGTGTCTCTACTTTTGTTTACAGCTTATACTTTGTTATGGAAGCACAGTTTTCTTTGCTTTATTTTATAAGCATGTACATATGTACTTTGTTTTATTTATTTTCTTTGCCTTGGTGCTTCATATGTCTAACTTAAGTATTCATATTTTATTTTGTCTCCTTACTTTAAAATATAAATGAAATTCAATAGTTATTATGTTGTTTGAATTTAGCAAATTTTTGTTTATTCTTACCTTTCCTTTGTTTATACTTGAGTTACGTATTATCTTTTGTTATTATTATTATTATTATTATTTTGACTTATACTTTACAATATAAATGAGCTTCTATTTTAATATGTTGCTAATGTGTTTTCTTTATATTTTATAATTTATCTTATAAATTTTTTTCCTATTTCTAGCTTAAGTATTTATTTTATCTTCATACAAATCGTCTTGTATTTCTCTATATATTTATTTCAAAAATTTATGTTTTGATGTATTTTATAAGTACATTTTGTTTGTGTTTTATTTTTACTTTCATTTTAACTTAAATATTTATTTCAAAAACTTTGTTATATTTACACAACTTCAAAAACCCATTTCATAGGATTGACTTCAAATATCTTTATATTATTTATAAATCTCAATTCAATTTAATTTAAGTACATTTTTTCCCAAGTAATTCATAACTTGACTAATATTTTATATAAATTTCCAAATTTTTATTCAAAAAATGAAATTAATTATCAATTTGAATTCGGGATCGTTACAGACTTCCCCCCTTAAAAGAATTTCGTCCTCGAAATTCGCAGGCACGAAAACAACACAGAGATAGACAGATTCGATCTCCTATAATTCCTCAAACACAAGATATAGATTCCAAAATCTAAGTCGGAATATCACAAAATATATACCAATTTGTCCCTCTTCGGACTTCGATCCACCCGAGAAATCACAATAATTTCAAATTTGGTTTTAAACGAAATCGCTTTATCAATACAATTTTACTTATCCTTATATTTCATTAACCAATTTAACTCAATTTAAAATTTCCAATTTAGTTAAAATTTTCAATCTCAATATTTCAAATTTGTTAAGGTTTAAATCAAAAACCGAAAAGAAACTGATGAGGATACGAAATAAGGATTTTCTACAACAATTCGTAGGGCATCTCATCATACCGAAACTTCTTCTTGTAACTGTCATGAAGCAAATCAAAAGAATTAAAATCGAATCAAGGGCATTTGATAAGAAAGATTGTTTCCGTTGTTGTTACAGAGTATCGACCATTTATAGTCGTATTCTCCCGTCCCCTATCTTGTTTTCTTCTTGCACTCATACTTGCAATCAATGGATAGTAAGAGAATTTACTTAGACATTCGAACGGATATCTTAGGGATATACTCATTCTAGGGTATACTTCACCCTATCTCTAATGAGCTACTTAACGTGTTATACTCCTGAGCTAAAGTTTCACCTTAGCTCTGATACCACATGTGACGTTTCGGATTTTTCCCGCTCGAAAATCGACATCCATACTTCATATCGTATTCGAATGTCATAGATTCGACCGTTCAAATCCGATTCACCGGAGCTTATAACAACATTAAGTAAATAACACAGCGGAATAAAAGAATAATACATTGATATACAATATCTGATACAACAGATGATCCAATAGATATCAATATACATCAGAGATATGATACAAGAAAATAGCAGCGGAAAAGAAAAATAGATAACATCTAGCAGCGGAACAATATAACTCTAAGATAGTCTTCAAAAGAGAACTCCAGCAGTAGTACGAACTCCCAATAATGATGCACAAAGATAAGCAAGTCTCGTCCACATCCAAAGACTGAACTAGCTCCAGATAACCTACTAAACCTGACTATCTGAAAAACCCAACTCTAGACTGCTCGTGTAGAAAAATTTTGAGCATCCAGAGTTTAGGAAAGAAACAATAAACTCCGGATCAGTCATGGGACTGGTGTGAGTAACAAAGACAGTTTATCTTTAAAAACAAACAACGAAATATTTTAAAATCAATTCGCAATGCTTTTTAGAAATGAGACTACCATAAGGCCTCCCGCACACGCACACACACAATGCAAACGCAGAATCGGAGGAGATTTCTCCTTATGATAGTCAAAGATGCTTGATACGCATTAAAAAGAAACATTTGATATTATTACTAGTGCATAGTGTAGTAAAAATCATTTCGAAAGTAAAGATATAAATCTTAGCCAACATAGACATTTCGAACTATGCCTACTATACCTACCATCCAAACAGTGGGGCGCCACCATAAGTGAATGGTAGGTTCTACAACTAAAACCGTACAAGGTACGTATTTGAAGAATGGATTTCCAACAAATGGTTGGGCAAAGGAACTTCCCAAACCCCGAAATGTAACGCCTCTGGAAGGACGTCCCCGAGCATCCCAAATGGATCTCTGCCAAACAAGGCCGGCTACCCCTTTCCCAGGGAGTAAGAAACCTCAGATATACCACCCCCGGTCCTTTTGGACCTTTATACGAGGCCTCGATTCCAACAACACCACACAGTAATAGATATAGTGTATCCACATGAGTAAGTATCTGGGCTCCATACCATGATACTACCTCTTTCCAGAAGGAATGGTCCTACCCTAGGGAAGCTATCCCTGAATACCTTGCCGCACAATTCCTGTTTCGACCATTACCGGTTTGTGAGGCTCGACGAAGTCTCGTCCACAAAGCCACGCTTTGGTACAAAGCCATGCTTTGGGTCCACAAATGATTAAAGTAATGATCACAAAGATAAATGATCAAACAAATGATCATATCACAAATGATCAAACAATGATCATTTCACAGCAACACTCAGCACGTCACACTACCAAATTGGGAATATATCGCTGCTAACCATCAACTACATAACCTCTGAGCTCGTACGTCTTAGAGAAGGGTGTTAAGCTAAGAGAATAAATTCTCCGCCACCAACAGAAATATATTTGAAAGAAATCAGCTTTATATCTTAAATTGTAATGTCAGACATAACAATCCATACAAGTCTGTTCTGGATTTAGAACAGAACCGAAGGCACTTCCAAAGAAGTTCTTGCAATCCGGGTATTCACAATCCCGATCGGACTTCCCATCACTTAGGGAATCTCTATACCGTAGCTACTCGGTGCAGAGACAATCAATAGGTCATCCTATCGTTCTCGCAAATACCCGGTCTTCACCACCGGTCTTCAAATGCTATCCATAACGACGTATCACATATTCGGAATGGGTTATACGACCCAAAGGTCCTTTCCCGGCTAACTCGAATAGTAAGCGCAACATTTAAAACATATGGATATGGAATTTCAATTAAGTCACAACTTAATAATCCAAAACTTTTCTTTCAAATAGTTTAAACAAATTACCATTTCAAATCTTTTAAACAAAAAAAAGATGTATTTCACAAAGTTCACCCAGTTTCACAAAGATCCATTTATGGATTTCAAAACAATTTCCATTTCAATTGGATTAACTCGTTAAATCTTTAAATCAAAGATTTAACTCATAGCTTTCAAAATTCGATTAACTTGTTGAATCTTTAAATCAAAGATTCAACTTATAGCTTTCAAAATTCGTTGTCAAAGATTCATTCATAGCCTTTCAAAAACAATTTCAATTCAAGTTGGATTAACTCATTCGGTCTTTGGATCAAAGATTTATTTCATAGCTTTCAAAACATTTCAATTCTATTTCAGCTTGAAACCTGTCCAACATAATTGGGAGATCCTTTCTTTAAAATAAAAGCTGTTATTATTTGAAAATAAGTAGTTTTCGTTTCGAAGAAATTCGATCTTATTTATACAAGTTATATCTTTTGGGTTAATTCAAATTCCCAAAAACAACACTTCAAAAATGGTTTAAAACCCATATAAACTTGTATACCATTTATTATCATAAATACTGAATATAGAATTCAATTTCAGATATTGAATTCCAATTTTAATCAAATTATTCAAATTTCAAACTTAATCAAGTTGTTCCAAATAACTTTCATCTTTGAAATTCCATTTCAAAAGCTTTTCACTTTAATCTCAATCCATTTCTAAAACATTTGAATTCAAATATTCAATTTTATAAATCATTTCAAAATCTGTGACTTAATCGATTTCCTCGTGAAATCCATATTTGTGTGTGTATAAGTGTGGTCCAGGGGTTTAACACAATAGTGCAACATCATTAAATCATCACAGATTAAAACACAGAAATATAGTTGATAAGCAATATAAACTATAACTCTCATCGTCCATTCACAGATCACAGATATATAAAGGTCACCGATAATAAATTACAGGTCACAACACAAATCAAGATATATCACAAAGCATCACATATCAGCGGTATTAACAATTCAACCTCCAATAAAATCCAAACGTCCATAAGTAGGATCAATTTAATTATCTGACAAATTTAAATCAGATTAAATTTCTATGAATAATTCTTTTCACATTTATTATCAAATAAATTTCAAGTAAATGATCCTCATTAACTATTCATAATTATTTAATTACTATTCTTAAGTAATTAAACTCAATTTAATTATTGTTAATTATCATTTAATTAACCTTTAAAATCATATATTTAATCACTGATTATTTAATTAATTAAGTTCTAAACTGTAACTTAATAAATCTTAATTACTTGATTAAATAACCTTAATCATTTGTTTAAAAGAGAACTCTTTATTAAATTTATGAATCTTATTTACAAATTAATTTACCTTAATTAATTTAACTCAAATCTTAATTTCTTGATTAAATAAATTAATCAATTATTCACTTGAACTAATTTAATGAGTGCATATCATTTTATCTTCACTAATTCAAATTTAAAACATTTTCTGACTAATGTTTTAATTATCATCACAAAGAAAATTTAAACAATTTAAATATTAAAACTTCTTTGATTTCAGAACTAGGACTCCAATTATCTTTAATTCAGATTTAAATTTAACTTAATAACTTATGTACAATTAAAAACTTTATTTTCAAATTCAAACTATTTAAACATTTAAGGTTGTTAAAAACAATTCAAATTCTAAAACTTTATTTTCTTTTTAAACTCAGATTCAAACTATCTTTAATCAGATTTAAATTTAGATTTAAACTTGTTTTAACTTTTCTTAATAATTTAAATTCATTTTTCAAAGTTTAGAGATAAATCAGGTTAATAAAACCTGCTACCCAGACATACCCGAGCTACATCACTCCTGCTTCGAGTCCTCCCCCTCAAAATCTCGAGTAAACCTTCGAGTCAACACACGCGAGTTCACCATGCTTCTTCCCCACATCCCACCCAGATACCTACACCGGCATGTACACGTACACGAACTTCGCGACCAACTCCGGTCAACGCCGCAGCCACCTAAGCGTCATCGTCGACCTCCCAAATCAATTCGAACAACCCAATATACACAAACTTTTCCAAATCACAATCGAGTGAATTCGAGCCCGAGATTGAAACTTGGAACACGCGAGAGCATCTCCACCTAAACCTGGAAACCATCGTCGTCCTCAACACCTCGATCACCGGAGTTCGTACAACTCCGGTCATCTACTCGTCCATCTTCCCTCATCCACCTCCCAGATGCGCGCTGCACTCGATCACGTCACGGTGGCGAAATCAATTTTTTTACAGAACACAAAAAAATGGAACCCAAACCCTATATGTATCTCGAACTCAAAATTCGTGCAACCAATAATTTTTTCGACAATTTTCCTAAACTCCATGATGTTCAAACCTGCTTCAACCCAAATCTTAGCATCCAAAGATGCTTCGATCACCAGAAAATGATCAAAGAGCTGCTTTTTTTCAAACTCGAACTGCCCTTGAATCTCTTAACTAAAAATTTTGATTCTAACTTTAAAAATCATGTTGTAGTTGTTATTTTTAATTTATAAAACTGAATTTATAAATTGCAAGGTTTGGGTTTTCACTTTGTTTAACATCTACTGTTGCTTTTATATTCCAGTGACACTCAGGCTTGATATTTAACTTAATCAAGTTTTTAAACATTGATCCATAATAAATCAAACAACTTTTCTTTGTAAACAAGTCCTAACAACCATTGATTGAATAGAATATGAATTTAAATCTAAAACAGGAAACTGGAAACTAAGATCAGAAGATTCTCATATGGAAATAAACATACACAAAGCATATTGCATTTAGATATATACATACTACTACCATATCTATCACAGGAAGACAGGCAACCATATTCAATTCTTAAATTAAAAAGTGATGTTACTCACCTTTGAGAAGATGAACAGAGAACAGAGTTTCCATTTTTTAGCACAGGCCTTGAAATTCTTAGCTATACTTTCCTCCTTGATCTTTGGTTTATTTTGTTTGAATTGTTTAAGTTGAAGTTTATTTATAGCTTGAAATGGATTTTTACTTCATATGTACTCAGTTTTGAACGAAATGAAGAAGATTGATATATAAAAGAATGGAGCTTTACAGGCTGGTATAGTTAGTACAGTGTATTATAATGTTGTTTGTACAAATGATTATAATATTTTGTATAATAGGCATGGTTGAAGATGATATCAATTTGTGCTCAGGGGATGTGTATAGGGGTTACAACTTTATACAGGGTGATGTTATTTGTACAAAGTAATACTATTTTGTTTAATAAGTATGGTTGAGATGTATTATTACTTTAGCTTTGTTTATTTCAGCCTGCATTTTTCTTGCCTGCATATACTTACATGGATGGGATGATATATTTTGTACTGAGGAGATGGGGTAATAAATGCATGTGTCTCTACTTTTGTTTACAGCTTATACTTTGTTATGGAAGCACAGTTTTCTTTGCTTTATTTTATAAGCATGTACATATGTACTTTGTTTTATTTACTTTCTTTGCCTTGGTGCTTCATATGTCTAACTTAAGTATTCATATTTTATTTTGTCTCCTTACTTTAAAATATAAATGAAATTCTATAGTTATTGTGTTGTTTGAATTTAGCAAATTTTTGTTTATTCTTACCTTTCCTTTGTTTATACTTGAGTATATGTATTATCTTTTGTTATTATTATTATTATTTTGACTTATACTTTACAATATAAATGAGCTTCTATTTTAATATGTTGCTAATGTGTTTTCTTTATATTTTATAATTTATCTTATAATTTTTTTTCCTATTTCTAGCTTAAGTATTTATTTTATCTTCATACAAATCGTCTTGTATTCCTCTATATATTTATTTCAAAAATTTATATTTTGATGTATTTTATAAGTACATTTTGTTTGTGTTTTATTTTTACTTTCATTTTAACTTAAATATTTATTTCAAAAATTTTGTTATATTTACACAACTTCAAAAACCCATTTCATAGGATTGACTTCAAATATCTTTATATTATTAATAAATCTCAATTCAATTTAATTTAAGTACATTTTTTCCCAAGTAATTCATAACTTAACTAATATTTTATATAAATTTCCAAATTTTTATTCAAAAAATGTAATTAATTATCAATTTGAATTCGGGATCGTTACACTTATTAAATTAACAAATTAAATTATCGAAATTTATGGGTCTTAACACTCTCCTCCACTCAAAACTTTTCGTCCCCGAAAAGGAAAAAGAAGGAATTAAGAAAATAATACATCTTATTCAAAAATATTAACTTTATAAACAAATAAATTTACAAAGTTAGTTAATTTAAATAAAATATACCAATTCATAACCACTAATCTTTTTATATTCAAATTAATAAAGTTTCAAAAACATTATTTTTTTTCCAAAATTTTTTCTAAGTCTAAAATTACGAAAAATTTCGGCAGTCTCCTTTTTATGGAAAGGCTCAGGAGAAAATATAATATCAAATATGACAATTTACAACATATATTTTCCAAAATAATATATATCCCAACACGGGAAAATAATATAATAATGCTAGAAAACTGTAATCCGAGAACATACCTATTTGTCGGCCAGTTAACACTTAAATTATGGAACCAAAACATTATCAATTGCTTCCATAACCTGCATTTCACTTATATAATCTAAAGAGTTAATAATTATATAAAATGAAATGTTTGAAGTTGTTTCAACCACGAACAAACAAATCAATACAACAATAATCACTTGCAACAAGGCATACAACCATCACATTAAATCAATACAATCAATCATTCATTCATATCAAACAAAACAAATTGTTGTTCAGGTTCAAAAACATTAAATTGAATGGAATGAAAAATAAACTACTAAGTGTACCCGTCACTCAACAGTCTTAGGTGAAACTGAATTGATTATTCATACATCCAAACACATTTAAAGTATTCTTGCCCAAACAACCATAAATCAAACAAACAACAATTCCAAACAATAAATCAAGTCTACTTATTATTAATTTCATTTCATAAGATTTGCCGTTTGATTTTCTTTTCATATATACAATGATTCATCCTTTAATTTACAATTATTTCTTGCAAATTTCATTTCTATCCATTGATTCAGTGTTTATTTCACTTATTTGCACTTATACTTACAAAATTTCATTTTTATTTATTCATAACATATAAATTTTCTTTTTATTGCATTACATTCATTCATTTCTCAATTTCATTTATTTTCATTCATTTATTACTTAATTTCGTTTATTCATTTATTTATAATACTTACCTTTCCATTTATTTAATTAGCAGCCTTTCAATTTTACTTAAGTTTATAACAACTACAACATCAAATTCTTATCTACAAAAGAAATTCATTGAACACTTTCATTCATAAGTTTACTTGCTAAATTTCCATTACATTTGCTTATTAAACATTATAACTTTTAACATTTGGTAAGTTATATATATGCTTTTAAGGGTGTAATTGAAAGTTATAGAAGTTTTCTCGTTTCTTTTAATAAATTTAATGTTCAAAAATCATGCCATTTGTTTATAGGTTACAATTTCAACTTTCTTTTTAATTCCATTTATAACTTAGCATTAAATCTCTTATTTCCTTTAGAGGTTTCAATTTGTTAGTTGAATTTCATTTCACTACCCTAATTGAAACTATTAATTAAAGGAAACTAAATACTGGGTTAAGTTTCAAATCATTTTCAAAATAATAGATAAAGGTATATACTTACAATTTAAATATCCTATTTTCTTTAAAACAATTTAAAATTTATATCCGTTTATCCAAAATAAATCTGCAGTAAAACTACTACAGTGGCCTTTCCACTTTGAAACTCGAAAATGAATATCGATGATGCGTGCACTCATCACCGAAATTATTTTCCAGCAATAGAGAGGGGAGTACAAAACTTATTTCTTTCAAAATTCTTTAAAGCAATTCTTTCAAATCATATTGAAATATTTATATCAGAAGATACTTCTAAATAATATCATTATTATATTCCAAAATCATTCGAAAGAAAGTTTCAAACCCCGAAACTTAAGTTTTAAATTTCCATTTTTTTATTTATTTTATTTTCAAATCCTACTTTACTAATATTTATAGATGGGGTTTTTAGGCTCAAGCAAAAAGTTAGAGAAAAATTTAGTTTTAGGGACAAGAAGTTTGTTTTTTAGCTGAAGGACACTTTTTAGTGTAAATCACAGAATGATAGTTGTAACTATCATTTTCAATTTACACTAAAAAGTGTCCTTCAGACTAAAAAGCAAACTTATTGTCCCTGAGACTAATTTTTTTTGCAACTTCTTCCTTGTGCCTATTTACCTGTTTATAGATTACCCTACCTAACGACCAATGTATTACAACCGAATATAACCTTTATAAAAATTTTGTTTTATATATAGAAAATATAATAGGCAAAATATTTCATTCACCTATATTCAAAACAAATATTGTGTCGGTCTATCTTATTAAGTGTTTAGAAATCCCTATTGATGTCATAGCGTCCCATCACCAACCAGAAAATACAAAACGGAACAAATTAACACAATATCAATACCTTTTTATAACACTAACAAATACGCTCTCTCATATATATACGCTCAACGACTCATCATAGGGTATTACTGCCCTATTAATAAAGAGTCAAACCCCACAAAGTTAAGGTTTATCGCTAAACCTCGCTCTGATACCAGATGTAACGTCCCGCCTTTTTTGCACGCTTTAAATCAACGATCAACAACACACGCCGGACTTAAACCATATAGAAGGGAGGATTGTTATGGGGTAAATAAGAAAAAGCAGAGAATAAAAAAATAAAAAAAGATTCTTGCAGCGGAACGATAAAATATAATAATCAAATATACAGTTCATGAAGCTGTTTTACAAAATATTCGATTATACTTATACAATACATATCAGAGTTACACATACTAGAGAACAACAAATAATGCAGCGGAACAGTATGAATGTAGTGGAATACTATAATAAATAATAATAAATCTTCGCCTTCATCCTCCAGACTACGGTCTTCCAAATCCTAAAATGCTGAGGTTGACCCGTGCGAATTGAAAAGACAAAACACTCGAGTCAGAACTAAAAGATCTTATGTAAGTTAAATCAACAGTAAATATTATGAGTGGAACAACGTCTGAGATGTTTACGGGATTTGACATCTCCTATCCAGTGTCTAACGTGAGTGCAGTAACTTAAGAGATGTCGGGGATTCACATCTCCTAAGGATCCGTTAAACTGTTTACTATGTAGTAATATTTCGCTATTATAATAATGCCTATAGTAAAATAAACTTACTTTTAAATAGCGTTAAGGGGTTACCCATATAGCCCTTACCACGTAATAGTCCCAGTAGTCCATCCAATATAATGGTCCCTCCTGATTGGGAAGCCACCAGAGGATACCACACGGGCTACAGGAGAAAACCAAACTCGTATAAGGCTCGCTAGGGTAGGTGACACGGCACACAAGGCAATACCAGGGTAGATATACCAATTACTATCCGGATTGGTGGTGACACATAGCATGCAGCTACCGCCCACCTCGAGCCACACCCCCAAAATCAAAAATCAAAAGTGGCCGCCAAATGAATCTCCAAGTCAGAATATAATATCGAAAGAATGTGTCCGATAAGAGGAGCTGCCTCACTGGCCCAGAATCGCTCCTGTTTTAGCCACCTTATGCCAACTCACGGAAGTCAGGTCCACGTATATACCTCAAAAGAAATGCCGCCACCATCCTACTTTATTCTGGAATCTCCACCGCGTACACGGTTGTTAAAGTGGTTTTTGGAGTTGGCAGAGAGTATGACAACTTCCGATCCCAGTCTCTTTAACAACCAAACGTTATTATAACCCCGCAGTCTTTTCTAAATAGTTCATACCTTTAAATCCAGAATATAATATCCATTTCAAACCCATATAAATACGATATCATTTCCGTTTCAAAAACCCAAATCAATATGATATCATTTCTTTATTTCAAATATATCCCTTTTCCAAAATCATAGCACTTTCAAATTTATACACTTCGAAACCAAACATTTGAAATATAACCTTTCAAAACATAATACTTCGAATTTCATAGTTTCTAAACCATAACTTCCAAACATTAATGGTTTGGATATTCAAACAGTATATAAAATAAAATAGTTTGAATTCAAACTTACTTTATAAAGAAGAATAATTTCCTCGATTTCATAATTTTATTCACTTTAAATTAAATCTCGATTCATAACTTTCAACTCACTTTCAGTTTCAATATACCATTTCAATTTCAATATATTTCAAACTTTGAGTATTAAACAATTTCAAAGCTAAGGTTGGTAATTACGATTCAACAATTCAATGTTCTATTTTTAGTTTTGAAATAATCGCATGATAAATCTATTTTCATTTAAATAAAACTCAAATTACGAATAACTAAATATTTCCTTCAATTTATTTATACTTGAAATATTCGTTTAATTCATCTTAAACCAAAATCAAGTTATAAAATTCATACCTTTAAATTCTCAATTTTCATTAAATTTCAAATCAATTTCATATTTATCTTCCCACCTTATTCTCATTTAAGTCATTATAAACTTTGGAAATATAAATAAAAAAATACTTAACCGTATTATATCTTAATAAAATCAAACTTTATTATTAAACTTCTTTTACACTTTAAACCAATTTTATACATAGCTTAAAACCAAGAATTTAACTTTATATAAAATAACATTTATAAAATATCCAAATCAATATCTCATAAAACCATATATTTCTTTACAAACCATAGAAATCATTTCAAAATATTTATATATATAGACCACGGTGTCTATATAGAATTTTCTACCCTGTGGTCAAGTGATACGGATATTTATCATTTCAATCCGTAATTTAGTAAAAATACGGCTATATACCATTTCAAACCACAATCCCGAATGAAATAAAAATCCATACAACTTGCAGTTTATAACCATCAAACATACAACATCCATTCTTCCAATATCATTCATCAACCATTTATCATAATCGTCATCCAATTAAATCAATAACATCAATATAAACAGATAATTAACAACAGGTATTTACTGGCAGTTTATATTCAATAATAAATTAAATAACAATTTAACTGGCATTTTATGTGCAATAATAAATTAAATAACAACTTAATTCAATGAATTCAATTTAACTGGAATGCTGAAAAAGATATGCCAAACAGTCATAAATAAATTTCTATTCATATCATATATCAATTTAACAAACATAAGAAATTTTAAAAGTTGTGAGTGGGTTAAAACACTCACCTTTTTGAATTTAAATTGAATTTAAATCCAATTTAAACCCAAAATTAGAACAGTCTCAGAATTTGTCTAAACTAGCGCAAAAAGGTCCGGAATTTTATTACGATCCCAGCAGAGAAAACCGCGCATAAATCGGACTTCGTATGCAAAAATTATATGAGTTAGAAGTTATACGATTAGATTCAAATTAATTAAAATAAAAAAATAAAACGAACCATAAAAAAAAACTACCACGTCGCTTTCTTCTTCACGCAGCCATTTCCAGTTCTACGCTTGAACCCTACTACAGTTCAAACAACATCGCCACCAATTCAGATCGAGTGCCACCTCGCCACTCGACGCACGAGGCTGCGCCGCCTCGTCTCTCACTCTCTCCCGCTAGCGAAGACCCCTCTTGCCACTCGAACGCGGTCGAATGCACAACCGCCATCCCAAAACGCAAGACCTAATCCAATTTTTGC
Organism: Allium cepa; assembly: GCA_030765085.1. NCBI lineage: Eukaryota > Viridiplantae > Streptophyta > Magnoliopsida > Asparagales > Amaryllidaceae > Allium > Allium cepa. Next base: position 970,650,172 of record CM060935.1, read on the forward strand.
ATGCAATCAGCCCGTCGATTCGACGCAAAAACTATGCCGATGAATTCCCTATCGTCCACTCTACAAAACCCATAAATGATTCATCGATCCGCCGATGTTCATCGACGCGTGATGAACGGTCGTGAATGCTTCCTTGATTTCTAGCCACATAGAAACTCAAATTGAAAAACTAATCATATATCTGACTTTCCCTCGTCGAGAGCTTCTAATTCATATATAATTAAATATAGTTTGTGGAAGTTGAATTTTTGAAGTTGAATTTTATTTGAAATTGCAATCGGAATTTTGGTTCTGACTGCCATGGAATGAGAAGGAGCTATAAGAATTGTACGTACAGATAAGAAATAGGCTAGAGTTTATAACTGGATGTATATATAGGCAGATCTGAAATAGAGACGAATGGACACAATTTATTTACACGCTGAATGATAGAATGGCCCGAAAAGCCCGTTTCGACTCCGAAACGAAATTGGGTCAACACTTATATCAAAATAGATGTTTTAAAATATTTTAGATGCAATGGAACAGGTTTCCAGTCAAATTCCATCGTATGAAGAAGTTATGCAAAAATCAAGTTATTTCAAATTGATTTCAATTGATTTCAAGGCGTTTCAAGCTCATACGGTCAAACGGCAAACTCGATCGTTATGAAACTTGTAATCCTACAATAATTCACCATTACAGATTCGATGAAACTGGTTTCGTCGAAATCCGAGTCAATGACCAAAATGGCTATTTTTACACTGATTAAATAAATAAATAAATTAATTAATTAAATCAAATTTTTAATTTCAATTCTATGATTGACAATTTTAATCATTTTTAAATTTCTTAATCAGTTATACTAATTTAAACAATTTAGATGTCCATTTAGAGTAATTAATTTATAAATTTCAGTATTAACCTTAATTCATTAAGTTTAGAATTTATAAATATAATTCCCAAAAATTCCATTTAATTAAATAAATTAATAATTATTCCATTCATTATCGTCAAATGGATGGATTTACCATTGAATTCGAAACTATTACATTAATATTCTCACATTTCATCTTAATTTCAAATAATGTAATATTTAAATATTAAATTCCATTTATTTTCAATTAATTTAATTATTAAATTTAAATTCCAATGAATTAATAAATCTTGAATTTCCATTCATTTTATTCAACCAATTGTCATATTATGAATGAATTAAATGTTGTTTCCCATTATTAACTAAATTCACATTAACAAAATATTTAATTTAGATTTATTGCAATTTTTACCACATTTAAACTAACAGGCTAAATAAATAGGTACCGTAAAATATTTGTTACCATTTACTTTCAATCACACTTATGAGTTAAAATTCCCAAACAATTGTACAATTTTTTACATCACACAAATTTCATTCAATCATCATTAACATACTATTTAATTATATTTATTGAAATTTATTTCCAATTTACTAAATACAATCAATTATAACCTTACCATTATTTCAATTAAATTGGGATTGCACTAAATTAACTATTTATTAACATTATTACCTTAAATTGAAATTTGATTACCAATCTTATTTAACACACTAAATAAATAAATAACATATATTAGTTGTCGCCTATCTACGTTTTGTAACGACCCGGAAATTTCGATCTCGAGAATTCCAGATAGTTAGTAAAGGAAGAAAGAGATAGCAGAAAAAGCAGAAGAACACAGATTCTCACATTCGCAGTGGATCAAAATATAATATCACATAAACAATAGTTTACAAAGGACAGACTATATCTGTGACGCCCCATCTCTATACCCACACTAACCAAGAACACTACGGTGTAGTGCTGTCAACTAGCACGGAGAATAAGGCTGTTGAGGAGCGACCATCCATGTAATTGCTTATCACACGGTGGCTATAAATAATCTTCGGAAACAAACATAGAAATAAGCATAACACAAATCAGTCACAGACATCCATATCACAAAGGCGGAAGAAGATATGAGTATATAAATAACACATGAAAGTGTACATCAGAGTAGTGGTCAAAAAGATCCACAATAATACAAAAGAATACAACTATGAGTCTATATCTCAAGTGTATACAACAAAAACTGCTAATCTAAATAGTTAGCCAAAAGTCAGAGTAGCAAATCCCGGGAGGAAGTCAAGCAGAAGCACCTGTAACATCTCGGTCTAACCCTAGTATTATTTAAGAAAATAATAAACGGATCAGTGTAGCTATAAATATCAGATGACATGATATAAAAATAAAAGATATGGCATAAACATAAAATATCCATACTGACATACTACTATAAGTATGCAAATTATGATCAACAGAAGATCAATCAATATCACAAGAATCTTCTCAAAGATCCAAAGAGGGCGTCATACCCTAAACTTGTACCCATAACAAGTCAATGGCATAAATTCCAGAAATCAACACAAGAAATCCAGAAATCACAGAAAAAGGGAAAGAGGCCTATCACATGACGGTCCGAAGACCACGGGGAGCTACCCCATATGGGTGAGTCGGAATCACCCAGATGAGGTCTAGACTAACCAAAAAGCAAAAAGGTATGTGTGAGTGGAATCACACAAATGGTGTCTAGCCTAACCTCGCAACAAAAAGGTATGTGTGAGTGGAATCACACAAATGGTGTCTAGACTAACCTTGCGGACAAAGAGATACGTGTGAGTCAGAATCACACCTATGAGGTCTAGTCTAACCTTGCAAACAAAGAGACATTGCACAATTGCTAGTCTAAATCATAAAATGATCGTCATGATCAACGAGAAGTGTCAATTACAATAAGCTGGTAAATATATGAGCTTAGCTTCATGTCCCCTAACCACTAGCTTCACTTAAATATTTACGAACAAATTGTAGATCTCCACTAGAAAATTGTCACAAGAGATTCAATCGAACAAGTCCAAGAATTAACCGACAAAGTAAACGCAAACGTTTCATACGACTTGTTTTACTAAGCCGTTTAATTCAATTTCTCATACGAGTGTGGAAAAGGTTTGTATATACTAGTAGATTGGAAAACGGTTTAAGAAAAGAGCTTTGTTATTGAAAATAGGGTTGAAATCATTTTTTTGAAAGAGTTTTGGTATTTACTACTAGTATTGAAACCTTTGTATATTTTAAAGTGACAAATCACAAAAATGATTGTAGAACAATCGATCATCAAAATTCACATACGAAGACGTGAATAAATTCCAAAGAAATCGATAAAGAATCCATCGAAATAGATATTCAAAAATCCATACAATCGACCGAGAAGCCCAAGATAGCTTGTCTCGAAGAATGGACAACTCCGCATCTCAACAAAACAAGTTCCGTTGAACGTTTTTCAGATAAGATCCCCTACGGAGGGGGGTCCGGGGGGGTGGCAACCCCCCGAGGTGGGGGTGCGGGGCCAACGCCCCTGCTACGGGGTTCGACCTGCCCGGTTAGGTCGCGGGGGTCCAGGGGGCAGCGCCCCCGACGGGGTGCAGGACAGCGCCCCGACCAAAATAGTACGACCTAGTGAAGACCTAAGGGAGGATAGGATCGAGCGACTTAAGGGGGTACGCGACTTAATGGAACAAAGGCCGAGCGACTTAACGGCGTACGCGACTTAATGGATCAAAGGCCGAGCGACTTAACGGGGTACGCGACCTAATGGAACAAAGACCGAGCGACTTTAGGGGGTACGCGACCTAATGGATCAAAGGCCGAGCGACTTAACGGGGTACGCGACTTAATGGTACAAAGGTCGAGCGGCCTATGTGGGTTGAGGTCATGCGACTTATAGTGCCACGCGACCTAAAGTGCCTCGTGTCCTAAAATGGGAACGACCCAACGTGATAAAGGCCGAACGAGATGACACAAGGGGCGACCTAGCAAGACTCGCGACCTAAAAATGATAAGGCCGAACGAGTTAAGGGGATCGCGCGACCTACGGCCTTGCGAACTACGACCTAACGACTTAAAGGCTTAAACCATGCGAACGACTCAAGGTCATACAACCTAAAGGGGAACGACCTAAGGTCACGCGACCTACGACCTAACGAGTTAACGGTTTATAAGGTCGAGCGACTTAAGAGGTTTAACACGCGAGCAACCTATCGTCCAACGACCTAACCACTACAACAAGGCCGAGCGACCTACGACTTAAAACCCATTGACCTAATTCCGAGGTGAACGACCTAACATGTGCGAACAGTTTTAAGGCCAGAAATGAGCTATTCTCTGAGTGACTTTTCAACGCGAACGACCTAACATAGGTAGAACGACCTAATTGCAGTTTTTCACTAAAAACACTAAAAATTGGAGTTTTTCGCCAATCCAATCCAAACCAAATGCAAATGTACATGCTAAAGTGATGGGAACCATTCCCAACAGTCCAATATAGTTATAGACTAGAATTGTGAGATAAAAATCTCACCTTTGCACCAAATTTATGAAGAAAAGCTTGGAAGCAATGGAGAAGTAATCACAAGCTTGAATCCAATATCTTCTTCATGAATTTGGAATTGAATAATGGATTTGCAAGAGAATTTGAGCTTGGAATATTAGTTTCCCCCTCCACTCACCATTAATGCTAAAGCTTGATTGTTAGGAAATTTATGAAGAGTGAGGAGAAGGAGAGAAGTGGGTTTGAGTTATAATGGCTAAACTAACCCAAAGTCCAAAGCGGGAAAAGTAAGTGAAATTCCAACTCCAAACCTATCAATTTTATACTTTAAAAAATTGTAAATGGCATTTCAAACTCAATGGAAGTGGTCTCGAGTCCTAATTTGACCGTTTGCAAAAAATATCTTTTCAGACCAATATCTGATTAACGACAAAATATTTAAATAAAATATTTAAATACAAAATCGATAAATATGCGGGTTGTTACAGATTCCCCTCCTTATAGAAATTGCGTCCTCGCAATATATAAGATGGATATAAAAAGTAACAACCATAAAAGCATATTAACACAAAAGAAATTTAAAATAAGAAGTTCACCTTATTGAGCACTAGAAAGTAAGTCTGGATGTGTTCGCTCGATGAATTCTCTAGATTCCCAAGAGCAATCTTTAGGGTTTGAGGACCATTGAACCTTCACAAGCGGAACATCTTTATTTCGAAGTCGTTTGACCCCCGAAGCAATAATTCGAATACGTTGCTGCTCATAAGTTAAATTTGGCGAAACTTCAATTTCTTCCACAATACCAGGCTCAAGAATAGAATCGGAATCCCGAAGGCATTTCCGTAATTGAGAAACGTGAAACCCGTCATGCATGGCAGAAAACTGAGCCGGTAATGAAAGGCGATAAGCCATAGAACCAATACGTTCGGTGATAGGAAATGGCCCAATATACCGAGGCGCTAACTTTCCTGACCGACTGAAACGTACAACACCTTTCATAGGTGAAACACGAATAAAAACAAGATCTCCAACAGAAAATTCTAATTTACTTCTTCGATTATCGGCATAGGATTTTTGTCTACTCTGGGCTTCTTTCATCATATGTCGAATAAGTTCAATCTTCTCTGTGGAATCACGAATAAAGTCTGGACCTAAAACCAGCTTCTCACCGGCCTCAAGCCAAAAAGAAGGAGATCGGCATGGCCTTCCATAAAGTGCCTCGAAAGGTGCCATACCAATACTAGATTGGAAGCTATTATTATAGGAAAATTCAACAAGTGAAATATGATCTTCCCAACTTCCCCCAAAATCGAGCACACAAGCATGAAGAAGATCTTCAAGAGTTTGATTCACACGCTCGGTTTGTCCATCGGACTGGGGGTGATAAGTAGTGCTAAAATTAAGCTTCGTTCCTAAAGCTTTTTGAAGAATCTTCCAAAATCCACTAGTAAACAATGGATCTCGATCACTAACAATAGAAATAGGAACTCCATGCAATTTAACAATTTCTTTGATAAAGAGTTTGGCCAAAACAGGAACGGTTCGGTTAGGCCGAACGGGAATAAAATGGGTGGATTTAGTAAGTCTATCAATGATCACCCATAAGCTATCATGACCCGAACGAGAACGGGGAAGGCCATTTATAAAATCCATGGAAATTTGGTCCCACTTCCAAATTGGAATTTCTAAAGGTTGCAATATCCCACCAGGCCTTTGATGTTCGGCCTTGACAAGTTGGCAAGTCATGCAACACTTAACAAAGTTAGCAATATCAGATTTCATTCCCTCCCAATAATAAAGTCGCTTTATATCAGCGTACATTTTACTACTACCGGGATGAATGGTGAATTTAGAACGATGAGAATCTTCTAAAATATCTTTACGAAGATCACCAATATTTGGTACGATAAATCTACCAAATTTTCGAATGCCGCCACGAGAATCAATATCAAAGTCTTTCAAACCTTCAATATCAATTTTATCCTTAACATTTTGGCTAAAAAGAGCCAATTCAGGATCTAACCCTTGAGCTTCAAGAATGTGGTCTAAAGAGAAGGATGAGCCTCAAGGCTACATAAAACAAGTGATGAGCATAAATCGGATACGCGCTCTCGAATCTCACAAGTGGATAAAATCTCGAGATCGTTCCATTCGGATATCATCATAGAAACAACTGCTTGTTGTTTACAGCTAAGAGCATCGGCGACACGATTACCCTTACCAGGGGTATAAAGAATATCAAGATCATAAGGTGCAAGGAATTCGAGCCTACGCTGTTGACGCAAATTAAGTTCCTTTTGAGAAAATAAATATTTCAAAGACTTATGATCCGTGTAAAGAATAAATTTCTCTCCCAATAGATAATGACGCCAAATTCGAAGGGCGAAAACTATAGCCGCGAGTTCTAAATCATGTGCGGCATATCTAGTCTCGGCCGGCTTCAATTGCCTAGAAGCATAAGCAATAACACGTTCTTTTTGCATAAGAACGACACCCAAACCAACGTGACTAGCATCAGTATAAACAACAAAATCTTGATTCCCTTCGGGAATAACAAGAATAGGAGCATCGGAAAGGAGTTCTTTCAATTTCTAAAAAGAGGCCTCACATTTGTCCTACCAAATGTATTTAACTCCCTTCTTAGTCAAGCTAGTAAGAGGCACGGAAATCTTAGAAAAGTCTTTAATGAAATGACGGTAATAACCCGCCAATCCGAGAAAACTACGAATCTCTATCACACTCTCCAGTCCCTTCCAATCTTGAATCGCTTCAATCTTTAAAGGATCCACAGAAACTCCGGATTCGGAAATAATATGACCGAGAAACTTCACACGAGATTGCCAAAAGTTGCATTTAGAAAATTTCGCCTTTAATTGATTACTCCTAAGAGTTTCCAATACAATCCGCAGATGCTTTTCATGCTCCTCCTCGGTTTTAGAATACACAAGGATATCATCAATGAAGATGAGAACAAACCGATCGAGGAAAGCCTTGAAAACTCGATTCATGAGGTCAACGAAGTAAGCCGGAGCATTCGTTAAACCAAATGACATAACAAGCCATTCATAAGATCCATAACGAGTACGGAACGATGTCAAAGGAATACTATCCTCAGCAATACGAAGCTGATGAAAACCGGTAGCAAAGTCCAACTGTGAAAAGTCCCTAGCTCCGCTAAGCTGATCAAACATATCGTCAATTCGAGGTAAAGGATATTTATTTTTAATAGTCAGATTGTTAAGCTTGCGATAGTCAATGCAAGCCTAAGCGTACCGTCAGATTTCTTCACGAAAATAGCCGAAGCTCCCCAAGGCGAGGAGCTAGAGCGAATAAATTGCTTCGTCTCCAATTCAGATAATTATTTGCGCATCTCCTCATTTTCCTTGTTAGACATGCGATAAGGAGGACGAGTAATAGGTTGAGCTTCAGGGGTAAGATTAATTCTGAACTCAATTGCTCATTTAGGTGGTAAACCTAAAACGGGCTCAAATATGTCGGAAAATTCACGGACGACGTGAATTCGAGAAATGACATCTTCCTCATCATCATCATCATCATCATGAGGATTTAAAGAATATAAAGATGCAGTCAACGTAGAATCCGAATCCTTAAGAATAATAGAAATCTGATTTACAGATTGCGGATGTCGGAGATAAATAGTCCGCTCAAGACATAAGATATGAGCTTCATAACGATTAAGCCAATCCATTCACAAAATCATTCCAAAGCCTAGGTAACGCATAAAATGCAAATCGGTTAGGAATGGAAAATCACATAAAATAATCTCCACATTTTTACAAAGCAAACTAAGAGTTGCGGATCCACCAACAGGATTCGTAATTCTCAAGGAAGTCATTAAAGCATCAACATTTAAAGACAAAGTGTCGACAAGTTCCTTTGATATAAAAGAATGGGATGCACCCGTATCAAAGAGAACTCTAATAGGTTGATCATGAAATAAAATAAAACCATCAAGAATGGAATGAGAAATAACTTGGCCACGAGATGTGCTGCCAGGGGCTTGAGCCACGTTTAACTTTCCCACTTTCCTGCCTTGCAGTATGGGGCACATATGTATATAATGTTCCGAGTTCTTGCAATAGCGACAACTTTTGGGCTTCGAACACTTGTTCATAAAATGGTCATTAGAACCACAGTTATAGCATTGCCCGCTACTAGAGGAAGGTGTCCTTGCAGCCGAAGTTGCTTGCTTACCCTTTTTGTTGGGATAAGAACCTTTAAATTTGTTAGGCCTCTTTTTGTTGTTGAAGTTTGGTTTAGCGCCAACCACTTCAACATCACTCTCTCTATCGGCCTCTTCAAGACGAAGAGCGATATCGACGAGTTGATCAAATGTAACTTCTAGTTTCAGGAGTAGTGGCTTCTTAAGATTCTTATTTAAGCCATAAACGAACCTCTGGTTCTTCTTCAGTGGATTATTTATATATTCGACCCCATATTTGGAAAGGGATTCGAATGATGCAACGTAGTCCGCCATAGAAGACTGACCTTAAACAAGGTCAATGAATCTCTGAGCCAAAGTTACTTTTTCAGCCTCGGGCACGAATTTCGATTCGAAGCATTCCCGGAAGTGCTCCCAGGAGAGATCCGCTTCATCAATTTCTGAGATTAACAGCTCATACCAATCCAATGCTCTTTCTTGGAACATACTGGAAGCCACCTGGACTCGATGGAGGTCAGTGAGGTTTATGCGAGAGAAGATTCTATCGCACGTTCTGAGCCAAGCTTGGACCTCGATGATCAAACAGATCGTCAATCCAAGGTAAAGGATATTTATTTTTAATAGTCAGACCGTCAAGCTTGCGATAGTCAACGTAAAGCCTAAGCGTACCGTCAGATTTCTTTACGAAAATAGCCGAAGCTCCCCAAGACGAGGAGCTAGAGCGAATAAATTGATTCGTCTCCAATTCGAATAATTATTTGCACATCTCCTCATTTTCCTTATTGGACATGCGATAAGGAGGACAAGTAATAGGTTGAGCTCCAGAAACAAGATTAATTCTGAACTCAATTGCTCGCTTAGGTGGTAATCCTAAAACGGGCTCAAATATGTCAGAAAATTCATGAACAACGTGAATACGAGAAATAATATCATCCTCATCATCGTCATCGTTATCACGAGGATTTAAAGAATATAAGGATGCAACCAAACAGGATTCTGAATCTTTAAGACTAACAGAAATCTGATTAACAGATAGTGGATGTCGGAGATGAATAGTCCACTCAGGACATATGATATGGGCTTGATAACGGTTGAGCCAATCCATTCCCAAAATTATTCCAAAGCCTAAGTAACGCATGACATGCAAATTGGCTAGGAAGAAAAAATCGCATAAAACAATCTCCACATCTTTACAAAGCAAACTAAGAATTGCGAATCCACCAACAGGGTTCGCAATTTTTTAAAGAAGTTATTAATGCAGTAACACTTAAGGAAGTAGTGTCTACCAGTTCCTTTGATATAAAAGAATGGTACGCACCCGTATCAAAGAGAACTCTAGTAGGTTGATCATGAAATTAAATAATACCATCAAGAATGGAGTGAGAAATACCTTGGCCACGAGATGTGTTGCCAGGGGCTTGAGCCACATTCAACTTTCCTTCCTTCTTGCCTTCACGTTTGAGGTATTGATGTATGTAGTGATCCGGGCTCTTACAATAGCGACAAGATTTGGGCTTAGAGCACTTACTCGCAAAATGACCCCCAGATCCACAGTTGAAGCATCTCACACCGCTAGGAGAAGGAGACTTTGCCAAAAGGGTTGCTTTCTTACCCTTTTTATTGGCATAAGGGCCTTCGAATTTACTGGGCCTCTTTTTGTTGTTATTGAAGTTTGGTTTGGCACCCACAACCTCAACATCACTATCCTTATCTGCCTCTTCAAGTCGAAGAGCGATATCAATAAGTTGGTCAAATGAAACTTCCAACTTCAGAAGTAATGGCTTCCTGAGATTCTTGTTCAAGCCATAAACAAATCTCTGGTTCTTCTTCAGTGGAGTATTTATATATTCGGCCCCATATTTGGAAAGGGATTCGAATGATGCAACGTAGTCCGCCACAGAAGACTGGCCTTGAACAAGGTCAATAAATCTCCAAGCCAAAGTTACTTTTTCAGCCTCGGGCACGAATTTCGATTCGAAGCGTTCCCGGAAGCGCACCTAGGAGAGAACCGCTTCATCAATTTCTGAGATTAACAGCTCATACCAATCCAACGCTCTCTCTTGGAGCATACTGGAAGCCACCTGAACACGGTGAAGATCGACGAGATTCATGCGAATGATGATTCGATCGCAGGTCCTCAACCAAGCCTGGACCTCGATGATAGTTTCAGAACCTTTAAATGGCTTTCCACCCAGGTTGGTGTAATCATTGCACAAACGTGCAAACCCAGATTTAGGGTGAGTGGGTTCCGGATAAGAACCAGCTGCTTGAGCATTCGTGACAAGGTCAAGAAGTTGCTGGGTAGTCATAAAAACTCCATCTTGGGGTGGAGCACTAGATGGTCCAGCTCTGGGACGACCGGGTCTAACCATTTCTCTTCCTAAGAAAGAAAGAAGGGAAAGAATAAGATTATTCACTAATGAATATCAAGCAAACTTGCTAGATAAAATAGGGAATCATAAAGGATATAGGATGAATCTGTACGACGACTCGAATTAATCCTAAGACATAACTCCTAAGGTGGACTTAGGAGGATGATCCTTGTTAAGTTATTCTACATTGTTCCAAAGTTTGGCTCTGATACCAAGCTGTGACGCCCCACCTCTATACCCACGCTAGCCAAGAACAATACGGTGTAGTGCTGTCAACTAGCACGGAGAATAAGGCTGTTGAGGAGCGACCATCCATGTAATTGCTTATCACACGGTAGCTATAAATAATCTTCGGAAACAAACATAGAAATAAGCATAACACAAATCAGTCACAGACATCCATATCACAAAGGCGGAAGAAGATATGAATATATAACTAACACATAAAAGTGTACATCAGAGTAGTGGTCAAAAAGATCCATAATAATACAAAAGAATAGCAACACGTGCTATACAAAAGAATACAACTATGAGTCTACATCTCCAGTGTATACAACAAAAACTGCTAATCTAAATAGTTAGCCAAAAGTTAGAGTAGCAAATCCCGGGAGGAAGTCAAGCAGAAGCACCTGTAACATCTCGGTCTGACCCGAGTATTATTTAAGAAAATAATAAACGGATCAGTGTTGCTATAAATATCAGATGACATGATATAAAAATAAAAGATATGGCATAAACATAAAATATCCATACTGACATACTGCTATAAGTATGCAAATGATGATCAACAGAAGATCAATCAATATCACAAGAATCTTCTCAAAGATCCAAAGAGGGCATCATATCCTAAACTTGTACTCATAACAAGTCAATGACATAAATTCCAGAAATCAACACAAGAAATCCAGAAATCACAGAAAAAGGGAAAGAGGCCTATCACATGACGGTCCGAAGACCACGGGGAGCTACCCCATATGGGTGAGTCGGAATCACCCAGATGAGGTCTAGACTAACCAAAAAGCAAAAAGGTATGTGTGAGTGGAATCACACAAATGGTGTCTAGCCTAACCTCGCAACAAAAAGGTATGTGTGAGTGGAATCACACAAATGGTGTCTAGACTAACCTTGCGGACAAAGAGATACGTGTGAGTCAGAATCACACCTATGAGGTCTAGTCTAACCTTGCAAACAAAGAGACATTGCACAATTGCTAGTCTAAATCATAAAATGATCGTCATGATCAACGAGAAGTGTCAATTACAATAAGCTGGTAAATATATGAGCTTAGCTTCATGTCCCCTAACCACTAGCTTCACTTAAATATTTACGAACAAATTGTAGATCTCCACTAGAAAATTGTCACAAGAGATTCAATCGAACAAGTCCAAGAATTAACCGACAAAGTAAACGCAAACGTTTCATACGACTTGTTTTACTAAGCCGTTTAATTCAATTTCTCATACGAGTGTGGAAAAGGTTTGTATATACTAGTAGATTGGAAAACGGTTTAAGAAAAGAGCTTTGTTATTGAAAATAGGGTTGAAATCATTTTGTTGAAAGAGTTTTGGTATTTACTACTAGTATTGAAACCTTTGTATATTTTAAAGTGACAAATCACAAAGATGATTGTAGAACAATCGATCATCAAAATTCACATACGAAGACGTGAATAAATTCCAAAGAAATCGATAAAGAATCCATCGAAATAGATATTCAAAAATCCATACAATCGACCGAGAAGCCCAAGATAGCTTGTCTCGAAGAATGGTCAACTCCGCATCTCAACAAAACAAGTTCTGTTGAACGTTTTTCAGATAAGATCCCCTACGGAGGGGGGGTCCAGGGGGTGGCAACCCCCCGAGGTGGGGGTGCGAGGGCAACGCCCCTGCTACGGGGTTCGACCTACCCAGTCAGGTCGCGGGGGTCCAGGGGGCAGCGCCCCCGGCGGAGTGCGGGGCAGCGCCCTGACCCAAACAGTATGACCTAGTGAAGACCTAAGGGAGGATAGGATCGAGCGACTTAAGGGGGTACGCGACTTAATGGAACAAAGGCCGAGCGACTTAACGGGGTACGCGACTTAATGGATCAAAGGCCGAGTGACTTAACGGGGTACGCGACTTAATGGAACAAAGGCCGAGCGACTTAAGGGGGCAAGCGACCTAATGGATCAAAAGCCGAGCGACTTAACGGGGTACGCGACTTAATGGAACAAAGGCCGAGCGACCTATGTGGGTTGAGGTCATGCGACTTATAGTGCCACGCGACCTAAAGTGCCTCGCGACCTAAAATGGGAACGACCCAACGTGATAAAGGCCGAACGAGATGACACAAGGGGCGACCTAGCAAGACACGCGACCTAAAAATGATAAGGCCGAACGAGTTAAGGGGATTGCGCGACCTACGGCCTTGCGACCTACGACCGAACGACTTAAATGCTTAAACCATGCGAAGGACTCAAGGTCATACGACCTAAAGGGGAACGACCTAAGGTCACACGACCTAACGTACCGATGCGACCTACGACCTAACGAGTTAATGGTTTATAAGGTCGAGCGACTTAAGAGGTTTAACACGCGAGCAACAATCGTCCAACGACCTAACCACTATAACAAGGCCGGGCGACCTACGACTTAAAACCCAACGACCTAATTCCGAGGCGAACGACCTAACACATGCGAACAGTTTTAAGGCCAGAAACGAGCTATTCTCTGAATGACTTTTCAACGCGAATGACCTAACATAGGCAGAACGACCTAAGTGCAATTTTTCACCAAAAACACTAAAAATTGGAGTTTTTCACCAATCCAATCCAAACCAAATGCAAATGTACATGCTAAAGTGATGGGGAATCATTCCCAACAGTCCAATATAGTTATAGACTAGAATTGTGAGATAAAAATCTCACCTTTGCACCAAATTTATGAAGAAAAGCTTGGAAGCAATGGAGAAGTAATCACAAGCTTGAATCCAATATCTTCTTCTTGAATTTGGAATTGAATGTTGGATTTGCAAGAGAATTTGAGCTTGGAATATTAATTTCCCCCTCCACTCACCATTAATGCTAAAGCTTGGTTGTTAGGAAATTTATGAAGAGTGAGGAGAAGGAGAGAAGTGGGTTTGAGTTATAATGGCTAAACTAAACCAAAGTCCAAAGCGGGAAAAGTAAGTGAAATTCCACTAACTCCAAACCTATCAATGTTTATACTTAAAAAAATTGTAAACGGCATTTCAAACTCAATGGAAGTGGTCTCGAGTCCTAATTTGACCATTTGCAAAAAGTAGCTTTTCGGACCAATATCCGATTAACGACAAAATATTTAAATAAAATATTTAAATACAAAATCGATAAATATGCGGGTTGTTACAATATCAGTTGATTACATTTTAATACATCAGAGTAACCATATTTATACAATCACTGGACAATTAAAATAACTTGTCCCAGATAAATAACAATATATATATATCACAACAGATAAACACTCTATACGTTCCTGTCCTCCAGCTCTCCTCCTGGGTTCCAGAACGTTCTTACCTGCAAATCTGTAATACTCGGTCTGACCCGAGCATTACATCAAAGTAACACCCGGGTCAGGCTGGAAACCGGCGTGGGTAAACCCATCCAACTTGAAATATTAAGTTCAAACCATAAAAGAGAACCCGGGTAACTTGTACTTCAACACGAGTTCTTTTTGCTCAACACTTATTTCACAAATTAAAAAATATATTCTAAGTATGCCTACTTAGTTCAAAAGTCCATATTATTTCATTTCAATCTATTAATTTCTCACATCAATCTAAATAGAGTCATGTGGATTGCAAATCGAAGTGGGTTCGGGTATTACCAATATCCGACCCCGGTCTCTTCGAATTCCATGTCACCCTAACTTATATTATTCAAGTGGAAATGATTAAATTTTAAAATACAGGATACCAACCTTCACACAGTAATTCGTCATCGATGGATAACCACATTAACTTTGTTCTGTCCAAGGATATCAAATCACAAATCATTTCATATCAGAAAAATCAACAAATCTTCATAAGCAAGAGTAGTCACACCATTTTTAATTAATTTTAAATAAATTAAATTAACTACTTCAATTATTTTTAATCCTTCTTACTTATCAGTAATTAATTACAAAACATAAATTAATCATCCCATAATTATCTTCTCTAATTACATTTAGTAATTAGCCTTTAATTAATTGCCCAATTTAATTTAACTTCCACCCATACACATTAATTATATCCATTCTTAATTAATTTCTTACATTAATTACCCCATAATCACTTACATTGATTAATTACCCTTTGATTAATCACACTCATTCACTAACTAACCCTTTAATTAATCTTCTTAATTAATCCATGCTTTAATTAATTACACTAAGTAATTAATTCTTAATTACTTCCACTAAGTAAGTTTTCTTCTTATTAATTACACAAAGTAGTTAAGCCCAAACTACTTCCATTCTTCAATTTACTTCATATAGTAATTATCCATTAATTATTTCATTAAGTAATCGCACTTTATAAATTACATTTGGTAGTTATATTTAACCGATTTCCACAACTGATATTCTTAATTAATTTATCTAATTGATTAACTTGAATTGATCATAATAAATTATTTCATAATCCCAATTTAATGATCTTTCATTAATTACACTCATTAACCATCCCATAACTACTTCTTCTTCCTATTTTTTATAAACTTAATTTATATTTAACTTACAAATCTGGAACGAATCACTCATGCTTAAATTCGAAGCCCCACCCGAGCCACAACGCATCATTTCCCAGCCCTCACCGGAGATTTCTCCTTCCACCATTCGAGCTCAGCACTAACAGATACGTGAAAACCCAGTGCACATGCACATGTCACCGATCGCCGTTCTGATCAACGTTTTTCTTGCCGCAAGTCGACTCAAACCTCCCTACTTGATTTCAATCATCAGTACTTCAATTCGAACAAGAAAACAAAATCGAGCCAGGGAGAACCCAATACAGTAACGAACCATCACCAAAAATCTCACCCAAGCCACCACTTCCGGCCACCGGAGATGCCGTCACTCCGCCCAAAATTCCATCACAACCACACGCACCTGTTCCCCCATGTCCGATTGAGACAGATGAACCCACGCCTTCGCTATTGTCTCGCAAACCCTAACTACTCGAATCCGCTCCTAAACCCTAAATTCCATCGCGCTAACCTCAACGATGTCCAGATAAATGCAAGACCATTTTTCCCTCGTCCCCAGGCCTATAACCTAACTCTGGCCCCAATTTTAATGTCATCGACCATATCGTTCGTCTGAAATTGAAGAAATACCCAATCTCCACCATCTTGCTAATACACATCAACCACCATCGTAAAATTCATCAGATTATTTCCAAAAATAAACATATTCAAATACAAATCGATTCAAATGATCAAAACATAGAAATTCAAGCATCAAATTTTGGACTTGAATTTATTTGTTTACTGTCCATTCTTATTTTAGATGTAAATACTTGATATACGTTCCTGGAAATAAATTTTTTTTTAAGCTAATCTGGTAGATACACACAAATTCCTTTCAAAGATTACATCATAAAATTCAGACCATGAGACATAGATTATTAAACGAGGTTTTCTTTTCTTTTCCTTTTTTTTGTTAGAATCAAACAGAGGCTAGTTATATAGCTATACTCAGCCCTGCACCTAAGTATAATTCAATAATTCAACTATTTTCCTGACAATACACAATCCATGCATAACATAATTTCCAACATTTCTTCACAGATTAGTATATGTATCTTAGAAAAATCAGGATTAGCTTTGGAGAAGAGTTTACTCACCAGTTGTTGACATGAACCGAGGCCTATCATCTGGGATTGATTTTAAACTGAAATGTTTTTTATCAGGATTTTGATCTGCACTTGATTTGTGTTGCATTTGAATTTTAACTGATCTGAGATTTTAAATTGAAGCCTAATCTTGTAATCTGATCAGATTTAAGCTTGAATGATCTTATTTTAAATCTGCTCAGGTTTGAATTTAACAGGATACTCGCATCTTTTTTTTTTAGTTTGAAAGTGGAAGATAAGAGAAATGAGAAAGGGAGGAGAGTATACTCATAACCTGTCTTTATTTCTTAAAATGAAAAAAATAAAAGAAAATTTTAAAAATTTGACACATGTTCAATTTTATGTTACAATAGTTAACACTTGTTTAATCCCATAATAACATATTTACACTTTTTATTTAATATGTTATTAACCTTACATGTGTCTTTGCATGAGAGAAAAATGATTTTATACGTATTTATATTTAATTTCCTAATTTATATATACATTTCTTAATTTATATAAATATAAAACCCTTTTAAAGAAAATAATATAAAGCAAACTCTATCCTAAATAAAATTATATATAATATTTTTTTTAAAATCCAAATATATTTAAGATATATATCTATCTTTTGAATTCCAAATTTAAATTCAAATTCGAATACAATTTAAAATCTAATTTGAAATCAACTGACACAAATATTTTCATTTAAACAAACACAGATTCAACTTGATATACGTTCCTGGAAATAATTTTTTTTAATCTGTTTAATTGAATAAACTAGTTAATTTTTCAATTATCAAATGTTCCAATATCCAGGTCATCACACTTGTACTTACATTTACAAGTTTATTATTTACCATTAACACTGTATTATTTCATTAATTAATTCAATACTTACATTTGTTTTTCTTATATTTCACTTACACGTCTAATCTACAATAACCGCAAAAAAAATAAGTGAATCGATTACAATTGATTCCCAATAAAATTTTAATATATTAAATAATGTGTAACCTATAATAATGTTTGTCACCATTTACCTTAAATCACATTTATAACACGTCTAAGTTTATTATCGTAAACAAATGTTACAACTTACCTCTATAACACAAATTTTATTATATTACCACTAAGTATGTGCTTGTTCAAAATTTTATACACACTTACATTTATTTACTTACATTCAATTTATAACCAAGTTATAACCTTTACATCATTTCGATCAACTGGGATTTCATATGAATTGTTAGTAGTTAACTTACATTAGTATTGTTTCAATTCATTCTAGTCATCATTTCCACTAACAATTCACAAGTTTCTATTCTCTTCAATATTAAATTACAAAATCTTATTAAATTAACAAATTAAATTATCGAAATTTATGGATCGTTACAGGGATTCTATTCGACATTGGAGTCACGCATAATTTTATTTCCTAACAAACCGTAGGAGAGTTAAATCTTCAACCCGAATTCGTAGTCGAACCTATTTGTGTTAAGAACCCGGTAGGTGCCCTGCAAATCTTTGTTTACGTTGTAGAAACATTCCTATTTTGTATTCTCATCATCAGTTTCCTATTAGTCTTTTCATTCTTGACTTTAATGAATTTGAGCTATTACTTGGAATGAATTGGTTAACAAAATATGAAGCTAAATTAAATTGTATCAATAGATCGAATTCAGTTAAAAACCATATTTGAGAATTTTTTTGTAATTTCTTATAAGGATCCATATCCAAAGAGGGACAAGCTAATGTGTACTTTAGAGTATTCCGACCCGAGTTTGGAATCCATACCTATTGTTCGAGAATTTCCTGTCATATTTGAGAAGTTAAGTCTTTCAAATTTAGAATCATCTTGGTTTCCAATGCATGTCCGTTTAGTTGTGTATCTAAGTCATAGGATGGCACAAAGAGTAGAGCTAGTTGAGCAAACCTAAGATTTACTAGATAAGGATCTACACGACTTAGTCATTCCAGTTTAGGTTCAGTTGTAGTATTTGTAGCCGAGTCTGATGGATCTTTGAATTTATGTGTAAAATATTTTGATCTTAAAAAGTTAACTCTTAGGAATGAATTTCCTTTGCCCAAATCGTCGACTTCTTCGATCAATTGCATGGGCTAGGTCCATCTTGGAAAAGAACCGAGCACCATCTTGATCATCCCAAGGATTCCATTAGTTGAGAATTGTGAGAGATTGTATCCATTTGATTGTTTTTAGGGTCTCGATATATTCTACGAATGGTTAGTTATGCCCTTCAGACTAACCAATGCCCCTGCATGTTTCGTAGACCTGATGACCCGAGTATTTCATGAAATGTTGAAGAAGTGCGCTTTCATATTTATTGATGATATTCTGATTTGTTTCAAAACTGAATGCAGAAATCTTATCCCAAATGTGGAATAGATATTTCAGCTTGATCTAGAAAACCAATTCTCTATCTTTTTATGCATTCATATGTTCTTTGTCTGTTTTCCTGTCTTTCAAATTTCGAGGACGAAATTTTCTTAAGGGTGGAATCTGTAACGATCCCGTTTTTGAGCCAAATTTAATTTAATAATTAATATAAATTTTTTGAATTAAATTGTGAACTAATTTGAATTTTTCCAAAATAAATAAGATAAGTGTTTGTTTATGTGTGTGTGTATATATATTGTAAATGGAAATTTGATTTGAAATTCAAAAATAAATATATAAAAAATAAATTGGATTTAAAAACTCTATATTTTAAAACTAATAATTTTTTTTCTAATTATATATATATATATATATTATGATTTGGAAGTTATATTTTGAACTTAACATAATAATTTTCAAAAACTAATTAAGGGATAAATTATAATATATATGTGTGTGTGTGTGTGCGCGCGCGCGCTTATTTATTAATGTACGATTAGATTTTAAAAAAAACATTTTTCTTTAAAAGTTATATAAGTATGAATAATTGTAAATGCATTAATTAAAAATAAAAAATATAAAAGCATATATATATATATATACATATAAAACTAAAATAAAATAATATAAAATCATATTTAAACATTTAATACATGAAAATTACATATGTAAACATTATAACAAGAAACTAAACAAGCGTAATCATTTTAGCATGCAATTTAACAAGTGTTAGTTTGATTTTAACATGAAATACAATTGTCATTTTCTTTTTCTTTTATTTAAAAAAAGAAGATAAAATGAGAACAAAGTTATATACACACACATTTATACTTCTACTTTCATTTACTTTCATATTTTTCAAATGAAAAACCTGGAAAACTTAAACAAGGCAAGAAAATCAAAAGCAAACCAAAAAAGAAAAACAAAGCAGATCAATAATCAAACCTGAAGCCAGGATCATCTCAAACTTAAAAGCAAACAATCTTTCAAAATTCAAAACCTGGAAGCTATAAACCTGAATCAAACAAGTTCAGCTGCAAAATCAAAAGAATGCAAGTTCAATTCAGTTTTATCAAGCAAAGCAAAGATCAGATTCCAAATTTCAAGTTCAAGATCTAAATCTATTTCAATTCTCAAAATCATTTCCAGATTTTCAAATTCATTTCCAGGCTCAAGCTTCTCTATTCTTTTGTTTCAGGTGAGTAAACTTACCTAAATCTGATCTTTGATCTTGATTTTTTTGATCATACTTGAAGTAAAGTTGTGATGAATGTTTGCACATATATAATTATGAAATGGTTTGAGTGTGCATGTCTGTATATATGTGCATGTCTATATATAGGCCTCTGTTTAGTTTTACAGGCTAAAACCAAAATCAAAAATCAAAATCTCTTCAATTTTTCTCTTATAGCTTTTGATGTTTAAACAAGATATGTTTACATTAACATGATCTAATTTTAAAAATATTTTTAAGTAAAATTGGTTTTAGTAATATCTGAAAATTAGAAAATACAGGAAAACCCAAAATCTGTCAAAAATTTGACATCAATGATTTATTGTTTCATTCATAAAACCTGATTCGTTTTCAAAAACCATGAATTCTAAAAGAAAAATTAGGATTTTTAAGCTAATGTTTTGGGAGAAATTGAGAGATGAACAGAAATGGATTTTTTTATTAATTTTTGGTGATCGTGAAGTTTGGTGGTCTCAGGGTTGAGGCTGGAGCATGCTTGTAGGTCAGAGATCTAAGTAAAATGGTGAGAGGATTTATTGATTGCCGTGGTGGTGGGTCAACGGCCATTTAGGGTTTAACAACCTGATTTGGGTGACGAAGTTATTGAAGCTCATGTGTCACCAGGGTTGAATCGGAGTCAACTGGAGGTGGTGGAATCGACGCGTGAGATGATGACGTATATTTGGGCGTGATCGCATGGTCTACGATGGTCGGAGTTTGGTGATTTGAGTCGATCTTCGTGATTGGGTTTTGTTACAGGATGTGATAGATGTACTGGATTTCGATTTCAGGAGAGTTCGTAGGACCTGGGTGGTCGAAGTGATGGAGATGATCATTGGTGACTTGTTGACATCGGCGAAGATGGTCAGAATGGCGGCGAATTCATATGCACGTGTACGTGTGCATCAGTGTGTCAGGGTGTTGTCTGGGCTTAGGGAAGATGCAGTTGGACTCGAAGATGAACTCGAGGAAATGTAGCGTTGGCTGGGGTTTGTGTTCGCGTAGTTTCGCGCGTAAGTAACAGAGTTTTAAAACTTAAACAAATAAAGTTAAAAAGAGAAGAAAAAGGGATGGCTCGAGGTTTGCTCTGGTAAATTTACAAATGGCTCGGGTTGATTCCCGAAGTGGTCTCCGGTTCATGTTATAACTGTTTTGAAATTTAAAATAAAACAAGTTCTAAAATTATATTCTTAAAACAATTTGTTTTATATAATAAAAGTTTACTTAATTTTTGGTTGATAAAAGTTATATAGTTTATCTTAACTTAAAATTAATTGAGTTTTTTTCTTAAGTTTATTTTGAAATAAAATTAAATAGCTTAATTAAGAAGTTGATTAAAGTGATAAATTGTTTATCTTAAATAATGTTTTTGATTAGTAATTAACTTAAAGGTATTAAGTTAATTTATATGTTAATGATAATTTATTTTCAAGGCTATTTAAATAAGATTTAAATGATGATTAAGTAATTAATTAAGATAAATAATTTATCTTTAATTAATTTAAGGGTCTTGATTAATTAAAGGACCATTTATTAATTAATTACAGGGTAATTAATGTACTTAATCAGAGGATAATTAATTAATTAAGGGTTAATTAATTAATGCGAGTAATTAAAGTATAATTACTTAATGTAATTAATTAAAAAAATTGATTTATTAATATGATTAATTAAAGAATAATTACTTAAAGGATAATTACTTAATGTAATTAATTAGTGATTTATTAATTTAAGAAATTAAGGGATAATTAATTACTTAGAAGATAATTACTTGATGTAAGTAATTAAAGGACAATTAAATAATTAAAGGTTAATTATTTAATAATTAAACGAAAATTAATTAGAGGTTAATTAATTGATAATTAAGGATAATTAATTAATGATTAAAGGTTAATTAGTCAAGCGAGTATAGGAAAATTGCTTAAGTAATTAATAGGTTAATTTGTTAATGTAATAATTAAGGGTTAATTAATTAATATGATTAATTAAGGGATAATTAAATAGTGATCAAAGAGTAATTAATCAGTGATTAAAGGATGATTGATATATTAAGGATGATTAATTAATTAAAATGGTTTGTAATTTCTTAATGTTAATTAAGCAGGAGTTAAAAGTAATTAGGAATTAAACAACTAATATTGCTTATGGATGATTGGATTATATTGAATACCTTGAATGGTTTGATATCTCTGATATGTAATGTTTTGTGATATGAATTTCTTTGGATTGAGATGTGATTACTATAAGTTATTTATCTATGATGAATTGATGTGTGATTATGACGTCTGAATTGAATTGAAATTGTTTACTTAAACAACTTGGCCTTTAAAATGGCATTTGAATTTCGATGAGACCGGGGATCGAATTCCAAATGGTTACCCGAAAACCACATCGAATCTTAAAGATGGATCGTTTGTTTAAAAGATTAAAAATGGAAATTTGTTATGACTGTATCCACATGTTTTTAAAATAAGCGCTCATTATTCGGTTAAGCCGGGAGAGGAAATCATGTCATAAAACCCATTCCGAATAATGATACGACGAAATGGATGGCATTTGAAGACGGTGGTGAAGACCGGGTATTTTCGAAAACGAAAGGATTACCTGTTGATTGTATCCGCACTGAGTTGCTCCGGTATAGAGATTACCCTATGTGATGGGGAGTCCGGAGGTGATTAGAGGATATCCAGATTTGCAAGAACTTCTTTCCTTAATTGGACGAAGCGCCTTCGGTTCCATTCAGACCCAGGATGGACTTGTATGGATGTATGTCTGACGTTACAATTTGAGATGTAAAGCTAGTTTCTATCAAATACATTTCTGTTTGGTGGCGAAGAATTTATTCTCTTAGCTTAACACCCTTCTCTGAGACGTACGAGCTTAGAGGTTATGTAATTGATGGTTACTAGTAATATATTCCCAATTTTGTAATGTGGCATGCTAAGTGCTGATCATTGGTTGATCGAAGCCTGGCTTTTGTGAAAAGCGTAGCTTTGTGGGACGAGACTTCATCGAACCTAACACCCTGGAAATGGTCGAAACAGGAAGGATGCAGCAAGGTTACGAGGGTCGCTTCCGTTAGGGTATGTGCATTTCCTTCTGGATAAAAAGTGGTATCATGGTATGGAGCCTAGATATTTTACTTATGTGGTTGTTGGAATTTGTTGGTGAAGCCTCGGTAAAGGTCGGTTACAACCAGGGAATGACATACTCATGACAGTTAGTTACCTAGATACAGAGGTAAACCGGCCTTGTGTTGGCAGAGATCCGGTTAGGTTCTCAGGGCATCCTTCCAGAGGCGTATCCATTAGGTAAGGAAGTTCCTTAGCCTTGACCATTTGTTGGAAATCCAATCACCCAATACGAACCCTGTATGGTTTTTAGTTGTATAACCTGCCATTTTTAAATGGTAGCTATAGTAGGCATAATATAATGGTACTTATGCTGGCTAAGATTATCATTATACTTTCGAAATGTTTTCCATACTATGCATTAATAATAATATCAAAAGGATTCACGCGTATTAAGCATGTTTGGCTACTATAAGGAGAAATCTCCTCCATGTGTGCGATTGCATTGAGTGTGTGCTGGGAGGCCTTATGGTAGTTTCATTTTTCAAAGAGCATATCGAATTTCTTTTTATTTCTTTTTGTTCAAATAAATGTTTTTTGTTTGCTCACACCAGTCCCATGACTGGCATGGAGTTTATTGTTCCCTTTCTAAACTTTGGATGCCCATAATTTTCCACACGGGCAGCCTAGAGTCAGGTTATCGGATAGTCAGCTAGTAGATGTAGGTATGGATCTTTGGCAGTCTTTGAAGTCTGTGGATTTGGGGGGTGGATTTGCTTCAGTGCTGCATGATAGCTTTAGGTTTTGAGCTTTTGGCTTGGGATCTTTGGAACTATGAAGATGTAGTCTGTTGGATTCTCTCTTTTTTTTCTCTCTCTCTCTCTTGGACGCTCCGTTGAAGATATATTTCTACTGTTGTTGCTCTGGTCTCCAGTTCTGTTATTTCTTTCCCGCTGTTGTATATTTGGATCTGATATTGTTGTTGGGCATTTGTTATCAGATATTGTATTCATATTGTATCCATTTGGTGTATCAATAAAATTCTTCTTTGTTTCCGCTGTGTTGTTTTCACCTAATGTGTTATAAGCTCTGGCGAAACGGGCTGCAATGTTTGAATCTCCGGCATTTGAATACGGGTGATGTATTAGATGTCGATTTTGAAGGTTGAAGTGCGGGTCGTTACATATTCAATCTCAGTAATAACCTCCCTATGATACATAATGATGCATCGATAAGGAGTAAACGAATTTTGTTTAATAAAGTATGATTAATGGTGTGTGAAGTTGAGTTAACTTCTTCCTATAAGGTTGTGTACTTAATAAAAGTACAAAAAATTAAAATTAATTTCATTTAAAGAACAATTTACAAGTTCATACAAGATAAGGGTTTATAAGAAATCCCAACTTATCCTAGGCCAAGGGATTGGCAGGTTGTGTGAGTCGAAAGACTGCATGTACACCACGAATCTTGTATAAATCCCCCAAAAGAAGTTTGGGAATGATGGTCATTGGATGACCAAGTTATGTTTTGAACGTAAGTATTATAAACTAAAAGCAAATCAGTTACACACACATATTTGTGTGTGTGTGTATGTATATATGGAAATTCATAAAGTATTACGAATACATATTATGTTGCATTGAGAAATGACATTGTTTCAAGAAAAACCATCTTCGTAGTGAAGAAATTTCTTTGAGAAATTATTGGTAGTAAAATGAATTTGGATACAATCTAAGAATAAAACTAGTTATGTGGGTTGAAATGAAATTAACCTAACCTCATCGAACACATCGCATTAGAGTGTCTAAAAAGTATTCTCACACATTAAATAGATATTAGGGTTTCTTAACAATGTCGAGAATAGATAATCCTTAGTTGTTAATTAAACTATTATGTTATTGACTTTATGGTATGGTATGATGAGAAAATTCAAAACGTATTCCATGTACATTACCGAAATATGATTTTGATACCTATACCTAAAGGGATATGAACAATCGGCTATTAATGTATCTTCAAGAGCAAGATTAATGCAGTCAGAATATAATAAATAACATTTCTAAGAATAATATCGTAAATTTCAATTGTTGAAATTAGTGTAATAGATTCATTATTCAGTGTGATCAAGTTGACTGGGATTTTACTTATAAAATTATCACTTGTTATGACTTTTTTTGGGACATGTGTTTAAATGGAAAAATCTAAGGATCGATTTTTATTAAATAATTTGCATATAACAGCCAAAATGTCTCGAAGTCAGTGGGAACAATACCGAGTTTGTAGGGTTTTTAGGATATGATCCAAGAAATGATATGAAAGTATTACTATATAAGCATCATAATTGAATAAATATTTTGATAAAAATATCAAATAGTTTGGTTTTCAGTCAAAACGAAGAGGAAATGTGTGCCCATAAGAAAGATCCACTAAAATGTACATAGATATTTCTACACTATAATTAAACAACATACTGTTGATTATTAAGATGGATGTATGTTAAATTCTATAATAGTTAGGTATATTAATACTCGATATTAGATTTGTAAATTATATCTTTTACATTAAGCATTAACCATGTTGGGAATGTCCCAAATAATATGCAAAAACACCATATTAAAATGTTTAATATGGAACATATAAGATGGATTCCTTATACTTTAGCAATAGAAATTATCGTAGAAGTTGTATTCTCCATAATATCAGGATTTTCTTATGTATTTGATGCATGAAAGATATCAAATCTAAATTAGGACCACTAAATGGTAGTTTAGAGTACATTTGAGTAGTTACAAAATGCTAGAGAATTATTTACAGAAACAACGAACTCCTTACGAAGGAGTGTTCAGACACAAACTTCATAAGTGTTATCGAATATAATATGTCAATGTTAAATTCATGTTCAAATCTTAATTAAGAAGCTTTAAGTTGGAATTTAATGCTAAGTGTATCGTCTTGAATAACGCCACAATAAAAGTAGTGCATATAAATATAAATGCACAAACTTATAATTGAGCAAAGGGTGATTCTAAGTATTAAGAATACTATATTATTGTTATATGATAACAATATGATAATAAGAGCTCACTAGAAGTCAAGAAACATACTACGAATAGTTTCACATGATAAAGGTAGTTTAACAGCATCGGAAAGAGTTGATTGATAGAGTGGATAATTAAAACAACATAGCAAATCCATTCATGAGGGATCTAACTTGATCAGTTCTCATCATAATAATCAAACGGATGGGATTGAGATTCCATAATTGGCCCCACGTGCAAGTAAGAGATTAATAGAGTTAGAGGTATGTCCTGAGGGCAATTATATAATTTCTTACATTTATCTAACTCGATAACCTATCTTGTTTGAAATAAAAGGCATTTTCTTTTTATTATATACTTGATATAATGTGTTATATTAATTAGTTGATTTAATTAAAAGTATATTTAACAGACAATCCATAAGTGGTATGTTTTGTGATAGTAGTCACAAAGTGTGGTAACCATGAGTAATTTATCACAATGAAAATAGACATATTATTTTAAATATTCCCAATCAAGATGTGTCAAGACTAGATACCAATGCATCAATTGAGACAAGAGTATGTAACACTCTATAAACATTGATCAGTGTATTACTCATGACTGCTAAGGGCATCAAGGGGTTACATGCTCATAAATTTAGATAAATATGGAATGGCTCACTCGATAGTTTTCTATTGGGTAATATAACTAAGGTCAAACTAAAAATATCGATGAGACAATATTACATAGCACCCTTGACTTAGGAATACTGTTGATTCTCAATTTGGAAGCTCTTTTCGATTATAGTTAAATGATATGGTGTTTAACGAACGACTATATTTGGGTCGAGTAGAAGCATTGGAAGTGAAACACTATTCAAGAGTGAATTTGTCTCCTCGGTTATACGAGGTTAGTATCATGGTTAACTAAAGTCAACTCAAAGTCAAAGTTTAAACCAGTACAGTTTGATTAATAATAATTGTTATTATTGCACCAAAGACTTTGTGTTTGGACTATAGTGTTGAATGTGGACGATATTGAAATTTTGGCCATTACCAAATTTCATAAGTCCAAAATGATATAGTTTAACAAAGGAAATAGGTGTAAACAATTATACATGGTAATGCTTAATAAAGTAAAATTGGATATTATCAAAACCGAGTAAGTGATAAATTTGGCCATAATGTCACATCACTTGCTAAGTGATGTGTGAATGTTAATATTAGAATTGTTAGATATTAATCGTTGATTAAATTTACACCAAACAGTCACATAACCAAAACGATAAATACTCCTTTTTACCACTTTATTCAATTAATTTATAATTGTTATAAATTAATTAATATTTATGAAATTTTAGTTATAAAATTTTATATTTGATGTGTTGAGTGATGTTAAACTATGTATTTATAATAGTTATAAATATATTGATGGATATACGATATCGTTATGCATTTAAATGAATGCAACAGACATCGTTCAGCTTGGAATTGTTTTTGAGGTCCAAAGGGAGCTTGGATTTTTAGCTTTGATACTTGCATGAGGGGATGGCCATGTACGATATGGTTTGGCAAATTCGAGTGGAAAGATGTGTAGAAATGGTAAGAGAGATATTAGAATTGCTATCCACTTTTCACTCTTCTATCTCTCTTTTAGTAAGCCACCCTCTATTCATTCTTTTCAGATCTTTTTGCTCCACCTCCTACCTGCAAATTTCAACCATATATATCCCCTTACAAACCTCAAAATATCCAAGCATAAATCACATCAAAACTATTCGATTAGATCATTGGTGGTAAAGTAATTCGTGTGCCGGCAACTTTAGAAATTGGAATTCGATTTAAGAGGTCATTTCATCATTTCAAAGTGTGACCTCTAGGCCATGGTGAGAGGTATGATTTAGACTTTAGTAATATTTTAAATTGCTTAAGTTAATTAATCGACCTTATGTTAACTAAATGGATCATATCATGAATCGGTATATTACTATATCGTCACAACTGAGATGTCATGGTCATATACAAATGTGAATTTTTCTGTAGATATTATCTTGTTGATCACGACCTAATAATTTTTTAATTATTTTATTATTAAAATATTATTATTAAATGATTTTATTAATTAAATCTAATTATAAAACATTAATTCAAATGATATATGTGTCAACATTTTTTTAAAATTTTGCATACCTAAGAACCATTCGACAATAAAAAATTATTTACTTTATAAATATATAAATATTTAAATTATTTATTTTATTTAATATTAGTTAAAAATAAAAATATATTTATAACACAATTATAAATAATATAACATTCTATAAAAAAATTATATATTATAAAATATACATTTTGGGTATAAAAATAGTTTTATAAATTATTATTATTAAATCTAAATTGATTTAGTTTTTAAAGTATATTTTATTTAAAAATCATTTAAATCGAAAAGAATTAGGCTGTGAGCGACAACAAATATATATATTTAATATAAAAATATTATATATATATGTACATATTAATTAATTAAATAGCTATATGTTCATATATATTATATATCATGTGTGTACATATATATCAAAAGAAATTAATTATTTGTTCGTTATACATGATAAAGGTTTTAAATTATCTTAATATTTAAAATAATTTTGAAATTTAATTATATTACATATATACATACATATATATATATTTCATAAATTGTATAAATAATTTATAACCAATATTCATAATAATATATAGTTAAATTTATAAATACATTTTTGAAAGATAAAAGGCTAAGGAGCCATGCCCGTATATTAAGTAACAAAAAAATGGCCCAAAAGGAAAATAAATTGGCCCAAACAAAATAAAAAAACAAGGAAAAAAGTTAACCTATAGGAAAATCATATCCTTTCCCGATCTTGGTCTCAAACTAAGCATCATTTATGCATGTATTCCATTATATAATTCAGTAGCATACGCCTTGTGGAAGTAAAGATTCTGCCATTTCTTTCTGCCCATATCATCGACTCAAAATGCTTAAGGGACCTTAGCAGTAGATTCGTTCTTAGCATCTTCCATCTAGTAGCCTTGAAATTATTGAACCATTCATGCTTGTTCGTCAAAGGCGTATCGAAGTTGCCATTCGTAAGTAGCTTTGTCCAGATTGGAAGGATGTACATACACTCAAAGAAGATGTATGTTGGCCTCAATTTTAGTTCCACATATTTCACAACGGTTATTATCAATAATTACTATTTTTAAAAGCTTGTCCTTCGTAAGAGCGACATTTTCCATAATCTTCTAAAGCAAGGTTCAAAATTGAAGTTTTTGTTTTCGTTTCATTCACCCATAAATTAACAAATTTCGGTTTCGTTTGGAAAATTTCGTTTTAATTCTGGTTTATAAATTCTGGTTCTTTTTCTTACATAAATACAAAAAATACCAAACATACATATATTTTGACAAGATAGTTTTTATTATACCAATATATATATCTTATAGTTGCTCCTACAAAACATGTATATCTTATACAAACTAGTTACATATTAACTATCTAGCCCACATTCAAACCCGGCCCAAAAAAGTAGTAAAAAAATTATATTAAATAAATGAACAGGTAGGCAATAGCCTAAAGAAAGTAACGTGTTTTTCAATTGTTCTTCTCCTCTTCTTCTCTCCAATCGCGGTACCCTAAAATTCAATTTTGATTCGAAATCGAAAAGAGAAAATAGAAAAACTTATGTTGCAATGATGGCGAGTCTCATGAATCACTAAAAACTATGATGGCAATGATGATTTTAGAAAAATTGTTTCACCTAGCCACTCAAATTTATTGCTTCTACGCGAAATAGGTGAAAAATTACATATTTAGTTCAATTCTTCTTTTGTTTTGCCGTTTCCTTTCTGTTCATAATCAAAATTAATTTTGTTTGCTTGTTTTGAATTTTTCATTTTTGAAACCAGGTTTTTCTCGGGATTCCGTTTCGGTGAACGCCGAAACCAGACCGAAATGGCCGAAATTCCGATGTGTCGAATGGAATAATGAACCTTGTTCTAAAGGAGGAACTCATCTTTAGCTTCGCTACCCCTGGCCAAATGCAGTTTGCCTAAGGAAAGGTTTGCTAGTTAGACTTCCGAAGAAGCTCTTTGTATACTAAAGAAATGGTATGATCCGACTGTCCATTAATCCATAGAGTATGAGATTCTGAGTCTATCAGTTTTTCTTGATGACATAATTTGCCAAATCCATCTGACTTAAAATGAACTACGATACGAAAGGTTATCTCATCCGTTGGTGATGTAATCACTTGCAAAGAGCAGCCTGCAGGATGCCAATAAGGTGTTTTAGATTATTGTCCATTAAACTGTCTGGAATTGGGCCTGGTTTGGCCAAGGGAGTGGTCCAATAGTTGAGCGATGGGTTCTAGGCGATATTTTAATAGATCATTGGCAGGAAGGAACTTCTCATATTTTGGAAAATCCTCCAGCTCTAGCTTGCATTAAAAGGAATAGACTTGCTATAAAATTGCTTGGATTTGACCAAGTTATTCCTAACTCATTATCTCTAGAGATTGTCACTATGAGCGAGAAGTTTGTTGATGTTAGTGGACATCGTACCCTTATTCTACAATTTCAAGTTTGTTCTACTAAGGCCTCCAGTTTTTCTTTGAGTGTGGGATTTTGTGAAACGCAATTGGGACCATCTTCTTTGAATACGGGTCACCATGCCAAAGGAATTTACTTAGAGCACTAGAAACCATTGAAATTAGTTTTGTTGGTAGAATGTAGTGGCACATCCAGTAGGATGTCATGGAGATAGAAATTGGTTGAATAATGGTAAGCCTCCCGGCTTGTGAGAGTTTGGAGTTTGGCTGAGAGTGGAGTTTGAGAATGATCTTCTCATAGAAAGGAATACATTTTTCTTTTATAATCCTTGCAGCAACTAATGGCATCCCGAGATAATAGGCATCAATGGGAATTTCCTACAAACTGGAAAAGGAATCAATTTCATGCTTGGTGAGAGCATCCAATCCTACTACAAGGATGTATGACTTTTGGAGATTTATTTGCAGTCCAATAATAGCATGCCAGTTATGTAAAACAGGGAGGATGCATTCTATACTATGTTTTGTGGGCTTTGAAAATATAACTAGCTCATCAACAAAAAAGAGGTTGGTGATGAGAGAGTAGTTGCAAGCTGGTGAAGGCGTAAATTCCCAAGACTAACTTGTTGTAGGAGAAGGGTATTATGCACCTCCATGACTATAATGAAAAGGTAGGCCAAAATTGGGTCGCCTTGTCGAATTTCTTGAAAATTGCCGTGAAGGTTCCATTCCTAAGTATGGAAAACCAGGGTGTAGATATGCAGGTGTATATCCAGGCCATTAAAGGCTTAACAAAGTTCATCCTAGACATAATAGCAATTTTCGAGTCCTAAGCTACGATATTAAAGGCTTTTTGGATGTCTAATTTGATCATGCATCGTGGAGAGATCGATGTTCTATCATATCCCTTGAGGAGCTTTGAGTCAAAGGAATATTATCACCAATTGGTATGTTGGTGAAAAATGCTATCTGGTTGCTCGAAATGATGTTGTGGAGAACTACCCGCAGTCTCGTGGCAATAATTTTCATAATGCATTATCAAACAAATTTAAAAAATTCAAAATTGTTTTGAGAAATTAATTTAATATATTTTGACATTTTTATGAACAATTAGTTTATTTGATTAAATAAATAAATAATATATATAAGGATACCTGTATATATAACTATAAAGGTTATAGTTAAAATTTTATCTTAAATTTTTTAAGGTTAATTAAATAAAATTTTCAAAACTTATTAAAATATTTAATGAAACTGTTTAAATAAATAAATAACTAAATGTTAATTAATATATATATATATATTGTTATATATGTAAATAAAATTATAAAGGTTATTAAGTGTTTATTTGCTCAAGACTATGTATTATCATGCATGGGTCTCTTAATGTTTACTTGTCTAAGACTATGTATTGTTTTGTACGAGTTTTGAACTCTAAAACATTACAAAAATAAGGATATTTGATTCATGTTTGAATTGATGTAAATGTTATATGGTAAACAGTCATAATTAAATCTCGATGAAATTGATTCATATGAAACTGCAGGATCCACGGCCAGTCGAAAGTGGGATAAATGAGTGAATTTCAAAAAAAATATTCCATTTTGATCTTAGTTGAGTCTATGAAGACTAAATAGATTTTAGACCCAATCTAATAATTTTTAAAGAAATTCTTTATTTTATGTATTTAATTAAAAGAAATACACAGATAAAATTCTTTAGGTTTTACTTTACAAATGTGTCACGTACACTTATTTTTATGAAGTGCACATGCTATTGATAAGTAGTATACATAGTTAATATGACTTTATATAGATGTCGGGATTTACGTCGCAAACGGGCCCACTTCCTCTTTATATATGCCTTTGTGGGCCAAGATTTTGATTTAAAATTATTTATATGTAATAAGTGTTTAGAAGTGTGTGTACACACATGTAAATAAACGCGTGCATACAAATACACATACATACATACATACATATATTGGAAACATATTAGATAATCTTATCTGATTTGAAATCTAAAATTAAGAATAGTGAATGTAGTTTCAAGTAAAGAAATGCCCGATATTAAATATTACATTTATTACACGAGATTCATCTTGTGATTTTGAATTAGAGCAACACATGTGTGTTACTATACATGCATACATATACATACATACGTACGTACGTATGTACATACATACATACGTACGTATGTACATACATATATCTATGTATGTATGTATGAATGTATGTATATGTATATGTATGTATAGAAGCTATGGTTGATGTTTTAGATTTAAAAGAATTATTGATATGTAAACATATGTAATTTAGTACATACATACACATTAGAATTTAAAGTTAACATTTAAATCATGCTTTTAGTTTATAAAGAAAACTAAAGTTTAGGATTTTACATAAAATTTCGAAGTTAGAAAAGAGATAAAAGATTTAGAATATACACAAAAGTCCATTATGAATTTTAGATCATAATAAAAATAAACTTTTTTGTAAACAATATTTGAAATAATCATATTCAAATATCAATCATGTAACAAAAGAAGTCAATTTTCAAGACAAAAATTAAGTAATTAGCATGAATTGTTTACTTACATTTGTGCATGTAAATATTATGAAAAGTGTCGGCTATTGAATCGATCATCCAAGACTCGGTTGAATCTTAAAATGATGAATCGATTATCCAAGACTCGGTTGAATCGATCTTTGGATTTTACAGGAATAAAGAGATAGAACCACCTTTTGTTTTTTATTAGTTTTTTTTTTTATTTTGAGATTTTTTTCCCTAGGCCACCATTAAAATTCGGATGGAATAGAATAGGAGGAAGAGAGAAATAACTGAATTAAAATTTTCATAAAGAAGCTAATAAAATTTCTTAAAGATGGTGGTAATTTATCTTCCTCTAATATCTTTTCGTCTTTTCATCTCAATTTTGAAAACTCCTCCTCTCCCCATTTTGTTTAACGATTATAGCATGAGGGAAATGAGCCTCAATTTATTTCAAATCCAATGAGTAATTATTTCATTTAAATTCAATTTTAATGTTTAACCAATATCTTATATCAATATACGTTTGCATAACATTTCATATATACACATTTTATTAAGTAATAATGGTATTCAAACATCAGATAGAATTTAACAACTAAAATTTCACAAATAATAAATAATTTTATTAATTTACAATGACTGTAAATTGATTAAATTGTGTGGTTTATTTGCTGTATTCATCATTACAATTGTGAGACTCAAAGGTGTAAATTCAATCAGCGATTAATATCGAACAATTCGAATATTAACATTCACACATCACCTTAGTTAGTGGTGTGGTATTTTGGCTAATTTATCACTTGCACATCTTTTCAGCAAAATTTTAATTTTACTTATTATAAGCGGTACTTGGTAGTAATGATTATTTACACCAATTCTTTTCGTCAACACTATACCACATTAGAACTTATGGAATTTTTTTGTCAAAATTCCAATATTATCCGCATTCTAGTTAGTTAGTCCACAAAAAAGTCCTTAGTCAATAATAACATTTAATACTAACTGTACAACCCTGACCAAATACTTTGACATTGAATTCTTTATAGTTGACCGTGATATAACCTCATATAATCGAGGAGACGAATTCTCTATTGAATAGCATTTCACTTCCAATGCTTTAACTTAGACCTAACGATAATCATCCAATGCACACTTTGCCATGATTTTTCTATAATTAAAATGGAGTATCCATATTGAAGTTCAATAGTATTCTCAAGTTGAGAGAACCATGTAACATCGTCTCTTTAAGATTCTTTGTTTGACTTTAACCTTAGTTATACAAACCAACAAAAAACTCTCGAGTGAGTTATCCAATAGTAATCCAATAACTACCAATATGCAACCCCTTAGTGCACCCCAACGTCCATAAGTAATACACTTCCCAATAGTTGAAGAATGTTATGCACTCTAGTCTCAATAGATGTATCGATCTCTCATCTCGAAACATCTTGACTAGGAATATTTAAAATAATATCTTATTTTTTATGTAATAAGTTTCTCATATTCACAACACATGGTAATTACTATCACTTAACATATCATTTAAGGATTTTTTTATTTAATATACTTTAAATTAATTACTTCATTAATTATATGAATATATATCAAGTATATAATAGAAAGAAAATGCCTTTTATTTATGAACAAGGTTGGTTATCGAGTTAGATATATGTAAAAAATTGCATAATTGCCCTTAGGGCATATATCCCTAACTTTATCAATCTCCCACTTGCACTTGAGGTCAATTATGAAATCTTATTCTAACTTCTTCGATTAGTTTTCCTGAGAAGTAATCGAGTCAATACCTTAGTGAATGGTTATGCTATTTTGTTTTTAATTATCTACTTTGTCAATGAATTCTCTTTGACATTGATAAACTACCTTTATCATATGGAACTATTCGGAGTACGTCTCTCGACTTCTAGTGAGCAATAAGTTCTTATGAAAACTGCATCACAATAATGTAATCATATAATGCTGACATAGGATTCTCAACATTTGGATCACCTTTAGCTCAATTGTAATTTTTGTGCATTTATTTATAGTTTTTATTTTATTTTAGCGCTTATTCAATGAGATGTACTTAGCCTTTGGTTGAATCAGCCACTACTTATTATTTTGGAACGTTTCTAACTTAAAGTTCTTAACTAAAGATTGAATATGAACTTAGGATTTACATACTATACTTGATATCATTTATGAAGTTTGAGTCACACACTCCTTCATAAGGAGTTTGTTGTTTCTATAAATAAATCTCTGTTATTTCGCACATACTCGAGAATAACTCTCAATTTTCATATAGTCATCTTATTTAGGATTCGTTACTTCCTCTATGTATCAAATACACAAGTGAAGTATGATATTATAGAAAATATAGCATATATGATGATTCTTATTACCAAAATATGTGGAATCATCTTACATGCTCTATATTAAACAATTTAATATAATGCCTATGCATATCATTTTAGGAAATTCCTAACATCCTTATATACAGATTATAAAAGATGTCAATTTCAAATCCAATATCGAAACTAAAATTATTTTAACACGAGTACATCATTAATAATCATAAGTTTATTGTTTACCTTAAGAAATATTTTGGTACCTTTAATATTCTTTCTTATGGACACACACTTCCTTTATATTTTGGCTGAAATCCAAATGATTTGATTTCACTGTCAAAGTACTTGCTTAATACCGATTCTTATGGAATAATACTTTCACGTCATCTCTCGGATCATATCCAATACTCACAAATTAAGTCATCTCACCCACTAAATTCAAGACATTTTGGTTATTATATGCAAATATGCAAAGTCATACCGAGCGAAAATTTTATGAGTAAAATCAGAATTAAGTAAAGCACATTGATTGATGAATCTATTATGCCAGTTTCAACAATTGAAATTTATAATGCTCTTCTTATCAACATCGCTTACATTCCAACTACATTGATCTTCTTTCTGAAGATACTTTTGCGGTCGATGGATCATATCCTTTCGGGAACCACTATCAAAAATCATATTTTGATAATATTCTTGGAATCCATTCTGGATTTGCATATCGTGCCAAATGGTGGACTCAATACTCTTAATGGCTAATTAAAACCAAGAAAGTTCTTTTCTTGACATAATAATTCGTAATTTCTCTTTTTTGATAATAAGAGTGGTATTTTATTCAAGCGGATCACTCATTTTGATGTCTCCGAAGGTTCGAACCCATGACCTCTAAAACATACGTCTAGAGCATCATAACACTAACTAATTGATCGACTAGTCCTTGACCATTATTTATACACACATACAAAGGTATTTTGTAGCTTGGATAGATAATCATTGATTTGTGATCTTCTCAAACGTCCTTTATCTAACTAGTGCCCGCTTAGCACCATTTTACAGGTTAGCAATAGGTTACCGGAGACGGATGGTCGTCTTACTTAATTTTGTTGCTATTAACTCTAGTCCATGCTTCTATTTTAGGGAAGCAACTCAATGATTTGCATTGGTCTTATAATGCAGTATTTTATGCGCATATACTCAATGAACTAAAACTCTAGTACCATTCACATTCCTATAAACTAAAATGTTTGTCAGACAAAATCATAAAATATTATTTTAATGAAAGTTGTACCTCTCAGTGAAATTAATCTTGATGTATCTCCCTTGTAGGCACATTGTTTATCCGAAAAATAATATAAGTAGGCCTTAATAAGTTTACCTTAAACATATTTCATGTTTAATTATATAACTGTCCAATATTCTAGCCTAGAAGTTTGGACTGGAATTGGTGAAAAACAACTTTGAACCATTTTTAAAACAAAAATTTGGATAATTTCTTCTACATTCTATAGATTCTAATCTTTTAGCAATAAATTCATTGCTTCATTAAATTTGGAAACTCTAATGCGTAACCTGTTTCCATTTGTCCATACAATCTTGCTAAAGTTGGATGTATTTCAGCAATTTAAAAATGATCCATGATTTACTGTACGTTCATAAACTAGAAATTAAA
Organism: Allium cepa; assembly: GCA_030765085.1. Lineage (NCBI taxonomy): Eukaryota > Viridiplantae > Streptophyta > Magnoliopsida > Asparagales > Amaryllidaceae > Allium > Allium cepa. Next base: position 970,687,826 of record CM060935.1, read on the forward strand.
TCTAACTTTGCTTGCAAACCTACGGTATCAGTAGAATATCATGTTTGGAATACGACAATACTAGCTCACATCAAATGGATATTCCAATCAACATATAAAATTCAATTAGAGTCAACGCTAGCTAGTAAAAATTAAAAAGAAATATGCTCATTGTTTTTCACCCAACTTTCAAATATGACAAAACATTATTGTTAGTGAGATTTTTCATCTAAAAAACATTCAGGTAATTTTTGAATTAACCACGATGCTAAATGCTTTCATGATAAAGAATCAATAAGTTTAAGTAGTATTAAAATTTCCTTTAAATGAAGTAATTATGTGCTGTAATGCTTACAAAATTATGGGGGAAAATATTCAGAGTTATATGAAAGTTCTCTATCCAATTCGTTAAGCAATACATTTCAATTTTAGCTCTAAAAGCATAAAAAGTAAAGTAAGTATTTAAAGTGATAAAATGACATAAGGAATTTACTCGGTTCATATGTTTACGAATCGTATGTCAAGGGAAATTGTGCTTATCTTCTTTCATTCTTAGTACAAGTGAAAATGGAAGAGAGTACAACTTTGATTTCAGTGCTCAAAAAAGAATAAAGCAAAAATCCCTCTTTTCAGCTACAGTTACATATACATTTATAGTACACAGAGATTCACACTGATTGTTAACGTCCATCTTCCACTCTTCTGATTCTTGCCTTCAGATTGTGTCACGTGTCGATCATCCCCTTTGCTCATATACTATACACAGATTGTTAACATAGTCTTTGGCAGGAAATTGGGATTTGAGTAGATGAATTTTGAACTTGGGCTGGAAGCTTGAAGTTGAAGCGAGAAATTTAAATTTGAATAAGTCACCACTTGATAAGGGCTTTTATCTATTTGAGATTGCAGGGGTTGAGCGGTATTGGCCTTTCCTCATTAAGCTTTGTTCTTATGGGGGCAGAGCTGTGGTCCAGAATATTGCTAGAACTGCTTAAGTTTGGTTCTACCGATGTGGCTAGGATCCAAAATGGTGGTGTAGTCTTATTTACTGGGTCACACAATTTGGCTTTAATTACTCTCGACGTTGTTCTTTATTGTTATTTTGGATGAAACAGTGCAGTAAAGGTTTAGGCATGTTAACGCAGTTCGAAAGCTATGTAACATTGCTCAATCATATAATTATGGAGGTGCGCTTCCCAACCATCCATTTGTGATAGCAAAGCTGTGGAGTGCTTACAACTGTGCATTTCTTCTATGTTGGGGGAAGTTTCTCACGATGGCTTTGCTTATGCATGTGGACGGTTTGTTGCTATGTTTATTCCTTCGAGTCTTTGTATTTGTTGAGTGGTACTTTTTTAGTATTGCAGCACTATTCTGTCAATTCAATGCCAAATCAGGATGGCAGCATGTCCTTATTTCATCAATGTTAATATAAGATTGCGGCACAACCTGCCACTTTAATTTTAATGTAAGATTGCAACACTTCCCTTTTACTTATAATTTATTTAAGGATTGTGCCATATTTCTATATAACTAGTATTACTTTCGGTAGGGCTATCAATTTCCAGCATGACCCGAAATACGACCCGAAGATTACATGGAAATTAGTAGGTTAACTCGACCTGGTTAAGTTGGTGGGTCAATTTTGGGTCAACCCGAATTTGACACATTATACGGATGGATTTTGGGTTGATCCGTGAACCCGAATTTGACCCATTTACAACCCGTTTGTACTTATATAGGTTGGCCTGACCGATTATAACCCAACTCGACCCGTGAACCCGAGTTTGACCTGTTTATAACCCATTTATAACCAATTTATACCTTACGTAGGTTGACCCGACTCGCTTACGTCCCGACCCATTTATAATCGGGTTACATGGGTCAGGTTAACCCGTTTAAAATCGGGTCCGGTTCGGGTTGAGCTATTTCTGAACTGTTTAATAAACGGTTTGACTAGAGCTATTTAAAATCGACCCAAACACAACTAGGCCTGACCCGAACCTGATCCGACCCATTGACAGCCCTAACTTTCAAGGCCATAACATAATCTCTACATCCTGATGTTACTTAATGATTGTGTCATTGTTCTAACTTATTAAGGCTTACTTTTGGAACCGCAACATAATCATCATATATAGTACTTGAAGGTTTTGCATTTGTTCCTCCCATTGAAGTAAATGTTAGGATTGTAGAGCATCTCCTATACTTTGTGGCCATTTATGGTCCCCGATGCAGTGTTATAGTGCCGAAGCCATGCTGAATGGAAAGGCGCAACATCCTGGTATTTTCAACCCTTCGTATCCACACACGTCGGACTTGAATTGTTCAAAATACCAGATTGTTAATTTAAATTTGGAAAAACTTAGCATATATGGTAAATAAATAATCACAGAATCACAAACACAGAGTAATATAACAATAAGCAGCGGAAACAAATGAATAGTAGTTCATGCAGCTACTATATAAATATATATAACAAAGTTAAAACAAGATACAACAGAAGTCTCGAACACATAAAAGTCTCAATACAATAGTCAAATACAAGATAAGAATATACCTAGGAGTTAACTAAATAACTACAAGCTGAATAGATAGATGGATTTCCAAGCGAAGCTCCAACTCCAAAGGTGAGTCTCAAATGCTGTGACACTCAATCTGACCCGAGCGTAAAGCAGAACACAAAACACTCCAGTCAAGATTAACATTCTTATATCAATAAATCCAACTCAAGTGAAATATCAACTGAAATACAAGCAACTTAAAGGATATTTGGGATAACCATCCTCTAAGGATCCTTGGAACTATCTACCATGTAGTAATATACGTAATTATAATAATGTTTATAGTAAAGTAAACTATTAAAATAGCGTCAAGGCATTAGCCATTTCCCCTTAACACATTTTATATATTCCCATTGTCAATATAGTACCGTAATCTCCCCTGTATTGTATAGACTATGGGAGTATATAAAATGTGTTAAGGGGGAAAGGGGCAACGCCTTAACGCTATTTTAATAGTTTACTTTATTATAGATATTGTTATAATAACGTACATTACTACATAATAGATAGTTCCACGGATCCTTAGAGGATGGTTATCTTAAACATCCTTTAAGTTACTTGTATTTCAGTTGATATTTCACTTGAGTTGGATTTATTGATATAAGAATGTTAATCCTGACTTGTGTGTTTTGTGTTTTGTGTTTTGCTTTTCGCTCAGGTCAGACTGAGTGTCATAGCATTTGAGACTCGCCTTTGGAGTTGGAGCTTCGCTTGGAGATCCATCTATCTATTTAGCTTGCAGTTATTCAGTTAACTCCTGTGATATATTGTTATCTTATAATTGACTATTGTATTGAGCTTTCTATGTGTTCGAGACTTCTGTTTTATCTTGTTTTAACTATGTTATATATATAGTAGCTTCATGAACTAGTATTCATTTGTTTCCGCTGTTTATTGTAATATTACTCCGTGTCTGTGATTCTGTGATTATTTATTTACTGTATATGCTGAGGTTTTCCAAATTTAAATTAACAATTTGGTATTTTGAACAATTCAAGTCCGACATGTGCGGATGCGAAGGGTTGAAAATACCGGGATGTTACATGTGGTATAAGAGCTCTGGTTTTAGGCAAAACTTAGCTATAGAGTAAATTAAATTACGGAATCGCTTTCGTTAGAGATTGAATTCTTCCTCTTTGACTCAGGTTTCCTTTGAATTTTGGAACTCTCCCATTTATCCTGAAATCCATTCTTGTCTCTTCCTATTCGTATTCTTTTGATTCTGAAATACCCCATGACTCCACTTCGAATGATCTTTATAATAGATCGAAGGTCTCACCAATCTCTATATGATTTGTAAAGGGGTGAGACTCCTTTACAACATCATTGATTTACAAGAGATTTTTGTATCCTCAGTTTAGGTGCTGTTATCTCTTGCTGTGGCCAAATTCTATTTTTTGCAATCGGATGCCGATTTGCCTCAGAATTCTACATTAATCATATTCTTGAAGTCATGGTTGACCTGGTTAAGGTCGCCCGTGATTAATATCAGTATATCCATCTTCCTGTTCTATTATTCAATCATCTTATCTTCGTTTCGAGCCTATCTTCTAGTTAGAATCACTTTGATTAGGGTCCCACTAATTTGAATCTCTATCCTTGCTTTGAAATGCTTTCTGGAGTCATCAAGTGAGGGAATGTATTTATATTTAATATCAAAAATGTTTTAATAATGTGTTATTGGAGTTGTTAAGTTGATTTGGGGTTTTGATCGATTCTTCTGATCAACGTTATCGATAGAAATTTCAAAATACTTCAACAGAGCAACTAACACAATAATATTTTTAAATTTGGTAAATGAAATCAATTTTGTATGATTATATTATATATAAGTAAATTTTTCTGAAATTAAATAGTTAAATGAATTGGTTGTTTGAAATGATATTATTTGATTTTCATTTATTTTGTAAATCATGGACTATTGTCATGTGATATAAATAAATGGAATTATAACAACATGGTTTAGAAACTGTTTTGGAAATTTAATTGAATTTAAAATTTAGATTTTGAGAATTTAATTTCCGGTAACTCCAAACTTTGGTTTAAATTTTTAGAATGTATATTATTTAAAGTTTTTTCAAATAGAAATCGTTTTCAAAGAATTATAAAGTTTTAAATCAGTGCTCTCGTCTTTTGTCGCTGGAAAATAATTTTAGTGATGATGGCCGCATCATCGACATTCATTTTTGAGTTCAGAGTGGAGAGACCATGTGGTAGCTTTGCTACACTTTTGTTTTGGAAATTAAATCAATTTGAATTTCTAAGGTATGACTTGATTTATAATATATAAGTATATGATTATAGATTTGATTTGATATATACAGTATACATATTTATCTCTAAATTGTTTGAAGTTAATCGAAAATTTTATTCTTAAATAAAGCTAAATTTTTTGATTAAATATTTAAAAACTTGAAATAATTGAGTTAGGAAAAGTTTACTTGTATAATGCCCAATTCATTCTAATACAACTTATCTAAATTATTCAGAAGTTGAATATGAAATTGGATAATATACAATATAAAATGATTTTATAAATATAATTTGAACGGTTATAATAAATGTTATACACTTGACTTTTAATTATAAAATGTTAATAGAGGTAAATAAAATAATAAGTTAATTGAATAATAAAATAAATTTTGATTTGAAGGTTAATAAATTGAAATAAAATCAACTTAATGAAATACCTTGAGTTTAAAATAAATTATTGATTGTTAATTAATGTAAATTGAAAGTTATATGGTTTTAAGTTAATTGTACTATTTTGTATTTCAGATCCATTTTTCTTTCTGGTTGTTTCTATTCTCCTACCTCCTTCCTTTTCGAGGATGAAAAGTTTTGAGCGGGGAAGAGTGTAATGACCTGTTAATTTTATTGATTTTTGTAACGTAATTAACTGAATTTATATGGAATTTTAAATAATTGAATTTTGAAATAATAATTTGATATTTGGAATACATCTATTTCAACATAGAAAATGGTAAATTTGCATAAGATAATATGGAAGTTTATTTTGTTGTGCAATTTCTTTAAATCAGTTAATATTTGGTGATAATAAAATGTTTTCCAAACCTGAATATTTTTATATAATAAATTTATAAATCATCTTTTGAGTGAGATGTCATATTCATTCCTTCAAATTTAAAATGCTATTGCTCCGTTTATCTCATTTTCGGCGTTTAGCAGCATTTTTCAGTACCGATTATCGCCTTTTGATAGGATAGTCGTACCAATGACATCTATATGCCGTTTTGATCATCTCATTGTGTTGACCTCCATAGTATATTCATATCTGTCTTTCGGTGTCCGTTGCATGACGAAAATCGCAAAACAGATATCTGTATCGGTTATGAAATTTCAACTCTTTGTTTCCTCTCCCTTTTCAGTTGTCCACCGTATAAACAAATGACACTGGCTTTTTATATCTCTTGAAATAAATATTAGAATTTCCCTATTCCTACTATTGCAATAATCATTTATAACGTCCCTTCATTCTCTTTTGAAAAATTAATACAATGTGTTGTCCTTTTATTTATATGTTTGACAACCTACTAAACTTCATCTTCTCTCTACATCTAATCTGCTCATCTTCTTCTCCACCATTTCTTATTTAGTTCTACAAAAAGAAAAATTTGTAAAAGAATATAATAAATAAATGGAAAGCATATGGGTCCATTCGTATTTATATTTGAAGATCACCTGCTTTTTGTCGTTCTTCATCCACCATATCGTCTCGACCCCTTCACCCTCGTCTAAAACTTCACCGCAACATGCAAGCCTCCACTCAGGCACCAATAACCATCCACTCCGACCGCGTCTCCAAGCACTCCGCACTCTTCCCTGTCTCAGCCTCACGCAAGCCTAGCCTTCCACCATCACACTGTTGTTCCAAGCCGAGCTTCCCTGTCCTTTTTTTAAATGTAAGTGTATATAAAAGAAGATGTATAGTTTTCCTTTGCTCTTCAGTTTATATATATGTATTAGTTATATATGTTTGGTTTCATTCATATTTTGGCCTACATAGGTGTTAATATATATATAAGAGTTTCATTATATTTTAGTATATTTGGTTGTAATATATATATGTATATATATGTTTATATAATTATATAACCTATTTTTGTATATATACAAGTCCATGTATATAGCGGTATGTTTATAATAGTCGGCATGTATATTTGATAGTATTTATATATTAAGGTGTATATATATAAGCTCTGTTCATATGTATTAGTTCATAGTAGCACTTGAATTCTGTTCTTATATGTAGAGTATATAAGACGTATTTAAGCTATATGCTTTGTTGTATATATCGTGTCTACAATTATATATATATATATATATATATATATATATATATATATATATATCTTACAATATATATACCGTATATAAAATTTTCATTAGCTTATACTTTCTATCTACATGAGTATACAATGTTATATATTTCGTTGGATATATTATAAAGTTGTTCCTATGATTCATGTTCACATATATCTGGAATCAAAATCGCAAATATGGTTACAGTCTTCTTTTGCTGAAAGGCGAATTGATTATGAGTATTATAATGTATGTTTATATATATATATATATGATTTGCACAAGAAAATAAATATTTATATTTATATAAAATGTGCTTATGTTAATGATTTGAAATGGAAATATATAAATATATTATGTGATGTGTGTGTGTATGAAATTTTATGTTGATTTTGTAAGCATATTAGTTTTAAATATTTGTTTTAAATGCAATGTATATATGTTTTGATTTTAAATTTTAGGTGTCTTAAATTAAGAAATGATTTGGTAATATAATATATGGATTTTTATATTAAATCTTTTAATATTGTTTTTTTAAATATATTTGGATATTGATTTTTGATTATATGTATATGTAACATCCCGTCTTTTTGTACGCTTTGAATCGATGATAAACCACACACGTCAGACGTAAACCATACACAAGGGCAGATTGTTATGGGGTAAATAAGAAAAAGCAGAGAAAGAAAAAGAACAAAATAGAATCTTGCAGTGGAACGATAAAATATAATAATCAAATATACAGTTCATGAAGTTGTTTTACAAAAACATTTGATTATACTCATACAATACATATCAGAGTTACACATACTAGAGGAAAATCAATAATAATGCAGCAAAACAATGTGATGCAGTGGAACAATATTAATGCGGTGGAATAATGTAATAAATAGTAGTAATACAATCTTCGTCTTCGTCCTCCAAAAATAAAATCTTCGAATCCTGAAATTCTCAGACTGACCCGAGCGAATCGAAAAGACAAAACACTCGAGTTAGAACTAAAAGATCTTATGTAAGTTAAATCAACATAAATATATATGAGTGTAACGGCGTCGGAGTTATTTACGGGGTTTCACATCTCATATCCAGTGTCTAACGTTAGTGTAGTAACTTAAGAGATGCTTGGGATTCACAGCTCCTAAGGATCCGTTAAACTATTTACTATGTAGTAATATTTCGCTATTATAATAATGTCAATTAGTAAAATAAACTTACTTTAAAATAGCGTTAAGGGGTTACCCATTTAGCCCTTAACACGTAATTGTACGAGTAGTCTATACAGTACTTGCATACCTCCAGATCGGGAGACTACGAAAAGATACTCCATAGGTACGACACAAATCAAAATCTTACAAGGCGCACTAGAGTAGGTGACACGGCACAACTAGGCAATGCCAGGGTAACCAATTGCTACCCGGACCAGTGGTGACGCATAGTGCGCAGCTACCGCCCACCTCGAGCAACACCACCAAATAAAAAAAATCAAAAGTGGCCAGCAAATAAATCTCTAAGTCCAAATATAATATCGAAGGAGTGTGTCCGATAAGAGGGCTACCTCACTGGCCCAGAATCGCTCCTTTTTTAGCCACCGTATGCCAACTCATGGGAGTCGGGTCCACGTATATACCTCAAAGGAACATCGCCATCAACCTACTTCATTTTGGAATCACCACCGCGTACACGGTTGTCAAAGTGGTTTTCGGTATCGACAAAGAGTATGCCCATATCCGATCTCGGTCTCCTTGCCAACCAATCGTTATTATAACACCGTGGTCATTTCAAAATAATTTTACTTCAAAATCAGAATATAATATCCATTTCAAAATCATACAAATACGATATCCTTTCCATTTCAAAAACCAATCATTATGATATCATTTTTTTTATAAAAACCCAAATCAATATAATATCATTTTTATTTCAAATATATCTCTTTTCCAAAAATCATAGCACTTTCCAACTTATAATATTTCGAAACCCAACGCTTGAAATATAATCTTTCAAAACATAATACTTCGAATTTTATAGCTTTTAAACCATAACTTCTAAAACTTAAATGATTTGGATATTCAAACAGTATATAAAATAAAATAGTTTGAATTTTAAATTTACTTTATAAAGTAAAATAATTTCCTCGACTTAACAATTTTATTCACTTTAAATTAAGTCTCAGTTCATAACTTTCAACTCTCATTCACTTTAAATAAACCATCTCAATTTCAATATATTTCATACTTTGAGTATTAAACAATTTCAAACTAAGGTTTATAATTACGATTCAACAATTCAATGTTCTATTATTTAGTTTTGAAATATTTGCATAATAAATCCATTATCATTTATATAAAACTCAAATTTCAAATAACTAAATATTTCCTTAAATTTATTTATACTTGAAATCTTCGTTAATTCATCTTAAACCAAAATCCCGTTATAAAAATCGTACCTTTAAAGTCTCAATTTTATTAAATTTCTTTTTTTCTAAAACCCTACTCCGGAGAGTAGAGCTAGGGGATACAGCTGTCCGCCACACTGACCCTCCTTTTTAGCCAGCCCAGCCAAGAGCATTAATCCTCTACCTTGTCTTTGGTTTTATTGAGGATAGACAACTCAAGGCCAAATGGGAAACATATCTCAGCTGTGGGACTCGAACCCGCAACATCCAGGAACTTTGTTCCACAGTTGCAAGGTGGTCCTCAACCAGCTGAGCTATGCTCGTGGACAATTTTATTAAATTTCAAATCAGTTTCATATTTATCTTCCCAACCTATTCTCATTTAAGTTATTATAAACTCCAGAAATATAATAAATACTTAACCATATTACATCTTAATAATATCAAACTTTATTATTAAACTTCTTTTATACTTTAAACCAATTTTTGTACACTGTTTAAAACCAAGGGTTTAACTATGTATAAAATAACATTTATAAAATATCCAAATCAATATCTCATAAAACCATATATTTCTTCACAAAACCATAGAAAATCATTTCAAAATATTTTTATATATAGACCACGGTGTCTGTATATAATTTTCTACCCTACGGTCAAGTGATACAGATATTTATCATTTCAATCCATAATTTAATATAAAAATATGGTTATATATCATTTCAAACCACAATCCCGAATGAAATAAAATGCATATCAACTTGCAGTTTATAACAATATAAAATACAACATCCATTCATCCAATATCAACCATCAACCATTTATCACAATCATCATCCAATTCAAACAATAATACCAATATATAACAGATAATAAACAACAGGTATTTACTTGCAGTTTATATTCAATAATAATTTAATTAACAATTTAACTGGCAGTTTATATGCAATAATAAATTAAATAATAATTTAACTGGCAGTTATATGCAATAATAAATGAAATACCAATTTAATCCAATAAATCCAATTTAACTGATATGATGATTAAAATATGCCAAACAGTCACAAATAAATTTCTAATCGCATCAAAAATTAATATAATAAACATAAGAAATTTTAGAAGTTGTGAGTGGGTTAAAACGCTCATCTTTATATGAACCTGGAAATAATAGACTTCTAATTAATAGCTCCGCTCTATGTTTCCTTAGTCTCCTTGATTACTAGCTTTGTTCCAAAAAAATTCTTTTATTTTGATTTACTTTAATTTTTCTCCTTATTATATTAACATATATATGTACGTTTTTTAAAGGTTTGAAAAAAAGAAGATTTGAAAAAAAAGAATTGAAAAAAAAGGATTAAAATAAGCACTGAAAATGGAAGAGAAGATCTAGATTTGAAAAGAAAGAAGAAAGTTTGAAATAGAAGAAAATTTGAAGAAGTAGAATATTTGAAGAGGAAGGAAAAATTAAAATGAGAGATAATAAGGAGATTTGAAGAAAGAGAAAAAAAAGAAAAAAAAAGAAAAGAAGAAGATTAGAATGGAGGCTGGGGTTTCATTCGCGTCATATCTTATTTATAAGGTTAGAGTTAGGTTTTGGGCCAAAGAGATTTGAAAAGAGAGGCTGCTATTAATTAGAAATAAATGAAATGATGTTCCAGAAAATGAAGTTGGAAATGAATGAAAAAATAAATAAAGTAAATATGAACAAACTTGGTATTGAAATATAGTAAATATGAACAGCCTTTTTAAAAGTAGCAGGTATTAAAAAGAGGTAATTATTAATTAGAAAGGGAATAAATGGACCAACTCTATAATGTAAACAAACTCTTAGAATTCAAATTCCAAAAACAATCGTTCACTTAATTAATTTTGTTAACCCTAAACATACCAAAATTAACATTCTTTAAAGATTTAATTAACATACAATAAAGGAAAATAAATTCTCTACACAAATTTGTGTCATAAATTAAAAGAATATACAACATTAAGAACTTTTCATTTCTCCCTCTGTGTGATTAGATCGGGAATTAAGCAAATATGTTAAAATTTCGATTCAAGGTTTTACTAGGAATGCATTAACATACATTCAAAAATATGATAGCATAAGTAAGGTAATATAAACAGGTGTATAATATATATATGTGTGTGTGTGTGTGTGTGTGTGTGTGTGTGTGTGTGTGTACATCTTTATCGCCACTTATAGTTTACATTCATAAATAAAAGGTATAAAAATAATCCACATAAGGAGGCAATGAATGTAAGAGTAAATTAGAAAAGTGAAGATGGAAAGGTAAGTTATGTTGCAATTAAAATCTAATTGAAAAGGAAATAGTCAAGTGTAAATCTATTTTACCTCTTTATCATCTCCTACTAGCATTTAATTTAATAACGTATGAGATTTCAAACCTAAATAATCCTTATTTTTAATGATCTAATTGGATCTAAAACATAAGTTTAAATTTAGGTATAAGCATATATGCTGTGACGACCCGACTTTCCATCACCAGAAAATCGCATCATCTTTAAGAAAGAAAGGGATAGAAAAGAGAAAAGAAAGAAGAGAAGAAAGAAACAACATCAGAATCTACACAGCGGAATGAATAAATTATATTAATAACATAAATATTACATAGTATCATATACATCAGAGATACACAGCTATACAACACATACTAGACAGTTATAAACACCTGTCTAGTTATACAACTCAAATCAGTACAAGAAACAACTCAGAGAAAACTACACGGCGGAATACTAGATATATCTACACATAGAAGCCTCCTGCTCTATTGCTCCTCCATAATTCGTCAAAGCTAACCTGAACCCTAACCTGAATTCCCTTGGCTACTCGAAAAAATTTGAGTACCCAAGAGTTAAAGAAAAATAGAAATAACTCTGGGTCAGACATGGGTCTGGTGTGAGTAATAGGTTAAAGTTGCTTAACTTTCAAAAACCTTTTGAAAAGAAAGGTATCGCGTAAGACTTCCCACACATAAACATGGAAAAGTTTTTACCTTACGCTAACCAAAACATTTGATAGGAAATCCGATGATATTATAATAGTGTCTAGGGTTTTCAAAAAAATAAGAAATAGCCGAAATTGTTACATGTTTAAATTCCAGCAACTAGCCACAAAAGTGGGTAATACAATCAAAACCGTTGGCGCTTATTGGATTTTGGATTCCATACAATGGCAGGGCTACTGGGGTACCGCCCGTCACAGTACGTGGCTTATATCAACGTACCGAGGATCACTCCCGACCTCCTGCAACACAAAGCCGGACCCATTCCTTACTGAACAGTTCCGAACAAGACAACCCCGTGGTTGTAGCTAGCGACCACCCACACAACCGAATATAAAGGGACTTCTAGACAGGGATAAATCTTGCTCTCCAGTGGGTGCGACCCACGAAGCCTTGCTGCACCTCCCCTGTTTTAGCCATTCCCGGTTGATGAGGCTTGAGGCTACGATTACCTTTATAGGACATATCACTTAGAATGCTCATCGTCCACCTGACGATGTTCTGAAAGCATTCAATCCATACAAGTTCGTTCCGGGTTCGAACGAAATCGAAGGCATTATCTCGTTACACTCATTTTGGAATCATCCTCAGAGTTAACGACAATAACCCTTGCACTCTGAATCACCATCTCGAATCTATAAGTACTATTCCGTCAACTCATTACGGAATCACCCACAGAGTTATACAGACTCATAGTCCTTACACCTCGAGTCTTCACAAAGCTCTACTTGAATTCACGACCTAACGTTATTTGGAATTGATGTGGTTTTTGGATATCCAAATATGGAAACCCGATCCCGGTCTCATCGAAATCCAAAGCGTGTCTTTTAGGTCCAAGTTGTTTTTAAGTTTTTAAAACAATTCAATTACAGTATCTATACACACAGATAGATAACTCATAAATCATAACTGATACTTAACATTATCAAATAACAGGTAATCCACATTATCAATATCAAATAGATATTCCATATATCACCAACACAATAGATAACCTATGTTATCATCACAATAAAATCAAACATCCATACCACACAATGTCATTTATCTCATTACTGAGATCTCAAAGCATTCAAGATAATCAATGTCATCCATTCATACATAAGCAATAATTTATTCATCTCCATATAATTAATTTAAAATGAATTAAATTAATTATCTCTATCTCTAATTAATTTAAAATGAATTAAATTAATTACTCCATCTTTAATTAATTTAATTTAAATTAAATTAATTACTTCACCAATATAAATCTTGCTTACTTAATCATTTAATTGATTACAATAGATTAATCATTCATTATTAATTACCTTAATTAATCACTCTTGATTATTTATCCTTAATTACATCATGTAATTATTCTCAATTAATTTCACAAATTAATTATTCTCAACTAAACAGTAATTAACCTTTAATTACTTCAATTAATTAATTAATCATAATTAATTACATTTATCCTTAATTAATTACATTAATTAATTACCTTTAATTACCTATTGTTGATTAATTAATCATAGTTAATCAACTTTAATTACATCATTAATTATAATAATTAATGATCTTTAATTATTAATTACCTTAAGTAATTAACTAATAATTATTAATCATCACAGATTAATTACATTTAGTAATTATCTAGCTTAATTACTAAATTAAACAAATTAATTATCCTTTAATTTATTACTTAATTAATCCCTTGATTAATTACTAAGTAATTTAATTCAAATTACTTCATTCTTAACATCTTTATTTAATTACATTCTGTAATTATTAATCAATCACTTACTAAGTAATTTCCAAATCATTAATTACATAAAGTAATTATTTATAAAACCCAAGTGTTTAAAATTTAATTAAACTTAATTAATTAAAATAAACAATCTCATTAAAATAAATAAATTACATTAAGTAATTAATTTCTTAATTACTTTACTAAGTAATTATACTCAAACCATTCATAATTGATTATTATTAAATTAATTAATCTAATTAATTATAAAAATTAACCATATTAATTAATTGTTAAATAATCCTGGTTAATGACCTTCATTAACCATCCTCTAATTATTTATAAAGTAATTAACTTTAATTAATTACAATTTAAATTATCTTTAATCATTCATTAATTAAAGTTAATTATTAAATTAATTAACCTTGATGTAAAAACTTAATTACATAATTAATAATATTCATTCATCATTAATTACTAATTTAATTAATGATCTTAATTATAAATTTATTAATCATTAATCAATTATTAATTCAAAAATCAATTATTTAATTAAATTAATTAATTAATCTTAATCACCTTGTTAATTAAATTAATCCTGAAATATTAATCTTAATTAAATTTCAAGATAAAACATAACTTAATTATGTTTAAACAATTTAATTGAAACAAAGTACTTTTTGAACTATTTTTAGATTTTATTTAAAATACAAGTTTAAATTAAAAGTAATTTAAGCTTATCTAAATTTGAAAAATTTAAAACTTATTTAAATTTCAAGACAAAACAAAAGTTTGTCTTAAAATGAAATCATAAAAATTTGAAGTTAAACTCATTTCAAAATTTTAATAACTTAAATTTACTTTTAATTTAAAACTTCAATTTAAACCTTCTTTAAAATTTAAAACTGAAATTCAAATTTAACTTTTGAATTTCCAGATTTTAAATAAACTTCAAATCTACTCAATTTTTAAAATCTCATTACTAAAAGTGTTTAAACTATTTTACCAAAACAAATAGTTAATTAAATTAAATTTCTGAAACTTTTATTTTATTTAAAACTGGAATTTGAATTCAAATCAGAAATTCAAACTTGAATTTGATTTTAAACCTAAACCTTACTCTAAACAAACTATAGATTTAAAATCCTTAAAAATCCAGATTTTAAATACACAGTTTTCTGAAACCTGCCAATTACAGTGTAAACCGGGAAAAATCAATTTCTACTTCGAGTTTAAAGCTTGCCTACTTCGAGTTTCTAATATACTAGCTTCGAGCCATCCCAAAGATTTCCCTGCAACATCCCAAATCCAAAAAAAGTTCACCAGAATCTCATCGCCGTGCATATGCACGGCGACCACCGCCCCGACTGGTCATCAAAGACGATCAAACCACAACCAATAACTCATCCATGCCCTACCACAATCACCAGATCGAGCAAATAAACAAGAATTCAAAGTTTAACCCCTAATCCCAAAAACTGTAAACTTCAAACAGGTTTCTGTTGCAAACCTGTCAACGACGAAATTGCGCCTCCCCGACCATCTGACACTCGACCCCTTTGACCACGAACTCCCTCGCACTTCAACTACCCAATCCCTAAATACCAAGACGCTCGATCAATCCATTACCTCACACTGAATCAATCTTTAACCCCTATTCAAAACTAGGGTTCAATTCTAAAAATCAAAACTGCATCTACCCTAATAAATAAAATCCTCATTTTTGTTTTTTCTAAGGATCTATGATCCTTACTCTATAACTCAAAAGAATTCTATGTTTCCTCAAGTATCAGATTGTAAGAATTTGCTCCAATTCATATTTTTGTTCAAAAACAAACTGTTAGTGAAACTTATACCTAAAAATACTAATACTTGATTTAAAAATCAAGTTTTTGTTTATATATTTGATTTGTATTACAGAATTACCATATTAATTTGATTGGGTTTGAAAAATATAAACATGCATGATGTTTTCTTTTCAGTTTCCAGAGTCAATAACAAGTTGATTATCCTAAATAAAATTTAACACTTTAATTTGGATATACTACATGTTTTGTTTGAAAATTTGCATCTAAACATGGAATAGATCTTGAGTTCATGAATTTTGAATTATATCTTTAAGTCGGGAATCTAGAACAGGAAAGAATTCATCAATAGCAAGCAGGCATTCAAACTCATACATATATACAGACATTTTCATCATATTCATCAGTAAACAATTCAAGCAACTATATTAATTCAAATTAGTTTTTAAAATAAATTGTTACTCACCCTTTTTAAATGCAGACCCTCTGTTTGACTTCCTTTTGGATTTGCAGGGAAATGGTGCTGGTGTTTATGCTAGACCCTTGATACTTCATGTCTGAAATGATATGCAGTTTTGCCTATGTTCCCTGACTTAGATGCTTGCATGCAGGTAGAAGATGTAGTTGCTAATTCCTCAAATGCATGCATATGCTTATTCAACCCAGGTTTAAATTAGAGTGCAGGCCTCATCCATTCCAGGTTTTAAAACAGAGGGCAGGCCCTTTTTTTTTTAAATGGCATGCAGATTAATGTTGAATTTAAGGAAGATGGGTTTGATTTTGAAGAGGAGTGGAATATGCAGATATACTTGAATTTGAGGTATTGCAGATTTTTGAAGAGGTGATCTAGATTTGGTGTTGAATATGTAGGAATTACTGATTTTAGAGGTGATTTATTTGATCAAGGAAAATGAAAAATGCAATATGAATGAAGATGCAAACTTATACAAATGAAATTTTCAGATTTAATAAAAGAAAAGAAAAATTAAACTAAATTTACACTTGTTCAACTGTTAGATACTTGTCAAATTGTGATGCTAATTTTTAAACACATGTTACATGAATGAAACACTTGTTTTCTATAAAATAATTAGTACTAATTACAAATTAATATGTGTGTAATCCTAAGTTAATATGTTAGTTTATATTTAAACATGTGTATAAATTTATAAAAGAAATAAGAACAAATCATGTTTATAAATAAACTTATACATATTAAAAATTAAAACAATTAAACAATTTAAAATTTATACTTTTGAACTTAAATTCAAACTAAATTCAAAATAAAATATTTTCAAATCAAGTTATGAATATAAATTCAATTTGAAATAAAAACTTCAAATCCTAATCAAAACTTATTTATAAAGACCAATACCACATAAATATTGCTTTTATAATTCTCTTATTATTAAATTAAAAATCATTTTACAAGAAATTATATTTTTATTAATAAAATATCCATTTTATTAAGACATAAAACCTTTTGTTGAATTTATTCTAAATTTAAAACCCAATCTAATTTAATTTAAACATTTAATATTTTTCTTATCAATTTTAAAATCACACATTTATTTATGAAATAGTTTTAAAAACTCAATACTAATTTAAATCAAAATTTCCAAATTAATGTATATATATTAGAATTTTAAATCATGGTTCATTTATTAAATTTAAACCAAAATCATTTATTTAACTTTGAAAAGCCTAAATATTAAATAAAACAAATTTTCCTAATTACTAAAACTATAAAATATGCTTTACTTATTAAAATTAAAACAATATTAATCTATTTAAAATATAAACCATATATTTATATTGTAAATAGAAATCAATTTATTATTTTTAAAAGATAAAATAACCAATTTAAATATTTACTGAAGAAGATTATTAAATTCATTTGAATAATTATTAACAGAATATCAATATCAATTTAATTTTAACTACAGATTATTAAATTGATATTGTTAAAAATTCCGGAATATTACATATGCAATAAACTAGCATTAAATTTTGAAACCTGAACTGATTTAATTGGAAATAAATCACCCAATCTAAATTTATTTCAATATATACTTAGAATTAACGTTTTCCTACTTTTTAAATAAAAGATTTCAATCGCATTAATTGTCATTGATTTCTAAGGTAAAAATAAATGAGACATTTCAATTCCTTTTTTATAGTAATTACCATATTTACGGAATTATTGTATACAAATCAAAAATTATTAATTCTTATTTCTATAATAATTTTTTTTCAGCTACCAACATTTCGAATAAATAAACATATGATTTTTTATTTAGTAAAGAAACATATATAAATATATATTTACATTTATTAATCCAATCAATTGGAATTTACATTCATATGGTCATTTGTTTTATTCCTTATTAAAATTTACAATTATTTCCAATTTAAGCTCTACAATTACATTCCTTATTTGCTTTACCATTACAATTGATTGAAATCACATTAACAATTATCAATTTCATTCAATCAACATCAACAATCACATTCATACTTTATTATCAACCAAAAAATATTATAATTACTTATCTAACATTGATTTTATCGAATTATAGTTTATTACGTATTATTTTAATTATTGCTTCATTTATAAACCATTAACAATACATTATTACCAAATATTACCTGAATTCACACTAACGTAATATTTGATTTCATTTATTGTAATTGGTTTCAATCAATTGGAATTGCACTAAATTAGTTATTTATCCACTTGCATTAACATTATTACCTTTAATTGCAATTTGATTACCAATCTTATTTAACACATTAAATAAATAAACGAAATATATTAGTTGTCACCTATTTACTTTTACTTACATTTACAAGTTTATTACTTACCATTAACACCGTATTATTTCATTAATTAATTCAATACTTACATTTGTTTTTCTTATATTTCACTTACAAAACTAATTTACAATAACCACAATAATTAAGTGAATTGATTGCGATTAATTCCCAATTAAGTTTTAATATATTAAATAATGTGTAACTTATAATAATGTTAGTCACCATTATCTTAAATCACATTTATAGCACCTTTAAATTTATTATCGTAAATAAGTGTTATAACTTACCCCTATAACATAAATTTTGTTATATTACCACTAATTATGTACTAGTTCAAAAGTTTATACACACTTACATTTATTTACTTACATTCAATTTATAACCAAGTTATAACCTTTACATCATTTCAATTAATTGGGATTTCATATGAATTGTTAATAGTTAACTTACATTAGTATTGTTGCAATTCATTCTAGTCATCACTTCCACTAACAATTCACAAATTTTTATTCTCTTCAATATTAAATTACAAAATCTTATTAAATTAACCAATTTAATTATCGAAATTTACGGGTCGTTACACTTTCCCCCACTCAAAATTTTTCGTCCTCGAAAAGGAAAAAGAAGGAGAAAGAACAATTACGAAATCAATATATCTTACTTAAAATATCAAATTTATAAACAAATAAATTCACAAAATTAATTAATTCAAATAAAATATACCAATTTATTGTGATGCCCCACCTCAATACCCATGCTATCCAAGAACACTACGGAGTAATGCTGTCAACTAGCACGGAGAATAAGGCTGTTGAGGAGCGACCATCCATGTAAATTCTTTGTGCGAGCGCCGATATGTCAGATAGTATAACATGCATTTCATTTAAGGAGGAAGTCCGACATACCGATATAAACTCAAAGCTATCACACGGTGGTTATAAATAAATCTTCGGAAACAAATATAGAAATAAACATAACGCAATCAGTCACAGACATCCATATCACAAAGGCGGAAAAAGATATGAATATATAACTAACACATGAAAGTGTACATCAGAGTAGTGGTCATGAAAGGACCACATACACAAAAGAATAGCAACACGTGCTATACAAAAGAATACATCTATGAGTGTATATCTCAAGTGTAAACGACAAAACTGCTAATCTAAATGACCAGCCAAAAGTCAGAGTAGTAAATCCCTGGGGGAGAAGTCAAGCAGAAGCCCCTGTAACATCTCGGTCTGACCCGAGTATTATTTATAAGAAAATAATAAACGGATCAGTCTAGCTATAAATATCAGGTAACATGATATAAAACAATAGATATGGCAAGAACATATAGTAACCATAAAGACATACTATGATAAGCATGTAAATGAAGATCATCAAGAGATCAAACAATATCAAAAGAATCTTCTAAAAGATCCAAATTCACCTAAAAAAAGGTGATGACACACAAATTCACCAAAACATAAAAGCTGGAAAATCATAACAATGAAAGTCATGAAAATAGGTGAAGCACAAATTCCAGAAGACTACACAAGAAATCCAGAAATCACAATATAGGAGCATGAAAACTCACAAAATGGGAGCATGAAAACTCACAAAATGGGAGCATGAAAACTCACCTACCCGTGTAACACAAAGTGAGACGCTATCTCATGGTTGCAAGCCATTAATTTTGACACACGAATGGCCCGAAAACCATGGGGCGCTACCCCACATATGTGATGGCAAAACATCACACAAATGCGATGGCGAAACATCACAAGAGCGGGGTCTAGTCTCCCTCGCAGACAAAGAGAATCGCACAGTTGCTAGTCTAAAATACAAAAATGATCGTCATGATCATCAAGTAGTGTCAATCTCACCAAGCCAGTAAATATATGAATTTAGCTTCATGTCCCATAACCACTTGCTTAACTTAAATTTTTACGAACAAGCTGTAGATCTTCACTAGAAGATTGGCACAAAAGGTTTTAAGGAAAATGTTTGTATATACTAGAAGATTGGAAAATGGTTTAAGGAAAGAGCTTTGTAGTAAAATAGAGTTAAAATTGTTTTGATGAAAGAGTTTTGATATTTACTACTAGTATTGAAACCTTCATATTTCTAAAGTTGTTATCCCGCCTTTTTAGCAAGGCTGTGATACCATAAAATCGACCGAGAAGCCCAAGATAGTTTGTCTAGAAGAATGGTCAACTCAGCATCTCAACAAAGCAAGTTCTGTTGAATGTTTTTCAGATAAGATCCCCTACGGAGGGGGGTCCGGGGGAGGGGGGTGGCAACCCCCCAAGGTGGGGGTGCGGGGGCAACACCCCCGCTACGGGGTTCGACCTGATGAAGACCTAGTGAAGACCTAAGGGAGGATAGGATCGAGCGACCTAATGGTTGCGACCTAGGGGTCTAAGGGGTCAAGCGACCTAGTGGTTGCGACCTAGAGGTGTTCGCGAGTTAGCAGAAGTGAGCGACCTAACATAGGCGAGCGACTTAAGGGACTCGCGGCCTAACAAGGTAATAAGGTCAAGCGACCTACGACCTAACGAGGTAAAGGCCCAATGGCCTAGTGAAACACGCGACCTAAAGTGTACACGACCTAATGCGGCCGAGTGGTTTAAGGTCGGAGACGACCTACGACTTATAAAGGTAGACGGTTGAGCGACCTAGCGAGGCTCGCGACCTAAAAATGGCAAGGCCGAGCGAGCTAACAAAGTCCAGAGTCGAGCGACTTAGCGACACAGTGTGTTGAGCGACCTAACGAGGTCCAGTGGAGAGCGACCTAAAAGAGACGCGACCTAAAAGAGGCGCGACCTAACTCAAACAAGCCGGGCGATATAAGGTCGGAGACGACCTACGACTTAGCGACCTATTTCCGTGCGACCTAAGCCAGAACGAGCTATAAGCAGGCGGCGACTTTTCCACGCGAACGGCCTACGACCTTGCGACCTAATGAAGGCAGAGCGACCTAAACGCAGGGATTCGCCATGAACGCTAGAAATTGGAGTTTTTCGCCAATCTAATCCAAACCAAATGCAAATGTACATGCTAAAGTGATGGGGAATTATTCCCAACAGTCCAATGTAGTTATAGACTAGAATTGTGAGATAAAAATCTCACCTTTTCACCAAATTATGAAGGTAAAGCTTGAAGGTGAATGAAGTAGCAACTACAAGCTTGAATCCAATGCTTTTCCTTGAATTTGGAGTTGAAACCTAGGCTTGGAGTTTCTAATTTCCCTTTCCACTCACCATTAATGTTAAAGTTTGTGTTTGGTAGGAATTTATGAAGAGTGAGGAGAAGGAGAGAAGCGTGTTTGAGTTATAATGGCTAATCTAACCCAAAGTCCAAAGCGGGAAAAGTAAGTGAAATTCCACTAACTCCAAACCTATCAATGTTTATACTTAAAAAGTTGTAAACGACATTTCGAACTCAATGGAAGTGGTCTCGAGTCCTAATTTGACCGTTTGCAAAAAGTAGCTTTTCGGACCAATATCCGATTAACGACAAAATATTTAAAATAAAATATTTAAATATAAAATCGATAAATATGCGGGTTGTTACAGACTCCCCTCCTTAACGAAATTGCGTCCTCGCAATATATAAGATGGAAATAAAAAGTAACAACCATAAAAACATATTAACATAAAAGAAATTTGAAATAGGAAGTTCACCTCAAAGAGCAGGAGTAAGCAAGTCTGGATGTGTTCGCTCGATGAATTCTCTGGATTCCCAAGAGCAATCCTTAGGATTTGAGGACCATTGAACCTTCACAAGCGGAACATCTTTATGTCGAAGTCGTTTGACCTCCGAAGCAATAATTCGAATAGGATGCTGCTCGTAAGTTAAATTCGGTGAAACTTCAATTTCTTCCACACCACCAGGCTCAAGAATAGAATCGAAATCTCGTAGGCATTTCCGTAATTGAGAAACATGGAACACGTCATGCATAGCAGAAAACTGAGCCGGTAATGTAAGGCGATAAGCCATAGAACCAATACGTTCAGTGATAGGAAATGGCCCAATATATCGGGGTGCTAACTTTCTCGATCGACTGAAACGTACAACACCTTTCATAGGTGAAACACGAATAAAAACAGAATCTCCCATAGAAAATTCTATCTTCCTTCTTCGATTATCGGCATAGGATTTTTGTCTACTCTGGGCTTCTTTCATCCTATGTCGAATAAGTTCAATCTTCTCTGTGGAATCACGAATAAAGTCTAGACCTAAAACCAGCTTCTCACCAGCCTCAAGCCAACAAGAAGGAGATCGGCATGGCCTTCCATAGAGTGCCTCGAAAGGTGCCATACCAATACTAGATTGGAAGCTATTATTATAGGAAAATTCAACAAGTGAAATATGATCTTCCCAACTTCCACCAAAATCGAGCACACAAGCACGAAGAAGATCTTCAAGAGTTTGATTCACACGCTCGGTTTGTCCATCGGACTGGGGGTGATAAGCAGTGCTAAAATTAAGCTTCATTCCAAAAGCTTTTTGAAGACTCTTCCAAAATCCACTAGCAAACAATGGATCTCGATCGCTAACAATAGAAGTAGGAACTCCATGCAATTTAACAATTTCTTTGATAAAGAGTTTGGCCAAAAGAGGAACGGTTCGGTTAGACCGAACGGGAATAAAATGGGCGGATTAGTAAGTCTATCAACGATCACCCATAAGCTATCATGACCCGAACAAGAACGGGGAAGGCCATCTATAAAATCCATGGAAATTTGGTCCCACTTCCAAATTGGAATTTCTAAAGGTTGCAATAACCCACCAGGCCTTTGATGTTCGGCCTTGACAAGTTAACAAGTCATGCAACACTTAACAAAGCTAGCAATATCAGATTTCATTCCCTCCCAATAATAAAGTCGCTTCATATCAGCGTACATTTTACTACTACTAGGATGAATGGTGAATTTAGAACGATGGGAATCTTCTAAAATATCTTTACGAAGATCACCAATATTTGGTACGATAAATCTACCAAATTTTCGTATGCCGCCACGAGAATCAATATTAAAGTCTTTCAAACCTTCAATATCAATTTTATCCCTAACATTTTGGCCAAGAAGAGCCAATTCAGGATCTAGCCCTTGAGCTTCAAGAATGCGGTCTAAAAGAGAAGGATGAGCCTCAAGGCTACATAAAACAAGTGATGAGCATAAATCGAATACGCGCTCTCGAATCTCACAAGTGGATAAAATCTCGAGATCGTTCCATTCGGATATCATCATA
This sequence comes from Allium cepa, assembly GCA_030765085.1. NCBI lineage: Eukaryota > Viridiplantae > Streptophyta > Magnoliopsida > Asparagales > Amaryllidaceae > Allium > Allium cepa. The sequence continues at coordinate 970,711,702 of CM060935.1, forward strand.
GAAACAACTGCTTGTTGTTTACGGCTAAAAGCATCGGCGACACGATTACCCTTACCGGGGGTATAAAGAATATCAAGATCATAAGGTGCAAGGAACTCGAGCCAACGCCGTTGATGCAAATTAAGTTCCTTTTGAGAAAATAAATATTTCAAAGACTTATGATCCGTGTAAATAATAAATTTCTCTCCCAATAGATAATGACGCCAAATTCGAAGGGCGAAAACAATAGCCGCGAGTTCTAAATCATGTGTGGCATATCTAGTCTCAGCCGGCTTCAATTGCCTAGAAGCATAAGCAATAACACGTTCTTTTTGCATAAGAACGGCACCCAAATCAACGTGACTAACATCAGTATAAACAACAAAATCTTGATTCCCTTCGGGAATAACAAGAATAGGAGCATCGGAAAGGAGTTCTTTCAATTTCTGAAAAGAGGCTTCACATTTGTCCGACCAAATGTATTTAACTCCCTTCTTAGTCAAGCCAGTAAGAGGAACGACAATCTTAGAAAAGTCTTTAATGAAACGACGGTAATAACCTGCCAATCCGAGAAAACTACGAATCTCTGTCACACTCTCCGGTCTCTTCCAATCTTGAATCGCTTCAATCTTTGAAGGATCCACGGAAGTTCCGGATTCGGAAATAATATGACCGAGAAATTTCACACGAGATTGCCAAAAGTGGCATTTAGAAAATTTTTCCTTTAATTGATTACTCCTAAGAGTTTCCAATACAATCCGAAGATGCTTTTCATGCTCCTCCTCGGTTTTAGAATACACAAGGATATCATCAATGAAGATGAGAACAAACCGATCGAGGAAAGCCTTGAAAATTCGATTCATGAGGTCAATGAAGTAAGCCGGAGCATTCGTTAAACCAAATGACATAACAAGCCATTCATAAGATCCATAACGAGTACGGAACGATGTCAAAGGAATACTATCCTCAGCAATACGAAGCTGATGAAAACCGGTAGCAAAGTCCAACTGTGAAAAGTCCCTAGCTCCGCTAAGCTGATCAAACATATCGTCAATTCGAGGTAAAGGATATTTATTTTTAATAGTCAGATTGTTAAGCTTGCGATAGTCAATGCAAGCCTAAGCGTACCGTTAGATTTCTTCACGAAAATAGCCGAAGCTCCCCAAGGCGAGGAGCTAGAGCGAATAAATTGCTTCGTCTCCAATTCAGATAATTGTTTGCGCATCTCCTCATTTTCCTTATTAGACATGCGATAAGGAGGACGAGTAATAGGTTGAGCTTCAGGGGTAAGATTAATTCTGAACTCAATTGCTCATTTAGGTGGTAAACCTAAAACGGGCTCAAATATGTCGGAAAATTCACGGACGACGTGAATTCGAGAAATGACATCTTCCTCATCATCATCATCATCATCATGAGGATTTAAAGAATATAAAGATGCAGTCAACGTAGAATCCGAATCCTTAAGAATAATAGAAATCTGATTTACAGATTGCGGATGTCGGAGATAAATAGTCCGCTCAAGACATAAGATATGAGCTTCATAACGATTAAGCCAATCCATTCACAAAATCATTCCAAAGCCTAGGTAACGCATAACATGCAAATCGGTTAGGAATGGAAAATCACATAAAATAATCTCCACATTTTTACAAAGCAAACTAAGAGTTGCGGATCCACCAACAGGATTCGCAATTCTCAAGGAAGTCATTAAAGCATCAACATTTAAAGACAAAGTGTCGACAAGTTCCTTTGATATAAAAGAATGGGATGCACCCGTATCAAAGAGAACTCTAATAGGTTGATCATGAAATAAAATAAAACCATCAAGAATGGAATGAGAAATAACTTGGCCACGAGATGTGCTGCCAGGGGCTTGAGCCACGTTTAACTTTCCCACTTTCCTGCCTTGCAGTATGGGGCACATATGTATATAATGTTCCGAGTTCTTGCAATAGCGACAACTTTTGGGCTTCGAACACTTGTTCATAAAATGGTCATTAGAACCACAGTTATAGCATTGCCCGCTACTAGAGGAAGGTGTCCTTGCAGCCGAAGTTGCTTGCTTACCCTTTTTGTTGGGATAAGAACCTTTAAATTTGTTAGGCCTCTTTTTGTTGTTGAAGTTTGGTTTAGCGCCAACCACTTCAACATCACTCTCTCTATCGGCCTCTTCAAGACGAAGAGCGATATCGACGAGTTGATCAAATGTAACTTCTAGTTTCAGGAGTAGTGGCTTCTTAAGATTCTTATTTAAGCCATAAACGAACCTCTGGTTCTTCTTCAGTGGATTATTTATATATTCGACCCCATATTTGGAAAGGGATTCGAATGATGCAACGTAGTCCGCCATAGAAGACTGACCTTAAACAAGGTCAATGAATCTCTGAGCCAAAGTTACTTTTTCAGCCTCGGGCACGAATTTCGATTCGAAGCATTCCCGGAAGTGCTCCCAGGAGAGATCCGCTTCATCAATTTCTGAGATTAACAGCTCATACCAATCCAATGCTCTTTCTTGGAACATACTGGAAGCCACCTGGACTCGATGGAGGTCAGTGAGGTTTATGCGAGAGAAGATTCTATCGCACGTTCTAAGCCAAGCTTGGACCTCGATGATAGTTTCAGTGCCTTTAAATTGCTTCCCACCCAAGTTGGTGTAATCATTGCACAAACGTGCAAACCCAGATTTAGGGTGAGTAGGTTCCGGATTAGAACCAGCTGCTTGAGCATTCGTGACAAGGTCAAGAAGTTGCTGGGTAGTCATAAAAACTCCATCTTGGGGAGTTGCAGTAGATTGACCGGCACGGTGACGTCCGGGTCTAACCATTTTTCTTCCTTAAGAAAGAAGGAGAAGAAAAAGGTTATTCACTAAAAGATATATCAAGCAATCTTGATAGGTGAAACAAGGAATCATAATAAAAAGAGGATGAATCGGTACGAAGACTCGAATTAATCCTAAGGTACGACTCCTAAGCTGGACTTAGGACGACGATTCTTGTTAAGTTATTCTACATTGTTCCAAAGTTTGGCTTTGATACCAAGCTGCGACGCCCCACCTCAATACCCACGCTAGCCAAGAACACTACGGAGTAATGCTGTCAACTAGCGCGGAGAATAAGGCTGTTGAGGAGCGACCATCCATGTAACTTCTTTGTGCGAGCACCGATATGTCAGATAGTATAGCATGCATTTCATTTTAGGAGGAAGTCCGACATACCGATACAAACTCAAAGCTATAACACGGTGGCTATAAATAAATCTTCGGAAACAAATATAGAAATAAACATAACACAATCAGTCACAGACATCCATATCACAAAGGCGGAAAAAGATATGAATATACAACTAACACATGAAAGTGTACATCAGAGTAGTGGTCATGAAAGGACCACATACACAAAAGAATAGCAACACGTGCTATACAAAAGAATACATCTATGAGTCTATATCTCAAGTGTAAACGACAAAAACTGCTAATCTAAATGGTCAGCCAAAAGTCAGAGTAGTAAATCCCTGGGGGAGAAGTCAAGCAGAAGCCCTTGTAACATCTCGGTCTGACCCGAGTATTATTTATAAGAAAATAATAAACGGATCAGTCTAGCTATAAATATCAGGTAACATGATATAAAACAATAGATATGGCAAGAACATATAGTAACCATAAAGACATACTATGATAAGCATGTAAATGAAGATCATCAAGAGATCAAACAATATCAAAAGAATCTTCTAAAAGATCCAAATTCACCTAAAAAAAGATGATGACACACAAATTCACCAAAACATAAAAGCTGGAAAATCATAACAATGAAAGTCATGAAAATAGGTGAAGCACAAATTCCAGAGGACTACACAAGAAATCCAGAAATCACAATATAGGAGCATGAAAACTCACAAAATGGGAGCATGAAAACTCACAAAATGGGAGCATGAAAATTCACCTACACGTGTAACACAAAGCGAGGCACTATCTCATGGTTGCAAGCTATTAATTTTGACACACGAATGGCCCGAAGACCGTGTGGCGCTACCCCACATATGTGATGGCGAAATATCATACAAATGCGATGGCGAAACATCACAAGAGCGGGGTCTAGTCTCCCTCGCAGACAAAGAGACATCGCACAGTTGCTAGTCTAAAACACAAAAATGATCGTCATGATCATCAAGTAGTGTCAATCTCACCAAGCCAGTAAATATATGAGTTTAGCTTCATGTCCCATAACCACTTGCTTAACTTAAATTTTTACGAACAAGCTGTAGATCTTCACTAGAAGATTGCCACAAAAGGTTTTAAGGAAAAGGTTTGTATATACTAGTAGATTGGAAAACGGTTTAAGGAAAGAGCTTTGTAGTAAAATAGAGTTAAAATTATTTTGATGAAAGAGTTTTAATATTTACCACTAGTATTGAAACCTTCATATTTCTAAAGTTGTTATCCCGACTTTTTAGCAAGGCCGTGATACCATAAAATCGACCGAAAAGCCCAAGATAGTTTGTCTAGAAGAATGGTCAACTCAGCATCTCCACAGAGCAAGTTCTGTTGAATGTTTTCAGATAAGATCCCCTACGGAGGGGGGTCCAGGGGGTGGCAACCCTCCAAGGTGAGGGTGCGGGGACAACACCCCCGCTACGGGGTTCGACCTGATGAAGACCTAGTGAAGACCTAAGGGAGGATAGGATCGAGCGACCTAACGGTTGCGACCTAGGGGTCTAAGGGGTCAAGCGACCTAGTGGTTGTGACCTAGAGGTGTTCGTGAGTTAGCAGAAGCGAGCGACTTAAGGGACTCACGACCTAACAAGGTAATAAGGTCGAGCGACCTACGACCTAACGAGGTAAAGGCCTAACGGCCTAGTAAAACACGCGACCTAAAATGTACGCGACCTAATGCGGCCGAGTGGTTTAAGGTCGGAGACGACCTACGACTTATAAAGGTAGACGGTTGAGGGACCTAGCGAGGCTCGCGACCTAAAAATGACAAGGCCGAGCGAGCTAACGAAGTCCAGAGTCGAGCGACTTAGCGACACAGTGTGTTGAGCGACCTAACGAGGTCCAGTGGAGAGCGACCTAAAAAAGACGCGACCTAAAAGAGGCGCGACCTAACTCAAACAAGCCGGGCGATATAAGGCCGGAGACGACCTACGACTTAGCGACCTATTTCCGTGCGACCTAAGCCAGAACGAGCTATAAGCAGGTGTCGACTTTTCCACGGAAACGGCCTACGACCTTGTGACCTAACGAAGGCAGAGCGACCTAAACGCAGGGATTCGCCAAGAACGCTAGAAATTGGAGTTTTTCGCCAATCCAATCCAAACCAAATGCATATGTACATGCTAAAGTGATGGTGAATCATTCCCAATAGTCCAATATAGTTATAGATTAGAATTGTGAGATAAAAATCTCACCTTTTCACCAAATTATGAAGGTAAAGCTTGAAGGTGAATGGAGAAGCAACTACAAGCTTGAATCCAATGCTTTTCCTTGAATTTGGAGTTGAATGATGGAGTTGGAGTTGAAACCTAGACTTGGAGTTTCTAATTTCCCTTTCCACTCACCATTAATGTTAAAGTTTGTATTTGGTAGGAATTTATGAAGAGTGAGGAGAAGGAGAGAAGTGGGTTTGAGTTATAATGGCTAATCTAACCCAAAGTCCAAAGCGGGAAAAGTAAGTGAAATTCGACTAACTCCAAACCTATCAATGTTTATACTTAAAAAAGTTGTAAACGACATTTCGAACTCAATGAAAGTGGTCTCGAGTCGTAATTTGACCGTTTGCAAAAAGTAGCTTTTCGGACCAATATACGATTAACGACAAAATATTTAAAATAAAATATTTAAATATAAAATCGATAAATATGTGGGTTGTTACATTTATAACCGTTAAATCTTCTATACTCAAATTAATAAAGTTTGAAAAACATTTTTTTTTCAAAAGTTTTTTTCTAAGTCCAAAATTTACGGAAAATTTCGACGGAGTCTCCTTTGTATGGAGAGACACGGGAGAAAGTATAATATCAAATATAGCAATATATACCATATATTTTCCAAATAATATATCCTAACACAGAAAAAACAATATAATAACGTTAGAAAACCGTAATCCAAGAACGTACCTATTTGTTTGGCAATTAACGCTTAATTATGAAACCAAAAGAAGTAGCAATTGCTTCCATAACCTGCATTTCACTTATATAATCTAAAAGAGTTAATAATTATATAGGATGAAATATTAATTTTGTTTCATCTGATAGCAACCAAATCAATATAAACAACAATCACTTGCAATTACAGCATATAACCACCATATGAAGCCAATAAAATCAACCATCCATGGCAAACAAACAAATACTTGTTCGGGTTTAAAAACTTTAAATCGTATAGAATGGAGAGTAAACTATTAAGTGCACCATTTACTCAATAGTCTTAGATGAAACTAAATAGATTATTCATACATCCAAACAAATTTAAAGTATCCTTACCCAAACAACCATAAACCAAAACAAACGACAAATCCACACAATAAATTAAGTTCATTCTTATTAATTTCATTTCATACTATTTGTTGTTTGATTGGATTTTTATTCATATAATGATTTATCTTTTAATTTACATTTATTTCTTGTAATTTTTAATTTTCTATTCATTCATTTTTTTACTTAATTTCATTTATTTACAGTATTCATCTTTCTATTTATTTTTATTATAAATAACTTCAACATTTACTCCAGTTTATTATCATTTCTTTATAACCTTTCTATTATATTTAATTAGTGGCCCTTCAGTCAGGCTTAAGTTTATAATAGTTATAACCTTAAATTCTTATTTATAAAAGCAAATTCATTGAATACTTTCATTACTTCAAGTTTTACTTGTAAAATTTCCCATTACATTTCTTTTAACATTTTTATAGTTGGTAAGTTATATATATGTTACAGAATGCAAATGAAATTTACACAAGTTTTACCTCATTTCTTTAAATTTAATCTAATATTCAATAATTATAACTTTTGGTTTATAAGTTACAAATTCAAGTTTCTTATAGTTTCATTTATAACTCAACATTTAATCTCTTATTTCATTTAGGGTTTCAATTATTAGTTAAATTCCATTTCACTACACTAATTGAAACTATCAATTAACAGAACTTAATAACTAAATACCGGATTAAATTTCAAATCATTTTAAAATAACAGATAAATATGTACTTACAATTTATATATCAAATTATATTTAAAGTAATTTAAAATTTACATTTGTTTATCAAAACAAATATGCAGTAAAACTACTACAGCGGCCTTCCCACTTCGAAACTCGAAAATGAATGTCGATGATGTGCGCACTCATCACCGAAATTATTTCCCAGCGAAAGAGAGGGGAGTACAGAACTTATTTCTTTCCAAAAACTTCTTTACAAATAATTCTTTCAAATCTTATTAGAATATTTATATCAGAAAATACTTCTAAGTAATATTACTATATTACAAATCATTCAAAAGAAATTTTCCAAAATCTCGGAACTCAAGTTCTAAGTTTCCAATCTTTCGTTTATTTTATTTCAAATCTTACTTTCAACTAATATCTAAAAATTTCACTACCTAACAAACAAATATATTACAACCAAATATACCATTTATAAAATATATTATTTTATATATAAAAATATACAATAGGCAAAATTATTTCATTTACCTATATTTTAAAACAATTATTGTGTCGGTCTGTCCTATTAAGTGTTTAGAAATCCCTATTGATGTCATAGCGTCCTGTGCACCAACCAGAATTTATAAATACAAAACAGAGCAAATTAACATAATACTAAAACCTTTTAAAACACTAAAAAATATGCTCTCTCATATATATACACTCAGCGACTCATCATAGGTATTACTATCCCATTAGTAAAGAGTCAGACCCCACAAAGTTAAGGTTTATAGCTAAAGAAAAGCTCTGATACCAGATGTAACATCTCGCCTTTTTGTATGCTTTAAATCGACGATAAACCACACACGTCAGACTTAAACCATACAGAAGGTCGGATTGTTATGGGTAAATAAGAAAAAGCAGAGAAAGAAAAGAACAAAACAAAATCTTGCAGCAGAACGATAAAATATAATAATCAAATATACAGTTCACGAAGCTGTTTTACAAAAACATTTGATTATACTCATACAATACATATCAGAGTTACACATACCAGAGGAAAATCAATAACAATGAAGCGGAACAATGTGATGCAGTGGAACAGTATTAATGCAACGGAATAATATAATAAATAGTAGTAATACAATCTTCGTCTTCATTCTCCAAAAATAAAGTCTTCGAATCCTGAAATGTTCAGACTGACCCGAGCGAATTGAAAAGACAAAACACTCGAGTCAGAACTAAAAGATCTTATGTAAGTTAAATCAATGGAAATATATATGAGTGTAACGGCGCCGGAGTTGTTTATGGAGTTTGACATCTCCTATCCAGTGTCTAACGTGAGTGTAGTAACTTAAGAGATGCTCGGGATTCACATCTCCTAAGGATTCGTTAAACTATTTACTATGTAGCAATATTGCGCTATTATAATAATGTCTATTAGTAAAATAAACTTACTTTAAAATAGCATTAACGGGTTACCCATATAGCCATTGACACGTAATAGTGCGAGTAGTCTATACAGTACCTGCATATCCCTTGATCCGGAGACGACGAGAAGATACTCCATAGGTACGACACAAATCAAACTCGTACAAGGTGCGCTAGGGTAGGTGACACGGCACAACTAGGCAATGCCAAAGTAGATATACCAATTGCTATCCGGATTGGTAGTGACGCATAGCACGCAGCTACCGCCCTCCTCGAGCCACACCCCCAAATCAAAAAAAATCAAAAGTGGCCACCAAATAAATCTCCAAGTCCAAACATATTATCGAAGGAGTTTGTCTGATAAGAGGGGCAACCTCACTGGCCTAGAATCGCTCCTGTTTTAGCCACCTTATGTCAACTCATGGGAGTTGGGTCCACGTATATACCTCAAACGAACTCCGCCACCAACCTACTTCATTCTGGAATTTCCATCGTGTACACGGTTGTCAAAGTGGTTTTCGGTATCGATAGAGAGTATGCCATATCCGATCTCGGTCTCCTTGCCAACCAATCGTTATTATAACACCGTGGTCATTTCAAAATAATTTTACTTCAAAACCAGAATATAATATCCATTTCGAAATCATACAAATACGATATCCTTTCCATTTCAAAAACCAAATCATTATGATATTATTTTTTTTATAAAAACCCAAATAAATATAATATCATTTTTATTTCAAATATATCTCTTTTCCAAAAAACATAGCACGCTCCAACTTATAATATTTTAAAACCCAACGCTTGAAATATAATCTTTCAAAACATAATACTTCGAATTTCATAGTTTCTGAACTATAACTTCCAAAACTTTAATGGTTTGGATATTCAAACAGTATATAAAATAAAATAGTTTGAATTTTAAATTTACTTTATAAAGTAAAATAATTTCCTCGACTTAACAATTTATTCACTTTAAATTAAGTATCAATTCATAACTTTCAACTCTCTTTCAGTTTAAATAAACCATCTCAATTTCAGTATTTTTCAAACTTTGAGTATTAAACAATTTCAAACTAAGGTTTATAATTATGATTCAACAATTCAATGTTATATTATTTAGTTTTGAAATATTTGCATAATAAATCCATTATCATTTATATAAAACTCAAATTTCAAATAACTAAATATTTCCTTCAATTTATTTAACTTGAAATCTTCGTTAACTCATCTTAAACCAAAATCCCGTTATAAAAATCATACCTTTAAAGTATCAATTTTATTAAGTTTCAAATCAATTTCATATTTATCTTCCCACCCTATTTTCATTTAAGTTATTATAAAATCCATAATTATAATAAATACTTAACCATATTATATCTTAATAATATCAAAATTTATTATTAAACTTCTTTTATACTTTAAACCAATTTTTATACATAGTTTAAAACCAAGGGTTTAACTATAAATAAAATAACGTTTATAAAATATCCAAATCAATATCTCATAAAACCATAGATTTCTTCACAAAACCATAGAAAATCATTTCAAAATATTTTTATATATAGACCACAGTGTCTGTATATAATTTTCTACCCTATGGTCAAGTGATACAGATATTTATCATTTTAATCCGTAATTTAAAATAAAAATACGGTTATATATCATTTCAAACCGCAATCCCGAATGAAATAAAATGCATATTAACTTGCAGTTTATAATAATATAAAATACAACATCCATTCATCCAATATCAACGATCAACCATTTATCACAATCATAATCCAATTCAAACAAAAATATCAATATATAATAGATAATAAACAGCAGGTATTTACTGGTAGTTTATGTTTAATAATAATTTAATTAACAATTTAACTAGCAGTTTATATGCAATAATAAATTAAATAATATTTAACTGGCATTTATATGCAATAATAAATTAAATAACAATCTAATACAATAAATCCAATTTAACTGAGATGATGATTAAAATATGCCAAACGATCACAAATAAATTTCTAATCGCATCAAAAATTAATTTAACAAACATAAGAAATTTTAGAAGTTGTGAGTGGGTTAAAACACTCACCGTTATACGAATATGAAAATAATAGACTTCTACTTAATAGCTCCGCTCCATGTTTCCTTAGTCTCCTTGATTACTAGCTTTGTTCCAAAAAATTCTTTTATTTTCATTTACTTTAATTTTCCTCCTTATTATATTAACATATATATGTATGTATGTATTTTTAAAAGGTTTGAAAAAAAGAAGATTTGAAAAAAAAAGAATTGAAAAAGAAAAGCATTAAAATAAGAACTGAAAATGGAAGAGAAGGTCTAGATTTGAAAAGAAAGAAGAAAGTTTGAAATAGAAGAAAATTTGAAGATGAAGAATATTTGAAGAGGAAGGAAAAATTAAAATGAGAGATAATAAGGATATTTGAAGAAAGAGAAAAAAAGGAAAAAAGAAAGAAAAGAAGAAGATTAGAATGGAGGTTGGGGTTTCATTTGCGTCATATCTTATTTATAAGGTTAGAGTTAGGTTTTCGGCCAAAGAGATTTGAAAAGAGAGGCCGCTATTAATTAGAAATAAATGAAATGACAATTCATAAAATGAAGTTGGAAATGAATGAAAAAAAATGAAGTAAATATGAACAAACTTGGTATTGAAATATAGAAAATATGAACAACCTTTTTAAAAGTATGAGGTATTAAAAAGAGGTAATTATTAATTAGAAAGGGAATGAATGGACCAACTCCATAATGTAAACGAACTTTTAGAATTCAAATTTCGAAACAATCGTCCACTTAATTAATTTTGTTAAGCCTAAACATACCAAAATTAACATTCTTTAAAGATTTAATTAACACACAATAAAGGAAAATGAATTCTCTACACAAATTTGTGTCTTAAATTAAAAGAATATACAACATTAAGAACTTTTCATTTCTCCCTCTTTGTGATTAGATTGGGAATTAAAAAAATATGTTAACATTTCGATTGAATGTTTTACTAGGAATGCATTAACATACATTCAAAAATATGATAGCATAAGCAAGGTAATATAAACAGGTGTATAATATATATATATATATATATATATATATATGTACATCTTTATCGCCACTTATAGTTTACATTCATAAATAAAAGGTATGAAAATAGTCCACATAAGGAGGCAATGAATGTAAGAGTAAATTAGAAAAGTGATGATGGAAAGGTAAGTTATATTGCAATTAAAATCTAATTGAAAAGGAAATAGTCAAGTGTAAATCTATTTTACCCCTTTTATCATCTCCTATTAACATTTAATTTAATAACGTATGAGACTTCAAACCTAAATAATCATTTCTTTTTAATGATCTAATTGGATCTAAAACATATGTTTAAATTTAGGTATAAACATACATGCAATAAACTAGCATTAAATTTTGAAACGTGAACTGATTTAATTGGAAATAAATCACCCAATCTAGATTTATTTCAATATATGTTTACAATTAACGTCTTCCTACTTTTTAATTAAAAGATTACAATCACATTAATTGTCATTGATTTCTAAGGTAAAAATAAACGAGACAATTTAATTCATTTTTATAGTAATTTAACGTATTTACGGAATTATTATATACAAACCAAAAGTTATTAATTCTTATTTCTATAATAAATTTTTTTCAGCTACCAACATTTCAAATAAATAAACATTTGATTTTTTTATTTAGTAAATAAACATATATATATATATATATATACATTTACATTTATTAATCCAATCAATTGGAATTTACATTCATATGGTCATTTGTTTTATTCCTTATTAAAATTTACAATTATTTCCAATTTAAGCTCTACAATTACATTCCTAATTTGCTTTACCATTACAATTGATTGAAATTACATTAACAATTGTCAATTTCATTCAGTCAACATCAACAGTCACATTCATACTTTATTATCAACCAACAAATATTATAATTACTTATCTAACATTGATTTTACCAAATTATAGTTTATTACGTATTATTTTAATTATTTCTTCATTCATAAACCATTAACAATACATTATTACCAAATATTACCTGAATTCACACTAACGTAATATTTGATTTCATTTATTGCAATTGGTTTCAATTAATTGGAATTGCACTAAATTAGTTATTTATCCACTTGCATTAACATTAATACCTTTAATTGCAATTTGATTACCAATCTTATTTAACGCACTAAATAAATAAATAACATATATTAGTTGTCACTTATTTACTTTTACTTGTATTTACGATTTTATTACTTACCATTAACACCGTATTATTTCATTAATTAATTCAATACTTACATTTGTTTTTCTTTTATTTCACTTACAAATTTAATCTACAATAACCGCAATAATTAAGTGAATTGATTGCGATTAATTCCCAATTAATTTTTAATACATTAAATAATGTGTAACTTATAATAACGTTAGTCACCATTTACCTTAAATCACATTTATAACACCTTTAAGTTTATTATCATAAACAAATGTTACAACTTACTCCTATAACACAAATTTTGTTATATTACCACTAGTTATGTACAAGTTCAAAAGTTTATACACACTTATATTTATTTGCTTACATTCAATTTATAACCAAGTTATAACATTTACATCATTTCAATTAATTGGGATTTCATATGAATTGTTAATAGCTAGCTTACAATATTATTATTGCAATTCATTATAGTCATCATTTCCACTAACCATTCAAAAAAATTTATTCTCTTCAATATTAAATTACAAAATCTTATTAAATTAACCAATTTAATTATCGAAATTTACGGGTCGTTATAATATATATATAGATTTTTAATATGTAAATATTTTACATTTTAATAAGTATATATATATATAAGTATTTATTTAATTTAAAATATGTTTAAATTTAGAATATGATTTTATATGTATATATACATATATATATATATATAGTTATATATATAAGTTCGCTTATACCATTTATCATTATCGATCCAGTTCTGATTTGATTCTGTCAACTCCTATTTATCAGCTTTGTTCGTCGAATCATGTCCATCTAGCATTGCTTTGGAATTCGTAGCTCATTTCTTTGTTAAATTTATCTAGCCTCGAAAGATGAGCAATTACTCACGATTAACGTTCTTAAATCTATTGAATTTGATTTTAGTTGAATCGATAATTGAAATATGCTGCTGCTAGTTATTTACATTACTATATATATGTAACGATCCGATATTTTCAACCATTCGCATCCGCACATGTCGGACTTGAATTGCTCCAAATACCGAATTGTAAAATAAATATGGCAAACCACAGCATAAACAGTAAATAAATAAATCACAGATCACAGAGTAATAAATGCAGCGGCAGTAAAGAAATAGTAGTTCATGAAGCTACTATAAAAATACATTAGAGTCAAACAAGATACAACAGAGATAACAAGATACAACGGAGGTCTCAACATGATAACCCGGTATGAATCAGAATACATCACCGGAACCAACCGGATAACTGGAATCAACTGGATAACCAAAAGTGAAATTGATAGCTATATCTTCAAGCAAAGCTTCCAACTTCGAAGGTGAGTCTCAAATGCTGTATCACTCAGTCTGACCCGAGCGTAAAGCAAAACACAAAACACTGGAGTCAGGACATACATATACAATATAAACCAACTCAAGCGAACTACAATATAAGGTACAAGTAACTTAAAGGATTCTTGGGACCGCCCATCCTCTAAGGATCCGTTAAACTATTTACTATGTAGTAATATCTTGCTATTATAATAATGTCTATTAGTAATATAAACTTACTTTTAAATAGTGTTAAAGCTTTACATTTTCCACCTTAACACGTAATAATGCCAATAGTCTATACAGTACCGTAATACCTCCTGATCGGGAGGCTACTAGAGGATACTCCATAGGTACGACATAAATAGAAACTCGTAGAAGGCGCGCTAGGGTAGGTGACACGGCACAACTAGGCAATGCCAGGGTAGATATACCAATTACGCATCCGGGCTGGTGGTAACGCGTAGCGGCTACTACCGCCCACCTCGAACAACACCCCTAAAATCAAAAATCAAAAGTGGCCACCGAATCAATCCAAAAGTCAGAGTATAATATCGAAGGAGTGCATCCGATCAGAGGAATGACCTCATTGGCCCGATAATCGCTCCTGTTTTAGCCACCTTATGCCAACTCACGGGAGTCGGGTCCACGTATTTACCTCAAAGGACGTCGCTACCATCCTACTTCATTCTAGAATCTCCACCGCGTACACGGTTGTTAAAGTGGTTTTCGGAGTTGGCAAAGAGTAAGACAACTTCCGATCCCGGTCTCTTTAACAACCAAACGTTATTATAACCCATGGTATTTATTTCAAAATCATTTATACTTTCAAAACCAAACTAGCATGTCCATTTCAAAATCATATGTCATTTCTTTCAAACTAGTATATACTTTCAAAACCAAAATATCATACTCATTTCAAAACCATATCACAATAGTATCTTTTCCATTTCGAAAATAATTCAATAATATATCATTTAAATAAAACCCTAATTTCCAAATCATTGAATATTTCCTTCAATTTATTAAACTTGAAATATTCCTTTAAATTATCATAGCATTTTGGAAATGTTACCTTAAGGAATCATAGCATTTTTGGAATGTAATACTTTCCACTTTTATACAATCAAAGTATTTATATACTTACAAATTTTAACATGGTCATTTTATCATAGCCTTATAGTTAAATAAACTTTGTTACTGTAATATCCAATTTAAAGCTGAAATTCTTATGTTAGGTTAAAAGTACCTTATTAACTTACATTGTTATTACAATAATGAAACTTCATTATTTTAATCATTTAAAATATGCCATTTACATTAATTAAAACTTACATATCAAATGTACATTATCAACTTACATTTTATTATTACAGTAATGAACATTTATCATTTTAATCAATTTAAAATACACATTACATTAATTAAAACTTACATGTCAAATGTACGTTTTAACTTACATTTATTACAATAAAGAGCATTTATCATTTTAATCAATACTACACTAATTAAAACTTACATTATCAAATGTACATTTTAATTTACATTTTTATTACAGTAAAGAGCATTTATTATTTTAATCGATATTACACTAATTAAAACTTACATTATCAAATGTACATTTTAATTTACATTTCTATTACAGTAAAGTGCATTTATCATTTAATTAATATTACATTAATTAAAACTTTACATGTTTCTTTCATTAATTAAAACTTTACATGTTTCTTTCATTAATTAGAACTTTACATGTTTCTTGCATTAATTAAAAACTTTACACGTTTCTTTCATTAATTAAAACTTTACATGTTTCTTGCATTAATTAAAACATTACACGTTTCTTTCATTAATTAGGACTTTACACATTCTTTCATAAATTAAAACTTTACATGTTTCTTGCATTAATTAAAACTTTACACATTTATTTCATTAATTAAAACTTTACATGTTTCTTGCATTAATTAAAAACTTTACATGTTCTCTCATTAATTAGGACTTTACACATTTCTTTCATAAATTAAAACTTTACATGTTTCTTGCATTAATTAAAACTTTACACGTTTCTTTCATTAATTAGGACTTACACATTTCTTTCATAAATTAAATCTTTACACGTTTCTTTCATAAATTAAAACTTTACATTTTTCTTGCATTAATTAAAACTTTACATGTTTCTTGCATTAATTAAAACTTTACATGTTTCTTTCATTAATTAGGACTTTACACATTCTTTCATCAATTAAAACATTACATGTTTCTTGCATTAATTAAAACTTTACACTTTAAACCAATCACCAGCTTATAACATTCTAACTTATAAAAACTGATATCTCTTTATATTTCAAATCTTTAAATCAAATTTTAAGTTAAAATTCCATATATTCCAAAATTTCAAAATACTTAATAAATTTTTGGGAAAATATTACTTTAAAAATATTAACCATGGGCCTGTAGAATATTTTCTAACCTAGGTCAAGTGATACCGATATGTATCATTTCAATCCGTAATTTAAAAAGAAAAATCCGGGTTCTATCATTTCAAACCCGCAATCCCATGATAAATAAATACGACAAAAATCAATAAAAAAATCAATCGAGCCTATCATTTCAGCCCATAATGATTTTTCCTTATTCTAAAGTCCATTCGGGTATGTATCATTTCAACCCATAGTGATAGGGAACTTGCAGTGGTGATTAACAGAAATAAAATAACAGTATACATATAATATCATAACAAATGATGTAACAAATATATAAACGGCATTTATCATCATGTAATCACAACACAGGCATATATGAATGACATATCAATGTCTACAGATTCACTTGTCATTTTTTTCACAAAAATATAAGTACATATGTCTAGAGTGATAAAAACTCACCTTTTTGAACTAGAATCGACAAATTGAAAAAAAAATCCAAACCCCGCAAAACACGAAAAAAGCACGACAAAGCACAATGCGAAGTTGAGTGGATGAAGAGTCAGATCTGTTTGCGTCAAAATTGAGCACAACACTCTTCGGGAGTCGTTGAAGAGATAATAGTCAAGAATATAAATTCAAAACAGATATTATCTAACAAAAACTCCAATCAACAATAAAGAGAATGGGTAGACAATCGATTTATAGGGGTTCGGCGTGTTGCCTACGTCCACTGTGAAGTGTTTTGATATTTTATTGCTTTTCTTTCAATGATTACAAGTTGTTGCAGCAATCAACAGCAAATTACAACTGTAAATTCGGAATCCACAGTAAAATTATGATGTAGGATGATGGAGATCTCGATCCGGCAGAGTCTGGGCGCTTCAGAGTTAGAAGATCCCTTTTCTGTTGGCCCTGGGGCTCTATTTATAGGCCTAGGCTACCGATATTTCGCTGAAAACTCGGGAGACCACTTCTGGCACGTGAGGGGGCCCACGCGCACGGTCTCAGGAAGTTTGGGCCCACTTTGTCATCGGTTCGAACTCCGTTCGAACCTATCAAGAGTTCATCCAATCGGGGTGAAATTTGGCGTGGACATTCTTCAACATGTATGCAAGCTTCTGTGAAAATTTCATGGCATTTGGATCAGTAGATTGGGAGATATGATGGATTCGAAATGGGGTTCATTGCATGGCTGTTTGGTTCGAAACCATGCTTTCGAACCGATGGTTTCGAATCCATCATGGCACGTGACTTCGTGGTGACGTGGAGCGCAAACTTCGAACCTATCCGGTCTTCACTCCGAGTTGACCGCTTCGACTCCATAGATCTCAGCGAATTCGAACCGTAGGAAGACACGTCATCATGGTTGGTTGACCCAGTGGATTCGAATGAGGCTACACAGGATGGGTTCGAACTTGGCATCGTGGATGGGTTCGAACATGACTTCATGGATAGATTCGAACAAGGTTCCACGTTTGGGTTCGAGCAATGCTTTGTGGTGGGTTCGAAGCGGCTACTCTCCGATGGGTTCGAGGTCCATTGTTATGAACTTGGTAGGTTCGAACGTGATGGTTTCGAACCCGAGGCATCCTGATGGGTTCGAACCTGATGGGTTCGAAGGTGATGGAGACGAACCTGAGGTGGTTCGGTGGATTCGAAGCTTATGGATTCGAACGCGATAGTTTCGAAACATCGGTCAACGATGGATTTGAAACCTAGGCCTTGCCCTTCAAATTGAATCGATCATAACTCGAGCGTATGAACTCGGATTGACTTGAAACTCGAGATGTTGAATCCTATGGTCTCTCTTGCCGTGTCCTATCGATTGTAGCTCAATCTGGACTTGGACAAAATTCAGTGATATCCATAGCGAGACGAAGCACGGCCGACCTCTGAGACGAACTGTTCTCCGTTTCTGCTTGATCTTTTGGTATCGCGGCTTTGCCAAAAAGCGGGATAACACGATCCAAATCTTGTATGCAAACAAATATTACATACATAAGAATGTGATTCAACACAAAACAATAGATGTTAAAACAATGGAAAAATAAATGAATCAAAGTGACATAACTTGCCTTAATCAATCAATGGCTTGGTTACACCACATATGGTTTCAACCATCATCTTATATTGCTTGGTCATGATGGTTAGAGGTGTGCTAGAGGCCAGAGGCTGAGTATAAGCATGAAGAACAAAGAAGAAATGAAAAGAGAAAACGAAAGAAGAGGAAGAGAAGTCATGGATCTAGAGCTTGAATATAATTTTCTTTCACGCAAATGATAATGAGAAGTTTTGGGAAGTTTTTATGCGTGATAGGCAAGAGAAATTCATGGCTAGATTAAAGAAATGAAGGACTAAGGTAAGTAATAAAGAGGCTATGCAATAAAAGGCAAGATATTGAATGGTTTGGAAAATAAAATGACAACAAATACTTGATGTATTTAATAATAAAAAATTCTTTCTTTCAAGAGATGAAATGATAAATGGAATAAAAAGAGATATGTTTGAGGAGTTTTCTACGTGAATGATAAAAGGAAATACACGGCTATATAAGAAAAAAAACAGCTAAGGAGTTATGAATACTAGAGAAACGAAAAGGCATAAGTTAAGGAGGAAGAAACGTATAATATATTTTATTTTTAAATACAAATAAAAAAATGAGAGATAGGAAATAATTTTTTTATACATGAATTTTCAAATTGATATGCAAGGCTATGAGTAGAGTAATTCATGGCTAGGAATGAGGAGGAAACAACTAGAAAAAAATAAAGGCCATGCAAATAAAAAAGGCAAGAGTTTAAAAAATGAAACATATACCTCTTAAATTTCTCCAAGCCATTTATTTGCATACATTTCTTTCTAGAAATGAAATGTGAAGTAAATGTGCACGTGAATTATGAAGTGGAGTGGATGGCAAGAAAAGATTTGAACGGCTAAAGAGGAGTAAACGATAGGAAAACAAAAAGGCTAGGAAATAAAAGGCAAGAAATAAGGAGAAAGAAACACACACACACACACGCACATATATATATTATTCTTAAATGCAATTGAAAAGAGGATATTTTGAGATGTTTGTACGTGATTAATGAGAGCAATTCATGGCTATGAATGTTGAATGGCTAGGGTAAGTAATAAAGAGCGTAAGTAAATAAAAAGGCAAACATTAAAGAAATGTAACACATGTCTCCTTGATTTCTTCCAAGCCTTTTATGAAAAGATATACACACAAGTAAAATCCAATAAATAAAGTTTAGATAAACAAAATAGAAAAATAGAATAAAATAACATAGAAAACAAAAATATAGAAATGAACATAGAAAAATAGAAATTGAAATACAGAAAATAACTACGTGTAAAACGCTGTAATTTTTCTAATTTAAAAAGTATAACTCAGAATTTAACGAAACGAAAAGCAGAACATATATCATAAATAGATTCTTCTTCAAAGAAAAAGATTAAAATTTAAAAATTCCAATTTTTTTTTTTAAAAGTTTAAACTGAAAATTCAAATTTTGACCAAAATATAAAATTTTCAAAAATTGTTTATTTATTGCATTTGAAAAATAAATTACAAACAAATTCCCAACTTACATTGGAAAAAATTCTAAATTTTTCTTTTAAATGATTTAAAAATCAAAATTTCAAATAAAAATTTAATTAAAAATATTCACAAAATTATAGGTACACTCTCCCCCACTCAAAACTTTTCATTCCCGAAAAGGAACGAGGCATGGAAAATAAAGACAACAGATAGAATGAGATAGAATTAAGACATTACAAAAAAAAGAAGATGGAAATTATACCTGGTAACAGTCGTTATAGGTAAATTCAACAAGATGAAGATGATCTTCCCAAGATCCTCTATAATCAAGGAACAAGCACGAAGAAGATTCTCGAATAGTTTTCCAAAACAGAGTAGTAAAGGTATTTTTGGAGGAAGAACTACAGATCGAACTTTAGAAGATAAGATCAATTTGAAATTCAATTCCCCGCTTAGGATGCAGGAGAATATAAACAACCGAAGGATAAGAGATTAGAAAACAAAATAAGATGATAAATTTTAAAACCATGAAAGTTTCAACTTAAATTAATAATTGATTTCATCCATTTAATTTTTCCTAAGTTAATTAAATCTTATCTATTTATAATTTCATTATCTAATCACCTAATTAACAATTTCAAAAATCGTGAATTTGAAATCATTTATTATACTCAAAATTTTATTCAATAAGTTTCATTCTTCTTTATTCCAGATGGTTATTACATTTATTCCACTTAATATATGTCTAATCACATATATTAAGTATACTACACTTTTTACGACTTACTCCAATTTATTTATAAATTCCTTTGACATCACTTTATATCGTATATTATTCAATTAACTTTTTATTCTATTTACCTTTATTAGTCCTTTTATAAGTAAAATTTAAGTGTATAACATTTATTATAAACACTCTAATTTTATTATAAAATCCTTTTATATTGTATATTATCCAATTACATCGTTAACTTTTAAATAATTTAGGTAAGTTATAATAGAAATGCAATAGAATATTATACAAATAAAGTTTTCTAATTCAATTATTTCAAATTAAATATTTATTCAAAATTTTTGGTTCATTTTATAATTGAAATCATTCTTTAAGGTAAATTTAAGAATTACATTTCCGATTAACTTTAAACCATTTGAAGGTAAATAAATATATATAGAACATATATCAAATCAAATTTAAATCATATATCCATATATATATATATATATATATTATAAATCAAGTCATTATTTTTGAAATTCAAATCAATTAAATTTTCAAAGAAACAGTAGCAAAGCTACAGAATGGTCTCTTCACTTCGAAACTTGAAAATGAATGTCGATGATGCTGCAGTCATCACCGAAATTATTTTCCAGCGACAAGAGAAGAGCACTAATTTAAACATTAATAATTATTTGAAAACAATCTCTATTTGGAAAACACTTTAAATGATATATCTTTTAAAACTTTAAAAACCCAAGTTTGAAACCATCGGAAATTAAATTCTCAAGTTCTTGATTTAGATTCATTTTAATTTCCAAATTAATTTATAGCTATGTTTTATAGTTCATTTATTTATATAGGAGACAAAAGCCAATGGTTACAAGATATATATATAAAGTCAAATATTATTTCTTAATAACCAATTCAATTAATTATCAGAATTCAGAAAATCAAACTCATACATAATATAATTATACAAAATTTATCTTTTACTAAATTTTGAAATCAATATGGTGTCAGTTTGTTCTGTTCAAGTGTTTTGGAAATCCTATCGACAGCGTTGATCAGACGAATCGATCGAAAATCCAAATCAACATCAACAACTCAAACAACACAATATATAAAACATTTTAAATATAGTTTTACAAAGCAAGAATAAGGATTCAAATTTGATTGACTCAAATCAAGAGAATTCTGATTCGAAGATAAGTTGGAAACAAAAGATAAGATGATTAAATTGACAGAATAAGGAATGGATAAGCTTACATAAATCGCGGGGAACCTTAACCGAGTCAACCGTGACTTCAAGAATTAGATCAATGTGTAATTCTGAGGTAATTCTACATTCGATCTAGAATTCGGAATAACAAGAGGTACTATCATCTAAACCGAGCATACATATAAATCTCCGGTGAATCAATGCTAATTGCAAGGGTGTTTCATCCCTTTACAAGTCATCTGAATGTTGACGAGACCGCCAATTCAATATAAAGATCATTCGAAGTGGAGTTATGGGATACTCCAGAATCAAAAGTAGAAGAACAGTGAGGGACAAGAATGAATTTTGAAACCGTAGGGAACGTTCCAAAACTCAAAAGAAACCCAAGTCAAAAAGGAAGAAATTCAACTCAAATTAAAGTGATTCTGTAAATAAATTTATCATATATGCTAAGTTTGCCTAGAGCCAAAGCTCTGATACCAAATGTAACGATCCGATATTTTCAACCATTCGCATCCGCACATGTCGGACTTGAATTGCTCAAAATACCGAATTGTAAAATAAATATGGCAAACCACAGCATAAACAGTAAATAAATAAATCACAGATCACATACACAGAGTAATAAATGCAGCGGCAGTAAAGAAATAGTAGTTCATGAAGCTACTATAAAAATACATCAGAGTCAAACAAGATACAACAGAGATAACAAGATACAACGGAGGTCTCAACATGATAACGTGGTATGAATCAGAATACATCACTGGAACCAACCGGATAACTGGAATCAACTGGATAATCGAAAGTGAAATAGATAGCTATATCTTCAAGCAAAGCTTCCAACTTCAAAGGTGAGCCTCAAATGTTGTATCACTCAGTCTGACCCGAGCGTAAAGCAAAACACAAAACACTCGAGTCAGGACATACATACTTATACAATGTAAACCAACTCAAGTGAACTGTAATACAAGGTACAAGTAACTTAAAGGATTCTGGGGACCGTCCATCCTCTAAGGATCCGTTAAATTATTTACTATGTAGTAATATTTCGTTATTATAATAATGTCTATTAGTAAAATAAAAAAATTTACTTTTAAATAGCGTTAAGGCTTTACATTTTCCACCTTAAAATGTAATAATGCCAATAGTCTATATAGTACCGTAATACCTCCTGATCGGAAGGCTACTAGAGGATACTCCATAGGTACGACACAAATAGAAACTCGTAGAAGGCGTGCTAGGGTAGGTGACACGGCACAACTAGGCAATGCCAGGGTAGATATACCAATTACGCATCCGGGCTGGTGGTAACGCGTAGCAGCTACTACCGCCCACCTCGAACAACACCTCCAAAATCAAAAATCAAAAGTGGCCACCGAATCAATCCAAAAGTCAGAGTATAATATCGAAGGAGTGCGTCCGATCAGAGGAATGACCTCATTGGCCCAAGAATCGCTCCTGTTTTAGCCACCTTATGCCAACTCACGGGAGTCGATCCACGTATTTAACTCAAAGGACGTCGCCACCATCCTACTTCATTCTGGAATCTCCATCGCGTACACGGTTGTTAAAGTGGTTTTCGGAGTTGGCAGAGAGTATGACAACTTCTGATCCCGGTCTCTTTAACAACCAAACGTTATTATAACCCATGGTGAGATAACCCGGGTTTTTGAGTATCTAATAGATGGATAACTCTCCGATTTATAGATTGAACAGATAAGAATTTTGATAATAAAGAATATCTGAATATAAATAATAGAAACTGAAATTTTTATATCTGGGAAAAACTATTATTTTCAAACAAATTAAATATATGTATTTTTTGTATATATTAGAAATAGAAAAAAAAATACCGATTTGAATTTAATTAATGTTTCCATTTTAATTTAAATTAAAATGAAAACATTTAATTTGTAATTTGAAATGATAATTTAATTTAATACTTTTGAAAATGATAAATAAGATTCAAATTTAAGGTTCATTTGTTTTAATATTTCTTTCATTTTAATTTTATCATAAGATAAAATTGTTTTAAAATTTTATATAAGGAGTTAAACTAAATTTCTCAAATTTATGAACACATGTTATATAGATTTGAATCAAAAGCATAAGTTATTTGTTAATAAATGTTATTTGAATTCACATGAATATTTATTGAAAACCAAAGCTTATTTATATAAAATAAATACACATTATATTCATGTGAATATTACATAATTACTTACTCATAACTTAAACAAAATTTTAGATAAGAAGGATAACACTTGTAAATCATAACAAAACATTAAAACACTTGTGAACATTTTAGTGTATGTTAAAGACAAGTTTAAGATAACTAAAACATTTATGGGACAAATGTCAATTTTCTTTAATTTAAAATCTAAAAATAAAA
Source organism: Allium cepa (assembly GCA_030765085.1). Taxonomy (NCBI): domain Eukaryota; kingdom Viridiplantae; phylum Streptophyta; class Magnoliopsida; order Asparagales; family Amaryllidaceae; genus Allium; species Allium cepa. The sequence goes on from CM060935.1 coordinate 970,736,139, forward strand.
ATAAACAATAAATATAATAAAAGAAGAATTTTATTCTTCAGCTGGAATCTTTTCTTCATTTCCAACTCAAACATAATATAAAACAAAAGATTTAAAAGCAGAAAAAAAAAGTAGTAAAATCTGAAAACAAAGAAAAGATGATAATCTGGGATCAAGAAATCAGAGGCATCAAGGGAATTAAATCAAACCACAATCAATTCTTTCAAGTCTTTAACCTGGAGATTCAGGATCAACTCAATAAATCATCAAGAAAAGATTCAAATTTCAGATTAAATTCAAATTCCAGAAAAGTTTTTTTCTGGGTTCAGGCCTCTGTCCTCTGTTTCAGTGTGCAGGTGAGCAAACTATATTTTTAAGTGTTGAATCTTGGTTGAATTTTTGATCTGCATGTGTTACATGGAAGTGAAATATGTTGGATGTATGTATTTACATCTGGGAGTGGTGTGCATGATTATATATGTATATATATGGAGCTCTGTTGAGTATTGCAGGGCTGTAAAATCAAAGAAATTCAATATCTCATCCTATAATCAATATTAGGTTTTGATTTACAAAAGAATGATGATTGAAATTGTGTAACATCACTTTTAAAAATAGCTTCTAGAATTTATACTAAGAATTCACCCCGGGAATTTATGAATTACAGTAAAAATTGAAAACCCATGTAGAATTCGAACTTAGTAATTTGTTGTTTCACCTACGTTATTCATCTTGACAAATTATGAATTTCAAGGGAAGAATTAAGATTTTTAGTTCATGAGGTTGTGAGAAAATGAGAGTTGAACAGAAAAGCAATTTTTGGGAAACTCTAGCAATCGTGAGGATCGGTGATCTCGAGGTTGGGGCTGGAGTTAGTCTGGGTAGTGGAGATCACCAGAAAAATAGAAATGGAATTTACTAAAGGTCGTGGTGGTTGAACGTTGATAAAATAGGGTTTTAGGTCTAAATTTCGTCGGCATGGTTCATAAGGCAAGTTCGTCGTCGACGATTGATCGAAATAGTTCGCACCAGAGGGGAATGGAGCTGGAAGTTATGGTCGTGCTCTTGCCGGAGTTTCAACATCCCTGATGGTCTGAAGCGACGTAAAGTGACATTTGTAGGTGCTCGAAGTGGTTGCAGGTTGATAGCGAAATTTTGAATTTTGATGGCTCTCGATGATCTAGATGGTCTGACGATTCTGGGGGTGGTTGTGGACTTGAGGATGGTCGCGGCAATCATCGAAGTAGATTGGAGCATTTGTACATGTGCACGGCATATCTTGTATGTCAGAATTAAAGGCAAGGAGGAGGGGAAGATGAGTTTCCATGTTCGAGCTAAGGGGATTGATGTTTTGGCCCGAAGTTGTGGGGAAATTTGCTCGAGAATTTTAGGTTAGTGACTCAAAGTCATGTCTGGGTATGGCTCGAATATGTTATGTTGTTACAGGTTTTAAATAGGAACACAAACCTGTTTCACTTTTTAAAATTAAAAGTAAAAGTTCAAAATGTAAACTGAAAATTAAAATGAGTTTAAATGAATTTGAATCTGATTTCAAATTAATCTGAATCAGAGGTTTGAAATAATTTAAAATTTTAAAATTTAAAGATGGTTTAAAAACTTTTAAGTATGAAAGTATTTGGATTTGGGTTTGAACTGAAGTATAAATAGTAAATAGAAGTTTTAAATAGGTTTTATATTTAATTTGTTTTTAACTATTTTAGAAATAGATAAATAATTTGAATTTGTAAAATGAAGATGAAAATGTAAGTAAAGTTTTAAAGACTTCAGTTTAAATCTGGAATTAAGGTTAATTAATCTGAAATTAGGGAAAATCCCGGAATTTTTTAAACAATATCAATTTAATAACTATGAATTAAATAATTAGAGATTAGTTAATCGGTAACTAAATATTAATTAATTTGTAATTAATGATGGTTAATCTTGGATAATTTCATAAGAAAGAATTAAAGAATAGTTAATGAAGGTCATTAACTTAAGATTATTTAACAATTAATTAATGTGATTAATTAATTGATAATAATCAATTGAGGAATTGTTTAAGTTTAATTACTTAATAAAAGTAATTAAGAATTAATTACCTAATTGGGTTTAATGTGATTAGTTTAGATTAATTAATTAAGCTTAATTAATTTAAACATTTGATGATTGATGAATAATTACTTAATAAAAAATTAAAGGAAGTGTAATTACTTAAGGAAGTAATTAATGGTAATTACTAGATGTAATTAAAGATGTTGATGATAAAAGTAACTGGGATTAAATCCATGTTTAATTAATCAGGGAATTAATTGGGATAATTAATTATGGATAGTTGATGGGATTAATCAAAGAATTAGTTAGAGAATAAATTAATGATTAATTTACTCAATGAAGTAATTAAGGGTAGTTAATTACTGGATATTATTAATCAAGGGTGATTAATAATTATAGTTAATAATTAACTAATAAAGTAATTAAAGGTTAATTACTCTGTTTGGTTAAGAATAAATTAATTTGTGAAATTAATTTAAGGAATAAATAGAATGGTATGGGAAGCCTTTGATTAATTGTTATCCCTAATATGTGTCCGTGATGCTATGTGATATGATATGTTTAATTTAAACTGTGATGATGTGGTTTCTATTGATGATGAATTACTGTGGCATCCTGTATTTAAAAGTTGAATTGTATTTCACTTGGATAATTTAAGTTAAGATGACATTGCGTTCGAAGAGACCGGAGTCGGGTATTAGTAAATACCCGAAACCACTTCAATTCATTATAGATGATTTGTGAAATCAATAAGCTGGTTTGGATTGATTTAATTAAATTTGACCATTTAATCTAAGTTTGACACTTACTAATTGATGTGTGATATAGGTGATGTTTATAACAGCTTGTTAAGTTGTAAATTGATAAGTTACCCCAGGTTTATATGAGTTGTATGTTTTGGGATATTCCTTGTTAGATGAGTTTACTCACGCTGGTTTCCAGCCTGACCCGGGTGTACTTTGATGTAATGCTCGGGTCAGACCGAGTATTATAGATTTTCAGGTAAGGACGTTCTGGAGCTCAGGAGATGAGCTGGATGGCAGGAACGTATGAGGTGTTTTGCTATATTTATCTGGGACAAGTTAGTTTTAATTGTCTGGTATTTGTGTAATAATGTAACTCTGATGTATAAAGATATAAGTGTAATGATATAGTTCTTTTTGTAAAACCATTATTTATGTGATATTATATTTTATCCGCTGCGAATGTGAGATTGTGTGTTTCCTTTCTGTTTTTCTTCTATCTCTTTCTTCTTTCTCTTTCTTCTTTCCACTAACTATCTGGAAATTTCGGGATCGAAATTTTCGGGTCGTTACATTTGGTATCAGAGCTGAAGGTTAAGCGAGAACCTTGGCTCTATTGGGATTACTCATTAAGGATAGGGTAAGTGGTACCCTAGAATGAGTTGAGTGTATATATATATGAGAGAGCGTACTTGTTATTTTCTTATATAAAGATTTTTAAATGATTTCAAAAGTAAATGAATCTTATATAAGAAATAGATTATCTATTATATTAAGGAAATTGGTTGTAATATTAATTAAATTAAAAGTAATAGTAAGAATTAAGTGTTAATAGAATTACAACCAAATTGAAATTAAATTAAAGACAAGTTTGAAATGGATTCAAACTGAAATTAAATCTTGAATTGGGAAAGGTTTCAGGATAAGGATAATCAATTAATTTATGTAATTAATTAAACTTTATTTAATGAGATTAATTAGTGGATAATAATTGGAATTAATAAATAAGAAGGAGTTACTTAATGAAGTAACTAGAGGTAAGTAATTTATGGGACAATTACTTAATGAAGGTAATTAAGAAATAAGTTAATTACCGAATGTGATTAATTAATGAAGTAATTAATTTAAAGAAATAACAAATAATATTATTTAATGCATTTGAATGAAATGGTCCTATTTCAAACAAGAGTTGTTTGAAAATTTAAAAAGAAATTCGTTTTGAATTAAAACCGAAGGTGGTTTAAAATTTTAAAGTATAACTTGGTATGTAAAAGAAATTAATATGTATACATGTGGATTTACATAATATCAAAGATGATTGGAAATAAACTCTAAATGGTGAGTTTTGAGTTTGGAATAAGATGTGATACCCAAGGTGATAAGTTTTTGAACTTTCAAATGGGATAATTATTAATGTGAAGTTTAAAATTTGAAATGGAGGTTCAAATTGGGTAAGGTTGACTGGATTTGGTGAATTGAGTTTAATTTGGGAAAAAGTTAAATAAGTTGGAATGATCAACATGATTTGGGAATTTCAAGATGGAATTGAAATTTAACTTGGAAAGTTAAATGGTTAATTTGAATTTGGGAGTTTGTGTGATCTCAAAATGGGTTTGAGATCTGGAAATTAGAAATTGATGGATGTTTTAAGATGAATTGGATGATATCATCCTATTGTTATTAATAATCTTTAAATTGTAAACTGGATTTGTTTGAATAAATGAGAAGTGAAGTGTGGTAATATATCCATTATAGAGATAATTTAAAATGGAATTTTGAGAATTTGACTTGAAATTAAATTGTTTAAAGGTTTTAATAAAGGTTAAATTGGTTTAAAGAGTTAAACCAACCTTAGTAAATTTAACTCGAATTTATATAATTCGAGGTGGTTTAAATCTAGAATTTGAATTGAAATTAGTTCAAATTGAATTTGATTTGAATTAATTAAAATTGTGATTGAAGATGTGTAAGTATAAAATTCAAATGGTAAAATTGAATTTGATTAATTTGAAATGGATTGAAAATGAAGTGGATTCAATTTAAAATTAGTCCAAATTGATTTGAATAATTTGGAATTGTAATTAAAGTTGAATAGTTTTAAAATTCAAATGGAATTTGAATTAAATTTTGGGATAAAATCAAGAATAATTCAACTTGATTTGGTAATGGAGTTTGAAATTGAGACAAATTCAGACTAGAGATGAAATGAATTGAAACTAGAACTAGTTCAATTGAAATTTATTTGAAATAGTAGAATTTGAGATCAAGGTTGAATAAAATTATATTTGGAAAGAAACTCTGGTTAATTCAACTTGAATTGGGGTTGAATCAATTTCAATAGAAATTGAAGTTATTTAAATTGGAACTGGGTCAATTTAAATGGAAGGGGAAATTTAAATTGAATTAATGAGAATGGAGATTGGGAAGTGAACAGTTTTGACTCTGGACTATTTTTAATATAAATTGTTTTAATATAAACCTATTTTCTAAGCTATTAATTATATATACAACCTTTCTTTTAAAAAGCCAAACTATCTTATACTTGTTTTACAATTATTTTTGAAACTGTTTAACTATTTTCCAACTGTTTTATAAACCAGTTACTATATTTCAACTATTTTACAAAACTAATTATTACCTTACTATTATTTTGCAATTATCTAAAATTTCTAAAATTATTTTAACTATTTTATAACTATTATTACCTATTTTACAAACTAGTAATTGTTTTCAAACTACTTATCTATTTTAAAAAAAATTCAAGCTATTTTCTAAATAAATTGGTCGGAGTTCAAACTGTTAATGGTTAAATACCCAATCGAGATGAGAATAGAGGTGATAATCCAAATGGATTAAAGCAATTGTGAGTTAGTAAATGAAAATTTAAGTAAATGTGAATAGAAATGGAATTCATTTGTCTAATAACCAATAGAGATAAATACGTAGGGTGTACGTATGTTATTCTATTCGCATAGTGATTTGATCCAGATTCGAGCACAGAATTTCGGGATAGTTATATCGATCCGAGTGGGATTTTTCACTCGATTTTCAACGGCGAACCTGGATATGGATTGTTGATTGGTTCTGAATATTCTCTATCATAGTTATGACTATGCAAGGAGAATGACGGTTTCTGATCAAGAAACCAGATCTGTGTCCGCACTAGGAAGTCGGGTGGACAATACTAGTTCGGAAATGAAATTGTGTGATCGAGTGAGCGATGAGATTGGTATAGCGTACGGATGATACGTGTACATTGTACGGATTTGAATAAAATTGATACTGGGAATTTGTGGATAAGAAATGTGAAATGGTTTTTGAAACGAAAAATATATTTTGTGAAATATATGATGAAGTAAAGTGGAAATTGGATATTTCTATTGTTGAAATTTTGTTTATGGAAGTAAGTGATATGGTAAGTGGTTTTGTAAAGAGTAATCAAATTTGAATATTTGATTTTGAATAAACAAAGTTATATATCTTTGTTCTTTTCTTTCTGTTACTTCGAAAGTAGCTGCTTTAGCTTCAGCCACGCGAATTTTCGATATTCCATTTTATTTCTCATCAAACGAATGGCATCTTCTTTTGGAAATCCTAGCTATTCTTAGCATGATATTGGGGAATCTCATTACTATTACGTTATATAAGATAAAACTCCCCTTGATGAATCTTTTGCCGGAAGAAAATGGTTTTTGGAAGTGTTTGAAGTATAAAGGAGTTTTATACAAGTTTGAAATGATCCAAAGTTTTAAAAATTATATATATCTGTATATATATATATATATATATATATATGTAAAGGATCATATGAGGATTTTGGAAAAAGGTTTTGGGAACCTATGGATTTGGAAAGGCTTTTGATTTTTTTTGTAAAATCAATATTACATTTGGAGAGCCTAATTTGAGAATTATCGATTTTGGAATAATCGATTTTGTGTAAAGGAGCTCTGTATGAGATCATACTAGGTGTATGATTTAAAGATACTATATATGTATAGTATAAAATGTTTTGATGATGCTCTGGGGAAAAATGCGCTCCCTTGGAATGGACTTCTCAGGAGTACCACCGGGTGGTGCTGCCTTGAACCCCAAGGGGGGGTTCTAAAGTTGATCCTATGAGGAGTCCGGACGAAACTAGTTCCTGGGGATAATGAGTAGAGTATACCATAGCGAAAGTCGTGTGTGTCGCTGAGAGCCAACAGTCTACGTTTGATTTTATATCGGTAGACTGCAACCTATGGTATAACATAGCGAAAGTCGTGTGTGCCGCTGAGAGCTAACAATCTGCGTTTGATTTTATATCGGCAGACTGCGACCTATGTAGGAGTGGAGAGGTTTTATTTCGATAGCGAAAATCAGAGGCCGCTGAGAGCCTGAAGTTAAATGGACTTTTGCTGCGACGGCAACGTAACCCTGGATGTAACTGTGATCTGTTGTGTGGGTTCCATGGCGTAACCAAGAGGCCGTGGAGAGCCTGTAGTTACATGGACTTTTGCTGCGACGGCAACGTAACCTTGGAATGTAACTGTGACCATGGATGGGGTGATGATTTCCAGAGCATTCTCACCAAAGATATATCCTCTATTTTCAAAAACTGTTTTCTAAATTTTCAATAAAATTATTTTCAAAGTATTTTCACTGGATGTTGAAAACGGGTCTGCTAAGTACTTATAGATTTTCAGTCCTAGCCTGATCAACGTATGACCGAATTTCTGTGAGAACAAAGATGGACTGGTTGAAACATCGAGTTATAAAATGATATTATTATAAAACTAGTTTGGAAATACTATATATATAGATTTTAAAAGTGTTTTAAAATGATTAAAAAATATTTTAACTGGTTTTAAAATATTTAATAAATTATGGCTTCGTTCCTTTTCGAGGACAAAAAGATTCTGAGGGGGAGGAATGTGATAACCCGGGTTTTTGAGCATCTAATAGATGGATAACTCTCCGGTTTATAGATTGAACAGATAAGAATTTTGATAATAAAGAATATCTGAATATAAATAATAGAAACTGAAATTTTTATATCTGGGAAAAACTATTATTTTCAAACAAATTAAATATATGTATTTTTATGTATATATTAGAAATAGAAAAAAATACTGATTTGAATTTAATTAAAGTTTCCATTTTAATTTAAATTAAAATGAAAACATTTAATTTGTAATTTGAAATGATAATTTGATTTAATACTTTTGAAAATGATAAATAAGATTCAAATTTAAGGTTCATTTGTTTTAATATTTCTTACATTTTAATTTTATCATAAGATAAAATTGTTTTAAAATTTTATATAAGGAGTTAAACTAAATTTCTCAAATTTATGAACACATGCTATATAGATTTGAATCAAAAGCATAAGTTATTTGTTAATAAATGTTATTTGAATTCACATGAATATTTATTGAAAACCAAAGCTTATTTATATAAAATAAATACACATTATATTCATGTGAATATTACATAATTACTTATTCATAACTTGGACAAAATTTTAGATAAGAAGGATAACACTTGTAAATCAATAACAAAACATTTAAACACTTGTGAACATTTTAGTGTATGTTAAAGACAAGTGTAAGATAACTAAAACATTTATGGGACAAATGTCAATTTTTTTAATTTAAAATCTAAAAATAAAAATAAATAATAAATATAATAAAAGAAGAATTTTATTCTTCAGTTGAAATCTTTTCTTCATTTCCAACTCAAACATAATATAAAACAAAAGATTTAAAAGCAGAAAAAAAGTAGTAAAATCCGAAAACAAAGAAAAGATGATAATCTGGGATCAAGAAATCAGAGGCATCAAGGGAATTAAATCAAACCACAATCAATTCTTTCAAGTCTTTAACCTGGAGATTCAGGATCAACTCAATAAATCATCAAGAAAAGATTCAAATTTCAGATTAAATTCAAATTCCAGAACAGTTTTTTCTGGGTTCAGGCCTCTGTCTTCTGTTTCAGTGTGCAGGTGAGCAAACTATATTTTTAAGTGTTGAATCTTGGTTGAATTTTTGATCTGCATGTGTTATATGGAAGTGAAATATGTTGGATGTATGTATTTACATCTGGGAGTGGTGTGCATGATTATATATGTATATATATGGAGCTCTGTTGAGTATTGCAGGGCTGCAAAATCAAAGAAATTCAATATCTCATCCTATAATTCAATATTAGGTTTTGATTTACAAAAGAATGATGATTGAAATTGTGTAACATCACTTTTAAAAATAGCTACTAGAATTTATACTAAGAATTCACCCCGGGAATTTATGAATTACAGTAAAAATTGAAAACCCATGTAGAATTCGAACTTAGTAATTTGTTGTTTCAACTACGTTATTGAATTATCTTGAAAAATTATGAATTTCAAGGGAAGAATTAAATTTTTAGTTCATGAGGTTGTGAGAAAATGATAGTTGAACAGAAAAGCAATTTTGGGAAATTCTGGCAATCGTGAGGGTCGGTGATCTCGAGGTTGGGGATGGAGTTAGTCTGGGTAGTGGAGATCATTAGAAAAATAGAAATGGAATTTATTAAAGGTCGTGGTGGTTGAACGTTGATAAAATAGGGTTTTAGGTCTAAATTTCGTCGGCATGGTTCATAAGGCAAGTTCGTCGTCGACGATTGATCGAAATAGTTCGCACCAGAGGGGAATGGAGCTGGAAGTTATGGCCGTGCTCTGGCCGGAGTTTCAACGTCCCTGATGGTCTGAAGCGACGTAAAGTGACGTTTGTAGGTGGTCGAAGTGGTTGCAGGTTGATGCTTGATAGCGAAATTTTGAATTTTGATGGCTGTCGATGATCTAGATGGTCTGACGATTCTGGGGGTTGTTGTGAACTTGAGGATGGTCGCGACAATCATCGAAGTAGATTGGAGCATTTGTACATGTGCACGACATATCTTGTATGTCAGAATTAAAGGCAAGGAGGAGGGGAAGATGAGTTTCCATGTTCGAGCTCAGGGGATTGATGTTTTGGCCCGAAGTTATGGGGAAATTTGCTCGAGAATTTTGGGTTAGTGACTCGAAGTCATGTCTGGGTATGGCTCGAATATGTTATGTTGTTACAGGTTTGAAATAGGAACAGAAACCTGTTTCAGTTTTTAAAATTAAAAGTAAAAGTTCAAAATGTAAACTGAAATTTAAAATGAGTTTAAATGAATTTGAATCTGATTTCAAATTAATTTGAATCAGAGGTTTGAAATAATTTAAATTTTGAAAATTTAAAGGTGGTTTAAAAACTTTTAAGTATGAAAGTATTTGGATTTGGGTTTAAACTGAAGTATAAATTGTAAATAGAAGTTTTAAATAAGTTTTATATTTAATTTGTTTTTAACTATTTTAGAAATAGATAAATAATTTGAATTTGTAAAATAAAGATGAAAATGTAAGTAAAGTTTTAAAGACTTCAGTTTAAATCTGGAATTAAGGTTAACTAATCTGAAATTAGGGAAAATCCCGGAATTTTTAAAACAATATCAATTTAATAACTATTAATTAAATAATTAGAGATTAGTTAATCGGTAATTAAATATTAATTAATTTGTAATTGATGATGGTTAATCTTGGTTAATTTCATAAGAAAGAATTAAAGAATAGTTAATGAAGGTCATTAACTTAAGATTATTTAACAATTAGTTAATGTGATTAATTTTTAATGATTAATTAGATTAATTAATTGATAATAATCAATTGAGGAATTGTTTAAGTTTAATTACTTAATAAAAGTAATTAAGAATTAATTACCTAATTGGGTTTAATGTGATTAGTTTAGATTAATTAATTAAGCTTAATTAATTTAAACACTTGATGATTGATGAACAATTACTTAATGAAAATTAAAGGAATCTTAAGGAAGTAATTAATGGTAATTACTGGATGTAATTAAAGATGTTGATGATAAAAGTAATTGGGATTAAATCCTTGTTTAATTAATCAGGGAATTAATTGGGATAATTAATTAAGGATAGTTGATGGGATTAATCAAAGAATTAATTAGAGAATAAATTAATGATTAATTTACTCAATGAAGTAATTAAGGGTAGTTAATTACTGGATAATATTAATCAAGGGTGATTAATAATTATAGTTAATAATTAATTAATAAAGTAATTAAAGGTTAATTACTGTATTTGGTTAAGAATAAATTAATTTGTGAAATTAATTTAAGGAACAAATAGAATGGTATGGGAAGCCTTTGATTAATTGTTATCCCTAATATGTGTCTGTGATGCTATGTGATATGATATGTTTAATTTAAACTGTGATGATGTGGTTTCTGTTGATGATGAATTACTGTGACATCCTGTATTTAAAAGTTGAATTGTATTTCACTTGGATAATTTAAGTTAAGATGACATTGGGTTCGAAGAGACCGGAGTCGGGTATTAGTAAATACCCAAAACCACTTCGATCATTATAGATGATTTGTGAAATCAATAAGCTGGTTTGGATTGATTTAATTAAATTTGACCATTTAATCTATGTTTGACACTTACAAATTGATGTGTGATATAGGTGATGTTTATAACAGCTTGTTAAGTTGTAAATTGATAAGTTACCCCGGGTTTATATAAGTTGTATGTTTTGGGATATTCCTTGTTAGATGAGTTTACTCACGCGGGTTTCGAGCCTGACCCGGGTGTTACTTTGATGTAATGCTCGGGTCAGACCGAGTATTACAGATTTTCAGGTAAGGACGTTCTGGAGCTCAGGAGATGAGCTGGATGGCAGGAACGTATGAGGTGTTTTGCTATATTTATCCGGGACAAGTTAGTTTTAATTGTCCGCTATTTTTGTAATAATGTAACTCTGATGTATAAAGATATAAGTGTAATGATATAGTTCTTTTTGTAAAACCATTGTTTATGTGATATTATATTTTATCCACTGCGAATGTGAGATTTGTGTTTCTTTTCTGTTTTTCTTCTATCTCTTTCTTCCTAACTATCTGGAAATTTCGGGATGGAAATTTTTGGGTCGTTACACATGGTATTTATTTCAAAATCATTTATACTTTCAAAACCAAACTAGCATATCCATTTCAAAATCATATATCATTTCTTTCAGACTAGTATATACTTTCAAAACCAAAATATCATACTCATTTCAAAACCATATCACAATAGTATCATTTCCATTTCAAAAATAATTCAATAATATATCATTTAAATAAAACCCAAATTTCCAAATCATTGAATATTTCCTTCAATTTATTAAACATGAAATATTCCTTTAAATTATCATAGCATTTTGGAAATGTTACCTTAAGGAATCATAGCATTTTTGGAATGCAATACTTTCCACTTTTATATTATCAAAATATTTATGTACTTACAAATTTTAACGTGGTCATTTTATCATAGCCTTATAGTTAAATAAACTTTGTTACCGTAATATCCAATTTAAAGCTGAAATTCTTATGTTAGGTTAAAAGTAGCTTATTAACTTACATTATTATTACAATAATAAAACTTTATTATTTTAATCATTTAAAATATTCCATTTAAATTAATTAAAACTTACATATAAAATGTACATTATCAACTTACATTTTATTATTACAGTAATGAACATTTATCATTTTAATCAATTTAAAATACACCATTACATTAATTAAAACTTACATGTCAAATGTACGTTTTAACTTACATTTATTACAAAAAAGAGCATTTATCATTTTAATCAATACTACACTAATTAAAACTTGCATTATCAAATTAACGTTTTAATTTACATTTCTATTACAGTAAAGAGCATTTATTATTTTAATCGATACTACACTAATTAAAACTTACATTATCAAATATACGTTTTAGTTTACATTTCTATTACAGTAAAGTGCATTTATCATTTAATTAATATTACATGAATTAAAATTTCACATATTTCTTTCATTAATTAAAACTTTACATGTTTCTTTCATTAATTAGAACTTTACAAGTTTCTTGCATTAAATAAAAACTTTACACGTTTTGTAAGGACCCGATTCTTCGTCTTTCGAAAACTGACATCAATACGTTCACTGTATCAACTGCCGAGTAATCGGTTCCCGAAAAACCGAACACTTAGGGTTTTAAAGAAAAAGAAAGAGGAAGAAGAAGAGAGAAAAGATAGAAAAATAGAGGGGAAAGATAGAAAATAGAACGGAACAGAACACAACACAACAATATCAGAATCTCACAATTCGCAGCGGAACAACATATAATAATAAATGAATAATCTTTAAACAAAGAACTATATCAGTTATTACATTACATCACATCATATCATCATTACTTCAGAGTGTTACAACAACAACAACATCAAACAATGCAGCAGAAAAAGAAATACTATATACTAATAATACGCCATGCCATCCAGCTTGCCTCCAGCAACTCCAGAATATCCAGAATATCCTGATAAACCTAACTCTTGACTGCCCGTGTGGAAAATTGGTGGGCACCCAGAGTTTAGGAAGGAAAACAATAAACTCCGAGTCAGTCATGTGACTGGTGTGAGAACTCAAAACAGTTTATTTATCTTTAAAATCAAAATAGACGAATATTTTTAAAGTCAATTCGCAATGCTTTTAAAAATGAGACTACCATAAGGCCTCCCGCACACACACACAATGCAAACGCAGAATCGGAGAAGATTTCTCCTTATGATAGTCAAAGATGCTTGATACGCATTTAAAAGAACATTTGATATTATTATTAGTGCATAGTGTAGGAAAAATTCATTTCGAAAGTAGAATATAAATCTTAGCCAACATACGACCATTATCGTATGCCTACTATAGCTACCATCTAAACAGTGGTGACCACCATAAGTAAATGGCAGGTTCTACAACTAATACCGTACAAGGTTTCGTATTGGGAATTGGATTTCCAACGAATGATCAGGCCAAGGAACTTCCCATTGCCACATGAGAACGCCTCTGGATGGACGTCCCCGAGAACCAAACCGGATCTCTGCCAACACAAGGCCGGGTTACCCCTAACTGAGTAACAACTGACCGAATATGCCATCCCCCGGTCCTTTGGGACCTTTATCCGAGCGCTCGTAATCAATTCACACAATCATAAAGTGTTTTCAACATGAGTAAGTATCTGGGCTCCATACCATGATACCACCCTTTTTGTGACGACCGCCCATGACTCCCGCACCAAAACAAGGAGAAATGTGCGCTGAAGGGCGTGCCAGGCAGCCATGGACGATAGTCAGGGTAAAAAAAATAAAACAGCAAACTCTATCGTACAACTCACAGCGCATGGACAAAATACAATAGAGAAATGTAATATAGTGAAGCTCCATAGAACAGGACATCATCATATAAGCATCATAATAGTTTTATACAAACGTATGAATCATCCATACATCAAAGCCTCACTACATAACACTCAATCAAATACAGCAGCGGAATATCCAGTACATATAATAAGAAATAATATACAAAAGCCTCCTGCTCGTCTTCGTTGTCATCAGCGTAAACCTCCATGAACAGCACCTGTCACCTGCTACCTAGTCTGCCCATCCCAACATGGATGAACAGCCCAAGGTAATAAGAGGAGACATAAAACCTTGAGTCAGAAAAAGTCTTAGTGAGCAGTAAATCAACTATCAAACATACCAAAAGAGTATAAGGGATAAAAGGAATAGGAACCAAACCATCCCACTCCACCTCTTTCTACAGTGATAGCTCCCAGACACACATTAAGGAGAAGCAAGCATAACATAGCAGGCAATTAAAGTAAAGCAATAATCACTCGAGTCAAGGTCGATGTTTTCCCAAATACAAACCCCCAAGGCCTAAACCAAGATCAAATAAGCACCCAGAAAACACCGCTCTTGAGACCGAATGATGATACAACCAAACGTCCAAACATCCATGACTCTGGCTATCACTGTTAACCTTGCTTCGAATTCACCGTTAATTGAATGACCGACTCCTTCCTGAGCCATCTATCAAGGGCTAATGGTAACCCCGGTTCTAGACATAACTCCGCACGTCATCATGACCCGTGCCTAGGAATTTTCGCAACTACCCAGAGTACTCGACCACCTACCTGTAGTCTTTAGGGTGTCCAGACCACCTACCTGTAGTCTTTAGGGCAACCCTTGTACTCTTGCTTTGAGTCTGCTAGAACCTTCAACAACGATGAAATCCAAGCCTTCTAGTCATCCTCCTTGACGACTATTCTCAACCTAGCCCAAACTACCTCTTGAGCCATCCATTATCAATCAACTCGAACTACCCTTCAAGTTATCAACATGCTTGGAGTAATCCTTCTCGATTATACCAAGGTTACATCACATCATACCTCGCCTCATCTTCATCATAGCAAAGGCTCATCTTAACATCATGGTTTGCTTCATCGCATCATGGCAAAATTCCATCTCAACCTCATCCAATCCATACATATGAGCGTCAACATCCACTACATATGCCTTAAGCAACTTTCACCATTCAAGAGCCTCTTCTGTAGCTTTTGAATCGTCTTTGACCATACTTGTCCAAATCTATCAACTAGATAACTCATTCACAACAATCAAACAAGGCAAACATTAATCCAAACAAATAAGTAGTCAATCAAGATCTAATTAGGCATTTATAACTAAAATGGCAATTTCGTAAATAAATGAGAATAGATCTATCATACATGAATCATGGGTTTTTAGCATAGATCTAACAAATATAAATCATTGGTTTTGTCCCTACAACTTGATGAATGAACTTGCAAAAGTAAACATCTTCATAAGTAATGGATTTATACTTAGATCTAAGGAAAAATGCATAAAATCACTATCTACAACACTCCAACGAACCACCAAACCAATATACTCCTTTGGGTCCGCGTGAGAGATAACCACCACTCACCGAATCACCCAAACACTTCAAAAACTATCAACTCCAGATCTGGACAACGAAGATTCAAGCTTGATTCGTCGAAATCCCGCTTGAAACGATGAAATCTAGCTTCGTTGGATGAAGATCTTCAACTTTGGCTCTTCAATCTTCAATCTTGATCTTCGATCTTGGATGGATGTTAGCACTCGATCAAAGTGGAGAAAAGAAGTGAATAAATGTTGTAGTCGAGCTCTCAAAATGGCAGCACTTCGTCGCTTCAAAAACCGGTGCCAAAAATTGAGCCAAAGCCCTCTATTTATAGGCTCAAATCCCCCATGAGTCGTCCGCCCCTATGAGTCGTCCATGACTCATGACTCACGACCCAAGCCACTACGACTCACGACTCAACGCGGCTCAAGGTAAATACGACACAACACACATACGGCAGCATGCACACGACTCAACCAAAATGCGACTCAACAGAACCCAACGACATACGACTCAACGACATACGACCTATAAACACGGCCGACCTATCTCAAAAACCGTCCTAACTATGCTACGACTTACGACTTAACTCGTACCAACGAATCAACCAACTCGGGTTAACTAGTGCTATGGCCCAACAGTTCCAACGGCCCAGATGACCCTACGGCCTAACTAAGCCGCTAACGACTTACGACTTAGAATCCTTAAGTCGTCTAAAACTTCTAGGTCGCTAACTCGTTAGCTATGCTAACTCCTAACCCGCTAACACGCTAACTCGCGCAAGCCTATAGGTCGGTGAAGAGCTTAACCCGGTAACATCTACTAACTCGTCCCAGCCTTGAGTCGTAACTCGTTAACCCCTATGAGTCGGTCTAACCCTTAACCTGTTAACTCGGCAACTCACTAACAACCATAAGTCGGCAACTACCACTCACTCCTATAAGTCAGCCAACCTATAAACCGTTGACCCCATGAGTCGGCCACCTACCCTAAGTCGCTCCATCCTCTAAGTCGGTCACGACTTAAGTTCCACACGACTTAACTCTAGAACGACTCAAGCTCCAAATGACTTAATGCAACTATTATACGATTTATCGACACGTAAAATACGGGTCGTTACATTCTCTCCCCCTTAGGAATTTCGCCCCCGAAATTCCAAACAAACAAGAGCAATCAAAACTATTCTGCATGCCTACCATCCATAGCAATCAACAAACCATGCGTCCAAATACTAGCCTAGCATGCAGAATTCTAAGATTAGAACAAGTTACAAATTCATGAGATGTCACGACACCTTAGGGCCATACCTCGAAGAGTTCAGGATGAACTGCCTTCATCCTCTCTTCCTCCTCCCACGTACAGTCGTTAACATCATCACTCCATTGTATCTTGAGCAATGTAATCGTCTTCCTCCTAAGCTGTTTCGTGTCGGTTTCAACAACACGAAGCGGCTTACGAGGTCTTCTAACCACTGGATCAACCTCTAAATCTTCACAGCTATCAGCAGAAACCACTGCATTCGAGTCGTGCACATACTTCCGTAGATAAGATACATGAAAAACATTGTGCACACCTGCCATCTTTTCCGGTAACTCCAATCTATAAGCGAGCTTTCCAATTCGCTCAATGATCGGGAATGGTCCAACAAATCTTGGAGTCAACTTTCCTTTCTTCCCGAGTCGAATAACATTCTTCAGAGGAGAAATCTTCACAAAAACCATATCACCTACGTCGAATTCCAAATCTTTACGATGATTATTGGCATAACTTTTCTGACGATCTTGGGCTGCCTTCATTCGTTGCCGAATGATCCCTATACAATCCGAAGTCTGTCGAATCATCTCTGGCCCAAGTATCAGTTTTTCTCCAGTTTCCAACCAACATGTCGGAGAGTTACACGGTCTTCCATACAGTGCTTCATATGGTGCCATACCAATACTTGACTGATAACTGTTATTATATGCAAATTCCACCAAATGAAGGTGATCTTCCCATGATCCTCCGAAATCTAAAAAACAGGCTCTGAGAAGATCTTCCAAAACTCGGTTGACTCTCTCAGTCTGACCATCTGTTTGGGGATGATAAGCTGTACTTAAACACAACTTAGTTCCCAGAACTTCCTGGAAGCTCTTCCAAAATCCACTAGTGAACAATGGGTCTCGATCGCTCACTATACTCTTCGGAACACCATGGAATCGAACAATCCACTTAACATACAACTCAGCCAACTTCGATGCAGTCCTAGTTGATCGAACAGGAATGAACCTTGCACTCTTAGTCAAACGATCTACGATGACCCAAATCCCTTCATTCCCTGCCCTGGTTCTAGGTAGGCCATCGATAAAATCCATCGACACTTGCTCCCACTTCCATGTAGGAACCTCTAATGGCTGAAGTAATCCACTGGGCTTCTTCTGCTCAACTTTCACCAACTGGCAGTTCATACACTTAGAAATAAAATTTCCAACATCCTTCTTCATGCCTTCCCAATGATAGGTTCTCTTCATATCCCGATACATCTTATTTCCACCTGGATGAATTGTCAATTTCGAGTGATGACTTTCCCTAAGAACTTCATCTCTCAATCCATCCATATCGGGAACAACTAGTCGTCCTTGCTTTCGAAGCCAACCCTCTCGATCGACTTCAAATCCTTTATCCTTCTCTGGGTCCAATCCAGATTCCAAATCACAAATAATCTTGACAAGCTTATCGTCTCGCTTTTGGCTCTCGCCAATTCTCTCCATAAGAGTAGGCCTTATCGATAAGTTTGCCAACATCTCAGATTCCAATTCACATCCAGGACTGAAGTCAAATTCAGCCAAATACTCTAGACTCTTCCATTCCGAAAACATGGCTCCCAATCCTGCATGTATTCGACTTAACGCATCTGCCACTGCGTTGCCTTTTCCCGGAGTATAGGCTATACCAAAATCATACGATGCTAAAAACTCTAGCCACAGTTGCTGTCGGAGATTCAAATCCTTTTGGGAGAACAGATACTTCAACGACTTATGATTCGTAAACAACTCGAATCGAACTCCCAATAGGTAATGTCTCCACATCTTCAAAGCAAAAACAATCGCCGCTAACTCCAAATCATGAGTCGGGTAATTCCTTTCATGCGGCTTCAGTTGTCGACTAGCATACACAACAACTTTATCCTTCTGCATTAGCACTGCTCCAAGTCCAGTACCACATGCATCGGTGTAAACCACCATCTCATCATTCCCACTTGGAATAGTCAAAACAGGAGCACTTATTAGTCGCTCTATTAGGATTACGAAAGCTTGCTCACACTTATCATCCCATCTGAACACTTGGTTCTTCTTCGTCAATCCTGTTAACGGTGCAACTATCTTTGGAAAGTGTTTGATAAACCGACGATAATATCCTGCTAATCCAAGAAAGCTTCTTACATCGGATGCATTCTTAGGTCTAACCCAATCCTGGATTGCTGCCACCTTAGCGGGATCAACCGCGATTCCATTTCCAGAGATAACATGGCCTAAGAACCTCACTTCACTCTTCCAGAAGTGACACTTCGAAAACTTAGCCTTTAGCTGATGTTTTCGTAAGATTTCCAAAACAATTCTCAAGTGCGTCTTGTGCTCCTCCTCAGTTCTGGAATAAATCAGAATATCATCCACGAACACAAGCACGAACTTATTCAACTGATCTCTGAACACTCTATTCATAAGATCCACAAAATATGCTGGTGCATTAGTCAATCCAAACGGCATTACCAGCCACTCATAAAAACCGGATGGTGTCCTAAAAGCAGTCTTCGACACACTATCCTTCGCCACTCTCAACTGGTGAAATCCCATTGCCAAATCCATCTGAGAAAACACCTTAGCTTCGTGAAGCTGATCAAACAAGTCATCTATTCTCGGCAATGGATACTTGTTCTTCTTAGTCACCTTATTCAGCTCACGATAATCCACACACAACCTCAACGATCCATCCGTTGCGAACACAATTGGTGCACCCCATTCGGACACACTACGCCGAATGAATCCTTTCCGCAAAAGGTCATCAACTTGCACCTTCAACTCTTGCTGCTCCCTAGGCGCCATCCGCCTAAGAGGCATCACAATAGGTCTGGCTCCCTCAACTAGATCGATACGAAACTCGATCTCCCTATGCGGCGGTAACCCTTTGACTTCGTCAAAGACATCCTCAAATCCATTCACAATAGGCACCGATGACAGTCCATCCCGTGGAACAACCAGCGAATACATGAAGCTCATGAAGACGCCTTCTTCATGCTTACATCGTATCACAACCTTTCGCCCTTCCACATTCCCGACTGTCACCTCCAGCCTCTCACAATCAATCCTTGCCGCATACTTCCTAAGCCAGTCCATACCCAAAATAATTCTGAACCCCGCAAAGTTCAGAACAAAGCAATCACAAGCAAAAGAGCAATCATGACTCGACACAACTAGACCACGGCATATCATACACAAATATGACGAACCCCCAACTGGATTAGTCACAACCAATGGCCTATCAACAATATCCGGTTTCAAACCTAACCGGCCTACCAAATCATCACAAACAAAAGAATGCGACGCTCCGGTATCAAACAACACACTAACTGGAATACCACAAATGGAAAGAGTACCTTGAACCACCACACTCTTCCCCTTCTCTTCAGCAGTAGGAGCTTTTGAAGACGACGGCACAGCTCCCAAAGCATAAGCTTGCACAATCTGCCTGTCCTTCCTCGGCTCTGGACAATTCTTCTTGATATGTCCCAGCTTATCACAGT
Organism: Allium cepa; assembly: GCA_030765085.1. Taxonomy (NCBI): domain Eukaryota; kingdom Viridiplantae; phylum Streptophyta; class Magnoliopsida; order Asparagales; family Amaryllidaceae; genus Allium; species Allium cepa. Next base: position 970,756,520 of record CM060935.1, read on the forward strand.
TGTAACACTTTCCTGGCACCTTGGGATTCTTACAATCTTTGAAGAGATGGCCCTTCTGCTGGCAGTTGTAGCAGGTCACTTCGCCCTTTGGCTTCTTCTAGCCATCCTTACCTCTCTGTTGCTGCTGCTTCCTCTTCTTGTTTCCACTCTGCTGTGGCCTAGATCCTTCCTTGGTTACAGCAACAACAGAACTTTCCCTAGGAAACAAACACTCATGCCTGAGGGCTTTCTCCACAAGCTTCTCAAACGGATCGTCCAGATGATCCACCAACTGTCTTCCAAGATAAGCATCCAAACCGGTCACAAACTTCTCATTCTTCTAATAGGGAGAATCAATATACGATCTGGCATACTTGGACAAAGCCTCAAACTCAGAAACATACTCAAGGACCAATCTCCCACCTTGCTTGAGCTCTACAAACTTCTTGAACAAAACAGATTTCTGAGCTGTAGAGATGAACTTAGCTTCAAATCTAGCTTGGAATTGCTCCCAAGTAATCTCCTCCTCCGGAGTATCAATGGTGATAGAATTCCACCAATCCGAAGCTCTCCCTTGAAGTTGCCTTGATGCAAGCTTCCTCTTAGTTGCATCCTCAACTCCCAAGTCACCAAAGATCCTTCTACAAGCATCAATCCATCTTTGCACTTCAATGGTTGATTCCGTTCCCAAGAAAACCTTTCCTCCAAGAGAAGTATAGTCCTTGCAAAGCTTAGCAAAATCCACTGGTCTTGGAGCTTGAACTTGAACTCCAACATCTACTGATGGCCCCGAGGCTGGTATCCTTCTCATGATCGAAGTCATCATGGCCTCAAACATAGGAGCATAATCAACAGCTTCCCTAGCAGCTGGTCTCCCTCTTCGACTCATCCTTAATATCTACAAAAAGGAATGACTTAGAACACCTTGAGAAACAACTGCATAAGGAGTTCAAATCCTTCTAAGCTACTATATTATATATAGTAATCATTCATCAAAATACAATTACGTCTCTCATACGTAGTTACGTCAGCGAGCATTGGCTAAAATCGATTAACCAAGGCTCTGATACCAAATGTAACGACCGCCCATGACTCCCGCACCAAAACAAGGAGAAATGTGCGCTGAAGGGCGTGCCAGGCAGCCATGGACGATAGTCAGGGTAAAAAAAAATAAAACAGCAAACTCTATCGTACAACTCACAGCGCATGGACAAAATACAATAGAGAAATATAATATAGTGAAGCTCCATAGAATAGGACATCATCATATAAGCATCATAATAGTTTTATACAAACGTATGAATCATCCATACATCAAAGCCTCACTACAGAACACTCAATCAAATACAGCAGCGGAATATCCAGTACATGTAATAAGAAATAATATGCAAAAGCCTCCTGCTCGTCTTCGTTGTCATCAGCGTAAACCTCCATGAACAGCACCTGTCACCTGCTACCTAGTCTGCCCATCCCAACATGGATGAACAACCCAAGGTAATAAGAGGAGACATAAAACCTTGAGTCAGACAAAGTCTTAGTGAGAAGTAAATCAACTATCAAACATACCAAAAGAGTATAAGGGATAAAAGGAATAGGAACCAAACCATCCCACTCCACCTCTTTCTACAGTGAGCTCCCAGACACACATTAAGGAGAACCAAGCATAACATAGCAAGCAATTAAAGTAAAGCAATAATCACTCGAGTCAAGGTCGATGTTTTCCCAAATACAAACCCCCAAGGCCTAAACCAAGATCAGATAAGCACCCAGAAAACACCGCTCTTGAGACCGAATGATGATACAACCATACGTCCAAACATCCATGACTCTGGCTATCACTGTTAACCTTGCTTCGAAATCACCGTTAATTGAATGACCGACTCCTTCCTGAGCCATCTATCAAGGGCTAATGGTAACCCCAGTTCTAGACATAACTCCGCTCGTCATCATGACCCGTGCCTAGGAATTTTCGCAACTACCCAGAGTACTCGACCACCTACCTGTAGTCTTTAGAGTGTCCAGACCACCTACCTGTAGTCTTTAGGGCAACCCTTGTACTCTTTCTTTGAGTCTGCTAGAACCTTCAACAACGATGAAATCCAAGCCTTCTAGTCATCCTCCTTGACGACTATTCTCAACCTAGCCCAAACTACCTCTTGAGCCATCCATTATCAATCAACTCGAACTACCCTTCAAGTTATCAACATGCTTGGAGTAATCCTTCTCGATTATACCAAGGTTACATCACATCATACCTCGCCTCATCTTCATCATAGCAAAGGCTCACCTTAACATCATGGTTTGCTTCATCGCATCATGGAAAAATTCCATCTCAACCTCATCCAATCCATACATATGAGCGTCAACATCCACTACATATGCCTTAAGCAACTTTCACCATTCAAGAGCCTCTTCCGTAGCTTTTGAATCGTCTTTGACCATACTTGTCCAAATCTATCAACTAGATAACTCATTCACAACAATCAAACAAGGCAAACATTAATCCAAACAAATAAGTAGTCAATCAAGATCTAATTAGGCATTTATAACTAAAATGGCAATTTCGTAAATAAATGAGAATAGATCTATCATACATGAATCATGGGTTTTTAGCATAGATCTAACAAATATAAATCATTGGTTTTGTCCCTACAACTTGATGAATGAACTTGCAAAAGTAAACATCTTCATAAGTAATGGATTTATACTTAGATCTAAGGAAAAATGCATAAAATCACTATCTACAACACTCCAACGAACCACCAAACCAATATACTCCTTTGGGTCCGCGTGAGAGATAACCACCACTCACCGAATCACCAAAACACTTCAAAAACTATCAACTCCAGATCTGGACAGTGAAGATTCAAGCTTGATTCGTCGAAATCCCGCTTGAAACGATGAAATCTAGCTTCGTTGGATGAAGATCTTCAACTTTGGCTCTTCAATCTTCAATCTTGATCTTCGATCTTGGATGGATGTTAGCACTCGATCAAAGTGGAGAAAAGAAGTGAAGAAATGTTGTAGTCGAGCTCTCAAAATGGCAGCACTTCGTCGCTTCAAAAACCGGTGCCAAAAAGTGAGCCAAAGCCCTCTATTTATAGGCTGAAATCCCCCATGAGTCGTCCGCCCCTATGAGTCGTCCACGACTCATGACTCACGACCCAAGCCACTACGACTCACGACTCAACGCGGCTCAAGGTAAATACGACACAACACACATACGGCAGCATGCACACGACTCAACCAAAATGCGACTCAACAGAACCCAACGACATACGACCTATAAACACGGCCGACCTATCTCAAAAACCATCCTAACTATGCTACGACTTACGACTTAACTCGTACCAACGACTCAACCAACTCGGGTTAACCAGTGCTATGGCCCAACAGTTCCAACGGCCCAGATGACCCTACGGCCTAACTAAGCCGCTAACGACTTACGACTTAGCATCCTTAAGTCGTCTAAAACTTCTAGGTCGCTAACTCGTTAGCTATGCTAACTCCTAACCCGCTAACACGCTAACTCGCGCAAGCCTATAGGTCGGTGAAGAGCTTAACACGGTCACATCTACTAACTCGTCCCAGCCTTGAGTCGTAACTCGTTAACCCCTATGAGTCGGTCTAACCCTTAACCTGTTAACTCGGCAACTCACTAACAACCATAAGTCGGCAACTACCACTCACTCCTATAAGTCGGCCAACCTATAAACCGTTGACCCCATGAGTCGGCCACCTACCCTAAGTCGCTCCATCCTCTAAGTCGGTCACGACTTAAGTTCCACACGACTTAACTCTAGAACGACTCAAGCTCCAAACGACTTAATGCAACTATTATATGATTTATCGACACGTAAAATACGGGTCGTTACACTTTTCCAGAAGGAAATGCACATACCCTAAAGGGCGCTACCCCTCATAACCTTGCCGCATCTTTCCTGTTTTGACCATTCCGGGGTGTGAGGCTCGACGAAGTCACGTCCACAAAAACATACTTTATACAAAATCCATGCTTTGGGTCAACAAATGATCATAGAAATGATCACCAAGATAGACGATCAAATAAATGATCCTATCACAAATGATCAACACAATGATCATTTCACAGCAACACTCAGCATGTCACATTACCAAATTGGGAATATATCGCTGATAACCTTCAACTACATAACCTCTGAGCTCGTACGTCTCAGAGAAGGGTGTTAAGCTAAAAGAATAAATTCTCCGCCACCAACAGAAATATATTTGAAAGAAATCTGCTTTATATCTCAATTTGTAATGTCAGACATACAATCCATACAAGTCTGTTCCGGGCTCGAACAGAACCGAAGGCACTTACAAAGAAGTCCTTGCAATCCGGATATCCACAATCCTGATCGGATTTCCCATCACTTAGGGAGTCTCTATACCATTGCAACTCAGTGCAGAGACAATCGATAGGTCATCCTATCGCTCTCGCAAATACCGGGTCTTCAACGCCGATCTTCAATGCTATCCATTACGTCGTATCACTATTCGGAATGGGTAATCCGAATAACGAGCGCAATAATTTAAAAATAAGTGTGCATTCAAATTCAAGCAAATCACAACAAATACCTTTCAAAGGTAAATATTGATAGTCGGTTATTGAACTATCAATGGATATGCACACATCACCACATTCCAAATTATTTTCCAAATTATTTTTACAAGATATATAATTTTGAATACTTCAAAAATAAATCAATATTTATTTTTAAACAAATTCCCCTTTCTTTTATAAATTCCATAGTGAATTTATATTTCAAAATATCTATGAATATACGATTTCAATTATTCATTTCAATTTATCTTCAAAAAGATAAATTCTCAAAATATTCACTTCATATTGGAAAACATTTCCATACTTATTTAATAAGTAATTCACAAATCTTTTTATTCAACTCTTGGAAAATATTCAATACACTTAAATCGAAATTAAGCATATATTTCATTCTTTAAGGAAATCATTCTCTTATCCATATTTGTTTGGGCCAAAACGAATGTTACGTAAAACATCGTTACGACGTCCCAAAATCACTAGTATAGGGATTCAAAGTTAAAATAGATATATAAATCCCAATACTATACAAAACATTTCCTTTCGGAAATCATTTACTATAATAACAGTGTTATAGTCCACCATTTCCTTCTATTTCTCTAAAACATCTATTTCAACAATAAATGTTGAAATATATGGTTTCGAATCTTAATGCATTTAAAACAATCGTTAGATCGTTTTAATTCTATTTAAAACATCACATTCAAAACATTTTCTTTAACATATTATTCACTATTCAAAAACGTGAATATATTACGTTAACAAATTTCATCCTTTTATTCATTTTATTTCAAAGGATTATTCACAGTTCAAAAACGTGAATATAACTCCATTAATAGGTTACAACAATTTACTTATCAAAATAAGTCGTTTGCGGATTTATAAAACAACGTTTATAAATTCCATTTCTATTTATTTTACCACAACTTCATTTATAAATTCCTTTATTAATCTATCTCAATTCATATCTCAATGATATACTAAAAGTTCATATTATAAGTGAAATACTTATAATTTATTTGTTTGCAAAAATCGTTCCTTTGAACTTCATAATTATAAATCTTATAACTTATAAGATTCAATTATTTATCCAAAACCATTCTTTAATAACTTCACAAAATTTATAAATCTTATTATTTATAAATTTCACTTATAACTTCACCATTTAAAATTTTATAAATTCTATTCACTTATGCAATCCATTTTCACTTCATTCAAACACTTATAAAAACTCGTTTTATAATTCAAATATTTTCATTTATAAATTATCAATTTATAAATCTTTTTATATAAATCAATTTATATTATTCTTTTAAAACATCATTAATCTCCTTTATAATTTCATCATTTTGATTCATAAAATAATTAAATTTTATAAATCCTATATTTTCAACTCTTTATAATAATTTCAAAAATCCCGATTAAACTATTTTATAAACCATTAGCCTCATATTTTCAAAAATCAACCTTTAACTATATTTCTCAAAAATCATAATTTTTAAAACTTTAAAAATTATAACGTTTATTTATTTAAAATGGATCAATTCCAAAAATATTTTATAAACGTATACTTTCAAAAATCACTTTAAAATCATTTTAAAATCCCAAAATTTGGTTCAATGATGCTACGCACCAAATAGTCAATCACGACTACAACGATATCATATATCGATATGATAATCAATCAAATATCAAAATATATGAAATCAAATAAATACTGTTGAGGAATCCAGTTGGATCCCTCCAACCTGTTTTCCTGCATCCACAAACATTAGCACAATACCAATTCCGCTCCAGTACGGAATTATCGCGGTATATGGGATTTAAAATATCATCCGCTTAATAGACGGCGCAATAGGGTCTCATCCGCTATACAATGCGGGAAATCAATAACTCCAATATATACATATGCCAATATATATATATTGCTATTATATATAATACCAATTTCACTGTTTATGAAATATTCGCGGTATATGTTTTTAATAAATAACATCCGCTTACTAACGGCGCATAATGTCTATTTTAACAATCAATAGATAACAATCATCATTAAAACATGCATTCAAATATTTTAAATCTAATTATTTAAAATAAAAATCGAAACTGATTCGATTGAGTGAAAAGTTCTCACCTTGATTTCAATTTTGTTTTAGCGATTTATTTCGAATAAAATTAAACGGACGTTTAATTTTACCCAAAATTCTCACTAACTCCAAACGACTCCAAACCAACTCCATCGCGTAGTACTCGTCCATACGATTCCAACGCAACTGGTTTCGCGCGTTTTCGACCTTGTATGAAAAAGTTATGCATTTAACAAGTTTACACGATTTTTATATTCATAATTTACAAATTTTAATAAATTTTAAACCTACATCTAATACTGGCCGCATGATCTATCACCTTTGCATCTGAACCGTGCGCACCTTCTTCCATATCACGCGATCAACTACAGACACAAGCCGAACCCACTTATACAAATTAGGTGTGACATCCTGAAAATTTGGGGCAATATCAATTTAATAATCAGCATAAAAAAAAAATTTGATTTGATAATATTTGTTAATAATATTTGAATTGATTAAATAATCTTCTTTAAAATAAGCATTTAACTGATAATTCATCTTTTAAAAATCTAGTAAGTTGTTTTCTAATAATAAATATATATTTGTATATAATCTAAATATCTGTTTTTAAAATTAAATAAATAAGGATTTGTTTTCAAATTCTAATGTATTGGTAATTTGAAATTTGATTCAAAAATATAGCTAATAAATAAATAATAATTTGGCTTTAAAAATATACTAAAAATAAAGTTAAAATTTGATTAAATGGTTTTAACTTAAATTTAAATTTAACAAAGGTTATTTTGTTCTTGTTTTAAATATAGTTGATAAAATAAGTAATTTATTTATATGGTGATAATTTCTTTTATAAATTATTTTGATAATGAGATTTATTTATAATATAATATCTTTAAAAGTAGATTTTAAAATAAATAGAGATTCTTATATATATACATATATTTGGAAGGAACTATGGTTTGAAGTTTAAAATATAATCTTGCAAAAATTGTTTAATACATGCTTTGAACTTAAAAGAGGGATAATATAAGTAATCATGTTAAAAAATTGAATTAAATACTTAAGTTAAATTTTATAACAAATGACTATAGCAACTTTATATTTATAAGACAAAAGTATATATGTGAACATAAGATTTAAATATACAAGTTAACATTATAACTATAATAACCCTAACAACTTTCAAGTATAAAACAGAATAAAATATATGCAGGCAAGAATATAAACATGTAAGATGAAATACAAAGCAAAGTATATAAATGTGCAGGATAAAGAAATAAAATGCAAAGTACAGTAAGTATGAAGAGTAGAAAGGAAGACAAGTATGAAAACATAAACAAAATGCTAGTAGCTTGTGCATTAAGATTCAGAGAAGTACACAACATCAAGTTAAGAAACAAAATAATAGAGATTTGTACCAGGCTTTGTATAAATTTAATTACAGCCTGTAAAGAAAACATACAAAGCAAGGTATCAACAAAAATATCTAAACCTAAGATTTGTAGGAGACATTAAGTACTTAAGCAATAAATGCTTTTCACTCCTTAGCAGCAAATAGGTCAACTCGAAATGTATAAAAACAATTCAGCCTCCTAATTGAAAAAAAATCTTGCCTAATACAAACAAAAATAATAATAATTGTACCTGCATTTGCCTAAACCAGTAAACACCTTCTTTATGCATATCCTGTCTTCTTTATATATGCAATGTTTTTGTTTAGTTCGTTCACTAAATATATCAAACCTGAAACAAGGAAATAATGGTAAACATTCCCATCTACAAACTAAAATAGTATTCCAACTGAAGCATCTTCAACAAGGCAAGAATTTTGAAAAGCAAAACAGTTCCAGTTATTAAAGTTCAAAACTGTGCTCTGCTCCTTTCTTTAATCAAGTGAGTAACATTTTTCTTAAAATAACTTAAGTTTAAACTTGTTATATGTTGGTATTTGAATGCTTAAATATTTGTATGCTTATTTATATTTCTCTGTGCATTGGTGAAATGAAGTATCTATATATTGTACACCATGTAGACATCCTGTTTATGACTATCAAGTTCATACCTTTCTTCAAGATTTAACTCTGCTTGATCTAGTGTTTGTTTGGACCTAGTATCTAAACAAGTTGGGTTTGTTGGATCATGAAGCAAATTTTAAAATTTCTATTTTTGTTTGCTAGTTGGAGAGGCTCTGTAAAAAAAAAACTAAAAGAACTGGCAAATATTGATATTGGTAAAATTTCAAACATCATAAATTATTAATTCAGGGTTAAAACTTGAATATTTATCTAAAGTTAGGATTTTTAAAAGTAAATTCACATTTTATAGTTAAGAATTGAATTGGCATTTCTGGGTTGTTCTTTTTGAGAAGTTTGGGTTATCTCGGCCTGTGTACTTGATTAGAGTGGCCGTGATCTTTCATGAAGGTGGAGGAGTGACTGGAGTGTTTGATAAAATTGCGTGGTGGTTGATCAGTGGCTGGTGGAGAGTGCGGTGGTGGATTCTTGGTTTTGAACCCTAGTTTTCTCAGGCTGGGAAAATTCGATCATTTCTCCTTCTATAGATGATCGAGTGTCATAGGGATTTGGGAAGTGGTTGTCGAAGCACTCATGAAGCCGATGCCGGAGGTGGTGGTTCTCTGGAGGTCGGAGGAGGAGGGGCGAAGCGGTAACAGGTTTGGGAAGGGGAGTGAAAGGGTATTTCCAGGTTTTTGCTTGTATTACTCCATTTTGATTTAGACGTGGTGATGAATTTTGGGTGGTCGTGCCGCTGTCTGGAGGTAGTCGACGATGTGTTGGGTGCCTGAGTGGATGGTCGGCGTTGGTTGGGCTACGGTGCACGTGCACCGTGCCAATGAAGTTGGGGTTGCTGTTTTTCTGTGTGCAGGTTTTTTTGGTGAGGGGAGACTCGAGTTTATTCCAGTGTTGACTCGGAGCAGAGGAGGGAGAAACTCGAAGCAAATCTGATTTCTCTCGAGTTAGTGTTGTTTCCAGTTTTTTTTGTAAGCCTGGCAGCAGCATTTGTTCACTGCAAATTCAATTGAAACCTGTTGAAATCTAAATAAATGTCAAGTATAAATACAAGTTTAAATTCAGTTTGCAATTTAAATTTAAGTTTATTTTTAAATTCAAATTTGAAATGAAATAAAAGTTTAAATGTTTAAAGATGGGTTTTCAAGTTTAAAAACCTGACAGATTTTCAAAATTTTAATTAATTTAAAGTTTGGAAAACAGAATTTAAACTGTGATTTAAATTCAAAAATTTAAAGTATGAATTCAGATGAACATTTGAATCTTTAGGTTTTAAAATAAATTTGGATTTGAAAATTTAGTTTTAATTCAAGTTTTAACAGCAAGTTTAAATCAAAGTTAAATTATTGGATTCAAGAATTTTCTTGTATTCAAATCTGAAAACTAAATCAGTTTTAAATCTGAATATTATAAAAAAAAAACAAGTATAAATCAAATAGTTGTTAACGGGATTTGGTTTCAAATAAATAATTGAACTTTAAATTGGATAAATGTTTAAAAGAATAACCATTTTGAATCTTAAATTCAAAATGTAATTTAAAATTTAGATTGAAATGCGAAATGTTTTATATTTTAATGATAATGAAATCATTTATAAAGAAATGGATTATCTTATAGATAATTAAGATATTAAAGTGAATTGATTAGTAAGTTAATTAAAGAATGACTTATTTATCTAATTTGAAATTAATGAATTAGAATTAGAAATTAATTAAGAAAGTAATTAAAGAAATGTGATTAGTTAATTGAGATAATTAACTAATGATTATTACATAATTAATTAATGCGATAAAATTTTGATAATTAATTAGATTAATTAATTTAGATAATCTATTGTAATTTGTTAAACGACATTACTTGGTGAAAGTAATTAAGGGACTAATTACTTATTGAAATTAATTGAGATAAGTGATAAATTTTGAGTTAATAAATTTAGTTAATTAATTTAAGGAAATCATTTGATAAGTTGATAAGTGTAATTACTTAGTGTATTCAATGGAGCAGAATTTACTTAAGAAGTAATGAACGTTAATTACTAAATGTAATTAATGAAAATAATGTGTTAATAAAGTAATTTGGATAATTACGTTTATAATTAATCGTGGGATTAATTAGTGGAGATAATTAAGTATGGGATAATTAATATAATTATTAGGGATAGTAATTACTGGAATGATATTAATCAAGGGTGATTAATAATTATGTTTAATTAAAATCGATTACTTAATGTAATTAATTTAATCAAAGCAAATAAATTTAAATCTAAATTAAAGGTCATTAATTAATTTAATTAATGATGAAATTAAGAATTGATTAAGAAGTTTAATAATGTGGTGATTAATTTATGTATTAATCAATAATAAATGTAATTAATTAAATTTATAAATAAGGAAAGAAAATGTTATTTACTATAAATAATTTAGGATAATTAATTTGTAAAACTAATTAAGACTAATTACTTAATGAAATTAGAAAATGATTAAGCAAAGGTGTTTAATCAAGATGGATATTTAGAGGATGATTAATTAATTTGATTCATAATTAATTAATGGGTGTATAAGCAGGATTTATAGATGAAGTAATTAAATTAATTTATTTTAAATTAGAGATTGAAGTAGTTAATTTAATTCATTTTAAATTAATTACGAATTGTATGATTACAAATCATTGCTTATGGATGAATGATATTGATATTTCATTTGATGATTGTGATCTGGCATGAATTATATATATGTGTCATGGATGTTTGATTTAAATATGACAATATTTGGTTATCTGTTTAGATGATAATATTGATTATCTGTTTATGAGATTATCTGTGATTATCTATTGTGATATTATGAATTATCCATCTGTGTGTATATTGAATTATATTGAATTAAACTGTTAAGATTAAATAGACAACTTGGCCTTAAAAGACACGTTTTGGATTTCGATGAGACCGGGATCGGTTTTCCGCATTAGGAACATCCGAAAACCACATCGATTCCAAATTAAGGATAGATCGTTAATCCGAAGTGAAGATGAAGATTCAGAATGCAAGGGTTATCGTTGTTAACTCTGAGGGTGATTCCAAAATGAGTGTAACGAGATAATGCCTTCGGTTTCGTTCGAACCCGGAACGAACTTGTATGGATTGAATGCTTTCAACACATCGTCAGGCGGGCGATGAGCATTCTAAGAATTATGTTCTCTAAAGGTAATCGTAGCCTCAAGCCTCATCAACCGGGAATGGCTAAAACAGGGGAGGTGCAGCAAGGCTAGGTGGGTCATGCCCAAGCAGGATAAGGATATTCCCCTGTCTAGATGTCCCTTTTTATTCGGCTTTGTGGGCAGTTGGTTGCAAACAACTGCGGGGTGTATCTTGTTTGGGACTGTTCAGTAAGGAATGGTTCCGGCCTTGTGTTGCAGGGGATGAAGGGAGTAATCCTTGGTACGTTGATCTAGGCCACGTACTGTGACGGGCGGTACCCCAGTAGCCCTGCCATTGTATGAAATCCACAATCTAATAAGTGCCCACGGTTTTGATTGTATTACCCACTTTTGTGGCTAGTAGCTGGAATTTAATAGATGTAACAATTTCGGCTATTTTCTATTTACTTGAAAACCCTAGACCTATTATAATATCACAGAATTTCCTATCAAATGTTTTGGTTAGCGTAAGGTAAAAACTTTTCCATGTTTATGTGTGGGGAGTCTTACGTGATACCTTTTGTTTTCAAAAGATTTTCAAAATTAAGCAACTTTAACCTATTACTCATACCAGATCCATATCTGACCCGAAGTTTATTTTTGTTTTTCATAAACTCTCGGGTACCCAAATTTTTTTACGGGTAGCCAAGGGATTCAGGTTTAGCTTTGACGAATTCTGAAGGAGCAATGGAGCAGGAGGCTTCAGCGCTGTAGATATATGTATAGTTCCGCTGTGTGGTATCTCTGTGACGTATTGTGTATTGTATTGAGTTGTGTTAACTAGACAGGTGTTTATAACTGTCTAGTATATGATGTATTATCTGTATAACTCTGATTGATGTTGTATAATATGTAAATATTTATGTGATTATTATATTTTATTCGTTCCGCTGTGAGATTCTGGTGTTGTTGTTCTTTCTTCTCTATCTTTTCTATTTTCTCATCCCTTTCTTTCTTAATGACGGAACGTCTTCCTGGGCATAGGAGGGCGGGTCGTCACAGTTGGTATCAGAGCGCTAGGTTGAGTGAATACCTAGGCTCTTAAGTGTTTTCTTCTTGAGAGAGCGTATTTGTAATTTTGATATATAATATATATATATATATATATTTATTTCTACCTATTGTTGGATTACCTGTTCGGGTTTTCCAACGAGCTATAAAGGTAGATAGGGTGGTGGTGTGTGTAACACAACTACCAATGGTTGGAGTTTGTATATTTGAGGTTGGAAGTGTAACTGTCGAGACTGTAGACCTAATACCGCCTCGAGTAAACTTTGGATGGTGTAAGGATTTCATCGATCTTCGAAAGAAACCTGTTAAGGTTCGGAGTTCATTTTGAGGTGTAATTTGTTTGAGCTAGAGTTCGGATCAGTCGGTTGGGCAGAAGCAAGTCATGATATCTTGATACATCAAGGTATAGTAGCTGTGTGATGAGACACAGTGACTTTGGGTGTCTCCGAAGATGTTTCTTTGGGACAAGTTAATGAAGTGTATCTGTTCGATGTTGTCGCTGTGTTCAGTTGGGTGTTCCTGTTTGCTTTGGAGTCCGAGTTTCTCGAAGAGCTTTGGATTAGGAGGTCATCTGGCTTAGCAGTTTTTCTTGAGGTAATTTCAGAAGTAGTAGAGCAGTTCAATTTCTTCGATGGATTGGCCATATAAGCGTAAGCTGTTATGTTTGGTAATGAGAGAGCAGTATTTTGGAATTAGGCTGGATTGATCACAAAAGTGACTTGCGATAGTTTGAGTGTTCTTTTGTGTTTCAGAATTTTTTTCTGGATGTCTTCAAGGAGTCAAAGGTTTTGCTAACATTTGGAGATTGTAATTGGTATCGACTGGATTCCAGAAGTGATACCGATGGATCAGCTTAGTAATAGGATGGTTTTTGAGTTTGGGAAGTAGTTCAGAATTTTGGAGAAACTGCGGAGTTTTCTTTTGGATATGTGAACTTTATTTGAAATGTGTTGTCCAGTCTGGGCTTGAGTTCATCTTCAGCATTTTCATCTGTTCGATCAGAGTTGCGCAGCGGAAGCATGGTGGCAGCTATTTAGTTTGGAAGCAATTGGATATTAAAATGTTTGGAGTAGAGAGTTCTACAGGAAATTTTTCAGAATCTGAGGCCAGATTGAAGTGCACCTGTTTTATCTCTTCCAGATGAGAGAAGTGAGTTCTGTTTTCTGATTTGGATTAGAGTTTGTGTTCTGAGTTTGGTTGATCTTGGAAAGATCATTTTGTTGGATTGTTATTGGTCCAGTTTATTTCTAGGAGCATCAGCAAGAGTTGAGCTGATCGGGAAAGATGAGGGAAGCCCAGGATCGTCCGAGGAGTTTTGTGGATAAGATACGAAGGAATTTGGATTTCGAAGTTGGAGATTTAATTTTGGATAAGTGTTTGGTCTTTAGGATTGGATTGTCAGTTTGGATAACTGGAATTTGTTGTGTTTCGCGTATCTCTGAGGGAGTACGTGTAAGATTTATCTCTAGTTGTAGAATCAGCAGTTCATGGAGTTTTGAGTTGTTGATTCAGACTTGTCTATAGTCTGATATCCTGTCTTGTTGGTAGATCTAGACGAGTAAAGGTTCTGTAGCCTAGTAGTATTGTTTGTTTGGATTCTATAGGGCGAGAATACCGGTATTTATACCTGGGAAACTCGAGAAAATTCTATCCAGAATTTTGTCTGGATAGTTAGATTTGGTTGTTTGGATAAATTGGTTGTTATGGTTGTTAGCATATAATTGATATATGCTTGTGTTTTAAAAATTAAATTTATTAGATTATTAAATTACCTTTGTTTTAAATTTCGGGGACGAAATTCTTTTAAGGGGGGAGGAATGTGACATCCTGAAAATTTGGGGCAATATCAATTTAATAATCAGCATAAAAAAAAATTGATTTGATAATATTTGTTAATAATATTTGAATTGATTAAATAATCTTCTTTAAAATAAGCATTTAACTGATAATTCATCTTTTAAAAATCTAGTAAGTTGTTTTCTAATAATAAATATATATTTGTATATAATCTAAATATCTGTTTTTAAAATTAAATAAATAAGGATTTGTTTTCAAATTCTAATGTATTGGTAATTTGAAATTTGATTCAAAAATATAGCTAATAAATAAATAATAATTTGGCTTTAAAAATATACTAAAAATAAAGTTAAAATTTGATTAAATGATTTTAACTTAAATTTAAATTTAACAAAGGTTATTTTGTTCTTGTTTTAAATATAGTTGATAAAATAAGTAATTTATTTATATGGTGATAATTTCTTTTATAAATTATTTTGATAATGAGATTTATTTATAATATAATATCTTTAAAAGTAGATTTTAAAATAAATAGAGATTGTTATATATATATATACATATATTTGGAAGGAACTATGGTTTGAAGTTTAAAATATAATCTTGCAAAATTTTTTTAATACAGGCTTTGAACTTAAAAGAGGGATAATATAAGTAATCATGTTAAAAAAAATTGAATTAAATACTTAAGTTAAATTTTATAACAAATGACTATAGCAACTTTATATTTATAAGACAAAAGTATATATGTGAACATAAGATTTAAATATACAAGTTAACATTATAACTATAATAACCCTAACAACTTTCAAGTATAAAACAGAATAAAATATATGCAGGCAAGAATATAAACATGTAAGATGAAATACAAAGCAAAGTATATAAATATGCAGGATAAAGAAATAAAATGCAAAGTACAGTAAGTATGAAGAGTAGAAAGGAAGACAAGTATGAAAACATAAACAAAATGCTAGTAGCTTGTGCATTAAGATTCAGAGAAGTACACAACATCAAGTTAAGAAACAAAATAATAGAGATTTGTACCAGGCTTTGTATAAATTTAATTACAGCCTGTAAAGAAAACATACAAAGCAAGGTATCAACAAAAATATCTAAACCTAAGATTTGTAGGAGACATTAAGTACTTAAGCAATAAATGCTTTTCACTCCTTAGCAGCAAATAGGTCAACTCGAAATGTATAAAAACAATTCAGCCTCCTAATTGAAAAAAAATCTTGCCTAATACAAACAAAAATAATAATAATTGTACCTGCATTTGCCTCAACCAGTAAACACCTTCTTTATGCATATCCTGTCTTCTTTATATATGCAATGTTTTTGTTTAGTTCGTTCACTAAATATATCAAACCTGAAATAAGGAAATAATGGTAAACATTCCCATCTACAAACTAAAATAGTATTCCAACTGAAGCATCTTCAACAAGGCAAGAATTTTGAAAAGCAAAACAGTTCCAGTTATTAAAGTTCAAAACTGTGCTCTGCTCCTTTCTTTAATCAAGTGAGTAACATTTTTCTTAAAATAACTTAAGTTTAATCTTGTTATATGTTGGTATTTGAATGCTTAAATATTTGTATGCTTATTTATATTTCTCTGTGCATTGGTGAAATGAAGTATCTGTATATTGTACACCCTGTAGACATCCTGTTTATGACTATCAAGTTCATACCTTTCTTAAAGATTTAACTCTGCTTGATCTAGTGTTTGTTGGGACCTAGTATCTAAACAAGTTTGGTTTGTTGGATCATAAAGCAAATCTTAAAATTTGTATTTTTGTTTGCTAGTTGGAGAGGCTCTGTAAAAAAAAAAAACTAAAAGAACTGACAAATATTGATATTGGTAAAATTTCAAACATCATAAATTATTAATTCAGGGTTAAAACTTGAATACTTATCTAAAGTTAGGATTTTTAAAAGTAAATTCACATTTTATAGTTAAGAATTGAATTGGCATTTCTGGGTTGTTCTTTTTGAGAAGTTTGGGTTGTCTCGGCCTGTGTACTTGATTAGAGTGGCCGTGATCTTTCATGAAGGTAGAGGAGTGACTGGAGTGTTTGACAAAATTGCGTGGTGGTTGATCAGTGGCTGGTGGAGAGTGCGGTGGTGGATTCTTGGTTTTGAACCCTAGTTTTATCAGGCTGGGAAAATTCGATCATTTCTCCTTCTATAGATGATCGAGTGTCATAGGGATTTGGGAAGTGGTTGTCGAAGCACTCATGAAGCCGATGCCGGAGGTGGTGGTTCTCTGGAGGTCGGAGGAGGAGGGGCGAAGCGGTAACAGGTTTGGGAAGGGGAGTGAAAGGGTATTTCCAGGTTTTTGCTTGTATTACTCCATTTTGATTTAGACGTGGTGATGAATTTTTGGTGGTCGTGCCGCTGTCTGGAGGTAGTCGGCGATGTGCTGGGTGCCTGAGTGGATGGTCGGCGTTGGTTGGGCCACGATGCACGTGCACCGTGCCAATGAAGTTGGGGTTGCTGTTTTTCTGTGTGCAGGTTTTTTTGGTGAGGGGAGACTCGAGTTTATTCGAGTGTTGACTCGGAGCAGAGGAGGGAGAAACTCGAAGCAAATCTGATTTCTCTCGAGTCAGTGTTGTTTCCAGTTTTTTTTGTAAGCCTGGCAGCAGCATTTGTTCACTGCAAATTCAATTGAAACCTGTTGAAATCTAAATAAAAGTCAAGTATAAATACAAGTTTAAATTCAGTTTGCAATTTAAATTTAAGTTTATTTTTAAATTCAAATTTGAAATGAAATAAAAGTTTAAATGTTTAAAGATGGGTTTTCAGGTTTAAAAACCTGACAGGTTTTCAAAATTTTAATTAATTTAAGGTTTGGAAAACAGAATTTAAACTGTGATTTAAATTCAAAAATTTAAAGTATGAATTCAGATGAACATTTGAATCTTTAGGTTTTAAAATAAATTTGGATTTGAAAATTTAGTTTTAATTCAAGTTTTAACAGCAAGTTTAAATCAAAGTTAAATTATTGGATTCAAGAATTTTCTTGTATTCAAATCTGAAAACTAAATCAGTTTTAAATCTGAATATTATAAAAAAACAAGTATAAATCAAATAGTTGTTAACGGGATTTGGTTTCAAATAAATAATTGAACTTTAAATTGGATAAATGTTTAAAAGAATAACTATTTTGAATCTTAAATTCAAAATGTAATTTAAAATTTAGATTCAAATGCGAAATGTTTTATATTTTAATGATAATGAAATCATTTATAAAGAAATGGATTATCTTATAGATAATTAAGATATTAAAGTGAATTGATTAGTAAGTTAATTAAAGAATGACTTATTTATCTAATTTGAAATTAATGAATTAGAATTAGAAATTAATTAAGAAAGTAATTAAAGAAATGTGATTAGTTAATTGAGACAATTAACTAATGATTATTACATAATTAATTAATGCGATAAAATTTGGATAATTAATTAGATTAATTAATTTAGATAATCTATTGTAATTTGTTAAACGACATTACTTGGTGAAAGTAATTAAGGGACTAATTACTTATTGAAATTAATTGAGATAAGTGATAAATTTTGAGTTAATAAATTTAGTTAATTAATTTAAGGAAATCATTTGATAAGTTGATAAGTGTAATTACTTAGTGTATTCAATGGAGCAGAATTTACTTAAGAAGTAATGAACGTTAATTACTAAATGTAATTAATGAAAATAATGTGTTAATAAAGTAATTTGGATAATTACGTTTATAATTAATCGGGGGATTAATTAGTGGAGATAATTAAGTATGGGATAATTAATATAATTATTAAGGATAGTAATTACTGGAATGATATTAATCAAGGGTGATTAATAATTATGTTTAATTAAAATCGATTACTTAATGTAATTAATTTACTCAAAGCAAATAAATTTAAATCTAAATTAAAGGTCATTAATTAATTTAATTAATGATGAAATTAAGAATTGATTAAGAAGTTTAATAATGTGGTGATTAATTTATGTAATTAATCAATAATAAATGTAATTAATTAAATTTATAAATAAGGAAAGAAAATGTTATTTACTATAAATAATTTAGGATAATTAATTTGTAAAACTAATTAAGACTAATTACTTAATGAAATTAGAAAATGATTAAGCAAAGGTGTTTAATCAAGATGGATATTTAGAGGATGACTAATTAATTTGATTCATAATTAATTAATGGGTGTATAAGCAGGATTTATAGATGAAGTAATTAAATTAATTTATTTTAAATTAGAGATTGAAGTAGTTAATTTAATTCATTTTAAATTAATTACGAATTGTATGATTATAAATCATTGCTTATGGATGAATGATATTGATATTTCATTTGATGATTGTGATCTGGCATGAATTATATATATGTGTCATGGATGCTTGATTTAAATATGACAATATTTGGTTATCTGTTTAGATGATAATATTGATTATCTGTTTATGAGATTATCTGTGATTATCTATTGTGATATTATGAATTATCCATCTGTGTGTATATTGAATTATATTGAATTAAACTGTTAAGATTAAATAGACAACTTGGCCTCAAAAGACATGTTTTGGATTTCGATGAGACCGGGATCGGTTTTCCGCATTAGGAACATCCGAAAACGACATCGATTCCAAATTAATGATAGATCGTTAATCCGAAGTGAAGATGAAGATTCAGAATGCAAGGGTTATCGTTGTTAACTCTGAGGGTGATTCCAAAATGAGTGTAACGAGATAATGCCTTCGGTTTCGTTCGAACCCGGAACGAACTTGTATGGATTGAATGCTTTCAACACATCGTCAGGCGGGCGATGAGCATTCTAAGAATTATGTTCTCTAAAGGTAATCGTAGCATCAAGCCTCATCAACCGGGAATGGCTAAAACAGGGGAGGTGCAGCAAGGCTAGGTGGGTCATGCCCAAGCAGGACAAGGATATTCCCCTGTCTAGATGTCCCTTTTTATTCGGCTTTGTGGGCAGTTGGTTGCAAACAACTGCGGGGTGTATCTTGTTCGGGACTGTTCAGTAAGGAATGGTTCCGGCCTTGTGTTGCAGGGGATGAAGGGAGTAATCCTCGGTACGTTGATCTAGGCCACGTACTGTGACGGGCGGTACCCCAGTAGCCATGCCATTGTATGAAATCCACAATCTAATAAGTGCCCACGGTTTTGATTGTATTACCCACTTTTGTGGCTAGTAGCTGGAATTTAATAGATGTAACAATTTCGGCTATTTTCTATTTACTTGAAAACCCTAGACCTATTATAATATCACAGAATTTCCTATCAAATGTTTTGGTTAGCGTAAGGTAAAAACTTTTCCATGTTTATGTGTGGGGAGTCTTACGTGATACCTTTTGTTTTCAAAAGATTTTCAAAATTAAGCAACTTTAACCTGTTACTCATACCAGACCCATGTCTGACCCGAAGTTCATTTTTGTTTTTCATAAACTCTCGGGTACCCAAATTTTTTTACGGGTAGCCAAGGGATTCAGGTTTAGCTTTGACGAATTCTGAAGGAGCAATGGAGCAGGAGGCTTCAGCGCTGTAGATATATGTATAGTTCCGCTGTGTGGTATCTCTGTGATGTATTGTGTATTGTATTGAGTTGTGTTAACTAGACAGGTGTTTATAACTGTCTAGTATATGATGTATTATCTGTATAACTCTGATTGATGTTGTATAATATGTAAATATTTATGTGATTATTATATTTTATTCGTTCCGCTGTGAGATTCTGGTGTTGTTGTTCTTTCTTCTCTATCTTTTCTATTTTCTCATCCCTTTCTTTCTTAATGACGGAACGTCTTCCTGGGCGTAGGAGGGCGGGTCGTCACAGTTGGTATCAGAGCGCTAGGTTGAGTGAATACCTAGGCTCTTAAGTGTTTTCTTCTTGAGAGAGCGTATTTGTAATTTTGATATATAATATATATATATATATATATATATATATATATATATATATATATATATATATATATATATTTCTACCTATTGTTGGATTACCTGTTCGGGTTTTCCAACGAGCTATAAAGGTAGATAGGGTGGTGGTGTGTGTAACACAACTACCAATGGTTGGAGTTTGTATATTTGAGGTTGGAAGTGTAACTGTCGAGACTGTAGACCTAATACCGTCTCGAGTAAACTTTGGATGGTGTAAGGATTTCATCGATCTTCGAAAGAAACCTGTTAAGGTTCGGAGTTCATTTTGAGGTGTAATTTGTTTGAGCTAGAGTTCGGATCTGTCGGTTGGGCAGAAGCAAGTCATGATATCTTGATACATCAAGGTATAGTAGCTGTGTGATGAGACACAGTGACTTTGGGTGTCTCCGAAGATGTTTCTTTGGGACAAGTTAATGAAGTGTATCTGTTCGATGTTGTCGCTGTGTTCAGTTGGGTGTTCCTGTTTGCTTTGGAGTCCGAGTTTCTCGAAGAGCTTTGGATTAGGAGGTCATCTGGCTTAGCAGTTTTTCTTGAGGTAATTTCAGAAGTAGTAGAGTAGTTCAATTTCTTCCATGGATTGGCCATATAAGCGTAAGCTGTTATGTTTGGTAATGAGAGAGCAGTATTTTGGAATTAGGCTGGATTGATCGCAAAAGTGACTTGCGATAGTTTGAGTGTTCTTTTGTGTTTCAGAATTTTTTTCTGGATGTCTTCAAGGAGTCAAAGGTTTTGCTAACATTTGGAGATTGTAATTGGTATCGACTGGATTCCAGAAGTGATACCGATGGATCAGCTTAGTAATAGGATGGTTTTTGAGTTTGGGAAGTAGTTCAGAATTTTGGAGAAACTGTGGAGTTTTCTTTTGGATATGTGAACTTTATTTGAAATGTGTTGTCCAGTCTGGGCTTGAGTTCATCTTCAGCATTTTCATCTGTTCGATCAGAGTTGCGCAGCGGAAGCATGGTGGTAGCTATTTAGTTTGGAAGCAATTGGATATTAAAATGTTTGGAGTAGAGAGTTCTACAGGAAATTTTTCAGAATCTGAGGCCAGATTGAAGTGCACCTGTTTTATCTCTTCCAGATGAGAGAAGTGAGTTCTGTTTTCTGATTTGGATTAGAGTTTGTGTTCTGAGTTTGGTTGATCTTGGAAAGATCATTTTGTTGGATTGTTATTGGTCCAGTTTATTTCTAGGAGCATCAGCAAGAGTTGAGCTGATCGGGAAAGATGAGGGAAGCCCAGGATCGTTCGAGGAGTTTTGTGGATAAGATACGAAGGAATTTTTATTTCGAAGTTGGAGATTTAATTTTGGATAAGTGTTTGGTCTTTAGGATTGGATTGTCAGTTTGGATAACTGGAATTTGTTGTGTTTCACGTATCTCTGAGGGAGTACGTGTAAGATTTATCTCTAGTTGTAGAATCAGCAGTTCATGGAGTTTTGAGTTGTTGATTCATACTTGTCTATAGTCTGATATCCTGTCTTGTTGGTAGATCTAGACGAGTAAAGGTTCTGTAGCCTAGTAGTATTCTTTGTTTGGATTCTATAGGGCGAGAATACCGGTATTTATACCTGGGAAACTCGAGAAAATTCTATCCAGAATTTTGTCTGGATAGTTAGATTTGGTTGTTTGGATAAATTGGTTGCTATGGTTGTTAGCATATAATTGATATATGCTTGTGTTTTAAAAATTAAATTTATTAGATTATTAAATTACCTTTGTTTTAAATTTCGGGGACGAAATTCTTTTAAGGGGGGAGGAATGTGACATCCTGAAAATTTGGGGCAATATCAATTTAATAATCAGCATAAAAAAAATAAATTGATTTGATAATATTTGTTAATAATATTTGAATTGATTAAATAATCTTCTTTAAAATAAGCATTTAACTGATAATTCATCTTTTAAAAATCTACTAAGTTGTTTTCTAATAATAAATATATATTTGTATATAATCTAAATATCTGTTTTTAAAATTAAATAAATAAGGATTTGTTTTCAAATTCTAATGTATTGGTAATTTGAAATTTGATTCAAAAATATAGCTAATAAATAAATAATAATTTGGCTTTAAAAATATACTAAAAATAAAGTTAAAATTTGATTAAATGATTTTAACTTAAATTTAAATTTAACAAAGGTTATTTTGTTCTTGTTTTAAATATAGTTGATAAAATAAGTAATTTATTTATATGGTGATAATTTCTTTTATAAATTATTTTGATAATGAGATTTATTTATAATATAATATCTTTAAAAGTAGATTTTAAAATAAATAGAGATTGTTATATATATATATACATATATTTGGAAGGAACTATGGTTTGAAGTTTAAAATATAATCTTGCAAAAATTGTTTAATACAGGCTTTGAACTTAAAAGAGGGATAATATAAGTAATCATGTTAAAAAAATTGAATTAAATACTTAAGTTAAATTTTATAACAAATGACTATAGCAACTTTATATTTATAAGACAAAAGTATATATGTGAACATAAGATTTAAATATACAAGTTAACATTATAACTATAATAACCCTAACAACTTTCAAGTATAAAACAGAATAAAATATATGCAGGCAAGAATATAAACATGTAAGATGAAATACAAAGCAAAGTATATAAATATGCAGGATAAAGAAATAAAATGCAAAGTACAGTAAGTATGAAGAGTAGAAAGGAAGACAAGTATGAAAACATAAACAAAATGCTAGTAGCTTGTGCATTAAGATTCAGAGAAGTACACAACATCAAGTTAAGAAACAAAATAATAGAGATTTGTACCAGGCTTTGTATAAATTTAATTACAGCCTGTAAAGAAAACATACAAAGCAAGGTATCAACAAAAATATCTAAACCTAAGATTTGTAGGAGACATTAAGTACTTAAGCAATAAATGCTTTTCATTCCTTAGCAGCAAATAGGTCAACTCGAAATGTATAAAAACAATTCAGCCTCCTAATTGAAAAAAAAATCTTGCCTAATACAAACAAAAATAATAATAATTGTACCTGCATTTGCCTAAACCAGTAAACACCTTCTATATGCATATCCTGTCTCCTTTATATATGCAATGTTTTTGTTTAGTTCGTTCACTAAATATATCAAACCTGAAACAAGGAAATAATGGTAAACATTCCCATCTACAAACTAAAATAGTATTCCAACTGAAGCATCTTCAACAAGGCAAGAATTTTGAAAAGCAAAACAGTTCCAGTTATTAAAGTTCAAAACTGTGCTCTGCTCCTTTCTTTAATCAAGTGAGTAACATTTTTCTTAAAATAACTTAAGTTTAAACTTGTTATATGTTGGTATTTGAATGCTTAAATATTTGTATGCTTATTTATATTTCTCTGTGCATTGGTGAAATGAAGTATCTGTATATTGTACACCCTGTAGACATCCTGTTTATGACTATCAAGTTCATACCTTTCTTAAAGATTTAACTCTGCTTGATCTAGTGTTTGTTTGGACCTAGTATCTAAACAGGTTTGGTTTGTTGGATCATAAAGCAAATCTTAAAATTTGTATTTTTGTTTGCTAGTTGGAGAGGCTCTGTAAAAAAAAAAACTAAAACAACTGGCAAATATTGATAATGGTAAAATTTCAAACATCATAAATTATTAATTCAGGGTTAAAACTTGAATACTTATCTAAAGTTAGGATTTTTAAAAGTAAATTCACATTTTATAGTTAAGAATTGAATTGGCATTTCTAGGTTGTTTTTTTTGAGAAGTTTGGGTTGTCTCGGCCTGTGTAGTTGATTAGAGTGGCCGTGATCTTTCATGAAGGTAGAGGAGTGACTGGAGTGTTTGACAAAATTGCGTGGTGGTTGATCAGTGGCTGGTGGAGAGTGCGGTGGTGGATTCTTGGTTTTGAACCCTAGTTTTCTCAGGCTGGGAAAATTCGATCATTTCTCCTTCTATAGATGATCGAGTGTCATAGGGATTTGGGAAGTGGTTGTCGAAGCACTCATGAAGCCGATGCCGGAGGTGGTGGTTCTCTGGAGGTCGGAGGAGGAGGGGCGAAGCGGTAACAGGTTTGGGAAGGGGAGTGAAAGGGTATTTCCAGGTTTTTGCTTGTATTACTCCATTTTGATTTAGACGTGGTGATGAATTTTGGGTGGTCGTGCCGCTGTCTGGAGGTAGTCGGCGATGTGCTGGGTGCCTGAGTGGATGGTCGGCGTTGGTTGGGCCACGATGCACGTGCACCGTGCCAATGAAGTTGGGGTTGCTATTTTTCTGTGTGCAGGTTTTTTTGGTGAGGGGAGACTCGAGTTTATTCGAGTGTTGACTCGGAGCAGAGGAGGGAGAAACTCGAAGCAAATCTGATTTCTCTCGAGTCAGTGTTGTTTCCAGTTTTTTTTGTAAGCCTGGCAGCAGCATTTGTTCACTGCAAATTCAATTGAAACCTGTTGAAATCTAAATAAAAGTCAAGTATAAATACAAGTTTAAATTCAGTTTGCAATTTAAATTTAAGTTTATTTTTAAATTCAAATTTGAAATGAAATAAAAGTTTAAATGTTTAAAGATGGGTTTTCAGGTTTAAAAACCTGACAGGTTTTCAAAATTTTAATTAATTTAAGGTTTGGAAAACAGAATTTAAACTGTGATTTAAATTCAAAAATTTAAAGTATGAATTCAGATGAACATTTGAATCTTTAGGTTTTAAAATAAATTTGGATTTGAAAATTTAGTTTTAATTCAAGTTTTAACAGCAAGTTTAAATCAAAGTTAAATTATTGGATTCAAGAATTTTCTTGTATTCAAATCTGAAAACTAAATCAGTTTTAAATCTGAATATTATAAAAAAAAAACAAGTATAAATCAAATAGTTGTTAACGGGATTTGGTTTCAAATAAATAATTGAACTTTAAATTGGATAAATGTTTAAAAGAATAACCATTTTGTATCTTAAATTCAAAATGTAATTTAAAATTTAGATTCAAATGCGAAATGTTTTATATTTTAATGATAATGAAATCATTTATAAAGAAATGGATTACCTTATAGATAATTAAGATATTAAAGTGAATTGATTAGTAAGTTAATTAAAGAATGACTTATTTATCTAATTTGAAATTAATGAATTAGAATTAGAAATTAATTAAGAAAGTAATTAAAGAAATGTGATTAGTTAATTGAGACAATTAACTAATGATTATTACATAATTAATTAATGCGATAAAATTTTGATAATTAATTAGATTAATTAATTTAGATAATCTATTGTAATTTGTTAAACGACATTACTTGGTGAAAGTAATTAAGGGACTAATTACTTATTGAAATTAATTGAGATAAGTGATAAATTTTGAGTTAATAAATTTAGTTAATTAATTTAAGGAAATCATTTGATAAGTTGATAAGTGTAATTACTTAGTGTATTCAATGGAGCAGAATTTACTTAAGAAGTAATGAACGTTAATTACTAAATGTAATTAATGAAAATAATGTGTTAATAAAGTAATTTGGATAATTACGTTTATAATTAATCGTGGGATTAATTAGTGGAGATAATTAAGTATGGGATAATTAATATAATTATTAGGGATAGTAATTACTGGAATGATATTAATCAAGGGTGATTAATAATTATGTTTAATTAAAATCGATTACTTAATGTATTTAATTTACTCAAAGCAAATAAATTTAAATCTAAATTAAAGGTCATTAATTAATTTAATTAATGATGAAATTAAGAATTGATTAAGAAGTTTAATAATGTGGTGATTAATTTATGTAATTAATCAATAATAAATGTAATTAATTAAATTTATAAATAAGGAAAGAAAATGTTATTTACTATAAATAATTTAGGATAATTAATTTGTAAAACTAATTAAGACTAATTACTTAATGAAATTAGAAAATGATTAAGCAAAGGTGTTTAATCAAGATGGATATTTAGAGGATGATTAATTAATTTGATTCATAATTAATTAATGGGTGTATAAGCAGGATTTATAGATGAAGTAATTAAATTAATTTATTTTAAATTAGAGATTGAAGTAGTTAATTTAATTCATTTTAAATTAATTACGAATTGTATGTTTATAAATCATTGCTTATGGATGAATGATATTGATATTTCATTTGATGATTGTGATCTGGCATGAATTATATATATGTGTCATGGATG
This sequence comes from Allium cepa, assembly GCA_030765085.1. NCBI lineage: Eukaryota > Viridiplantae > Streptophyta > Magnoliopsida > Asparagales > Amaryllidaceae > Allium > Allium cepa. The sequence goes on from CM060935.1 coordinate 970,783,281, forward strand.
CTTGATTTAAATATGACAATATTTGGTTATCTGTTTAGATGATAATATTGATTATCTGTTTATGAGATTATCTGTGATTATCTATTGTGATATTATGAATTATCCATCTGTGTGTATATTGAATTATATTGAATTAAACTGTTAAGATTAAATAGACAACTTGGCCTCAAAAGACATGTTTTGGATTTCGATGAGACCGGGATCGGTTTTCCGCATTAGGAACATCCGAAAACGACATCGATTCCAAATTAATGATAGATCGTTAATCCGAAGTGAAGATGAAGATTCAGAATGCAAGGGTTATCGTTGTTAACTCTGAGGGTGATTCCAAAATGAGTGTAACGAGATAATGCCTTCGGTTTCGTTCGAACCCGGAACGAACTTGTATGGATTGAATGCTTTCAACACATCGTCAGGCGGGCGATGAGCATTCTAAGAATTATGTTCTCTAAAGGTAATCGTAGCCTCAAGCCTCATCAACCGGGAATGGCTAAAACAGGGGAGGCGCAGCAAGGCTAGGTGGGTCATGCCCAAGCAGGACAAGCATATTCCACTGTCTAGATGTCCCTTTTTATTCGGCTTTGTGGGCAGTTGGTTGCAAACAACTGCGGGGTGTATCTTGTTCGGGACTGTTCAGTAAGGAATGGTTCCGGCCTTGTGTTGCAGGGGATGAAGGGAGTAATCCTCGGTACGTTGATCTAGGCCACGTACTGTGACGGGCGGTACCCCAGTAGCCCTGCCATTATATGGAATCCACAATCCAATAAGTGCCCACGGTTTTGATTGTATTACCCACTTTTGTGGCTAGTAGCTGGAATTTAATAGATGTAACAATTTCGGCTATTTTCTATTTACTTGAAAACCCTAGACCTATTATAATATCACAGAATTTCCTATCAAATGTTTTGGTTAGCGTAAGGTAAAAACTTTTCCATGTTTATGTGTGGGGAGTCTTACGTGATACCTTTTGTTTTCAAAAGATTTTCAAAGTTAAGCAACTTTAACCTGTTACTCATACCAGACCCATGTCTGACCCGAAGTTTATTTTTGTTTTTCATAAACACTCGGGTACCCAAATTTTTTTACGGGTAGCCAAGGGATTCAGGTTTAGCTTTGACGAATTCTGAAGGAGCAATGGAGCAGGAGGCTTCAGCGCTGTAGATATATGTATAGTTCCGCTGTGTGGTATCTCTGTGATGTATTGTGTATTGTATTGAGTTGTGTTAACTAGACAGGTGTTTATAACTGTCTAGTATATGATGTATTATCTGTATAACTCTGATTGATGTTGTATAATATGTAAATATTTATGTGATTATTATATTTTATTCGTTCCGCTGTGAGATTCTGGTGTTGTTGTTCTTTCTTCTATATCTTTTCTATTTTCTCATCCCTTTCTTTCTTAATGACGGAACGTCTTCCTGGGCGTAGGAGGGCGGGTCGTCACATTAGGTTTAGATTTGTCGCCCACCACAACAACTTCCAACGCGATCAAGAACCACCACGTTGAAGAGCATCTCGAGCACGACACTCGGCTGGAGCCTGGTCGAACTCGGCCTCCATCTTGGCGCGTATTTCGAGGCCGACCGTAAGGCCTTTGAGCCCAATTTCCCATCGATCCAAAGCACTAGAACAAAAACCCACCGTTGGATGTATCAATCGCACTGCCCTCTATAACTTTCATGTAGAAAGTTTTTCGAATTAATGAACGGATTTAAAGAAATTCGAGGGAGAAGAAAGGAGCATTTTCAGCCTTCGGTTTATTTACTGGCGGCGGCTAGGGTTAGGTTTATATTTTTTTTTTAGAGAGAGAGGGGGCCATTTATAGAGAATCGAACGACACTATTCATTCCGGAAATTCCGAACTCCGATTTACGCGCCGTAACCAGCGTTTCTAGGGTTTACCCCGCGTTCCGGACACAATGGAATAGGTTTCGAAAGCTAATTCGGTCATCTGTGCGAGATATGGCAACAAACGATCGATTTAAATTAAACCGATTTAAACGATTTTCTAGGCGTTTTAATTTGTACCGTACAAACGGTAAATCCGATTGACTTGAAATTTGAAACCTTACAATAATATCACATTACGGATCCGATGAAACTGGTTTCGTCAAAATCCGAGACTTTTTGAAAAATGGCTATTTTAACTCGCCAAATTAATATTAAAAACAATTTCAATGCGTTTCGAGCTGCCGCGATCAAACGATAACTCCGATTGCTACGAAAATTGAAATCCGATAATAACTAACTATTACGGATCCAATGGAACTGGTTTCGTTTAATTCTGAGACTGTTCAAAAATTGACTAATTTCACTAGTCGATTAAATATTAAAATATTCAATTTTCACAATTTAACTTTTAATTCGATTTTAAAAGTTCTAAAATATCATTCTAACTCCAATACGATAAAATAAAATTTTACAAATCATTTTCAATCATATTTAACCCAATTTTCAATTATTTCCATAATTTCACACATTAAATTATTGATTTAATTATTCAATTAAATCCAATTATTCGAAATAAAATTTATTTGACTTATAAATCTCACTTATTAATATTTAAAATTAATTAAATGTTCAAATATTAATTAAATAAGATTCTGGGTCATTACACGTTTCTTTCATTAATTAAAACTTTACATGTTTCTTTCATTAATTAAAACTTTACATGTTTCTTTCATTAATTAGAACTTTACATGTTTCTTGCATTAAATAAAAACTTTACACGTTTCTTTCATTAATTAAAACTTTACATGTTTCTTGCATTAATTAAAACTTTACATATTTCTTTCATTAATTAGGACTTTACACATTCTTTCATAAATTAAAACTTTACACGTTTCTTGCATTAGTTAAAACTTTACACGTTTCTTTCATTAACTAAAACTTTACACGTTTCTTTCATTAACTAAAACTTTACATGTTTCTTGCATTAATTAAAAACTTTAATGTTCTCTCATTAATTAGGACTTTATACGTTTCTTTCAAAAATTAAAACTTTAAATGTTTCTTGCATTAATTAAAACTTTACACGTTTCTTTCATTAATTAGAACTTACACATTTCTTTCATAAATTAAATCTTTACACGTTTCTTTCATAAATTAAAACTTTACATGTATCTTGCATTAATTAAAACTTTACATGTTCCTGCATTAATTAAAACTTTGCATGTTTCCTTCATTAATTAGAACTTTACACATTCTTTCATCAATTAAAACTTTACATGTTTCTTGCATTAACTAAAACTTTACACTTTAAACCAATCATCAGCTTATAACATTAACTTATAAAAACTGATATCTCTTTACATTTCAAATCTTTAAATCAAATTTTAAGTTAAAATTCCATATATTTCAAAATTTCAAAATACTTAATAAATTTTTAGGAAAATATTACTTTAAAAATATTAACCATGGGCCTGTATAATATTTTCTAACCTAGGTCAAGTGATACGGATATGTATAATTTCAATCTGTAATTTAAAAAGAAAAATCCGGATTCTATCATTTCAAACCCGCAATCCCAAGAAAAATAAATACGAAAAAATCAATAAAAAAATCACTCGAGCCTATCATTTTAGCCCATGAAAATTTTTCCTTATTCTAAAGTCCCTTCGGGTATGTATCATTTCAACCCATAGTGATAGGGAACTTGCAGTAGTGATTAATAGAAATAAAATAACAGTATACGTATAATATCATAACAAATGATGTAACAAATATATAAACGACATTTATCACCATGTAATCACAACACAGGCATATATAAATGACATATCAATATCTACAGATTCACTTGTCATTTTTTTCACAAAAATATAAGTACATATGTCTAGAGTGATAAAAACTCACCTTTTTAAACTATAATCGACAAATTGAGAAAAAAAATCCAAACCCCACAAAGAACGAAAAAGCACGACAAAGCACAATGCGAACTTGAGTGGATGAAGAGTCAGATCCAAATCTTGTATGCAAACAAATATTACATACATAAGAATATGATTCAACACAAAACAATAGATGTTAAAACAATGGAAAAATAAATGAATCAAAGTGACATAACTTGCCTTAATCAATCAATGGCTTGGTTACACCGCATATGGCTTCAACCATCATCTTGAGGTGTGCTAGAGGCCAAAGGCTGAGTATAAGCATGAAGAACAAAGAAGAAACGAAAAGAGAAAAAGAAAGAAGAGGAAGAGAAGCCATGGTTCTAGAGCTTGAATATAATTTTCTTTCACGCAATTGATAATGAGAAGTTTTGGGAAGTTTTTATGCGTGATAGGCAAGAGAAATTCATGGCTAGATTAAAGAAATGAACGGCTAAGGTAAGTAATAAAGAGGCTATGTAATAAAAGGCAAGATTTTGAATGGTTTGGAAAATAAAATGGCAACAAATACTTGATGTATTTAATAAAAATTATTTCTTTCTTTCAAGAGATGAAATGAGAAATGGAATAAAATGAGATATGTTTGAGGAGTCTTCTACGTGAATGATAAAAAGAAATACACGGCTATATAAGAAAAAAAATAGCTAAGGAGTTATGAATACTAGAGAAACGGAAAGGCATAAGTTAAGGAGGAAGAAACGTATAATATATTTTATTTTTAAATACAAATAAAAAAAAGAGAGATGGGAAATAATTTTTTTGTACGTGAATTTTCAACTTGATATGCAAGGCTGTGAGTAGTGTAATTCATGGCTAGGAATGAGGAGGAAACGGCTATAAAATAATAAATGCCATGCAAATGAAAAAGACAAGAGTTTAAACAATGAAACGTATGCCTCTTAAATTTCTCCAAGCCATTTATTTGCATACATTTCTTTCTAGAAATGAAATGTGAAGTAAATGTGTACGTGAACTATGAAGTGGAGTGGATGGCAAGAAAAGATTTGAACGACTAAAGAGGAGTAAATGATAGGAAAACAAAAAGGCTAGGAAATAAAAGGGAAGAAATAAGGAGAAAGAAACACACACACACACACACACACACACATATATTATTCTTAAATGCAATTGAAAAGAGGATATTTTGAGATGTTTGTACGTGATTAATAAAAGAAATTCACGGTTATGAATGGTGAATGGCTAGGGTAAATAATAAAGAGCGTAGGTAAATAAAAGGGCAAGCATTAAAGAAATGTAACGCATGTCTCCTTGTTTTCTTCCAAGCCGTTTATGAAAAGATATACACACAAGTAAAATCCAATAAATAAAGTTTAGATAAACAAAATAGAAAAATAAAATAAAATAACATAGAAAATAAAAATATAGAAATGAACATAGAAAAATAGAAATTGAAATACAGAAAATAACTACGTGTAAAACGCTGTAATCTATCTAATTTAAAAAGTATAACTCAGAATTTAACGAAACGAAAAGCAGAACAGATATCATAAATAGATTCTTCTTCAAAGAAAAAGATTAAAATTTAAAAATTCCAATTTTTAAAAAAATTTAAACCGAAAATTCAAATTTTGACCAAAATATAAAATTTTCAAAAATTGTTTATTTATTGCATTTGAAAAATAAATTACAAACAAATTCCCAACTTACATTGGAAAAAATTCTAAAATTTTCTTTTAAATGATTTAAAAATCAAAATTTCAAATAAAAATTTAGTTAAAAATATTCACAAAATTATGGGTTGTTACAATATATTCTATTATCTGTATCAGTTCACCTATGACATCTGACACCATTATCTGTTATTTATACTGATGATATATGCCTGTTATGTTATTATTATATCTGTTATCACTCTGCAAGTTTTCAGTTCGTTTAGAATTCCTTATGGGTTGAAATGATACATATCCGAATGATTTGTAGAATAGGGGAAAATCATTATGGGTTGAAATGATAAACCCAAAAGATTTTCATTGAATTGAATTTAGGATTGTGGGTTAAAATGATATATACCCGTATATTTAAATTGCAGATTGAAATGATAAATATCCATATCACTTGACCACAGGATAGAAAATTATATATAGACACAGTTGGTCAACATATATATATATATATATATATATATATATATTGAAATGATTTCCTAGGTTTTGAAATGAATATTTTGGTTTTAATAAATATCGATTTTAAGATATATATGTATAAGTTATTTTTATAAAGGTTTTAAATTTTGATTTTTAAGATTATATGTTTTGAAAATTTTAAAGTTATAAGTTAGTTTTGGAATTATAAATTTTAAGATTTTATATATATTGAAATGATTTCCTAGGTTTTGAAATGAATATTTTGGTTTTAATAAATATCGATTTTAAGATGTATATGTATAAGTTATTTTTATAAAGGTTTTAAATTTTGATTTTTAAGATTATATGTTTTGAAAATTTTAAAGTTATAAGTTAGTTTTGGAATTATAAATTTTAAGATTTTACTTACAATTCTAAAATATATATAAAAGAAGTTTAATAATAAGATTTGATTTATTAAAGTTGATTTAATAAACTTGACTTAATTAATATATAATATGTTTAAGTATTTATCTAAAATTTATATTTTCAAATATTGAGTTTATAATAATTTTAATAAATTCCGGTTGGAAAGAGAAATAGGAATTGGTTTGAAATTGAATTTATTTAAGAATTGTATTCAAATAAGTTTGATTTGAAATTTATTAAATTTGGGATTTTAAAGATATGATTTTATAACTTGATTTTGGCAAAAGTGATTTATATGAATATTTCAAATTTACATAAATTGAAATGGTATATTTAGTTTTATTTAAATTTGAAATTTGAAGTTTTATTTAAGTGTTATTTGAATGATTAAGTAAATATTTCAAAATAAATAATAGTAAAGTGAATATGTTATATATAGGAAATTATCAAATCTAGTTTTGAAATTTTGAATATTTAAAGCTTTGAAAATATTAAAACTGAAATGGTTTATTTTGTGGTTCAAATCTGTATTTGAAATTGATATAATTTGAAATAATTTATTTAGAAACCGAATTGAATTGAAATTGATGAATTGAGGTTTAATTAAATTAGAATTTCGGAATTCATGTTGATTTGAATCGATTTGTGAAATTGGAGGAAATTATTTTATTGTATAAAATATTTTTAAAATTATATTTCAAACTGTTTATATATTTTAATATAAATTATTTTAATATAAACTATTTTTGTAACGACCCAGAATTTTTAATTATTAAAATTTGAATATTTAATTTATTTTAAATATTTATAAGTGAATTTATTAGTCAAAATTTTTTTTTTTGAATTATTGGATTTAATTGGATTATTAAATCGATAAATTAATATGTTAAATTATGGAAATAATTGGAAATTGAGTTAAATATGATAGAAAATGATTTGTAAAATTTTATTTTATCATGTTGAAGTCAGAACGATATTTTAGAACTTTTAAAATCGAATTAAAAGTTAATTTGTGAAAATTGAATATTTTAATATTTAATAATCGACTGTAAAATAGTCAATTTTTGAACAGTCTCAGAATTGAACGAAACCAGTTCCATTGGATCCGTAATAGTTAGTTATTATCGGATTTCAATTTTCGTATCAATCGGAGCTATCGTTTGATCGTGGCAGCTCGAAACGCATCGATTTATTTTTAATTTAAATTTGGCGAGTCAAAATAGCCATTTTTCAAAAAGTCTCGGATTTCGACGAAACCAGTTTCATCGGATCCGTAATGTGATATTATTGTAAGGTTTCAAATTTCAAGTCAATTGGATTTACCGTTTGTCCGGTACAAATTAAAACGCCTAGAAATCGACTTAAATCGGTTTAATTTAAATTTAGCGTTTGCAGCCATAACTCGCACATACTTCCGAATTAGCTTCCGAAACTTGTTCCATTGTGTCCGGAACGCGGGATAAACCCTAGGTACGCTGGTTACGGCGTCTAAATCGGAGTTCGGAAAATCCGGGATGAATAGTGTCGCTCGTTCCTTATAAATAGACCTCTAGCCTTCATAAATTGATAAAAAAATCACTAAACCCTAACCCTAATTGTTGTAGCCGCCACCCCCACTGTCAATGGCCAGAATTTTCTCAACTTCATCCCTCTAGATCTTCCAATCCGTCAACAATTAGAGGAAGTTGTCAACATGAAAGTTGGAGAGGGGAATGAGAGCTACGATGTGAACGGTGGTGATCGGAAACGGAGCAACGTGGTGGTGTCAGGGGGGGGCGTTCGTGGTCAGGTGTACACGCATTTCGAGGCCAATATTGAGGCCGAGTTGCATGGCCTTCAGGCCGAACCTGGGTGGAGAGAGGGGCTTTGTGTTACAACGTCTTGATCGAGTTTACATCGAGTATTTTGTTTGCAAATTTAAACCCTAGTTTTCTTGTAATGGGTTTGTGATGTTCGGCCAAAATCTGTAGCATGAACGTGAAGGGGGAAGATGAAGGAGAGGCCTTGGATGCAGATCTAGTGGCTAGGATTTGATGTGGTATGAAGATAGTTGAATAAATGTTGTAAAAGTTTATATATAACGTGTACAAACTTGTAAATTGCATATCTTTTTCATACGAGGTCGAAAAAATGCAAACTCAGTTGCGTTGGAATCGTATGGACGAGCACTACGCGATGGAGTTGGTTTGGAGTCGTTTGGAGTTAGTGAGAATTTCGGGTAAAATTAAACGCGCGTTTAATTTTATTCGAAATAAAAGCTTAAACGGAAATTAAAACCAAGGTGAGAACTTCTCACTCAATCGAATAGATTTCCATTTTATTTTAAATAGTTAGATTTAAAATATTTGAATGCATGTTTGAATGATGACTGTAAATTATTGATTGTTAAAATAGACATTATGCGCCGTTAGTAAGCGGATGTTATTTAATATAAACATATACCGCGAATATTTCATAAACAGTGAAATTGGTATTATATATAATATCAATATATATATATTGGCATATGTATATATTGGAGTTATTGATTTCCCGCATTTATTTGTTTAGCGGATGAGACCCTATTACGCCGTTAGTAAGCGGATAATATTTAATAAGAACATGTACCGCGATAATTTCGTACTGGAGCGAAATTGGTATTGTGCTAATGTTTTTGAATGCAGGAAACAGGTTGGAGGGATCCAACTGGATTCCTCAACAGTATTTATTTAATTTCAGATATTTTGATATTTGATGGATTATCATATCGATATATGATATCGTTGTTAGTCGTGATTGACTATTTGGTGTGTAGCATCATTGGACCCAGATTTTGGGATTTTAAAATGATTTTAAAAGTGATTTTTGAAAATATACTATATTTTTGGAATTGATCCATTATAAATAAATAAACGTTATAATTTTTTTTAAGTTATAAAAATTATGGTTTTTGTGAAATATAGTTAAAAAGCTGATTTTTAGAAATACGATTAAAAGTCGATTTTTGAGAAATATGAACTAATGATTTTATAAAATAATTTAGATTGGATTTTTGAATATATGATAAAAGTTTAAATATAGGATTTATAAAATTTGATTATTTTATAAATCGAAATGATGAAATTATAAAGGAAATTAAAAGATGTTTTAAAGAATAATATTAATTGATTTATATTAAGAGATTTATAAACGGATATTTATAAATCGAAATATTGACATTATAAAACGAGTCTTTATAAGTGTTTGAATGAAGTGAAAATGAAATTCATTAATGAATGAAATTTATAGAATTATGTAACGGTGAAGTTATAAATGGAATTTTATAAACAATAGGTTTATAAAATTTGTAAAGTTCAAAGGAACGATTTTTGCAAATAAATAAATTATAAGTGTTTGGCTTATAATTTGGACCTTTGGTTTATAATTAAGATTATAAATCGAATAGGTAAATAAAGAAGATTTATAAAGGAAGTTTTTATAAATAAATAGAAAAGGAATTTATAAACGTTGTTTTATAAATTCGCAAATGACTTATTTTGACAAGTTAATTGTTATAACTTAGAAATGGAGTTATATTCACATTTTTTTAATAGTGAATAATCCTTTGAATTAAAATGAATAAAAGAATGAAATTGGTTAACGCAGTTTATTCACGTTTTTGAATAGTGAATAACACGTTAAAGAAATTGTTTAGAATGTGAATGTTTTAAATAGAATTAAAACGATCCAACGATGTTTTAAAAGGTATTGAGATTCGAAACCATAGATTTCAACATTTATTGTTGAAATAGATGTTTCGAGAAATAAAAGGAAATAGTGGACTATAACACTGTTGTTATAGTAAATGATTTCCGAATGGAAATGTTTTGGTTTAGTATTGGGATTTATATATCTATTTTAATTTTGAATCCCTATACTAGTGATTTTGGGTTGTAGTAACGATGTTTTACGCAACATTCGTTTTGGCCCAAATAAATATGTTAAGTGAATGATTTCCTTAAAGAAAGAAATATATACTTAATTCGGTTTAAGTATATTGAATATTTTCTAAGTGTTGAAAATAAAAGATTGTGAATTACTTATCTAATAAGTATGGGAATGTTTTCCAATATGAAGTGAAAAATTAGAATTTATCTTTTTGAAGATAAATTGAAATGAATGATTGAAATCATATATGCATGGATATTTTGAAATGTAAATTCATTATGGAATTTATGAATGAAAAGTGGAATTTGTATGAAAATAAATATTGATTTATTTTTGAAGTGTTGAAACTATATATCTAGTAAAGATATTTTGGAAAATAAATAATTTGGAAAATTATTTGGAATCTGGTGATGTATGCATATCAATTGATAGTTCAATAACCGACTATCAGTATTTCCCTTTGAATGGGTATTTGATGTGAATATGATTGAATTTGAATGCACACTTATTTTTTGAATAAGCGCTCACTATTCGGGTTAACCGGGAAAGGACCATGGGGTCGTATAACCCATTCCGAATATGTGATACGTCGTTGTGAATTGCATTTGAAGATCGGTGTTGAAGACCGGTATTTGCGAGAGCGATAGGATGACCTATCGATTGTCTCTGCACTGGGTCGCACCTGGTATAGAGATTCCATAAGTGATGGGAAATCCAATCAGGATTGTGAATATCCGGATTGCAAGGACTTCTTTGTAAGTGCCTTCGGTTCTGTTCGATCTCGGAACAGACTTGTATGGATTGTATGTCTGACATTACAAGTTGAGATATAAAGCCGATTTCTTTCAAATATATTTCTGTTGGTGGCGGAGAATTTATTCTTTGCTTAACACCCTTCTTTGAGACGTACGAGCTCAAAGGTTATATAGTTGAAGTTATCAGCGATATATCTCATTTTGGTAATGTGACATGCTGAGTGATGCTGAAATGATCATTGTGTTGATTATTGTGATAGGATCATTTATTTGATCGTCTATCTTAGTGATCATTGCGTTGATCATTTATTGACCCAAAGCATGGCTTTTGTATAAAGTATGTTTTTGTGGACGTGAATTCGTCGAGCCTCACATCCCGGAAATGGTCAAAACAGGAAAGATGCGGCAGGGTTATTAGGGGTTGCTGTAGCTCCCCTTAGGGTATGTGCATTTCCTTCTGGAAAGGGGTGGTATCATGGTATGGAGCCCAGATACTTACTCATGTTGAAAACACTCTATTTATTATGGTGTGATGTTGGATATCGAGCGCTCGGTTGAAAAGGTCCTAAAGGACCGGGGAATGGCGTACTCGTGTCAGTAGTTACCCAGTTAGGGGTAACCCGGCCTTGTGTTGGCAGAGATCCGGTTTGGTTCTCGGGGATGTCTTTCCAGAGGCATTCTCATGTGGCAATGGGAAGTTCCTTGGCCTGATCATTCGTTGGAAATCCAAAGAAACAATACGAGACTTGTACGGTTTTAGTTGTAGAACCTGCTATGGAATGTGGCGGTAACCTGCTATTGAACATAGTTAGCTATAGTAGGCATACGATAATGGTCGTATGTTGGCTAAGATTTATATTCTACTTTTGAAATGAAATTTTCTCTATACTATGCACTAGTAATAATATCAAATATTATTTTAAATGCGTATCAAGCTTCTTTGACTATCATAAGGAGAAATCTCCTCTGATTCTGCGTTTGCATTGTGTGTGTGTGCGGGAGGCCTTATGGTAGTCTCATTTTTAAAAGCATTGCGAATTGAATTAAAAATATTCCTCTATTTTGAATTTAAAGATAAATAAACTGTTTTGAGTTCTCACACCAGTCTTGTTAAGCTATTGGGCTATGTGATGGGGGGTTCTCGCTTCACGGTTTGGTGGCGAACGGGAGACTCTTACTCCCACACATCCTCTTTTAGGGGGTTGGTTAGGCGTAAGCTGTGACAGTCGAGAGGCTGGCCGTAAAAGCAAGTCTGGGATATCAGTGTAAGCCACGGTGGGGCTGGGATGGTTGAAAAGCCTACCGGTTGTGACCGCTTCATCCGTGACCGTTACATTTGGTATCAGAGCTCTTGGTTAAGCGACAACCATGGTTCTGTTGGGTATTACTCATTAGAGATAGAGTCAGTAGTACTCTAGAATGAGTTTGAGTGTAATAATAGATATGAGTGCGTATTTGTTAGTGAATATAAAAATTGTTTTATATTGTGATGATTGGTTTATTGAGTGGTATATGAACCTTCGTCAGCACGGTCAGTCAAACTATGCCGAAGGGGTTTCTAAACACTTGAATAGAACAATTCAGCACAGTATTGTTTTAATTGGGTAAATGCAATAATTTTACCTTAATTATATTTTATATATAAAGGAATAATTTTTCAGAATTATTAAAGTGTATATAAGTTGATTGTTAGGTTGTTTGAATAATCTAAATAAAAGAATAATTGTATAAGCAAATGAATTATAAGAATTGAATTATAATTAAAGTGTTTACAATTGTGAAATAAACTTATATATATAAGAAGTAAAATTATATGAATATGAGTTGTAAATAAGAAGTGAATTTAAAGTTAAATGGAATATGACTTAAGAGTTATATAAATGAAATTCAACTTTAGAAATTGAATTGAATGAATGAATTGAATTGTGAATCAATTGAATGGAAAATAGAATTGATATGAAATAATGAATGTAAGTGTAAATTCATTAAAACCTAATGTTATTGAAAGTTGAATAATTGAATGAAAAATCAATTTAATAAAACCAATTGGAAAGTAAAGATATTAAACCAAGATGAATATAAGCAAAAGAAATTTGGTTATAATTAATATACTTTGGTTGCTATATGGATGTTGTTTAATTGTATGTAATTCATTAAGTGTTAATGAAATTGAAAGCTATGAAATTAAATTCAAATTAGAAAGTAAATAAATTTGAATAGAATTGAAAGTGAATTGGATTTAATTAGTAATGATAACTAATTGAATTGAGAATGAAAGTTGATAAAATCCAATGTTGATAAATCAAATATGATTTAGAATGAAAACCAATTCATTAAGTATTAATGAGAATATGAATGAATTTGTTGAATGTTAGTTGGTTGATGGTTGAATATATATTGCTATTGTTGCATTTGCTATGTGATATATATAGTTGATATGTTACTATATGTTGTATATTGAGATTATTTGCATATGTGCATGTTCTCATGTTGTTTGTTGAGTGATTAGTAGGTGCGGATCGCGTTTGCTTCGCATTTGGAGCTCGCTTTAGCGCTATATTAGCCGTATATGCGTGCTAATAAAATTTTAAGGTACATATCTCGGATTAAATATCGTACTTTTACACTTTTTTCCCTTCGGGAGGCCTCATTACTTGATGAGATGTATATTTGTGATATATATACTGTCATTTTTTTTTCGGATCGAGCCGCGCAAAGGAGACATGGCGAATTTTTCCGGAAATTTAAGGCGTTAGAAAAATTTTGAGAAAATTTGGGAAAATTTTGGAAAACTTAAGCTTTGGTTTGGAATTGAAAGTTAAATGATATAGTTTGTTTTTGAAAAGATAACTAAGTATGATTTGAAAACTTAGTAAAGTATTGTAAGGAATTTAATTATGAATTTTGGAAAGTTAATAGATACTGTAACCTTTCTTAATTGTAATTTCGAGGACGAAATTCTTTTAAGGGGGAAAGATTGTAACGACCCAGAATTTTTAATTATTAAAATTTGAATATTTAATTTATTTTAAATATTTATAAGTGAATTTATTAGTCAAAATTTTTTTTTTGAATTATTGGATTTAATTGGATTATTAAATCGATAAATTAATATGTTAAATTATGGAAATAATTGGAAATTGAGTTAAATATGATAGAAAATGATTTGTAAAATTTTATTTTATCATGTTGAAGTCAGAACGATATTTTAGAACTTTTAAAATCGAATTAAAAGTTAATTTGTGAAAATTGAATATTTTAATATTTAATAATCGACTGTAAAATAGTCAATTTTTGAACAGTCTCAGAATTGAACGAAACCAGTTCCATTGGATCCGTAATAGTTAGTTATTATCGGATTTCAATTTTCGTATCAATCGGAGCTATCGTTTGATCGTGGCAGCTCGAAACGCATCGATTTATTTTTAATTTAAATTTGGCGAGTCAAAATAGCCATTGTTCAAAAAGTCTCGGATTTCGACGAAACCAGTTTCATCGGATCAGTAATGTGATATTATTGTAAGGTTTCAAATTTCAAGTCAATTGGATTTACCGTTTGTCCGGTACAAATTAAAACGCCTAGAAATCGACTTAAATCGGTTTAATTTAAATTTAGCGTTTGCAGCCATAACTCGCACATACTTCCGAATTAGCTTCCGAAACTTGTTCCATTGTGTCCGGAACGCGGGATAAACCCTAGGTACGCTGGTTACGGCGTCTAAATCGGAGTTCGGAAAATCCGGGATGAATAGTGTCGCTCGTTCCTTATAAATAGACCTCTAGCCTTCATAAATTGATAAAAAAATCACTAAACCCTAACCCTAATTGTTGTAGCCGCCACCCCCACTGTCAATGGCTAGAATTTTCTCAACTTCATCCCTCTAGATCTTCCAATCCGTCAACAATTAGAGGAAGTTGTCAACATGAAAGTTGGAGAGGGGAATGAGAGCTACGATGTGAACGGTGGTGATCGGAAACGGAGCAACGTGGTGGTGTCAGGGGGGGGGCCGTTCGTGGTCAGGTGTACACGCATTTCGAGGCCAATATTGAGGCCGAGTTGCATGGCCTTCAGGCCGAACCTGGGTGGAGAGAGGGGCTTTGTGTTACAACGTCTTGATCGAGTTTACATCGAGTATTTTGTTTGCAAATTTAAACCCTAGTTTTCTTGTAATGGGTTTGTGATGTTCGGCCAAAATCTGTAGCATGAACGTGAAGGGGGAAGATGAAGGAGAGGCCTTGGATGCAGATCTAGTGGCTAGGATTTGATGTGGTATGAAGATAGTTGAATAAATGTTGTAAAAGTTTATATATAACGTGTACAAACTTGTAAATTGCATATCTTTTTCATACGAGGTCGAAAAAATGCAAACTCAGTTGCGTTGGAATCGTATGGACGAGCACTACGCGATGGAGTTGGTTTGGAGTCGTTTGGAGTTAGTGAGAATTTCGGGTAAAATTAAACGCGCGTTTAATTTTATTCGAAATAAAAGCTTAAACGGAAATTAAAACCAAGGTGAGAACTTCTCACTCAATCGAATAGATTTCCATTTTATTTTAAATAGTTAGATTTAAAATATTTGAATGCATGTTTGAATGATGACTGTAAATTATTGATTGTTAAAATAGACATTATGCGCCGTTAGTAAGCGGATGTTATTTAATATAAACATATACCGCGAATATTTCATAAACAGTGAAATTGGTATTATATATAATATCAATATATATATATTGGCATATGTATATATTGGAGTTATTGATTTCCCGCATTTATTTGTTTAGCGGATGAGACCCTATTACGCCGTTAGTAAGCGGATAATATTTAATAAGAACATGTACCGCGATAATTTCGTACTGGAGCGAAATTGGTATTGTGCTAATGTTTTTGAATGCAGGAAACAGGTTGGAGGGATCCAACTGGATTCCTCAACAGTATTTATTTAATTTCAGATATTTTGATATTTGATGGATTATCATATCGATATATGATATCGTTGTTAGTCGTGATTGACTATTTGGTGTGTAGCATCATTGGACCCAGATTTTGGGATTTTAAAATGATTTTAAAAGTGATTTTTGAAAATATACTATATTTTTGGAATTGATCCATTATAAATAAATAAACGTTATAATTTTTTTTAAGTTATAAAAATTATGGTTTTTGTGAAATATAGTTAAAAAGCTGATTTTTAGAAATACGATTAAAAGTCGATTTTTGAGAAATATGAACTAATGATTTTATAAAATAATTTAGATTGGATTTTTGAATATATGATAAAAGTTTAAATATAGGATTTATAAAATTTGATTATTTTATAAATCGAAATGATGAAATTATAAAGGAAATTAAAAGATGTTTTAAAGAATAATATTAATTGATTTATATTAAGAGATTTATAAACGGATATTTATAAATCGAAATATTGACATTATAAAACGAGTCTTTATAAGTGTTTGAATGAAGTGAAAATGAAATTCATTAATGAATGAAATTTATAGAATTATGTAACGGTGAAGTTATAAATGGAATTTTATAAACAATAGGTTTATAAAATTTGTAAAGTTCAAAGGAACGATTTTTGCAAATAAATAAATTATAAGTGTTTGGCTTATAATTTGGACCTTTGGTTTATAATTAAGATTATAAATCGAATAGGTAAATAAAGAAGATTTATAAAGGAAGTTTTTATAAATAAATAGAAAAGGAATTTATAAACGTTGTTTTATAAATTCGCAAATGACTTATTTTGACAAGTTAATTGTTATAACTTAGAAATGGAGTTATATGTGTTAATAGTGAATAATCCTTTGAATTAAAATGAATAAAAGAATGAAATTGGTTAACGCAGTTTATTCACGTTTTTGAATAGTGAATAACACGTTAAAGAAATTGTTTAGAATGTGAATGTTTTAAATAGAATTAAAACGATCCAACGATGTTTTAAAAGGTATTGAGATTCGAAACCATAGATTTCAACATTTATTGTTGAAATAGATGTTTCGAGAAATAAAAGGAAATAGTGGACTATAACACTGTTGTTATAGTAAATGATTTCCGAATGGAAATGTTTTGGTTTAGTATTGGGATTTATATATCTATTTTAATTTTGAATCCCTATACTAGTGATTTTGGGTTGTAGTAACGATGTTTTACGCAACATTCGTTTTGGCCCAAATAAATATGTTAAGTGAATGATTTCCTTAAAGAAAGAAATATATACTTAATTCGGTTTAAGTATATTGAATATTTTCTAAGTGTTGAAAATAAAAGATTGTGAATTACTTATCTAATAAGTATGGGAATGTTTTCCAATATGAAGTGAAAAATTAGAATTTATCTTTTTGAAGATAAATTGAAATGAATGATTGAAATCATATATGCATGGATATTTTGAAATGTAAATTCATTATGGAATTTATGAATGAAAAGTGGAATTTGTATGAAAATAAATATTGATTTATTTTTGAAGTGTTGAAACTATATATCTAGTAAAGATATTTTGGAAAATAAATAATTTGGAAAATTATTTGGAATCTGGTGATGTATGCATATCAATTGATAGTTCAATAACCGACTATCAGTATTTCCCTTTGAATGGGTATTTGATGTGAATATGATTGAATTTGAATGCACACTTATTTTTTGAATAAGCGCTCACTATTCGGGTTAACCGGGAAAGGACCATGGGGTCGTATAACCCATTCCGAATATGTGATACGTCGTTGTGAATTGCATTTGAAGATCGGTGTTGAAGACCGGTATTTGCGAGAGCGATAGGATGACCTATCGATTGTCTCTGCACTGGGTCGCACCTGGTATAGAGATTCCATAAGTGATGGGAAATCCAATCAGGATTGTGAATATCCGGATTGCAAGGACTTCTTTGTAAGTGCCTTCGGTTCTGTTCGATCCCGGAACAGACTTGTATGGATTGTATGTCTGACATTACAAGTTGAGATATAAAGCCGATTTCTTTCAAATATATTTCTGTTGGTGGCGGAGAATTTATTCTTTGCTTAACACCCTTCTTTGAGACGTACGAGCTCAAAGGTTATATAGTTGAAGTTATCAGCGATATATCTCATTTTGGTAATGTGACATGCTGAGTGATGCTGAAATGATCATTGTGTTGATTATTGTGATAGGATCATTTATTTGATCGTCTATCTTAGTGATCATTGCGTTGATCATTTATTGACCCAAAGCATGGCTTTTGTATAAAGTATGTTTTTGTGGACGTGAATTCGTCGAGCCTCACATCCCGGAAATGGTCAAAACAGGAAAGATGCGGCAAGGTTATTAGGGGTTGCTGTAGCTCCCCTTAGGGTATGTGCATTTCCTTCTGGAAAGGGGTGGTATCATGGTATGGAGCCCAGATACTTACTCATGTTGAAAACACTCTATTTATTATGGTGTGATGTTGGATATCGAGCGCTCGGTTGAAAAGGTCCTAAAGGACCGGGGAATGGCGTACTCGTGTCAGTAGTTACCCAGTTAGGGGTAACCCGGCCTTGTGTTGGCAGAGATCCGGTTTGGTTCTCGGGGATGTCTTTCCAGAGGCATTCTCATGTGGCAATGGGAAGTTCCTTGGCCTGATCATTCGTTGGAAATCCAAAGAAACAATACGAGACTTGTACGGTTTTAGTTGTAGAACCTGCTATGGAATGTGGCGGTAACCTGCTATTGAACATAGTTAGCTATAGTAGGCATACGATAATGGTCGTATGTTGGCTAAGATTTATATTCTACTTTTGAAATGAAATTTTCTCTATACTATGCACTAGTAATAATATCAAATATTATTTTAAATGCGTATCAAGCATCTTTGACTATCATAAGGAGAAATCTCCTCCGATTCTGCGTTTGCATTGTGTGTGTGTGCGGGAGGCCTTATGGTAGTCTCATTTTTAAAAGCATTGCGAATTGAATTAAAAATATTCCTCTATTTTGAATTTAAAGATAAATAAACTGTTTTGAGTTCTCACACCAGTCACATGACTGACTTGGAGTTTATTGTTTTCCTCCCTAAACTCTGGGTGCCCACCAATTTCCACACGGGCAGTTAAGAGTTAAGGTTTATCAGGATATTCTGGAGTTGCTGGAGGCAAGATGGATGGCATGGCATATTACTTATATAGTATTTCTTTTTCCGCTGCACTGTTTATTGTTGTATGTTGTTGTACACTCTGATGATATGATGTAATGTAATGAAATGTAATGTAATAACTGATATAGTTCTTTGTTTAAAGATTATTCATTTATTATTATATGTTGTTCCGCTGCGAATTGTGAGATTCTGAAGTTGTTGTTCTGTTGTTTCCTTTCTGTCTATTTCTATTTTTCAAATTTTCTATCTTCTGTCTGTTTTTTCTAATTCTCTATTTTCTAAAAAAAAATTGTCTATCTTCTTTTCCCTCTATTTTTCTTTTTCTCTCTTCTTTCTTTTCTTTTCTTTTTTAAAACCTATAACATCTCGGTTTTCGGCCTTTGATTTCTCGGCAGTCGATAAAGTGAGTGTCGATGTCGGATTTTCGAAGAACGAAAATCCGTGACCGTTACAATTTTAATATAAATCATTTTTAATGTAAACTATTTTTAATATTAACTATTTTTATATGTTAACTATTTTATTTTAAACTATTTTAACCTATAACCACTTTATATAAACTATTTTATTTTATACACTATTTTAATATCTAAACTGGTTAAGTGGGAAGTGTTGTGGTTTTCCAAAGTGTTATGATTTCCAAAGTATTATGTTTCTAAGTTATGATTTCTAAAGTGTTATAGTTTTAGAAGCGTTATAATTTCGAAAGTGTTTTAACTTTGTAGTGCTATGATTTTTGGAAATGGATATATTTGAAATGGAAATGATACCGTATTGATATGGTTTTTGAAATATAAATGATATTTATTTTGAAGTATAAATTATTTTGAAATGACCGCGGTGTTATAATAACGTTTGGTTGTTAAAGAAACCGGGATCGGTTATTGTCATACTCTCTGCCAATGCCAAAAACCACTTTAACAACTGTTTACACGGTGGAGATTCCAGAATGAAGTAGGATGGTGGCGACGTCCTATTTGAGGTATATACGTGGACCCGACTCCCATGAGTTAGCATAAGGTGGCTAAAACAGGAGCAATCGACGGACCAAGTCAGGTAGCTCCTCTGATCAGACACACTTCTTCGTATGCCATTCTATTACTTTATGATTGATTTAGTGTGCACCTTTGATTTGGGAGTGTGGCTCGAGGTGGGCAGTAGTTGCTGCTATGCATTACCACTAACCTGGAAGTGTAATTGGTATATCTACCCTAGCATTGCCTAGTTGTGCCGTGTCACCTACCTTAGCGAGACCACTACGAGTTTGTTTTGTACCATACCTATGGAGTGCCCTCTGACGGCGCCCAGTACGGGGAAGATTTCGGTACTATATAGACTATGGGAATATATAAAATGTGTTAAGGGGGAAATGGGTAATTCCTCAACGCTATTTTAATAGTTTACTTTACTATAGACATTATTATAATAGCGTATATTACTACGTAGTAGATAGTTCCATGGATCCTTAGAGAATGGTTATCCCAAACATCCTTTAAGTTACTTGTATTTCGGTTGACATTTCACTTGAGTTGGATTTATTGATATAAGAATGTTGATCCTGACTCGAGTGTTTTATGTTTTACTTTATGCTCGTGTCAGACTGAGTGTCACAATATTTGAGACTCGCCTTTGGAGTTGGAGCTTTGCTTGGAGATCGATCTATCTATTTAGCTAGTAGTTATTCAGTTAACTCGTGTGATATATTCTTATCTTGTATTTGACTATTGTATTGAGACTTCTATGTGTTTGAGACTTTTGTTGTATCTTGTTTTAACTCTGTTATATATATAGTAGCTTCTTGAACTACTATTCATTTTTTTCCGCTGCTTATTGTTATATTACTCTGTATCTGTGATTCTGTGATTATTTATTTACTGTATATGCTGAGTTTTTCCAAATTTAAATTAACAATCTGGTATTTTGAATAATTCAAGTCCGACATGTGCAAATGCGAAGGGTTTAAAATATCGGGATGTTACATGTATTTAATAGTTTACTTTCAAAACTTACAGTATATATAAACAAAACAACTGGCCAAAATTTTCAATATATATATATATATATATATATATACAGAGTTCATGAACCTGTATTTATATACTAGGAATCAATATATTTAAAAAAAATCAATAAACAAAGATCAATATATAATACAGGTATAGGCTCTGGAAAAATATTTTATATAAACAGGCATATCTTTGTACACACACACACACACACACACAGATATATATATATATATATATATAGTTGTAAAATATATGCATAACACACACATAATATACAGTAACTATATATATAAAATTTCAAATCAAAAAGACTACAAGCTTTACAAAATAAATATATGCGTGTATATATGCAGGCTGTTCAAAACAATATGCAGACACTATATATGTAACAGTCGTAGGAATATGTCGAATTTTAAACACATAAATTTTAACTAACATATAACTTAAATATAACTAACAAATATATGTATATATATAGTAACTTATATGACTTATAAAATAAAACTCAATATCATGCATATATAAGCTAATATATATATATATATACACAGACATAACTAAATATACAATATTTAGAACAGAACAAAACACATCTTTATATAAATATATATATTACCCAAAAGTAAACTTACTTTATATATAACGAAAGTGCAAAGGCCAGGGGAAAGGAGGATAAAGTGTTGGTGGCGGCATGAGCTCGGAGGGGAGAGGAGTATAGTGAGGCCGTGGGTTTGCTGTCGAGATTGGAGAAGGGAGGATCGGCTACTTGGTGGTTGGAATAGGCGAGAGTTTGACGTTGGGGCGATCTGGAGAATAGTGGGTCGGATGAGGATGAGTGGCTGAGATCTGGTCGTCCGATGGTGAAGTAGCGTTTGGAGTTCGACCAGGGTTAGGCACTGCTCGCGCGCATGGCTGAGGCGGTTCAATGGCTATAGGGTTGATGGGTGGTCGCCAAAGCTAAGGATGGGCGAAGGCTTCGGTTGTGTGGTGGCTGCCATGATTTTATTTTGGAGATGGCGGATCTGGAGGGGAAAAGAAAGTGGGTAATGAGCATAGACAAGCAATCAAAGAAAAATGCGAAGTTTATAATATTGCATTCTTTCACGGTTGATAACAGAAAGAACATAAGCTAATAAGAACGACTTTTAAATTGAAATGGAAAAATTTTAAAACAGTGGGAAGGGATGAGTCAAGCATTGGTTTCTGAAAATAAATGCTTGCGGCTGCTCAAATTTCTCGCGTTGGAAAATCAAAAAGGCACAAAGAAGACAAACGGTCCAGGATTGATACCGATATGGTGAATCATTTTCGCGGCTACGCCGCATACCGAACACCAAAATGTAAAAAACGAATACACTGTAAAGATCAATATGACGAGATCATCAAAACGGTATACAGATGTCAGTGGTACGACCATCCTATCAAAAGTCGACAATCGTACCGAAAATGCTGCTAAAAGCCAGAATTAAGGTAAATGGAGCAATAGTTGTCCAAATTTGATGAAACAAATTATGATGTCTCACTTAGAAGATGATTCACAAATTTATTATATAAAAATATTCAGGTTCGGGAAACATTTAATTATCATTAGTATTAACTGATTTAAATTCAAATAAAATTACATAATAAAATAAACTTTCATATTTTCTGATGAAAATTTATCATTTGCTATGTTTAAATAGACGTATTCCAAATATCAAATTTTGATTTCTAAATTCAGTTATTTAAAAATTCACAAATTTCAGTTAATTACATTATGAAAACAGTTAAAATTTACGGGTCGTTACAGGCGCAGTCCTTATGTCTTACCGTTTTCTTAAGACTTTTGATGTAGTACTATCCAGACTTTGCTTTTTCTTCTCATTTTCTTTTCATAGTCCAACTTCTATTATAGTGGCAGATCTTTTGGCTCAGTGCTTGCATCAATTCTCCTTTATCAATATTTGAAAAATATGAGTGTAACACTTGCCCCTCAAATCTGCAACGATTGAAGATCGGTGTGGACTTGTCTCTACTTCCACATTTTTCCACTATGCCATAGATGGCCTATTGCAATGAAAATTCAAGATGTTGCTAGCTACAATGTAATTATAGATACGCTGATTTTTGTCTATTACAACATTAGCTTCAGGATGTTAGCGTAGATATCAACACTATGTTGCAGTAGCTATAGACTTACAAAAATATTATAAAAAAAGAGTGCGGGCTGAAAAAAAGAGGGATAAAATAATTTTTAATGCGGGAAGCAAAAAAAAGTGGAAAAAGTTAACAAAATATTGAAGGGTTTCGCTTGTTAACATTTCATTCCGCCAAAAATAAACCTAATCTTTGGCTCTCCAAATACCATCTCTGCTCGCACCCAATTGATCTCTGCTCCGCTTCGCACCACTCCACTCCGCATCCGCTTTTGCTCTGCTCTGCCGCAACACACGAATGCAACGTCTCGATTCTAGCATCGCACGAGAAGGACCACATCACACGGGATCGACTGCATCGTTCTAGCTCCTTAATTTCTAAGGTAAATCATTCAATTAGATTATGTTCCATAATTGCTTGTGGCTCTGTAAATCGATTCACATCTTCATTCTTCTTGCTTGAAACCCATCTCGTAATTTGGGGATTTGAAACTTGATTTGTTGTTAGGGACTATACATTAGTAGTAAATCGAAAGTTTTAAATAAATCCAAGCGAGAAGGTACTAATAATTACCATATGCGACGTTCTTAGTATAGTCGACTTCGATACTGCCAATGCACCTGACTAAATTTTCTTCTTTTCCTTTTCCTGTTGGCACATTACCCCTTCTGGTTCATCTTTGTTGTAAGATGGGTTGTTAATTTTTCTTCTCATTGTGGTCTCATATCTCTTGTATGATATACTGATTAAGTATGGTAACATGATGCAAGTTCTTACCCTATGAACAAAATGCAGCCTCAGGACTTTAATTTGGCTTCGGTTTAATCCACACAACATTTATACGGAGCTATTTTTGTTGCTGTTAGATTCATTAACTTTAATCTTTCATGTTACCCATATATTTGGCATGAGTTTAAAACCTCAACATTAGCGTTTCAGTGTACCATTTTTGCTGTATAACCATGTTAGTTTGAAATCTTTACTACCCAATGTTCATTTGGTATATTTGTTTGTAATGTCAATTTGATGGTACAACCTTGCAATAATCAAAGTGAAGAAGTCTCCCATATTATTATTTAAAACTAAGATCGAAATTGTCATATTTATATTTGCAATAGGTTATATAGTAATATCACGTTATGATCAACAACTTTGTATTAGATGACATTTTTTAAGTTCTAGTAAGTGTTTTCACTATTTTTATTTTCAGTGCACTAACAATGTCTGTAATATAACCATATGAAGTAAATACTTGGTTTTGAAGTTTAATTCCTTAAATGATTTTCCTAATTTTAGATTGGTGGAGGATTTGAGAACAACTTTTGGAGTCCAAAGAATTCGGCCTGCTTTTAGGGATATCGCAATGCAACCAGTGATTTCATAAATGAATTTGTTTGGGGTTCTAACTGGTGATGTAAGTGTCATCTTGGAGTGTCATCTTGGAGTTTATGTGAGGTTCTAACTTGTGATATTTTATCTAACAGCTCTTCAGATAAATGAATTAGTTAATCATGCAAGGGCTATTAAATTTCATGCTTATATTGAAAGTCGTTTTAAGAAATAGATGCCAGTGGTGATTGGGAAAGCCAATGCATATCGACATTTGAAACTCGATTTGTTTGCAAGAACTATGCCTAACTTCAATTTGGCATATATTTTGGTATGCACATTGTAATTTACGTATTATGACTTATATTTTATTGGTTACTATTTGTATGACTTCTTTCTAATTGGGTTTCAATCGGTGTTTCGATTGGGTCTTCAATTACAAGCTTGTGTGCACTTGTGGTTTCTGTTCTTCACTTGAACCGAGATTTGTTTTTATGTAAAGGCGATCATATTTACCTTAGTTTTGCTTTGACTTTGAGTATAATTTCTGAATTGATTAGTGATATATGTTCTGGAAAAATTGGTTTGATATCCTTTTGTTGTCTAACTTTTTTCATTTAATTTGTATCAGTCCAATGAATCAGATGGAGAACTTTTTGTTAAAACTCGGAAGCGGAAAGAAGGAAAGGTGTACAAGACTGATACTTCAGTAATGAAGTACAGAATTGTAAGAATTTTATTTTCTCTTCAATTAGATGTCAAAAAAATGCTTCATTTTGCGCATCGACATTTTTGTAGAATTAGATCTTGTTTTGTTGAAATCTATAGCAGGATATTTTCTGAATCCATTTTAAAACTGTTAATAGATATTGCAAAACAATTCTTGTTTAAGAAACTTGTTTAAGAATTGTTAATTTTATTTAATGTCACATTTTGAAACTGCTTTATTTTGCAGGATAAGATTTAAAAAGCAATAGGTGAAGGAGGAAGTGATGGGGTTGTTTAAGAAATGATTTCTGATGGAAAGTCGCACGGTCCATCTTGGCTTATAGGACGACACACAAAGTCTGCAGAAGTTTCAAAATATGCCCCAACAGCAAGCACATTCATACAGGAGCTGGCAGCGAAGATAAGGGAAAATATAGCTGACGAAGTCGAAGCAAAGGTGAACAAGAAGGTCCAAAATGGATTTGATGCAAAGGTGAACCAAAAAGTTCGGGAGAACTTGACATGGGTGCTTAAGAAATTAGGCGAAGCAAACTATGACATGCAAATTGATGTTGGGGATCTTTGTGCGACCGTCTGCAGTGATGGCACTGGAGGCACTGGAGGCACTAGAGGCATTGATGGCACTGGAGGCTCGAAAATATGAATGTACTACTAATAAGTAGAATTTAGTTTGTACTGGTTGTAACTATGAATAAACTGGCTATGTTTTTAAGTATGTTTGTTATTTTGTACTTGACTAAGTAAAACTTATGTTGCTGGTTATTCTGAAATGAAAAGTTCTTTGTTGTAGTGTAATTTTTCCATTAGATATGATATAATGTTGCAGCATAATGTTCCCATAGATATGATATAATGTTGCAGTACATTTCCAATTTAAATTGCAAAAGGTGTTGCCATAGATATGATATAATGTTGCAGTATGTGATGTTAAATGTGGTAATAAAATGGCAAGATTTTGCCATTGGAAGGTAAAAGTGTTACAATGGATTAATGAATATGGGCCCCACAATAGGGTTTCGTAAAGGTAGGCCACAGAATTAGTTGGCCCCACAATGTGGGCCCACATGTTGGGGCCCAGATTGCGGGGCCCACTTTTTAGTAAATTTGGTACCTGTGGAAACAACAGAACCGATGTTGCCCTAGGGCCGCAAAGATGTTGCCCTTGACTCTAGGGCAACGCGGCAAAATGCATCACCAAGAAAGTGTTGCCTTTTCCCTCTTTTAGCCTACAACAACATTTTTTGGCACTTCCTGCATCACTTTTTGGGTGTTGCAGTATGCATTCTATGGCATAGTGTTCATACCTTCCTATAACACATCACTTCTTGCTTTTATCTCTCTTTTTTATACGAAAAAGTCTATATTGACGTTTCACATTTAATGCCCTATTATACATGTCTATTTCTTAGTAGATGATTCTCTGAAAAACTATAACTTAGTCTTTTTATCTCCAAAGAAAATCTATATGGATAATTTTGTTAGTTTCCCCTATCATTGATAAATTAACATCTTGGGATTCTTTCAACATTCCAATTTTATGGTTGAGATTCAAATCAAGGTGAGTATATACTCTTCTCCTTCTTTTTCATTTCTTTACATTCTTTCGAAATCCTTAGCTGTAAACCACATTTTCTTAAATAAACAGAGTCTTATTTAAACAAAAGTAAGGGTATTTTTTTCTTGTTGTTTCTTCCTCTACATCTTAGTGACAGCCTTTAACCCACCGTATATAGTTGTTATGAATACTACTTCTACCGAGGGGACCAAATCTCTTTTATTTTCCATCTAAAATAACTAAATTGGGGGGATAGTGTGACAACCCGCGTTTCGGGAGGTTTAAATTGACAAAAATCCACACATGTCCGACTTAAACAATCCAAAACATAGATAATCAATTGGGGTTAAATAAGAAAACTAAGAAGAGGAGAAGAAAACAAAACACAGAATCTCACAGCGGAATCGATAATATATAATAATCTAATAAACAATTCATAAATCTGTTTACTATATATTGGGTTTTAAACCATACTCATTTATCAAAGTTATAAATATACAACAAGGAGAAATTATCAATACACGATACGAGAGATAATAATAATAGTAATATACCAAACTCCATCTTCGTCCTCCAGAGAATAGTCTTCAATACACTGAAAAAAACTCAGAATTAACCCAAGCGTAATGGATGTGTAATGAGTGTTAATAAATTGGAAGAAAACAATGGAATGTAAACCAATTAAAAGTGGATGAAGCAAAAATAAATAATTGAAACAAATCGATTGAATGTAAATTTATATTGAATAGTAATAAATCAAATACGAATGCAATAAATATTGATTGGAAGAAAATGGGTTGAAACCAAATTAGTTGAATGTTAATCAATTAAAAGCAAATAAATTGATTATAAATCTATTGTATGATTATCGAATAAGTATTAATAAGTGAATGTAAATCTAATTGAATAAAAGTTGATTGAATGCAAATAAAATTGAAATGAATCAAACGTTAATGTAATGAATGTTAATAAGAAAAATAAGAAGAGAAGAAGCAAACAAATAACAGAATCTACAGCTTGGAGTCAGATTGATTTATTTGAAGCTGGAATATTTTTCCTGTTTTGAATAAGAAGGTGACTATTTTATATGCTCACGTTCGACTATTTTGTTTTAATGTTAGTTAAATTATATTGTATCGTGAAGTGATTTTAATTTATTGATAGTTGTTGATAAATTTAATTGACATCCAATTGATAGCTGAATAAATTAATAGGATTTGAAATGATAAATAAAGTTGAATTAGAATTAAACTGCTAAAAAAATCCCGGATTTTCGATAATTGATTGATTGTTGTGCTTATTGACTGTATGAATGATTGGTTGTGATGGATGCTATTGGTTCTTAATTTGGATCTTTATTTCTTATGATATATCATTTTATCATCCTGTGTATTATTTATAGTATAATAAACTGTAAACTGAATCATTTCGAATAAATTAAGAAATATGTTGAATTTATATATACCTATGACATCTATTTGTATTAAAATAATATATATCCATCCTTGAAATTAAATTGAAATAATTATCCACTTGGCCATTGGGTATAGAATTATATACGGACACCGGGTTGGTTAAATTAAATGATTTTAAAAGTTGTTTTGAAATTATTTAAATGAATTGATTTTTAGAATAAAATCAAATTTATTGAAACTCAATTATTTTGAATTGAAGCTCGAAATGTTGGAATTTAAACTTGGTAAACGAAATTTTTTAATTAATCGAAGTTTAAGTTAAAAAACTTGAAATATGGCGTAAATTTTCGAATGTTGATTTGTTTTAAAAGAATGGTCTTTTATTCGAACTTTAAATATTTCTAAGAAAAAGTGATATGAAATAATATTTCAAATTTTAGTTTGGATTGGAATTATAATTGAAATTTTGGATCTAAATTTGGTATTAAAGGTAAATTTGATTTAAGTATTTAAATCGATATTTGAAATTTAAATTTAAATTAATTTGAAATTGGAATTTAAATTAATTTGGAATTGAAATTAATTTGAAATTGGAATTTAAATTAATTTGAAATTGGAATTTAAATTAATTTGAAATTGGAATTTAAATTAATTTTAAATTGGAATTTAAATTAATTTGGAATTGGAATTGGAATTGGAAATTAATTTGGAGTTGGAAATTATTTTGAAATTGAGATTTAAATTAATTTAAAAATGGAAATTGGAATTAAGATCGAAATTTATGTGGAATCGAAATTATTCGAGTTGGAATCGGAATTGAATCGATTAAATCGAACTGGAATTTGGAATTTATTTGGGTAGGAAATTGGAAAGTTGATGGGTTTGACTTAAGAATTTTTTTTTAAATGAATATTTTAGTATAAATGATTTAAAATCTATATACTGTAAATATTCAAATTATTTTGATTTTTTTAAAATATTTTACTATATGAACCATTTTTATATTCAAATTATTTTCAATTAAACTATTTAAACATTTTCTATTAAACTATTTTTAACTATTTAAGCTATTTTCTAAAGCAAACTGGTTAAAGGGTAAATTGTTTATATTTAAATCTTGGATTTAAATGCGAATTGGGTTAAAGTGAATTATAACCAAAACTGTAATTCGAATCGAGTTTTGAAGTGAAATCGATATATTGAGTTAAGTTGATATTGAAAGAGGCTATGCGGTAGGATCGTGTAATATGGAATATTGAAATAGTCTAGGTAGATAAAGTAGGTAAATGCAAGGAGACACCAGGATTTTATACTGGTTCGGACCTCTCGTCCTACGTCTAGTCCCTAAGCTTCACTTAGGAATTTCACTAACTAACACCCTCACTTCACCTGGAGGAATAGGTTTACAACTTACCCGAACAACCGAACGGGATTTCTTGCCTCAACTACCGAAGAGGACTTCAACTCAATTACTAAAATACAATATTCGACTTGTTGTGTTCTTGTCAACACTAATGAGTCTTATGTAGTACAATATTCCTATAATCTTATCCTCGAGAATATGTAATGTGTTTGTGAAGATTTAGGAAATGTGAATTGCTATGAATCAAAAGAATGTTATAAACAAAAACAATGATTCAAGCAATAGATTAGTGATTGCTTTGAGAATATCTAGAAAATATGAACAAGAGAATAGTTAGATTAAAGCAAGAAATTCGGTGAATTAAGTGATGTTAGAATTATGTATATATACTTGTAGAAGAGATGCATATGTTGTCAAAGGTTGCAAACAAGAGATGTTTTCATTTCCATTGATGAATGGTTGCAACTCTTGGGAGGAAGAAGGTGTCTTTTCAGAGAAATTTGGCATGTTAAAATTCAGTCGACTGAGCAGGGAATTCAGTCAACTGAAAATATGAAGTAAAATTTTCGGGACCAAATTTAGTCGACTGTGCAGGAAATTCAGTCGACTGAAACTGTGCATGTGTATAAATTTGTTCCAGTTTCAGTCGACTGGTTGTTCCTGTTCAGTCGACTGAACTCATAAAACTTGCATAGTTAAAACTTAATTGAAAAATGAAGTTTATAAAAAATTTCTAGTGTTCGTGCAAGCTTCTTAAGGATAGATTTTAACAATACATCTAGACTAAGACATATGTAAAAACATACTTTAAGTTTGTTTGGTCTTCATCTATCTTCCTTTAGCATGTGCATATATTTCTTCCTTATTTGTTAAAGCACATTGTCATTGATCAAAATCTTCGCGTATCAACATTCTCTGTTTTGAACAACCACTATCTAATATCCATTTAAAAATATTAATTAGATATACATTAGAAATATTCCCATATTTCAGTCGACTAAAACAAAATGTTCATTCGACTGAATAAGAATTTCAAATATTTTCAGTTATGTTATATGTTACATTATATAATTTATAGACCACACATTTTTAAAACTGAATTATTAAATAAGAATCATACATTTTTAACAAAATCCTCTTTACCATTAAATCTCTATGCGGTTAAAAAATCTTATTAAATTATAACCGTTATTTGTTTAGTAAAATTCCACTATAAATAATTTCTTAAAAATATTTTTATTTTCATCTCGATTTTACGAATAAAATCTTAATTCAACATAAAATGTCGTCCAACAACTCCTTCTCTCTAATCAATATCACCTTGTCAGTTGATAACACTCCAACGTCGCCAAAACTTCCCACACCAACACCAGCACATGAGCCGGTTTACAAATGGGAAAATTATCGTACTGGTTTCACACCAGAATCTAAAAAGGCGAAACGCGGACTCTTTATTTCACCTGACACAAAAAGAAAGATTGATGAAATTCATCACTTTCAACAACAAGAGATAGATCTTCAAAGAGAACTATACTTCAAGCAAAAAGTTACGGCAAGACGTTTGAGCTTCTTAGAGCAAATTGGTTTATGCTTCGGTGGATCAAAGAAGAACGAAGTGGCTGAACCCCTACCTCGCCCCGTTAGCTCACTTGATCTGTCTTCATCTTATTGTACACCAGTCGATCCTGTGAATCCTTGGATGTCTCCTAAGACTCCTCAATATAGTTCAAATTCATGGGATATCATTTATATGAAGAATGAAGGGAAAAAGAATCCAAGTCCATACCTTAAGAAATAAGCAGTATTGAAATCTATTCATCCATATAATTGTAATTATCTCCTTGAATAAAGAGTTTGCCTTCAAAATTAACAAGGAACAACAAAATACATAAGTCAGTCGACTAAAACCCTCTGTTTAGTCGACTGAACTTCAGACAGAATGCAATTTTTTTTTACAATTCAGTCGACTGAATCTTCTGCTCAGTCGAATGAACTACTAACAGAAACCTTCAGGCAAACATTCAGTCGACTAAAAACCCTGTTCAGTCGACTGAATTTAGCCCAGAAAATTTTCGGCCTTTAATTCTGTCGACTGTAAATTTAGTCGACTGAACGCCACTTCCCAGGCAAATTTCCCCTTTTAACCACCAATTTTTACCCTACCAACTCACTTTTTACCTCCTACAAACTTTCTTTCCCAAATTAATTTCGAAACCCTAGCCTCCAATTCCTCAAAATCAACTCAAATCTCACCCAAATGGCACCAAAAAGATCAAGAGCTTCATCTTCTTCATCCTTCGAGCCAATTGATGCTCAAATAGCACAATGGCTTTACAATGGAACCGCTGTCACTAGATGGAATAAGATGAAGAATTCCCGAATTTTCGAGCATTCTTTCGTTGATTTCCAAAGCTTTCAAACCTACAACATCCAAGCGTTAACAGATCCAGCAGGTTTAACTTCTCTTTTAGATTTGAAAAGAAATGACCATGCCATTAATCATGTATTGATAAAATTATTTTATGCTAATCTTAATCTTGGACACCAAACTCCAAGAAATCCAAACAATAGTGTTTGGAGTACGGTGTGTGGAAAGAAAGTTTGGTTTTCCTTGGATAGAATAGCACACATTTTAGAGTCTCCAAATGTCGGGAGAAAGCTAGAGGAGATAGAATTCAATCCACACATTCACGACAACATAAACCATCGATTTATGGATGATAATATCAACTCTAGGGATTTTAAGTCCACCTCTCTTTGACCTATGGCGAGAATCCTCCATAAAGCCCTAGTGAGAACGATTACTCCTCGCACGGGCTCGTACGAAATTGTCTACCCAAATAACTATCGAGCTCTATATGCTATTTTTGGCAATATACAAGTCAATTGGGTACAGCTTATTCTTGATGAGTTTCTCACTTTCAATAATGGCAAAATGCGCATTATCTACTTTGGAGAGTACATCATGCGACTTCTTCTCAATGTCGATACGCCATTACCTGAGTCGGAGAATACAATGGTCCATCAAATTAACCATCGGACCACAAGCCTAATGCAACTCCCATCTCGACCTCCTTGCATAATATCACTCGCCGAATGGGAAGCAAGGCATCAAGAACAATAACAACAACAACCTCCTCAACCTCGCCACGAAGAACATCTCGAGCAAGATGATGAAATTCGTCTTGTTGACCCAAGCTTCACTACCAACCAATCCTTGGGGATATTGTCAAGAAATCAACAAATTCTTGACACTCGTCTTAAAAAGGTAGACCATAAGCTTGACAAAATCAAAGGATTCTTCGGCAAACTTTGGGATGCAATCTCGTGCTCAAGCACCACTACTGCTTCAACATCTCGCGGCAAACGTCCGACACCTACGTTTACATGGACGACATCCGAAGAGCATACAAGTAGCAGTGCAAGTGGAGCTAGTTGTGGCCAAGGAGGAAGAGCGCATAGACCATCAACAGGAGGACCCATCATACGTGAACCAACGGGAAGAGAAGGTTCATATGACTGGGATAGAGATGAGTAATTTTTTGTTTTGATGTGTATTTTTAACTTTCTAGCGGCTTGTATAAATAGCCATTTTATGCTTGTCTGTCACAACATTTTTATTTTTCTTAAGTCATGATTATGCAAATATTCTTTATGCTTCAGTGATTGTTTTGATAAATTATTAGTGCTGTTAGTTCTTCCTTTTTGTCGATGACAAAGGGGGAGAAAATCTATAGTACTAACTTTGTTTTATAGGAAAGATAGTGCATACATTCAGGGGGAGAAAATAAGTAAAACGTCTCTAGAATAAATCGGTATTGTCATCAATCAAAAAGGGGGAGAATGTTGATACGCGAAGATTTTGATCAATGACAATGTGCTTTAACAAACAAGGAAGAAATATATGCAAATGCTAAAGCAAGATAGATGAAGACCAAACAAACTTAAAGTATGTTTTTACATATGTCTTAGTCTAGATTTATTGTTAAAATCTATCCTCAAGACGCTTGCACGAACACTAGAAAAATTTTATAAACTTCATTTTTCAATTAAGTTTTAACTATGCAGGTTTTATAAGGTCAGTCGACTGAACTGGAACAGCCAGTCGACTGAAACCGGAACAAATTTATACACATGCACAGTTTCAGTCGACTGAATTTCCTGCACAGTCAACTGAATTTGGTCCCAAAAATTTTACTTCATATTTTCAGTTGACTGAATTCCCTGCTCAGTCGACTAAATTTGAACCTGCGAATTTTCTCCAAAAAGACACCTTCTTCCTCCCAAGATTTTCAACCATTCATCAATGGAAATTGAAGCATCTCTTGTTTGCAACCTTTGACAACATATGCATCTCTTCTACAAGTATATATACATGATTCTAACAACATTTAATTCACCGAATTCTCTTGCTTTAATCTAACTATTCTCTTGTTCATATTTTCTAGATATTCTCAAAGCAATCACTAATCTATTGCTTGAATCATTGTTTTTGTTTATAACATTCTTTTGATTCATAGCAATTCACATTTCTTAAATCTTCACAAACACATTACATATTCTCGAGGATAAGATTATAGAAATATTGTACTACATAAGACTCATTAGTGTTGACAAGAACACAACAAGTCGAATATTGTATTTTAGTAATTGAGTTGAAGTCCTCTTCGGTAGTTGAGGCAAGAAATCCCGTTCGGTTGTTCGGGTAAGTTGTAAACCTATTCCGCCATGTGAAGTGAGGGTGTTAGTTAGTGAAATTCCTAAGTGAAGCTTAGGGACTAGACATAGGACGAGAGGTCCGAACCAGTATAAAATCCTGGTGTTTCCTTGCATTTACCTACTTTATCTACCTAGACTATTTCAATATTCCATATTACACGATCCTACCGCATAGCCTCTTTCAGATATTTTTGAGTAAATAGGATGATTTTGAAATGGATATGATTTTGAGTAAATATGATGATTTTGAAATGGATTTGATTTTGAAACGAATATGATATTTTGATATCAAATACGAATTGTTTTTGAAATGTAAAAGTACCAACCGGTGTGTAAAATGAAGATTGGTTTTTAAAGAGACCGGGGCCTCTTATTGAAATACACTCTTTCAATATTGGAACCACTTTGATAATCGTGTACATGGTGGATGGTATCTAGAATGTAGTGGTTGAATTAGCAATGTTTACTTGAATAAAGTAAGAGAACGATGATTGATAGCCACGACATTCGTGTCATAATTAAAATGACTAAAACATTAGCCTATGTTTGGCCATTGAGGTTAGCTACATCTAACGACGTTGATCCCTCGTATTACTATTGTGATTTCGGATTCGATGGGTGCACCTTATTTTTCGTTTGGATTGATTGTCGTGGTCGGCCACGGATGAGTTACAACAAGCCAGAAAGGGTAAACTGGTAGAATCCTACCTTGGGCATTGCCTCACATGCCTTATCATATTTATCCCTATACGAGCCCATTACGACTTTGATTTAAAACTGTAAATGTGTTAAGGTGGATCAATGTAAAGCCTTAACGCTATTTTGATATTTATTTTACTGATAGACATTATCTATTATAGCGTATACTGTTGTATATAAATAGTTTAACGGATCCTTAGGAGATGGACATTCCCGTAACATCTCTTATGTTACTGCACTCATATTTATGATATTGATTTGGCTTACATAAGAGTATTTTAGTCCTGACTCGAGTGTTTTGTCTTTTCATTACGCTCGGGTCAGTCCTGAGTTTTTCAGTGTATGGAAGACTATTCTCTGAAGGACGAAGACGGAGTTTGGTATACTACTATTATTATTATCCCCTACATTATGCTATTCTGTTGTATTGATTATTTACCCCTGATATGCATATATAACTTTGATAAATGTGTATAGATTAAAATTAAATGTATGTACATTAAACAACTTCATGAATTGTTTATTTGATTATTATATTTTTATTGTTTCCGCTGTGAGATTCTGTGATTTGTTTGCTTCTTATTTTCTTATTTTTCTTATTTAACCTCATTGATTATATATGTTTCAGATTGTTTAAGTCGCACATGTATGGATTATTGTCGATTTAAACCTTCCAAAACGTGGGTCATCACAGATAGAGGGTATTTTGGATCACTTTGGGTTCGAGGATTATGTAGTTAGGATACCTAAACCTCATGATCGTATCCATATGCCTTCAAATGACATTATTTCTATCACTTTTGAACAAATTTGATGTAGGCTTTATCTTCCTCCTAATCAAATTCTTCATGAATGGCTCTCCGCCAATAGCATTGCTCCCACTCAACCTGCTCTAATTTTTTATTCCATTTTGATCGCCACTAATATCCTTTATGTAGAGAAGTTTTCTCCTCCTTCCTACAAGGAACATCAATTTCTATTTGATATTCATGAAGTCCATCTGGGCTTATTATGTGTTTTATTACGCTTAGGAAAAGAAATCAGTTCTCACGTCTATTCACCAAAAACCTAGAAATGAAATGACCAATATTTTTTCATTTCAAATTTAGATTGCTTCCTTTCATCTTTCCAACCACAGCCCAATCATACTATTTTTTTTCGATCAAGCCACTAGGCCATTCATATCTCCTAGGAAGGACATCATTGGTTTAAGTGAAAAAGATAGGAAAGCAAAGCTATTCTTTATGGAGTTTTTACTGCGCGAGTAGGCTTTCTATGTACTAGCCACAACTTCTCTTGCTCCATCTTTAAATTTTCCCCAGTTACGGATGAAGCTAGGGATACAATTTTCTAAGATGTACGATGATATTATATTTCTTGATTTTTTACAAAGATAATTATTGATCTTAACTCCTTTTATGTAGGTAAAGTGAATGGGCACCTCTCGGATGTGGATTTTTATTATCCTCCGCTGAAGAGATTGGAGATGACAAAGAAGAAGAAGTGAGAGAAGAGAAGAAAGGATGTTGTTGTAACCTCTCAAATAGGCCTGTCAGTGGATACTTTTGGATGCGGATAGTGTCACATCCGTATCTGCATCCGAAATCATTTTCGGATATACATATCCATGGAAACATGTGGATAACGGATAATTATCCTATGCACTAGTGACCGCTAAATCACAAAACATAAATGAAATTTTTTAGTTTGACATAAACTTCTTTTCAATCCCATTGATTATTAAAGTGTTAAAAATAAACAAATATGAGGATAATAGATAGTTTTGAGCAATTAATATGCATTTAGTGCATATAATATAAGCTTCTAACTTAATAAAACAATAAATATATATCTTTTATCGTACTAAAATACACATAATTTAAACTATAATCATGAAAAAAAAACCGGGAGGATAAATTTTAAATGCGGATTTCTTCGTATCCGCATCCATTTTTCTAGATATCAGGTATTAATCCGCTTTTCAGATATGGATGCGGGCGGATTTCGAATATATCGGTATCCATTGACAACTCTACTCTCAGATTCATATTATTTACGGCTAATTCATTCAATCATATGTGCAAGTATGATATGTCAAACCCGCGGACACTTAATACTTCTTAAATAAGGAGAAGACAAACCCAACAACCATTTAATACCTCAACCCCTTAGCGGCCCCTTTGAAACGTAAACGCTTGTCAATTGGTCCTAACTACAGAGACTAGTGATCCCCATAAATGGTAATTTAATTATTGTATTATTAATGCATCTCAAAGACTCATCTAAGGGTTGACCAGCCTATATCCGATAAATAACCAAAGAATTAAACTTTGAGGTCTGTGCATATTCCATATGGATTCTACACTAGTAGGAAGCAAAATCTATTAGGGTATAACCAGAGTTTTGCTACCGACCGCTCAGGACCGCTGGTGGTCATAGCCAATATGCCAGTCCTACTACTAAATATAGGTTCAACACCAATACTAACATAGCCCGCCGACCTCACAGAGCTGAAATCCTATTTAGGTTTACTAATGTAATTTAAGCAAAATGCCCCTTTCAATTACTTAATATCTCTTATTAGAAATGAAAAAGACCTCATGTACTTAAAAGTACTGGGTCATTTAACACATCAAATTCGAGGTAAACCCTAAGTACATTTTCTTACATATACACGAACACATATCCCTTCCATATGGGTCATATGGTTGGAAATGTCCCACATCAGTAGTAAGCATACATAATTGCTAGTAGCCTCTAGGTGAAGGGGAGACTTATATTGTGCAACTCTATTGACCTCGCATCCTAAATCATTGAATGAAACAAATTTTCCTAGGCTCACTAATTCATGCTTATCCTAAACATATGTTTAAGGCTTTATAATTTCCCATAATGAAAATTATACTGCTCCTAGTATTTAATTCCAATCTTATCCGTTTATTTCCTATATTCCATAAATGTTAATTATCAGTAATAAAATGGTCGTTATTATTCTATTTGGATAATCTCTAATAACAATTATTTATTCATTCTAATTTAACCTATTGTGATTATATCATTTCTCCATAAATGCCATATTAAATCCTTTTACTAGTCCTATTAAACACATTTATGTTCCTACTTAATTTTTGTAACTCCCTATTAGTAGCACTTTTCAACCTACAGCTCTTAATTTATTACGCTGTTATTGACTAAACGTCCTAATTATACTATTAGAAAATCGGCGTATATTACGCTATATTAATATATATATATATATATATATATATATTTAATTGGTGGGCACGGTTATATATATATATGTATGTATGTGTGTATGTCTATATATATATATATATATATATATATATATATATATATATATATATATATATATATACACACTAACACATTAATTCCTATGCTTAGGAATTTAAATTTCTACATTTTAGTTTAATAAATATCCTTCTCGAAAAGAATTACCGTTATGAATATCCATAAATTACCCAAAATAAGACTTGTACTCCATTTGAAAATTACAAGAAATTATTTATTTTTCTTTAATTGAAATTAGCAGTGCAAACTATGGAGAAGAACGTCCGTAGTTTACACATCTCTTTCATTTGTGGTATACCCCTTATTATTTAAACCGACACACTTTTATGTGATTTTGAATTAGATAATTTATGGACATTACATGAAAATAGATACAACTAAATTGTACCTCGCTCCCAATAAATTAAAACATAAAATTTCACATTCTAGAATATATCAGGGCAATCTAAACTAACACTAACATTTTTCAACCTAATTATAAATCTAGAATAAACTTTTCAACTTATCAACATTCAAATTTAACAAATTAGGGATTGATTTTCGAATTTCCATATTATGGTGTAAATACCATTTCTATTCCAATTGCCTATATTACTGAATATGTAGGTGATATTCCAATACGTTCATTTTAAGCACACAGCTCATCAAATCTTATATAGGCATAATAATTAAATAAAATTCAACGATATAAATTTCAATGTTATATATAATTTCCCGCTCACCTTTCTAGCTTTCTGAATCTCCTAAATTTTAATCCATCACTTTGCTTAACTCCATCTCCTTTTCGATTCAAAAAATACCTATAATAATGTGTATGCACGCTATTAGAATTATAGATTTGAGAAGAGATTTGGGCTTAAGAGGAATATAGATTTATAATTGTAGAAATTACCATTTTCTTTTGCAACATTGATTGACTTCTTTTCTTCTCTTTTATTTTCCACCGTTCTCCGATTTGTGTACATGTGTGTGTGTGTGTATATATATATATATGTATATAATATTTTAAAATTTCTAGAAATAATAGAGAAGAGAAAATGGCAGAGCTTCGCTACTTTGATTAGAAAATATGACAAGAGAAGTAATGTGTTAAGCGTATATTTATAGCCGTTTGAACCAATCGCATCTGTTAGATTAAAGGATTAAATTCTGGCTGTTTGGCTAAGGTTCAACCCGAGCCGCCACTATCAGTACCTGTCAACCGGTAGCGGTCAAATAGCCCAAGGAGGAGGCCGACTGATGGGACTTCATATTTAATGTTATTTATTTCCTTGTTTCCATTTTAAATTAGTTTCGTTTCAAAAACTTTAAATGCTAATAAATTCTTCGTTTGAGCTCCGATCGCAAAACTCTAAACGTGAAAATTTCTTGAAAAATCGGCATGAACGCAATGGTTCAAGCTTCATAACCAAATTCTAAAGTTTGCTCAAATTCCATTTTTGAGACTTAATAATTATTTATTAATTACCATAAATTTTATGGGATCTTGCATTATCCCCTCTTAAAAGAATTTCGTCCCTGAAATTCACCAAGGGTTGAATCATGTAACATAGCGTGCAACCAATCTAAACTATCCAACTAATTAGTCACATCAATTTTGCAGCCAAACACGTACAAATGTATGGTGGATCAAAACATATATAATATGCATGCTGAATAGATCTAAATCGACACCTCCTATATGATGCATTCTTTTAAAAACATTTTAAAAATATAATGCAAACAACCTATATATACTTGCAGTTATATATGTACGCAAGCTTTAGAAAATAAAAAAAATCCTTTTTCACATAATAATTTCCACACTCCTACGAGTAGAAGTATGGTTCAACCAATGTTGCATCCAACCCCTACCATCTCATACCTAACACATAATTTCTATGTCCAAAATTTTGAAAATTTAATTTTTTTTTTTTAAATCTATACTCCTACGCAGCAAAAAGAATTTAGATGAAAACTTCACATTTTCGCCCTTCTTTTGGATACCCATTCTGTTTTATTTTGAAATCTTATCTTTTGCCTCCAAAATCTTTTCCAACTTTTCCAAGTACAATTTGCATAAGGAAGTTCATTTTTGGATGTCAAAACGAAATTATTCTAAATGCAAGTTTTGTTTACTATCAAAAAGGTATGGAAATATAAATTCCAAAGGTAAAATAGTTTTTTCCCTTGTTATTCCCTATGTTTAGTGTATTGTCACCCTTATCGAATAGTAAAATTTATATTCATTAACACGTTAACCTTCCATACGCAAAGCATGTGGCCTTTGAAAATCAGAAATTCTCTCATTTTCCACAAAAACTGTTTTTCCCTTCTAATCAAACTTGCAAAATAGTTTATAAATTTAAATTTTTAGAAACATTTAAACACAATTTTTCAAAAGCATTTTAACACAATATTTCAAAAAATTCGCCTCTCCATCTTTAACACAAATCAACCCATATCTTAACCTAATCCAAATTGAATCAATGAGTTAATGAATATGATTGACCCTAGCATTGTGCAGTTAATCCTAGAGTTGGTGAGCCTTTCCTTTTACTCAAAAACAACAATCATACAAGCCTATTAATAAGTTTTAGCTTTTAAGGCATATGGATAGTGACCCATGATTTTGCAACAACCCTTCCTTGTCCTTTGCTTATTAAAATTTGTTTTCCCCAAAATTTTAAAGTTTTTTGGTCTAAAGCATTCTCTACTTCTAATTGATAATTTAGTTTCCTAATTATTTTTTATAAACTTTCATCTTTACCAATATTTTATCGCTAGTTAAGTGTCCTTATGATATTTTCTTATCTACATTGTTTTCCAAAATATGTGTAGTGCTCTAAGCACATCTAGGAAATCAACGTGGTGATAAAAGAGGAACATGTCTCATATTGTATGATTTTTTAATACTTGAAGAAAGACAACTAGCGATTGCAATCCACATAGCCTGAAAGAAAATGATTGTTGGAAGCTGCCCTTCAACATGAACTGGTGTTAATGATGTTGTGACCCTGTCACTTCTTACTTCTTTAAGATAAACATTCCTAATATGCTATTCTACTATAACCCACGTGTATTAACTCACTTTTTTGGCTTCTAATAAATAAGATCCATCATTAGTTCAATTATTACACCTGATTATGGGATAAATTATGAATTCTCACACCACTTGCCTTACTTTCTATAACCTTGAGTCAACCAATATCCTTTACGTATGTTTTCCATCTTAATACTCTATTCTCTAATTAAAGTTTCTTGATAGTATCTTCAAACTTTAATATTTACTTTCCTCATCTTTGCTCTTTCATACGAGCATACCCTAGGACTCACAAAATTGTTCTTTGATACAATTCTCCATTCTTTTCAGGGTTCTTCTTATGGCTTCAACACATGTCTAATCACATTCTTATGTCATACTATATTCCTTATATTAAATAAGGATTCATTGTTGCTACTCTATAAGCAAACATAGCTACTTTATTTATAGCCTAAACCTTTACCTCATCTTACCTAGGCAGTCATCCCTATCTACTTCATATCAAAAATCGGTTTGGTTTGATCACTCTTTATAAAAATATAACTTCACAGTCACGAAGTACTTAATCCAAAACTTTTATTCTTGAAAACATAAATTTAGAAACCTATTTTTTTCAAATTCAGAAATTGTTTAGTTTAAAAAAGGAGCCATGAAAAATTTCTTATTCTGACCAACTTTCCCTTTTTAAGGACTTTCTACAAAAGAGATTCACTTTTTAAAAAAAGTAGAATTTTTAAGTCAAAACATTTATTTGCGTTCAGAAACTCAATTGTCATACAAACCCATTTTTCAAAAACATTTTATGTAACTTTAAATGATGTGAATCAAAGTAGATGAGGATAATGTCCATCCTATTATATTCTTACTACTCATGTTATTTCCACTTTCAATCTTAGTGAAGAGTCTAATAGCATATAAGGGGGACTTCTAAAAGGCATGTGCAATTATTGCACATTTCTACGAAAATTATCCATTCTCCTACCATATTCCTACTGTTTTCCTCTTATACTTGTTAATCAGGTTTTTAACCCAGCATAATTCAATAGGAGTTAGAACATCTAGACTATGCTAAAATGACATGAAAAGTGAACAAGCCATCCAAAGGAACAAGCTAATAACACTTAAGGAAATTCAACCAAAAATAAGCTAAGGAGATGGATCGTTAACTATCCATAAGGAAGCCTCATGGATGATTTGTAGCGACCCGACTTTCTATCACCAGAAAGGCGCATCACTAATTAAGAAAAAAAGGGATAGAAGAAGAAAAGAAAGAGAAGAAAGAACAACAATACAACAGAAATCTCACAGCGGAACGATTTAAATATAATATAGAATATATACATAGTATCATATACATCAGAGTACACAACTATACATCTCAATTTAGACACTTATAACATTTCTGTCTAATATACAATACAAGAACAACTATACAGAATAACACACAGCGGAAACTCTATCTATATCTACACGCTGAAGCCTCATGCTCCAAAGCTCCTCAAGAATTCGTCAAGGATAACCTGAATCACTTGACTACTCATACATAATATGAGTACCCAAGAGTTTAATAAAATAGAAAATAAACACTCGGGTCAGACAGGGATCTGGTATGAGTAAACGATTTAAGATTGCTTAAATTTAGAAAATCCTTTTGAAAAGAAAAGTATCACGTAAGACTTCCCACACATAAACATGGAAAAGTTTTTACCTTACGCCAACCAAAACGTTTGATAGGAAATCCTGTGATATTATAATAGTGTCTAGGGTTTTCAAGTAAATATGAAATAGCCGAAATTGTTACATCTATTAAATTCCAGCTACTAGCCACAAAAGTGGGTAATACAAACAAAACCGTAGGGTCTCGTAGAAAAAATGGGTTTCCAACAATGGCAGGGCTACTGGGGTACCGCCCGTCACAGTACGTGGCCTAGATCACCGTTCCAAGGAGCCACCCTAACTCCCCTGCAACACAAGGCCGGGACCATTCCTTACAGAACAGTCCCGAACAAGACCACCCCGCAGTTGGCTGCAGATCCAACTGCCCACAAAGCCGAAATGAAAAGGGACATCTAGACAGGGATGAATCTCGCCCTCCAGTGGGAGCTGCCCACGAAGCCTTGCTGCACCTCTCCTGTTTTAGCTGTTCCCGGTTGATGAGGCTTGAGGCTGCGATTACCTTTGTAGGACACATTTATCTTAGAATGCTCATCGTCCACCTGATGATGTTCTGAAAGCATTCAATCCATACAAGGCCGTTCCGGGTTCGAACGGAACCGAAGGCACTATCTCGTTGCACTAATTTTGGAATCACCCTCAGAGTCAACGACCATAGCCCTTGCACTCTGAACCACCATCTCGAACCTATAAGTACTATTCCGTCAAACTCATTACGGAATCACCCATAGAGTTATACTGACGTATAGTTCTTACACCTCGAGTCTTCACTTGCACTCCACTTGGATTCACGACCTAACGTTTATTTTGGATCGGTGTGGTTTTCAGATATCCAAATATGGAAACCCGATCCCGATCTCACCGAAACCAAACGCCATTTTAATGTCCAAGTTGTACTTAAGGGATTTAAACAATAGATATTCAGAAATATCATTTAAACATAAATGGATGATTCACACATAGATAGATAATCTACTATTATCACATTCATCCATACATATCACGAAGCAGCATATATATCACACCTCAGATATATCACATTCATATCATCACATATCAATCAAAGACATACAATAACATCCAATATCATGAACTCGTCCAATGATACTTATCAACCAATCAATAACCATCCTTAAACAAGTTTGATCCAAACTTGATTAATTTCATTAATCCTTAATCAAATTAATTTCTTACCCAATCACTTAGATTATCATCAATCCATCTTACCATTCATTAATTAATTATAAATTAATTAATAAACATCACTTAATTATTTACCTTAATTAATCTCCCTTGATTAATTATCTCTTAATTACTTTAGGTAATTATTCCTTAATTACAATATTAATTAATCATCTTGATTAATTATTTCTTAATTATCCAAGAAATTATCTCTTAATTATCCTTTTTTTAAAATTACTCACACTTGATTAATTATTATTTAATTACCTTGATAATTATTCCTTAATTATCCTTTAATTAATCACACATGATTAATCATTTACAATTAATCACATTTAATTAATTACTTTTAATTAAACACATTTGATTGATTATTTTTATATACATTTAGTAATTAAAACTTAATTATATATTAATTATTCTTCAATTATTAATTAATAATTTATTTAACTATTAATGATTATTTTATTAATTAAATTCCTATTTAATTTATTACTTTAACATGTAATTGATAACATAATTAACTACTCTCAATCATTTAATTAATTAATCATTAATTAAATGATTAAACCTTTAATT
The DNA here is from genome assembly GCA_030765085.1 of Allium cepa. Classification (NCBI taxonomy): domain Eukaryota; kingdom Viridiplantae; phylum Streptophyta; class Magnoliopsida; order Asparagales; family Amaryllidaceae; genus Allium; species Allium cepa. The sequence continues at coordinate 970,828,185 of CM060935.1, forward strand.
AATTTTATTTATGAATTCCATAATTAATATCTCAAGTGATTAATCCTTAATCACATCCACTTAATTACTTTTTAATAAGGTAATTATCGCTTACTTAATAACTTCTAGTATTTAATCACTTAATTATTTCACCCAGTAATTATACTTAATTAACTCCACGTGATTATCTTTAAATTAATCACTAATTAATTACTTAATTAATTACTTAACTTAATCATTTAAATTTAATTAAATGAATCTTAAATTCTTATATTATGAAAATTCTTAATTAAGAAAACATCATCTTAATTAAATCGTTAACCAATAACACTTGATTATTAATAATAATTGAGTTATCTCTATTACTCTCATAATTTATTTATCTTTAAATAAAACAAAATTCTAATTTACATAAGTTAAATCATTATTATAATTGATTATCAAATTCTTAATCATCGAACTTTATTTAAATAAAATATAACATTTTAGGAATCAATTTATAATTAAACACATTTTAAATTGAAATTTTAAACCTTTAAAACCTTTCCAAAGTTATTTAATCAAATTTAATACAAACTGCAAAATCAACTTATTTTAGTTTAAAACTTTCATATTTTAAAATATATAAACTTGTTTAAAATTTTAACTTGAAACAAATTTAGTTTTAGAAATGAACTTGTTTAACTTTTGGTTTTAAAACTTGAATTTTCTACAAAACTCATATTCTCTTTGTTTCAACCTTTAAACACAACTAACTCGAGCCATCAGCAGAAATTCACGCGACAAACCCGAGCAACCCACTGACTTCCCCCGTGCTTACCCCGAGTCTTTCTACCCCTAACCTGCTTCGTGAAAACTCACCAAAAACCCGAAAGAAAACTCGAGCATCCACCTTCGTTCTCCCCAAACCCAAAGCAGAGGCACGAAATCGTGCACGTAAACGTGCACGTCACCGATGGACGTTGGCGAACTCCACGCCGGCCACCTACATGTCGCACTCAACCCCTACTACCAATCGCACCACACAGAAACTTAGTTTCGATCGAGGATCGAAATTTGACCCGTCAACCCAAAATGATACAGCCCATTGCTACCGAAAAACGCTAACCGAGGACCATCCCCTCACGAGAGACCTCTCCGCCTCAACCCTATCTCCGCCACACTTCCCAGTGCCTCCAGAACCCTAGGCGATCATCCCCGGTTGCATCACGACGTCGCGAAACCCATTGGAACACCCACGACAAAACAGCATACAAAACCCTACTTCCACGATTCTCGGCCAACGCGATCAAATAAAAATATCCAAAGTATTTTTCTAATGATCATCATCCTCTCCTTGACCTCCATGCCCAGCCTTGCCGCTCAACTCGCCAACGTTCGCCGTGAATTGGACAAAGTGTCCAAAATAGTCAAATCCTAAATTCACACAAGTTACTGATCTAAAAATCGTGATTCGAGTTTCAAAAACCATGATTTCTTATTTGCAATATGATTTTAAAATCAAAACTCAAGTTTGCATTCAAAAGTTTTTAACCCAAATTATAATTTTACTGTAAATTTTTAAAATTTGAGCTAATCATTAAATTTAACAACATATAACTATTTTTAGATGTTAGATAATTTGATTGCAATCATCTTTTCTTTACAAACAAAATCCAACTTGAAATCAAAATCAAGTTATTGAATTTATCATGAGACTGAAACTGTTTTTATAAACACAATGACTCTTTTTTTTTTAAGAAAACTGTACAGGCAATTAATATATACAATCCAAACATGCATCAAATCTAAATCCAATATTTCTTATAACATCATGATATTATCACATAACAAGATGAATCCAGATTAAAAACTGTTTTTAAAAGAAATCATTTACTCACCTTTGAATAAAAACAGATGACAAAGCAGAAGATAAGGCTGCATTTCCCGGTTTTAGAATTAATTTTCATTAGCTCTTCCAAATTTTTCTTGCATGTTGAAATCAAACTAGTTGCTGCTGATTACTGAATTGTCTGTTGATGTTTAATCTCTAGCCTTTGAAGATTTTAGATTCCAGATTCTTGAATAAATTTGCAGGTTGAATAAATTCCCAAATCATCTTCCTTGTTTCAGATTTTACGGTTTCATTTTTTTTAGAACTTTGTTTGCATTTGAATTCATTTTTGTTGAAGAGAATAAAGAAATTTCTTAGCTGAAAATAAAACTCTTCCTATCTTTTACAATTTAATTTTAAATTAAATTTCAAGAGGATGACACATGTCTACTTAAATGCCTAGTTATCTTACACATATACACATGATTTACAAGTGTTTTAACATGTAAACTAAATTTTTTACAAGTGTGATTATGCGTTATTTAATATTTACAAATGTTATTTTCTAATATTTTTTTTAAAAAAAGTTTTAAATGTTATTTTCTTTTTAATAATCTATTTAAGCTATATATATGTATTTATGTAATATTATAAAATGTTTTTTTTCATATAAAAATAAACTTTAGACTTTCATAAATATCTTAAAAGCAAATCCATATAGGCATTTATAAATAACTTATACTTTAATCAATTTAATTCTATCATTTGTTTATAAATTGAGAAACTTATTTTAAATCTTTATATAAAAATTCTTAAAACAATTTTATCTTATGATAAAAATTAAAATGAAAGAATATCAAAAATAATTGAAAGCGAACTTCAAATTTTATTCTTATTTAAAACAAAAGCTAAAATATATGTTTATAAAATAAGAAATTAATTTTGTTATTAAATTTTAAAATTTCAAATATCATTTCAAAAGAATTAAATCAAATTAACATTTCAAATTACAAAACTATATATTTATTAAAGTTTGAAAATACTTATTAAGTTCAAATTAATAAAATTCCTATCTCAAATATATATATACAAATATATATACATATTTCAAATACAAAAACATTTTAACATTATATTTGATAATTACTGTACTAAATCTTAAAACAAATTTCAAATCACAATATATATTCATATATATTATAATTTGAATAGATAGCTTTTATTACTTTAAAACTTCCTATTTACAAGATATATCAATATATATATCATAAATAGAAAATATTTTTGATTAGCTTTTGAAATATAAATCTTATCAATTTTAAATTTCTAAAATACATATTTCCAAATTAAAGTATTATAAATTCTCAAAAGAATTAAACTTACCAATTTATACTGTTAAGAAAATTGTTGATAGACATCATCAAATTATTATTATTAACCTTTAAAATAATTTTAACTTGTCAATTTATAATGTAAAATGATCAAATCAATTTAATTATTTTCAAAGATTATTAAATTGATATTGCTCAAAATTCCGGGTCGTCACATTCCTTCCCCCTTAAAAGAATTTCGTCCCGAAATTTAAAAGCAAAGTTAACTTAATAACCCAGCAAAAGAATTTAAATTCCAAACAGCAATCACACAATCAATCATAGCAACCAATTCAAACAAACAATTTTATCTATCCATACAAAATTCTGAATAGAACTTCCTAATATTATCTAGAGTTTCCAGGTTCCTATAATGGAATACTTGCTCTACAGAATCTTAAGTAACTATACTACTACAACCAAGAACTCCCTCATCCGATCCTACAAATCTGAACAAGATATCAGACTAAACTCAAAACCAACTCAACTACCAGATTCTTCTAAACTGCTGATTCTATCACTCGATGAATCATACTCATATTCCTCAGAGATATGTGAAATATAATGAATTCCAGTTATCCGAACTGGCAATTCAATCTTATAGATCAAAATCTAATCTCAAAGAACACAGGAAAACTCAAAATACATCCGGAGCTAACTCTCCAGTTTTACCCAGTCTTATATCTCCTTTGATCGGATAAAACTAAAACAATATCCAAATTCCAACTTCACATTCAAAATTTCCTCAATTATTAACCACATAACTCTTCAGATGATCCTGAGTCACCTCCAATATTCATGATCAGCTTAACCCTTGCTGATTACTTCATGAAACAAACTTGGACCAAAAATCAAACCAATTCTCCAGGTCTTATTTCAACAAAATGGATCTCCCAAAAAATTTGCTGAAACCCAATACACAACTTTATTCCATAAACATCAGTGGACTTCAAACCCTCATCTCTTATCTGGAATAGCCAAACAGTTGCACCTAACAACCTTACCTTCCAAATCCAGAAAATTCCTTCATACTTGAGTTTCTATAGCAATTCTTTAATCCAAGAAAACTGCATCTCCCGGTTGCTCCCATACTAGAATAACTGCTATCTCGCTTCCGCTGCACAACTCTGATCATGAGTAGATGAGAATGCTATCGAAGAACTTGAGCACAATCTTTCTCCATACACAGTTCATCCAATCCATAAAATATTAGGGACCATTCTACTTGGTCAAAACATCCCAATAGAATCTCAATTACAACTAGATGATCAATCTCTCTCCAAAGAATCCTGAGCTGCCTCACCAAACTCTTCTCACTCCAATAGTCATCCCTCTACATGGTTGAACCATCGATATTACTCCTGGAAATCCAAGTCGATATGAAAACTCAATCTCTGATTCAGGTAAACTCTTGATTTCCTCAAAAACATTGGGAAAATCTCTGGCTACTTAAGTAGCCTTTACCTCCATATGAGATGCCTCAATCCAAAGAATACTCAAAGATTCCCAAACTAATCGCAAATCACCTTTGCGATCTCACCCAGTTTAGATTCCAAAGAACTATCTTCGCAACTAGAACAGCTTTTCCTATTCAAGATCAATCCTCAAGAATGACTTACCTATCAGAAAAACTAAAAGATCACTTCCAACAGATATCCTACTCTACTGAGCCTCCCAAAGAAATGGATAAGCCTTCATTATCTGTCTGGCCTATTGATAGTAGAATCCCAAAGATTACTGAATCATCGAAGAAACAGATCCATGCTGCTGCTTCCAAACTTCACTTCAATGATACTGCTAAGCCAAAAGATCATCCTTAACCCCAAATTTCAGAAACTCAAAACTATCATCCAATTCCACCAAAAATCCATGAGATGAGTTGGCATCTTCTCAAGAAACTCGGCTCCAAACCAAACACCAACCCCTTGTTCCTCTAAGGGAAAACAAATGAGACCCTATCCAAAATGAGGTAACTCATCGACCTTAGTCTCATACTTTAATATAGATAAGACAACCTTATTTGAGATCTAGAAATTTCTAAACATCCGAATCTTCACTGCAGTAGGCATCACAGTTCCTTCAATACCATCTTAATCTTTGCTCCAAAAGAATATCTTCAGAACCATCTATGGATACTGCATCTCAACACACAGCTATTCCCTCCTGAAGTTACCGAGATACCATCACCTGCTTCAGCTCAGCTGACAAACTCAACTCTTGGAAATCCCACTCACTCGAGAGCAAATCAACCTCCTACTTCTAGAATATACTCTAATTCTTGAAAAGACTTCCTCTGGGATCAATGAAATCCCTTCACCAATCTAAAAAAAAAACTTATTCGAGACGGTATTAGATCTACAATCTCGACAGACACACCTCCAACCACAACATATAAATCTCTTCCATTAGTGCTAGTCATGTTACACACACTCCTACCTCATCTACCTCTATAACCTATGTTGAAAAATCCAAACAGATAACCCAACAGATTATTAGATATATATATATATATATATATATATATACACACACACAAAAATTACAAGTACGCTCTCTCAAGATAGACACCACTCCAGAGCCTAGGTATTCACTCAACCTAACGCTCTGATACCAACTATAGCGACCCGACTATCTATCACCAGAAAGACGCATCACTAATTAAGAAAGAAAGGGATAGAAGAAGAAAAGAAAGAGAAGAAAGAACAACAACACAACAGAAATCTCACAGCGGAACGATTTAAATATAATATAGAACATATACATAGTATAATATACATCAGGGTACACAACTATACATCTCAATTTAGACAGTTATAACATTTCTGTCTAATATACGGTACAAGAACAACTATACAGAATAACACACAGCGGAAACTTTATCTATATCTACACGCTGAAGCCTCCTGCTCCAAAGCTCCTCCAGAATTCGTCAAGGATAACCTGAATCACTTGACTACTCATACATAATATGAGTACCCAAGAGTTTAATAAAACAGAAAATAAACACTCGGGTCAGACAGGGGTCTGGTGTGAGTAAACGATTAAAGATTGCTTAACTTTAGAAAATCCTTTTGAAAAGAAAAGTATCACGTAAGACTTTCCACACATAAACATGGAAAAGTTTTTACTTTACGCTAACCAAAACATTTGATAGGAAATCCTGTGATATTATAATAGTGTCTAGGGTTTTCAAGTAAATATGAAATAGCCGAAATTGTTACATCTATTAAATTCCAGCTACTAGCCACAAAAGTGGGTAATACAAACAAAACCGTAGGGTCTCGTAGGAAAAATGGGTTTCCAACAATGGCAGGGCTACTGGAGTACCGCCCGTCATAGTACGTGGCCTAGATCACCGTACCGAGGAGCCACCTTAACTCTCCTGCAACACAAAGCCGGGACCATTCCTTATTGAGCAGTCCCGAACAAGACCACCCCGCAGTTGGCTGCAGATCCAACTGCCCACAAAGTCGAAATGAAAAGGGACATCTAGACAGGAATGAATCTCGCCCTCCAGTGGGAGCTACCCACGAAGCCTTGCTGCACCTCCTCTGTTTTAGCCATTCCCGGTTGATGAGGCTTGAGGCTGCGATAACCTTTGTAGGACACATTTATCTTAGAATGCTCATCGTCCACCTGACGATGTTCTGAAAGCATTCAATCCATACAAGTCTGTTCCGGGTTCGAACGGAACTGAAGGCACTAACTCGCTGCACTCATTTTGGAATCACCCTCAGTGTCAACGACCATAGCCCTTGCACTCTGAATCACCATCTCGAACCTATAAGTACTATTCCGTCAAACTGATTACGGAGTCACCCACGAAGTTACACTGACGTATAGTTCTTACACCTCAAGTCTTCACTTGCACTCCACTTGGATTCACGACCTAACGTTTATTTTGGATCGGTGTGGTTTTCGGATATCCAAATATGGAAACCCAATCCCGGTCTCACCAAAACCAAACGCCATTTTAATGTCTAAGTTGTACTTAAGGGATTTAAACAATAGATATTCAGAAATATCATTTAAACATAAATGGATGATTCACATCACAGATAGATAATCTACTATTCTCACATTCATCCATACATATCACAAAGCAGCATATATATCACACCTTAGATATATCACATTCATATCATCACATATCAATCAAAGACATACAATAACATCCAATATCATTAACTCGTCCAATGATACTTATCAACCAATCAGTAACCATCCATAAACTAGTTTGATCCAAACTTGATTAATTTAATTAATCCTTAATCAAATTAATTTCTTACCTAATCACTTAGATTATCATCAATCCATCTTACCATTCATTAATTAATTATAAATTAATTAATAAACATCACTTAATTATTTACCTTAATTAATCTCCCTTGATTAATTATCTCTTAATTAATTTAGGTAATTATTCCTTAATTGCAATATTAATTAATCATCTTGATTAATTACTTCTTAATTATCCAAGTAATTATCTCTTAATTACCTTTTTTTTAAGATTAATCACACTTGATTAATTATTATTTAATTACCTTGATAATTATTCTTTAATTATCCTTTAATTAATCACACCTGATTAATCATTTATAATTAATCATATTTAATTAATTACTTTTAATTAAACACATTTGATTGATTACTTTTAATTACATTTAGTAATTAAAACTTAATTATATATTAATTATTCTTTAATTATTAATTATTAATTAATAATTTATTTAACTATTAATGATTATTTTATTAATTACATTCCTATTTAATTTATTACTTTAACAAGTAACTGATCACATAATTAACTACTCTTAATCCTTTTATTAATTAATCATAATTAAATAATTATACCTTTAACTAATTTTATTAATGAATTCCTTAATTAATAACTCAAGTGATTAATCCTTAATCACATGCACTTAATGACTTTTTAATAAGGTAATTATCTCTTACTTAATAACTTCTAGCAATTAATCACTTAATTATTTCACCCAGTAATTATACTTAATTAACTCCAAGTGATAATCTTTAAATTAATCACTAATTAATTACTTAATTAATTACTTAACTTAATCATTTAAATTTAATTAAATGAATCTTAAATTCTTATATTATGAAAATTCTTAATTAAGAAAACATTATCTTAATTAAATCATTAACCAATAACACTTGATTATTAATAATAATTGAGTTATCTCAATTATTCTCACAATTTATTTATCTTTAAATAAAACAAAATTCTAATTTACATAAGTTAAATCTTTATTATAATTGATTATCAAATTCTTAATCATTGAACTTTATTTAAATAAAATATAACATTTTAGAAATCAATTTATAATTAAACACATTTTAAATTGAACTTTTAAACCTTTTAAACCTTTCCAAAGTTATTTAATCAAATTTAATACAAACTTTGTTTCAAAATCCACTTATTTTATTTTAAAACTTTCATATTTTAAAATATATAAACTTGTTTAAAACTTTAACTTGAAACAAATTTAGTTTTAGAAATGAACTTGTTTAACTTTTGGTTTTAAAACTTGAATTTTCTACAAAACTCATATTCTCTTTGTTTCAACCTTTAAACACAACTAACTCGAGCCATCAACAGAAACTCACGTGACAAACCCGAGAAACCCACTGACTTCTCCCGTGCTTACCCCGAGTCTCTCCATTCCTAATCTGCTATAAGAAAACTCACCAAAAACCCGAAGGAAAACTCGAGCATCCACCTTTGTTCTCCCCAAACCCAAAGCAAAGGCACGAAATCGTGCACGTAAATGTGCACGTCGCCGATGGTTGTTGGCGAACTCCACGCCGGCCACCTACATGTAGCACTCAACCCCTACTACCAATCGCACCACCCAGAAACTTAGTTTCGATCGAGGATCGAAATTTGACCCCTCAACCCAAAATGCTACAGCCCATTGCTACCGAAAAACGCTCACCGACGACCATCCCCTCACGAGACACCTCGCCGCCCCAACCCTATCTCAGCCTCACTTCCCAGTGCCTCCAGAACCCTACGCGATCGTCCCCGGTTGCATCACGACGTCGCGAAACCCATTGGAACACCCACCACAAAACAACATACAAAACCCTACTTCCACGATTCTCTGCCAACTCGATCAAATAAAAATACCCAAAGTATTTTTGATGATCATCATCCTCTCCTTGACCTTCATGCCCAGCCTCGCCGCTCAACTCGCCAACGTTCGCCGTGTATTGGACAAAATGTCCAAAACAGTTAAATCCCAAATTCACACAAGTTACTGATCTAAAAATTGTGATTCGAGTTTCAAAAATCATGCTTTCTTATTTGCAATATGATTTTAAAATCAAAACTCAAGTTTGCATTCAAAAGTTTTTAACCCAAATTATAATTTTACTGTAAATTTTTAAAATTCGAGCTAATCATTAAACTTAACAACCTATAACTATTTTTAGATGTTAGATAATTTGATTACAATCATCTTTTCTTTACAAATTAAGATCCAACTCGAAATCAAAATCAAGTTATTGAATTTATCATGAGACTGAAACTGTTTTTATAAACAAAGTGACTCTTTTAAAAAAAAAAAACTATACAGGCAATTCATATATACAATCCAAATATGCATCAAATCTAAATCCAATATTTCTTATAACATCATGATATTATCACATAACAAGATGAATCCAGATTAAAAACTTTTTTTAAAAGAAATCATTTACTCACCTTTGAATAAAAACAGATGACAAAGCAGAAGATAAGGCTGCATTTCCAGGTTCTAGAATTAATTTTCATTAGCTCTTCCTAATTTTTCTTGCATGTTGAAATCGAACTAATTGCTGCTGATTACTGAATTGTCTGTTGATGTTTAATCTCTAGCCTTTGAAGATTTTAAATTCCAGATTCTTGAATAAATTTGCAGGTTGAATAAATTCCCAGATCATCTTCCTTGTTTCAGATTTTACGGTTTCATTTTCTTTAGATCTTTGTTTGCATTTGAATTCATTTTTGTTGAAGAGAATAAAGAAATTTCTTAGCTGAAAATAAAACTCTTCCTATCTTTTACAATTTAATTTTAAATTAAATTTCAAGAGGATGACACATGTCTACTTAAATGCCTAGTTATCTTACACATATACATATGATTTACAAGTGTTTTAACATGTAAACTAAATGTTTTACAAGTGTGATTATGTGTTATTTAATATTTACAAATGTTATTTTCTAATGTTTTTTAAAAAAAGTTTTAAATGTTATTTTCTTTTTAATAATCTATTTAAGCTATATACATGTATTTATGTAATATTATAAAATGTTTTTTTCATATAAAAATAAACTTTAGACTTTCATAAATATCTTAAAAGCAAATTCATATAGGCATTTATAAATAACTTATACTTTAATCAATTTAATTCTATCATTTGTTTATAAATTGAGAAACTTAGTTTAACTCTTTATATAAAAATTCTTAAAACAATTTTATCTTATGATAAAAATTAAAATGAAAGAATATCAAAAATAATTGAAAGTGAACTTCAAATTTTATTCTTATTTAAAACAAAAGCTAAAATATATGTTTATAAAATAAGAAATTAATTTTGTTATTAAATTTTAAAATTTCAAATATCATTTCAAAAGCATTAAATCAAATTGACATTTCAAATTACAAAACAATATATTTATTAAAGTTTGAAAATACTTATTAAGTTCAAATTAATAAAATTCCTATCTCAAATATATATATACAAATATATATACACATTTCAAATACAAAAACATTTTAATATTATATTTGATAATTACTGTATTAAATCTTAAAACAAATTTCAAATCACAATATATATTCATATATATTATAATTTGAATAGATAGCTTTTATTACTTTAAAACTTCCTATTTACAAGATATATCAATATATATATATATATATCATAAATAGAAAATATTTTTGATTAACTTTTGAAAAATAAATCTTATCAATTTTAAATTGCTAAAATACATATTTGCATATTAAAGTATTATAAATTCTCAAAAGAATTAAACTTACCAATTTATACTATTAAGAAAATTGTTGATAGACATCATCAAATTATTATTATTAACCTTTAAAATAATTTTAACTTGTCAATTTATAATGTAAAATTATCAAATCAATTTAATTATTTTCAAAGATTATTAAATTTATATTGCTCAAAATTCCGGGTCGTCACATGATTGATACTTCTTACATCATGAATCAATATCTTTTCTAGGGATGTTTGCCAAGTTTCATGGCATTCCAAACAACCTAGTTCGAGAAGTGAACATCTATCCGACTTAAGTTGTATAATAATCTAAACCATCACAAATCAAGCCAACTAGCTAAGAAATCACATGGAGAGCACCTACATAAGACAATGAATGCAACCTAAAGGATGAAGTCCAAAAATCCTCTAAGTACATGGATCGCCCTATAGATCGCCGGTGATTCATAGGACTATGTTAGATTGTTATGAAATTTTCCGAAAGGATGAAGCAAAAATACTCCAAGTAATTGGATCACTAGTGATCCTTCACATATGGATCGCTAGCGATCCATCAGGGTGGTTCAGGTTGTCGTGAAACTTTCTGAACTCCTTCGTGGCATCATGTGCAGCTTTTGGAAAAGCAGGTCTAGCCAATAGTTTTCCAACATCTATAAATACTGTCCTACTTGCAACATAAACAAAATCTTCTAGACTGGCTGCTAGAATTCTATAAAGATTATTCTTTACTCTTATCCACCCACGCAATAGTCATTTAAGGGTTCACTGTGATTCTCTAATGAACTGTATTTGTGACTTGATCTAACTTAGAAGATTCAACCATAATGTAATTCGATTCAACTTGTAACAGCAGTCAGTTAATAGAAAGATATAAAGTGGACATAGCTTCATTAATAGCCGAACCATGATAAAAATCTCCTTTCTTTTACTATTTCTTCTCTTTTTACATTTATTTTCTATATTATTTCTCTATAAGAGCAAGAATGGTGCTTTCATACTCGATCTAGTGTGTTGATCCATTTTTTGGGTTAACATTTTAGTGCTTTCACTGAGAATCCAACTCAGAATTAGATCTAGCTATCTACATTGGACCGGATAGGTTCGGAAGTTAGAACCTCAATCACTTCTTAGAAGATTTGTTATTGAGAATCAATGGTGCCAGAAAGAAAGAGAACTACCACCAAAATATTCATAGGAGCTACTATTGTTGGAGAAGAAACAAGCCCTCGGCGAGTTAAAGTCAGTGTAATGCCTTTGAATTTTAATTAACATTATTTGGGATATTAATTAGATAAATTAAATAGAATAATGTGAATAATAGGGAGATTAGATTAATAAATCCAATTTCCATGTCTTAACGAATAAACCAAAATAACAATTAGAAGGAGAAATTTCATAAGGTGTAAACATGGAAATGGGGCTACATTTCTTAGTATAAATCTTTTCCTCCACCTTAATAAACTGTCACTTTCTCATTCATAACTCTTCACCTATATTTTGGCCGACCATTAAAGTGCCTTAGAGAAGAGAATAAATTCAAGAAAAAGCTAAGGAATTAAATCTAAGAAATTATCTCACTCTCCAATCAATTAATCAAGGTGAAAAATCTTGTCTATCATCTCATTTTTCTATGTTTGGTTCGGCTATAGGATATATCTGATCTATGTGTATGCGTGATTTAGTTATGATATAATCATTTAAACCTTTGTTTGGATAAGACATAAGTGTTTTGAATGTTAAAGGGGATAATTAACATGTTTTATTCGGTTTTGGTTAAATTCCGTGTTGTTTTGACCTTCATATGCTTTGAAATTTTAATATGTTGAATATAATATATTAGTTGATTTTCTAGAATTTTTCTTGATTTTTCAGTGATGTTTAATAGTTATGTAAAATTATTTTAAAAATGAGATATAAGTGTTTTGTATAATTATAAACGAGAAATAGGATTTTTCAAATTTCTTTAAATTTCTGAATAAGGAAAGTCGGTAGCAATTTTGAATATAAAATTCTAGCAGCCATTCAGACTTAGACAAACAAGGTAGGTAGGGTACAATAGAACTATTTTAAAGTACCATTTTCACTATTTCAACCCTTTGGCAAAAGCATCCACCTCCATTCGAAACCTTTTGACAAAGTCGAAAGGTATAGCTTCCGACAAGGTCGAAAGCATAATTGCCGCTTCCAAACCTTTCGACCCAAATGGAATTAAAGTTTATCATTTGTTTTCTAAAACTTGCCACCTCTCTCTATTGTTTTTGAAGGGTTGGTTCAAACACTAACACTTCATTATTTTCGAACGGTTTTAGGTTTTGAAGGGGTTACCTTCAATGATTTCGAAAGGTTTTGATTCTGAAATATTTTGGTTTTGAAAGGTTTTGGTTTCCAAGGGTTTTGTCTTTGAAAGGTTTTGATTTCGAAAGCTTTGATTTTGAAAGGTTTGATTTCGAAAAGTTTGATTTTGAAAGGTTTTGAAGGGTTTACTTTCAATGGTTACGGAAAGGTTTTGAGTTTCAATGATTTTGAAAGGATTTGAGTTTCATTGCTTTCGAAAGGTTTATAAATGGTTTTATAAGGTAGGGATATCCCAGGCTTTCGATAAAGTCAAAAGGTGAAATCTTTTGACTAGGTTGAAAGGTATGGTTTTGTGATGCTTTCAAAAGGAAGGCTTCCGAATGGTCTAACTTTGGATGTTTATTTGCTCTCGAATGTGACTTCATTCGAAAGCGTTAGAAGGGATGTATTTTTCCATTTTTTTCTTAAGTAAAATTTTGCTAATTTGAAGGGGTTACTTCGAAGGATTATAGCATAAAATACTTAATTTGGTTAAATATGTAAGGGGGATCCTTATATAAATTGGATGTTATTAAACCTTGGGACACGGAGTGGGTTTAACATTTTTGATACATAGTTTAGGGTTACAAACAGAAATATGCTTTTGAAAATATACATTGGGGCTATCAATGTGTTTTTGTTTAATTTAACCTAATTGAGGATACCAATGGAAATAGGTTGAACAGGTGGTATACCTGGGGAAAATAAGTAATCATGGGGATCAAGATATTTTCAATTGGCCAAGTGTTTGGTTGTTGGTTAACCTAGAAAAACCATGGAATGTGCGGTGGATAGCCCACATCGAATTTCTAAAGAAAATAATGTTTTCCAGAGTTGGTTAGCCTCGGGATTTGGCACCCAAGGGTTCATAGTCATCCTAGGAAAAATGTAGAGTGTGCGCTGGATAGCCCACACCATCTTTTATAAAACAATGTGTGATGGATAATCTGCATTTATTATAAATGGATTTGGGACGGATAGTCCTATTAAATTACGATGGATGGTCATTTTAAAGATTTTAGAGGGGAACTCTAATAAATTGGTTTTAGATGGGAAATCTAATAAATTGCTTTTAGATGGGATATCTAATAAATGGCTGGATGGGATATCCAATACATATGATTTATGCCTTTATTTCGTATTATTTTAAGACTAATCATTATGGGTGTAGGAGCATAGTAAATGATTTGCATATTTTGTTTTGGATACTAGTGAGGGAAAAACCTATTCCGCTAAGCAGCGTGGTCTCACCAGATATCTATTTATGATAAGAGATGATCAAGGATTACTTATACCAGATTTATTGTCTGAGTCAAAGGTTGCATATCTCCACAAACTCTCGGGTGCTCAATACTAATTTGATTAGTCTGAGAGTGGGAGACTTTCAGGTTTTTGGACGAATAAGCTTCCAGAGATGTGCATGAGGCAGTGTTGCTAGATAGGATATATTTTGTGTTTTCCGCTGTGATGTACTAAGAACTGTAAATTTCATATTTATTAGTTCTCTGATTATAAGAGAACATCTTTATATGTTGCTCTTATCGTTTTTTTCACATGTATATGTGATTTGAACGTGGCTAACGTTTGGGATTATGTAATTAAATATGAATATTATTCGTTAGAAATGAGAAATTTTGTTTTGTTGAATTTTAAAATTTTCCATATTCTTTTGTTTCTGTGTTGCCAATGGTTTCAAGATTCTGATTTCGGTCACTCAGAAATAACACCTATGGATGACTACAGCATCCGTAGCAGTTAGTTTTGGGCCTTCGGAAGCGAGATGTTACAAGTTGGCATCAGAGCGAGGTTTATGTATTTAAAGGAATTTAAACCTTAAAAGATTATAAAGCATAATCCAATGAATCTAAAATATGGTTGGGCTTGGGTATGCGTTATAGTAACGTATGTGTACTTTGCTATAATTATGTGTACTTTTCTATAAATACCTAAGTATGTATTCCTCCCTCTCTTAGACCGCTCTTCTGTATCTTACCAAGATTGGATTTTTGGTAGTAGGGAAGTTAGATATGGAGGCAAGAAACGAAAGAGTGAATCAAGGTGGGAGACGCACCGTATTAAATAGAAATGTTCGACCGAAAACTAGGAGCAACCAAGGTCGACTGGAAAATGCAAACTCAGATGCAAATGCTAATGTTGGTGCTGAGATTCTGGTGGATGATATAGGGATAATGTATCATTTCTTTGTGAATATGATGCAAGCTGGAGTATTTGTGGAAGTGATTGTAGGGAATGCTGAAGGAGCTAATCTGATGGCCCCAGTTGGTAATAATTATGCCAAGCTGAGCAGGGATTGTGCTAGTCATGGAGGGAAGCCTTTTCTGGGAACCAAGGATGCAGTAGGAGTGGAGAACTGGCTATTGCATTGTGAAAAGATAATTGTAAATCTTAGCTTGACGGATATTCAGCAGAGAAGATTTGCTTCAAGGCAATTGTAGGGAGCAACATTGTTTTGGTGCAATGGAGTTACCATGGGAGAGCAGAGGTAGATCTGACTTGAGCTAAATATCGAAGGAGGTTTGAAGAAAGGTTTCTATCAGAGGTTACCAAGTCAGCATTGCATAGGAGATTTACAGATTTAATCCAAGGGGATAGATCGGTGATTGATTATGCTATAGAGTTCGATAAGCGGTCCCATTAAGGATATGCTACTATTGATATTGTCATTCGGAGGAATAATAAGTTTATTAAGGGGTTGAATCCTGAGATCGCCAAAGCAACCATGCCAAACCTATAAGATCCGTGTCATATAGTTGTTGAGATGGCTATTTAGAATGAAGAGATGCTTTCTACTTTTGGAAAAGGGAAATCAGCCGTGGTTCATAATTTTCGGGGTAAGAAGCGAAAGTTCTTCAAGAAGATAGGAACCCAGTCGGGATAGCAGCTTAGAAGAGCATAGCTGATATTGTTTGTTACAAGTGTGACAAGAAGGAGCACTATGCTAATGAGTATCGCTCGGGCGATGGAAGAGCAGTTGCAGTGAGGCCGAATGTGAAGTGCTTCCAGATAGGGCATTACAAGGACAAGTGTCCCGAGGCTGCTAAAGCTTGAAAGGGAAAGGTCTTTGCATTGGAACCATCATCCTCTAGACCAATGGCTAATGAGAAAGAAAAGCTGTGATGGAAGGTATGCTTATGATTCATAGTACTCCGGTTAGGATACTATTTGATACCGGTGCATCACACTCATTTATATCTCAGTATTTGGTAGATTGCTTATGCCTAGAACATTTAACCTTAATACTCCTTTAAGGGTTGTGAATCCTATAGGAGGGCATGCAACTCTGGGAATGAGATTTGACCAGTTAGAACTTGATTTGTTAGGTCATATGTTCGCATGTCGTTTATATGTTTTTGATTTCGTGGATTTCGGGATCATATTAGGTATGGATTGGTTAGATAAATATGATGCTAGGATATGTTTCCAGGAGGAGAAATATCATTGAAACATCCTAATAGTCGTAACCGGGTCATTTACTTAGTAGGGATTTTGGACGGAAATGCTTATGCGTTATTGGGTGCCATAGAAACGAAAGAAGAGTTGAAGTAGGTTTATGTTGCAAGAGAGTTTGCGGATGTGTTTGAACTAGTTTTGGGCCTGGCATCAAAAAAAGCAATCGAGTTTTGGATAAATCGCGTAACGGGAACTGAACTCGTAAGTAGACCACCTAGCAAGATGTCGCCAACCGAGATGAAGGAATTGAAGGTGCAGCTAGTGGAATTAGAAGGAAATAATTTCATCCAGCCAAGCAGTTCGCCTTGGGGAACGGCCTCAGTATTCGTCAAGAAGCCAGATGGGTCGTTAAGCATGTGTATCGATTATTGTATGTTGAACGAAAGGACGATCAAGAATAGCTATCATTTGCCAAGAATCGATGACTTATTCGATTAGTTGAGTGGAGACAGAGTGTTTTCTAAGCTGGATTTAGCGACAGGTTTCGATCAACTAAGAGTGGCAGAGGACAATATTTCTTTGATGGCATTTAGGATCAGATATAGGTCTTACGAATGGTTGGTTATGTCATTCAGGCTTACTAATATGCCAGCATTCTTCATGGACTTGATGAACTAGGTTTTCCAAGAGCATTTGGATAGGTTCATGTTAGTTTTTATTGATGACATTCTGATATATTCTAAGAATGAGAAGGATCGTGTAGATCATCTTAGAATAGTGTTGGATATGCTAAGGCAACATCAGCTGAGGGCGAAGTTCTCCAAATGTCATTTCTGGAAGAATGAAGTGATTCCTTGGTCATGTAGTTTCCAAGGAAGGGTTAGTAGTTGATTCAGATAAATCGAAGCTGTTAACAATTGAAAGTGACCAGAGATGGTAAGTGAGATTAGAATTTTTCTTTGTCTTGTAGGATACTACAGAAGGTTCATTAAGGATTTCTTGCGGATAGCGGCATCCTTAACTATGCTAACCAGGAAGGACGTGAAGTTTGTTTGGTCTAACAAATATGAGGAAGCATTCCTTAAGTTGAATCATTTGTTAACCAATGCGCCCATGTTGGTAGTTCCAGGTGGGAATCAAGGGTTGGTAGTTTACACCGATGCATATGGTACTGGGTTAGGTGCTGTGCTGATGCAGAATGGAAAGGTTATTGCCTATGCTTCTAGACGGCTTAGACCGCATAAAGTAGATACCCAACTCATGATTTGGAGTTGGCAGCGATAATCTTCGCAATGAAGGTGTGGAGACGTTATCTTTTGGTAGAAAGGTTTGATCTATTTATGGATCATAAGTCTCTACGGTGTTTATTCTCTCAGAAGGAGCTGAACATGAGTCATCAAAGATGGCTGGAGTTTGTTGCAGCTTATGATTTTAGCATTGAGTGTACACTGGGAAAATAAAATAAGGTGGCTATGCACTTAGCAGAAAACATCAAAGTGTGGTGTTAGCTATGTTGGCGGAATGTAAAGACTTGGAACCATTAGCTACTTGCAGTGTGCACTTGAGGTCGACTGCTGGATCTAGTCAGAATATCGCCATGATGTCTGGAAGTTCGACCAGTTCTGATCGAACAAATTGCTTCTAATGAAAAAGAGGATCCAGTCTTAGCTGAGAGGATTAGAAGGTTAGAAGCAGGAATCAACATTGATGTTTTAAAGGATTTTATTCTTGCACAGGGGTTGGTTGAGAAAGAAGGAACAGTTATGTGTACCGGATGTTGGAAACCCTAGGAAGGAAGTTCTTTGGGAATGTCATCGATCAAAGTTTACGATTCATCCTGGGGGAACCATGATATATCAGGATATGAAGAGAAGTTTCTTCTGGGAAGGAATGAAGAGGGATGTTGGTTTATGGGTAAAAAAGTGCTTGAACTGTCAGTAAGTGAAAGCCGAACAACAGAGGCCAAGTGGTTTTCTTCAGCCTTTGGATGTTCCAGTTTGGAAGTGGGACTCGATATCCATGGATTTTGTTGATGGGTTGCCAAGGTCAAATCAGGGTAATGAAAATATATGGTTCATAGTGGACAGATTGATCAAGAGTGTCCATTTCATTCCAGTAAGGTCAGCCAGGACGGTACATGTTTTGGCTAGGTTGTTCATGAAAAACATCGTCAGACTGCATGGAATTCCTAGTAGTACCGTCAGCGATAGAAATTCTTTATTTACTAGCGATTTCTGGAAGAGCCTGCAGAGTGTGTTAGGCACTAAGCTCAAGATGAGTACCGCATATCATCCTCGGACGGATGGGCAGACAGAAAGAGTCAACAAGGTACTGTAAGATCTGTTGAGGCTTGTGTGCTGGATTTTAGTGGTTCTTGGGAAGATTACTTGAACTTAGTGAAGTTTTTCTATAATAATAGTTATTAGACTACTATAAGAATAGCATCTTTTGAAGCTTTGTATGGAAGGCCATGCAAATAACCAATATGTTGGTTAGAGACCGGAGACAGGTTGGTCCTTGTTCAAGATTAGGTGAGAGAGGCAATGGAAAAGATTGAGTTGATACAGGAAAGAACGAAAGAAGCTCTATTTAAGCAGAAGAGTTACACATATAGAAGACGTAAAGGCCTAGAGGTCTCAGTTGGAGATAGAGTTTGCATTAAGATATCGCTGATGAAGAGTGTGGTTCGGTTTGGGAAGACTGGGAACCTGGCACCGAGATATGTTGGACCATTCCCTATATCAAAGAGGATTTGGAAACTACATACCGAGTAGATTTACTAAGCAGTTTGGTCGAGGTCCAAAATGTATTTCATGTTTATCATCTTAGGAAGTATGTTCATGATCCAGAAACTACGATCACTCCGATGACACTGGAGGACTTAGTGGTGGAACCAAATATCACTTTTGTGAGGCAACCAGTTCATGTTGTGGCAAAAGATGAGAAGAGGTTAAGGAACACGACATGTAGGTTGGTGAAAGTTCAGTGGAGCGACAACGTGAAGGACTGTACTTGTGAGATAGAAGACATGATTAGGGATACTTTTCCTAGGCTATTTTAGACGGTAAGTTCTATATAGGGTTTATATAGAATTTGGCTGGTAGGTTATATTAGCTTTGCTTGCATGGGCTATATGCTTGTCGTTTTGTCCTTACTGAAATTTCAAGGATGAAATTCATTAAGAGGGAGTCGGTAATGTCCCTGAATTTTAAGTAACATTGTTTGGAATATTTAGTTGGATAAATTAAATAGATGAATGTGAATAATTAGGGAAATCAGATTAATAAATCCAATGGCCATGTCTTAATGAATGAACTAAAATAAGAATTAGAAGGAGGAATATCCTAAGAGGTAAACTTGGAAATGGGGCAACATTTCTTGGTATAAATATCTTCGTCCACCTTAATAAACTTTCACTTTTTCATTCATAACTCCTCATCTATATTTCCATCGGCCATTAAAGAGCTTAGAGAAGAGCATAAATTAAAGAAAAAGCTTAGGAATCAAAGCTAAGAAATTATCTCATTCTCCAGTCAACTAATCAAGGTGAATAATCGTGTTTATCATCTCATTTTTCTATGTTTGGCTTGGCTATGGGATATATCTGATCCGTATGTGTGTGATTTGGTTATGATATAATCATTTAAACCTTTATTTGGATAAGACATGGGTGTTTTGAATGTTAGAGGGGATAATTAACATGTTTTATTCAGTTTTGGTTAAATTCCTTTCTTCATATGCTTTGAAATTTTAGTATGTTGAAGATAACATATTAATTTATTTTCTTGAACTTTTCCAGACTTTTTTATTATGTTTTAATAGTTATATAAAATTATTTAAGGAATGGAACTTAAATTTTTTATATAATTATAATGGAGAAAGGGGCTTTTTCAAATTTATTTAAATTTCCAAATAAGGAAAGTCGGAAGCAATTTTGAATATAAAATTCTAGAAATCAATTAGATTTAGACAAACAAGGTAGATGGGGCATAAAAGAACTGGTTTAAAGTACAATTTTCACTATTTTAATCCATTTGGCAAGGGCTTCCACCACCATTCGAAACCTTTCAACAAAGTCGAAAGGTATAGCTTCCGTAGAGACGGAAGCATAGTTGCTACTTCCAAACCTTCCGACCCACATGGAGTCAAAGGTTATCTTTTGGTTTCTAAAATTAACCGCCTCTCTCCATTGTTTTCAAAGGGTTGGTTCAAACACTAACACTTCATTATTTTCAAAAGGTTTTAGGTTTTGAATGGGTTACCTTCAATGATTTTGAAAGGTATTTGTTTCGAAAGGTTTTGGTTTCGAAATATTTTGATTTCAAAAGCTTTGATTTCAAAAGGTTTTGGTTTCGAAGGGTTTTGTCTTCGAAAGGATTTGATTTCGAAAAGTTTGATTTCTAAAGTTTTGTCTTTGAAATGTATGATTTCGAAAGGTTTTGAAGGGGTCACCTTCAATGATTGCGAAAGGTTTTGAGTTTCAATGATTTTGAAAAGTTTTGAGTTTCATTACTGTCGAAAGGTTTATATTATAAAGGGGGATACCCTAGGCTTTCGACAAAGTCGAAAGGTGAAATCTTTCGACTAGGTTGAAAGGTATGGTTTTGTGATGCTTTCAAAAGGAAAGCTTTCGAAGGAGCTAACTTCGGATGTTTATTTGCTCTCGAATGGGACTTCATTCGAAGTGGTTTAAAGGGCTGTTTTTAGCCATTTTCTTTAAGTAAAATTTTGCTAATTTTAAGGGGTTACTTCGAAAGATTATAGTGTAAAATACTTAGTTTGGTTGAATATAAAAAGGGGATCCTTGTATAAATTGGATTTTATTAAACCTTGGGGACACCGAGGCGGGTTTAATGTTTTCGATACATAGTTTGGGGTTACAAATAGAAATATGCTTTCGAAAATATACATTGGGGGCTATCAATATGTTTTTATTTAATTTAACCTTATTGGGGGTACCAATGAAAATAAGTTAAACAGGTGGTCTACCTGGGGAATATAAGCAATCATGGGGATCATGAATTTTAGTAAATAATCATGGGGATCATGATATTTTCAATTGGCCAAGTGTTGGGTTCTTGGTTAACCTAGGAAAACCATGTAATGTGTGGTGGATAGCCTACATCAAATTTCTAAAGAAAAGAATATTTTGCCAGAGGTGGTCAGCCTCGAGATTTGGCACTTAAGGGTTCATAGTCATCCTAAGAAAACTATGGAGTGTGTGGTGGATAGCCTATGTCTTCTTTTATAAAATAATATACGATGGATAATCTGCATTTATTCTAAATAGATTTGGGATGGATAGTCCTATTAAATTATGACATATAGTCATTTTAAAGAATTTAGAGGGGAGCTCCAAAAATTGAATTTAGATGGGTAATCTTTAAATTCCTTTTGGATGGAGATCTAATAAATGAGTGGATGGGATATTCAATACATATGATTTTTGGCTTTATTTCATATTATGCTAAGACTAATCATTTTGGATGCAGGAGCATAGTAAATGATTTTCATGTTTTGTTTTGGATACTACTGAGGGGAAAACCCGTTCCGCTAAGCGGCGTGGTTTCACTAGATATCTATTTATGATAAGGGAAGATAGAGGATTATTCATACCAGACTTATTTGAAGTTTGTATTTCTCCATAAACTCTAGGGTATTCAAAATTAATTTGTGTAGTCTGAAAGAGGGAGACTTTCAAGTTTTTGGACAAATAAGCTTCCGGAGACATGCATGAGGTAGTGTTAGCTATATAGGAGCTATTTTGTGTTTTCCGCTGTGATGTACTAAGAACTGTAAAGTTCATATTGATTAGTTCTCTGATCATCATAAGGGGATATCTTCATATGTCGCTTTTATCGTACTTTGTACATGTATATGTGATCTGAACGTGGTAAACATCTGAGATTATGTAATTAAGTCTGAATACTATTCATAAGAAATGAGAAATTCTATTTTGTTGGAATTTTTTTTTCATATTCTTGTGTTTCTGTATTGCCAATAGTTTCAAGATTCTGGTTTCAGTCATTAAAAAATAACACCTATGGATGATGGTAGCATCCGTAGCAGTTTGTTTAGGGCCCCCGAAAGAGGGATGTTACAGTCAACGACCTTAATAAATTGCTAATTGGAGCAAATTCTAGAGCTAACACTAGATCGAGTGCAGGGATCTTCTACTCAGCATGAAGTCGTCACTAAAGGCGAATTGAACAAGATGGTTGATGAAATCAACGAAAAGATGGTGAACAACCAAAAAGCTCTTATGGACAAATTAAATGTCCTCTTAACCTTGCAATCACTAGCTCCTCCAAGAACCATACTAGAACCCGCGGTTGCTATGGAGCAGGAAAACTCTTTCATTTCTAACCTAAATAGGACAAATAGAAGGCAGAAGCAAAAGGAGTAGTGGGTGGAGCTACAGGAATAGCCATTAAAAAATGCAAGCACTCCACCAACTACAAAGTATTCTGCTTCAAACTTGAATCTATATGGGAAGATGTAGCAGTGGATATCTCCAACTTTGAAGATGGCAAACAACATCACAACAACAAGTTGGAAGAAAATACTAATGCACTCAATACCAGCAGAGGGTCCAGACTGCTCCTACCCAACCAACCTCAAGCCAATGGAACTCCGATGGAATGACTCTCCCAAAGACAAGAGAGCCTAGGCTTCAAACCACCTACCAAGATCGTTTGCAAAATCACACACTTGGTATAATCATTGGCAGCCAACCCACGGACTACCAGACACCAGAGGTATATATCACGGTTATCATTATATGCTTAATGAATGAAAGTAAGGGTAGGAGAAATGACGAATGGGGATTCGCTCCAAGCCGAACTCCCTTCACTGATGCCATTCTGAATGAACAATACCCTAAAAAGTTTAACACTATTGTCTAGATAGATATGTATATGCAAGAGATATATATATATATATATATATATATATATATATAAACTAGAGATCCGAAACCTCACTTGTACAAGTACAGTTGGTACATGGACGGAACGAATGCTTTAAATGTTGTTCGACGTAGATGTTTTCAAGCTTCCTAGGGGGAATTGCTTCTATGTGGTTCACCAGGCTTCCACTAAAATCTATCCCCACTTTCAATGAATTAGCAACAAAATTCCTAGGCCAGTTTAAACTTCACACTACACAATTAAAAGACACGATGTCCTTATCTGGTCTATTCCAAGAAAGAAATAAATCTTTGAAATCCTTATAAGCTAGTTCAACACCGCGGTGACTAAAGTAAGTAACCCAAACGAAGGTATGGTCCTCATGGCCCTGGTCTACGCTATCCACCCCGGCACCAAATTCGACAAAATGAAACAACCTACCACTAGGAAGGACTTTAACCGAAAGGCAAGCCGATACCTAAAATTGGAAGAGGCGGAGTTGCTAGAAGGAAAACCTACTAACCCACAGCCAACCAACATTGGACGGAATGGCACGAAAGCTAATCAAAGCATAAACACCTCCGTAACGACAGCCAGAAATGCAGGGAAGAATGGAAACCAAGAAAGGAAGAACTAGAATTCCAACAAGCTAAATGGAGGTAATAAGCGACTTAAATGCTTGAGGTTCGAAAGCTACACTTCACTCAATGATACTCCATAAAACATCTACCTTGCTACATAATGGATGGAGGAATACAAGAAGCCACCTAAAAAGAAAGCAAACGAATAGAAAAGGCATTTCGGAAAGTACTACCGCTTCTATGAAACACATGGTCACAACATGAATGAGTGCCGAAACCTGCAGAACTTGATTGAAGAGCCGATTCAGAAAAACAGGCTTCAGTAGTATATGAGGAAACCACAAAATCCCGACCAACCTGCTGCACACCAAGCTCCCAAAGACCGGGGAAACCAAGTTGGAACTAGCAAAGAAGGATTCAGATGGACCAACCAAAAACTCATCATCGAAATAATATCTGAAGGACCTCATCCCATGCAAAAGAGTTTACGGGAAATTGAGAGATGTGCAATCGTTGAGACATACCTCAAGTGATTCATATTTTGCGATGGATGATGAAACTCCTGCCAAGCAATAGAGAACCCTGAATGATGATATCATATTTCAAAACTAAGGTACTGAAGGAATGGAAGTTCCAACCCTTGACCCCATAGTCATGACGGTAGGAATCAGACTAGCCATGGTCCGATGAGTATTGGTGGATAGTGGCAGCTCTGTCAATATCATATTCAAACACACGTTTGATCAGATAAAGATTAGTATGAAAAAGTATCTGCTTGTCGAAAAAGATCCAAGGATTCATGATGAACCTTAAACAACCTATCGTAAAGGTTGATTTTCCCATAGAACTTGGGGAAGGCTACCGAAGAGTCGTTCTCATCCAAACCTTTGTGGTCGTAAAGGAAATGTCCTCCTATAATGCTTTTGTGAGGACCCAGACTTTCAACCTTTGAAAATCGATATTTGATACATCACCCGTATTCAAATGCTGGAGATTCAAACGTTGGAGTCTGTATCGCTGGAGCTATAACACATTAGATAATAACAACACAATGGAAATAAAATAACTTTCATTCATACACATCATGGATTGCAACATTCTTACAACAAGTGCCCAACATCATCAGAGACATATATATATATAACACAACAGCGGAATACAACAAACAGCGGAAAAGTAACATCAACATGTCTTCCAAAAGAGTCCAATATACTGTATCTTCATTTCCAAAGCTCCAAAGTCCAAACCAAAAAGCTTAAAACCAAAAGCTTCGAAACCAAAGACTTTCAAATCCACATCTACTTAGCTCCAGAACCTACTGATAACCTGACTCCAGGCTGCCCATGTGGAAAATTAGGGGGACCCAGAGTTTAGAAAAGGGAACAATAAACTTCGAGTCAGTCATGGGACTAGTGTGAGAAACATAAAACAGTTATTTGT
This sequence comes from Allium cepa, assembly GCA_030765085.1. NCBI lineage: Eukaryota > Viridiplantae > Streptophyta > Magnoliopsida > Asparagales > Amaryllidaceae > Allium > Allium cepa. The sequence continues at coordinate 970,854,043 of CM060935.1, forward strand.
GCTAAAAATCCGTTCATGCTTTTGGAAAATGAAACTACCATTAGGTCTCCCGGCACACACTCAAATGCAATCGCACACATGGGGGAGGTTTCTCCTTATAGTAGTCAAACATGCTTGACACGCGAAAATCCTTTTGATATTATTTTTAGTGCATAGTGTGGAAAAACATTTCGAAAGTATAATATTAATCTTAGCCAGCATATGTACCATTATAGTATGCCTACTATTGCTATCATGTTAAATGGCAAGTTCTACAACCGAAATTGTAAAGGGCTTGTATTGTTTGTTTGGATTTCCAACAAATGGCCTAGGCTAATGAACTTAATTTATCCGAATGGGTACGCTTCTGGAGGGACGTCCCGAGAACCTATCTCTACCAACACAAGGCCGGGTTACCTCTGTAACTAGGTAACTAATTATCATGAATATGCCATCCCCCGTAATAACCGACCTTTATCGAGTGCCCTCAAATTCCAACAATCACATAAATAATATCAGGGCTCCATACCATGATACCACTTTTATCAAGAAAAAAATGCACATACCCTTAGGGTCGTGAACCCTATAACCTTGCTGCATCCTTCTTGTTTCGACCATTTCCCGGGGTGCGAGGTTCGATGAAGTCTCGTCTCACAAAGCTATGCTTTACACAAAAGCCATGCTTCGATCAACCAATGCTCAACACCTAGCATGCCACATTACCAAAAATTGGAATATATCACTAATAACTATCAACTACATAACTTCTAAGCTCGTACGTCTCAGAGAAGGTTAAATAATCCGCCACAACAGTGATAGAAACCAGCTTTATATCTCAAGGTGTAATTTCAGACATACATCCATACAAGTCTATCCTAGGTTTGAATGGAACCGAAGGCGCTTTGTCCAATTAAGGAAAGAAGTCCTTGCAAATCCTAATATCCCCAATCTCGTTCGAACTCCCCATCACATAGGGAAAACTCTATACCGGAGAACCTCGCTGCAAAGACAATCAACATGCAATCCTTTCATTTTCGAAAATACCCGGTCTTCAACCACTGTCTTCAAATGCAATTCCATTCCGTCGTATCATTATTCGAAATGGGTTTTTGACTTAGTGCCTTTCCCTGGTCTTTTCGAATAATAAGCACCTTATTTAAAACCTTTTGAATGGTGTAAACTAATTTCCATTTTATCTTTTAAACAAAAGATCCATCTTTAAGATCCAATGTGGTTTTCGAATAACCCTTTGGAATCCGATCCCAGTCTCATCGAAATTCAAATGCCGTCTTAAAGCCGAGTTGTTTAAGTAAACAATTTTAATTCAATTCAGAAGTTTACATTCACACAGCAATTCATCACAGATAAATAACTTACATTTATCACAGCTCAATACAAAGCAATTCATATCACAGAATATTACAGATTAACATATTAGAGATATTAATTAATCTAAGCATTCAATACAATTAATCATCCATAAGCAAGATTAATTAATCACATAATTTATAATTAATTAAATTTAAACCAAATAAATTAATTACTTATGAATTTACTACCTAAACCCTGATTAATTAACATTAATTAATTACAAACCATTTATTATTTTAATTAATTAATGAAATTAATTAATCATCCTTAATTACTTACATTAATTAATTATCCTATAATTACTGGTTAATTGCCCTTTAATTATTTATTAATTATCCTTTTATCATTAATCAATTAACCTTTAATTATTAATTAATTAACCTTTAATTATTAACTAATTAACCTTTAATTATTAACTAATTAACCTTTAATTATTAATTAATTAATTAATTACTCTTTAATTACTTTCATTAATTATTCCTTAATTACTTAATTTTGCTTTAATTACTTACAATAAGTAATTATCCTTTAGTTAATCACATTAAGTAGTTATCCTTTAATTACTTAAGTTATTTAATAAATCCTTAATTACTTAAGTCCTTAATTAATCTAAGATAAACCATTATCTTAATTAATTACTTAATTAAATCATTTGTCTTATTTAATAAACCTTAAAACTAAATTCATCATTAACATATAAATTAACTTAAGATCCTTAAGTTAATTAATGATTAAAACATTTACCTTCTTTAATTAATCTACTCAATTACACAATTTAAATTTTATTTAAATAACTTAAAGAATTGATTATAAATAAAGGACACATAAATAAAATACTTTAATCCTAATTAAATTTAAAATAATTTATTGTAAAACTACTAATCCAAAACTTAAACAACATTTATTATTTAAAAGAAGTGGTTAAGAAATTGTTTTTAAACTTATTTATTTAAATTTTTAAAAACTGTTAATATCCTAACATTTACCCGAGACTATCCCGAGTTTCCACCCGAGCCAAATGCAAATTTTCTCGAGATTAAACCCGGGCAATCTTCCCTCTTTTTTCTAAAAAAACTTCGTTTAAGTTTAACCTTAAAATCTGTTACAACAGGTAACACATGCAAACAACCCAAAGCCAAACTCGAGCCATCACAATATTTTCCCGAGTCCAAACCCATGAAATCTTCCCTTTTTTTAGAAAAAAACATTGTTTAAGTTTTAACCTTAAAATCTGTTACAATAGGTAATACATGTGAACACCCCTAAGCCAAACTCGAGCCATCACATTTTTTTCACGAGCCCTTCCCCAAGGCTACCTCTTCTTCTCAAATCCCACTGACACACAGATACGTATGCACCGTGCACGCCGACCCAATCATCTCTGACCATCGCTACGACCACCCACAAGTCACGGACCTTCCCCTTAGTCGTCACGAACACCTAGATCGTCGATCGACTCGGCCAAACTAAATCGAACTACTCAAGCACTTGGAACCCAAAAATGATCGATGAAAAAAATGCCTCGTGCCACTGGCTACTTCCACCAGGAACCTCGCCATCACACCCGAACCTCCGCCGCAGTCCCACGCCTCGATCCCCCTCACTCCGATTGACATCGATGTACCCCCGACGAAGAAATTGCCTCGAGAACAGTATCGATCAAATCTGGACGTAAAACCCTACATTGTCGACGCCAGGCCACCATGGTGAACTATAAATTCACCGAGTATTTTTCTCGAGATCCCCGACGCATCAGCTACCTCCATCATCAAGCATGACACCCCCCTCTTCGTCGATCGTCGATAATTGACGAAAGTCCTAATTCCGTTCAACTCACAAATCCTACCTCAAATCAAAACTAAAAATCTTGAAACTATTTTTAAAAATCATAGTTTTCAAAACAAAACAGATTATATAAATGAAACAATAAATCATCGAGGTTGAAATTTTGGCATGCTTTGTGTTTTACTGTAATTCTCCTTCCAGTTAAAACTATCTTCAAGTTCTGCTTAAAAATATTTTTAAAACTAATATATTGTTATTTCAAACATATTTGGTTTATATGTCATAACCTATAAATGATTAGGGGAAGAGAAGTTGATTTTTGAACTTGTTTTAGATCTGTAAAACCAAACAGAGACCTATGTGTATATATATATATACACAGAGACATGCACACCAGAAATTTCATATTTATATACATGCAAGCATTTTTCACAACTTCACTTCAAATATTAATCACAAACATTAAGATATATAAACAGATTTAGGTTTTAAAATTTTAGTTTACTCACCAGATATTGAAAAACAGAGACAGGACTTGAAATTTGGTCTAGAACTTGAATTGGATTTAAATCCACTTTATGTTTGAGTTGATCTGATCTTTGCTTGCTTCAGGTTTTAGATTTTAAAAGAGATTGTCGCTTTAGTTTTAATTCTCTAGTTTGTTCTCAGGTTTTTTGTTTTGAAATATATGAAAGAAAAAATGAGAAGAGAAGGGTAGAGAGGTATATATAATCTTGTCTTGTTATTTTTAAAAATAAAAGAAAAATCAAAAATATGTCACTTGTTATTATGCATGATTAAATGGTTACACTTATTAATTTGCATGCCTTAATGTCTTAATATAATTTTATATTATATTTTCTTATTTTTATAAATATATTTTCTTTATTTATATTTATATAATCTTTAAAGAAAATGTTTTAAAATTAATTATACATTAATAAATAATCATATATATATTAGTTATAAAATATAGAGTTTTAAATCCAATTTATTTTTAAGATATTTACTTTTGAATTTCAAATCCAAATTCTATTTACAATCTACTTATATGTATATATAAACAAACACGTATTTTATTTATTTTGAAAAAATTCAAATTAGTTCACAAATTAATTTTGAAAATTATATTAATTGCTAAATTAAATTTTTCTTAAAAACGGGATCGTTACAAATTCCCTCCTAAGAAAATTTCATCCTCGAAATTTGATAGACAGGGAGACAAATAAAGAACATATGAACATATAAAAAACAGAGAAATGGCTTACCAGATCAAGACGAAATATCCATTCTACATTTGGGATAGGACTTCTGCATACTTTCCTCTGTTTCCCAAGTACAATCATTCGGATCTCCACTCCATTGTACTTTCATCAATTTTTATCACTTTATTCCTTAACCGCTTTTCATCTCAACCAATAATCTTCAGTGGTTCTCTTTTCACTGTCAAGTTAGCCGTAATTTCCAAATCCTGTTGAGTGGCCTCCTCAATGATATGATCTAGGTCGTGCACATACTTCCAAAGGTGTGAAACATGGAACACATTATGCACGCCAGCTAACCAATTAGGTAATTGTACTCGATAAGCCAAAGGACCAATCCTCTCAAGTATAGGAAAAGGACCTATATATCGTGGTACCATCATACTCGTCTTTTCAAATCTCAAAACTCCATGCATTGGAGAAATCTTTAAGAAAACTGAATCTCCAACCTGAAACTCTAAAGTTCTTCTCATGTGGTCGGAATAACTTTTCTTTCGACTCTGGGCAGTTTTCAACTTCTTTCGAATGAAATCAACCTTCTCAGAAACTTCCCTTATCATGCCAGACCAAGAACAAGCCTATCACTCGACTCAATCCAACACGTAGGTGATCTACAAGGACGACCATACAATGCTTTAAATGGAGCCTTTCTAATACTGGCCTGATAACTATTATTATACGAAAATTCAACCAAATGCAAATGGTCCTTCCATGAACCTCCAAAATAAAGAATACAAGCACGCAAAAGATCTTCCATGATTCGATTTATTCTCTCAGTTTGCCCATCAGACAGCGGGTGGTAAGCAGTGCTGAAGTTCAACTTGGTTCATAGTGCGGCTTCAAATGCCTCCCAAAATGTGCTAGTGAAAATAGGGTTTCGATCACTCGCTATATTACTTGATATTCCATGGAGTCGAACAATCTCCTTTGCATATAATTCTACCAAACTTGCTGCCGTTCGGGTGGATTTAACTGGGATAAAGTAGGCAGTCTTAGTCAGAGATCCACAATAACCAAAATCGCCTCATTACCCTTCCGAGTTCGTTGCAAACCATCTATAAAATCCATAGACACTTGGTCCCATTTCCATTTGGGCACTTCCAGTGGTTGGAGTAGATTGCCATCTTCATTTGATCACTCTTTATTTGTTGGCAAGTTGCGCATCGACTAACATAAATGGATATATCCTTCTTCATAGTTTTCCACCAGAAGGTCCTCTTAATATCTCGATACATTTTGTTAACCCCTTGATAGATACTGAACTTGGATTTGTGACATTCGTCCAATAGTTCTCGTTTGAGATCTGGGATGTCTGGAACATAAATCCTCCCTTTCAACCTTATAATTCCACTATTATCGATTACAAAGCTGGAATCTTCGCCTTGACGTATTCTCCCATAAATTTTTTGGTGAAACTTGTCTTCTTTTTTCTTACTAGCAATCTTCACAAGAAGAGTGAGGGTGACAACAAGGTAAGAAAGAACAGCATGTCTTCTACTCAAAGCATCATCTACCACGTTTGCTTTGCCAGGTGTATAATGAATATCCAGGTCGTATGGCGCTAGGAATTCCAACCAACATTGCTGTCTTAGATTCAAATCCTTCTGAGTAAAGAGGTATTTCAAAGATTTATGGTCGGTGAACAATTCAAAATTTTCACCCATAAGATAATGCACCAGATTTTCAAAGCAAAGATAACTTCCAAAAGCTCAAGATCGTGGGTCGGGTAGTTCATCTCATGTGGTCACAATTGTCTACTCACGTAGGCAATCACTCTACCCTCTTGCATTAGAATAGCACCCACTCCTTCACCACACGCATCTGTGTAAAAAGATAGATCTTTATTCATGTTTATAGTGGAAAGAATGGGAGCAGTGGTTAACCTTTTCTTCAATTCTTGGAACGCTTCCTCGCGCTTTGGAGTCCAAATAAATTTGGCATTCTTCATAGTCAGCTTAGTTAATGGAACGGCTAACTTAGAGAAATCCTAAACAAACTTTCGGTAGTATCCGGCTATTCTCATAAAACTTATGACCTCCTTTGGGGTTGTGGGTTGCTTCCAATCTAGGATAGCGGAAACCTTACCAGGGACTACAGAAATTCCTTCTTCTGTTACAATATGTCCCAAAAATCTAACTTCTTTTACCCAAAAATGACATTTAGAAAACTTGGCAAAAAGAATATTCCTCCTCAATATTTCCAAAACTATTTTTAAGTGTTCGACATGCTCTTCTTCAATTTTGGAATAAATCAAAATATCATCAATAAATACGAGAACGAACTTATTCAATACATCATGAAATACTCGGGTCATCAGGTCTACGAAATATGCAGGGGCATTGGTTAGTTTGAAGGGCATAACTAACCATTCGTAAAATGTATCGGGACCCCTAAACGCAGATAAATGGATACAATCTTCCGTGGTTCTCAATTGATGGAATCCTTGTGCTAGGTCTATCTTGGAAAAGAATTGAGCACCATGCAATGGATCGAACAGGTCATCGATTTGGGGCATAAGAAATTTATTCTTAAGGGTTAACTTATTAAGATCACGATAATCTATGCACAATCTCAAAGATCCATCAGATTTGGCTACAAATACTACAACTAAACCCCAACTGGAACGACTAGGTTGTATAAATCCTTTCTCCAGTCAATCTTGGGTTTGGTTAACTAGCTCTACTATTTCCCTTGGTGCCATCCTATGACTTGCATGCACAACTGGACGGGTATTGGGAACCAAGTCAATTCTAAATTCGATTTCCCTATGCGGAGGTAAAGACTTAACTTCTTCAAATACGTCAGGAAATTCTCGAGCAATAGGTATGGATTCCAAACTTGGGTCGGGATACCCTAAAGTATACATTAGTTTGTCCCTCTTCAGACTTGCATCCTCATAATAAATCACAACAAAATTCCCAAGTTTGGTTTTGACCGAAATTGTTCTATTGATACAATCTAATTTAGCTTCATATTTTGTTAACCAATTCATTCCAAGTAAAATCTCAAATTCACTAAAGTCTAGAACCAAAAGCTGATAGGAAACTGATGATGAGAATACGAAATAGGAACCTTTCTACAACGTAAACAAAGATTCGCAGGGCCTCCTACCGGGTTCTTCACAAAAATAGGTTCGTCTACGAATTTGGGTTAAAGATTTAACTCTTCTACGGTTTGCTGGGAAATAAAACTATGCATGGCTCCAGTGTCGAATAGAACTAACAATTTTATTATAAATGAGAAGATTACCTTCCAATAATCCTTTCCCTTTATCAGCTCCTGAGGTTGAAGGTTCATCCTTGATTGCATATATCTTTGCCACTTGGGTCTGCTTCATTATCGGGCATTCTTTAACCATGTGTCCTGGCTTATGGCAATAGTAGCATTCCCTGGCTTCTTGTCCTGACTTCTTAGTTTGATCCTTCTTCCCTTGCTTCTTGGGCTTCTTACAACTATTTGAGTAATGACCTTTCTCCAAATAGTTGAAACAGGTAACATTATTTGTCTTGTTCTCCTGAATATCCTTCTTTTCTTTACCTTGCCAACGCTTATTTCCTCCAAATTTTCTCTTCTTCCAATTTGGATTACTTCCACTTCCTTTCTCTTCTAGAATCTCTTGTTTATCTAAGGTGGCATATCTATATCCCATGTCTACCAAATCAGCAAAAGACTCCTTCACATAGCCTGTCATCCTTTCATGAAACTACTTGTTCATCCCTTTAATAAATCTCTTATTCTTCTTAAGAGGGGTATTCACCAATTCAGGTCCAAATCGGGATAACTCATTAAACTTATTTAAGTATTCTTCAAAAGATAGATTTCCTTGCTTCAAACAGGTAAACTCTTGATACATCCTAGAAATACCAGTGGAAGGCATATAACGTTGCTCAAATACTTGCTTGAATCTATTCCATGCAAACTCATCCTTCGATTCGGCCAAAGTAATGGTTTCCCCCCATGCTAAGGCTTCTTCTTGGAGCTGTTAGGAAGCCATCAACCTCCTTTGATCATCATCCAATTGCAATCCTATAAAAATCTTCTCACAAGATCGAAACCAAGCTTGCTCTTCTATAATTTTCTCCGTACCTTTGAATGGTTTTCCTCCAAGTCTTGAGAAATTCCGATATAACTCTGCCAAATTTGGCTAGGGTTGGATGGGAAGAGGTGCTCCTTCCATTACTGTTGTTGTAGGGTCTCGACCAATTGTAGTGATACTCCCCCTTCCCCTACCTCGTCCTCTTCTTGCACTCATTCTCACTATCTGTTAATAGTAGGGAAATTGATTTGGGCAGACGGACGAGATATCTTAGGGAATATATGCATTCTAGGGAATTTCTAACCCTATCTCTAATGAGTCACCTAATGAGTTATATTTCAAAGCTAAAGTTCTTACTCAACCTTTAGCTCTGATACCAAATGTGACGACCCAGACTTTCAACCTTTGAAAATCGGCATCCAATACATCATCCGTATTCAAATGTCGGAGATTCAAACGTTAGAGTCTGTATTGCTGGAGCTATAACACATTACATAATAATAACATAATGGAAACAAATAACTTTCATTCATACACATCCTGGATTACAACATTCTTACAACAAGTGCCCAACATTATCAGAGACATATATATATAAAACAAAACAGCAGAATACAACAAAAAGAGAAAAAGTAACATCAACATGGTCTTCCAAAAGAGTCCGACATACTGCATCTTCATTTCCAAAGCTCCAAAGTCCAAACCAAAAAGTGCAAAACCTAAAGCTTCCAAACCCTAGACTTCCAAAACCACATCTACTTAGCTCCAAAACCTACTGATAACCTGATTCTAGGCTGTTTGTGTGGAAAATTAGGGGAACCCAGAGTTTAGAAAAGGGAACAATAAACTCCGAGTTAGTCATGGGACTGGTGTGAGAAACATAAAACAGTTATTAGTGCTAAAAATCCGTTCATTCTTTTGGAAAATGAAACTACCATAAGGTCTCCCGGCACGCACTCAAATGCAATCGCACACATGGGTGAGGTTTCTCCTTATAGTAGTCAAACATGCTTGATACGTGAAAATCCTTTTAATATTATTTTTAGTGCATACTGTGGAAAAACATTTTGAAAGTATAATATTAATCTTAGCCAGCATACGTACCATTATAGTATGCCTACTATAGCTACCATGTTAAATGGCAGGTTCTACAACTAAAATCGTAAAGGGCTCGTATTGTTTGTTTGGATTTCCAACAAAAGGTCAAGGCTAAGGAACGTCCTTTATTCGAATGGGTACGCCTCTGGAGGAACGTCCCGAGAACCTAACCGAATCTCTGCCAACACAAGATTGGGTTACCTCTGTAACTAGGTAACTAACTGTCACGAGTATGCCATCCTCCGGTCGTAACCGACCTTTATCGAGGGCCTTCAAATTCCAACAACCACATAAATAAAATATCTGGGCTCCGTACCATGATACCACTTTTTATCCAGAAGGGAATGCACATACCCTTAGGGTCGCGAACCCTATAACCTTGCTGCATCCTTCCCGTTTCAACCATTTCCCGGTGTGTGAGGTTCGATGAAGTCTCATCCCACAAATCAACGCTTTACACAAAAGCCATGCTTCGATCAACCAATGCTCAACACTTAGCATGCCACATTACCAAATTGGGAATATATCACAAATAACTATCAACTACATAACCTCTGAGTTCGTACGTCTCAGAGAATGGTGTTAAGCTAAGAGAATAAAAATTCTCTGCCACCAACAGAAATGTATTTTGGTAGAAACCATCTTTACATCTCAAGGTGTAATGTCATACATACATCCATACAAGTCCATCCTGGGTTTGAATGGAACCGAAGGCACTTCGTCTAATTAAGGAAAGAAGTCCTCGCAAATCCAGATATCGCCAATCTCGTCCGAACTCCCCATCACATAGGTAAATCTCTATACCGGAGCAACTCGGTGCAGAGACAATCAACATGCAATCCTTCCGTTTTCAAAAATACCCGGTCTTCAACCACCGTCTTTAAATATAATTCCATTCCATCGTTTCATTATTCGGAATGGGTTTTCGACTTAATGCCTTTCCCCGGTCTTTTGAATAATGAGTGCCTTATTTAAAACCTTTTGAATGGTTTAAACAAATTTCCATTATTATCTTTTAAACAAAAGATCCATTTTCAAGACCCGATGTGGTTTTCGGATAACCATTTAGAATCCGATCCCGGTCTCATCGAAATTCAAATGCCGTCTTAAAGGCCAAGTTTTTTAAGTAAACAATTTTAATTCAATTTAGAAGTTCACATTCACATAGGAATTCATCATAGGTAAATAACCTACATTTATCACAGCTCAATTCAAAGTAATTCATATCATAGAATATTACAGATTAACATACCAGAGATATTAATTAATCCAAGCATTCAATACAGTTAATCATCCACAAACAAGATTAATTAATCACATAATTTATAATTAACTAAATTTAAACAAAATAAATTAATTACTTACGAATTTATTACCTAACTCTGATTAATGAACATTAATTAATTACAAACCATTTGTTATTATAATTAATTAATAAAATTAATTAATCATCCTTAATTACTTACATTAATTAATTATCCTATAATTACTGATTAATTACCCTTTAATCATTAATTAATTATCCTTTAATCATTTATTAATTAACCTTTAATTATTAATTAATTAACCTTAATTTTTAATTAATTAACCTTTAATTATTAATTAATTATTCTTTAATTACTTTCATTAATTAATTATTCCTTAATTACTTAATTATCCTTTAATTACTTACATTAAGTAATTATCCTTTAATTAATCACATTAAGTAGTTATCCTTTAATTACATAAGTTAATTAATTAATCCTTAATTACTTAAGTCCTTAATTAATCTAAGATAAGCCATTATCTTAATCAATTACATAATTAAATCATTTAAATCTTATTTAATAAACCTTTAAAACAAATTCATCATTAACATATGAATTAACTTAAGATCCTTAAGTTAATTAATGATTAAAACATTTACCCTTCTTTAATTAATCTACTTAATTACACTATTTAAATTTTATTTAAATAACTTAAAGAATTAATTATAAATGAAGGACACATAAATAAAATACTTTAAACCTAATTAAATTTAAAATAATTTATTTTAAACCTTTATCTAATCCAAAACTTAAACAACATTTATTATAGTGGTTAAGAAATTGTTTTTAAACTTGTTTATTTAAGTTTTTAAAAACTGTTAATATCCTAAAATTTACCCGAAACTATCCCGAGTTTCCACCCTAGCCAAATGCAAATTTTCCCGAGTCCAAACCCAAGCAATCTTCCATCTTTTTTTAATAAAAAACTTTGTTTAAGTTTAACCTTAAAATCTGTTACAACAGGTAACACATGCGAACACACCAAAGCCAAACTCGAGCCATCACAAAATTTTCCCGTGTCCAAACCCAAGCAAACTTCCCTCTTTTATTTAAAAAAAAACTTTGTTTAAGTTTTAACCTTAAAATCTGTTACAACAGGTAACACATGCGAACACCCCGAAGCCAAACTCGAGCCATCACAAAATTTTCCCGAGCTCTTCCCCGAGGCTACCTCTTCTTCTCAAATCCCAGTGACACACAAATACATGTGCACCGTGCACGCCGACCCGATCATCTCTGACCATCGCTATGACCACCCACAAGTCGTGGACCTTCCCCTCAATCGTCAAGGACATCCATATCGTCAATCGACTCAGCCAAACGAAATCAAACTACTCAAGCACCTGGAACCCAAAACTGATTGACGAAAAAACGCCTCGCGCTACCGCCTAGGTCCACTAGGAACCTCGCCATCACACTTGAACCTCCATCGCAGTCCCAAGCCTTGATCCTCCTCACTCCGATCGACACCGATGCACGCCCACGATGAAACAATCGCCTCGAGAACAGGGTCGATCAAATCTGGACATAAAACCCTACATCGTTGACGCCAGGCCACCACGGTGAACTATAAATTCACCGTGTATTTTTCTCGAGATCCCTAATGCACCAGCTACCTCCATCATCAAGCACGACACCCCACTCTTCGTCGATCTTCGATAATCGACAAAAGTCACAATTCCGTTCAACTCATGAATCCTACCTCAAATCAAAACTAAAAATCTTGAAACTATTTTTAAAAATCATAGTTTTTGATAACAAAACAGATTATATAAGTGAAACAATAAATCATTGAAGTCGAAATTTTGGCATGCTTTGTGTTTTACTGTAATTCTTCCTTCCAGTTAAGACTATTTTCAAATTTTACTTTCAAATGTTTTTAAAACTAATATCTAGTTATCTCAAACACATTCGATTTATAAATCATAACCTATAGAAGATTAGGGGAAGAGAAGTTGATTTTTGAACTTGTTTTGGATCTGTAAAACCAAACAGAGGCTTGTATACATACATACATACATATATATATATATATATATATATATATATAGACATGCACACAGGAAATTGAAAAAGACTGTGTACAAGTGCACGTACTAATATAGTACACACGGATCATGTAATATGGAATATAATAAAAATGCGGAAATAGATGATAGTAGCAAAGTAAATAAAAATAGAAAAATCACACCAGAGATTTTTATACTGGTTCGGAGCACCATCCTACGTCCAGTCCCAGACTTCTATCTGGATTTTCACTATTAACTACCTCGCTTCACCTGGAGGAACAGGTTTACAACACCCGAGCAAACGAACGGGATTTCACGCCTCTAATACACTGAGGACTTCAACACTTGCCTCTTACAACACCGAGGACTTCAACACTTGCCTCTTACAACACCGAGGACTTCAACACTTGCCTTTTACAACACCGAGGACTTCAACAACGATGAATATAATTGTTTGTTGACGGTATGTGTTCTTGCTAACACAGTTTAGTCACTTGTAGTACAAACTTCCTATAATCTTATCCTCAAAATATGTGAATGATGTTTTGTGAAGATTAAGGGAAGTATATTACTTATTGAATCAAAAGATATGAAATAATTTCAATGATTCAATAAGCAATTAAAATAATTGAGAGCTTTTAGAATGCAGGAGTATTTAGAAAGTAAGATCAGAAATTAGAGTAAAAAAAATATATTTTCATGTATATAGAATCAATGATTTAGATGAGTTTATATAGAGAAAAATGGTTGTAACTCTTTGTGAACAGTGGCCATTAATAGATATGATCATTGATGAAAGGTAAGAGTTGCAACCATTGGAGAAAGAAGTGTCTTTTGGAAAAGGTTGCTCTCTGTTTAAAAACGGTCGACGGGTCAAAAATTGACCAGTAGACAGAATTTCAAATATATAGTCGTTATGTGCATGTGTGCACGTTCATTGTGCATTTTACACAGAAACGGTCGACCGCCTGAATTAATACCGGTCGACCAGTCCCTGTTAATTTGCTCAATGAATGTGCAATGCTATCAAACGTATATATACGATTATATTAAGGTGCAAAATTATTTGAGGATAGATTTTAACAAGTTTTCCACTATTACAATATCAAATAATCAACCTATAATCTAGAGTAACATATGTAGCTCTTTTGTGCCTCTTTATAGCCATGATGTTTGTGTTTTGTCGATCGCCTTTATTTCTTTGTCAGAAATCAAAAACTTCATAGAACCTGTGACACAACATTCTCCCCCTTTTTGATTGATGACAACATATATCCGAAGTTTTGAATCTCCCCCTGAATATGTGATCTCCCCCTGAGATTTTGTTTGTATTCTTTATATATATATATATATATATATATATATATATATATATATATATATATTCCCGCAAATAATTATTAGCACTTTCTCCCCCTTTGTCATCGACAAAAAGGAATAATAGATAGTGGAATAATATAGGAGTATATCAACCAGAATATTCATGCATAGCAAAAACTATAACAGATCCAAACATACCAGAGTATCATACACACCATAATATCATACGAATAAAAGTAACGACACTATTTAGTACAAGTGTCGAATGATGTTGTAAATTACTAAACCAAAATATAGAGATAGAAAACAGAGTCTAGGATGAGTCAGATGCTGTCTCCTCTTGATCATCTTCTTCCTCATCATCATCATCATCGTCCTCTCTAGATGATTCTCCATGACCATGTCCACTAGTACCTGCAGACTCCTCAGTTGATGACCAGTTGAAAGCAGGAGGAGCAGGACATTTGCCTGGGTCTTGAGCAGAGATGGATGTGCTACATGAAATAGCATCCCATAAAATACCAAAGAATGACTTGACTTTGTTGAAGCGTTTATCAATTTTCGTGTCCATGCGCTTGAGTCTTGATTCGAGCAAGAATTGATTATGCACAATAGTTTCAAGTGATTCTTTTGTGGTGGATTTTGATTTCAACATTTTAACTTCTTCGGAACGAGGTCGAGAGGAAGAAGCTTTTTGTTTTGTTGGACCTCTTTGTTGCCATTGTTCAAACGGCATAATCTGAAGGTAAGGAGGAGGGAGCTTCATGCGTTTGATAGTTACGGAATCAATACATTTTGGTTTCGAGGTGGCAGAGTCAGGAGGCCTTACGCCACAAGCTAGCAAAATACGCATGATATATTCATTGAAGAAAAAGTGAGGTCGCGTAGAGTTGTTCACCTTGAGAATCTCGTCAAATAGCATATGAACCCAATTGATTTGGATATCCCATAAATAGCATAAAGGGCCTTGAAGTTTTCTTTGTATACAGCGTCATAGTTTCCTAGTCTAGAAAACAAAGAAAACATCAAGACGCGATGTAGTAGTCTGGCGGTGGGTTGAAGTCCAATTGATTTTGTGCCATCACTGTTGTCCTCCATGAATTGATGGCTGATATTATTGCGAGTGAAGACTTCACAGAAATGTGATGAAAACTCATCGCCTTGATTTGGAATACCCAGTATAGAAGCTATCCTATCATGAGTGATAAAAATTTGTTTGCCACATACGACAGACCAAATGACTCCGTTCGGATCATCAGGTTTATACTCGTCCAGGTTCATGTTGGCATAGAATAATTTTATCATCAAGTGATTTATTTCCACATTGTTTTCTGAAAAATCGATCAATGGAGTAAGATTGGAGTTATTTGCTAACCTACGGATTCCATAAGATGTGAAATCATCAAACTTGATGAAAGAACCCGGATGAAACTTGTAGTTAGTCATTTGATTCCGTCTTGTGATAGCTACCAGATTTTCGAGCCATTTCTTAGCGGAGATATTGAGTGATGAAGTTCCGGAGGATGATCCTTTCTTGGGTTTCTTTTGCGGAGGAGCCATTGTTAGAAAATTTGGAGATTTGAAAACTAAAATTGAGAGAATAGGGTTTTTGGAATTTGGGGATAAATAACCGGTTGAGACAAATGAGGAGGAGGATGGAAAAAATGACGCAAAGTATATATAAAAACTGAATATACGTATACCGGTCGACCGCTCTAATATGGCCGGTCGACCGTTTTCATCCAGAGGCTAAATGGTCGACCGGTCATATTATAGGTGGTCGACCGGTTTTGTTGCCTGATGAAAAACAGTCTGTTTTGCAGTTTTTTTTTTGAGAATACGTCGAGCTATATAATTTATATTTCACTCTTATTATAAATACAAACGTTATTACATGAGAGATAGAGAGAAAATGTTACAACATGTATATATATATATATATATATATATATATATATATAAATCTAATGAGGAGTGGAAGAATCGTCATTAGAATTTTCTTTATTATCTTTAATACGATGTGACCATGGACTCCAGTTTTTCTGAGCACCTTCATTCCTGTTATAATTCCGATCCCAAGAGTTAGGACTCCTAGATGTTGACTGCCTAGACGGCATCGGTTCATGCACATCATGCTTGTTTGAACCACAAAAGAATGATGCCATTTTTTCTAAAACAGATAAACGTGCCGATGTTCGTTGTTGCTCATAATAAAGCTGGCTTTGTCCATAATGGAGCTGTCTTTGAAGATCTATTTGATGTTTCTGATAGTGGTGAATCTCGTCGATCTGTGCTTTGGTACGAGGAGAACAAAACAGCGCCTTCTTTACTACCAAGAGTATGATTGTATTGGTGATGATACTTCGGTTTCTGTTTTGGTGTTTCAGGAGAATAATACTCCTATGGTTCAGAACTTGTAACGGAAATGTGTGATTTTTGAGCACACTTATCACAAATGTGAGCCATAGAAAATTATGTATAGAGCCTTATGCTTAGATAAGAAAAGATGAATAAAGAGAGAAGTTTTGACAAGCTTATGAAGAAATTCCTTATACATAAGCCTGTGGATGAGAGTGAATAAAGAAACTTGACCGTGAAAGAAAGCAAAGGCTCTTCTTTAAAGAAAATAAATAGCTTTTTTTAGAAAAAAAATGCTATAGTTAAAATATAACCAAAGGAAAAGACAATCATTAGTAATTAATAGTCAAGATCTTTTCTTGAAATTACACCAAGCTCTCTTCGTAATCTAATAAAACTAGATTCGAGCAGAGGCTTAGTAAAAATGTCCGCTAATTGATTATCAGTTTGGACATATTCAAGACATATATATCCTTTTTCAATATTATCTCTAAGGAAATGATGACGGATATCAATGTGTTTGGTTCTAGAATGATTCACTGGATTCTTAGAGAGATTTATAGCACTTGTGTTATCACAGTATATAATAGAATTTGATAAATGAATATCAAAATCTTGAAATGTTTGTTGCATATATAGTACTTGAGTACAAGCGAGAG
This sequence comes from Allium cepa, assembly GCA_030765085.1. Classification (NCBI taxonomy): domain Eukaryota; kingdom Viridiplantae; phylum Streptophyta; class Magnoliopsida; order Asparagales; family Amaryllidaceae; genus Allium; species Allium cepa. Next base: position 970,871,227 of record CM060935.1, read on the forward strand.
CTGCTGATATATATTCAGCTTCACATGTTGATAGTGAAACACAATTTTGTTTCTTACTAAACCAAGAGACAAGTGATTTTCCAATAAAATGGCACGTAGCACTTGTACTTTTTCTATCCGTTCATGAGCCGCCAAAATCAGCATCACTATATGATACTAATTCAAATGGACATTCTTTTGGATAAAAAAGACCGAAATCTTTGGTATTATTAAGATAACGAATTATACGTTTCACTGCTCGTAGATGTGATTCCTTTGGATCTGCTTGAAAGCGTGCACATAGACAAACACTCATCATTATATCTGGACGACTAGCTGTAAGATAAAGAAGAGAACCAATCATGCTTCGATATAATTTCTTGTCAACACTCTTACCATTTTCATCTTTTTCAAGATGTGTAGTTGTACTCATAGGAGTTGGTTTACCAGATGTATTTTCTAATCCGAAGCGTTTGATAAGATTTCCGCAATATTTTTCTTGATTGATAAAGATACCACTTGGAAGTTGTTTGATTTGAAGTGCAAGAAAATATGACAGTTCTCCCATATGAGACATTTCGAACTCTTTGGTCATAATACTTGCAAATTCCTTGCAGAGTTTATCGTTTGTTGAACCAAAGATGATGTCGTCTACATATATCTGGATAACTAGAATATCCTTTTGAGAATGTTTAATAAACAAAGTTTGATCGACTTTGCCTATTTGAAATCCTGAGTTAATAAGATAGCTAGGTAATCGTTCATACCAAGCACGAGGTGCTTGTTTTAAACCATACAGAGCTTTCTTACGTTTGAACACATGGTCAGGATATTTTTCATGTACGAACAAAGGAGGTTGTTCGACATAGACATTCTCTTTGATAAATCCATTAAGAAAAGAACTTTTGACATCCATCTGATAAAGTTTGAAATTATGGTGACAAGCAAAAGATAATAGGACTCTAATAGCTTCTAGTCGAGCAACTGGTGCATAAGTTTCTTCATAATCGATACCTTCTTCCTGATTATACCCTTGTGCTACTAATCTTGCTTTATTTTTGGTGATATTTCCTTGTTCGTCAGCCTTATTTTTATAGACCCATTTAGTACCAATAACTGACTGATCAGTTGGTCTTGGAACAAGTTCCCAAACGTCATTGCGCTCGAACTGATTTAGTTCTTCCTGCATGGCAATGATCCAGTAATCGTCTCTAGCAGCTTCTTTTGGATTCTTAGGTTCGATATTGGAGAGAAAAGCGACATGACCCATTTGATTGAGTTGACTCCTTGTTCTGACATGTGATGTTACTTCACCGATTATATTTTGGGCTGGATGGTCTCTTAATATCCTTGGTGGTGATTGTAACTCACATATTTGAGGAATATTCTCAATGATTATTTCCGAGTCAGAATCAATATTCATGATAATTGGATTGTCAGTGACTATTGATTCGTCATCATCTGATATAGTGTGAGGATGCTGATAGAATTCATCAAAAGAGACATGAAGTGATTCTTCAATAGTTTTGGTTCGTTTATTAAATATACGATAGGCCTTACTTTGTTCCGAATAACCGACAAATATTCCTTCATCGGCTTTTGGATCGAATTTGTCAAGCTGGTCTTTCGTATTTAAAATAAAGCACTTGGAACCAAAAACTTTGAAGTATGAGATTTTAGGCTTTCTTTTGTTAAATAATTCATAAGGAGTATTCTTGGTAAGAGGTCTTATGGACACACGATTTAAAACATAACAGGCAGTTGCGACGGCTTCTGCCCAGAAATGTTTTGGTAAGGTGGTTCCATTCAATAATGTTCTTGCACATTCTTGTAAAGTTCGGTTCTTCCGTTCTACAACTCCGTTCTGTTGTGGAGTTCTGGGAAACGAAAAATTATGATATATACCTTTCTTTGTAAAAAAATGTTCAAATTCATTATTTTCAAACTCTCCGCCATGATCACTTCTTATATTTTTAAATTTAATCCCTTTTGATTTTTGAATTCTTTTGACGAAAGATTTGAAATGATCGAAAGTGTCACTTTTATTTTTTAAGAAAATTGTCCATGTGTAACGAGAGAAATCATCAATAATTACAAGCACATATGGACTGTGATTTATTGACTGAACCCTAGTAGGTCCAAATAAATCCATGTGTAGTAACTCAAGTGGTTGTAATGTTGATATGACTTTCTTGGATTTAAAAGATGATTTGGCCAATTTTCCTAATTGACATGCATCACAAATGTTGTTAACCTTAAAACTCATTTTGGGTAGTCCTCTAACTAGATTGTTTTTGGCTAGCTTGTCAATAGTTCTGAAGTTTATATGACAGAAACGTTTGTGCCATAGCCATGAATCATTATCATTAGCCACAAGACACATATCTGAATTATGATTAATATTCATATTCAGAATATATATATTTCTGTCTCTATAACCTTCGAAAACTAAATTATGGTCTTTATCTAAAATACTACACTTATTATTCGAAAAGGAAATTATAAAATCCTTGTCACATAACTGACTAATACTAAGTAAATTGTGTTTTAAATTTCTAACTAGCATGAAATTAGTAATAAGAGGAAAGTTAGATGTACCGCAATTGCTCACATCGCCTTTGCCGATGATATAGCCTTTTGAATTATCTCCAAAAGTGACGGAGCCACCATCTGAGTATGTAATATTTGTTAATAAGCTCTTGTCTCCAGTCATGTGCTTCGAGCAACCACTGTCCAATATCCACTTTCCTCTTTTCTTAAGTGGGACCTGCAAAAAATAAAATTAAGTCCATGGTACCCACTTTCTATGGGGTCCTAAGAGTTAGGTCTTAGGAGTCCAAACCCATACGGGTCTGGTATCCCCTTTATATACATAATTAGTATTATGATGCACAGTATTCATGAAATTCTGAATATATTTGTTCCTAATCAAATTGTTATTTGTTTTAGGAACCCGTATTTTGATAGTCTTGATATTTTTCTTTTGAAATTTCACAACTGGTTTTGGTTTGGAGTATAATAAACTAAGATTTTTCTTAGCTTCAGTTTTTTGTACTTTTTTATTTCCAAGATGTTTCTTGGTTTCTTGTTTCTTATATCCCAAACCTTGTTTATCCGAAATAGATTGTGAACTTTCAATGATTTTTGTCAAATTTTCTCGACCTTTGTTAAAGTTAGAAACATTTTGAGTAATGTCATCAAACATTGTTTGTAAACTAGTTTTTTCTAGGTCTAGAATTTTGACTTTTGCCTTAAGCTCATGATTTTCAGTAGTGAGAGCATTATTTTTCTCTTTTTGAGCTTCTATTTCTTGACTCAAAAGAGATAGTTGAGAGTCAACATTAGATGATGATTCTTGAATTTTTTCAAGTTCTTTTTCTAATATTTTCTTCTCATCTTTTAACATATCTCGTTCAAACTCTGCTCTACCTAAATCTGCTTTGACTACTTTTAATTGACGTTTTATGTCTTTATATTTGACTATCAATTCAGCATTAATATCAAGTAATTCATCAAGTGTAGGAATTTGTACCTCATCTTCTGTTGCCATGAAACATACATTAGCTTGTTCATTCTCCGAATCACTTTCACTTTCTGATGAAGATGAGTCTGAATCATCCCATGTTACTGAGAAGGCTCGTTTCTTTGACTTGTCCTTCTTATATTTGAATTTGTCATTTTCTGACTTCTTCTTTTGTTTTGGACAATCCTTCTGCATGTGCCCCTTTTTGTGACAGTTGAAACATTCTATAGAGGATGATGTTGGTTTATTTGATCCAGATTTCTTTCTGTTATAACGACTGGCTTTTCGCTGTTTTAGGAATTTTTTGAAACCTTTTGCTATGAATGCCAGATCTTCATCTTCAGATTCTAATTCATTTTCGTCTTTTTCAGCATGGAATGCCACGTTCTTCTTTTCTTCTTTTTGTTCCTTTCTAGTCTGCAAGTTAGCTTCATAGGACATTAGATTTCCTATCAATTCATCTGGCTTCATGACGGAAAGGTCATTAGCTTCTTCAATTGCTAATACTTTTCCTTCCCATTCACTAGTCAGAGAATGTAGGACTGTTGAAAAAACATCAAAATCAGAATACTTTTGTCCGAAGCCAATAAGTGCATGGTGGATAGTTTGAAACTGTGAATACATATCATTGATTGTCTCATTTGGTTTCATTTTGAAATTTTGAAATTGACTTTTCAGCATGGCTATTTTGGCTTGTTTAACCTTGTTAGTACCTTCATGAGTGGTTTTCAGCGTTTGCCAAATTTTATATGCAGTAGTGCAGATACTAACACGGTTATATTCATTTTGGTCTAATGCACAAAACAACATATTTATTGCCCTTGCATTTACGGCTACTGCCGTTTTCTCAGCCGCAGTCCATTCTGAATAATCAGTTGTTGGATTCACTATTTCTTTTTGAGTTGCATTCCAAGCATCATAACTATTTGATTGCATAAAGAATGACATACGTGTTGCCCAATAACTATAGTCAAGACCATTGAAAAATGGAGGTCTTTGTGTCGATTGACCTTCCATGTAAGTGGTGTTTTGAGTGCAAGTACTTGCGTTATTTGCCATATTACAAGAATATATCAAATAATTGTGTTACGGTTATATGATGGCCGTGCTCTGATACCAAATGAAAAAGTGTGATATGGAATATAATAAAAATGCGGAAATAGATGATAGTAGAAAAGTAAATAAAAATAGAAAAATCACACCAGAGATTTTTATACTGGTTCGGAGCACCGTCCTACGTCCAGTCCCAGACTTCTATCTGGATTTTCACTATTAACTACCTCGCCTCACCCGGAGGAACAGGTTTACAACACCCGAGCAAGCGAACGGGATTTCACGCCTCTAATTCACTGAGGACTTAAACACTTGCCTCTTACAATACCGAGGACTTCAACACTTTCCTCTTACAACACCGAGGACTTCAACACTTGCCTCTTACAACACCGAGGACTTCAACAACGATGAATATAATTGTTTGTTGACGGTATGTGTTCTTGCTAACACAGTTTTGTCACTTGTAGTACAAACTTCCTATAATCTTATCCTCAAAATATGTGAATGATGTTTTGTGAAGATTAAGGGAAGTATATTACTTGTTGAATCAAAAGATATGAAATAATTTCAATGATTCAATAAGCAATTAAAATAATTGAGAGCTTTTAGAATGCAGGAGTATTTAGAAAGTAAGATCAGAAATTAGAGTAAAAAAAAATATATTTTCATGTATATAGAATCAATGATTTAGATGAGTTTATATAGAGAAAAATGGTTGTAACTCTTTGTGAACAGTAGCCATTAATAGATATGATCATTGATGAAAGGTAAGAGTTGCAACCATTGGAGAAAGAAGTGTCTTTTGAAAAAGGTTGCTCTCTGTTTAAAACCGGTCGACAGGTCAAAAATTGACCAGTAGACAGAATTTCAAATATATAGTCGTTATGTGCATGTGTGCACGTTCATTGTGCATTTTACACAGAAACGGTTGACCGCCTGAATTAATACCGGTCGACCGGTCCCTGTTAATTTGCTCAATGAATGTGCAATGTTATCAAACGTATATATATCGGTTATATTGAGGTGCAAGATTATTTGAGGATAGATTTTAACAAGTTTTCCACTATTACAATATCAAATAATCAACCTATAATCTAGAGTAACATATGTAGCTCTTTTGTGCCTCTTTATAGCCATGATGTCTGTGTTTTGTCGATCGCCTTTATTTCTTTGTCAGAAATCAAAAACTTCATAGAACCTGTGACACAACAGAAATTTCATATTTATATACATGCAAACATTTTTAACAACTTCACTTTAAATATTAATCACAAACATCAAGATATATAAAAAGATTTAGGTTTTAAAATGTTAATTACTCACTAGATATTGAAAAACAGAGACAAGTCTTGAAATTTGATCTGGAACTTGAATTGGATTTGAATCCACTTTATATTTGAGTTGATCTGATCTTTGCTTGCTTCAGGTTTTAGATTTTGAAAGAGATTGTTGCTTGAGTTTTAATTCTCTAGTTTGTTCTCAGGTTTTTACTTTTGAAATATATGAAAGAAAAATGGGACGAGAAGGGTAGAGAGGTATATATAATCTTGTTTTATTATTTAAAAATAAAAGATAAATCAAAATTATGACACTTGTTATTATGCATGATAAAATGGTTACACTTGTTAATTTGCATGCCTTAATGTTTTAATACAATTTTATATTATATTTTCTTATTTTTATAAATACATTTCCTTTATATATATTTATATAATCTTTAAAGAAAATGATTTGAAATTAATTATACATTAAATAATAATCATATATACATTAGTTTTAAAATATAGAGTTTTAAATCCAATTTATTTTTAAGCTATTTACTTTTGAATTTCAAATCCAAATTCTATTTACAATCTACTTATATATATATATATATATATATATATAAACAAACACATATTTTCTTTGTTTTGGAAAAATTCAAATTACTTCACAAATTAATTCTGAAATTATATTAATTACTAAATTAAATTTGGCTTAAAAAAGGGAACGTTACAGCTTTCTTAAGTCGGCCTGCCTTAGCACATTTCAGGATTGCTTTATCCCAGTGGTGCCTAAACATGTAATTTCAAACAGGGAATGGAGTGATCAAAGGAAAGGAGACCAAAGTGTCACTATAGAATGCTACATCATAGAGCTACGTGAGTCTAGAGGAAAAGAAAAGGGGAAGAATGTGGGGAAAACTCTCCACATTCATGAATTTACCATATAGCAATTATAGAGCCACCCCTGGCATAGGGACCATGGCTGATTCGACAAGGCTTTGGACTGTAGAAAGATGAGTTTGGGGGAAGATCGGGCAGCATCGGTAGAATTGATGGTACCAGTCCCAATCGATATGGATGATCCAACCCGGGTCCTGAAAATTGGATCACATCTTGGAAACAAGATGGGACAGGAACTAATCAAATTTCTGTATGCCAACCTGGACGTATTCACTTGGACGAATTTCAACATGTATGGGGTATGTAACGACCCAAAATTTCGACCTCGAAAATTCGACACCAATACATCACTGTAGAAGTGCGAGAAATCAAACGTCGGAAATTTCAGATTGTTAAAGAAAAGTAGAAAGAGGGAAGAAGAAGAACAGAAAACAACAGCATCTCACCTTCGTTAATTAACTAACCCTTTAATTAATTTCCTTAATTAATCACACTAAGTAATAAATCCTTAATTACTTCCATTAAGTAATTTCCCTTTAATTTAGTAACTTCCCTTTATTAATTACATCTAGTAATCATTAATTACTTACACTAAGTAATTACACTTTATTAATTACATTAAGTAATTATACTTAATTAATTAATTTAAGTAATTTTCCTTAATTAATTAAAAAAATTAATTAACTTAAATTAATTACATTAATTAATTATCTCAACATGTAATTAACTAAATCACAACCATTTTAACACATTTAACTTAATAATATAAACCTTGAAACTTGTTTAAAAATTTATTAAATAACTTACTTTGGAAAAACTTGATGTATTTCCTTTTGAAACTACCTATATATATATATTTATTATATAATTTATAGATCTGCAAATCTAATTTATATAGCTTCAAGCCTTTAATTTTTTTGTGTTATATATATATATATATATATATATATATATATATATTCTTCAAGTCGAAACCACAGATATATTTCTATAAAAATAAACTATAGAGTTCAAAAATGAACTTTTCAATACTTTAAAATTCCTATTCATTTTTCCAAAGATCTTACCTTCGTTTTAGATATTGTATTCTATTTACCTTTATCTCAAACCATATTCAATTAATCATTTCTTTAAGGGGCATTTCACCAGAAGGACAAACTTTGCAGTCCAATTAGTTTCTAGGACACACATCCAAAAAAATTAATTTCAAGGCCAAAGTCAGCAAAATAATTACTTTTAAGAACAAAGTTAGCAGTCCAATTACTTTCAAGGGCATAATTTCATTGGTTTTTAGGCCTTAAAAACTAATTATTTTGCATTTCGTTCTTGAAAGTAATTATTTCAGTTGTGTGTCCTAGAAACTAATTGCACTTGCTAAAAAGGCCCTTGTGGCTAGTTTCCACTTTCTTTAATTAGTCCCACTACTAATTTATTTAAATCCAGCGACCCGATTTTTCGACGCCCGAAAATTGACATTTATACGTCCACTGTATCAAATGCTGAACAATCAAATGCCGGGAAACCAAACCATTAGGGTTAAAGAAGAAGGAGGTAGAAGAATAGAAACAATATCAGAATCTTACCAACGCAGCGGAATAAAATATAATAGGTATTAACTGATTTTTACACAAAAGAAACTTTATCTGTTTATACATACATCATCAAAATACAACATCAGAGTTCAACAACACCTATAACACACAACTGGACAGTTATATTAACTTGTCCTCAACAATCGGGAATGGCTAAAATAGGGGTGATGCACACAAGGCTAAGTGGCTAGCAACCATTCAGGGTAAGGTCATCCTTGTCTAGATGTTCCTTTTTATTTTGGCTGTGTGGCAGTTGCTGATCCCAACCGTGGGGTAAACTTATTCGGACTATCCAATAAGGGGTAGCTCTGGTCTTATGATGCAGAGGATCAGGGTGGATTCTCGGTACGGTGATATAGACCATGTACTGTGATGGGCGTTACCCCGGTAGCCCTACCATTGATGGAAATCCATTTTCCCTACGTGCCTTTACGGTTTTTGTTTGTAGAACCCACTTTGTGGCCAGTAGCTGGAATTTAATAACGTAACAATTTCGATTATTTGAATAAGTATTTGTATATAGACACTATTATAATGTCAGAGGATTTTATAAGAAAGGAGATTATGACATTTTAAATTGCTTGAAATTCCGGGATATCACATTCTTTTCCCCTTAAAAGAATTTCGTCCCCGAAACTTAAAACTAAAGATAATCCAAAAACTTTTATTTTATTTCAACATTGGTAAAATTGTTATTTTCAAACAATAATAATAATATGTTGTTTTTATATATAGATATAAGTAGATTTTAAATAGAATTATTATTTTCAAATTAATAATGTGTTTGTTTAAATGTGTGTGTGTGTGTATATATGTATGAGTTGATTTTAAATTGAATTTTAAAATTGAATTTAAATTTAAATTTGAATTTCAAAAGATAGATATTCTAAAATATTTTGGATTTAAAAATATATGTATAAGATTTTTATTAGTATATAATTTGTTTTATAATATTTTCTTTAAAGGATTTCATTTATATAAATTAAGAAATGTATTTATTAATTAGGAAATTTAATATAAAAGCTTATAAACCGATTTAAAATTTATTAAGCATGTCACGATTGGTATGGGGTATCCCTAGAGATAGCTTGCCATGCTCAACATCGATCCCAAGTATATAACAGTAAGGTAGAAAAGGCGCAGCCTAGGACCCGAACGGTCCAAAGCATAAAGAGAAGAAGTGGATAAGTTGATGGAAAATGGTTTTATCCGTGATGCAACCTATCTCGAATGGGTATCCAACCCAGTCTTAGTCAAGAAATCCAATGAAAAATGGAAAACTTCTATCGACTACTCTGACGTAAACAAAGCTTGCTGAAAGGATAGCTTTGCACTATCGAGGATCAACCAGCTTGTGGAAGGAATAGCTGGATATGAATTGCTCTCATTCATGGATGCCTACTCGGGATACAACCAAATCATGATGCATGAACCTGACCAGGAAAACACCAGCTTTATCCAAGATCTGGGATTATACTACTAAAAGTGATGTCATTGGGCTTAAAGAATGCTGGGGCAACCTACCAGCGACTGGTGAACGCTATGTTCAAACGTCAAATAGGGAACACTGCGAAAGTCTATATAGATGATATGCTAGTTAAATCGTGCGTAGCCGCAAATCACTTAGATAACCTCGCCAAAATATTCCAAATACTCCGCAAGCATTGAATGAAACTCAATCCACTTAAATGTCACTTTATAGTAGCCTCAGGGAAGTTCTTAGGATTCACTGTAAGAGTTAGAGGAATCAAAGCTAATCTCGAAAAAATTACTGCTTTATTGGAAGTTGAAACCCTAAGGAACAAGAAAGAGTTACAAACCTTGAATGGAAAAGTTGCGGTGCTAAGCCAGTTCATCTCAAAAGCAACCGATAAATGTGTTCCGTTCTTTGACGCACTAAAGAAGGGAAAAAAGAACTTCAAATTAGGGTTGGACATGGTCGGTTAACCGAACCGATCGATTAATTAATCGAATTAATCGATCAAAAGATTCGGTTTGGTTAACTGAATCGAAAATTAAATTGGATGGATCTTACCGACCGAACCTTCAGTTTTAACCACGTTTAACTACAAATATTTAACGGTTAACCATTGTGTTTTAACCAGTTAAGAAAAATCAGGTAACCGACATTTTAACCGATTTTATAGTTAAAAATTAACTGTTACCAACGTAATTCTCAAACCAGCCTACATTCACCAGATAACTCAAACAGACTTACGTTAATGAACTCAAAATTGTCTCAGCTCAAATCAAATCAGAAAAGTCATTTTAGCAAATACAGTTTATCAAAATAATAGATGAAAAAAACAAGTGCAACATGGTCAGTAAATACAATACAAGAATACACAGTTCACGCCAGTACATAGTTACATACACTGCAAAGTCGCAATATATAGTCCATAGGCTGAAATACTAGCAAGAAAATGAAAATTAACAGGTACATATACTACCACAGTCTAAACTACCCCAAGACAACATTGTTCGGACACTTCATTGGTGCATCAATTGAAAGCAAGACCCCTTGAAAACAAGACCAACAAGTTGCACGAACCGAAATATTGATATAGTAATTATTAGTTTAGCCAGCTTATTATTTTCCATGTACATATTTGTACATACCTGACTCCTTAAGCAACATATGTACAAAACGATTAAACTAAACTCTTCATAAATGAAATCAGAGATTTCTATATTTTGATACATTTTAAATTTTGTGTTTATCTGCTATCATAACCACACGGCTATCATATGCAAACACATAAATGACAACAATATCAAGTAACAAGAAGCAAGAGAAGGAAGATATAAAGGTATTAAGTGTAACTAATTCTTTCAGTCACAACACATTTGCCTATATTCACAAATCCAAGCTTTTGGGAACTTGCCATTCTTCATACCTAGGTAAAGAAATAGTTGATAGATGTTAATATAATATGATACCCTTTGTACAAAGCATTTAATGCACAATAGGACTATACGTTTTTTTTCTTCTCCATTATATATTTGCATTCTACCAATAGAAAAGAAGGATCATAGAAGCAAGTACCATTTTAAATAACACTAAAAATTTACATTAGATTGGTCAAGTTACAATATATGACAAAGAGCCATGTAATGAGTAAAATGTGGTTCTAATGATAAACATACAAAAACCATAAAATGTACAGGATGATGCAAGTGTTGGTAGAGTTTGTATTAGTTATTTATTTTCATATACTGTTTACTTATTATAAAATTCACAATGCAAGAACATGGCAGTTTTTTTTACTTCAACATTGAAGCACATGCCTGGCTCCATCATACAGAGTTAATGTTTAAAGAAATAAATCATATGTAGATTTATAGGAGCATGTTCCTTTATATAAAGCAAAAGGCAAAAGGCAAAAGCAATGTACTCTACTTTTCAAAGATCATTTGAATTATTTGTATACAAATCCAAAAATAATTGATCCTAGAACAAACAAAAGCTAAATAATATATTATGGAACAAACAATGATCAAATTAGCTGTGTAAATCATGGAGTAACCACGGGCCTCAAATAGCTCCACCCAACTCTAGTTAACTCAACCTTGTAATATACACTTTCTTGCAAACAATGAACCCAACATGTACTACATAGTTTTAGAATAATTCCACAGAAAACACTTGAAATTATATGTGATATTATGATTTGATTGGATTGTAGAGGAGAGTTGACCTTCGGTGATGAACTTGCATACGTACACTTTACTTTGTTATAGAATAATACTAAAGTGGAGCCTAAGGACGTTGCAAAGCGCCACCAACAATGTCGTGGTCGGTTTCATAAGTGCTCATGTAGGTTCGTCTCAATAGATTTGAAGGTCCTATGTGAATGTCTTGTAAATAACTATAACATATAAATTCAATTCAATGTTTTTAGTTTTATCAATGTATTTCGTCCCTTTATGTTATTTGGTTATTACAACAATCAGTACAGTGTGAAATTCAAGTGGATCTAATTGTTTTTTTTCTGTTGACCTTAAGAATGTTAATACCCAGGTATTAATTTTGATGACAACAACCATATAAATATTACTACCAATATATCTACGAGTTATGCAGTCATATTAGATTTATTATGGAGATATTTTAGAGAAAAAAAAGAATACAGTGGAAGAAAATGAATTATAGAAGAAGGTCAATCAGAGCAATTGAAGAACAAAACCCAATTAGAGAAGAATACTGAAGGATAAAGGTGTTTGAAGTGATGAGGAGTTCGTTGAACCTTAGAATATCTTGTTAAAGATCTCATGGAAATTATACTTGAAGATCATCAACCATTGAGCTGAACCGAATCTCAAAAATCCACAAATATAAGGTAATTTGAAATGCTGAAAATTTGCAACACTTATTAGTGTTGCTGTTGCAACACACCCATGTCCACATGGGGGTACCTAGTATGTCGCAGTTTTTCAGAATTTCAAATTTTAAATGAAGAGACATTTCCCTCCACCTCTTCACCGAAAGACACATCTCTTCAACCACTATATAAAGGTCTCTCAAAACGAATTTTCACATAAGAATTCTCATTTTCTCATACTCCTTCTTCTCCAAACATTTGCAAAAGAAATCCATTGCATACTAGTCAAATCTCCTTGCAAATCGATACTATTTCACTCTAATTCTTCACTGATTTACAAGCAACACAATATGAGAGAGTTTTACTTTAATTCACATCATTCTCTCTCTGATTTCATCCTATTCCTAAAAAAATTCAAAGATATATCGCCGTTGGAGGTCTATAGGATCATTGTACCAAATCTGCAAGAATCTGTATTGAAGGTACGAGTACTTGCCATAGTTTGTTGTTGCTGTTAAGGAGAAGGTGTTCTTGTAGCCTGTAAAATCAAGAGGGTGTGTCTTGTAGCCCGTGAAACCAAGATTGTAAAGGTGTTCTTGCCACCTGTGGAAAACAAGCGATTATAGTGGAATTCTGCACGATAGAGTGCAGGACTGGATGTAGGATTGGTTAATCCGAACCATCATAAAAATCTGGGTGTTATTTACATTACTGTATTTTACTTTATTACTTACTTATTCTCTGATTACTTCTTTATATTCATAAGTAAGTAGTTAATACGCATTTCACCACTTCTAGTGTCTGAATAGCCTTAAGATCCAACATTGTGTTGTAACCACCCCTGTTTCCAACATTTATTATCAGAGCATTGGTTTTCAAAAATTCATAACTTGGTTTTTGAAAAGTATAAATGGCTAATGGCACTAGTAACATATTTTTTAACACTTTCGTAGAAGGGCAATCTACCACTAGACCCCTTCTATTTAATGGCAGTAGTTATGCATATTGGGCTTGTAGGATGAAATGTTATTTGCAGTCTAATGGTTTGGATATTTGGAACATTACCCAAATAGAGTATATACAGCCTCAAACTGAATATTCAAAATGGACACTAGACCAAAAGACACAAGCACTTAATAACTCTAAGGCCATGAACATTTTATTTTGCTCCTTAAATCGAAATGAATTTAATCGAGTGTCTATTTGTAATTCTGCATATGAAATTTGGAGAACTCTGCAAGTCACACATGAAGGCACTAATAAAATAAAATAAACAAAGATATCTATGCTAACTAACCAGTTTCAACTCTTTCATTGAAACCAAATGAGTCTCTCTGATATATATTCTAGATTTCAAGATATAATACATGTCTTAATATCATTAGGAAAGAAAATTACTAAAGAAGACCAAGTCAGAAAGATCCTGAATTCACTTCCTAGTGAATGGGATCAGAAGACTTTGGCAATTGAAGAAGCCAATAATATTAGTATTATGAAAATATAAGATTTAATTGGTAACCTAATTTCTTATGAAGTAAAGTTGTGGATTAGAAAAGAGAATCGGGAAAATAAGAAGAAACCACTAGCACTCAATGCTATGATTGACAAAGATGAACCAGATGATGATGCTATTGATGATGATATCAAGTTTATGACCAAGAAGTTCAAGAAATTCTTGAAGCATTGGATAACAAACAAACTTCGAAAAACTAACAACAATAATTCTAGAAATGAAAATGTTGTTAAGTGTTTCGAATGTGATAAACCGGGTCATTTGAAAAGAGACTGTCCCAAACTGATGAAATCAAAGTTAAACACTTTCAATAAGGAGAGGAAACATGCATTCAATACAAAATGGGATGATTCAGATACATCATCATGTGATAGTGATTCAGAAACAGAAAACGCCAACATGTGCTTCATGGCAAAGGATGACCAGGTATGGAATTTTAATAAAGAAATTACTAATGTTTGAATGATATGAATCAGGGATATAAAATACTTAAGAAAGAGTACAACAATAGTTTGGCAGAGATAGATAGATAGATTAAAATATTTATTGAAAGGTTAACTAAAGAAAAACAATGTCTAGAAGATGAAATTGAAAGACTTAATGGGTATAATGATGAAACGGATTTGACACTTGGAAGTTTTGAAAAACTAAAAAGTGAAAATGAATTCCTAAAATCAGAAAATCTTTCATTAAAGTCACAGATCACTGATCTGAATTACAAAATAACATCTCTGGACAATGTTATTCTTAACCATAATAAGGATTTTTAAAAAATGAAAACTGATATTGATAAATTTAACAAAGGGAAGGATAATCTAGAAAAATTATTATCTGCATCTAAACACACTATGAATAAACATGGACTTGGATACACCCTTAAGGCTAAATCAATGAAAAATAGTACTCAAAGTACTAAGTTTGTTAAAGCTACCAAGTTCAAACCAAAACCTAGGAAATTAAAGTTAAAACCTCTAAACAGGTTCATTAACTTATGGGTTCCAAAAAGGTTGGATGATATTGAAAAGGAAAAATATATTGATAATTTTATTAATTAGGTTCATTCATCTAATGATTATATTTTGAAGGGACATTCAAACTCTTTATGGGTTTGGCATCCCAAAACTTAACCCCATGGACCCCAAAATAAAAAGGGTACCAGTGTGCATATTTTATAATTTTTCAGGTACCAAACAATGTATATCAGATAGTAGATGATAAAAGCATATGACAAGAAATCTATTGAACATTGGATAAATATGAAAAGGATTTGTTATTGGCATCGGCAAAGTCGGTAACTCTAAAACTCGTCTTATTATTCGATAAGTTTATTTCATGTTTTGAATTGATTTGGTTTCCCCTCAAGTGTTTTATTTATATGTATTTATCTCTATATACAAACTCTACATATTGTCTAGCAGTGATTTAAGCGACTCTTTTTCGCCCTTTTCGTTGATGACAAAAGGGGAGAAAAGGTATAAATATACCAGGAAAAATGATAGGAGGAGTGCATAGAGTTAGGGGGAGTCAAATATAAAAGTATTACATTTTATCTCTCAAATATTTATATGGTTGTCATCATCAAAAGGGGGAGATTGTTAATACCCAAGGTATTGATTTTGATGACAACAACCATATAAATATTACTACTAACATATCTTCGAGTTATGTAGTCATAATAGATTTATTATGGAGATATTTTAGAGATAAACAAGAATATAGTGTAAGCAAATGAATTATAGAAGAAGGTCAATCAAAGAAATTAAAGAAAAAAACCAAATTAAAGAAGAATGCTGAAGGATAAAGGTGTTTGTAGTGATAAGGAGTTGGTTGAACCTTAGAATATTTTGTTAAAGATCTCATGGCAATTATACTTGAAGATCATCAACCATTGAGCTCAATCAAATCTCAAAAATCCACAATATAAGGTAATTTGAAATGCTGAAAATTTGCAGAACTTACTAGTGTTGCTGTTGCAACACACCCATGTCGACATGGGGGTACCTAGTATGTCGACATACTAGCAGTTTTTCAGAATTTCAAATTTTGAATGAAGAGACATTTCCCTCCACCTCTTCACCAAAAGACACATCTCTTCAACCACTATATAAAGGCCTCTGAAAACGAATTTTCACATTAAGAATTCTCATTTTCTCCTACTCCTTCTTCTCCAAACATTTGCAAAAGAAATCCATTGCATACTCTTCAGTTCTCCTTGCAAATCTATACTATTTCACTCTAATTCTTCACCGATTTGCAAGCCCCACAATATCAGAGAGTTTTACTTTAATTCACATCATTCTCTCTCTGATTTCATCCTATTTCTCAAAGAATTCAAAGATATATTGCCGTTGTAGGTCTATAGGATCATTGTACCGAATCTGCAAGAATCTGTATTGATGATACGAGTACTTGCCATAGTTTGTTGTTGCTGATAAGGAGAAGGTGTTCTTTTAGCCTGTAAAATCAAGAGGGCGTGTCTTGTAGCCCGTGAAACCAAGATTGTAAAGGTGTTCTTGCCACCCGTGGAAAGCAAGCGATTATAGTGGAATTCTGCACGATAGAGTGCAGGACTGGATGTAGGATTGGTTAATCGAAACTAGTATAAAAATCCGGGTGTTATTTACATTAATGCATTTTACTTTGTTACTTACTTATTCTCTGATTACTTCTTTACATTCATAAGTAAGTAGTTAATATGCATTTAACCACTTCTAGTGTCTGAATAGCCTTAAGATCCAACATTGTGTTGTAGCCACCCCTGTTTCCAATAAAGAATATGAATTTCGCATTTCTTCCATAAAATAGTTAGCGACTTAAATTTGATAACATATCACTTATTTTTAGAATGTAATCAACAAATGTGTTTTTACCTTTTTCTAAATGTTTTCCAACATCTTGAATCGTACTTTTGCATAAACAATATAAACTCCAATAATATTATAGACAAAAATTTATGATATAAAATATGAAGTTATACCTATAAGCTTAGACTTTTCTATATAAAAATGAGCTAAAAAAATAAAGCAAACATAACTCAGGCGGTAAACCTTCAAAAGGACCTGTACATATTAATACTATGATCGAAGATGATATGCTATTATGTGAAAAAGAACGTGAGCAAGTTATTTTTCAAAGTGAACATGCACATAACAAAAGCTGAATAATATGTCGTGGAACAAACAATGATAAAATTAGCTGTGTAAATTATGGAATAACCACCAGCCTCCAATAACTCCATCCAACTCCAGTTAACTCAATCTTGTAATTTACACTTTATAGCAAACAATGAACCCCATATCTGCTACATAGTTTTAGAATAATTCCGCACAAAACACTTGAAATTATTTGTAACCCAAACATTGTTTACTGCAATTACTAATAAATATCATTGGATCTATTAATAATAAAAAATGCTATGGATTCGATCAAAATAAAAGTATAACACAATAATAACTATATAAAACTGTTAAAATCTAAACCCGCAATCTTCCTCTTCCTACTAGCATTCACTACAGCTCAAGTTGACGGGCGCCAGGTAGCACGGAAGTAAGATGAAGGCAACGATGTACTATAGGTCGATCTGAATTTTGAAGGAATGTTTATTGTTTTGAAACTGGTAGGTTTAGGGTTTTATTTCTTCTATTAGAATGATATGAAAATGAGTTGAAAGCAGCGGCAGAAGCACAAATAGAAGTGGTTTGGTTTACTGGGTAGGCCGAGTCGTAAAATTTTAATACAAATAAAATTTGTTTTGGTTAACGGTTAATAGAAATGCATGATATTATTAACCTCAAACCGACCCAACTTTGGTCAATTAACTTCGGTCGGTTAACCAAATGTTCGGTTAACCAAAATTATCGGTTAAACTGGTTAGGTTATGGTCGGTCAAATCGGTTAAGTCGGTTCAATGTCCACCCTTACTTTAAATGGAATCAGGCTTGCCAGACTGCCTTCAAAAAACTACTGCGACATACGGAGACCTCGCCAACACTATCCAAGCCGGTAGACAACGAAGACTTATTTATCTACTTAGCATTCTTGCCCTATGCATTAAGTGTCATGCTCGTACGTGACTAGGGTCCATCGTCCCGTATATTACATCAGTAAATGGTTCACTAGAACCGAGAAGAACTATCCAAAGTTGGAAAAATTAGCACATTGCCTCTTGGTCGCATCTAGAAAGTTACGACCATACTTTTAGGCACACGCAATCAAAGTACTAATAGATCAACCCCTGAAGCAAGTGTCATTTCACCCCGAGACCTCTGGGCAGCTTATTAAATGAAACATTGAATTGAGTCAATATGAAAACACTTACCATCCACGAAGGACGATCAATAGACAGGTTCTGGCAGACTTCATTGTTGAATTTACAATACGAGATAATGAAGAAGAACTTACTCTAGAAGTAGAGACACACTTGAGATTGTTTGTCGATGGTGCATCTTACAACTTCTGCTTAGGGGCATGGGTTATGCTCAAAACTCCCGAAGGACGATCCGCTTGCTTCGCCTTATCTTAGAATTACCTGCAACAAACAATGAAGCAGAATATGAAGCGCTTATAGCTGGGCTTAAAGTTATGAAAGAACCCCAAAGAAAGCCCATTCATATCTATTGTGACTCTCAGCTAGTCGTCTATCAGTTGAGAGGCGAATATCAAGCCTGAGGAGAGAACTTTGCCCCGTATCCATCTAAAGTGTAGGAATTATCGAATGACATCGAGCATTACACCATAACTCATATCCTAAGGTAACAGAGCATGAAGGCGGACTATCTAGCTAAACTGGCCAGTTTCGAAGAAGCTCAGTCAATGGGACTGGTCGCAGTTGAAACTCTGACTGCTCCAAGCATAGACAAGATGGATATTGACTAGATTTTTGAAACGACCAAAGAGCCAGAAGAAGGATGACACCAAAATTTGCTTAGAGGAACACTCCCTGTAGACAAGAATCAATAAAAAAAGCTCCTTCGAAAGGCACCATGGTTCGTAATATAGGATGGAATACTCTACCAAAGGGGATTCTCTACTCCTTGCTTAGGTGTGTGACCAACATTGAAGCTCGAACAATCCTTAGGGAAGTTCATGAAGGTGACTTCGAAGATCACAGCGGGGGGCAAACCCTTGCAAAGAAAGTCCTCCGATATGGGTGGCCAATGGTCAACCGCAATGCAATAGATTATGCCAAATGATGCAACCAATGCCAAAGAATCAGCAAGATCAAAAGAACTCCTTCAACAGAGCTAAATAGATGGTCCGTCTATGTCCATTCGCAATTTGGGAATCGATTTGACTGGTGTATTGCCAATAGCCAAAGAAAGAGCTAAATAGGCTATTGTTACTGTTGATTACTTCACAAATGGGCCGAAGCAGAACCGTTGGCTGCTATTACCACAAAGAAAGTATTAACTTTGTCGCTAAAAACATTATTTGTAGGTTTGGAGTGCCATAAAAAAATCATCACGGATAATGGAACTTAATTCGAAAATGCAGAATTCAAAGACTTTTGAAAACGCTTCCAAATCGAGAAATGCTTTTCCGCTATCACATATCCACTGGAAAATGGGAAAGTGGAGGCAGTAAACAAGATCATTAAGCCCACTGTCAAAAAGTGACTAACTAAAGAAAAAGGAAACTTGGTTGATGAACTTCCACATGCACTATGGGCTTACAGAACAACGGGCAAATCTGCAACCGAGAACTCTCCATTAGCCCTAGCATATGGTTCAAATGCAGTGATCCAAGTCGAACTGGAAGTCCCTTCTCATCGAAGGCAAAATTTCAATCAAAGATAGAATGAACAGCTCCTGCTTCAGTTGCTCGATATGGTCGATGAGAAGTGGGAAGAAGCCTAGCTAAGGACTGCCACTCACTAGAAAAGGGTCACTTGACATTTCAACTCCAAGGTCCATAACCGTACTTTCAAAGTAGGAGACCTAATCCTCAAATGAGTCTATCATGTAATAAGAACATTCAAACCAAACTAGGAAGGGCTCTATGTAATCTGCTAGAAGCTAGAGGATGTCATGTTCAAGCTAACAACCAATGATGGAACCAAATTAACCATGCTTGGAACATCGAATTGCTTCGTCGTTACTTTATCAAGGATTATCTTATGTATTTCTTGTTCCTATAAATAAGCCGTCTCTGGATACCAGAGGCATTGTAAATAGGCAGAATTTGCCCAACTTTTATTTTAATTAATCAAATTGCTTTGCTTTCTGAACCAATAAAATTGTTTTCACATAAGTAACCTGCCAAGTTGACTAGGTCAAATCAACTCAAAACCACACATTCACTACTTGAGATAGTGGAACTGCACTCACGTACGCCCCATCTGCCCACCGGGTCGATGGAAGAAAATCGACTCAAACCGCTAGTCGATGGAACTCAATCCCGGCCTATTAAAAACTAGTGTTGCTTTGGCGACACCGGGAAGGTCTAAATTAAAAGTTGCACATTTCATAAGTCGTGCATCGCATGTGAGATTATGGAATCGAATCCAAGCGAACATAATTTCCTAAGCCGCATATCTCGTAAGCCACACATCGCTTCTGGGTTCACAAAACTATGACCAAGCAAGCCTCGATCCCATTGTGCGCGTTCTATAAGCCAGACACCATTACTTGGATGAGCAAAATTGCATCCAAAAGATAAGGAACTCTCATATTACATGAAGCCATGTACCACCTCCGGAGCCAACGAAATAGCACATCAAGGAGAGATGCATATGCATAATAGCCTGAACTTAAGTGTTATAAAGGAACCACTTAACAGAATTTCAAGTAATCGGTATTGCTTCGGCATCACCAATCACTTAGTTCCTAAAGACAGAAGCTGCGGTATAAATCTGACTAGGGGCACCCAGTCTCGCATCAAATGTTCAAACTAAATAGTTCCGTGAAATAGAGACGCACACACCAACACTCAACCAAAATAGCAAATAATTCATAATTCTGTTACTCTAAACAATGAATTTTGGTAGTAATTACGGGACCAAATAAAATAGTGTTGAAAAAATAGTGGTATAAAAAGGCAACGATGCATGGAATATAGATAAGTAGACAAGTGGAGTTACAACCAAAATTTCAACAGCTTATTACTTATAATATTTTTCATGTATAACAACAAACAGTGGGGGCCGTACCCACATAATATTAGCCAAGAAACAGAAAAGTACAGATGCTACAACAATAAAAGTAATAATTGGGGACTCTACATTTGTACAAAATAAATGCAGAACAAATCAAAATGCTGCAAAATTCGGCTCTACTAGCACTCGAGCATGTTAGTACTTCCTTCCACCACTTGCTTTCCTGCATTTGATCGAAAGTTTCTTCTTCCCTTCCACATCCCCACCAGGAGTCATATCGTTGACATAGATATCGATTATAGGCTTTGTGCCCATGTCTCCTTCTTGTTCTTTGGCCCTCTCGGAAGACTTCCCCTTGGTCTTGTGCTTATAGGACTTGTGGGAGCTCCTCGAAGACTTTCTCTCCTCTATCTTTTCCTTCTTAACTTCCACCATATGCTGTTCAGTTTTACCCAGCTGGCTAGTTTGGTCTGTCTGCTCTCGAGTGTGAACCGCTATTAAATCGCCCTCTAAAGATACAGAGGGGTCGTCCAAGCCATGCAACGCAACGATCTTCTCAGATTTTGGCCCTGGCTACAAGATATACACGGGCATTGTGACCAAAGTAGCTACTGAAACAAGCATTGAAGCAGTCGAAATAGCAGTAAGTCACACGATTGGAGAAACTGGTAGTGCAATAGGCAAAGAAGACGGACCTATAAGATCGAAAAGGAAAGCATTTAGTTTATCTTGTTCTTGCGGCATGAGCTGGAAGTCCTCAAACTCAGAAGAAACAAGAAAGATACATACATTAGAAGTATGACTGTAAATCTCATCCTTGTATTCCCCACCGTTTCCTTCTTTAGATGGTTGCACAATCGTGGGTGAAGTTTTGGGATCACCCAAGGCTTCTGAGATAGCTGTTGGAGGGACAAACAACGGGGTATTACTAGTCGAGGTCGGAATGATTTCTGTCTAATCATGAGGTTGCTTGGATGATTTTCTAGGCTTAGGACTGAAAGGCTCTGATAGTTCTTTAGCAAATGTAGCTGCGGTAGCATCGGCGACTTCTCGTTCCCTTTCAACCTGAATAATCTCTCGACCCTCTTCCAAAGCCTTCTTTGATTCTTTGTTTAGATATGCATCCGCCTGCTCTTGTTCGGTATACACATCCCAGTCTTCTTTAAAATGGGCCATGATTTCTTACCAAACTAAAGCAAGAGTACGTGGGAATCGAGGCCCAGATAACAGAGACTGCCCTGATGCAATAGGGATTTGATGTAGAAGTTCAAGATGATCTCATCCATCTTCGCCATCTTATTTTCGAAGGTATCTTGTAGCTCTAAGTAGTCCACTGTCATAGTGGCTTTCTCAACTTAGACTTTGGTATTTTCAATGTTGAGGTGCGCAACTTTTTCTCGAAGCAAAGCAATCACTTGACCCTGATTAGAGATGGTCTTATCTCGGGATTCCACCATCTCTGCATAATCAGCAACTATTTTCTTATGAGCTTCGATAATTTCATCATGACCAGCAATGGTTCTCTTTTGAGCTTCAATGATCTCATGTTGAGTTTCAAGCTCCTCTTTTAGCTTGACATTATCAGCATAGGCTTTCTTGATTTCATCTCTGAACATGATTTCAATTTTTGTGTGAGCCTCCTTTAACTCCTTGAGGAAACTAGTGTTGCTCTTACTATCTCGATTGACAACATCTCTCTCTTTTTCTAGTTGATCAATTCTGGCATCACGTTCCATCAACATCCTTTCACAATCATCCTTCTTTGAATCGAAAGAAAGAATCTCTTGATAGTTGTTATAGTTTGTGTCCGCTAATTACTTACATAGTTTCTTCCATCCTTTAGCTTGATCTAAGTCGCTTTGAATCGCCTAGAGATAGGGTGAGTGGAAATCCTTACGAATTAAATGCGTTTCATGGTCGAATTTAACTCCCTTTTGAAACCAACCAGAGAACACGGCTTCAAGTTTAGGTGGACCAGACAGGAGAGTATAAGCAGGCCATCTGCGAGGGCGTGAAAAACCAAAAGTAGGCGCAACATGAGTTGACAGAATCTAGGTTGATGGAGCAATCTAAATAGAAGAACTCAAAACCTCAATTTCGATAGAAACTA
The DNA here is from genome assembly GCA_030765085.1 of Allium cepa. Taxonomy (NCBI): domain Eukaryota; kingdom Viridiplantae; phylum Streptophyta; class Magnoliopsida; order Asparagales; family Amaryllidaceae; genus Allium; species Allium cepa. The sequence goes on from CM060935.1 coordinate 970,894,577, forward strand.
AAGCCAGGGCAGATGTATGCTACTGGAAAAATAAGGATCGCAATCTACTTTCGACTTTATTGGATGGCTCTTCCCGATCATCAGAAGTTTTCCACTTCTCATAGCCACCCTTATAAACTTTGCCTCGGTCCTTGTCATATCGATGACCAACTTCAGCTTCCCAATCTTTTCTCCTCCTCCATGCTTCCTCAGTTTATCAAGGCTGATGGCGGCTTGAAATCCATTTCGTCCTATGCTATGCATCTGTAAATTGTTCCAAATCTTTATAGAGTCCGTGACCTTCCATAGTACCTAATAGATCAATAACTTTAGCTTCAGAAAATGAGCTCAATTGATGTATATATGATTATACGTGACCCTAGTGAAGCATGTAACATGTCATAGGCGTCCTAAAAGAACTTTACAAACTAGGTCAGGAAGCGACTATATTAGGAGTAAGGCTAAATTTGGAAACGGCATGACCGAAGTGAGAAGAGAACCCCTCGGACTCAAAACCATATCATACGAGTTCTGCATTGTCCAAATAAATGTTACCCAAGTCCCCAAAGTTGATGTTGGTTTCCTTAGGCGGAGAATCATGGAGTCATTTAGTTGTTGAGGGAGCATCTTTAGCAATAACGTCTTGGGGAGGCAAACCCGGGTGAGAGGGACTCATTCTTGGAGTTTCATTACATGGTTTGAGATTTTCTTCACTGGAACGCACATCAAGCTCCTTATCGCTAGAGGAGGTGTAATTGTCACTTCTGTTCTCAATTTCACCTCTTATTTTCTACGAATATCGCATCCATGCCTTCTTGTTGTTTGAATTCCTCTTCCCCTTCCTCCGGGATTAGGGCATCCTATACAGACCAATAGCTCCAGTCATAACGCCCTTTTCTTCACAGATTTCCTCAGTTGATCCACTGGATGGACCTACTTCTCCTTGTGGAGCATGTTCTAATCTTGGAATAGGTCGGGGATGGAATTTCAACAGCAACGACAGACCTCCTAGAATGTAACAATCCACACCGATGAAAATTATCGTTAATCAGCAAAAGTATAATCGATCTCTTTGTAGCATCAATAGCCTTAAGTGTATGGAAGATGGGTTCAAGTGCTGGATCTTTGTTCGGCCTAATAATAATTGTAATATGCATTCAGTCTATTAAAACACCGCACCACCATAATGGATCTCAACGAGAGAAGAGAAAACTTACCCCTTGTCGCCCAAGGACGATTGAACCCTTCAGGACATCTAATGAAGAAATATTGAGTCTTGAACTAGGATAAGTTATTTAAGAGTTGCAACATGATTTTGTAATTTCTCTAAGCCTTAATAATCACAATAGATGGACATTCCTCTCTCTTCTTGAATGAAAGGAAGTGTCTCAATTTTTCGAAGTTTGGGGCACGGTTGAATGTCCTCATAAACAAAACATGAAGACAAGTCAAAATTGCATAACCATTTCGATGAGTCTGGAATAAGGCCAATCCTAAATTCAGAAGTGTGTCTCTCAAGAAATGGTTCAATGGGGGCACTACACTACTCAAGCACATGTACCGATGGCTGACGGTGTACCCTGGAGGTGGCATGTATGCAAACTCATTTTTCAGTGGAAGGCACACATCATCATTTGGAATACCATGCTGCAAATAAATACTACGTAGAAATTTAGCAGAAATGATAGTAGAAGCCCTCTCTAAAGGGCTAAGTAAAACTCTAAAGTTCAAAGGAGTTGGATCGATGACCGGACCAATCGGCACCAATTGACTATATTGATCCTGTGGTGCCAAAGAAGTAGGCGCTATTGGAATCATTTGCGAAGGCATAACTGATGACGATTCTGGTTCTGAAAGACCCAGGATTCCTCCACTAGATTTAGGTCGAGAGAGCAGATGCTTCATTCTATATAATAGAACTTGTATCCAACATAGTTAAGTAACCCTATTTTTAACTAGAAATCCTTGTATGTCTAACGCCTGAATTCTGAAAAGATGTTGACTTGTGCTAACTCATCGGACACCAAGCAATGACTGAGGCAATTGCAGTGTGTTATCTATGTGAGATGAGCTCATTGTCCTAGACACTATGAATGTTCTATCCTTCATAGATAGTTCACTTACAGTAGAAAAAGGAAAAAAGCTTTTTATATCATTCATTGAAATTATTCCTCCAACAATTACCCGTTATCAATCTACGATTGATGACGGTTCCGTTGTCCAACGTGACATAGAAAGCTCGTTCTATTTTCAAGTACACCGACCATGAGGTAGTAAAACTAATCTAGGTTGATCAAGTCCATAATAAACCACCTCGTTGGAACCATCGAGGCCATGCGCTAATTGATTTTGGTTTCTTGGGAGAAGATAGTACAATGCATCAAGTGCGAGACAAGAATCCACTAGCTACCTCCATAAATCGCAATCAACCCGCTTCGTTCATCATTTTCGTCGATTGCCCTAAATTCACTAGCAATCACCACCAATACGATAACCACTTCATCACCTATCTTGAATCGAAGGCTGACAGGTTCGATTTTAGGTTCATAGCTATCCAAGCTAGGGTTAGTGATTTGCAAGGTCGGTAGCAATCCAAGAGAGTGTGATTTTGGTGCTAGGACTTGGGTTGAGGTGATGGTGGGGGTAGCTGAGGAAGACGGTAGTAGGTTCTAGCGGTGAAGATCAACGGCGGTGGTGGTAGAAGCTAGTAAGCGTTTTTGGTCATGGATGGATCGGGTCGCAAGGAAATAAGGTGAGGAAAAAGCAAGTAAGAAGGGTCAGCCCAAAGATGGTACTAAGTAAGAAAGATTTCAACAAAGAATACTCTAAGTATCGCAAGCAATCCATCACCTATGGATCGCTAACAATCCTCATTTCAAGTTAATTTTCGCTTAAAGTTTTCAAACTCAACTCACTTTCCATTCGTAAGCACATTGGAAATTAAAGGCTCAAATTTGATATATTTTTATGAATAATGATGATTCACATCTTGAACCTAGCAAGAATTGAAATGTCAAAAACAATAATTTATGGTAAGCCTAACACGATCGATTGGATTTTACGGAATAGGAATTAAAAGACGACTAGTTCCAGAGCACGCCTTGTCTTCAACAAAGGCATACTCTGGGGTGAAAATGTTAATCGAGTTTTCAACCCATCAGAATTCAATAGGAGTTAGAACATCTAGAAGATGCCAGAATAACTCAAAAAGTGAACAAGGCATCCAAAGGAACAAGCCAATAGCACTCAAGGAGATGGATCGGTAGCGATCCATAAGGAAGCCTCATGGGTCGTTCAAACTTCTTGTGTAACGACCTGGAATTTCCGATCCCGAAAACTCCGGATAGTAAGAAAAAGAAGAAAAGAGATAGAAGAAAGGAAGAACTGAAACACCAACATCTCACATTCGCAGCGGATAAAACATAATATCAAATAATAACAGTTATACAAAGGAAAACTGTACTTATCAAATTACACTTTCATACATCAGAGTTACACAAAACGCAAACACTGGACAGATACAATCATGTCTCAGATACTACAATATATCACAACGGAAACCCTCCGTATGTTCCTGCCATCCAGCTCGCCTCCTAAGCTCCAGAACGTCCTTACCTGAAAAGATGTAATACTCGGTCTGACCCGAGCATTACATCAAAGTAATATCCGGGTCTGGCTGGAAACCAGCGTGAGTAAACTCATCTAACATGGAACACAAAAGCATACAACTTATATAAACCTTGGTAACTTGTATTAATTTACAACTTCACAAGTCGTTATAAACATCACTTACATCACACATCAATTTCTAAGTACCAAAACTTAGATTAAATGGTCCAATTCACTTAAATCATTCCATTTCAGCCTATTGATTCCATATATCAATTTATAAAGAATTGAAATGGTTTCGGGTATTTACTAATACCCGACTTCGGTCTTTTCGAATTCAATACCATCTTAACCCAAGTTATTCAAGTGAAATACAATTCAACTTTAAATAAAAGATGTCACTTTTTCTTACATGGCAATTCATCATCAATAGATAACCGCATTATCATTGTCCGTCCAAACATATCATATCACAAAACATTTCATATCAAAGATATCAATCAATTCAAGGCATTTAATCATCATTCAATCATTCATAAGAAAGATGGATCATTTTCAAAATCAATTTAATTTATCTCTAATTAATTTAATTACTAATCTTTTAATCAGTTAGATTACCTTTACTTAATCATTAATTAATTACAAATCAATTAATTAATGATCTTTTAATTATCCATCCTAATTAATCATCCTTGATTAATTATCTTCAATTACACAAAGTAATTATCCTTGACCATTTACAATAATTGATCTTTAATTTCTTTCATTAATTACATTAATTAATTACATTAGTTAATTACATTAGTTAATTACATTAATTAACGATCTTTAATTAATTACTTCCATCAATCAGTCTTAATCAATCATAAACAATAATTAACCATCCTGCAATTACTTACCTCAATTAATTAACTCCTTAATTAATTATATTAATCCTTTAATTAATTACATCAAGTAATTAATCCTTAATTACTTTTACAAAGTAATTATTCTTTTAAATTACTTCCCATTAAGTAATTTCTCTTATATCAATTACATCCAGTAATTTATTTATCAATTGCTTACACTAAGTAATTACACTTATCAAATCTCATTAAGTAATTATACTTAATCAATTACCAAGTGACTATCTATAATTAGTTAACAAATTAATTAACTTAAATTAATCACATTCATCTCATTAGTTACAACTGGGTAATTCATCCTTAATTACACTTTAAACAAATTAATTAATCTTTAATTACAGATTAATTATTCTTTAATTATTAATTAATAAACCTTAATTATTAATTAATATTATTTAATACAAAGTAATCAATCCCTAATTACTTTATAATTAAGTAGCCTTAATCAGCTAATTAATTATCTCTTAATTATTAATTAATAAAACTTAATTATTGTCACGATCCGCCATTTCGTACCATTCAAATCAACAATAATCCACACATGTCGGACTTGAATGATGCGAAATAACAGATTGTAAATAAATTTGAGGCAAATGAAATCGAATACACAAAATCACAGACACAGAACAATATAAATGACTCGGAGCGGAATATAAAATAACATAGTAGTTAATGAAGCTACTAGTCTCAACCCAAATACATAATAACAGTCCGAAACAACATAATAGAAATCCCAAATACATAGAAGTTCACTAATACATGAGATAAACTAGAACAGCTGAAACAGAAATAGATATATAGATAGATAGGCAGGATCTCCAACAAGGACCAGCTCCAGAAAGAGAATCCAAAGCTGTGAATACTCAGGCTAACCTAAGTGTAAAGCAAAACACAAAACACTCGAGTCGCGACAATATATACTTATATAATGTAAACCAACTCAAGTGAACTGCAATAAAGATACAAGTAACTTAAAGGATGCCTGGGACCGCCCATCCTCTAAGGATCCGTCAAACTATTTACTATATAGTAATATTGCGCTATTATAATAATGTCTACAGTAAAATAAACATACTTTAAAATTGCGTTTCGGGCTACCCGTATCAACCTTCACACATAATAGTCCCAGTAGTCCATCCAGTATCAGCATATCTCCATATCGGGAGACTACCCTAAATACTCCATGGGATACGGGAGAAAAACAAACTCGTAGTAAAGGCTCGGTATGGTAGGTGACACGACACACAAGGCAATGTCAGGGTAGATATACCAATTACGCACACGGGCTGGTGGTAACGTAGCAGCCACTACGCCCACCCCGAACAACAATCCAAAATCAAGGGGTGCACCCAATCAATCACAACAGTAATAGAATGGTATCGAAGAAGTGTGTCTAGTCAGAGGTGCTACCTCCTTTGGACCGAGATCGCTCCTATTTTAGCCACCTTAAGCTAACTCACGGGAGTCAGGTCCACGTAATATACCTCAGGAATGTCGTCGCCATCCTACTTCATTCTAGAATCTCCACCGCGTACACAGTTGTTAAAGTGGTTTTCGGTATCGACAGAGAGTATGTCTATATCCGATCCCGGTCTCTTTAACAACCAATCATTATTATAACCCATGTTATAAATTTAAAAATGGTATTTATATTTAAAAAATCAAATATCATTTAACAATTCAATATCATTTCAAATCCATTTCAAAATATCCAACTTATCATATCATTTCAAAACCATATTCATTTTATTCAATTTAAAATACCATTTCAACTCACATTTTAAAATAGTTTATATTTCAAAATAATTTACTTCATTTAAATCATTAAAAATGAAGTTATTATATTTAATAATTAAATTATTAAATTTCCAAAATTTTAAACTTTTCAAAGTTCATTCATTCACTTAAATTTACCAAAACAGTGAAAATTCATCTTTCGCAGCACTTAGAAAATGCTATGGAAAGTTATGTTTAAAACAGTTCAATTTAACAAAGGACAACATTTAAAATGCTGTAATAGGGTTACTTTATTTCAAATAAAACTTTGTTAAATTCAATAATTATAGCACTTACAAAGTGCTATAATATCCCTTTATTAAAATTTAGCTTTTAGTTCGTTTATATCAACTACGACATTTACAAATGTTGTAATATCCTTTACATTAGAAATAATTGCATTTCAAAAATGCTGTTAATTAAATTTCAAATGTTCACTATACTTTCATAAACAATTAAATTTTTATTTAAACCACTTTAAACTTATAAAATCATATAATTTCACTTTTATAACCATCATTTAATTTTCCTTAAATTTAAGATTTTATAAAGTTAAATTTCCATTCAAAAATCAATATTTAATAATAATTCACCTATTCAATTCCAACATTCAATTTCAATTCATATAATTAAATTTTTAACTTAACACTTAAGTTTAAATTTTCAAATATAACTTAATTTCATTTTATTTACTTAACTTAAAAATTCACTTTTAAACCAAATTCACAAATTTCCAATTTAAGTTATATTTCAAAATTCAACTGAATATTCATTCATTTAACATTTTAACTTTATTCAAAAACCATTAATATATTATAAAATCATTTTAAATTCATTTAAATTCAGAATATCCTAAATTTATTCATATTTTCGTATTAAATTTAAATTCCATTTATCACCAAATTATAATTTCCAAAATAACTTACATTGCAAATTTTCTAACTTTACCATTAATTTATTTCACTTATAAATTCTTATAAAATCAATAATACTTTACAAAAATTATTTTTAATTAAATTTAAATCAAAATATTATAATATTTACATTTCTAAAATATTTTAAAGTTTTGAGAAAAACATATTTTTAACCACGGGTCTGTATATCATTTTCTAGCATAGGTAAAGTGATACGGGTAATATATCATTTCAACCCGTAATTTACCAAGAAAACCCGGGTTTTATCATTTCAAACCCGCAGTCCCAAGTAAAATAAAATAATTGAAAATCGTTCAGGCCTATCATTTCAGCCCATAACGATTTTCCCCTATTCTAAAGTCCGTTTGGGTACGTATCATTTCAACCCATAGTGATTCTAATCTAAAGGGAACTTGCAGTGTGATAAACTGATATAAATAACAGAACAACATAATATAACAGTAACAGATGTTATAACATGTGTTTAAGCATGGGTGAACATCATATGGTCATAATATAGTGGATATAATGTGGTGATGCATTTTACAGATTCAAATGAAATCAGTTTGTAAGTCATATAAGTATAAATCCTGTCTGGTGAGAATAACTCACAGGTATAAGCTGGAGACACAACCAAAACACACAATAATGATCTTCAGAGGCACGAAAGCAAGACAATGATTTGAGATTGAGAGAGCCAAAGATTAATTGTTTTGAACACATTCAAACAAAACAAAACAATCTACATAAGTTTTCAACCCAATATAATTAAAAAATGTTATAATAAATGCATAAAACAAAGCTAAAATCTTTGCACTTGCTTTCAACCACTTGTGCTTTAGCCAAGGGTCAGAAACACACGGCTAAGCATGGGTTATGATCTGGTTTTTGGGTTCATAGGGTCGGCCAAACATGGGTTTGATGATGGTGCAAACATTGGTGAGCATGAAACAACACAAGCTAAGGCAACACACATGGTTTTCAAGCAACAAGTGTGCTCGGCCAAAGGCAACAAGGGCATGGCCAGGTTTAGGTGGGGTCAGGGGATGATGTGTCAGTGGTGTCAGGTCAGGTAGGGGATGGAGATGGTGGTGCAAGTGGCGGCCAAGGTGGAGTTTGAGGTGGTGGAACCTAGATGTGATCGGCTATGCATATACAGGCGGAGTTTAGTGCATTTGTGTGTGGATCTACCACCTAGGGTGGCCCGGCTTGGGATGGTCAGTGAGAAGGAGGTGGTGGTGGAGGCGGAAACATGGCTAGAGATGGCAGGCCGAACCAAAGAGGTGAAGGAGCAAGTGCAAATTCACATGCAAACAATGAAAAAATGAAAAGAAAAGAAAGAAGTTTACCAATTTTTCTCAAGGATGAGGCCGAAATTTTTTTTCAGGTTGAGAAGAAAATTTTTGTGCATGAATGAAATGGGAGTAGTCGGCTGAAAGAATGGAGTTAAGGCAGCCAATTGAATTAAGGTGTTGGTTGAAATGTGAAAAGACAAGAATATAAAAGGCTTAAGCAAATCAATGGTCACTAAACTCTTCAAATATCCATATTATCTTTTGGAATTTTAAATAAATTAAAAATTACTTATAAATTCAGATAAAACTATAAAATTTAGTAAATAAACAAAAATAAATAAATAAATATTAATTATATATAATTAAATTAAGAAAAATTGCAAAAATTGCAAACTAGGCTTGATAATATGAAAATAAATGGAATAAATTTTGGGAAAACTTTATGTACTTGAAAAATACTTATAAATAAAGATAAGAACACAAAAATAAAACGTATGCATAAAAAGAAATAAATAAATTTTAATTTAAACATAATTTAATGAAGAAAGTAGCAGAAAAATGTAAATTTGGCTTTAAAAATAGAAAATAAATGCAATAAATTTTGGAAAATTTCATTATCATTTTAAAAATATTTATAAATGAAATCTTACACATAAAGAAAATTTAAAATAATTTCAAATAAAATAAAGTCAAATTTAAATTATATTCAAAAATCTAGGGATGTTACACTCTCCCCCACTCAAATCTTTTCGTCCTCGAAAAGAACGTGCAAGGAAAATAAAGAGAAACAAGATAGAAAAACAAAATAATACCTGAAACGAACAATTCCGGATTCAAACCACGAATGCTCTCCTCCGTTTCCCAGGTATAATCTCGATCGTCAGTACTCCACTGTACTTTGACCAGATTAACAGATTTCCTTCTGCGCTGCTTCGTACCTCTGTCGACAATAGGAAGTGACTTCCTCTCAACTATCAGATTAGGCTCAATATCCAAACTATCAAGGACAAAAATCTGGACAATAAGAGATGGATCATGAAGATGTCGGCGAAGATGTGAGACATGGAATACATCATGCACTCCAGAAAGCTTCTCGGGCAAATCCAGAGGATAAGCCAAAGAACCAACTCTTTCCATAATGTGGAAAGGACCAATGAACCTAGGAGGAAGCTTCCCTATACGACCAAAATGAATAACATTCCTCGAGGGAGAAACCTTAAGGAACACCTGATCAGCAACAGAAAATTCCAAATTCTGCCCACGCCTATCAGCATACTTCTTCTGCCTATCCTGAGCGGCTCTCAACCTCTTCTTAATCTCTTCAACTCTCTCAGAAGCTTCCAAAATAACATCAGGACCAAGAACCAAACGATTACCGGCTTCAATCCAGCAAGACGGGGATCTACAAGGTCATCCGTATAGAGCAGTAAACGGAGACATTTTGAGACTGGCCTGATAGCTATTATTGTAGGTGAATTCGGCAAGATGGAGATGATCTTCCCAAGATCCTCCAAAATCAAGCACACAAGCACGAAGAAGATCCTCGAGAATCTGATTCACTCTTTCCGTTTGACCGTCGGTTTGTGGATGGTAAGCAGTGCTCAGATTCAGACGAGTACCTAGAGATTCCTGAAAAGCTTTTCAAAACTGACTGGTAAAGATAGGGTCACGATCACAAACAATACTGAGAGGAACACCATGGAGATGAACAATCTCTCTCATGTAGATCTCAGATAAGCTAGAAGCAGAACGAGTAGACTTGACTGGAACAAAATGAGCGGATTTGGTCAATCTATCCACAATAATCCAGATACTCTCGTTACCCCTTCGAGTCCTCGATAAACCATTGACGAAATCCATGGAAACCTGTTCCTATATCCAGTTGGGAATCTCAAGGGGCTGCAACAAACCTGAGGTCTTCTAGTGATCGGTTTTGACTTGTTGACAAGTCGCACACTGACTAACAAAGATAGAGATATCCCTCTTCATCCCCTTCCATCAATAAAGCCTCTTCATATCCTGATACATCTTCGACACAGCAGGATGAATAGAAAGCCTGGATCGGTGATTCTCCTGAAGCAACTCCTGCCTCAAACCATCAACATTCGGGACACAAATCCTTCCATTAATCCTCAAAATCCCACTATCATCGATCTGAGTTCCACTACTACCACAACTACTACCACCAATCCTGCTACGAACACTCTCCTTCATCAATCTAAGCATCTCATCCTCATCCTGCTTAGCCATAATATGATCCAGAAGAGGAGAAGAAGAAACAACAAGCTGACACAACAAAGCCTTCTTCCGACTCAAAACATCATCCACAACATTAGCTTTATTGGGAGTATAGCTAATATTGAGGTCGTAAGAAGCCAAAAACTCAAGCCAATAAACTTGCCTCTGATTCAAATCCTTCTGGAAAGAGATATATCTCAGAGACTGATGATCGGTGAAAAGCTCAAACTTGGTTCCAAGAAGATGATGTCTCCAAAGCTTCAAAGCAAAGACAACAGCAAGCAACTCTAAATCATGAGCATCATAATTTGCCTCGTGGGTTTTCAACTGACGGCTGGCATAGGCAATGACCCTACCATCCTGCATGAGAACAGCACCCAAACCCTCACGACTAACATCAGTATATACCGTCAATCCCTCACTTCCATTCAGAATAGTAAGAACTGGTGCGGAAGTTAGCTTGCTCTTCAACTCATTGAATGCAGCTTTACACTAATCACTCCAGATAAACTTGGCATTCTTACGAGTTAAAGCAGTGAGAGGTGCAGCAATCCGAGCAAAATTCTCAATGAATCTCCAGTAGTAACAGGCAAGGCCCAGAAAACTACGAATATCAGATGGAGTCTTTGTAGTTTTCCAATCCTAAAACAGAATAGAGAGAACATAAGGACAACTGAAAAGATAGAATTATTAAATGATAAAGAAAAGAGAAGAAAGAAAGACTTACATTGATCGCATCGATCTTGACTGGATCAACTGAAACTCCATTACTAGAAACAATATGCCCGAGATATCGGACTTCATCCTTCCAGAAATGGAATTTAGAAAATTTAGCCTTCAGTTGATGATTTCTGAGAATCTCTAGAGCAGATTTCAAACGCGACTTATGCTCTTCCTTGGTCTTAGAGAAGACAAGGATATCATCAACAAAGACTAGTACAAATTTATTAAGCACATCATGAAAAAAAGATTCATCAAATCAACAAAGAAAGCAGGAGCATTAGTCAAACCAAAAGGCACGACTAACCATTCATAGAACCCATTCTCGGTGCGGAAAGCAGTCTTAGGAATGCTATCCTCAGCAACCCTGAGCTGATGAAAACCTGTGGCAAGATCAAGCTGAGAGAAAATAGTTGCACCATATAGCTGATCAAACATGTCATTGATAAGAGGCATTGGATATTTGTTTTTCATAGTGAGCTTGTTCAGCTCCCTATAATCAACACACATCCGAAGAGAACCATCAGACTTGGTGACAAAAGCCTCAGCGGCTCCCCATTCAGAAAAACTAGGCCTAATCAGACCTTTGGAAGACAAGTCCTTAATTTGCTTTCCCAACTCAACCTTCTCGCAGGGTACCATTCTTCTAGGAGAAAGAACAACAGGTCGAGCACTAGTAATAAGATCAATCCGAAAATCAATTTCCCGCTTCGGAGGCAAAGAAGTGACTTCACCAAATACATCGGGATATAATCTAACCACAGGAGTCGAATCAATATCACTGGGAGAAGAATCCAGAGAATAAATAAAGTTGCCAGCAAAATCCTGAGGCATGCGGCACTGAATAATCAAGGAATTCCCTTGGTTATCAACAAGATGAACAGTCCAGGCTTTACAAGAGATATGAGCATCATGATTCACTAACCAATCCTGACCAAGCAATAAATCAAAAGCATCGAAGCCCAAAACATAAAAATCACCACAAAAGCTATGATCAGAATGGAGAAGTTTCACTTGCTTACAAATCCGATTAAAGTTAGCAGGACCTCCAATAGGATTTGAAACACATAGTGGAACGGGAGCATACTTAGGAGATAAGAGATGCTCAAACTTATCACACAAATCAACAGAAATAAAACTATGCGAAGCTCCAGTATCAAATAAAACACGAACAAGATGATGGAATAAATTAAATGAACCCTGGAGAGTACCTTGGTCATCACTAGGAGCAGGAGCAGGCAGAGGAACAGGAGATGATGCAGAAGTGACAGCAAATATACCAAAAGGAGTATCCCTCTGCTAGGTAGGGCGGTCCTTCTTAAAATGACCAGGCTGGAGACAGATATGGCAAAAATCATGCCTAGCCAACTGAGCAGGTGGAGGAATAGCAGCACCAAGTAAAGTAGGCAGTTATTGGCATAGTGTCCCTTGTGATCACACCTAAAGCAAGTGATGGAGGAGAGATCAACTGGATGCCTTTGAGCAGTAGCAGATGATGAAGATCCCAAACCAGAACGCTTCTGCCAATTCTTCTTCTGCTGCTTGAAATTAGGCTTATGCTTCTTGGAATTAGCAAAGGAAGACTGAGCTGGAGGAGCACCAAAAGCACCAGGACCTTTAGATGTGGGGTTCTCATAGCGAATAGCCATATCCATAAGCTGAGTAAAAGAACCATGAACATGAGAAATGAGGCGACTATAATACTCTGGACGAGCACCAGCAATAAATTTCTCATTCTTCTTGAGAGGATTATCAATAAGGCTAGGATCGAACTTGGAAAGTTCATTGAACTTCCTCTCATGCTCAGGAAAAGACATGCTACCCTGCTTAAGATCCATAAATTCACGATAAAGCTGGGATTTCCCAGCTTCTGGCATCCATTTGGCCACAAAAGCCTCCCTGGAAAGAGATATAGAACAAGCATAAGATTGATTCAAAAGAAAAGGAAAAATAGATAGGAACATAATTCAAGATAACACAAAGGATACCTAAACTGCTCCCAAGTGATATCAGCTTCGATGGTGTTAGCCGTAACGGACTCCCACCAATCAAGAGCAGAATCACGCAACCGCCAAGCTGCTAATTGATGCTTCTGGGCATCAGTAATATCAAGACTAGTAAATATCCTCTCAAGACTCCGCAACCACTGCTGAGCCTCAATAATGCTCTCTGAACCGGTGAATCAGGTTTCACCTAGTTGAGAGAATTCCTTATAGAGAACAGTAAATCGAATAGGAGCAACAGGTTGAGGAGCTAGGGCAATACCACGACCCCTACCTCTGGCATTTCCTCGATTTATCCTGAAAAATATCAAGAATGAATTTAGGACAAGATAAAGACAAGCCAAAGATAAATTAAGATAAGACAAGAGAATCCGCTTGGATGAATATCCTAAAGAAAGAAAAATCTAACAAGGTAGATACGAAAGAAAGGAAGTTAGAAAACAATTAAAAATCCTTTAAAACAAGAAAAAATTATATATCAAAATAATCTTTGAAAAATCTTTTGAAAACATTTTGAAAAATCATTTTATACTTTGAAAATACGTCTCTCATAAAGATATGATTCTGAGGTTGATTTCACTCATTCTAGGGTAGAAATACTCTACATCTAATGAGTTTTTGCTCCACAGAGGCAATGGTTTGACAAAAAACCAAAGCTCTGATACCAACTATCATGACCCGCCATTTCGTACCATTCAAATCGACAATAATCCACACATGTCGGACTTGAATGATGCGAAATAAAAGATTGTAAATAAATTTGAAGCAAATGAAATCGAATACACAGAATCACAGACATAGGACAATCAGAATAACTTGCAGCGGAATATAAAATAACATAGTATTCCATGGAGCTACTATAACAGAGTCTCAACCCAAATACATAATAACAGTCTGAAACAACATAATAGAAATCCCAAATACATAGAAGTTCACTAATACATGAGATAAACTAGAACAGCTGAAACAGAAATAGATATATAGATAGATAGGTAGGATCTCCAGCAAAGACCAGCTCCAGAAAGAGAATCCAAAGCTGTGAATACTCAGGCTGACCCGAGCGTAAAGCAAAACACAAAACACTCGAGTCAAGACAAATATACTTATATAATGTTAACCAACTCAAGTGAACTATAATAAAGATACAAGTAACTTAAAGGATGCCTGGGACCGCCCATCCTCTAAGGATCCGTCAAACTATTTACTATATAGTAATATGGCGCTATTATAATAATGTCTACAGTAAAATAAACATACTTTAAAATTGCGCTCTGGGCTACCCGTATCACCCTTCACACATAATAGTCCCAGTAGTCCATCCAGTATCAGCATATCTCCATAATTATTAATTACACATTAAACAAATTAATTAATCTTTAATTACAGATTAATTATTCTTCGATTATTAATTAATAAACCTTAATTATTAATTAATATCCTTTAATACAAAGTAGTCAATCCCTAATTACTTTTATAATTAAGTAACCTTAATCAGCTAATTAACTATCTCTTAATTATTAATTAATAAAACTTAATTATTGTCACGATCCACCATTTCGTACCATTTAAATCAACAATAATCCACACATGTCGGACTTGAATGATGCGAAATAACAGATTGTAAATAAATTTGTAGCAAATGAAATCGAATACACAGAATCACATACACAGAACAATAAGAATGACTCGCAGCGGAATATAAAATAACATAGTAGTTCATGAAGCTACTATAATAGAGTCTCAACCCAAATACATAATAACAGTCTGAAACAACATAATAGAAATCCCAAATACATAGAAGTTCACTAATACATGAGATAAACTAGAACAGCTGAAACAGAAATAGATATATAGATAGATAGGCAGGATCTCCAGCAAGGACCAACTCCAGAAAGAGAATCCAAAGCTGTGAACACTCAGGCTAACCTGAGGGTAAAGCAAAACACAAAACACTCAAATCACGACAATATATACTTATATAATGTAAACCAACTCAAGTGAACTGTAATAAAGATACAAGTAACTAAAAGGATACCTGGGACCGCCCATCCTTTAAGGATCCGTCAAACTATTTACTATATAGTAATATTGCACTATTATAATAATGTCTACAGTAAAATAAACATAATTTAAAATAGCGTTCCGGGCTACCCATATCACCCTTCACGCATAATAGTCCCAGTAGTCCATCCAGTATCAACATATCTCCAGATTGGGAGACTACCCTAAATACTGCATGGGCTACAGGAGAAAAACAAACTCGTAGTAAAGGCTCGGTATAATAGGTGACACGGCACAAAAGGCAATGCCAGGGTAGATATACCAATTATGCACACGGGCTGGTGGTAACGTAACATGCCACTACGCCCACCCCGAACAACACTCCAAGATCAAGGGGTGCACCTAATCGATCACAACAGTAATAGAATGGTATCGAAGAAGTGTGTCCAGCCAGAGGTGCCACCTCATTTGGCTCGAGATCGCTCCTATTTTAGCCACCTTAAGCTAACTCACGGGAGTCAGGTCCACGTAATGTACCTCAGGAACGTCGTCACCATCCTACTTCATTCTAGTGGGGTCAGGGGATGATGTGTCAGTGGTGTCAGGTCAGGTAGGGGCTGGAGATGGTGGTGCAAGTGGCGGCCAAGGTGGAGTTTGAGGTGGTGGAACCTTGATGTGATCGGCTATGCATATACAAGTGGAGTTTAGTGCATTTGTGTGTGGATCAACCACTTAGGGTAGCTCGGCTTGGGATGGTTAGTGAGAAGGAGGTAGTGGTTATAGTTTCAGGTGGTGGTAGAGGCAGCAACACCGCTAGAGATGGCAGACCGAACCAAAGAGGTGAAGGAGCAAGTGCAAATTCACATGAAAACAATGAAAAAATGAAAAGAAAAGAAAGAAGTTTACCAATTTTTCTCAAGGATGAGGCCGAAATTTTTTTCAGGTTGAGAAGAAAAATTTTGTGCATGAATGAAATGCGAGTGGTCGGCTGAAAGGATGGAGTTAAGGCAGCCAATTGAATTAAGGTGTTGGTTGCAATGTGAAAAGACAAGAATATAAAAGGCTTAAGCAAATCAATGGTCACTAAACTCTTCAAATATCCATATTATCTTTTGGAATTTTAAATAACTGAAAAATTAATTATAAATTCAGATAAAAAATCAAAAATTTAGTAAATAAACAAAAATAAATAAATAAATATTAATTATATATAATTAAATTTAGAAAAATAGCAAAAATTGCAAACTAGGCTTGAAAATATGAAAATAAATGGAATAAATTTTGGGAAAATTTTATGTACTTGAAAAATATTTATAAATAAAGATAAGAACACAAAAATAAAATGTATGCATAATAATAAATAAATAAATTTAATTTAGATATAATTTAATGAAGAAAATAGCAGAAAAATGGAAACTAGGCTTTAAAAATAGAAAATAAATGCAATAATTTTTGGAAAAATTTCATTATCGCTTTAAAAATATTTATAAATGAAATATTAAACATAAAACAAATTTAAAATAATTTCAAACAAAATAAAGTCAAATTTAAATTATATTCAAAAATCTAGGGTTGTTACAAATATTAATTAACAACCTCAATTACAAATTAATTAATCACTTAAACCCTTAACCGTTAATTAACTTATCCTTAATCATTAACTAATTTAATTAATAACTCTTTAACTATCTCATTAATTATCAAACTTTAATTAAGGATTTAAGGTAAAAAAACATTTCTTTTATTAATTTCCTAATTTATTTTCAAATTAAGTTTGAAAATAACTTAAGACTTAACTTAATACATTTAAGTTTAACAAATCATACAGCTTCAATTTATTCAAAACATTCATTACAAAGAAATAAATTTTCAAAAAATTAACTTAATATGATTATTTAAAATTTAAAAACTTACTTTTATTTAAATTTAAAAACTGGTTCAAACATTTTACTATGGGTTTAACCCATATATGCTCGAATCAAACCAAGTACTATTTCTTCTTTTCTTCTTTGTTTTAAAACTGTTTGGTTTAAAAATTTTAAACTATTTAAAACTTAACAGTTCACTCAAATTCTCGCATACGACCCCAGGGACAACTCGAGCCAAAACTCATCTACCCCAAGACCCTTTTCGAGAAAACAATTGAACCCAAACCCAGACATCCCTGGCATCTGTGCACCCTGCATCATCCACGACGAACTTCCGAACACCGCCAGAACTTCCCACACATCAACGATCATTTAAGCAACCCATCACGATCATCAAACCACAACCACAAGCCATGATTCCAAATCTAGCTATCTAGTTGAAACTGGAAACCCAAACCAATGCCAGAAAAAGCCTCGCCCAATCGATTCTGACCACTAGAGGTTGAGCAACCTCATCCACACCTAGCCGAACTCCTACGCCACCAATTCCCACAGCCTCGAGCTACTCGATCACCCAGAGATGGAGCAGTGATCATCAATCCGACCCCTAAACCAAAATAGGTTAAAATATTAGTTGACCTACCGTCGCCGCCACGGTGAACTATCACCACTTCTACCATTTTTGCCCATACACCTGATCATCCATCTAGCTCCAGCAAAAACTTCGACCACTAGATATGCTCCAATCACCAGAAATCACCCAAAAACCATTTTCCAGATAATCCCAAAATTTCATTCAATACAATATTAAAAATTTGGATTTTTATTTTAAAAATCCTATCTTTCAGAGATGATTCAAGATATATACTTGAATCAGTAAAATACAACATTTGATTTATCACATATTTAAGTTTTTAATTGTATTTTCTTGTTTACAGGAAATTCCCAAACTTAAAATACTTAAACTTGTTTCCAAAATCTAGATAGTGTTTAAACTAAACTAATTTTTTTGAAACCCCAAAGCTTCCAAGTGAATAGATGGGGAGTTTTGAATTTTGGTTCATTTTAAAATCTCTGTAATCTAAAAGAACAGAGAAACACGGATATCAGACATGCATATTCAAATGCATTCATATACACAGATTTTTATACTTCTATATACACATGCAGGCATCATCATCACATCAATTACTCAAGCAACAATTATTAATTTTCTTAAGTTTTAAATTTAAATGTTTACTTACGTTCATTTAATGAAAAGAGGATGCATGTATTCACTCGATCATGTATGTAGTATTTCCATCCTTATATGTCAGATTGGCACATTTATGCATTCAGGAAAAACAAATTTCATGATATCATTAAAAAAATCATCACATTCATCAAAGCATAAAAAAGACCTAACTTAAAAGGAGGAGTTCACTCACCAAATTAATATGCAGAGATTAAAATTTTTGATGTTGCAAACTGGAAAACTTTAATCTGCAGATCCTTGAAACTAAACTGGAATTGCTGGAATACTAAAATGCTATATTGAGTTGCTTTAAGATTTGAATTGGATTTTCCTTTAAACTTTGAATTTTAGGTGTTCTTGTTAGCTAAGGTTGCAGATTTACAGATTTGAGGTTAACTTGGCTAGAAGATTTGACTTTTGCTTAGTATGGGAATAAATTTCAGGTTTTTGGTATTTAAGTTTCTTTGATATGTAATTGGTTGTAGTTCTTTGTTCTTAGCATTTTGGAAAGAAGATAGAAAAAAAAGGAAATGAAGAGGAAGCTTTTTGTTTATATAAGTTTAAATTAGATTTATTAAAAATAAAAGGAAATTAAAATAAAAGTTAACATTTGTCATTTTCCTTATTTAGTTAGTTAACACATGTTAATAAGAATGATTATAAGTTAACACATGTAATTTTCATGCAAAATTAGATTTTTCAATATTTTATAAAGCTTATATAATTAATTTTCTAATTTATGAATACAAATTTTAATTTATATATATATAAATCTCTTTAAAAAGAAAATAATATAAACAATTTATGTTCTTAATAAAATTAAATAAAATACATTTTAAAACCAAAGTATGATTTAAGATATATATATATAACTATATTTTGAATTTCAATTTAAATATCCAAATTCAAATTAAATTTCAAATTCAATTTAAAAATCAATTTGATATATACATATAATTTTAACAAATCCAAATTCCATTAGTATATAGTAATTCTTTTTAAAATCTATATATATACAACACAATTATTATTATTGTTTAAAATAACCATTTTATCAATTTTAATTAATTTATAATGGAGATTATTACATTTAAATTTTGCTTGAAACTCTGGAATATCACATCTTGCATCATGAATCAATATCTTTTCTAGGATTTTTTGCCAAGTTTTGTAGCGTTACAAGCAACCTAGTTTAAGAAGTGAACATTCATCTTATTCAAGTTGTAGAACAATCTAACTCATGTGTTAACCATCGCCAAAACAAGGAAACTAGTTACTAAGTCACATGGAGAGAACCTACATAAGACAAGGAGTGCAATCCAAAGGAAGAAGTCCAAAATTCCTCTAAGTACATGGATAGCTAGCGTTCCATAACTAGCGATCCATGCCCTATGGATCGTTGGCGATCTATAGGATTATGTTGGATTGTTATGAAATTTTCAAAAAGGATGAAGCAAAAATACTGCAAGTAATTGGATCGCTAGCGATCCATCACTTATGGATCTCTAGCAATCCATCAGAGTGGCTTGGGTTGTCGTGAAACTTTCTGAACTCGTGGCATTATGTGCAGGATTCAGGCAAAGTAGGCCTAGCCTAATAGCTGTCTAACACCTATAAATACAATCCTACTTGCAACATAAACATGATCTTCTGGACTGGCTACTGGAACTATGCAGAGATTTTTCTTCACTTTTCTCCTTCTGCACAATAGTCATCTAGGGGTTCGCTATGATTCTCCAGTGAACTCTTGTACTTGTGACTTGATCTAACTTAGAAGATTCAATCATATTATAATTTGATTCAACTTGTAACAGCAGTCGGTTAATAGAAAGTTACAAAGTGGATGTAGGATTCATTAACAACTGAACCACTATAAAATCTTCTTGTCTTTTTACTATTTCTGCTCTTTTTACATTTATTTTTTATATTATTGCTTTGTAAGAACATGGTTGGTGCTTTCACGCTCAATCCAGGGTGTTGATCCATTTTTTGGGTTAATAATACTATTTATAAAAAAATTACTAATCCTATTTTTATATAAATTCCTAATGTTATTTCTATTCAAATTTTCTAATACGACTACCACTAAAACTTCTCCTACCTATATTTCCTTCAAATGGCTTCTCCTTACACATCTCTTTTCCTCTTTTATTGTTTTTCCCATTGACACATTGCAGTGTGTTCACCTACTTCTTTAGTAATTGGAATTTTCTTCAGTAACATGAAAAATGATATGTACAAATCAAATTCAACTATTATTCTTCATATTTTTCTTATACAGGAATATTCCTTCTATCTTAGTTATCAAGCATTCTTAACCTTCTATTCTCTTTACTATCATATCCATTTATCCTCCCTTTAGAAAGAATTTTAAAAATGAACTTCCAAATTTGCAAAAATATGAAAAATAATGGAGCCAAACCTACGTTTAATTTTCCAATTGTTTCAAAAATGAAAAATCCCTTTATCAAAAAAATTTAAATCTAAACTTTTCGGCACAACCAATTTAAACTAATAAATTTAAAATTTTCTTGCATTTTCAAAACAACAACTTCCCAATAATCCTTTGCAAAACCCATTCAAAACATTTCAAAGAATTTTCAAAAATCTTTCTATCAAACTCTTTCACGTGGAGTCGAAATTTGAAATGGACTTTAATTACCCATTTTTTTTGACTACCCTTCTTTTACTCTCATCCTTAACTTATCTTCATCTAAAATCTAGTCTATCTTCTTATGGTTATTAATGCACTCTTCTTGTGGGAACTTGCTCGATCCTTCACTTCTTGCTTTCGGATGCTTGTAACGTATATGTTCTTTCTCCCATCCGTTTGGATGAAATGTTCATTTTCTATCGATAATGCATCAAAATCCATAATAATATGAAAGCCTAAGGCCAACAAAGCAGTCAAGTTTCAACCAACTTCAGGAATCCTTTTATATGTCATGTTCATGCTCTTCTAGTCAACAGTTTGTGGTATAGCCAATGCCCCGCAGGGTAATTAGGGTAAGTGTATAAATTTAACTCTGTTTATTGGCCCATCTCATAGTTTCCTAGTCCATCCTTTCGGATTATGCCCGCAACTACTTCTATAGTTGGAATTTAGAGTTTGGAACACACACACACACACACATATATATATGTGTAATTATAGGTAAAAATAAAAATACGCTCTCACAACGTACCTAATTTGTATGATTGAGTAACTTAAGCTCTTATACCAAATGCAACAACCCGCATATTAATGGAACCAAATTTCGACTAAATCAAAACCTAAGCCCATTAGGGCATGGGTCGTTGGTTTTGGCGATCTGTAATAAACATAAGCATATCTGAGATCTATATATATATATATATATATATATATATATATATAAAAAATCATAGAAAAATATAATTTAACAAAAAAAAGGGCCGAGGCTACTACCTCAGAATTAAATGTATTCCTTAGAAATCTAGTTGCATTGTCAGCACTGAGCATGAATAAAAGATTCTCCATTTACCATTCCCATCTTGCTTTAGTAGCCAGTCCCTCAAAATCCATTATGTGGGTTGTAATAAAGAGGAGGTCAGAGCAATGTTTTGGTGATTAGAAAATCACTCCCTTTACCAATAACATTAATTCATCCCGATTTATTTCTATTTAAGTGTTATGTCTATTATTTATAGCTAATCCATTCAATCATATATGCGTGTATGATATGTCTAACCTTCTCCAAGGTACAACTATGTATATATATATATATATGCCTACATATAGACACAGATATATATACAGTACACATACACTATCTAAAAACCCCGACCACTTAATACTTCTTAAATAGGGAGGAGGCATACCCATGGCCATTTAATACCTCAACCCCGAAGCGGACCCCATGCAACGTAAACGCTAGTCAATCGGTTTTAACTAAAGAGATTGATGACCCCTATATATGGCTTTAGAATTTAATTTCTATATTATTAACACATCTTAAAGACTCGTCTAAGGGTTAACTAGCCCACCTCTGACAAACAAACAACTAACTAATTAAACTCTAAGGTTTGTGCGTATCCAATTCGAATTCTATACTAGTAGAAAGCGAAATCCATTAGGACATAATCTGAGTCTTTTCTACTAACCGTACTAGACCGTTGGTGATCATAGCCTGTATGCCAGCCCTACTAGTAAATATAGGTTCAACAACAATACTGACATAGCCTGTCGATCTCCCACAGCTGAAATCCTACTTAGATTAACCTAATGCAAGTCAAGAAAAATGTCTCATTCAGTTACTTCATACCTCTTATTAGAAATTAAGTAGATCCCATTTCCTTAAAAGTACTGGGCCATGTAGTACTTCAAATATGAGGTGAACTGTTGGTATATTTTCCCTCTGCAAACACATATCCCTTCCCCACGGGTCCTATGGTTGGAGACCACATCAATAGCAAGTACACATAACTATTGGTAGCCTCTAGGTGAAGGGCAGATTTCTGTTGTGTAACTCTACGGACCTCTCATCCAAAACCACTGAAATAAATCAATTATCGTAGGCCTAAATATTATACTAGGCCCACTAAATCATGCTTATCCTAATGTATAATTAAGGCTTTATCATTTCCCACCATGGAAATTATACTACCTCCTCGTATTTGATTCCTATCTTTTCCGCTTATTTCCTATATTCCATAAATGTCAATTATACATAATATAGGGCTGTTATTATTTTATTTGGACAATCTCTAATACATTTATTTATTTGTTCTAATTCAATCTATTATGCCTATTTCATTTCCTCATAAATGCAATATTAAATCCTTTAACTAGTCCCATTAATCGCATTTATGTCCCCATTGAATTCCTATAACTCCATATTAACTGCACATTTATTGCCCTATTAATTTTGGAGTTACCATCTCTTTTCCATTTACACCTCCTAATTTATTACGCTATTATTAACTAGTCGTCCTAATTATAACTGAAAATCGATGTATATTATGCTATATAAATTATTAATATTTTTAATCGATAGGCGAGGTTTTTTTTATATATATATAATCCTAACACATTAATTCCTAGCTTAGGAATTTTAGAATATAAATTTCCATATTTTAATTTAAAAGAGTTATCCGTTCCAAAAGGGATTATCATTATTACTTTCCATAAACAACAAAAAGTAAGACTTGTGCTCTATTTGAAATTACAAGAAATTATTTCGTTTTCTTTTATTGAAATAGACAGTGAAAATTATGGAGAAGAACGTCCGTACTTTTCACATCTCTTTCATTTGTGTATATTCCTTATTATTTCAAATGAAGCTCTTTTTATACATTATGGAATCGGACATTAAGAAAATTAGATGAAAATAGATACAACTAAATTGTACCCCGCACTTGAAATTTTAAGACATAGATATTCATATTCCAAGTTAAATTTGGGTGATCTAAACTAATACTAATATTTTTCAACCCAATTATAAATATGGAATAAACTTTACAACTTTATCGACATTCAACTTTAACAAATTTAGGGGTTGATTTCCAAATTTCTAGATTAAAGTGAAAATACCATTCCTATTCCACTTACCTTATGCAGGCGATATTCATATAGATTCGTTTTTAGCCTACAACTCATCAGATCTTATATATGCATAGTATTAAATAAAATTCAGTGATATAAATATCAAAGTTATTAATAAATCTTATAATTTCCCACTTGCCTTCCTAGATTTGCAAATCTTCTAAATCTGATTTATCCCTTTACTTGACTCATTCTCCGTTCTGATCTAAAAAATGTGTATAATAAGGCATTACATGCTACTTGAATCACAAATTTGAGAAGAAATTTGGGGTTAAGGGGAATATAGATGTATAATTATATAAATTACCTTTTTCTTTCGCAATATTGATTCGCTTCTTCTCTTTTATTTTCCGCCCTTTTAGAATTTTTTTTTGTGTGTGTTTATGTATATAATATTTTATAATTTCTAGAAATAGTGAAGAAGTGAAAATGGCAAAGCCTCACTGCTTTGATCAGGAAATACGAGGAGAGAAGTGAGGGGTTAGGCCTGTATTTATGGACACTCGAATCAATCATATCCGTTAGATTAAAATAATTAAATCCAAGCCATCGGCCAAGGTTCAACCCTTGCCGCGACAATCAGGATGGGTCAACGCTCTCTAGAGGCAATCGACCGCTAGTGGTCAAACGACCAAAGAGGGGGTCGATCGGTAGGGTCCCACATTCAGTATTGTTTATTTCCTATTTTATGTTTTAAATTATTTTCATTCTGCAAACTTCAAACGCTAATAACTTCTTCATTTGAGCTCCGATCGTGGAACTCCAAATATGAAAGTTGCTCAAAAAATCATCACAAACGCAATGTTTCAAGTTTTGTAGCCAAATTCCAACGTTTCATCATATTCAATTTTTGCTTAAATTTTATGGGGTGTTAAACTTTTTGCAACAGGATAATGAAAATATACATATTTTAGGGGGACTAAGGTCACCTCTACCTCCTACGTCCACATAATTACTTGAACCTTTGTAAATATTTTACTATTTTTCTTGACTTTGTTGAATAGTTTGATGTGTAATGAAGTAAACTTCGTTCTGGTCTTGTCAGGATGGACTTCATTGATTGTCTTACTATTTCGCTCCTACACTATGAATGACTGTGCTATTTTTATTCCTTTATTCTTTATAGTCTTCTGAAGAAGGAACTTTTACAAAACTCCTAAAGGAAAGTATGGAAAAACTCCAAGCTCAAACCGTAGAATGCCTTGGCCTTACTACGGTCGTGATTGGTAGGCGAGGGAAAGAGTTAGATGAGGCGTTTCTACAACTTAAAGAAGAAATCCAAGGGTTCTTTCCAAAATCGACTAAGTGGTTAAGAGAAAGGAGCATTTACTAACTTCGTACTATGCCATTAATGCTATGTCCTAGAGAGCAGTTATTTTCCTCCAATGGCCCTTATTCGGAATGGTTTAGGATTGGGCTTAGGAATCTAAATGAGGAGTGAACACTATGTATCATTATTTTTGTGGACTTGTTGTAATCTTTCATATAAACTATCTATGGCCCAAATGACCCAGGCGTACATGAATTTGAGGTTGTGACTACAATTTCTACTACCACCTTAGAGGAAGAGAACCTTCAACTAACAATTACCAATGAAAAGCTTAAAAGAGATCTTACAATGATCTTTATGATTTCGAAAAATCTTGGAATGAACATGAGTGCCCGCACCAATATAATATAAAACTGTGCACTAAGCTTGATGGTGCAAATTCAATAGTGGTTGAACTACACCAAACACTGAAGGAAAGTGAAGCACTTTACGGGGTTATTTAAGAAGATAAGATCAAGGGTGTAACATCCCCCTACTTGGAGGCCCAAAACTAACGGCTATAGATGCTGCAGTCATCCATAATTATTAATCCTCGACAATCAGATATGGCGATATTACATACATTGATACATAGAAACACAAGAATATGAGAAAAAATTAAACGGCAAACAAATTCCACATTCCATTTCAAAACATTCCAAATTAATTATACAATCCTAGTTCATAAACCATGTTCAGATAGCATATAATTATTACAAGATACGCCAGGAGCGATATATGAAGATGCCCCCGTTTTTGACCAGAGTATCTAAATAGGAAAGAAACCAAATTTGCCTTTACACACAAAACACAGCAGAAATAAAAGAACTCTAATAACAAGCTTGCCTCCTACACGTCTTCGGAAGCTTTGTTCATCTAAAAGAATACGTGGAAACCTTAACTATCAACCTACTCAAAATCAACCGAGTACTCGAGAGTTTAAGGGAAAACAAAAACTTCAAGTCTAACATAAAGCCTGGTATGAACAATAATTTACCATCCCAAATCATTTAGATATCTAGTGAGACCATGACGCTTAGCGGAATGGGTTTTCTTCTCACTAGTATCCTAAAACATTTATAAAATCATATACTGTTCCCCTGCATCCACAATGGTTAAAACTTAGTATTTCAAAAACATTGTGATGATATGAAAAACGAGTAAGTCAAATCTGGATTACCCATCCCCATTCTTTCTGACTGTCTGTCTCAATTATAGTTTCTAGGATTACTATTAACTTGTTAAATGTTTATGGACTATCTGTCCAATATCTTAGTTTTCATGGGATCATTAAGAACCTATTGGTAACTCCAATATCTTATTTCTTATCCTAGTTTTCATTGGCTAACTAGGAACCTATTGACTATCTGTCAATATCTTAATCCGGATATAGTTTTTATGGGATAACTACAAACCCACTGGCCCCTGCCAGTATCAAATCATAGTTTACATAGGCTAACTATTAACCTAATTGCCCCTGCTAATATGTAATAACCCAGGTTTTGGAGATTTCCTGTGGTAGTTATAATTTAATATTAAGAATTAAAATAAATTGGGAATTCAAATTGTTTAATTGGGATAAATAATAAATTTTGAATTTAAAATGAGAAAATAAAGTTTGGATAAATAATAAATTTTGAATTTAAAATGAGAAAATAAAGAGCTGTAACGCCCCACCCCGAGACCCACCTTAGTAAAGAGAATTAACGAGTAATTTCGTCTACTAAAGCGGAGAATAGGGCTGGTTAAGGGCGACAATCTATAACTTTGTCTTAAACATCTACTGAATACGTCGATAAATGCAATATAACATTTCTTTTCTATCTCAATGGATCGACATACACAGTAAATGTTTAATCCAAAACTATAGGTGGTTGACGGATCTATCAGAACAAAATACAATAACTAAATGTAAAGCACATCACAGAACAATAATCGACATCATATATATACATATACACTGATACATGTTTAGTACAATACAATATGAATACAATAAAGGAGGTACTCGACCACACCAGTACATCAAATCAAATGTAAAACATCAGAGTATGCGGAAGAAATAAACTACTCAAGCGAAAGAAGAGATGATATCCAACACCAACTTCAAGCTAAGTCCAATAGATGATACCTGAAACAACTCGGTCTGACCCGAGTATAAATACATGGGTCAGTCTAGCTACACAAATCAGTCAATATCGATAATATGAAGCAGAATGGGTATAGTGATACTTCTTCTCGAATGAGGAGAAGGATTAGATAACTCATTGCTCAATACTTAAGTAACAAACGCTACCTAAGTGACTAAATACCTCGAAAGAGGTAACTCAAACTCAATACTCAAATAAAACACAAGTGCCTCATATCATTAGCGATAACCCATAATGAACTCAAATCAACTCATATAAAACTCAAGCAAAACTCAAATGGTTCGATGAACCATTACTCCAAAAAGGAGAAAACTCACCTCAATCACAAATAGAAGTTATGAAAGCAACACAAGACAACTCCATAAGAATGTGAGATCTCAAACTCATAAGTAGGCCAAGGCGGCTAAATCTCACACATACATCTCAATCATAAAAACTCATGGAACTCGATACGAGTTCAAACTCATAAAATCTCAAACTCAATAAAGAATTTGATGCATGTTCAAAACTCAGACGGCCGAAGCCTTAGACAAGGTCGCTAACACCTTCCAAAGCAGTTCGTCTTCATGACAAGGTCGCTGACACCTTTCCAAAGCAGTTCGTCCTCATGACAAGGTCGCTGACACCTTTCCAAAGCAGTTCGTCCTCATGACAAGGTCGCTGACACCTTTCCAAAGTAGTTCATCCTCATGACAAGGTCGCTGACACCTTTCCAAGCCATTTTGTCATCCCTAACAAGATCGCTAACACCTCCAAAGCAGTTCGTCCTCATGACAAGGTCGCTGACACCTCTCAAAGCAGTTCTGTTAGGTAAACATCGTGAATGTGTCACAAACTCACGGATAGGAACCCAAAAAATGTTAACGTGTGTCACATACCACACCTTCGCACTTAGCGGTTTACTAGCCGTTAGTCGATGCCACACTAAAAACATCATAAAACTCATAAAATTATATCTCCCCTAGTCTTATTGGCGAGTGATAAAGAGATACCATACTTGTCTCATCTCATCGATAAGTATTAAATGACATCATAACTTATCTCATCTCATCGACATGTGAAAAACATCATGATGGTTTCTCATAAACCATAAATCTCAAAATATGAAATCATAAACTCAAGACTTGCCTTATGCCATTGGCAAGTAAATAAAACATCGTGACGGTTCTCATCGATCAAACTCCTACATAGTAGATCTCAAACCATAATACTTGCCAAATATTGGTCATCTTAAATAATTCCAACAAATAGGAATTGTAAAACTCAAAATACGCCATAAAATGGCAAAACATCTCAGAATCATTAAACTCAAATAGCTTCGATCGTACAAGTCCGAAATTAACCAAAATAGTAAACGCACATGTCCCATACCACGTGTTTTACTAATTCGTTTAATTCTCTTTCTCATACGTTCGAATAATATAAAAGTGTGTATTATATATATATAAAATAATTATAAATTTTTGTAAAACATTTAAT
Source organism: Allium cepa (assembly GCA_030765085.1). Classification (NCBI taxonomy): domain Eukaryota; kingdom Viridiplantae; phylum Streptophyta; class Magnoliopsida; order Asparagales; family Amaryllidaceae; genus Allium; species Allium cepa. The sequence goes on from CM060935.1 coordinate 970,923,620, forward strand.
TTGAAAGCTTTTCCATTTTGAAAGTCATTTCAAAAACGGTTTAGAAAACACGTGCACAGAAACATCAAAAATTGATGAAAATTAATAAAATTACCATACGATAAAACCCAAATGAAACCGTCAATTCATAGTGCGAATCGACATTAATGTCAGCTTTTCTATTAGTAGGAGTTAGCCTTTTAGATCCACCTTGAAAATAAAATGCTCGAAATCATCGAATTCGAAAAAAACAATTCAACGGAAAATGCTCAAACATTGCAAAAGAACTCAGGCCTGCGGCTTGTTTTGCCAATTTGCCACTTTTAAACTCAAAATTTGAGAAAACATGAAATATAAAATTTGAAGATAATTTCCTTAGCTTGAAGTCAGAAAAAGAATCAACTAATTTGGACATTTGAGTCAAAAGTTATGGCAGTTCTAATTCTCAGGTATAAAATTACAAAACTGTGAACAATATGCATAACAACAGGGCTGCGGCTTAAAGAGACATTTTGACCCTGTAGATCCCAGAATTTGATAAATCATAAAATATAAAAGTTTAAGAGAATTGCAAAAGATAAAAGACAAAAAAAGAATCACCTTATTTGGACTATCGACTCAAAAGTTATGATGATTCTATTTCTTAGATCTAAAAGTTCAAAACTCTGAACAATGTGCATAACAACAGGGCTGCGGTTTAAAGAGCCATTTTGATCCTGTAGATCCCAGAATTTGATAAATTATAAAACATAAAAGTTGAAGATAATTGCAAAACCTAAAATAAAAAAAAAGAATCACCTTATTTGGACTATCGAGTCAAAAGTTATGATGATTTTATTTCTCAGATCTAAAATTACAAGACTCTGAACAATGTGCATAACAACAGGGCTGCGGCTTAAAGAGCCATTTTGACCCTGTATATCCCAGAATTTGATAAATCATAAAACATAAAAGTTGAAGAGAATTGCAAAAGCTAAACGACAGAAAAAGAATTACCTTATTTGGACAATCGAGTCAAAAGTTATGATGATTTTATTTGTCAGTTCTAAAATTACAAAACTGTCACTTTGCTCTCGGGATAGTAAGAAAGAAGTGCAATTTTGACTAACTTAACTTTAAAATTTCATAAAACTCAAAACATAAAAATTGTAGAAAAATTTATAGGCTTTCCAGAATATATAAAATTATCCAATTTGGATAAGAAATGTAAAAGATATGGCAAAATATATTACAGGTATAAACTCAGGAAATTTTCTTTAAGGACAGTGTTGCAGTTTTACTTTCAATTCTATTTCAGGTCTATCAAACTTTCATAAATCGAAATGCAACCAAAAGAAAATTTGTTTCTCCTTGAGTCTAGTTTCTAATTCAAAAGGAATGAGCTCAAAAGGATTAGGAACATGCATGATATCACTATTTTACTTCTGTCCATTTTTCTAATTCATTTTCAACAAGCATAGAAACCCCAAAATCATCTTTCTAATTCACAAATTCAACCAAGGATTCATCTAATACAACCAAAAACAAATATGAAAATTTGAGTAAACTAGAAAAGTGAGTGTTTAAACTCACCTTAAGGTTTATTTGCAGCAAATTAGCGGATTTAGCAAGCAAAGTAGGAAACTTTGGCCTTGATTTGGAGTTAGAAACATAAAAGAGGAGAAAATAGAAACATGCAAACAAGAAGAAACAATTAACAGAAAATCTTCTCTAAACTAAAATTGGATGAGAGTATTTAGGTTTTGGAATATGATTACCTGTGAATTTCACTTTAGATTGATAAAGAGCTCAGCTTGAATTGAAAAAATTTGAGTTTTAAAAGCCATAGATTGAAGAAGATGGAGTTGGGTTTTTTTTTTTTTTTCCTTTTCTGGTTTCTGAATGTTTACAGGAGGAAGAAAATGAGCGTACAGTAATTAGTTTCTCATTTCTTCCTTTAGGCTTAGGCTAAGTGGGCTTGGACCCAAATAAAAAGAAGAAGAAAAAACCTAAGCAAATTAATACAACACATAACAAATGCACAAATATGTATATTAATATACAAAATAAATTACGTTAACTTTTAAATTTTTACATAAACAATTATGTAAACTTACATACATATGAAATAAAATATTTTCTATCTATCAAAAGATTATTTTAAATTTAAAATATTTTTATTATCAAAAAGGCCAAATTTACAAAAATACTCAATTTACATCAAATAAATTCATAATTCCTTATTTTTAACTTCTAAAATTCAACAAAAATTATTTTCTTGCGTAGAAAAATATAAAAACTAATTTAGTCTCATATCTATAATCAAAACACATTTTTAAACCAAATTCCATCTTTTTATCTAAATAAACAACGTTTTAAAAAAAAATCAATTACTTCCTTAAAAATTATTAAAAGAACTAATTGGCAATAATTAATAAAATCGTTGCATTTACTCCAAATAAAAATCCATTTTCCATTTATTATTGCCCTAAGAAAATAAAATAGAGTTCCAAACTTTATTTTCTCATTTTAAATTCAAAATTTATTATTTATCCCAATTAAACAATTTGAATTCCCAATTTATTTTAATTCTTAATATTAAATTATAACTACCGTTATAATTTAATATTCATAGGAAATCTCCAAAACCTGGGTTATTACATAATATCATTAGTTAAATACATTTTTCATAGGCTTATTGCAAACCTATTTCCTCCTACCAATATCTTTAGTTTTATGGCTTAATATACCTTAATTTATGTTCACTGCTGGATAACCTATCTGGTTATTATTCCCTTCCCCAACATACATTTATGGGTTAATAATAATGTAAATAATATTTTCAAATCTTTATTTCTGCCATGGTATCTCCTTTTAAAATGAGAATGGATCATTTGTTTTAAAATCTTAAAACTTCACTTTCGAAACCACTAGATGACCTCCTTCGAAAGCATAAACTTCTTTTCAAAATATGATAAACATACCTTTCACAAGCTCTTGTTAAATGATCACTTTTGAAACCATTGGTACCTTTTGATGGTATCAAAATACTCTTTAAAACATAACTTCAAAATAAATAAAAGTACTCTGTCGATAGCATTGGGTTTACTCTTTAAAACATTCTTTGGGTCAAAATGATTACATATGAAAGTATCTCTTTCGAAACCAATTATAGAGTTGTTTTAGGAAAAAGTTGATGGTGTTGGAACCATCTAGTCGAAAGCAACAAACATTTACACTAAAGCATTGAAGGATATTGTCGAAACCCCATTTTGACAACATTGCCTTCGAAACCCTTAACCCCTTTCGAAAGCATTTAGGAAGTGGATAATCTTTGGTTAAAACAGAGATAACCTTTTGATAGCATAAATGGCTTCAATGCGGTCGACGGGTAAATCAGCGGCTTGGTCTTGGCTTGGTCGAAACCAATCCTTTCGAAAGCTTTTATTTAAGGAAAAATGCCTCTTCGAAAGCAATTTATAAAGTCCCTTTCGAAAGCATGGCTTCCGACTATGTTGAAAGCTTTAAGTAAAACAAGGGAGGAATTTATCTTTAGAAAACAAACTAAATGTGCAACTTTATAGGGGTACCGACTCTGTCAAAAGCCTTTTAAAAATCTAGGTAGGCGCTTATCTTTTTAAAAGTGAACCTTGGATTCGACCCTAACAAAGCATAGCTTTTGACACCCTGCCTTCCGTTACTTACCAACTCACTTCGTACCAATTCCATTGATACCATGTGCCTAGGTTCCAACTATGTGGGTTTCGATGGAGATGGTTTCGACTGATATGGTGCAGAAGTAAAAGAGTCAAAAGGTGCCTCCGAAATAGGTGGAACCTCCTTTTTCTGAAATGTTTATTTATAGCTAAACATGGCAATTGCTTTACAACTAACCTGCCAGTCGTAACTCCTTGATTGGCTACTTTAAAACTTTTCAAATGCTTTATCATTGGAAACTGGCGCATTAATTTAGATCAAAATCAAATAAACATAACATTTTAGCCCTTCCATATAACAAAACCAACATTTGCAGAAAAGTCCCCCTTTAACAATAATTTATTTTTCCTAATAAATCAACTGGGAAAAAACCCCAAAAATCATAGAAAAACACTTTTGTCTTGTAAGAAAACATATTAAAATTTCAGACACAATTTCTTCTTAATACTGGAAATAAATTATAAACCCAACTATATCATATTTTCCTTTAGAAATTCATGATAAATTTTCTATAGCTCGGAATATTCTGAAAATTAAAACCCATCTCCAAAATCATGTTTTACTTGACATAAAAAATTTCCAGGACAATCTGAAATCATAGATTCTCGGTTTTACATCAAAACCATGCAAATTCATATTCGTGTGAATTAAAATAAATCAACATAATGTAGCTCAAGCATACCATCATCCATATTATCACAAAAATGAATTTAATCATAAATCTGAAGTCATATAATCATAGAATAAAAATAGAGATGGTATGAGATTATTATTCACCTTAGATTGATAAGGAATTTGAGATTTTTCGTTGCTTAATCCTCTCTAGCTTTGATCCTTAGTTTAAGATTGTAATCTTCCTCTTTTCCTCCTCGTTAATCATCGGTTATATTTTTATTTTTGATTGGTGTTTGTGAAAGTGAGAAATGAAAAGTGAATGGGCAAAGGTATGAACTGTATGGCCATGTAAAATAAATGGCTATTTACTAGTATACCCAAGTGCAATATAATTAGTTTAACAACCTAATTAAAACCTATTTACTTTATTTATTAAGCATGACCCATTTTATAATTTATTCAAATCTCAACCCCTTATCACCATTATTCTATTTTATTAAATTTCCTAGGTAATATTATCAAAATTAGGGATGCAGCAGGTTCCCCCCTTTAAAGAATTTCATCCTCGAAATTCAGTAAGGACTAAATACTAATCATAGCAATCGTCTGTAACAACTCCTAACAAACATACTAGTTTAGCTGACTAGCAATTATCTATATAAATCTAATATAGACATACCCTCAAAGCAGATCGGGATAAGTATCTCTAATCATGTCCTCTGTTTCCCAAGTATAGTCCTTCTCGTTGTTACTCCACTGAACTTTCACCGACTTTCTGTCTTATTCCTTAATCTTTTCTCATCTACAGCTACAATACGAACTAGTTGTCTAACAAAAGTCAAATTAGGCTCTACTACTAAGTATTCCAACCCTATCGAAGGAATATAGTCTCTGGATCATGCACATACTTGCGAAGATGAGATACATGAAATACATTATGGACACTAGCCATACTGCTCGGTAACTCTACTCTGTATGCGAGCTTCCCAATCTTCTCTATAATCTGGAATGGACCTACATATCTCGGGGATAACTTCCCTGTTTTTCCAAATCGCACCACACCCTTCATAGGTGATACCTTAATGAAAACCTTATCTCCAACTGAGAATTCTAGGTCCTTACGCCTCTTATCCGCATAACTCTTTTGACTTGATTGAGATTCCTTTATCCTTCCTCGAATTAACTCAATCTTCTCTGACGCTTCCCTGACCAAATCTGGACCTAAAACTAATCTGTCCCTACTATCCAACCAACATGCTGGTGATTTGCAGGGTCTTCAATACAAAGCCTTAAAATACGTCATTCCTATCTAGTTTGATAACTATTATTATAGGAAAACTAAACGAAATCTAGGTGATCTTCCCAAGATCTGTCAAAGTTCAATACACATGCTCTCAATAGAAGCTCGAGTATTTTGTTGACTCTCTCTGTTTTATTTCTGTCTGAGCGTGATACGCATTACACATATTAAGCTTTGTGCCCATCACTGCTTGTAGACTTTTCCAGAATTCGCTAGTGAATAGAGCATCTCTGTCACTGATATACTACTAGGAACTCCATGCAGTTTAATTATATTCTTTAGGAAAAACTTAGCTGAAATAGGTGTTGTTTTGGTTGACTTAACTGGAATGAAATGAGAACTCTTGATCAATCTGTCCATTATAACCCATAGACGTTCATTACCTCTATTTGACCTGGCAACCCATCTATAAATTCCACAGATATCGAATCCTATTTCCAAACTGGAGTCGCTAAAGATTGAAGCAACCCACTCGTTTTCTGATGTTCAGCTTTTACTTGTTGACAGTTTGCACACTGCCTAACTCACAAGCCAACATCCCTCTTCATACTTTCCCAATAGAAGCTCCTCTTCATATCCTATTACATCTTGGTCCCTCCATGATGAATCGTAAACTTGGACCGATGACATTCTCCAAGAACATCCTTCCTCAAGTCCTCCACACTCGGAACATACAATCGTCCCTTCATTCTCAACCATCCTATTTGCTCAAGGCTAAAATCCTTTAGAACATCGATCTCAGTTCCAACCTCAAGCATTCTAATTTTCTCAGACAACACTGGATCCTCCTTCTACTTAGAAGCAATTTTCTCAATTAAAACTAGTCGAACTTCAAAATAAGATAACCTAGTGGAACTTTGCCTAGAACCAGAAGTCGATCTTAACTTCACATCATAGCTAACTAAAATTTCTAAATCTTTCCACTCTGCCAACATAGCTAATACCACATTCTGATGTTTTCTACTAAGAGCATCTGCTACCATATTACCTTTCTCAGGTGTATACTCTATACCAAAATTATATGCAGCCAAAAACTCCAGCCACCTCTGTTGTCTCATATTTAACTCCTTCTGAGAGAATAAATACCGTAAAGACTTATGATCAGTATACAACTCAAATCTCTCCCCTAAGAGATAATGTTTCCAAATCATCCATGCAAAGATCACAATAGCCAACTCCAAATCATCAGTAGGATGTCGAACTTCATGCGGTCTAAGCTGTCTAGATGCATTGGCAATCACTTTACCATTCTGCATCAATTCTGCTCCTAAACTATTTCCACACGCATTAGTATATACCTGTAACGACCCGAAATTTTCGAACCCGAAAATTCCAGATAGTTAAGAAAAGAAGAAAGAGATAGAAGAAGAAGAAGAACAGAAACATCAACATCTCACATTCGCAGCGGATAAAATATAATAAAAAATAATAACAGTTTACAGAAGGATACTATATCTATAAACTACATTTAAATACATCAGAGTTTCACATATTCACAGTCACTGAATATACACAATTATCATCTCATAGATTTACAATAGTATAACACAGCGGAAATATTCTATACGTTCCTGCCGTTCGGCTCGCCTCCTTAGCTCTAGAATGTCCTTACCTGAAAATCTGTAATACTCGGTCTGACCCGAGCATTACATCAAAGTAACACCCGGGTCAGGCTGGAAACCAGCGTGAGTAAACCCATCCAACATGGAATACAAAGCATACAACTTAAATAAAACCCGGGGTAACTTGTATCAATTTAACCAATTCACAATATGCTATAGACAACACTTATTTCACATATAAATTTCTAAGTACCAAACTTAGATAAAATAATCCAGTTCACTTAAATCATTTCATTCCTACATATTGATTTAACAAATCAATTTATAAAATTTCGAAGTGGTTTTGGGGTATTTCCTAATACCCGACCCCGGTCTCTTCGAAAACTCATGTTATCCAAATGAAATACAACATCTCATATTAGAGATATCAACTCATTCAAAGATTCTAATACCATTCAATCATTCATAAGCAAAACTTAATTACATACAAATCAATTCGATTGATTCTAATTGAATTTAATTAATTCTGATTTAATTACTAACCTCAACCACTTAGATTTCTTCATTTATCATTAATTTATTTCAAATCAATTAATCAATCATTCCTTCATTATTCATCTTAATTAATCACCCTGGTTTTACTATCCTTCAATTAAAATATGTAATTAATTCTCAGGTAATTACACAAATTAATTAACCTTTACCCCTCCATATTACTTACATTGATCCTTGATTGATTACTCAAATTAACTATCTTATAATCATTATTGATCAATTATTCTTAAATTAATCATACTTCTTAATTAATTTCTTTAATTAACCAATCCTGAATTAATAACACTAAGTAAATAACTCATTTATTTGTTTTTATCAAGTAACCATCCATTGGTTAATTATCCTTACTTAACATAAAATAATTACAACCCAATTAACGATCCATCTTAATTAATCCTCCTTGATTTATTATCTTATAATTACATTTAGCAAAATTTCTTTTAATTGTTCACTTAGATTAAATAGCCTTAACCATTCATATTAATAAATCTTAAATTAATTGATGACATTCATTAATGATCCTCCAATCGCTTCCAATAAATAATTTTTTTAATTACATTTATAGATATCTTAAATTAATTTCATTATGTGATTATTCTTTGATTCTTTCCCTAATGCATTTTTTTCATAATTGCTTAAATTAATTAATTAACCCTTAAATCAATCATATTGATTAATCATCCATTTATCAATCAAGACCTTAATTAATTTAAGATAAGTCATTATCTTAATTACTTACTTGATTATCATTATTAAATTCCGCTTGATCCACTTAAGAAATAAATGATTATCCTATTATATTATTATATTAAATTAAACAATTTAAAACATAAGACCTATAATTTAGAATCTAAAAATAAAAACTTCCAAAAACTCAACATGTGAGACTTTCGAAATTTGACATACCAGTCTACCGACTCTTCCAGATTTCCAAAATTTCAATATCTCAACACGCCCTCTTCAAAACACAAAACATGCTACACTACTAACTATTTTTGATTTTCAACATTTTCAAACTTACGTGCCAGGTTACTAACAATGTCAGGTTACGAAATTCCCAAACTATCTTTACATTTCACATGTACATTCACTGAAACAAAATGGACGATGTTACCATTTGCATATATATAAGTAAACTGGGAAACGCAATCACTATAATAGGTATCATGTTAATATTCTTAACACAAGTCTCTGCACAAATCAGACAAAGACAGAGGCCAAATTGAAAGCAAGTCTTGCTAGTGAAATCATATTCTCATTCAAGGTCCAGGGTACTTATAAATATATAAGAGAAATCTCACCTAAAAGTCGAAACCCTAGCTCACGCGCGAAACCCAGACCCCCCCAAGCTTCGCCTGCACCATCGCACGATCACGACCCAAGTCGCGAGCCCAATCGCGAGCCCTAAACCCCACCGTACTCTAGTTGAACTCGATTTGTGCCTCCTCGAACGCGATGCTTCCCCTGTGAGCGATCGATCTAGCATGCAAGAGGACAAGAGGGACGGGAGGGAGAGAGCGGGACGGCCATTATATTTTTGTCATGAAATTTCGTTTTCTGATAGAGGGTTAGAGAGATCAGGGATAGGTATAGGGTTGGAGAAGCTTCCTGAATACGCGTGAATATAATATAATAAAATATTGAAAATATCCTACGTTGAATAACGCGAAATCCCGAACCCCGAATCCGACATGCTCACAAGCGTTAATAAGGTTCTACCCGCATTCTGAACACAATGAAACATGTTTCGGAGGCTAATTTGATCGTATGTGCAAGTTACAAAAGAAAACGATCAAATTTCTATTAAATCGATTAAAATAATTTCTATGCGTTTCGAGCTGCCAGGGTCAAACGATAATTCTGATTGCTCCGAAAATTGAAATCCGATAATAACTAACTATTACGGATCCAATGGAACCGGTTTCGTCGAATTCCGAGACTGTGCCTCGGAAGACTATTTTTAAATATTGATTTAAACGATATATTATTAAAATTGAACAAATCACCTTTAATTTAAATTTCAACCATTCTATTATCTTCAGTATCATCATTATAAATTTTATAAGCCTTCAAATTATTTAAACAGGCTTAGAAATTTCAGATTCAACAATTTACCCAATTCAATCATTAAATTCAATAACTTAATTTCTAAATAATAATGATATTTGAATCCAAGTTTAAAAAATCAACTTTTAAATATTTAAAATCAATTAACTATTCCAATTTAAATTGTTAAAAATTACGGGTCGTCACATTCCTCCCCCCTTAAAAGAATTTCGTTCTCGAAATTACTAATTAGGAAGAATGGACCAATACCCGTTTACCTTTCCCCAAAACCAACAGTTTTATCAACATCCTACCAACTATATTTTATTAAAATCCCACTATCACATCAACCAACTTCCCAAAACCTTCTATAGTTTCCAACAACTTTATTTTACTTCAATTATTCAAATCTAATTAAAAATTCAAATTTAAATCATCACAACTTTCCCAAAATTTTCTAACTCCCTAAATTTCCGAAATTTTTTGCCAGCGTCTCCTTTGCACGGCTAGCTCGGTACTACTACAAAAGGCCTCTACGGCTCTCAAACTCCAAAAGAAAACAAAATCCAAGTGGCTACATCAAAAACCCAATCCAATTTCATTCAGAAATTTTAAATACGTACCTTTTTGTCGGGCAATTCAAATTTATCTTCTGATATCAAATCCAATTTCCTTTTTCCTTATAATCCATGCATATCTTACTTAACAATAATATCCAATCGTAACATTTCCAATCATTTTATACATTTCCTCACATATGTTTCATACCTACTTCGATTCAAATTAGCTTTCTCATTTCATATGAATTCCATTTATCTTCACTTCTGAGTATTAAATTTTATCTTCCATTTATAACTGATTCATATTATTATTTTGAATTAGTTTCATCCACTAATTTATTTTGGCTTCAAATTTGAAATCGTTTTATTGCTTAACAAAAAAAATTCTCAAAAAATTTCTAACTCCCAAAATTTTCCAATTTTTTTGGCAGAGTCTCCTTTATACGGAGGAGCTTTTACAATTTGACAAGAGATATAAATATATATATACATCGACCCATACGGTCGGAAAAAGAAAAAACAGTTCATATTTCCTATTTTTATTGCGTAGGCGTGCCTTATTTAGCATTTTAAGCAAGCAGCTTATTTATTTTAGCATTTAGTGCAATCCAAATCTAGCTAAACGGCGTTCAGTTACCTGTACTTACTCAATTTACACATATAAGCACTATATATATGAAGTTTATAACATTTCTCTTACTTAAACATCTATAACACTTCAATTATAAAAGAAATGCATTCAAAATAACTTCCACAAGCATTTTATATGTTTTCAAACCTAATTCAATCGCTTTCAACCAACTCATAAGCCATTTTATTCAATTTTATTGGGTTACAACTCAAGTGCTTATATTCAATTTATTTTTAATCCAAACAAGATCATATTCAATTAAATTAATTCTAAAACCAATTTATTTAGCTCGACACATTCCATTCTTGTATACTCCTAGCCGTTTCCAAATTAATTCAATCCAAGCTTTAATTTAATGGGCTTTCCTCTTATTCGAAGCCAAGCTTCCATAAATTTTAAACTTAAGTGAATTTACTTTAATTTATTCTAACATCAAACTTAAGTTTACTTCTATTTGATTCTCATTTAATCAACTTCCATAAATTTCAGTTAGCCCATTCATTTTTAAATTTTAATTTTAAATTCACCTTCTCAATTTATCAAAATAATATCCAAGCACATACTTAACTCATTTATACTTCAAATTAATATGCCACCGAACTTAAGTTCAGTCTGATAATCCAATTCCAATCACCACTTTGATTTAGTTTTTATTTAATCAAACTTCATCCATTTATTATTTAACTCAATTAACACATTTTAAAATTTCAATTTACTTACTTAACTCATTTCGAATTTATTTTATTAATACAAAGTCATTCTCAATTTATTTCTATTCACTTGGGTTTTGTTTGCACTCAAACCATTTCTATTATAATTCACTTTCATTTCATTCAACAACACTTCTCTTATATCTAATTTACTTGCAAATTTCATTAAATACTATTCATATCACACTTGAAATTTGTTTGTTATCCAAACCATCACTATTTCGATTCCACTCTATTTTTTTTTATTTTTACAACATCTCTTCTAATTTATTTCATTATCAAATCCAAGTCGAATTCTATTTTAAATTTGAATTCATTTCCAAATTCCATTATTAACTTACAATCCATTTTATTTAACCGAGTTAAATTTTATTAATATACTCCATCAATTAATTATTTAACCAATTAGCTTATTTCCAACTTCTAAATCAATATTCGATTTTAATTACAAAATCACTTCATTAAAATTCCCGAGTTTCAATTTTATTTTATAATTTCAGTTTGGGTTTCCCTTGATTTTCCAAAATTCCAACCTTTTATTTTAAAATTTTGGAAAAGCTTTTAAATTCACATAATACTATTGAAATAGCTTTTTATAAAAATACTTTTTATAACTCGATGTCTCAACCAGTCCATCCTTGTTCTCACAGAAATTCAGTCATACATTGATCACGCGTAGGACTGAAAATCTATAAGTACTTGGTAAACTCGTTTTCAACATCCAGTGAAAATACTTAGAAAATAGTTTTATTGAAAATATCGAAAATAGATTTTGAAAATATAGAGGAAATATATTTGGTGAGAATGCTCTGGAAATCATCACTACCATCCATGGTCACAGTTACATTCCAGGGTTACGTTGTCGTCGCAGCAAAAGTCCATATAACTGCGGGCTCTCTACGGCCTCTCGATTACGCCATGGAACCCAAGACAGATCGCAGTTACATTCCAGGGTTACGTTGCCATCACAGAAAAATTCCATATAACTGCAGGCTCTCTGCGGCCTCTGATTTTCACTGTCATAATGAAACTTCTCCACTCCTACATAGGTCGTAGTCTACCGATATAAAATCAAACGCAGACTGTTGGCCCTCAGCAGCACACACGAATTTCGCTATATTACCATAGGTCGTAGTCTACCGATATAAAATCAAACGCAGACTGTTAGCTCTCAGCGGCACACACGACTTTCGCTATGGTATACACTACTCATAATCCCAGGAACTAGTTTTGTCCGGACTCCTCACAGGATCAACTTTAGAACCCCCCTTGGGGCTCAAGGCAGCACCACCCGGTGGTACTCCTGAGAAGTTCATTTCAAGGGAGCGCCTTTTTTTTTCTCAGAGCCATTATCAAAACACTTTATATTATACAAATATAGTATCTTTCAAATCATACACCTAGTATGATTTCATACAAATCTCCTTTACAAAAAATCGATTATCCCAAAATCGATAATTCTCAAACTAGGCTTTTCCAAATTTTAATATTGATTTTACCCAAAAATCAAAAGCCTTTCCAAATCCAAAGGTTTCCAAAACCCTTTTCCAAAATCCTCATAAGATCTTCTATATATATATTCAGGTATATATAAATTTTTTAAAAACTTTGGATCCTTTCAAACTTGTATAAAACTCCTTTTATACTTCAAACATTTTCAAGAATCCTTTCCTTCCAGCAATAGGTTCATCAAGGGAAGATTTATCTTATATACCAAAGATATATAACTTTGTTTATTAAAAATCAAATATTCAAATTTTGATTACTCTTTACCATCTCAATTTCATACAAATTCGTACGATGTACACATAACATTCGTACGCTATACCAATCTGATCGCTCACTCGATCACACAATTTCACTTCCGAACTAGTATCGTCCACCCGACTTCCTAGTGCGGACTCAGATCTGGTTTCTTGATTAGAAACCGTCATTTTTTTTTGCATAGCCATAACTATGATAGAGAATATCCAGAAGCAATCAATAATCCATATCCAGGTTCGCCGTCGAAAATCGAGTGAGAAATCCCAACTCGGATCGATAAACTATCTCAAAATTCTGTGCTCGAATCTGGATCAAATCACTATGCGAATAGAATAATATGCATACATCCTACGTATTTATTTCCATTGATTATCAGCCAAATCAATTTCCTTCCTATTCATATTTCCTTTAATTCCCTTTCACTTATTTACAATTGCCCTAGTTCTCATTGAATTATCACTTCAATTCTTATCTCAGTTAGGTATTTAAATCAATAACGGTTTGAACTCCGACCAGTTTGTATTTAGAAAATAGCTTGAAAATTTTAAAAATAGATAAATAGTTGAAAAATAATTATTAGTTTGCAATTTAGCTATAAAATAGTTAACTAATTGTAAAATAGTTGGAAAATAGTTGAATAGTTTCAAAAAATTTAGATAATTGCAAAATAGTTGTAAAATAGAAATTAGTTTGTGATATAGTTGAAAAATAGTAATTAGTTTAGAAAACAGTTGAAAAATAGTTAAATAGCTCCAAAATAGTTGTAAAACAAGTATAAAATAATTTGGCTTTAAGAAAGAGAGGTTGTATATATTTAATAGCTTAGAAAAATAAGTTTATATTAAAACAATTTATATTGAAAATAGTCAAGAGTCAACTGTTCACTTTCCCAACAATTCAACTTAAATTTCCACTTCCATTTAATTGACTCAATTCTAACTTGAATAACTTCAATTTCTATTGAAATATATTTAAACCCAATTCAAATTGAATTAATTCTCAATTTCTTTCCAACTTCAAATCAAATTCCATTTGATTCTTACTTATTCAACTTTATTTACAGTTCCAAATTATTCAAATAAATTTGGACTAATTTCAAACTGGATCCACTTCAATTTCATATCATTTCAATTCCTGCTTGAATTAAATCCCAATTCCCATTCAAATTTTAAATCTTCAGATTAATAACCTTTCCACTTAAGTTTAAAATTTGCTTCACTTTGGGTTTCACATCACATCTCAAGAAAAATTCAAAACTCAACCTTAGAGTTTATTTTCATATTTATTTCCTTTACACACCAGGCTACTTTTTAAATTTTAAACCACCCTTGGTTTTAATTTCAAAACAGATCCCTTAAAATCTTCCAAACATTCCTTGTTTTAAACTAAGACTATATTCAAAATAGTCTGAATTATATTATTTGTTATTTTCTTTAACTCTTTGAAGCAATTGATTGTTTCTAAATTTAGGTTTTAAAACTTCACAATCTTTAAAACCCACTTTAATTAAGAAGTTATACTCATCTTATAAATTTACTTCATCTGGCTTACTTATATTTCATTATTAAACACAATAACTATTTATAACAATACCCAAGGTTATCATATCCAAATACCAATTCCTTTTTATATTATTCTTACTTCTATAAATTCAAGATTAAATTTCAGTTTGAATCCATTTCAAACTTACCTTTATTTAAAGCTTTTAAACAATTTAATTTTTGAATTCAATTTTAGAATTTCATTTAAATCGATTTAATTTTAATTTGATTGTATTTCTATTACCACTTAATTCAATTCCAATAATTCAGCAATCAATCACCTAATAATTTATTATAAGGGAATATTGCTTATAGATCAAAATATATGTTTATTTAAAATCATTTAAAACTTTTATATAAGAAAATAACAATTACGCTCTCATATATATATATATATATATATATATATATACACAACTCATTTTAGAGTACTACGGACTCTATTTAATGAGTAATCCCCACCAGAGCCAAGGTTCTCGCTTAACCTTTCAGCTCTGATACCAATGCAATGATCCAAAATTTTCGAACCCGAAAATTCCAGATAGTTAAGAAAAGAAGAAAGAGATAGAAGAAGAAGAAGAAGAACAGAAACATCAACATCTCACATTCGCAGCGGATAAAATATAATAATAAATAATAACAGTTTACAGAAGGATACTATATCTGTAAATTACATTTAAATACATCAGAGTTTCACATATTCACAGTCACTGAATATACACAATTATCATCTCACAGATTTACAATAGTATAACACAGCGGAAATATTCTATACATTCCTGCCATCCGGCTCACCTCCTTAGCTCCAGAACGTCCTTACCTGAAAATCTGTAATACTCGGTCTGACCCGAGCATTACATCAAAGTAACACCCGGGCCAGGCTGGAAACCAGCGTGAGTAAACCCATCCAATATGGAATACAAAGCATACAACTTAAACAAAACCCGGGGTAACTTATATCAATTTAACCAATTCACAATTTTCTATAGGCAACACTTATTTCACATATAAATTTCTAAGTACCAAACTTAGATAAAATAATCTAGTTCACTTAAATCATTTCATTCCTGCATATTGATTTCACAAATCAATTTATAAAAATTCAAAGTGGTTTCGGGTATTTCCTAATACCCGACCCCGGTCTCTTCGAAAACTCATGTTATCCAAATGAAATACAACATCTCATATTAGAGATATCAACTCATTCAAAGCTTCTAATACCATTCAATCATCCATAAGCAAAACTTAATTACATACAAATCAATTCGATTGATTCTAATTGAATTTAATTAATTCTGATTTAATTACTAACCTCAACCACTTAGATTTCTTCATTTATCATTAATTTATTTCAAATCAATTAATCAATCATTCCTTCATTATTCATCTTAATTAATCACCCTGGTTTAACTATCCTTCAATTAAAATATGTAACTAATTCTCAGATAATTACACAAATTAATTAACCTTTACCCCTCCATATTACTTACATTGATCCTTGATTGATTACTCAAATTAACTATCTTATAATTATTATTGATCAATTATTCTTAAATTAATAATACTACTTAATTAATTTCTTTAATTAACCAATCCTGAATTAATTACACTAAGTAAATAATTCTTTTATTTGTTTTTATCAAGTAACTATCCATTGGTTAATTACCCTTACTTAACATAAAATAATTACAACCCAATTAACGATCCATCTTAATTAATCCTCCTTGATTTATTATCTTGTAATTACATTTAGCAAAATTTATTTTAATTAATCACTTAGATTAAATAGCCTTAACCATTCACAATAATAAATCTTAAATTAATTGATGACATTCATTAATGATCCTCCAATCGCTTCCAATAAATAATTTTTTTAATTACATTTATAGATATCTTAAATTAATTTCATTATGTGATTATTCTTTGATTCTTTCCCTAATGCATTTTTTTCCATAATTGCTTAAATTAATTAATTAACCCTTAAATCAATCATATTGATTAATCATCCATTTATCAATCAAGACCTTAATTAATTTAAGATAAGTCATTATCTTAATTACTTACTTGATTATCATTATCAAATTCCATTTGATCCACTTAAGAACTAAATGATTATCCTATTATATTATTATATTAAATTAAACAATTTAAAACATAAGACCTATAATTTAGAATCTAAAAATAAAAACTTCCAAAAACTCAACATGTCAGACTTTCGAAATTTGACATACCACGCTACTGACTCTTCCAGATTTCCAAAATTTCAATATATCAACATGGCCTTCTTCAAAACACAAAACATGCTACACTACTAACTATTTCCGATTTTCAAAATTTTCAAACTTACGTGCCAGGTTACTAACAATGTCAGGTTACGAAATTCCCAAACTATCTGTACATTTCACATGTACATTCACTGAAACAAAATGGACAATGTTACCATTTGCATATATATAAGTACACTGGGAAACGCAATCACTATAATAGGTATCATGTTAATATTCTTAACACAGGTCTCTTCACAAATCAGACAAAGACAGAGGCCAAATTGAAAGCAAGTCTTGCTAATGAAATCATATTCTCATTCAAGGTCCAGGGTACTTATAAATATATAAGAGAAATCTCACCTAAAAGTCGAAACCCTAGCTCACGCGCGAAACCCAGACCCCCCCATGCTTCGCCTGCACCATCGCACGATCGCGACCCAAGTCGCAAGCCCAATCGCGAGCCCTAAACCCCACCATACTCTATTCGAACTCGATTTGTGCCTCCTCGAACGCGATGCTTCCCCTATGAGCGATCGATCTAGCATGCAGGAGGACGAGAGGGACGAGAGGGACGAGGGGGAGAGAGCGGGACGGCCATTATATTTTTTTTCGTGAAATTTCATTTTTTGATTAAGGGTTAGAGAGAGCGGGGATAAGGTATAGGGTTGGAGAAGCTTTCTGAATACGCGTGAATATAATATAATAGAATATTGAAAATATCCTACGTTGAATAACGCGAAATCCCGAACCCCGAATCCGACATGCTGACAAGCGTTAATAAGGTTCTACCCGCATTCTGAACACAATGGAACATGTTTCGGAGGCTAATTTGATCGTATGTGTAAGTTACAAAAGAAAAAGATCAAATTTCTATTAAATCGATTAAAATAATTTCTATGCGTTTCGAGCTGCCAGGGTCAAACGACAACTCTGATTGCTCTGAAAATTGAAATACGATAATAACTAACTATTACGGATCCAATGGAACTGGTTTCGTCGAATTCCGAGACTGTGCCTCGAAAGGCTATTTTTAAATATCGATTTAAACGATATATTATTAAAATTGAACAAATCACCTTTAATTCAAATTTCAACCATTCTATTATCTTATCATCATTATAAATTTTATAAGCCTTCAAATTATTTGAACAGGCTTAGAAATTTCAGATTCAACAATTTACCCAATTCAATCATTAAATTCAATAACTTAATTTCTAAACAATAATGATATTTGAATCCAAGTTTAAAAAATCAACTTTTAAATATTTAAAATCAATTAACTATTCCAATTTAAATTGTTAGAAATTTCGGGTCGTCACAATACCACCAACCCTTGGTTTCCGTCGGGAACTACCAACATGGGTGCATTGGTCAACAAATACTTTAACTTAAGGAATGCTTCCTCACATTTGTCGGAACAAACAACCTTTACCTCCTTCCTAGTTAGCTTAGTTAAGGGTGTTTCTATTCGCGAGCAATCCTTAATGAACCTCCGGTAGTAGCTAGCAAGTCCAAGAAAACTCCAGATCTCAGTCATCGTCTCTGGTTTCTTCCAATTATTCACAACTTCCATCTTATCTGGATTGAATAACAATCCTTTCTATGAAACCATGTAACCAAGAAATTTAACCACTTTCTTCTCGAAATGACACTTGGTAAACTTTGCATTTAGCTGATTCCGCCTCGACATCTCAATTACCACACTAAAATGAACTTCATGCTATCTCATCCTTAGAGTATACTAGAATATCATCTATAAATACTAGCATAAACTTATCCAAATACCCTTGGAAAACTCGGTTCATCAAATCCACAAAGAAAGCAGGTGCATTCATTAATCCAAACGGCATCACCAACCACTCATATGGTTCATACCTAGTTTGAAATGCTGTCAAAAAAATATTGTCCTCTGCTACTCTTATCTGATGGAAACCTGTCGCAAATCTAAGTGGGAAAACACTCTGACTCCACTCAACTGATCAAACAGATCATCTATTCTTCGCAAAGGATACTTATTCTTGATTGTCCTTTCGTTTAACTTACGATAGTCAATGCACATCCTTAATGACCCATTAGATTTCTTTACGAACATCGTGGTCACTCCCTAAGGTGAACTACTTGGTCTAACAAAACTCTTTCCTTCTAGATCCACTAGCTAAACATTCAATTCCTTCGTCTCGGTTGGTGTCATTCTGCTAGGTGGTCTACTCACAGGTTTGGCTGTAGGTACAAGATCTATTCTAAACTCAACAGCTCTTTTCGGAGGTAGTCCAACGACTGGCTCAAAGACATCTGCAACTCTTTTGCCACCCGAATCTGTCCTAACTCATTTCCTACTTCCATAGCATTAAGCATAGCATTAACACTCCGGTTAGTTTTCTCTATTGAGAATATCACTCTGTTATGGCTACCAGAGTGTCTCAGTGATATTTCCCTATCCTGGTAAAATATTCTAGCCTCATACTTACCCAACCAATCCAATCCCGAAGTCTACGAAATCAATAATATATAATCCACATGCAAATTATGACCTAACAAGTCATGTTCTAAGGGTCACATCTTTACCCTAGAGCTGCATACCCTCCTATTGGATTCGCAACCCTTAAGGAAGTAACAAGGTAGGTGGGTTCTAAACATAACCTATCAACCAAACACTAAGATATAAATGAATGTGATGCGCCGGTATCAATAAGTACTCTTACTGGAATACTCTGAATCAAAAGCGTACCTTCCATTATAATCTATCCTTTATCAGCTGTAGTAGGCCTAGCTGGTCCTATAGCAAAAACTTTCCTTTGTCCCCCTAACTAACACTGGATACTGATTCTTGTTATGCCCAACTTGATCACAGTTGAAGCACTTCACATTCTTATTACCTGCATCTTTCTTCCCATTTTCCGACCCGAATTCATTAGCAAAGTGACCCCTTCTTGTCACACTTATAGCAAACTACCTCAGCCTTTGACTTCTTAGTAGCATCACCCTTTTGGGATCCCTTTGTTTTAAATAACTTCCTCTTTTTCCCTTGAGAACCCTGCATTTCCACTGACTTCTTCTTAGCCTGATCAGCAAGTAACTCCTCATGTCGAATAACCATCTCCACCACTATATTGCAAGGACTACGGACATGTGTCACGATCATCCTAGCAAGCTCGGACCTCAATCCCCGAATAAACCTCTCATTCCTTCTAATGTCAATATCTATAACAGCACAACCATATCGAGACAGCTCTTCAAACTTAGTAGCATACTCGACTACTGATATCTCTCTGTGATAACCCGGAATTCTTTGGCATCAGATAATTGTATAATTATCTGATTTAAAAAAAAGATATAGAATATTGATTTATGGATTAAACAAATAAATCTGATGGTAAATATTTATACTGGGATAGATATTTATTTGATAATCTTCTAGTATAATAATTTTAAAATTTGCAAGATCATTATTTTCAAAACACATGTAATGTGTGTTTGTTTAAAATATGTATATGAGTCAATTTAAATTGAATTTGAATTTGAATTTGAGGTTTGAAATTCAAAGAATAATTATATTAGGGTATAATTAAGATTTTTTTAAAAGCCTTCTCTTTTGAAATTTTTAATATGTATAAATACTAGAAATGTGTGAATATAAATATAAAATATAAATTGATAAAATTGTTATCTTTAAATATAAATAACCAATTATTTTATAATGTGATATTTTAAATCATGAATTTAGATTGTATTTATATAAAATTTAGAAAAACCATTTATAAATTTGTAAATGTATTTGTTAATTAGGAATTTTATAGGAAAAGTTTTTATATCATTTAAAAATAAAGTAAATATAAATAATGACAAGTGTTAAAGTTATAATCCTCTTTAGTACATGTGTTAACATACTAAGCAAGGTAAGAGACAAGTGTCTCATTATTTGAATTTTCTTTTAATTTTAAGAAAATCTGAAATTAACTTATATTAAATTTTATCTTTCCCCTACAAATTTTTTTTCCCTAATCTCTGTTCTAAATCAAAGAAACTGAGTTCATCTCAAAAAAAAATGTAAAGAACTTTACAAACAAAAAACCAAAACCTGAAATGCATTTGCAAATCATTTTCAAGAAAAAAAAAGTAAGGCCTGCAGCATCATATTCAACCTGAGCATATCTAAGGAAAACCTGTAATTCATGTTTTATTATCAAAGCAAGTAAACGTGGAAATCAAAGAAGTCATCGCTGCAACAACTTTCAGATCATTACAACCAGTTATCAAAGTAATCAGAAGCAAAAAACAACTCAAGTTTTCAAAGATGCAAAGGGCTGTTGCAAAAAATGCTCTGTTCATCTTGTTTACAAGTGAGTTACACTAAAACTTCTGGCATATCTTAAAGTTGCATGTGATGATTTTTGAGATATAATGTGAACTATGCTGTGCATATGGTTTTAAAATGATTGTAAGTATATATGTTTGTCAATAATTGTATACATGACTGGAACAGTGGATAAACTTAAAATCCAAACAATTTAAACTTTGTTCAGATAGTAAATGTTGAAGTAATATTTGATGAATGTTAACCTAAAAGTTCGAAATTCAAAGATGAATGAATGTAAATATGTATATAAGAATTTTTTTTTCAGTTTATAAGCAAATAAAATTCAGTTTCAAGTAGCAGAATATATGGGAAAGCATGTTCTCTATTTTTCTTTTCTTTTTTTTAAAAGAAAACAAAAGAGAAACAAGTGAGTAAACAAGTTATCCTTCATACCCAAACATAATTTATCTATGACCATGTTAGATTGAGTTGCTGTGATAATTAAATCATGTTGTTGAACATTTGAAGCTCTGTGAAGTGATTCCCTCCTCTGTTCTTTGGGTTCAGTAAGAAACGAATAGAAAGAAAATTTAATCCCCATGTCTTTGTCATTATCAAGCTTGGGTTTGTATACAAAGGAGTGTGTTGAGTAAGAATTATATTTTTAAAAAAAGTTCAAGAAGAAAAACAATAATTTACAATATGAAAATTTAAAATGTTAAAGGAAAATTTACCAAAATGGAAATTTCAGAAACGGTGGATTGTTATTTCAAATATATCACATGAATCCCTATACGAAAATAGGATTTTTAAAACTATATTGATGATTTTTAGTGTTGGGGTCAAGGAGAAGATGTTATTTGCACAAAAATTGCTTTTTAGCCAAATCACGGCAATTAAACGAATTTCGAATGCTGAAACTTTACACGTAGTAAGTCTGGGAATCGATTATAACAGGAAAATTGTTAATTGATTTTTCTATTGTTAAAGGTGGTAGCACGAGTGGGGTTTAGGGTTTAAGACGTGCGGTTGTTGGAGTCAGGAAACGAGGTGATTTCTTCACCTCTGTCTGGCCGAGTTGCACGAGTCTCTGGGGACGAGTAGGGTAAGGGGTTGGCGAGGTGTAGTCGAAGTGGTGGTGCCTCACGTCGATGACGTGGATGGGGCGAAGTGATTTGTCTGAGGGGAGTTTGGTTCAGATGTTCGAACGATGGGTCAAGTCTTTCCCTGGAGGTTTGCGTATCAAATTGATCTGGAATTTCGTATGCATTGATCATTCGCGACTTGTTAAGTGTAGCGTGGTTCGCCAGAGTAGCGGCGCCGCCGTGTGCACGTGCACAGCTGGGGTGTTGCGTGTCTGGAATTTGCTAGCGTGAGGGACTCGGGGAAGAACTCGTGCCTGGTAGCGCTGCGTGGGTTCCACTCGAGTTCGCGAGGCAGATTACAGGTTTACTTAACCTATTTCAAACTTCAAGAAGTATATGTAAGGAAATTGACGAACGAAAGCATCGGAGTGATGTTCGAAGAATAAGCGATGCTCGAAGAACAAGCAGGGGGAAACATCAAGTTTTATTTTACTGTGAACTTGAAGTTATTTACAGGATTTTCTTAAGGAAATATAAATGCCTTCAAATTCTACCTAATAATAAAGTGACCATGAATGTTAAATAAGATTGTACTTAAGAAACTTTAAAATTTAACAACTTAACACCAATTTATGATTAAAGGTTAACAAAGCCTAATCTTGAATGAGAAATAATGATTGATTAAGAAACAATTAAGAAATTAGTGATTAATGAATGGGTAGCCAAGTTAAATAAATATTGAAGTTGATTTAGTGATAACTATTTAAAATAATTTATAGACTACAAAGATAATTAAGAAATAATTAGGAAATAAGTAATTAAGAGGTTAGTTACTTAATGTTAAAGGAAGATATATATTATAATAATTACTCAATAAAGTAATTTAAGGAAATTAATTACTCAGTATAATTAATTAAGTTAATATGGTAAATTTCAATCAATTAATTAGGTAAAGATAATCATTTACGTTGGATCAAGTATAATTACTAAATCAATAAGGTGAAATTTCTTTATGGAGCAATGATAATGTGGATATTTATCATTTAGGAATTGCTAAGTGAAGGGAATATCCTTTATTTAAAATTGAATTATATTTCACTTGAATAATTTTTGAACTGAATTCGAAGAGACCGGAGTTGGGTAATAGTTAATACCCGAAATCACTTCGATTCTTATAAATTGATGTGTGAAATCAATAGGGTGTATTGGAACGATTAAAGTGAATTGGACCATATAATCTAAGTTCTGGTACTTAGAAATTGCTTTGTGAAATAAGTGATGTCTATAGTAATTTGTGAAGTGTAAAATTGATATGAGTACCCCGGGTTTATATGAGTTGTATAGTTTTGTATTCCATGTTAGATGGGTTTACTCACACTGGTTTTCAGTCCGACCCGGGTGTTAATTTGGTGTAATGTTCGGGTCAGACCGAGTATTATTGATTTTCAGGTAGGTACGTTCTGGAGCTCAGGAGGCAAGCAGGATGGCAATATCGCTTAGAATATTCCGCTGTAATTATATTATTGAAATTCTGAGACTTAATAATTGTATATATATTCAGTAACTGTATATATATATGTGAAACTCTGATGTATATTAAATGTAATCGATAGATATAGTATTCTTTTGTAAGCTATTATTATTTATTATCATATTTTATCCGCTGCGATTGTGAGATGTTTGGTGTTTCTGTTCTTCTTCTTCTTCTATCTCTTTCTTCTTTTTCATAACTATCTGGAATTTTCGGCTTCGAAAATTTTGGGTCGTTACATTTGGTATCAGAGCTGAAGGTTAAGCGAGAACCTTGGCTCTGGTGGGATTACTGATTAAGAATAGGGTAAGTGGTACCCTAGAATGAGTTGAGTGTATATATATATTTTTGAGAGAGCGTACTTGTTATTTTCTTATATATAGATTTTAAATGATTTTATAGAAGAATATATTTTGATATATAAAGCAATATTTCTTTCTAATACATATTAAGGGAATTGGTTGTTAAATTATTGAATTAAATTAAGAAGTAATAGAAATACAACCAAACTGAAATTAAATCTTGAATTTGGGAAAGGTTTCAGGATAAGGATAATCAACTAATTTATGTAATTAATTAAATTTTATTTAATGAGATTAATTAATGGGTAATAATTGAATATGATAAATGGGAGGGAGTTACTTAGCGAAGTAACTAGTGGTAAGTAATTCAAGGGACAGTTACTTAATGAAGGTAATTAAGAAATAAGTTAATTACCGAATGTGATTAATTGAAATTAATTAATGGAGGAATTAATTTAAAGAAATAATAAATAATATTATTTAATGCATTTGAGTGAAATGGTCCTATTTCAAACAAGAATTGTTTGAAAATTTAAAAGAAATTTGTTTGAAATTATAAACCAAGGTGGTTTAAAAAAATTTAAAGTATAACTTGGTATGTAGAAGAAATTAATATGTATATATGTGGATATACATGATATCAAGGATAATTTGAAATAAACTCTAAATATTGAGTTTTTAATTTGGAATGAGATATGATACCCAAAGTAATAAGTTTTTAAGTGGGAAGATTATTATTGTGAAGATTTAGGATTGAATGAGGTTGATTGGATTAAGTAAGTCGAATTTAACTTAGGAGAAGTTAAAAAGGTTTAAATGAACAACTTGAATTGGAAATTTTAAGGTGGAATTGGAATTTAACTTGGAAAGTTAAATGGTTAATTTGAAGTGGAGTTTGTGTGATCTCAAAATGGGTTTGAGACATGGAATTGGAAATGGATGGATGTTTTAAAATAATCTGAATAATACCATCCCATTATTATTGGAAATATTTAAGTTGTGAAATTTGATTTGTTCAAATGAATAAGAAGTGAAGTGTGGTGATATATCCATTATTGAGATAAAAGAAAATCTAACATTAATTTGGAATTAAATTGTTTAAAAGCTTTTAATAAAGGTTAACTTGGTTTAAAGGGTTAAACCATTCTTAGTGAATTTAACTCGAATTTATATAATTCGAGATGGTTTAAATTTGGAATTTGAATTTGAATTAGTTCAAATTGAATTTGATTTGAATTAATTGAAATTGTGATTGAAGATGTATGAGAATAAGATTCAAATGGAAAATTTGAATTGGATGATTTGAATAATCTGGAATTGTAATTAAAGTTGAATAATTTTAAATTTAAATGGAATTTGGAAGGAAATCAAGAATAATTCAACTTGATTTGGAAATGGAAGTTGAAATTGGGATTAATTCAAACTGGAGTTGGAATGAATTGAAATTTGAACTAGTTCAATTGAAATTTATTTGAATTAGTAAAATTTGAGATGAAGGTTGAATAAAGTTAAATTTGGAAAGAACTGGGGAATTCAACTTGAATTGGGTTAAATAGATTTCAATGGAAATTGAAGTTATTTAAATTGGAATTGGATCAATTTAAATGGTAGAGGAAATTTAAATTGAATTGATGAGAATGGAGATTGGGGAGAGAACAGTTTTGACTCTGGACTATTTTTAATATAAATTGTTTCTAATATAAACCTATTTTTCCAAGCTATTTATTATATATACAACTTTCTTTTAAAAGTCGAATTATCTTATACTTGTTTTACAATTATTTTTGAAACTGTTTTCCAACTGTTTTATAAGTTAATTACTATATTTCAACTATATTACTATTATTTTGCAATTATTTAAAATTTCTATAATTATTTTAACTATTTTCTAACTATTTTACACATATTTTACAAATTAGTAATTATTTTCCAACTGCTTATCTATTTTTAAAAAATTCAAGCTATTTTCAAAATAAACTGGTCGGAGTTCAAACTGTTATTGGTCAAATACTCAATCGAGATAAGAATAGAGGTGATAATCCAAATGGATTGAAGCAATTGTGAGTAAGTGAATGAAAATTAAAGTGAATGTGAATAGAAAGAGAATTGATTTGGCTAATAACCAATAAAGATAAATACGTAGGGTGTACGTATGTTATTCTATTCGCATAGTGATTTGATCCAGATTCGAGCACAAAATTTCGAGATAGTATGTCGATCCAAGTTGGAATTTTTCACTCGATTTTCGACGGAGAACCTGGATATGGATTGTTGATTGGTTCTGGATATTCTATATCATAGTTATGACTGTGTAAGGAGAATGACAGATTCTGATCAAGAAACCAGATCTGAGTCCGCACTAGAAAGTCGGGTGGACGATACTAGTTCGGAAGTGAAATTGTGTGATCGAGTGAGCGATCAGATTGGTATAGCGTACGAATGATATGTGTACATCGTACGAATTTGAATGAAATTGATATTGAAAAGAGTAATCAAATTTGAATATTTGATTTTGAGTAAACAGAGTCAAATATCTTTGTTTTATAAAATGATACTCCCCTTGTTGAATCTTTTGCCAGAAAAAAAAAGGGTTTTTGGAAATGTTTGAAGTATAAAAAGGAGTTTATACAAGTTTGAAATGATCCAAAGTTTTAAAAGATTTTATATATCTAAATATATATATATATAAAGGATCATATGAGAATTTCGAAAAAAGGGTTTCGAGAACCTTTGGATTTGGAAAAGGCTTTTGATTTTTGGGTAAAATCAATATGAGAATTTGGAAAGCCTAGTTTGAGAATTATCGATTTTGGAATAATCGATTTTGTGTAAAGGAGCTTTGTATGAGATCATACTAGGTGTATGATTTGAAGATACTATATGTGTATAGTATAAAATCTTTTGATGACGGCTCTGGGGAAAAAAGCGCTTCCTTGAAATGAACTTCTCAGGAGTACCACCGGGTGGTGCTGCCTTGAGCCCCAGGGGGGTTCTAAAGTTGATCCTATGAGGAGTCCGGACAAAACTAGATCCTGGGGATTATGAGTAGAGTATAACATAGCGAAAGTCGTGTGTGCCGCTGAGAGCCAACAGTCTGCGTTTGATTTTATATCGGCAGACTGCGACCTATGTAGGAGCGGAGAGGTTTCATTTCGACAGCGAAAATCAGTGGCCACTGAGAGTCTGCAGTTACATGGACTTTTGCTGCGACGGCAACGTAACCCTGGATGTAACTGTGATCTGTTGTGTGGGTTCCATGGCGTAATCGAGAGGCCGCGGAGAGCCTGCAGTTACATGGACTTTTGCTGTGACGGCAACGTAACCCTGGAATGTAACTGTGACCATGGACGGGGGTGATGATTTCCAGAGCATTCTCAGCAAAGATATTTCCTCTATTTTCAAAATGTTTTCGATATTTTCAATAAAATTATTTTCCAAGTATTTTCACTGGATGTTGAAAACGGGTCTGCCAAAAACTTATAGATTTTCAATCCTACGCCTGATCAACGTATGACCGAACTTCTGTGAGAATGAGGACAGACTTATTGAAACATCGAGTTATAAAAAGTATTTTCAAAAAAAAAAACTATTTCATAATACTATATAGATTTTAAAAGTGTTTTAAAATAATCAAAGAGAAATTTATCTGATTACAAGCATTTTAATAAATCTAGCTTCTTTCCTTTTCGAGGACGAAAAGATTCAAAGGGGGAAGGAATGTGATAACCCGGATTTCTTTGGCATCAGATAATGGTATAATTATCTGATTTAAAAAAAAAGATATAGAATATTGATTTATGGATTAAACAAATAAATCTGATGGTAAATATTTATACCGGGATAGATATTTATTTGATAATCTTCTAGTATAATAATTGTAAAATTTGCAAAATCATTATTTTCAAAACACATGTAATGTGTGTTTGTTTAAAATATGTATATGAGTCAATTTAAATTGAATTTGAATTTGAATTTGAGGTTTGAAATTCAAAGAATAATTATATTAGGGTATAATTAAGATTTTTTTAAAAAGCCTTCTCTTTTGAAATTTTTAATATGTATAAATACTAGAAAGGTGTGAATATAAATATAAAATATAAATTGATAAAATTGTTATCTTTAAATATAAATAACCAATTATTTTATAATGTGATATTTTAAATCATGAATTTAGATTGTATTTATATAAAACTTAGAAAAACCATTTATAAATTTGTAAATGTATTTGTTAATTAGGAATTTTATAGGAAAAGTTTTTATATCTTTTAAAAATAAAGTAAATATAAATAATGACAAGTGTTAAAGTTATAATCCTCTTTAGTACATGTGTTAACATACTAAGCAAGGTAAGAGACAAGTGTCTCATTATTTGAATTTTCTTTTAATTTTAAGAAAATCTGAAATTAACTTATATTAAATTTTATCTTTCCCCTTCAAATTTTTTTTCCCTAATCTCTGTTCTAAATCAAAGAAACTGAGCTCATCTCAAAAAAAAATGTATAGAACTTTACAAACCAAAAACCAAAACCTGAAATGCATTTGCAAATCATTTTCAAGAAAAAAAAGTAAGGCCTGCAGCATCATATTCAACCTGGGCATATCTAAGGCAAACCTGTAATTCATGTTTTAATATCAAAGCAAGTAAACCTGGAAATCGAAGAAGTCATCGCTGCAAAAACTTTCAGATCATTACAACCAGTTATCAAAGTAATCAGAAGCTAAAAACAACTCAAGTTTTAAAAGATGCAAAGGGCTGTTTCAGCAAAAATGCTCTGTTTTTTTTTTGGCAATGCCAGCCTGTTTTTTTAGTGGCCAGTCCACTTTTATTAACCAAAACCAACATACAAATTTAAAAGATACATAGCACTATGACAGAGGAACTACCCACCATCAACATTTATAAAGCGACAACAACAGGGCAAATTTTTAAAATAAGATCAGAAAGAGAAGACGAAGACCGCGCAAATCTTCTCAAATTCCTTTCCTCCCATATCACTGCTATCGATAATTTGAGGTAACTGAGAAACCGCTTGGTCGACATGGTTTTCCACCTGGTTAACTGGAATATCCGAACCCATTCAAGCTTGAAATCACGTTGCGGTGGCCTCTCATGTATTCGATGAAGAACCTTCTTCCATAAATGATAAGAAAAATGGCAATTGAAGAATAAATGTCCAACATTTTCAGCAGCCCGGTTGCAAAGGATGCACACAGATTGATCGATTAAATGCCTTCTAACAAGATTATCTTGAGTGTTCATAGCGTTCATCAGACATTTCCAAAGCAGCAGATTATGTTTTTGTTTCGATCCAGACTTCCATATACGAGCGTGCCAAGGAAATGAAGAAGTGCATTGATTTTGTATTATAGTTCTGTAAACTATGGAGATGCTATGAAGATTTCCATTCCAGCTGAGCCCATCATGTTCCACATGCTTAAAAGAGGCAGTAATGGAAGACCAGAGTTTGTTCAGCACAGGCGAACTGACATGAGGCAAATGCAGGACTTCATTGACAAGAAAAACATTAGCATTGGCATTAATGGAAATACCAGAGTTAAGTAAAAGATTATAATCAGTATGTTGAGAGAGAATCATTCCTGGAGCACACCAGGGGGAGTACCAAAAATGCTCCGTTCATCTTGTTTACAAGTGAGTTACTCTAAAACTTCTGGCATATCTTAAAGTTGCATGTGATGATTTTTGAGATATAATGTGAACTATGCTGTGCATATGGTTTTAAAATGATTGTAAGTATATATGTTTGTCAATAATTGTATACATGACTGGAACAGTGGATAAACTTAAAATCCAAACAATTTAAACTTTGTTCAGATAGTAAATGCTGAAGTAATATTTGATGAATGTTAACCTAAAAGTTCGCCTGAAAATTCAAAGATGAATGAATGTAAATATGTATATAAGAATTTTTTTTCCAGTTTATAAGCAAATAAAATTCAGTTTCAAGTAGCAGAATATATGGGAAAGCATGTTCTCTGTTTTTCTTTTCTTCTTTTTAAAAGAAAACAAAAGAGAAACAAGTGAGTAAACAAGTTATCCTTCATACCCAAACATAATTTATCTACGACCATGTTAGATTGAGTTGCTGTGATAATTAAATCATGCTGTTGAACATTTGAAGCTCTGTGAAGTGATTCCCTCCTCTGTTCTTTGAGTTCAGTAAGAAACGAATAGAAAGAAAATTTAATCCCCATGTCTTCATCATTATCAAGCTTGGGTTTGTATACAAAGGAATGTGTTGAGTAAGAATTATATTTAAAAAAAAAGTTCAAGAAGAAAAACAATAATTTACAATACGAAAATTTAAAATGTTACAGGAAGATTTACCAAAATGGAAATTTCAGAAATGGTGGATTGTTATTTCAAATATATCACATGAATCCCTATACGAAAATAGGATTTTTAAAACTATATTGATGATTTTTAGTGTTGGGGTTAAGGAGCAGATGTTATTTGAACTAAAATTGCTTTTTAGCCAAATCACAGCAATTAAACGAATTTCGAATGCTAAAACTTTGTATGTAGTAAGTCTGGGAATCGATTATAACACGAAAATTGTTAATTGATTTTTCTATTGTTAAAGGTGGTAGCACGAGTGGGGTTTAGGGTTTAAGACGTGGGGTTGTTGGAGTCAGGAAACGAGGTGATTTCTTCACCTCTGTCTGACCGAGTTGCACGAGTCTCTGGGGACGGTAGGGTAAGGGGTTGGCGAGGTGTAGTCGAAGTGATGGCGCCTCACGTCGATGATGTGGATGGGGCGAAGTGATTTGTCTGAGGGGAGTTTGGTTCAGATGTTCGAACGATGGGTCAAGTCTTGCCCTGGAGGTTTGCGTATCAAATTGATCTGGAATTTCGTATGCACTGATCATTCGCAACTTGTTAAGTGTAGCGTGGTTCGCCAGAGTAGCGGCGCCGCCGTGTGCACGTGCACAGCTGGGGTGTTGCGTGTCTGGAATTTGCTAGCGTGAGGGACTCGGGGAAGAACTCGTGCCTGGTAGAGCTGCGTGGGTTCCACTCGAGTTCGCGAGGCAGATTACAGGTTTGCTTAACCTGTTTCAAACTTCAAGAAGTGTATGTAAGGAAATTGACGAAGGAAAGCATCGGAGTGATGTTCGAAGAATAAGCGATGCTCGAAGAACAAGCAGGGGGAAACATCAAGTTTTGTTTTACTGTGAACTTGAAGTTATTTACAGGATTTTCTTAAGGAAATATAAATGCCTTTAAATTCTACCTAATAATAAAGTGACCATGAATGTTAGATAAGATTGTACTTAATAAACTTTAAAATTTAACAACTTAACACCAATTTATGATTAAAGGTTAACAAAGCCTAATCTTGAATGAGAAATAATGATTGATTAAGAAACAATTAAGAAATTAGTGATTAATGAATGGGTAGCCAAGTTAAATAAATATTGAAGTTGATTTAGTGATAACTAATTAAAATAATTTGTAGACTACAAAGATAATTAAGAAATAATTAGGAAATAAGTAATTAAGAGGTTAGTTACTTAAATGTTAAAGGAAGATATATATTATAATAATTACTCAATAAAGTAATTTAAGGAAATTAATTACTCAGTATAATTAATTAAGTTAATATGGTAAATATCAATCAATTAATTAGGTAAAGATAATCATTTGACGTTGGATCAAGTATAATTACTAAATCAATAAGGTGAAATTTCTTTATGGAGCAATGATAATGTGGATATTTATCATTTAGGAATTGCTAAGTGAAGGGAATATCCTTTATTTAAAATTGAATTATATTTCACTTGAATAATTTGTGAACTAAATTCAAAGAGACCAGAGTTGGGTAATAGTTAATACCCGAAACCACTTCGATTCTTATAAATTGATGTGTGAAATCAATAGGGTGTAATGGAACGATTAAAGTGAATTGGACCATATAATCTAAGTTCTGGTACTTAGAAATTGCTTTGTGAAATAAGTGATGTCTATAGTAATTTGTGAAGTGTAAAATTGATATGAGTACCCCGGGTTTATATGAGTTGTATAGTTTTGTATTCCATGTTAGATGGGTTTACTCACGCTGGTTTCCAGCCTGACCCGGGTGTTACTTTGGTGTAATGCTCGGGTCAGACCGAGTATTACAGATTTTCAGGTAGGTACGTTCTGGAGCTCATGAGGCAAGCAGGATGGCAATATCGCTTAGAATATTCCGCTGTAATTATATTATTGAAATTCTGAGACTTGATAATTGTATATATATTCAGTAACTATATATATATGTGAAACTCTGATGTATATTAAATGTAATCGATAGATATAGTATTCTTTTGTAAGCTATTATTATTTATTATCATATTTTATCCGCTGCGATTGTGAGATGTTTGGTGTTTCTGTTCTTCTTCTTCTATCTCTTTCTTCTTTTTCATAACTATCTGGAATTTTCGGCTTCGAAAATTTTGGTCGTTACACTCTCCTTGCACTAAATCGATAAACTTCCTCAACGGCTCAGATTTAGCAAACTCAGATACAAACTTCTGCTCAAATCTCATTTTAAAATCAACCCAAGTTAACTGCTATTCTAGAGCTCCGACCGTGACACTATTCCACCAATGTAGTGCTAACCCCTGCAACTGTTTAGAGGCCAACATTCTCTTTTGCCCATCATCCGGGCCTAAATCATTAAATATACACTCACAATGCAATATGATGTGCACGTAAATGTGCATATTTTAACCACCATATTTAATCTATTTAAATTAAATAAATGATCATATTGTGTATTATAACATGTTTTAACCAAAATCCAAATTAATTCCAAATTGCCACATATCCATCTTTATGTAGGGGCAAAACGGTCATTTGTGTGCATATATTTCTTTGAGAAAAATTAATTGGAAATTTATATATATTTGTGTAGGAATTTAGTCTCAAATATGAGTGGTTTCATGAAGACACATGCATGCCCAACATGAATATAAAGGAATGAAGATGGAAATAATTCAAAGTGAAGATCGTAGAGGACCTCACCTACCCACCACCTTAATGTACAAATTAGAGGCTAATGCACATGCTTATGGAATTAATGGCTTCATGTACACTTAAAAGGGGATTATGACATGCTAATGATTACTTGGTGGCCACACTACCTCAAGGACATTTTGGGCATTCCCTAAAAATATGAATTAGGGTTTCATACATGTATAAATACCCATATGTTTCATGTAATCTCCCTCTCTTTACTTAGTCTCTTCTTTAGTCTCTCTTCTCATTAGTTTAGGCTCTCTCTTTCTCTTTTCATGGCTACTTAGTCATTTTTATTTCATGTAATTTCTTTTTATGCAGCTTTAAATATATGCTCTTTTCTTCTTTTCTTTTTTATTTCCTTTCATGTTGTAGTGTAGATTTCTTTTATTTTTCACGCAAGTAGATTAGTTTTTCCTTTCTTTTTGCTCTTTTTTCCTCTTGTTTGTTTAATGTTGCTTTCTACATTTGTTCATATGATAACAAATATGAGAGCTTAATCCCTTCAATTTAGGGGTAATGAAGCTCTCTAGTATGTAGATTTAACATTTTGATATTATGTCTCTCTTTTTGTGCTTAATGACAATGCTTGAAGTGGTTTAACTTGTTGTTTTTGTCTTGAATTTGATAGCCTATATTGTTGACACCAAACATGCTATGCTTAAACAATCACTAACACTAATTGCCTCTTCATCAAAATATGATTATGGCAAAAGAAAGTGATTTGAAATTAAAATTTGATGGTCTATATTTCTAGTCAATAGGTAATATGCCATACTTAAATAAGATTTCATTTTCATTTTCTTTGTCAAGTTTCATGAGAGTTAGTAAGTGCTTTAAGGGATGTGTTATAGTTTGATGGCTTATGTTGGCTAATCAATAGCACAAATATGCCACACATATGATAAACACATCAATTAAGACACTAATTACCAAAAAAGAGAGATCATAATTTCATTTTTGTTGAACTATGTGATCTAGAGAGTGAATTTATCTCTAAATTGTTTTTCTACTCTTATATTTTTATCAATTTTCTTTTGCTCATTTTTCTACATTTTTAGTTAATCACACTTTTAACTTTGGTTAATTTGATTGAATAGAAATTTAAAATCAACAATTCCCTATGGATCGACCCGTATTTGCTACGTGCAACATTCGTACACCGTGCGCTTGCGGTTATTTTTATTTCAAAATTCGTTCGACTATTTTCTAACTCGATAGAATTTCCGTCGACGAACAAGTTTTTGGCGCCGTTGCCGGGGAGTTGTTTAGATTTAGTTTTCTATTCTTTGAATTATTTTTGTTTGCTTTTTGTGTGATTTTATTTTGTGTGTTTGCTTATTAAAAAAAATCGTGTTTGTTAGTTTTTTTGTTCATTTGTTTGTGTTCTTGTTTGTTTTGCATTTTCGTTTGCATTTCCATATTAAAAAATCCAAAAAAAAGTTTTTATTCCATTGAATTTCACATACATGTTCACATTTTCCATACATTTTCTATACATTTCACATTTTAGTTTTCTGTTTTTAGTCTAAAACTGCAGTTGTGTGCATTTCTTTCCCTCTGTTTTCATTTTGTTGGATACTGTTGTGCTTCAGTTTTTGTTTCATCTTGCATACAAAACCTTCCCTCTATTCTCTGCACTCTGTCTTCTTGCTGCTGCCACTCCACTTGCACACAACCATCACTAGTCCACATCCCAAAACTCCCCTTTACACTACATCACTGATAAAACTGCATCCTCATTATCCCCTCTGTCTCAACTATCTTCACATACAAAGTTTCACTTCTTCCCAGTTCAACTACATCTCCTCTCTGAACCACCCATCACAACATCAAACTTCACCTCGACACACAAATATTACAACTCCCTCTGACATCACTTCCTTGCACCAACAACATCAGTAACCATTTAAGTAAACTGCCTTGCCATTGTTTAGACAAACATCCTACTTTTTGATCAGTAACACCATTTCATTGACCATCCCCTCTGCTTCTCTACATCACAGTGAATACATCATACTACTGCTCACCAAACTTCACTTTGACAATAACTCAGTCCTTCTCAACTGTGCAACAATCTCCTCTAGCATTTCATCTGCCAGCACTCAACAATCATCACATCCACTATCACCAAAGCCTCTATATCACATACCTGCACTGTAGTTCCATCACCACAGCCACCATATTCAACAACTTGCTTCTCACCATCACACTGCCTACTTCCATACAAACCACCTCTGTAACACAACTGCCGCAAACATTGCACTGCAATCCTCCCATTCCAACAGAAGCTGCTCCTTCCTACATCAACAACTTCTCCTTCTCCTCACATGCTATCGCCAATCCTCAAACTTCACCCAATTCAACATCACCGCGACCTCGCCAATCATCCAATTAGACATCAAGCTTCTCAAATACCTACGCCTAGACTTCATCCATTCACAAACCACCACAAATGACCAACAATCGAACTCCACTCGAATCCTTCTCCAGTCCTAAATACATCACCGCCACTTCCAATACCTCCACACACCCGCATCTACTTCAAACCCCCAAACCCTGACCTCAAATTGCAAAATTGGATTGGCAAATTGTGGTTTTGAATTTGAGATTAAAAAAATCGATTCTTTCTTGTTGCTGATTTTGGTTCGTTTTGAACCTGAGATAAAAAAAATTTTGCTTTCTGGGTATATAGGGGTCTGGGATAACGAAGTAAGCTGGCTTACATTTTTTGTTTGGGTCAAGTTCTTGTTATTTGGTGAAGTCTTCTTTTTTTAGAAAAAAGAAACAAAAAAATTGTGAATATGTTTTGATTTTATGTTGTTTTGATTTGAAACTTCTTGAGTTTGTGTGTTTTCATTGTTATTTTGTCATGTTTTGTTTTGATTTTAATTTTTAGTTTTGAGTTAGGTGTTTTGTTTTGAGTCTGTGAACTTATGTGATTTGTTTTCGAATTTAAAAAAAAATTGAAGAGTTGCTTTTCTTTTGTTTTCATTTCAGGTTGCCAAAGCAGATAAAGAAAGGAGCCGCTTGCCAAAAATAATTGCTTCGCTTTGCTTGCCCAAAAAACTGCTTGCTTACTCTATCTCTTAGTTTTATTTGAATTGCATTGTTGGTTGCTTGCATTTGCATTTTATAAAAAAATTCAGTAGTTGCATTGCTAATACACGTTTGATTTCTGCATTGCATCTCATCTTAGATTTTTATTAATAATAACGGTTAGACATCGATAGCTCTTAATTGTATATTGACAAGTTGTCTTTTTTAAACAATTTACTTTCTTGGTGTCTAGGCTACGGCAGAACAATAACCATTTGTAAAATTACGGTCACTCGTAAATATTATTGTGGTTGTTTCTCTGAAGGTACTTAAACCTTCGGTTGCATTACTACGGTGATTCATAGTGCACCAATAAATCCTGTCCGTTACCTGGCTGAGAACTATCTTGTTTATCTAAGACAATTTGTGATTATACAATTTTAGGTTAACTTAGGATAAATCATTTGTAATTAAAACCCTTGCATTCATTTACTTGCATTAGTTCGTGCATATTTAAAAAAACAAAAAAAAATTCAAAATCCAAAAAAAAATTGAAAATATTTCTTAACTTAGTTTTTTTCCTTTTCCTTTGAAAATTTTCAAATCAAAATTCTAAAAGCACATAAAAAATTTACTTAGTTTTTTTCTAGAAAATCCAAAATCCAAAAAAAATATAAATCTTTCCAAAAAACAAAAAAAATTATTATAAAACATTTTCAAAAACAAAGAAAAATTTGAAAAAAAACAAAAATCATTTTTCCTTTTCAAAAATAAATTTTATTTGTAAATATTTTTCCTTTATATAAAAAACCAAATATATTCTTGAAAATGTCTGAATTTCCATATTCACTTGAATTTTACAATAGTTGTGAAAATCAATATAATCCATATAATTTCACTCAAAATTCTTATGGATATTTTAACGACAACTATTTTGTAAATAATTCAAATTTTGAACAACAAAGTTTTCAAAACGACGATTAACCCTCGAATCTCAAAAATAGCATTATCTTTACTCGAACTCTCTACACAACAAAATCAAAATATAAACGATTTGTGTAACTCATATTTGTGCAATAGTTCAAGTCAAAATAATCAAAATTTGAATTCACTTCAGAATTCAAATGATTTTGAGTATAACCCATGCCAATTCAATTTCGAGCTTCAAAATAAATTTCAAAATCAAGATGAAAATGTAAAGCAATTTTCAAATAATTTTGGTAATGGGAATAGTTTAAATAATGATACGATTGAAAATTTTGGTTATCAACAAATTAAAAATGAAAATTTTCAAATTAATAATCATGAATTTGATTTTGTTAACCAAATGGAAAAAGATAACGGGGATTTATTACTTGAAAAATACAAAAAATTTCGTGAAAATCATAATCAAATCTCAACTTACAAAGAATCAAATAATAATATACCGTTTATTGAAATTAACAATTCTTGTACTCAACAAGTCCAAATCGAAAATTTTCAAGTTAATAATTACAAATTTGATTTTGTTGAACAAATGAATGAAATTTACGATGATCACACGGATTTGTTGTTTGAAACATATATGAAACAACGTTAAAAACAAAATCAAATTTCAACATGTGACGAGTCAAGTGATAATCCATCTTTTACCACAACTGATGATTTTCAAATAACAACTTTTGAAACTAAAAATGACGATCTTAATGAAGTTGTTGAAAACACAGTAATAGAGTTGGATTTCAATTCTTTTAAGGGTGTGGAACCAAATTAAAAATTCGTTCTTCCTTTTCTCGATTTCGAAAATTTGAATACATCAACTTTGAATTTTGAACTTGAGACATGTAATAAAGTTGTTGATAATCCAACAAAGGAAGACGAATTTAATGAACACAAATTTTATAGAATTTCCGAAGACGAGTTGTTAAATTCAGAAGGGGTAGATTTAAATCACCATTTTGATTTTGAAATCAATAATTTTGAAGAAGTTTTCAATGACAAATTTGAATTTCAATTTGGTGAAAATAAACTTGAATTTCAACCAATTATTTTATTGACCCTAAAAATCATCGACAACAAAATAACTCGTACAATTTTCAATAAAACAACATTCGTTTTTCCAAATCAACTTTCATCTTCGAAATATTTTATGGTTTGGTTTTCTGCGCTTGAGCTGTGTCTCACATACTTGACGAGACAAATGATCATTGGAAGACCGTTTCATTTATTTTTTGACGATACACTTTCTGATCTCGTGTAAATAAATTTCATTTTCATGTAAATAATAATGAACGTTCCTTTCACTTGGGTTGACTATGGGGACACAGTCAAAATCAAGTGTGGGGGGAGACTCATCTTTGTTTTTTATTTTTCATGATTTATTTTTACTTTTTCTTTGCAAAAAAAATATCAAAAAAAACAATTTTATTTAAGCACTTTTGATTTATTTTTAAGCAAACGCTATAGGATAAATATATAGTTTTGGCTTATTAAATTAAAATTTTTGAAAGTTTATTTATCTTAACAACAATAAAAAATGAAGTTTGATTACAAATAACAACGGTTTAACTAGTATATAGGTAGATTCATACGTGTTAATTATGAAATACATTCTAATTGAAAATCTTTATTTTAAAAAGTGGTTGATTTAAAGTAAAGATATAACATTTTTTTTGTCTTCTACGTTAAATGGTGCTAAGA
Source organism: Allium cepa (assembly GCA_030765085.1). NCBI lineage: Eukaryota > Viridiplantae > Streptophyta > Magnoliopsida > Asparagales > Amaryllidaceae > Allium > Allium cepa. Next base: position 970,962,795 of record CM060935.1, read on the forward strand.
TGATTTTACAAAACTCTCTCTCTCTCTTACAAAACAAATAAAAATAAAAATAAATCCAAAGTACTCACTCTCATTTAAAAGTCCTCACGGTTATGCATGGGTGAATTACTTGGAATCTTTGATTATGTTCTTTCATACTCACTTAAAAGTTCTCACGGTTATGATGTATATAACACATGTAAAAAAACAACAGACTTAATAAATACCGCCTACGGTCGATAGTGTATGCATGAAAGTGTGTGCACTCGACATGCTTTGTACTCCCCTCATATAAGTCCGAAAGGCAGTGCATGGGTGGTATATCTGGCCTTAGTTTACCTGAGATAGGTGTGTAATTTTTCTTGCAAATAATGAGAGAGCAAGAAATTGAAATCTTAGCACTATTTTTACTTATTTGATCTGATTTGTTATTGAAAAGAAATCAAAATACCACTTTGATAAACTTTGATAATCAACTAAGGATCCATTTTATAATTACACTTTGTTATCAACCGAAACAACAAGTTAAACTATAGTCTATTTGTTATGATAACTTGATTTTTGTTGGAAATTTTGACTAGTAAATGACATAAATTTTCAAGATAATAACCAAAACCTATATTTAACTTATTCGTGTCAATTTAAAAATAAATCCTTCATTTGTAAATATTTAAAAAAACTTGCATTCAACTCTTTGTAAATAATTCTTGCATTTTGTAAATATTTTCATCCTGCATTTGGATTTTGTGGATAGTATCCGCTGAAAACCCTCACAAGACAACACTCGTCCTACTGGGAACATCTAGAGGTTTAACGGCTTGCTGCATACGCTCAATGCAATCGTTCTCCCTACGAAAATGGATTTATTTTAGTTTTAGTTTATTCGAGGACGAATAAAAAGATAAGTGTGGGGGTATTTGATGTGCACGTAAATGTGCATATTTTTACCACCATATTTAATCTATTTAAATTAAATAAATGATCATATTGTGTATTTTAACATGTTTTGACCAAAATCCATCTTTATATAGGGGCAAAACAGTCATTTGTGTGCATATATATCTTTGAGAAAAATTAATTGAAAATTTATATATATTTGTGTAGGAATTTAATCTCAAATATGAGTGGTTTCATGAAGACACATGCATGCACAACATGAATATAAAGGAATGAATGGAAATAATTCAAAGTGAAGATCGTAGAGGACCCCACCTACCCACCACCTTAATGTACAAATTAGAGGCTAATGCACATGCTTATGAAATTAATGGCTTCATGTACACTTAAAAGGGGATTATGACATGCTAATGATTACTTAGTGGCCACACTACCTCAAAGGCATTTTGGGCATTCCATAAAAATATGAAATAAGGTTTCATACATGTAGAAATACCCATATGTTTCACGTAATCTCCATCTCTTTACTTAGTCTCTTCTTTAGTCTCTCTTCTCATTAGCTTAGGCTCAAAATAAAAGAAAGCTCTCTTTCTCTTTTCATGGCTACATAGCCATTTTTATTTCATGTAATTTCTTTTTATGCAACTTTAAATATATGCTCTTTTCTTCTTTTCTTTTTTATTTCCTTTCATGTTGTAGTGTAGATTTCTTTTATTTTTCATGTAAGTAGATTAGTTTTTCCTTTCTTTTTGCTCTTTTTTTCCTCTTGTTTCTCTAATGTTGCTTTCTACATTTGTTCATATGATAAAAAATATAAGAGCTTAATCCCTTCAATTTAAGGGTAATGAAGCTCTCTAGTTTGTAGATTCAACATTTTGATATTATGTCTCTCTTTTTGTGCTTAATGACAATGCTTGAAGTGGTTTAACTTGTTGTTTTTGTTTTGAATTTGATAGCCTATATTGTCGACACCAAATATGCTATGCTTAAATAATCACTAACACTAATTGCCTCTTCATCAAAATATGATTATGGCAAAAGAAAGTGATTTGAAATTAAAATTTGATGGTCTATATTTCTAGTCAATAGGTAATATGCCATACTTAAATAAGATTTCATTTTCTTTGTCAAGTTTCATGAGAGTTAGTAAGTGCTTTAAGGGATGTGTTATAGTTTGATGGCTTATGTTGGCTAATCAATAGCACAAATATGCCATACTTATGATAAACACATCAGTTAAGACACCAACTACCAAAAAAAGGAGATCATAATTTCATTTTTGTTGAACTATGTGATCTAGGGAGTGAATTTAGCTCTAAATTGTTTTTCTACACTTATATTTTTATCAATTTTCTTTTGCTTTTTTCTACATTTTTAGTTAATCACACTTTTAACTTTGGTTAATTTGATTGAATAGAAATTTAAAATCAACAATTTCCTGTGGATCGACCCGTATTCGCCATGTGCTACATTTGTGCACCTTGCGTTTGCGGTTATTTTTATTTCAAAATTCGTTCGGCTATGTTCTAACTCGATAGAACTCTAGCCGTTCGAACATAATAGCCAATTTTGAACCTCTATGGCACTCTCTGTTCCCAAGAATGGTTTTCCACCCAAATTAGGGTAATCTCTACTTAGCAAAACATAATTATTCCCAGCTGGAGCTACAGGATTAGCTCCTCCTTGGCGTCAGTATTTTGATTACTAGCAATAGCCTGTCGACCAAGATTTCTTCTAGTAGTGGGTTGAGCATTTCCATTAGTTGTGGTGCTTCCTCCATCGAGATTTCCTCTTCCGTTTGTTGTTTCCATGTCTCATTTCTTGTAAATCTACATACAAGCCTTAGTAAGATATAAAAGAATGATCTAATAGAGTGAGGTATATGTACTTATATATATATATATACACACACACATACATACATACATACATACATACATACATACATACATACATATATATATATATCAAATACTAGTATGTTACTATAACGTTAACCCAAACCCCAATGTTATTATCTGATTTATTTGATTATGTTTGAAAAATCCTTTTGGGTTTAAGTTTCTTTTAAAGTTTCATAAACCTATGCTCTGATACCAATTTGTAACATCTCCCTACTTGGAGGCCTAAAACTAACGGCTACAGATGCTGCAGTCATCAATAGGTTTTAATCCTCGGCGACCAAATATTGGGATATTATGAGTTGTAATGCTTAAAATTATAAGGGAAAATATTCATAATTCTATAAATGGTCTTATAGAATTTTTTAACCAATGCATTACAATTTTAGCTCTATTGAAAGAAAAAGTAAAGTACTGAAAGCAATAAAACGACATAAAGAATTTACGTAGTTCAAATATTAACGATGTCACTATCTTCTTCTTTCATTCTTAGTACAGGTGGAATGACAGAGAGTGAAATTTTGATTTTAGCGGTCAAAAAAGAATAAAGTAAAAAAGCCGCCTTCTCTACTACAGTTCCCTATTCATTTTTGCTACTTAGAGATTCACACGAATCGCTAATGTCAATCTTCCGCTCTTTTGATTCCCGCCTTTAGGTTATGCCACGTGTTGATCATACGTCTTGTTTATTTACTGTATATGGATTGCTATTGTTGTCTTCGGTGGGAAACTGTGATTTGAGTTGATGAATTTTTAGGTTGGCCGGGAAGCTTGAAATTGAAGTGGAAAACCTAAATTTGAATAAGTAATGACTTGATGTGAGCTTTTATCTATCTGAGACTGTGAGTGTTGAGCAATATTGGCCTTTTCTCATTATGCTTTGTTCTCAGAGTGACAAAGCTTTAGTCTAGATTATTGCTATAACTGCTTAGGTTGGATTCTGGTGATGTGGCTAGGATCTTAAATGGCGATGCAGTCTTATTTACTGGTTCATACAATTTGGTTTTAAGTACACTCAGGGTTGTCCTTTGTTGTTGTTTTGGATGGAACAGTGTAGTACATGTTCGGGAGTGTTAACATAGTTTGGATGTTGTGTAACGTTTTTTTGTCATATAATTATGAAGCCGCGGTTCCTAATGATCCATTTCTTATAGCAAAGTTCTAAAGTGCTTACAATCATGCATTCCTTCTATGTTGGGGGAAAATTATGGCTTTGCCTATGCATATGGGAGGTTTGTTGCTATATTTCTTCGTTTGAGTCTTTGTATTTGTTCGGTAGTACTTCTTTAGCATTGCAGCACTATTCTGTCACTTCAATGTCAAAATCAGGATGATAGTGCATCCTTATTGCTTCAACGTTAGTATAAGATTGTGGCGCAATCCTTCTACTTTAATGCTAGTTTAAGATTGTGGCGCATCCCTTTTGCTTTTAATTGAATTAAGGATTGTGCCATAGTACTATATCACTAGTATTACTTTTGGGTTCACAGCGCAATCTCTACATCATGTTGTTAGTTAATGATTGTGCCACAAGTCCAACTTGTTAATGCTCACTTTTGAAACCTGAGCACAGCCTTCATATTTGGTACTTAAAGGCTATGCCGTTTTTCTTCCCATTGAATTATTAAGATGCAGAGCAATCCCTGTACTTTGTGTCTATCAAAGGTCACTAGCATAGTGTTATAGTCCAAAGCAATACTCAATTGAAAGGCACAGTCCTTATGTCTTGCGCTTTCTTAAAATTTTTAGTGTAGCACCATCTATACTTTGCTTTCTCTTGTTGCTTCCTTTTCATTGTCCAACTTCTATTACAGAAGCAGCTCTTTTGGCTCAGTGCTTGCATTAATTCTTTGTTATCAATAATTGGAAAATATGGGTGTAACAACAACCATTAATCACCATTCATCAACTAGTGAAATCGAAAATGTAAGTGGATACCAATCCTATCAATGTATTAATTAGTTCATGATGGGGCACTATTTTATATTCATAACCACGAATTATGACAAACAATCTGTTTATCAAGAACATGATAATAACAAGTAAACTTGTAATCTTTTAATCGCAAAATAAATGCATAAATAAAAAAGGTAGTAATTGTTATAATATATGTATATTATGAAGTGAATATGCTTGTACATTGTTTTGTTTAGTCCCACATTGTGGGATAAGTTCAGTCCTTACCTCTGAAGCCCTTATATAAAGTAGGCCATGTAATGTAAATAGATATCTATTCGCTGAATGAATAAAATTATTCTCTCTCTCCAATGGCTTCTATTTTCTTTATTCTATAACATGTTATCAGCACGATGTTTTGTTCTTAAGATTTTCTTTATGCATTTGAGATCTATTTCTTTTCTCTTGGGATCTAATTTTATTTCATAGATCAAATTTCGTTTTGTAAACATTTGTTTTGATCTCATTTCTTTTTCCTGGATCTCATTTTGTATATCTTATAATGTTGATCTAATTATGTGAATCTAATATTATTTATTTGTATAGATCTAACTTTGTAGACTTCATTTTTCAGATCTCATTTGTAGAATTATTAAATTGATTTTATTTTTAGATGTTATTATGTTGATCTCAATATGATCTAATTTTTCTGATCTAATTCTATTATAGATCTAATTTTGTAGATCTATAACATTTTATATTTTATATACTGTTGCTTTTCTTTTCGATCCACAGCCCTAATATGGTATAATGATTGATTTTAGATCTCATTGATCTTTCATTATTTTTAATTGATATTCTTTGTTATGAAGGATTTTATATAAAAATTTCTACCAAATTAATGTTGATTATCAAATATCTACATGAAATATTTTTGATATTTGTAGCGTGTATAATTATATGTATTATTGCTGATTTAATAATACAAAGAGGTTTGAGTTGCAGAAGAAGCAAGCAGATTAATTTCCAATGACTCCAGTAATGGATATCGAATCGATGGTACTTATATTTTTGACTTGTTCCATTTTTCATTCGTCGATGTATAAAACACGTTTCCCTTTAATGGAAACACGCACTTTTGCTCTTGCTATGAGATTTCCGGTTTCATTCACGCATTGAGTAAAACAAAGTTCCGTGATGTTCATATTTTCATTTAGAAATAATTTAGAATTTATACGATTATATCTGTTTTTTTTTTTGAATTAACCATATTCAGATTGTCTAGTGATTTAACTGAAAAAGAACATCTTTACCTATGGAACTCCCTGAAGGAGCGTTATGACCACCAAAATATGGTCACACTTTTAAACACTAGACATGAGTGGTTGAACTTGAAGTTTTAAGTCTTTAAATCTACCAGGAAATACAATTCCTCTATATTAAAATTACTTCTAAACTAAAATTATGTGAAAGGATTGTCTAGTGATGCTAACCTGAAGTTAGATCATTTCTTCGACGATGAAGGAAACTTCATTAATGATGAAAATCTAAGTACGGTAATAAATGATATGGTCGAATTGATCAATAATAGCAGCCTGAAGTCTGCTATGTGGATTTTATTTTATTTCAGTAAATCAGTTTAAAGTTGGTAAAACCCAAGTTTTGATAATCTTTGGGTGTGTTTGCCAAACTATATATTTGAAGAAGTACATTTTAATATTCTCCAGAAGAGATAATCCATATGACATACTCTTGAAGAGATGTATTATGATTTTTATATTTCAAAATCCAAACATCCTAGAAGAGATGTTGTAGAATTATGTCAATTATGTAGAAAAAGATATTGATTATTGATGACATCCAAAAAACAATGCATATAAAGTATCTTTAGAAGTGATATGTACCACTCTAGAAGCGGTGTTTGTGAAATATCCCCGGAAGTGATATTATTCATCGTATAGCACTATAAAAGAATTGCCTATAAAATATTGTCAAATGTGATAATAAATTATCCAAAATTCAATCGTCTATTGTCATGGACCCGTAGCTCCATTAGACAAATAGTGATATGTAACCTTTTACTTTTCAGAACTTACGATGAATCAAATATTATATGCATAACTATTCTTGAAGAAATATCTTTAGATATGCTCCTGAAGAGATAATCTATATGTCATATCATAATTTTCACTAAAGCTATATAAATACGGTCTTGAACAAATCGGTATGTGCAACCATTATAATTTCTTATTTTTATAACATTTCAAGGGTCCAGAAGATACTCTTATTTATGTTGTAAATGTATCTATTTTACTGAACTCTCTCTAGGAGATGTTTATATATAATTATATATATATATATATATATATATATATATATATAGAAGAGAAAGTTCACTCCAGAAGTGGTGATACTAATATATCTCTAGAAGAGATTTATAAATTTGAAAATGATAACATATCTCTAGAAGAGGTTTATTCATATATTTGGTAATTTTATTAAACCAAATAAGTGTACATAAATTTGATTATAAAGGATCATAATTTAGCTTAGATTAGATCATAAAAGTTTGAGAGCCAAGAGGAAATCTGTATCTGTAACATTCCAAGTATCTAGAAGATACTATTATTATTTTTGCTGTAATTTTTTTTACAGAACTCTCAATAGAGATGTGTAGAAATTTCTATATGCAATTAAAAATTACTCCTTGATAAGTAATCATAATTATTGTTCAAAACTGATATTTGAGATATAATTGAGGAATAAAACTTAACAACTTGAAGTTGTGTGTATATTTTGTTCGAACCAGAAGTTCGATATGGTTTCAAACCAAATGTTTTGAACATTATCATGCGGTTTTGACAGGTTTGCATTGACATTGATTTATAAATAGAAATTAATAGTTTTGATCCTTGTAATAGTTTGTTCCAAAAATCACTAATTCAAATGAGAAAGAATATGAAAATTTTACAATATACATGTGATACGTGGACGCACGTATACATCCATATATGTAAATATTTAGCTAACAACCTGAAGTTTGTTATAAGCTATTATTTAGTGATTATGCATAGATATTATTTAGTGATTTAAAATTCAATCAACATAAATGCTGAATGACCTGAAGTCATGTATGTATTCAAATGATCTACACAATAAGTAAATTCCTCCAATAGCTTAGATCAATGAATGAGAACAAACTCTAATAATCAATATCAATTGAATGCATCTTATCAATGAATAAAAGAATTATCCTCCTATTATTAATATGTATGGTGTATTTGCTAGTAGCAATATCATAATGGATCAAAATGAGAATCCAAAGATGATTAATATTTAATGTGACAATGTTTGTCAACATTGAGGGGGAGGATAAAGGGATACAAGCTCATTTTGATCATCAATGTTAAATATTTGTTAAAATATACAATGATGCAAAATATTAAGTAACTTGAATAAATTATCAGTAATATCCCTAGTAGACTTTCTCCAATATAGATTTGCATCCCTGAAGGATCAAAATTTGTAAACCACATTTGAAATATGGTTCAAAAGTCAGTTCAAAATATTTTTGGAGTAAGTAATAAAGATGCCAAATAAAGGAGGTGAGTGTTCTTGAAGAAACACTTAAGGATGCTCTGAAAGAGATCCATGACATGATTCTCAAATAACCCTAGAAGTGGGTTAGGTACCTAAAACATGATAATTAAAGAGATCTCAATAAATCATGTCTAGAACTGACAAGAAATAATCATCGATGATAAATTTATAAATAATAAAGCGCTTATATTTATAAATAGATTAAGAATCTTAAATTAGGGGAAAACATGACTGGCCATCATGAATCCTTTAATAGTAGAGAAATATGGACATGTAGTCCGCAAAGTACCAAAAGTACTTGAAATGCTTAATATACCCCGAAGGTATAAATATGGTTTAAAATCATATTAAATAATGAAAGTATACAAATTCCTGAAGAATATAAATAACTTTCATTGTTATAAAGAATGCAAAGAACAAGGAGAGTAAATTTCAACCTACTTTTAAGTATTGTTGTAATGAAAATCTTGATATAATTCATGATGAGTAGATTACTTCCTATTTTTAAGTATCGTTGTAATGAAACTCTTAATATCCATTGAAGTGATAGTTGCGATATGCAAATACTTATTAAAGTATACAAATTTCTGAAGAATATATATAACTTTTGTAGTTATAAAGAATGAAAAAGACATGAAGTGTAGATTACAAATTTCTTCTAAGTATTGTTGTAATGAAAATCTTGATGCATCAAGATGAGTAGATTACTTCCTGCTTTCTAGTAATGTTGTAATGAAATTTTTAATATTCATGAAAGATGTATAGTTACAATGCGCTAAACTAATTTGAAGCAAAAAATAAATAAATAAATAATGAAAGCACATGAAGTGTGTTTCATAAAAGTAGCATACAAATGCATAAAATGCAAACCATATTTGGAAGAAACAATCTTAAAAAATTTGATTGTATCGAAGGAAACTATTAATAAATTGTATTATTAATGAGATTCATATTTATAGATCCAGAAGTATCTATAACCAATTTGAGTTATCGAAAGACGAATATGAATTCAGAGGAAAATTTTAAATCAGGGGGAGCATCCATAAGTATTTTATAATGCACTCTTTTTCCTTAACTAAGATTTTTCCCACTGGGTTTTTATTAATAAGGTTTTAACGAGGTATTATCTTGATCCAGAAGTATCAACTCCCTGTAACATTTGAAATAAGCTATAATGTACTCTTTTTCCTTATTTAAGATTTTTCCCACTGGGTTTTTCTTATTAAGGTTTTAATGAGGCATTATCTTGATCTAGAAGAATCAAACGTCTTTTCAAGAAATAACATCTCAAATATGTTATTTAAGTTAAATTATATTTTTATCCTTGACTAAGGTTTTTCCCATCGGGTTTTCCTTTGTAAGGTTTTTACTGAAGTGTTAAATTGATCCAGAAGTATCAAACTCTATCTGATGCAGTAAATTATTGAAATATGACATACTATATTGTACTCTTTTTCCTTCACTAAGATTTTTCCCATAGGGTTTTACTTAGTAAGGTTTTAATGAGGCATTAGTTTGATCCAGAAGTATCAAGCTTTATTTAAAGAAATAAGAAAATAAAATATGTCATTGTACTCTTTTTCCTTCACTAAGATTTTTCCCATTGGGTTTTTCTTAGTAAGGTTTTAATGAGGCATTATTTTGATCTTGAAGTATCAAACTCTTATAAGAAATATCATTTTTAGTATGATATTTATGATTTCACAAGTTGCACTCCTTTCCTCGTTCAAGGTTTTTTCCCACTGGGTTTTTCTAATACAGGTTTTTAATGAGGCAAATCTATATCGATTGAATCGATAAATGCAAGCGAGATAATAATGAGGGGGGGGGGCAATCATCATACATGTTTCGAAACGGAAATTTCCAAATTATCCGAGCATTCAAGATTTTGAAGACGCATATTCAAGGGAGAGTGTTATAATATATGTATATTATGAAGTGAATATGCTTGTACATTGTTTTGTTTAGTCCCACATCGTGGGATAAGTTCAGTCCTTACCTCTGAAGCCCTTATATAAAGTAGGCCATGTAATGTAAATAGATATCTATTCTCTGAATGAATAAAATTGTTCTCTCTCTCCAATGGCTTCTATTTTCTTTATTCTATAACAGTAATGTATATTTCCAAATTTCTTGAAATCTATTCTGAAACTTGTGATTCACCTATTTATGCGTTGACCATAAATGCTAAATTTTTAGTTGGATTATAATTCGGGTGGCAACAAGGATCTAACATAGCATGTCGATCTTGTCAGACATAGATTTGTCTGTCCATCACAAGCACCAAAGGACCCTATCTTTATTTATAGCAGGCGTTTGTCGATGATGAAAACATTAAAATTATACAAAAAGTGAACATGGGGTTATTTTAAAAGTAACGAAGGTTGGTGAGTTCCTAATGAAATGGTGAAGGGGATGAGTTTGTATAAATGAGCCCAACAAATGAATTAAGACTGTTCGTTGGGACTTATTCGAGTTTTAGAAACTTGAGGAAATTGTTGTATTGACTTGCCCAAGTTTCTGAATCTCGGGGAAGTTTAGTATTAATGCTCGTCCCTAGAGGGGTGTTAATATCATCTTATCATCAAAATATCCAAGAATAATACTCCATATATTTTTTGATGTTCTAAACCTATAAATATATGGACAAAAATACAGAGCATTGTTAAAGGAACTCTACTTTTAGACAAGAAGGGTACCAAATTTATTATTTTTAAACTATTAGGAGGGATACAAAAAATATTATCCCCCTCATAAAATATTTAGTGCTAATCCCATTTTTAACTTACCGTTAACACATACGAACGTAATCCCTAATGGCACATCAAAGCGAAACAAAGACAGTGAAGAAAGAGAAGGTGAAATGCACATCCATAGCAGTGAAAAGGAAATGGAGAATTACAGCAATTGGATGGAAGATAGTGAAATGGAGACTCGTATTCTAGTACGTTTTGGCTCCATTGTAAATCAAGATGAAGAAATTGATTAGGTTTGAATTGAGTTAATTAAATGTTTTCGATAATTATTGTAATGACCGGGATTTTCAACCCTTTGGTATCATATATTCCGTTCGGTATATTCCATTGACCTAGTCCGGATATATTACCATAGACTTAGTCCGGATATTGATACTTTATTTTGATATATTACTTGAAAGTGTTTTCAAACCAATGTCATTAAAGATAATATCAACATATTTTCAGTATAAAGTATTTGATTATCATAAGATAAAAACTCGTCCATGTTTATATGTGGGCGTGGTCTTAAGAGATACCCATCTTTTCAAAGATTTTGATTTACGTCAGCATTTAAATTTTTGAGTATCTCACACTGGTTTATCAAGCCTGATCTGAGTATTTTTAATACTCGGGTTAGATCCGAGTAGTTTCGGGTTTAGTTGAAGACACTTGGATTTTCTAGAGGAGAGCTGGAGATCTTCATCTTCGTAAGGGCGTATTCAATTATCCGCTGCATCTATTGCATTTTTTTCATTCAGCATTTGTAAGGACAAGGTTTTATAACTTTCCAGACTGAATCTAGGTTAGACTATGATATTGTATTCAAAATTTTCCGCTGTTAAGATTTTATGTTGAAATAATATATGTTATCCCGTTCATATGAGATTTTGTTCTATCTTTATTTTCCTTTTCTCTAATAATCTGAGTTTTCGGCACTTGGATTTGCATCACGTGAATACCATGGATGTATTAGTGTCGATTTTCGAGGGTCGAAAATCCTGGTCATTACATTTGGTATCAGAGCATAGGTTAGGTGCCTGAGTAAAATTCATCTATGGTTAGTAAATCAACCTAGGAATTTTAAAAATGAAACTACCTTAATTTGATAAATAAAAATGGATAGAATAAGGTAGCGTACCTCCGACGGGGTTATAGGGGATAACTATTTTCGGTATGCTTTATCATCATTATTATTTGATTGTTTTTTTTGTTATATTTTTCCGTCCTTCGAATTTCGAGGACGAAATTCTTTTAAGGGGGGAAGAATGTAACGACCTGTATTTTTGGGTCATCGAATTTGAATATTTAATTTATTTAAATATTTAGATTTGAATTTAAATTATAATAAAATATGTGTTTCAAATTTAGACCTAAATTTTATGACGTATTTTTAGTTTAATATATAGAATTTTTCCATAATATTTTATTTAAAAATAATTAAATTTTCATTTGACGCGTTTTATGCCAAACGTCGGTTCTTTTAAAATTTTATAGAATAAGTGAACCGATCTCTTTTGTTGCTATTTTGTGATCGCATAACGTTGTTGTGTATGTTCATATTTTTTGTATCTTCATCTACGGTCCATACGCGAACGAAAAATTGTTTAGCGGCGTACTTTGAAACTTTTATAAACAAATCACACATTCAAACCAACTCTTTGTGTAGCCATTTTTCTTGCTGATCTTTGCACGCTTCTTTGCATTTAAGTGCTATATTTTGATCATGAGTGGTTAGTTGACTTGCATTTAATGAATGGCCCTTGTTTTCCTTAGCTCTTAAGAAATTAGCTTATATATGTGTGTAGGCATTCATCACAATGGGGAGACATTTTCTGAAAAAAAGAAGAAGACACGCATGAACACGTTCATTTTTCATTTTTGTTCCATGCACATCAAAAAAAGTATCATTTTCTTTTCTTTCTTTCCATTTCTCTCAAAGACATGCGCACATTCATATTTCAATTTTCTTTCCTTTGAGATGGACACACACTCGCCTATGAAACACAAAAAAAGGATGGACACACATGAGAAAAAAAGCTAGTATGATGGCAATATAGAATGAAAGGTGAAGGAGGGAGATGTGTACATGCATGTAGCCTGGAAGAGTGGAGTAAGGCGCAAGAAAAATGATGTGAAGGAAGGATGGAGCTCGACAGTGGGTAGGTTTGTGTGTTAGGCGAAGCAAATAATGGTAGTGGCTGTAGGGGTAGTTGGCGAGTGTTGGTGGTCGCTTCTGGTTGGAGGTGGCCAGTGGTGATGGAGTTGGATACTGAGTGGTGTGCGGGGTCAGGAGGAGTTGGCAAGGTGGTTGGCGAGGCGGCTGGTGGTCTTAGGTAGGTGTGCACATGCACCTATGGGAGAAGCAGGTCTTGGGTTTCCTTGTTGAAGCGGGAGGTGGTTTGGTTTTGTATGTTGTGAAGAGAAGATGCATGCTACTGTAGTTTGCAAACGAATTTGCAAATTAGTCCACACAAATGGGTACAATTTCATGACGGGGAGATGTTTGCATGAGGAGAGAGGCTCTGTGCTTGGTGTGTTGGAATGAAGAGTTAGTAGGCTTGCTGGGCTTTTTCACATTTGGTTGGTAGGGTGAGAGTATATAATTTAGATTAATTTTAGTTAAATTTTATTTAAGACAGAATTAGTTTAGTTAATTAGTTTTGTTTAACTCAGAAAATGAATTTGGGAAGATGGCAATGATTTCAGATACGGGTTTGAATTGGGGTTATTGGGCTTAAGCTGATATTGGTGGGAATTTATTTATTTTAGTTTAGTAAATAAGTTTAGTTAATTAGTTAAACTTTAAATACAATGAGTAACTTACCCATATGAAGTCCATTTAACTCATGGTCTTCGACGTTAGATTCAAATTAATGAATAAAACGCACTATTGTAGTTTATCGACACATTTAGCGAAGTATAAAATATTAATAAAATATTAGCAACATTTTATTAGCAGAACAAATCATCATTCTGCTATTATAAACTATGTAGATTGATTACTATTCGATAATTGACCTATTTGATATTGATTGTTAATTATTTAATAGTTGCATTGCTATTTATTATTATTTTTGACTGATTATTTGGTTGTTTGGATTGCGCTCGACCAGTTTATGAGCACTGATTATTATTATTGATTGCTGGCTTTGTCCGAACAGTTTACGAGCAATTAATTATCTATATGTATGCGTTGGGTAGAAATTAATTGTAGGCTAATACCTTGTGATTTATTTCACGATTTGACTATAAGGTGTTTAGCGATAATATTGGTTCGTTTAATTAGTTATAATAATTTGAAGTCAATGGAATTGTTTTCAAATTTGGTTTTCATAAATGAAAGTTTATGATATGTTTAAAGAAATAGGAATATTTCGAAATGATTATTTTAAACTGATTTTATATAAAAAGTGGTTTGTATAAAGAAAAATGGTTTTGTAAAAATGTTTTATAAAACGGAAAAAAATTCGAGGATTAAACCCGATGGTTTTTAGATGATTTTTGGAAGGATTTGGAAATGCAAATTATTATAGATTTGAGTACTTGTTATTATTAGTGTAAATGATTTTGCCACTTCGGGATATAAAGTGATTTGTTATGTTACCGACGATTCGGGTAACCCATGACTGAAAAGTAGGCAAGGAAGGTGTAGATTTTCTGTAGCCTCAGTATAGTCCGCTCTCATTGTATAGAGTTATACATATCTATATATATTTTCGAAAGGCTGGTACCCAGTTGCCTTGTTATGGCTAGAAACCTCTCATTCAGGTATCATGTAGTTTTGTATGCTTGTATATTGGTATCGTTTCAAAAAGTGATTTGTTTTCAGATCCTGAAGTAAAGGACTAGTTTGAATATGAAATATATATATATATATATATATATATATATATATATATATATATATATATATATATATTCCAAAAGTTTTGAAATAAGAATTCCGGAATAAAGTCCAAAGTGATAATTTTCATAAAGCTAAATAGATTTTTGAAAATCTAAAATTAAAGATTAAGCCTAAGTGGGTAGTTTTGGGAATTGCATATTGTTTGTGCATCGTAAGCTCATTGAATCCTATTTGCTATAGGAGAACTACGTTGGCTTGATCCTGCATCTAATTGGGTACCCAATTAGATATGGGTACGTAGAGAGACACAAGTGGTAGCGATGCAGCCCCAATAATAACATAACATTTTTCTATTTACAGTATGCCATATATCGTGTATTGATGTATTTTCCTGCTTACTATTTTATTCCACATTTACGTTGTTTATTGAGTTCGTAGATAAGGATATTGTTGTTTCTCATCAGAGTTGCAAAGCAATAGATTTACAGTTTATTTGTAGTATTTGATTTTGGGTTTGTATTTAAGCACACTATATAAGAAATGATTACTCTGATAACTTGTATAATTGAAAATTATATCCTATACATTTAGTAATTTTGGATATTTATCAAATATTGTGTATTAAGTTCGTATTTTTGGAATGATTGGATTTTTCACCTATTTTGACTAGTCCGAAAATCCGGGTCATTACAATTATAATGTGTTCTATATTCCACAACAAGTAGGTCAATACGGTGGCCAACCACCATTGAAAAAATAACTCATCGATTTGTTCGTATTGTTTATCATTTATTAAAAAATTCTACAAGTAAATAAATTCGGCCGTGTATTGCCGAAAATGTTAAAAAGAGGTGACAAGTTAGCAAAAAAACAATAATATTCGGTAGCACTTCAACATTTATTGAATTTTTGCTCGGTCAACACCTATTGAACAGTTATATTAAATGTTTAATATATGGTAAAAAATTAATTTACTATAACGACCCAAAATCTAACCACTTCAAAATATAATATTTTAAGTAATTTTAAATATAAAATATAAAAGGTTTTATGATTCAAATAATATTAGATAGGATTTAAAAATAGAATTATACATAAAAATAGTAACATTTACATATATCGACAAAAGTGGCAAAATCCTGATTTCAGAGAAGTAAGTTTAAATGATCTGATAAATTATTTTAATTTATTTATGAGTTTTTATATTTTAAATAACATTATAAAAATTTATTTTTAAATTTGGTTTACATAAATAAATAGTTTAACTAACACGTCAAAATATAACCGTAGAACATTTTGTCAACGTTTTGTCGATTTAAAGTTGTCGCAAGGTTATTGCATCTTTATTTTTATATTCATGTACACTTATACAAATGTTGTAAGTATTAATTAAGTTGGTAATTAGGTTTAATTTTATTAAAAAACTATTAGGAAATTCTAGAATAGTTTTAGGAAAAGTAAACTAATAAAAACAAAATATGTCAAATCAAAAGAAACATCGTTATTGCTTTTAGTTTTCCTCCTTAAGTGATAAGGACATAAAATAAAGATTTGAAATATGATATTAAGTGTTGAAAAGTAAGATTGCTTTAAAAGAAAGTAAAGGGTATTTTGGTCATTTGCAAATATAATATTTTAATCCAAAGTTTTTTCTATAAAAAAACACCCACTTTCTTACTTCTTTACACACTTCTTCTTCTCAAAATTTCAAGGTTCTTCTCACTCTTTTAATGGCTGCCTACCTTAATAAAATAATGTCAATTTTTTTTTTCAAAAATAAACTAAAGAAAATAATCAACAAATCACCTTAAATATTCACCAAAACTCCTCCTTCCTTCACAACCCACGACCCACTCCTTCACCATCAAGCCGAGCCCAAACCTTCCCTAAACCTCACGAATTTAAGCATGTTCCCCCTCCACAAGTCAAGTCAAGCCATTTAGAAGCCTTAAAACAAGCATTCGTGAGCGCTCGATTGAAGTTAGGAAAGTTATAATCACTTTAAAGTTAGTTCATTTGCGACAAAGGTAAGAACTCTAAATTATTAAATAAGAAATGTTTATATGATATTTTGCAAGTTATAAATGTTGTTTGGATGTTAACAATGATGTTTGATAAGTGTTTGAAAAAGGAAAGCAACCACCTTTAAGTCATTTGCAAAAGTTAGTTAGCAAATATATACATAAATGACAATCATATGACATTAGAATGAAAAAGTTGTTAAAGTGGTATGAAAGTTCATATAACAAAGTTAGGATGTGTTAAAATGGTAATAAACATTGTTTTGGATGTTTATTGGTTGTATATATTCAATATATGTTGAAACAAGTCATGATATACGCGATATTGATTCACACGGAAAATACTTTCCAAAATAAAATAAAATGTGATACGGAATCATTTATACTTTGAAAAAAATGTTTAAATATGCTTTAGAAATGATTACCGAGTGTTTAAACTTGTATCGACAAAGTTTGGATATGAATCTCAAAATACGCCTAAAATTTGACGCGTCACGTAACGGTAGTTCGTGATTTCGCATCGAAAGTTCAAATAAACATACAAAATGGAATAAAATTCAGAATTCTTCAAAGTAAAAATTTTCAAAATCCTTATATCCATATCTTTCAAATGAAACAATAAAATTAAGATTACATCTTGTATATTTTGAAATATGGCAAAGTAAATTTTCAAAAAAAAAAATTCAATTTTTTGCACTAAATGACCAAAATTGGGAATTGACAAAATAATTGTTTTAAAATTATGAAATAAATTCCAAAAAACCTTTAAAATGTTTTAACAGTTATTTAAGTTGAAATATGGTTTTTTAAATGATATAAAAGTTGTTTTTAAGAATATAGCTTTAAAACATTTTGTAACACTTTTTGCAACACCTTTTCGCAACGCTTTTCTATAACTTTTGAAACTTAACAATTTTTTCCCAAACCTTAGTAAATATTTTTACGTAAATAATAAAATTGTAAAGACCCGTAAATCCGTACTCCTTGAATAGACACTAATCTCCTTTGTTTAATTCAAGATGAACGAAAATACGAACCCTTAGGGGTTTTAAGAAAAAGAATTTAAGAAAAGAAAAAGGCAGAAGATAGAGGGAAAAGAAAATAGAAAATAGAAATTAGAGAGAATAGAAAATAGAAGAAAATAGAAAATGGAGGGGAAAGAAAAATAGAACATAATTTTAAAATAGAACGGAACAGAAAGAAAACAGAACATTAGAAAATAGAATAGAAAAGAGAAAATAGAGAAGAGATAGAAAAACAGAATAGAACAGAATTTTAAAATAGAACGGAACAGAAAACAACAGAATCACATCAGAATCTCACAATTCGCAGCGGAACAACATATAATAATAAATGAATAATCTTTAAACAAAGAACTATATCAGTTATTACATTTTATACATTACATTACATCATATCATCAGAGTATACAACAACAACAACAAACAGTGCAGCGGAAAAAGAAATACTATATAGACTAGTAATACGCCATGCCATCCAGCTTGCCTCCAGCAATTCCAGAATATCCAGAATATCCTGATAAACCTTACTCTTGACTGCCCGAGTGAAAATTGGTGGGCACCCAGAGTTTAGGAAGGAAAACAATAAACTCCAAGTCAGTCATGTGACTGGTGTGAGAACTCAAAACAGTTTATTTATCTTTAAAATCAAAATAGAGGAATATTTTTAATCAATTCGCAATGCTTTTAAAAATGAGACTACCATAAGGCCTCCCGCACACACACAATGCAAACGCAGAATCGGAGGAGATTTCTCCTTATGATAGTCAAAGATGCTTGATACGCATTTAAAATAACATTTGATATTATTATTAGTGCATAGTGTAGAAAATTCATTTCGAAAGTAGAATATAAATCTTAGCCAGCATAGGTACCATTATATTATGCCTACTATTAGCTACCATATTAGATGGCAGGTTCTACAACTAAAACCGTACAAGTTTCGTATTGTTTCTTTGGATTTCCAACAAATGGTCAGGCCAAGGAACTTCCCATTGCCACATGAGAATGCCTCTGGAAAGACATCCCCGAGAACCAAACCGGAACTCTGCCAACACAAGGCCGGGTTACCCCTAACTGGGTAACTACTGACACGAGCACGCCATTCCCCGATCGTAAACGACCTTTCTCACGGGATCCCGATAACCAACAACCACAAAGTAATAAATTCGTAGTAACCACATAGGTTAAATATCTGGGCTCCATACCATGATACCACCTCTATCCAGAAGGAAATGTACATACCCTAAAGGGTGCTACCCCTCATAACCTTGCCGCATCTTTCCTGTTTTGACCATTTCCGGGGTGTGAGGTTCGATGAAGTCACGTCCACAAAAACATACTTTATACGAAAGCTATGCTTTGGGTCAACAAATGATCAACACAATGATCACTAAGATAGACGATCAAATAAACGATCCTATCACAATAATCAACACAATGATCATTTACAGCAACACTCAGCATGTCACATTACCAAATTGGGAATATATCGCTGATAACTTCAACTATATAACCTCTGAGCTCATACGTCTCAGAGAAGGGTGTTAAGCTAAAAGAATGAATTCTCCGCCACCAACAGAAATATATTTGAAAGAAATCGGCTTTATATCTCAACTTGTAATGTCAGACATACAATCCATACAAGTCTGTTCCGGGCTCGAACAAAACCGAAGGCACTTACAAAGAAGTCCTTGCAATCCGGATATTCACAATCCTGATCGGATTTCCCATCACTTAGGGAGTCTCTATACCACTGCAACTCAGTGCAGAGACAATCGACAGGTCATCCTATCGCTCTCGCAAATACCGGGTCTTCAACACCGATCTTCAATGCAATTATAACGACATATCACATATTCGGAATGGGTTATACGACCCCATGGTCCTTTCCCGGTTAACCCGAATAGTGAGCGCTTATTTAAAAATAAGTGTGGCATTTAAATTCAAACAAATCATATCAATTACCCATTCACAGGGAAATATTGATAGTCGGTTATTGAACTATCACTGGATATGCACACATCACCAGATTCCAAATAATTTTCCAAATTATTTATTTTCCAAAAATATCTTTACAAGATATATTATTTCATACTTCAAAAATAAATCAATATTTATTTTCAAACCAATTCCACTTTCTTTTATAAATTCCTTAGTGAATTTATAATCCAAAATATCTATGAATATTCGATTTCAATTATTCATTTCAATATTTCTTTTCAATTTATCTTCAAAAAGATAAATTCTCAAAATATTCACTTTATATTGGAAAACATTTCCATACTTATACATTCATAAGTAATTCACAAATTTTATTTATTTTCAACACTTGGAAAATATTCAATATACTTAAATCGAGATTAAGTATATATTTCATTCTTTAAGGAAATCATTCTCTTAAACATATTTATTTGGGCCAAAACGAATGTTGCGCAAAACATCGTTACAACAACCCAAAATCACTAGTATAGGGATTCGAAATTAAAATAGATATATAAATCCCAATACTATACAAAACATTTCCTTTCGGAAATCATTTACTATAACAACAGTGTTATAGTCCATCATCTCCTTCTATTTCTCGAAAACGTCTATTTCAACAATAAATGTTGAAATCTATGGTTTCGAATCTCAACACATTTTAAAACATTGTTCGATCGTTTTAATTCTATTTAAAACATCCAAATCCAAAACAATTTCTTTAACGTGTTATTCACTATTCAAAAACGTGAATATACTTCATTAACAATTTCATCCTTTTATTCATTTTATTTTAAAGTATTATTCACAGTCAAAAACATGAATATAACTCCATAAATAAATCATAACAATTTACTTATCAAAATAAGTCGTTTGTGAATTTATAAAACAACGTTTATAAATTCCATTTCTATTTATTTATAAAAACTTCCTTTTTATAAATTCCTTTATTAACCTATTCCAGTTTATAACTAAATTATAAACTAAAC
The DNA here is from genome assembly GCA_030765085.1 of Allium cepa. Lineage (NCBI taxonomy): Eukaryota > Viridiplantae > Streptophyta > Magnoliopsida > Asparagales > Amaryllidaceae > Allium > Allium cepa. Next base: position 970,983,665 of record CM060935.1, read on the forward strand.
GTTCATATTATAAGTTAATTACTTATAAAACGATTATTTTACAAAATCGTTCCTCTAAAGACTTTCCAAACCATAAATCTTATAACTTATAAGATTCATTTATTTAACCAAATCTATTCTTCAAATAACTTCACCGTTTATAATTCTATAAATTTCATTTCTATTTATGAAATTCATTTTCACTTCATTCAAACACTTATAAAAACTCGTTTTATAATGTCAATATTTTAATTTATAAATATCCATTTATAAATCTCCAAATATAATTCAATTTATATTATTCTTTTAAAACGTCTTAAATCTCCTTTATTATTTCACCATTTTGATTCATAAAATAATTAAATTTCATAAATCCTATATTTAAACTTTTCACAATAATTCTAAAATATCTCGATTAAACTATTTTATAAACTCAATAGCATCGTATTCTCAAAAATCAGTTTTTAACTATATTTCTCAAAAATCATAATTTTTATAACTTTAAAAATTATAACGTTTATTTATTTAAAATGAATCAAGTCCAAAAATATTATATATTCTCAAAAATCACTTTAAAAATCATTTTAAAATCCCAAAATTTGGTCCAATGATGCTACACACCAAATAGTCAATCACGACAACAACGATATCATACATCAATATGAAAATCCATCAAATATCAAAATATCTGAAATCAAATAAAAACTGTTGAGGAATCCAGTTGGATCCCTCCAACCTGTTTTCCTGCATCCAAAAACATTAGCACAATACCAATTTCGCTCCAGTACGAAATTATCGCGGTATATGTTCTTATTAAATATTATCCGCTTAATAACGGCGCAATAGGGTCTCATCCGCTAAAAAAATACGGGAAATCAACAACTGCAATATATACATATGCCAATATATATATATTGATATTATATATAATACCAATTTCACTGTTTATGAAATATTCGCGGTATATGTTTTTAATAAATAACATCCGCTTACTAATGGCGTATAATGTCTATTTTAACAATCAATAGATATCAATCATCATTCAAACATGCATTCAAATATTTTAAATCTAACTTTTTTTTAAAAAAAAAATCGAAACTGATTCGATTGAGTGAGAAGTTCTCACCTTGATTTTATTTCCGTTTTAGCGATTTATTTCGAATAAAATTAAACGGACGTTTACTTTTACCCAAAATTCTCACTAACTCCAAATGACTCCAAACAAACTCCATCGCGTAGTGCTCGTTCATACGATTCCAACGCAACTGAGTTTGCATTTTTTCGACCTCGTATGAAAAAGTTATGCAGTTTTAAAGATTACACGATTTTAATTAACTAAATTACAACATAACTTTAATAATTTATAACCTAACTTCATATTAGCCATTAGATCCAGATCCAATGCCTCCCCTTTCTCCTTCTTCATTCACGCAATGTACAGGTTGTTGCCGCAACTTGAACCCATCATGCTCAATACTAGGGTTAAATTTTTCAACAAATACGTCAACATCCACCACGATCAAGAACCTCCACCACGTGCGCCACGCTCCACTCTACCCACGGCCTGAGCAATGGTGAACTCGGCCCCACCATCTGCTCTGAAATGCGTGCGCAGGCCACCACTGTCGGCCCCACTTTCCTCCCCCCTCGACGCTCCAAATTTGATCATCACCGTATGGAATCGAAGCTCTCGTCGAGCTCTTCGACTTTGTAGTTGAGCACTTCGCGTAATTCCTTACGGATTGAGAGAGATTAATGAATGAATTTTGACAATTTCTGGCCCTTCATTTTGTTAGTGGCGGCTAGGGTTTGTTATTTCTTTTTCTTTTTTTTTATGAAGGGGTAGGGTCTCCTTTTATAGAAAATCAAGCGTAAACACTATTCATTCCGGAAATTCCGAACTCCGATTCACGCGCCGTAACTAGCGTTTCTAGGATTTACCCCGCGTTCCGGACACAATGGAACAGGTTTCGGAAGCTAATTCGGAAGTATGTGCGAGTTATGGCTGTAAACGCTCAATTTGAATTAAACCGATTTAAGCGATTTTCTAGGCGTTTTAATTTGTACAAGACAAACGGTAAATCCAATTGACTTGAAATTTGAAACCTTACAATAATATCACATTACGGATCCGATGAAACTGGTTTTGTCGAAATCCGAGACTTTTTGAAAAATGGCTATTTTAACTCGCTAAATTAAAATTAAAAATAAATCGATGCGTTTCGAGCTGCCACGCTCAAACGATAACTCCGATTGATACGAAATTTGAAATCCGGTAATAACTAACTATTACGGATCCAATGGAACTAGTTTCATTCAATTCTGAGACTGTTCAAAAATTGACTATTTTCACTAGTCGATTTTAATATTAAAATATTCAATTTTCACAAATTAACTTTTAATTCGATTTTAAAAGTTCTAAAATATCATTCTAACTCCCATATGATAAAATAAAATTTTACAAATCATTTTCAATCATATTTAACTCAATTTCCAATTATTTCCATAATTTAACGTATTAAATTATCGATTTAATTATTCAATTAAATCCAATAATTCAAATAAAAATTTATTTGACTTATAAATTCACTTTTTAATATTTAAAATTAATTAAATATTCAAATTTAAATTAAATAAAATTCTGGGTCGTTACAATCTTCCCCACTTAAAAGAATTTCGTCCTCGAAATTATTAAGTAAGAAAAGTTACAGAATCTATTAATTTTCCAAAAATCCATAGTCAAACTTCTTACAATAACTTTACTAAGTTTTCAAAATCATACTTAGTTATCTTTTCAAAAACAATTACTATTGTTTAACTTTCAATTCCAAAATCAAAGTTATAGTTTTCAAAATTTTCCAAATTTTTTTCTAACGCCTTAAATTTTCGGAAAAAATCGCCATAGTCTACTTTGCGCGGCTCGATCCGAAAAAAAATGACAGTATATATATCACAAATATACATCTCATCAAGTAATGAGGCATCCCGCAGGGAAAAAAGTGTAAAAGTACGATATTTAATCCGAGATATGTACCTTATATTTTATTAGCAAGCATATACGGCTAATATAGCGCGAAAGCGAGCTCCAAATGCGAAGCAAACGCGATCCGCACCTACTAAACTCAACAAACAACATGAGAATCATGCATGTAGAAAATAGTATCAATACACATCATATAGCAACATAATAACTATATATGTCACATAGCAAATGAAACAAACAACAAATGCAATATATTCAACCATCAACCAACTAGCATTCAACTAACATCCTTAACCAATAAATACTCATTTATATTCTCATTAATATTTAATGAATTGGTTTTCAATTTAATCACATTCGATTCATTTACATTGGATGTTTTTACTAACATTCATTCTCAATTAGTTTATATTCACTAATCCATATTCAAGTTGGTTCACTTCCAAATCAAATTCAATTCTATTTAAGATTCACTTAACTTCAAATTGAATTTCCATTACTTTAGCTTTCAATTTCATTAACATTTAATGAATTATAAACAATCACTCAACTAACAATCATATAACAACCAATGTATATATAATTACAACCAAATTCCTTTTCTTATCAATTGGTTTAATTAAATTGATTTTCATTCAATTATTCAACTTCCAAATAACATTAGATTTTAATGAATTTCACTTATATTCATTATTTCATATCAACTTTATTCACATTTAATTGATTATCATTCAATCCATTCATTCAATTCATATTATTCTTTAAAACGTCTTCAAATTCCTAAATATATCCATATAGTTTCACTTCTCATATAAATAAGTTTATTTCTCAATTGTAAATCACTTTAATTATAATTCAATTCTTATAATTCATTTGCTTATACAATTATTCTTTAATTTAGATTATTCAAACAACTAAACAATCAACTTATATACACTTTAATAATTCTGAAAAATTATTCCTTTATATATAAAATATAATCAAGGCAAAATTATTTCATTTACCCAATTTAAAAAACAATATTGTGTCGAATTGTTCTATACAAGTGTTTAGAGATTCCTATCAACAACGTTAATTACTCGTATTAACCAGAATCTATATACCACTCAACAAAACAATCATCACAATATAAAACAATTTCATATTCACTAACAAATACGCTCTCATAGCTATTATTACACTCAAATTCATTCTAGAGCACTACTGACTCTATCTCTAATGAATAATACCCAACAGAACCATGGTTGTCGCTTAACCATAAGCTCTGATAAAAAGAGAAAATAGGGAAGAAATAGAAAAACAGAATAGAACAGAATTTTAAAATAGAACGGAACAGAAAACAACAGAATCACATCAGAATCTCACAATTCGCAGCGGAACAACATATAATAATAAATGAATAATCTTTAAACAAAGAACTATATCGGTTATTACATTTTATACATTACATTACATCATATCATCAGAGTATACAACAACAACAACAAATAGTGCAGCGGAAAAAGAAATACTATATAAACTAGTAATACGCCATGCCATCCAGCTTGCCTCCAGCAATTCCAGAATATCCAGAATATCCTGATAAACCTTACTCTTGACTGCCCGTGTGAAAATTGGTGGGCACCCAGAGTTTAGGAAGGAAAACAATAAACTCCAAGTCAGTCATGTGACTGGTGTGAGAACTCAAAACAGTTTATTTATCTTTAAAATCAAAATAGAGGACAATTTTTAGTCAATTCGCAATGCTTTTAAAAATGAGACTACCATAAGGCCTCCCGCACACACACACAATGCAAACGCAGAATCGGAGGAGATTTCTCCTTATGATAGTCAAAGATGCTTGATACGCATTTAAAATAACATTTGATATTATTATTAGTGCATAGTGTAGAAAATTCATTTCGAAAGTAGAATATAAATCTTAGCCAGCATAGGTACCATTATATTATGCCTACTATTAGCTACCATATTAGATGGCAGGTTCTACAACTAAAACCGTACAAGTTTCGTATTGTTTCTTTGGATTTCCAACAAATGGTCAGGCCAAGGAACTTCCCATTGCCACATGAGAATGCCTCTGGAAAGACATCCCCGAGAACCAAACCGGAACTCTGCCAACACAAGGCCGGGTTACCCCTAACTGGGTAACTACTGACACGAGCACGCCATTCCCCGATCGTAAACGACCTTTCTCACGGGATCCCGATAACCAACAACCACAAAGTAATAAATTTGTAGTAACCACATAGGTTAAATATCTGGGCTCCATACCATGATACCACCTCTATCCAGAAGGAAATGTACATACCCTAAAGGGTGCTACCCCTCATAACCTTGCCGCATCTTTCCTGTTTTGACCATTTCCGGGGTGTGAGGTTCGACGAAGTCACGTCCACAAAAACATACTTTATACGAAAGCTATGCTTTGGGTCAACAAATGATCAACACAATGATCACTAAGATAGACGATCAAATAAACGATCCTATCACAATAATCAACACAATGATCATTTACAGCAACACTCGGCATGTCACATTACCAAATTGGGAATATATCGCTGATAACTTCAACTATATAACCTCTGAGCTCGTACGTCTCAGAGAAGGGTGTTAAGCTAAAAGAATGAATTCTCTGCCACCAACAGAAATATATTTGAAAGAAATCGGCTTTATATCTCAACTTGTAATGTCAGACATACAATCCATACAAGTCTGTTCCGGGCTCGAACAAAACCGAAGGCACTTACAAAGAAGTCCTTGCAATCCGGATATTCACAATCCTGATCGGATTTCCCATCACTTAGGGAGTCTCTATACCGCTGCAACTCAGTGCAGAGACAATCGACAGGTCATCCTATCGCTCTCGCAAATACCGGGTCTTCAACACCGATCTTCAATGCAATTATAACGACGTATCACATATTCGGAATGGGTTATACGACCCCATGGTCCTTTCCCGGTTAACCCGAATAGTGAGCGCTTATTTAAAAATAAGTGTGGCATTTAAATTCAAACAAATCATATCAATTACCCATTCACAGGGAAATATTGATAGTCGGTTATTGAACTATCACTGGATATGCACACATCACCAGATTCCAAATAATTTTCCAAATTATTTATTTTCCAAAAATATCTTTACAAGATATATTATTTCATACTTCAAAAATAAATCAATATTTATTTTCAAACCAATTCCACTTTCTTTTATAAATTCCTTAGTGAATTTATAATCCAAAATATCTATGAATATTCGATTTCAATTATTCATTTCAATATTTCTTTTCAATTTATCTTCAAAAAGATAAATTCTCAAAATATTCACTTTATATTGGAAAACATTTCCATACTTATACATTCATAAGTAATTCACAAATTTTATTTATTTTCAACACTTGGAAAATATTCAATATACTTAAATCGAGATTAAGTATATATTTCATTCTTTAAGGAAATCATTCTCTTAAACATATTTATTTGGGCCAAAACGAATGTTGCGCAAAACATCGTTACAACAACCCAAAACCACTAGTATAGGGATTCGAAATTAAAATAGATATATAAATCCCAATACTATACAAAACATTTCCTTTCGGAAATCATTTACTATAACAACAGTGTTATAGTCCATCATCTCCTTCTATTTCTCGAAAACGTCTATTTCAACAATAAATGTTGAAATCTATGGTTTCGAATCTCAACACATTTTAAAACATTGTTCGATCGTTTTAATTCTATTTAAAACATCCAAATCCAAAACAATTTCTTTAACGTGTTATTCACTATTCAAAAACGTGAATATACTTCATTAACAATTTCATCCTTTTATTCATTTTATTTTAAAGTATTATTCACAGTCAAAAACGTGAATATAACTCCATAAATAAATCATAACAATTTACTTATCAAAATAAGTCGTTTGTGAATTTATAAAACAACGTTTATAAATTCCATTTCTATTTATTTATAAAAACTTCCTTTTTATAAATTCCTTTATTAACCTATTCCAGTTTATAACTAAATTATAAACTAAACGTTCATATTATAAGTTAATTACTTATAAAACGATTATTTTACAAAATCGTTCCTCTAAAGACTTTCCAAACCATAAATCTTATAACTTATAAGATTCATTTATTTAACCAAATCTATTCTTCAAATAACTTCACCGTTTATAATTCTATAAATTTCATTTCTATTTATGAAATTCATTTTCACTTCATTCAAACACTTATAAAAACTTGTTTTATAATGTCAATATTTTAATTTATAAATATCCATTTATAAATCTCTAAATATAATTCAATTTATATTATTCTTTTAAAACGTCTTAAATCTCCTTTATTATTTCACCATTTTGATTCATAAAATAATTAAATTTCATAAATCCTATATTTAAACTTTTCACAACAATTCTAAAATATCTCGATTAAACTATTTTATAAACTCAATAGCATCGTATTCTCAAAAATCAGTTTTTAACTATATTTCTCAAAAATCATAATTTTTATAACTTTAAAAATTATAACGTTTATTTATTTAAAATGAATCAATTCCAAAAATATTATATATTCTCAAAAATCACTTTAAAAATCATTTTAAAATCCCAAAATTTGGTCCAATGATGCTACACACCAAATAGTCAATCACGAAAACAACGATATCATATATCAATATGAAAATCCATCAAATATCAAAATATCAGAAATCAAATAAAAACTGTTGAGGAATCCAGTTGGATCCCTCCAACCTGTTTTCCTGCATCCAAAAACATTAGCACAATACCAATTTCGCTCCAGTACGAAATTATCGCGGTATATGTTCTTATTAAATATTGTCCGCTTAATAACGGCGCAATAGGGTCTCATCCGCTAAAAAAATACGGGAAATCAACAACTGCAATATATACATATGCCAATATATATATATTGATATTATATATAATACCAATTTCACTGTTTATGAAATATTCGCGGTATATGTTTTTAATAAATAACATCCGCTTACTAACGGCGTATAATGTCTATTTTAACAATCAATAGATATCAATCATCATTCAAACATGCATTCAAATATTTTAAATCTAACTATTTAAAAAAAAAAAATCGAAACTGATTCGATTGAGTGAGAAGTTCTCACCTTGATTTTATTTCCGTTTTAGCGATTTATTTCGAATAAAATTAAACGGACGTTTAATTTTACCCAAAATTCTCACTAACTCCAAATGACTCCAAACCAACTCCATCGCGTAGTGCTCGTCCATACGATTCCAACGCAACTGAGTTTGCATTTTTTCGACCTCGTATGAAAAAGTTATGCAGTTTTAAAGATTACACGATTTTAATTAACTAAATTACAACATAACTTTAATAATTTATAACCTAACTTCATATTAGCCATTAGATCCAGATCCAATGCCTCCCCTTTCTCCTTCTTCATTCACGCAATGTACAGGTTGTTGCCGCAACTTGAACCCATCATGCTCAATACTAGGGTTAAATTTTTCAACAAATACGTCAACATCCACCACGATCAAGAACCTCCACCACGTGCGCCACGCTCCACTCTACCCACGGCCTGAGCAATGGTGAACTCGGCCCCACCATCTGCTCTGAAATGCGTGCGCAGGCCACCACTGTCGGCCCCACTTTCCTCCCCCCTCGACGCTCCAAATTTGATCATCACCGTATGGAATCGAAGCTCTCGTCGAGCTCTTCGACTTTGTAGTTGAGCACTTCGCGTAATTCCTTACGGATTGAGAGAGATTAATGAATGAATTTTGACAATTTCTGGCCCTTCATTTTGTTAGTGGCGGCTAGGGTTTGTTATTTCTTTTTCTTTTTTTTTATGAAGGGGTAGGGTCTCCTTTTATAGAAAATCAAGCGTAAACACTATTCATTCCGGAAATTCCGAACTCCGATTCACACGCCGTAACCAGCGTTTCTAGGGTTTACCCCACGTTCCAGACACAATGGAACAGGTTTCAGAAGCTAATTCGGAAGTATGTGCGATTTATGGCTGTAAACGCTCAATTTGAATTAAACCGATTTAAGCGATTTTCTAGGCGTTTTAATTTGTACAAGACAAACGGTAAATCCAATTGACTTGAAATTTGAAACCTTACAATAATATCACATTACGGATCCGATGAAACTGGTTTCGCCGAAATCTGAGACTTTTTGAAAAATGGCTATTTTAACTCGCTAAATTAAAATTAAAAATAAATCGATGCGTTTCGAGCTGCCACGCTCAAACGATAACTCCGATTGACATGAAATTTGAAATCCGGTAATAACTAACTATTACGGATCCAATGGAACTGGTTTCGTTCAATTCTGAGACTGTTCAAAAATTGACTATTTTCACTAGTCGATTTTAATATTAAAATATTCAATTTTCACAAATTAACTTTTAATTCGATTTTAAAAGTTCTAAAATATCATTCTAACTCCCATATGATAAAATAAAATTTTACAAATCATTTTCAATCATATTTAACTCAATTTCCAATTATTTCCATAATTTAACGTATTAAATTATCGATTTAATTATTCAATTAAATCCAATAATTCAAATAAAAATTTATTTGACTTATAAATTCACTTTTTAATATTTAAAATTAATTAAATATTCAAATTTAAATTAAATAAAATTCTGGGTCGTTACAAAAATATTTTAAAAATAAATTTGAACAGTTTAAAATTATTTCATAGGTGGTTAAACAAATAGTTAAGAGAATTAAAAAGGGAAAATGAGTACGGGAAAACGACTAGTATATTTGTCCTGCCTGTGAGATCTAAAAGTAAAACAAGGTGTGTAACTAAGTTTAAGGAAGGAGCAACCATTACCCTTAATTTACCTAGCCTCAGTTTTCTCTTTTAGACGAGGGATGGAATATATCGAAAGGAAAGCTCGGATGCTCAACTCGGATTTTATAGAAATAATCTTCTTATTCATTTTTAAAATCGAAAGAGGGAACTTATCCTATTCGTGGAATTTAAAAGGTGATCCCACCGCTATTACGCCCATCGCACTTGTTGAATACGTAAGTTGATATTGAATAAAAGTAGAGTGATTTCTATAATCCTTTTTTCTCAAAATATAATCTTTAAAAATGATTTGAGAAATATTCAAAAAGAGAGGTTTAAATGCTTCTGTATTCAGTAAAAGAATATTTTGAAAATATATGTCTCTCGATGATATTTTGGTAAAGAAAAATTAATGAATCGAAAAGCAATCATTTAATTACATCTTTTTTACCAATGATTGGATTTCGAAGGAACCGGGGTCGGATTTTGGTGATTCTTATCAGAAAAACACTTCGAACCAATTTACGTGTTCGAAGAATAAAGATATTTAAAGATGGAGATATTGAAATGAATAGTAACGAGGGACTACTTGTTGATTAGTTGGGAATAAACTCCTGATTTACTTATTGTAGCAGTGGTCATTTGGTTATGAAAAATCTCAAAACCACAAGAACTTCTCGCCTAGTAATGGCTGAGGAAATTACCTTCGGCTTCATTCAGTCTCAAACGAATTTATATGGATGAATGTCTGACCTTGCATTCCAAATCACAGTGTGTGATCCCGATAAAGGTATATCAGTCGATGTCGGAGTAGACACCATCTCCTAGCCTAACACCCTTTCCTGAGACATATAAGCTTAGGAAGTTATACGTTTATAGAAATCAGTCGTGTGAATATGGAATGACAATGTGGCATTTAAAGTGAAAGAAGATGTGCTATATGAAAAGGTAATCGTTGCCTCGAGCCTCATCAACCGAAAATGACTGAAATAGTGTTAGATGCAGCAAAACTAAATTGGTCATTCCCTATTAGGGTATGATCATTCCCATTTAGATATATTCTTCCCGCTATGACATTCGGGATGTAAATTAATGTGGATGTACGCGAAGAGAGCTCTTTGATAAAGGTCGATAACGACGGGGGATGACATATTCGGCACTATTTTGTTACAGAGGTAGGACGGTCTTGTGTTGGTAGAGGGCAGATGTTCAGTGCCTCGGGACATCCATCTAGAGGTGTACCCATCGGAAGGTAGTCCCCTCACCTGGTCATTTGTATAAAAATCCATTCTCCAATAAGAACCTACGGACTTGATTGTAAACCTATTATGATGGAATTTAATCAATATAACAATTTTGGCTAAGATTAATTAAGTTTATTTTCAAATGTTTTCAAAAGAAGTCATTAAAAATAATATCCCCAAATTTTACATAATTAAGAGTTTTGGTTATCATAAGATAAAAATCATTCCGTGTTTATATGCGGCGTGGTCTTATGAGATACCTTTTTGTTTTCAAAATGTCGTACTTTGAATTCTCACACCAGTCCCATGACTGATCCGGAGTTTGTTTTTTTCCTTTAAACTCTGGATGTCCTATTTTTCGGGCAGCTGCGTAGTCAGGATATCTTAGGAGCATTTTGGATCATGTTGGGGAGCATTTTGGAGAAGCCTTTTAGAGCTATGAAGCTAAAGTACCTTATGTAGATATCTACCCATTTTCCGCTGTGTTATGTAGTATATATTTTCCAGTATATGTACGGATAGATAGTTATAACAATCCCGCTGGATTTTTATTTGACTCCACTCATTTATGTATAATTAAAATGTTGAATGCGATGTAAGATTCTATTATTGTGTTATCTCCTATTTCATTTTCTTTTACACCCCTGATAATCTGCCTTCCAACACTTGGATTTATGACACGCGAATACTGTGGATGTATTAGTGTCGATTTTTGAGGGTCGAGGAGACATGTCGTCATATTTGGTATCAGAGCTAAAGGTTAAGTGAGAACCTTCGCTTTATTGGGGCATGACTCATTAGAGATAGGGTTAATAATGCCCTAAAATGAGTTTAGTCTGAGAGAGCACATAATTAAAATTTTAACTTGAATAAGTATATTCATATTGTATAGCATTCCCTTAGATATCTCGTTTCTATATCCTAAAGATCTTTTTCTTACTATATACAGATAGTAGAAATGAGTGGAAGAAGAGGACGAGGTAGGGTAGGAAGTAACGCCATAAATGATCAAACTCCCATAGTTACAGTAATTGAGGAAGTAGTAGTTCCGATGCAGCCCCAAATTAACTTTGCCACTTTATGCAAGAACTGTATCTGCTTTGGTGGTAAACCTTTCAAAGGAACGAAAACCATCATTGAAGTACAAGCTTTGATATGCTCTTGTGAAAGAATTTTCAAAGGATGGAATATTGGAGATGAGCATAAGAGATTCTTAGCTTCTTGGCAACTATAAGATAGAGCTCTAGTTTGGTGGGAATCTACTACTCAAAATGGGTCAGAAGATAATTTCTCATAGGAATGATTCAAAGAAGTTCTAGAGGAGCAGTATATGCCGAAAGCAGGAAAATCCCGTCTTTACCGAAATTTTATGGATTTTTAAGCAGGAGGATATGTCGTTTGAGGAGTATACCAACAAGTTTAATGAATTATCTCGTTTTGAGCTTGGATTGATAGATACGCCCCTCAAAAAGAATGAAAAGTTTATTTCTGGAATGAAGAAGTAATACCATGTCAGAATGACTGGGCATGTGAAAGAACCATTTGTAAACTTAATAGACATGGGATGTAGATACGAAGCTTTGCATAAGATAGATCCGCCCATAGTTTAAGAAAGCAACAACAATAACTGGAAAAAGAGGAAGTTCATTGGAAAGAAGTCGTGGCAGGGAAAACCCAAAGGAGGATCTCATGAGAACCGCTTTAAAGACATCTTTTGTAACAATTGTAAGAAGAAAGGCCATATTGCAAAGAATTGTTGGCGTCTCAAAGCTCAAAGTGTTGCATCTCCTATGGTTCAGAATTATCTCTACTATAATTGTCATAAACCAGGGCACCTAATTAAGGATTGTCCCATAATAAAGAAAGGAGAGCAAGCCAAATTTTATGCTATCAAGGATGAGCCTTCAACCTTCCAAGATGTGAAGGGCAAAGGAGTGTTGTAAGGTAATAATTTTATCAAAGATATTTTAGTTAGAGTATTATTTCATACAGGAGCTTCTCATAGTTTTATTGCTAAACAAACTGTAGAAGAATTGAAACTTGAACCTAAAATTATTGACAACCATATCTGCGTGATGAATCCTACAGGAGGTTCCACTTATTTTTGTATGCACTGTAAACAAGTCCTAATTTCTTATCCTCCCCATCACTTTCCTTTTGATATTTTTGTCTTAGATTTTATTGGATTCGAAATTTTACTTGGTATGGATTGGTTATCTAAAAATGAAGCTATTCTAGATTGTTTGAAAAGAACAGTTGCAGTGAAAACAAAGTTAGGGAAACTTATAGAAATACCTTGTGAAGATCCTAATCCAAGAAGTGATATTTTTCTTTATGCTTTAGATACATCCCAGATAGGATTAGAAACAACACCCGTTGTTAAAGAATTTGTAGATGTCTTTGAAGAAGTAAAAATTTTGCCACCAAATAGAAAAATCGAATTCTGTATTGATTTAGTTCTTGATGCGATGCCAATTAAGGAGCGAGATAGAAGAATGGCTCCAAAAGAAATGAATGAGTTGAATAACCAAACCCAAGTTTTATTAAAGAAGTGATTGATAAGACCTAGTTGTTCAAGTTGGAGATCAGTAGTAGTTTTTATAGTCAAGTCTGATGGATATTTAAGATTGTGCATAGACCTTCGGGATGTGAACAAGCAAACAATCATGAACAAGTATCCTCTGCCTCGAATAGATGACTTGTTTGACCAGTTACATGGAGCTCGCATTTTTTATAAAATGGACCTAGCTATAGGATTCCATCAGTTAAGGATCACAAAAGATTGCATCCATCTAACTACATTCAAGTGTCCTAATACTTTCTATGAGTGGTTGGTTAAACCTTTTGGGCTGACTAATGCACCCGCTTATTTTGTTGACCTTATGAATAGAGTGTTTAGAGACGTACTAAACAAATTCGTGTTAGTTTTCATAGATGATATCCTTATGCACTCAAAGGAAAAAGAAGAACACGCAAGGCATCTAGAAGCTATGTTGGATATACTGAGGAATAATGTGCTTAAAGCCAAGTTCTCAAAGAGTTATTTTTGAGAGAAGGAGGTAAGATTCCTTGGACATATAACATCAAGATTGGAAGCAGCTACAAACTCCTAAAGAGATTCGTGGCTTCTTAAATTTGGCAGGATATTACAGAAGATTAGTTCAAGACTTCTCTACGATTGCCTACCACCTAACAAAGTCCACAGTGAAGGATGCTAAATTTTGCTTGGACTCCTAAATGTTAAGAAGCATTCCAAGAATTAAAGAAGAGGTTGACAACCGCTCCAGTTTTAGCAATTATAAATGGAAATAATGGATTGACCGTTTATACAGATGCTTGTGGAGAAGGAGTTGGTGTAGTCTTAATGCAAGATAGGAAGGTGATTGCTTATGCAAGTAGACAGCTGAAGAAGCATGAGAAGAATTATGAAAAACATGACTTAGAAAAACAATAACGTTGTGTTCGCTCTAAAGATATTGAGATATTATTTGTTGGGTAAGAATCTATCACAGTTTATTTCGATAAAACTTTGAATTGACTTTGGTAAATAATATTTCATCTTATAGGTGAAAAATTCGAACTCTATATGGACCATAAACCTTTGAAGTATCTTTTCACCCAGAAGGATTTAAACATGAGACAGCAATGCTGGCAAGAATTTCTCGCGTCATATGGTCTAGATATTCTACATACGCTGGAAAAGCCAACATAGTAGCTGATGCATTGAGTAGGAAGTTAGCTACTATTTCTTATTTGGTAGTAACTCTAACTCTTCAGGAGAAAATAACTAGCAAGCAAAAAGAAGATCGATTCCTATTGGAGATTATTGAAGATATACACAGAGGAAGGAGTTCAAGCTTTAAAATAGATGACCATGGAGTATTCCGGTTATATATAAGAATTTGTGTTCCGGATGTTGGAAATCTTATGCAAGAAGTATTAGCTGAATGCCACATAGCTAAACTTAGCATTCGTTCGGGAATTCATAAGATGTAGACATGAAGCGTACATTTTGGTGGAGAAGCATGAAGACGAACATATCTATCTATGTCAGCAGTTGTGAAAATTACCAAAGAATCAAAAGTGACCAACAAAGACGGTAGGATTACTTCAAACTTTGGAGATTCCAACTTGGAAGTGGGATCGAATATCCATGGATTTCGTTGATGGTTTACCCTGAATAAGGAAAGGAAATGAAGGCATTTGGGTTATCATGGACTGATCGGCCAAAAATGCACACTTTATTCCAGTTAAGCCAACAGGAATGGCAGTAAGCCTTGTGGAGATATATATGAAGAGATTGTCGGATTGCATGGATTTCTGATGAACGTATTTTTCTGCATTTTAAACCGTTGGTTTCATAAATTTTTATTTTTTTAAGTGGTATTATACGGGTATTTTATTGTGGTTCAGCAAATTATAGATTCCGAAGTGCAACGTTGAAATTAATCGGTTATGTCGTCCTTTGGTTCAAATGACACGCAGAAAAAGAGTGCAACATTTTGAGTACTGAATAATTCGAAGAGAAAGCACATATCGTTCATGAAGAAATACATCTCACGTCACCAACATGCGTACTATTCATGCAAGAAATCAAATGCAAATATTGAAAGTACACTTTCAAAGTTTAGCCTGAAAATCTCTCAAAGCAAGACCACTTGTTAATCAAATAACAAAGCAAAGACCAATTCAAAGTGAGGTAGCCTTATTATTCTCCAAATATCAAGTACATGGACCTAAATAGTAGGGTTATTTTTGGAGGCTGAAGTCTTTAAATAGCAAAGAGCAATGCAGATGGAAAATGATCCCCAACCCCATCACTCTTCTTCTAGTTTAGTTTTAATTTTAGCAATGATTTTATTTTCGAACAGAATACGTAGAATCGTTAATTAGATTTAGCAATTTATTTATTCTTGTTCTTAGTTTTTTTCTGCACTCTTTCCAGTTAGTTAATAAATTCAGTTCATTTTTATTTCAGTTGTTTGCTCTATTATTTTCTTTTAAGCACTTTTATTTTCTGCTTTGATTTCTAAAATTTTATATTTTAATTGCAATTTTGATTAAATTCGAAATAAATTTGGAGTATATTATTGTTTTTATTCCCTGTTCAAGTTCCACCATTGAATTTGTTTAACACACCCAAGATTTAAATATGGATTTCAAATATTTTAAAACACAATTCTCTATGTTCGACCTGCATACTACATGCCTGTGCACTTGCAGAATTAATTAAAATTTGTGCTTTTCTAATCAATAAAAAAGTCACAACAAGTTTTTGTCGTCATTGCCGGGGAATTGCTATTTTAAAATTTTTGATTTTTTAAGTCATTCGTTCGCTGCATATTTTCGTTGTTTCAATTCCTTTCGTCCGCTGTTTCATTTACGTTTCACATTAGTTTGCATACATTATTTGCACCTTTCTAAATTTCGTATCATTTAATAACGTAAAGCATTAATTACCATTACAGATTCATCCTAAAGAAATGTCACAAATAGTTTAGTAAAACACTAACAAAAAAATTACCTGACTCTTCTGAGAAAAAAACAACATAATAGCAACAAGTTTTACGTACAACAGATTCAAGAAGTGTGTTTATCCTTTAAGGTGGTAGCCAACTATTCAGGTCTTTCTCCACTACTTTTGCTGCTGTGTTCTTCCAAGCGGGAATTGAAAGCAAGGGAGAAAGCTCCTATTATTGATTCTAGAGTACCGACTGTGAAGCACAGCCAGAGTTAAAGGATTTGCAAGCACATCCAATGATCATTCCATCACTACTGCGAACTACAACCGCTGCAACTCAAAATAGCTCCAACTCAGTGAATCTCAACCATTCGCTAGCGCTACTTAGTTGTGCTCTGAATGGACTTCCATACCCCTCTGTAAGTAATTTTCTACTCTACAGGTACCCAACTGAAAAGTGTTTAAATTTACTTTTGGCTATTACACCTTGATTTGTTTATGCGCGTTTGGGCAAGAAATAATTTTAACCGTTTAGAAAGCCAAAATAACTCATTAAACAAATCAATGGAAATTTCAAATCAAATAAATATGAGTAATCACAGTTCACAACATAGTTCACATCACAGTTCACCAAAATCGTCACCTAAATCACATGTTTGAAATAATGAATTTCATGAGAACCGACCATTTTCCCTTAGAGACCGATGCTATCCAACTAGGACCATTTACCCTTCGGTTATTTCATTTCCACCTGCCGAAGGAAATAATTTTGAGCTAAAACATTCTAATATCCAAGGGTACCAAAATTAACTGGGTCTGAAAATGCATATGAATTTCTTAGTGAATTTTGTAGGATCTATTTCACCATAGAGGGGGGGGTGAATAGGGTGATGCTGTTAATTATAAAAATTATTGCGGAAGCTTATAAAATTATTTCAACACAGATATATCAAAATTATAGCAGCACAGATAATAGCAGAATAATAAATGCAGAAATAGAATGACACAGAATTTACCCAGCTTCGGCAAAACCCTGCCTACGTGTTGCCCCCAAGGCTTCTACTAGAAATTATGTAGTTACACGCTTACACACGTAAACTCGCGACACCCGCTACTGACTAGCCTAACTCTACGCTCAAAACCCTGCCACAACTCAGCCACTGAGTTGCGAATTCTCAAACTACGCCACGTAGTTTGTCTCCTAGTCACACGACTAGAAATTACAATATTTAAAAGAAAATTCAAATTTAAAACAATAAAACAACTAGAAAACCTATTTTAATATTAAATCCCAAATATTAAAAAAAACACCATCCCATGTTAAAAGTAGCCCCCTGTTCATTTTGTGACATCGGCCGGTATTTTTTCTGGAAAGATAATGCTTGCTTCCTCGTTCTCTTCGTTCGTTCCTCTTTCCACAATTTAGGGTTCTGTAGTTGAAGCACCGCTTCGTCAAATTGATTCGATGATATATCGATTCCTATCTTCGATTGATTATATGGCAGCTTCAACCAAGTCAAGTTCGAATGTTGCTCTGGTATGTAATTTGTGCTTTTGCTTTTTTTTGATTTTGCGTACTTGAACTCGATTGCTTTTGTAGCCGATGATGATTGGGTTTTTACATAGGGTTCAAACCCCTTGATTTTCGTTCCTATATATTTGTTTGAATTTGTCTTCGGCCATTTGATTATTCTTGAATGATGGCATATAATTTCGTTGCTTGATACTCACGGTGTTGATTCTTGACTTGGTCAATTTTCTTGGCCACCGCAGTTTCGAATTGATTTTGTAGATGTTGATTTCGATCTTTGTTTCCTTTGACTCCGGTCAGTTGCTCATGGCTTCAACTTGATTTTTGATATTACCAGACTTTGACATCACTGAACTTTGGCACTAACTTGTTCAACTTGATGTTGCGCTATTGAGCTTTGTTCGAACTTGTACCCTAGTTATTTTGAGACTGCTACCTCGTTTATGTTTTTTTCATTACTGTTCCAGTTTGAAGCTTGTGAGTTTCATTCCGAGTCTGGTATACATGCTCACTTTGTTCATTTGAGTCGGTTTGCATTTGAATTGCATACTTGAGTCATTTTAAACTGCTATCTCATATGTATATATGTGCAATCTTGAATCTTGTGTCATTTGAGGTGTGATATTTTGTATATGTTGCTGCATATGCTTGCATATCCATTACTGCACTGTTTCATGTTTGATATAGTTTGCATTTCAGTTGTATTTGTTGTCTTCATGTACATGTATACTTGTTGTTGCTTCCATTCACTACTGCTTACATCTATTGGTCTGCACCTTATTTGCAACTGCAGTGGATTACTGAACTAGTTCTGGTTTGGTCGAGGTTTTGTAGTCTTTTGAAACTGTCATGTGTATATATATGCTTTTTGTTCATTTGTTTTCACAGTGTACTCAAGTTGAATCCTGTTGCACTGCCTTTTTGTTTCAGCTAGAGTTGTATTTCCTTGTAATGTTTATTTGAAGTTGTCGTAGTGCTGTAGTCTTGAGTCTTGTACATGTGTCATTCGCTTGACCCTTGTGACTTGTTTGCATTGTTGGTGCTATGTTCAAATGTGATCTTCAATTCTCTGGCATATTAGTCCCTTTGGCCATTTGTGTTCATTCCTGATAGCACCGTCCAGTTTCACAGTTGCATAACTATTGTATCTTTTGGAGTTTGGTTTTGTGATATGATTTGTTTTGTGTTTGAAATGCTGGTGCTTGCTTATTTCTTGGCAATACATTCATGTGGTCTGGATTTGTTTTGAGCACACTTCTAGTTTGATGTGCATTGTGCCTTGAGTATGCTTGCATCTGAGTTGAATTCATGTGTGATTCATTGTTGCACTTGAGCTTGTTCTGTCCAGATTTATTAAACTTGTATATTCGAACTTCACCTGTGTTGAATTCAGCTTTAAAGCTCGGGTTTAACCTTGTGCTGATATTGTGACATTATTTTTATTGCACTTGAGTTGAACCCGACGTTTTGCGTTTGACCTGTGCTCACCTGTCCCTGTAATTTTATCAAGTGCATATAACGGTGTGCACGGCCTTGTGGCATATACAGTGATACACTGTGTATGTCACAAGCTGTTCGTGAATGATGAATTCAAAATTAAATGATGGCGAACAACCCAAATAACCAAGGCAAATATTATTTTCAAAATCCACATTTTATTTTATACTGCAAAATATTTTATTTTCAATTTTGCTGCTTCAACATATTTTTGCAGATTGCTTAGAAGCTGGATTCACATTGGAATGAATTTGAAGATCGGTACGAGTTGAGTGAATGAGTGATATGTAGTGAGGTGCAATGTAAATGTAAAATTTGTGATGTAATCAAAATTGTATTGTAATTGAAGTTTTATATATATATATATATATATATATATATATATATATATATATAGTGAGAGCTTGAAATTTGTACTATACAAAAAATTGTAATAAATATTTATTTGAATAAAATGTCCGTTTGAATTCAAATTCTATGTTATTTATTTTATTCAATAAATATTTATTTAATCTATAAAAAATAAAATAGTACATTAACAAATACATTTAAATGAATATATATATATATATGTTTATTATCATCAAACGAAAATTATATAATCGCATATTCAACAATCTCCCCTTTTTGATGATAACAAACATATATTTAAGATTTTGAATATGTTAAATGTATTTTATCATTGATATACTATAATTGCTCCCCCTATTTAAATGCTTCCTCTCTACACAAAGCTCCCCCTTCATATATGCATACAATTAAAAATATGCGAATGAGCCTAGATGCAAATAGAAAATATTTGACCTTTGCTTGATTTTATTTGACAAAATCTTAACTTTTCTCTCCCCCTTTTGTTACAGCAAAAGAGTAACAGTGTTAGAAAAGTGGAGATAAAGTGATAGATATTAATCCAACATTAAACCTCAATTGAATATAAATATTAAATTTCAATAAAAAATCAAATAAAAATTATAAATACTTTGTTAGGCGCATATTCCATTTTTAGAGTGATGGGAATGATGTCATCATATAGAACCATACAGTTGTGCCTATTTGTGGTATATTTATATCAAGAATTTGAATATCTACCAACCATGCATAACCGTTAGGACTTTTAAATGAGATTAGTAGTATTTCAATTTTATTTCTAAAAAAAGAATTCAAGTATCTCCTAACCACGCATAACCGTGAGGACTTTTAAATGGGATTAGAATCAATTTGTTTATTATTAAAAAATAATTGATATGAGTTCCATACATTTATAACCTTAAGGACTTTTAAATGAGCATGGAAGCACATAACAAATTCCAAGTAATTCACCAATGCATAACCGTGAGGACTTTTAAATGAGAGTGAATACTTTGGATTTTATTTTAATTATTATTATTATTTTATTAATGTAAAATGAAAAACGAATGATTCCTGCTTAAAGTACCACATATTGACAAACTATATAGAATTTTAATGATTGATGGTCGTTAGAAATATGATAGAAATAGAGATGGTCATGGAATTTTTACCAACAAAAAGTTTTATAACTCTTGTTTAAATTTCTAAAGAAATTTACTAATTATACCGTCTTGAGTCATAATATAAGATAAATATCAACACTCATCACTTTTTCAATCACTATTTATCTTTTCGATAATTATTAGGGAGTCAGATTAGTCAAAATAGTCATTTAAAATCAAATTCAAAAATAATTATAAAATCAAATTTTCTAAATGACTGATCTGAAAACGTGGTCAAAAATGATTTTCTCGAAGGGGTTATATGAGAAAAATTTCTGCTATTTGAAAATTATTTGAAATGAAAAATATGTAGATATTTTCTTTGAAAAACGACGCAGTTTCTAAATGTCTCAACAAAAATTAAGTTCAACTAGTAATTTTTCTATCAACTAGATTACCAGTGTAATCTGCATCTGAATTTCTCTTTCACTCAAAATAATCATTAATTTAATTTGATATACCAGACCATGAAGTGTACAACTAAAAAAAACTCAAAATCAGTTTTAATAGCTTTTTAAATGACATTCTCTTGAATTTGAATTGAATCCGTGTAAATAATCAAACACCATGAACATAGAGTCAGCCGTAAGATAACCAAATGTATTATCATCCAATAAAACACTATTATTAATCCAAACTAATATATATGAAGTAATTCAAAGGCTCTATAGATTTTTATAGTGTTCTTGGCATAAGAATATAATTGGCCAACAATTTTGAATAAGTCAGAATCGAAATCATCATTATTTCATCATCTCATTATTGGCTGATTTAACTCAGATTACGGTGTAGATGATCACATTTAATATATCGTTCAAATAAATATACCATTACTTGTTTTACCTTTACGATATTTTTTGTTGTTGTCCATTGTGATTCTGTCACCTTTATACTAGGCTAAGGAACTTTGCTTTGTCGCTTGTTGTGTCCTTGGAATAACCAGAATCCAAGTAGCACTATTGTTGTTCCTTAGCCTGCCACCAATCCTATACGATAAAAGATTTTTGTGACCTATTTGTTTTTATAGGTCCATGATTGTTAGTGGCAAAATATTTTGAGAGATAATTTTGTGGAGACCCAAAACTATTTATGTATGTTCCTTTTGGTACCCAGATTTGTTTAACTTTGAGAGATTTTATATTTGTACCTTTTGGAACCCAAATTGGTACAGTTTTCACGTGTTTGGTTCTATACCAACAATTATTTTGATTGTGTCTAAATTTTCTACAAATTGTGCACATTGAATTTACTTGATTAATCTCATTTCTAACATTTTTAGATTGATTATACCCAAGTCCTTATCTAACTATATTAACAGTTTGTTTTCCTAATAGCATATTCAACGATTTTCCACTTTTTGAAAATTTATCTAAAGTCGTTGACAATTGTTGGACTTGTGTTTTGAGAGATTCATTTTCGTTCAATAATTGTGTGCACTTTTTAATAGAGTTTTCTCTCCTAGTATTTTCACTCTCTTTCAAAATCAAAATTTCATTTTCAAGTGATTTTATATTAATTTCTGATTTTTTAATTTCTTCTTCAAATGTTGGATATTTATCACACTTAGGGATCCTACTTTGATAGGTTTTAACTAATTGGTCAAGTTGTTTATTTAAATCTATCAAAGTATCTTTCTGTGATTCAAGTTTGGCATACTTCTCCCTAAGTCGTTCAAAACAGCCATTTACTTCGTGGAAATATATAAGTAATTCTGAGTGAGTGAGTTTTGATACCTCGCTTAGTTCGTCATCGTCGCTATCAGTTATATTACCTTGAAGGCACATATCTGCCTTCTCACTCTCACTGCTAGTACTTTGATTATCTTCATCACTTGTATTCCACGTGGCTGCAAAACTTCTCCTTTTTGATTTCTTTTCAAAGTCGCGTCGATTCTGAGGACAATTGGGCTTGATGTGTCCGGGTTGGTTGCACTTGTGACAGATGATCTTCTGTTCTTCTGAGTAGTCTAGTGCTTTGGCTATTCTTCTTTTCCATTTTTGGTTTCGAGCTGGATTTCCGTTTTGTAATTCCACCTTTTGAATTTCTTTATTATCAGCTCCAATTCTGCTGCTCCATCATCATCATTATCACCATCACTTTCTGTTGTTCCTTTAAGAGCTATTGATTTCTTTCGAGTGTCACCTCCTTCACGCTCTTCCTTGAATTTCATTTCTAGCTCATAAGTGGTGAGATTTCCAATGAGTTCTTCAATTTTCATCAGTTTAGAATCTTTTGATTCTTGAATGGCAGTCACTTTGGCTTCAAAACTTCATGGACGGACTCTGAGGATTTTTCAGACTATTTCCACTTCCGCGTATGATTTTCCGAGAGCTTTTAATTTGTATACAATATTGGAAAGTCGTCCGTACATTTCTTTGACATTTTCTTCCTTTTCCATTGTGAAATTCTCGTATTCGCTGCTTAGCCTGGCAAGGCGAGATTCTTTGACTTGTGATGTTCCTTCGTCATTCACTTCTAATGTGTGCCATATTTCTTGCGCAGTTAGACAATGCGAGACACGATTAAATTCAAATTGACCCAATGAACAGATAATAGAATTCATAGTTTTAGCATTAGCATTTTGTAATTTATTTTCTAGTTCTGTCCATTGATTCTTTGGTTTCTCTATTTCCTGATTATCTACAATTATAGTTGGTCCTCTATAAACTATCTCAACAATATTCCAAGCGTCCATGGTTTTTAGAAAAAATTTCAATCTATTTTTCCATTAGGCGTATTCACCATTGAACATTGGTGGTCTAACTATGGACTGACCCTAAACAAAAGCATTATTAAAAGAAGCCATTTTAAAATTCAAATTTTAAAAAAAATTGATTTTAAAAAAAATCGATTTTTTTAAAAAAACAAAAGTTGACTTCTATTCCTAGCTCTGATACCACTTATGGGATGATTTCACCCTAGAGGGAGGGTGAATAGGGCGATGCTGTTAATTATAAAAATTATTGCGGAAGCTTATAAAATTATTTCAATACAGATATATCAAAATTATAGCAGCACAGATAATAGCAGAATAATAAATACAGAAATAGAACGACACGGAATTTACCCAGCTTCGACAAAACCTTGCCTACGTGCTGTCCCCAAGGTTCTACTAGAAATTAAGTAGTCACACGCCTACACACGTAAACTCATGACACTCGCTACTGACTAACCTAACTCTATGCTCAAATCCTGCCACAACTCAGCCACTGAATTGCGAATTCTCAAACTACGCCACGTAGTTTGTCCCCTAGTCACATGACTAGAAATTACAATGTTTAAAAGGAAATTCCAATTTGAAACAATAAAACAATTAGGAACCCTATTTTTATATTAAAGCCCAAATAAAAAAACACCGGCCCAAGTTAAAAGTAGCCCCCTGTTCGTTTTGTGATATCGGCCAGTATTTTTTCTGGAAAGATAATGCCTGCTTCCTCGTTCTCTTCGTTCATTCCTCTTTCCATAATTTTAGGGTTTCTATAGTTGAAGCGCCACTTCGTCAAATTGATGCGATGATACTTCAATTCCTATCTTTGATTGATTATATGGCAGCTTCAACCAAGCCGAGTTTGAATGTTGCTCCGGTATGTAATTTGTGCTTTTGCTTTTTTTTTTTGATTTTGCGTACTTGAACTCGATTGCTTTTGTAGCCGACGATGATTGGGTTTTTATATAGGGTTCGAACCCCTTAATTTTCGTTCGTATATTTTTTTTTGAATTTGTCTTCGGCCATTTGATTATTCTTGAACGATGGTGATTTATCTGACTTCTTCAATTCATATAATTTCGTTGCTTGATACTCACGGTGTTGATTCTTGACTTGGTCAATTTACTTGGCCACTACAGTTTCGAATTGATTTTGCTGATGTTGATTTCGATCTTTGTTTCCTTTGACTCCGGTCAGTTGCTCATGGCTTCAACTTGATTTTTGATATTACCAGACTTTGACATCACTTAACTTCGGCATTAACTTGCTCAACTTGATGTTGCTTGATATTGTGCTGTTGAGCTTTGTTCGAACTTGTACCCTGGTTATTTTGAGACTACTACCTCGTTTATGTTTTGCTCATTACTGTTCCAGTTTGAAGCTTGTGAGTTTCACTCCGAGTCTGGTATACATGTTCACTTTGTTCATTTGAGTCGGGTTGCATTTGAATTGCATACTTGAGTCTTTTTAAACTACTATCTCATATGTATATAAGTGCAGTCTTAAATCTTGTGTCATTTGAGGTGTGACATTTTGTACATGTTGCTGCATTTTCTTGCATATCCATTACTGCACTGCTTCATGTTTGATATAGTTTCATTTCAGTTGTATTTGTTGTCTTCGTGTACATGTATACTTGTTCTTGCTGCCACTCACTACTGTTTACATCTATTGATCTGCAACTTATTTGCAACTGCAGTGGATTACTGAACTAGTTCTGGTTTGGTCGAGGTTTTGTAGTCTATTAAAACTGTCGTGTGTATATATGTGCTCTTTGTTCATTTGTTTTCACAGTGTGCTCAAGTTGAATCCTATTGCACTGCCTTTTTGTTTCAGCTAGAGTTGTATTTCCTTGTAATGTTCATTTGAAGTTGTCGTAGTGTTGCAGTCTTGAGTCTTGTACATGTATCCTTAGCTTGACCCTTGTGACTTGTTACATTGTTGATGCTATGTTCAAATGTGATCTTCTTTTCTCTAGCATATTAGTCCCTCTAGCCCTTTGTGTTCATTCCTGATAGGACTGTCCAGTTTTACAGTTGCATAACTGTTGTATCTTTTAGGGTTTGGTTTTGTGATATGATTTGGTTTGTGTTTGAAATGCTAGTGCATATGCTTGCTTATTTCTTGCCAGTACATTCATGTGGTCTGGATTTGCTTTGAGCACACTTCTGGTTTGATGTGCACTGTGCCTTGAGTGTGCTTGCATCTAAGTTGAATTCATGTGTGATTCACTGTTGCACTTTAGCTTGTTCCGTCCAGATTTATTAAACTTGTATATTGGAACTGCACCTGTGTTGAATCCATCTTTAAAGCTCGGGTTTGACCTTGTGCTGATATTGTGACATTATTTTTATTGCACTTCCCGGCGTTTTGGGTTTGACCTATGCTCACCTGTCCCTGTAATTTTATCAAGTGTATATATCGGTGTGCACGGCCTTGTGGCATATACATTGATACACTGTGTATGTCACAAGCTGTTCGCGAATGATGAATTCAAAATTAAATGATGACGAACAACACAAATAACTAAGGAAAATATTATTTTCAAAATCCACATTTTATTTTATACTGCAAAAATATTTTATTTTCAGTTTTACTGCTTCAATGTATATTTTTGCAGATTGCTCAGATGCTGGATTCACATTGGAATGAAGTTGAAGATCAGTACGAGTTGAGTGAATGAGTGATATGTAGTGAGGTGCAATGTAAATGTGAAATTTGTGATGTAATCAAAATTGTATTGTAATTGAAGTTATATATATATAGTGAGAGCTTGAAATTTGTACTATACAAAAAATTGTAATAAATATTTGTTTGAATATAATATCCATTTGAATTCAAATTCTATGTTATTTATTTTATTCAGCAAATATTTATTTAATCTATAAAAAATAAAATAGTACATTAACAAATACATTTAAATGATTATATATATATATGTTTATTATCATCAAACAAAAATCATATAATCGCATATTCAACAAATTTGAGTTATACGCTTCTACAACTAAAATGCAACAACCTTCTAATGAATCCATCAAGCTAAGGCTTATTCCATTCGCACTTCTAGAAAGTGCGAAAAGATGGCTTAATTATCTTCCTGAAAATTCAAGTAAAAGTTGGGACAATTTCGTTACTTTATTTTTGAAAATTTTTTTTCCTTTCCACAAAACTCTTAAAATTTGAACTGAAATCAATCAATTCTCTCAGATTGAAGGAGAAAGTTTTTCAAAATACTTCGAAAGGTTCAATAATTGTTGTATAGTTGCCCACATCATGCAGTCCATAAGCACATTTTGTGCCAAATCGTTTATGAAGAGCTTAACTATCAAACAATATCCAAACACGAATCAATGTGCGGAGGACGATTCATGGCAAAAACTGACGAGGAAGCTTGTAAATTTCTAGAAGAATATTCGAAAAAGGATATGCAATGTGAAATAATTCGTGTTCCAATTCGTACTCCAAACAGAGGAGTACATGCCATTGACCCATCACATCTTCCTATAGATCCCCAAACTCCTCAAGAAGGGGAAGGACTACCCCATTATTGCACACAAGACCAAATTAATGCTATAGCTCAAAACAGTCCTTATTCATCCACATACAACCCTAACTGGAAGCATCATCCTAATTTTTCATGGTCAAATCCTAACAATGCGGCTAGTCCATCACATATGTATCTGATGATACCAAATTTGAAATATTGAGCCCCAACCTCCAATGCTCAAAATTCTCAACCCGCTTCTCAAACAAAACCTTCAAATCAACCATATAGACATCCTAATTTCAATCCATCAACCCAACATTCTCAGCCTTCACAAGAAATTGCTCGATTGGAAAAATAACTACTAGACAAAATGAACAAATCACTAACCAAGATGTGAGAATTGGGCAAATCACTAAACAAAATGAACAAATATTGATAATGATGAAGGATCTCATGAAAATCAATGAGAAAGGTAAATTTCCTAGTCAAACCGAAGTGAATCCAAAGAATAACTCTCGAGGAGTGAATCTTTGTGAGGACGAAAATGTAAATCCGGTTAATGCTGTCACCGCATTAAGGTGTGGAAAGAAGGTGGACAACCACGTCGGCAACCCCGACGTCCTTCTTAAGTCTTCCTCTGTTCAAAATTCTAAAACTCAGTCAACACTCACTTTTGTCAATCCAAACAACTCTAATTCTTCATCCAAGGTTGGCAATCCTGACCACTCTTCGCTTTCTGATGTTGGCAACCCCAACATTCCAGCTCCCTTATCTTTACTCTTTAATATCACACCTTCTTCTTCGAATGAAAAAACTATCGAACGAGTCTATAAACCCATAGCTCCATTTCCTCATAGACTCAACAAAAAGAAGAAGCCTGCTAATTTTGACCAAATTCTTGAAATCTTCGAACAAGTTCGAATCAATATTCCACTTCTTGATACCATCGAGCAAATTCCTCAATACGCAAATGTCTGAAAGAGCTATGTACTAAAAAACCTTCCACTATCGTTCCTAAGACTGCATTTCTAACTGCAAACACTAGCTCTATTCTTTCAAATCCCTCCCCAATCAAGTATAAGGACCTCGGTTGTCCTACAATCGGCTGTAAAATAGGTAACACTCACATTAGTCATTCCTTACTCGATCTTGGAGCGAGTGTAAATCTTTTTCCTTATACTGTGTACTGTCAACTTGGACTAGGGGAATTAAAACCTACAAACATCACAATTCAACTAGCGGATCGATCTGTCATAAAACCCTTGGGAATAGTTGAAGATGTTTTGATACAAATCGAGAAATTCTATTTCGCCGCCTGTCTCAAATCCTAACGGTCAGATTCCTTTGATATTAGGTCGTCCATTTTTAGCAACATCAAACGCTATCATAAATCATACAAACGGTCAACTCTGACTTTCCTTTAGGCACCTAACCATTGAACTAAATATATTCAATCTTAACAGACAACCAAGGGATCTTGAAACAGAAGAAGTTGACATGATCCAAACAATTATAGAAAATGATTTTAGTGATACTACGGAGTCTCTTAACATGTGCCTAGATCATTTTAATTCCAATTTAAATGAAGATGAATACATTTATAGATTAAATTATATGCTCTGCTCTTCTCATGATTCACTAGAATTCAATCATTTGATGTCTATTAAAGCCTCAAAAGAAGAACGCTCTAAATTAGACCGCAAACCTCTTCCAAACAATCTTAAGTATGCATACTTAGATTCTTCGGAAAATTTCCTTGTAATCTTGGCATTCGATCTCATTAAGGACCAAGAAGAACAACTTTTGAAAATTTTAAGGGAAAATAAAGAGGCATTAGGATGGGTAATCGCTGACATTAAGAGAATTAGTCCATCAATCATTGAACATCGAATACATTTAGTCGACGAGGCTGAACCCACTTGCGAAGCTCAAAGGCGATTAAACCCTAATATGAGAGAAGTGGTAAAGGAAGAAATTATCAAATGTTTAGACAATAACATTATCTACCCTATCTCTGACAGTACTTGGATAAGTCCGGTACAAGTTGTGCCTAAGAAGTCTGGAATCACTGTGACCAAAAATGAGAGTAACGAACTTGTGCCGACAAGTCAAAACAAAATGGCGCGTTTGCATCGACTATCGAAAACTCAATGCAGCAACAAGAAAAGATCATTTTCCCCTCCCTTTCATTGATCAAATGCTCGAACGCTTAGCCGGTCATGAATATTATTTTTTTCTTGATGGTTACTCCGGCTATAATCAAATTCCCATTGCACTAGAGGACCAACACAAAACAACGTTCACATGTACCTTCAGAACTTTTGCTTATCGTTGCATGCCCTTCGGTCTTTGTAATGCTCCCGCTACCTTTCAGAGATGTATATGGTGGAGGATTTCATAGAAAAGCTCATGGACGATTTTTCAATCTATGGGTCATTTTATGATGAATGCCTCCTTCGTTTAGAACATGTCTTAAAGCGATGTAAGGAGAAATCTCTTGTTCTTAATTCGGAAAAATGTAATTTTATGGTTAAGCGAGGAATAATCTTAGGTCATGTTGTCTCTAAAAATGGCCTACAAGTTGATAAATCTAAGTTTGATCTTATTGTTGACCTTCCTCCTCCAAGGTCTGTGAAGGACATTCGCTCATTTCTCGGCCATGCAGGATTTTATAGGAGGTTCATAAAAGATTTTCCAAAAATTTCAAAACCTCTTTCGAATCTTCTGGATAAAGACATTAAATTTGAATTTTCCAATGAATGTAAAATGTCTTTTGAAACCCTTAAATCGATCTTGACCACTGCACCTATCATCCAACCTCCAAATCGGACTTTGCCTTTTGAATTAATGTGTGACGCTTCTGATTATGCCATTGGAGCCATCTTAGGTCAACGAATCGATAAACTTCCTCGAGTTATCTATTATGCTAGCAAAACTCTTAACGAAGCTCAATTGAATTACTCAACCATAGAAAAAGAGATTTTAGCAATTATCTTTGCCCTCGATAAGTTTAGATCATATCTCGTAGGTTCTAAGGTCATAGTTTACACCGATCATGCCGCATTATGGTATTTACTCACGAAAAAGGATGCCAAACCCCGGTTAATCCGTTGGATTCCCCTTGTTCAAGAGTTTGACCTAGAAATACGGGATAAAAAGGGTTCTGAAAATGTCATAGCTGATCATCTTTCTCGTATTGTTCATGAAAACTTCGATAACTCTCAAATCAACGATCATTTTCCCAATGAACAAATTCTTTCCCTTTCCAATGCACCATGGTACGTGAACATCGTAAATTATTTTGTCACAAATGAAACACCTTCCCATTTGTCAAAACAAGATAAACAAAAATTTCTCTCCAATGTTTGAAACTTTTACTGGGACGATCCTTATCTCTTCAAATGTTGCACCGATCAAATCATACGTAGATGTGTCCCCGAACATGAATTCCACAGCATCCTCTCTTTTTCACATAATCAAGCATGTAGAGGACATTTTGGAGCAAAGAAAACTGCTGCCAAGGTGTTACAGTGCGGTTTTTATTGGCCTTCTCTTTTTCGTGATGCCTACGAATTTCGCTCCAAATGCGCTAGATGTCAACAAACTGGTTGTTTTTACAAACTTAACATGATGCCCCTAAACCCTATCCTTGTCATCGAAATTTTTGATGTTTGAGGCATCGATTTCATGGGTCCTTTTCCTAATTCTTTTGGAAATCTCTACATTCTACTTGCAGTAGATTACGTGTCTAAATGGGTTGAGGCCATTCCCACCAGAACGGATGACAATAAAATTGTTGTCAAATTTGTTTGCACAAAAAATGGACAAACACCTCCAAGTCGTATTATTTAGTTGATTATATGTGATTTTCAATGATTTTAGATGAGTATGTAAATATGGAAAAAGCAGGGCTGAAATGTCAAGACACACAAATTTATAGTGGTTCGGCCAGAATGTGCCTACGTCCACTCTATATGTTATTATCTTCTTTCTTTCAGGTTACAAGTACAATGTTTTGTATACAAGCGTATGAAAGTAGTTTGAAAGTTCCTTCCTTGCTTGAGCTCTCAAACTTGTCTGCCATTGTTGTACCCCTGCCCCTCTATTTATAGAGTGAGGTAGGGGGCAGGGGTCTTGGAAGTATATAGCTGCTAGCGGGCCTGGGCTGGACCAATCTGGCCTGGTAGCATTCTGGTTTGGCGAGGCTTCATTCGGCATGGAGCTTGGACTGGTGATGGTGACTTCATGGTGACTTCATCCCTTGGTCCGGTGGTGGTGTTGGAGTGGCAGTAGGGCTTTGGTCCGGTACCAACCTGGACCGGTGGTAGGAGAGTTGTGATGGACCGGTGTGGCTTGGGGGTCCGGTCCGGTGCTCATCTGGACCGGTCGAGTATTGGTTCGGTGATGGCTGTCTGGTCCGGTTGTGTGACTGGTTCGGCCATGGTGGGGATGGGCTTGGTCCGGTGGTCGAATGGGAATGCCGAATGGACCAGTAGTTGGGCTCTGCCGAATGAGATTGCCTTTGCTCTGCCGAATGAGCTTGCCTTTGCTCTGCCGAATGAGCTTCTTCATGGAGGATGTTGGATGGGCTTCTGGGTTTGTGTTTGCTGAACGAAGTGGAGATTGCGAGCCTGGGTAAAATTGACGCTTCTCAGTCTTGAGATCCTCTGGGTGAGAATTCGCCCAACATTTGCCCCCCAAAGTGGGGCACGTGCTTGCATGTGTCGCGCTTTGTTTCCCTGTAGTGGGCGTGATATGTAAAACGACATAAGCTGGGTGTCCATATCCTTTGGATGTCCTGCAAAGGAAATTACAGTTTTAGTGTGAATTCAAATAACGACCGCTCGGGGTCAAGATATTTGAAATGAAGTGAAGTGCGCCGTTCGAGGCGGGTTAGCGTGCCCCGAGAGGGCTTAGCATTAACGATGCCGGGTTCACGTTAGAGTGGGCCCCTGGATTGTTTTCAAGGTGGTTTATTGCCAGCTCAGAGCATGCCTAGGGATTGTTCGCGATCCCGTACACGTGTAAGTAGCTTAGCCATTCTCTAATTATCAGAGTCAAATATTCGTCTAACCGATGAGCTTAAAACAGGGGTGTCAAAGTGTGAATTCTCATGGCGACGGGGTTAAAAGCCATTCAGAGCGTGCCTATGGACCATCCGCGGTCGCGTACACGTGTAAATGATTAACCCATGTTAGTGAGAGATTCACGACTTATCCATTGTTATCATATTCTTTATTTTATTAGTAAGATCTGGAGCTCGGGACTTATCTGAGTGAGGCGCCCTGCATGCCCCCTGTCTTCGGTTCCTGCGAGGTTGGTGTAGTTTTCATTCGGTTAAAGGTTTCATTCGGCTGGAGATTGGTCCGGTAGGCCGAACCGTTTGGTCCAGTGGTATTGCTATCGTCTATATATAGGGGCTACACCCCCTTAGTTTTCTTTACCGAACCAACAAGCGCCGAATCAATTTATTGCCGAACCAAGTGTTTGCCGAACCAACCTTATACCGAACCAGGTATATACTCATTGCCGAATACACACGTAAGTCTTCGTTTCACCGAATGGGACTACGGCCTTGGGGCCGAATGTCTTGTGTACCGAATGCACTCGATATAGTACCACCGAATGGACATGATGACCGAACGAGATGGAAACCGAATGAACTTGGAAACCGAATGAACTTGTGAACTTGAAAACTTTAGTTTGCGAATGAAATCCCACACTTGCACGCACTTGTTTGTTTACTTTTCTATATTCCTTGTTCTAATGCCATGCTTTCCTTGTGTTGCAGTTAAATGTCTCGCAAAGCGGAAACACGATCGGACAGAAAGAAGTCTAGAGGCACGGGAGAGCCTTCTTCTTCCTTGCCCCCAGTCCAACCAGGATCCGGGCAACATCGGCCTATTCCGAGGTCTCTAGTGGATGGATATGGTCCACAGGAACTTTTGATCTCTCCCCCTGACTGCTTTCCAAGCTCCTTAAAGGAGGAGCAACTTGACGTCATATCCCGTTCCTTCGGGATAGATCGGGCTCTTATGCTGCTGCCGGGAGATGGGGTGATGCCATATAACCCCCCTGAGGGCTACTTCGCCTATAGCAGATACCACTGCATGTGCGGTGCTATCCCTCCTATCAACGCTTGGATAGTAAGCTTCACCACATATTTGAAGGTGGCCCCCTTCCAGCTTCAGCCTAATTCTTACGCCATCCTGGTGAGCCTCTTCGTTATCTTCCAGAGGAGGTACGGGCGTCCTCCTTCTAACCGGGAAATTTGTTATTTGTATAACCTGAGAGGCTATAAGAAGGGGTCTCCGTATATTAGCCTGGAAGCGGCCGTGCCCTTCAAACCAGTCCTGGACTTGTATTCCAAGTTCACCATGTTCAAGAAAGAGTGGTTCTTCGTCAAGGACGATGCTGTTTCTTTCCGCCTTTTCACTTCCGGCTGTAAGATTGATTTCATTTATATTTTTCATGTGTTTTGACTGTAGTGTTTTTTCTGACATGCTTCTATTTCTGGCTAACGACAGGTGGTATTGCAGTCGTGGAGGACGATTCCTTAGTGCGAATGGCTGCTGAACTAAAGGCTATTCCGGCACGGGACCGGTCGGCCTCTTTCTTGATCAGGAACACCACCCTCTTGGAGCATAATTTGATCTTACCGCACCAATCCGTGGTTAAGCAAAGGGATACGGCCGAGGAGAGGGCTGCTAAAGCTAAGGAGGGGGCTAAGGTAAAGAGCGGTAGGAGGGAGCCTTTCGCAGAGCGTCCCGTGGTCGGGGGGAAGAAACTGAAGAAGTCCGATGGCCCTTCTCCAAGTACTTGCCCGACTGTCCCGGAGGAGGAAGGTGTGGAAGAGGAGGAAGGAGGCGAAGTTGGAGAAGGGTCGGAGGGTGGAGGAGATGGCGACGGTCAAGGTGGTAGTGGTGTTGCTGCTCTAACCTCTGAGCAAGACCTCGAACTGGATGAGGCTCTCCGTCGGGCTTTCGGGGAGTCGGAGGGAGAGTCGGAAACGGAGAAGGCAAAGGAAACCGGCAAAGCTGTGGCTGGCACTGACCCATCCTCTAAGGGTTCCTCAGCTAGGGTGATTCCGGCGATGCAAGGTGAACTTTTGTCTTCTGCCGATTCCATTTTCGATAGGGACTTAGAAATTTTTTACGGTTCACTTCCGTCCTGGGGTGAGATCCAGGACTTATTGCAGTATCCCACTCCTCCGCCGGGTTTGTATAATAGATGTGCCTTCCCACTTTTCTTTCTTTTTAACTTAGCACATTTTTTGAATCGTGGATTATTGTATGTTCGTAACACTTGTTCTTTATTCCAGGGGCAGGCCAGGCAGTTAAAACGTCGGATGTTCGACACCGCCTTGAACAATTTAAGTCGAGGAGAGCTTCCGCGAAACCTTCTACTAATCGCACTGGGGATGTAGTCAGTTACCGCCCTCTTCTTGGGGTCATCGAAGAGGGCATTCAGAAAAGGAAGCGGAGCCGTTCCTTATTTGAGTCGTCCCCTGGTTCGCAGCCTCCTATTCAGCCTCCTCGTGATACTATGGAGGAGAGCACGGAGCCCGGACCCCCTCCTCCTCCTTCCAAGAGTCCTACTGTCATTCGTATAAGGCGTCCCGATGTGCCTCGCCCCGTGCCTCGTAACCCTTTTGCCGGTCATCCTGATTTAGACCCAAGCTTTCAGGACATTTCATTCGATGAGACCACGGGCGAGCACCTCCTTCCCCGCAACCCCATGGTAAGAGTGCTGGACGAGATCAAATCTTTAGATCTTGATTTACTTACTACACGGGTAGTCACCATGGGGGATGAGGCCAAGGCTAATATCGACCGGGTGGCCGCAGAGACCAAGAAGTTAATGGAACATCATGCTAAGTTGGTCAAGGCCGGGGAAGAGATCGGGAGTGCTAACATTCGGTTGAGGTTAAAGGTTGCCGATCAGGCCAAGCAGCTCGCCGACCAAGCCATCCAGATTTCCCAGCATGAGGAAGCCTCCAAGCGGCTGAAAGAGACCATGGAGAAGGCCAGTAGGGCGGAATTACGGAAGATGGAGGTCGCTTGCAGGGAACGGATTAACATAGCTATCACAACGGTGGATGAGGTTCGAAATGCGGATCTCGAGCGGGTAGAGGAGTTGTCAGGGAGGCTCGAGGCTGCGGAGATGGCTCAGGCCGAGTTGAAGGAGGAGATGGAGGAGATGAGGAGGTCCCTCAAGTTGAAGGAGGAGGAAATGAGGAGGTCACTCCAGGCTGACTGCTTGAGATACCAATCAGAGAGGGACGTCGCCGTCACCAAGTTGCAAGCTTCCGAGGCCGGGGTGAGGGAGTTTGAGGAAAACGAGGGGATGATGGATGAGATGCTGCAGGATATGTACTTCCACACTTGGAAGGAGGGCGGCTTGTCTTGGATGGACGATTACCCTCGGGTCATGGCCAAGGTGTATCTCCAGGCTTTAGAGGAGGCCAGGGTGAACGCGGGTAAGGAAGGCGGAGAGGCTTTCAACTTGAATGCGGTTACTGCTCAGTTCTCAAAGGAGGAGCAAGCGGCGGTGAAAGAGGGGATGCGGCTGCTTGCTGCAGAGGAAGCGGGCGTGCAGTTGGATGATGAGGATCAAGCGGCGGATGCTGGTGAGTTATTCTTCTTCCCTTTCTTTTCTTCCTGTGTTTCCATAACTTGGTTGTTCGTTTAATGAATTCCTCTTCCGAATTGGACAGGCGGGACTTCTGATCCACATGCTGGGGGCTCTGATCCTGCGGCTAAGTAGACTGGGGGAGTTGGTGATGGAGTGTGGATGCATCTGCCATCTTTTTGTTTTTTTTTTATCACTGTTTATGTTAGTCTTTGATATGCAACTGTAATAAAATTATTTGCAAAGAATAACTTCGTGTGATCTTATAATACAAGCTGATTTTGTCATGTTTAAATGTTGTTGCTATCTTTATGTGCTGTGTGAGAAGTATAATTATGTATATGCCTGTGATTCTAGTTGTGTTTGATGTTAAGTTTTTGCTTGAAATATAATTTCACGTTTTGCAATGTCAGTGTATGAATAAGCTATAGTTACGCATTTATGTACAAGAGAAGAGAGTACCGCCCTTTATGTTTTATTCGCAGGCGGTAGCTTTGAGTGTCTTGTGTAACTGTTCACGGGTATAGCTGAGCACCCTGCCACCTAGTACGCAGGCTTAGAGCCTCATGAGCGAATGCTTCCTATTCGGTTTCCTGTACTTTAGAGTTTGTTATACAGGATAGGAGAAAAATATTTAAATGGAATGGAAATATAGTAAAAGTAAAACTTCCAGTCACGGAAGGCCGTCGATGTGCTTAAGTTCGTGGCAAACGGGTTTTGTAGTCACTTTCCCTAGCTGTGGGTCTTGGAGACATTTGTCACCCATCTTACACCTCCGCGGGGAGTTTTCTTTTTTACCACAGCCGCACTTAAGACACACCGGAGCCGAGATCGCGCACGGTAACTACCCGAACCATTATGGTCCGTAATCGTGGGTATTATTCGATTTACCGTGGCCGGCTAGCGTGGATGCCGTTGGCCGTGAACTACCCCTGGCTGGCCACACCTTATGTTGGGGCTTAAAGTAGGTTCACAGTTGCCGGCGAGCCGAACGCCGTAATGAGCTGCCATCGGCTATAGTCGGCCTTTATGATGACTTATAATCGGCTCATTACAGTTGGCTTTGAGGGCAGGCGCGCAATGAGTTAACCCGCAGCAGAGGGATGCTGGAGCAAAAGTGTCTCATTGGCGAGTGCATAGAATCGTAGCGTACCTGTTAGGCCTAGTCCAGATGAGGCCGTGGTGCGTCTTGAGGGGAGATGCCATAGGATTTTGTTCAACAGAAAGGGATAAAACTTAACGAGCAGCCAAGACATAAAGGAACAAGTTAAAAAGAGACAAGATTTTTTAAAGTGGTTCGGCACGGAAATGCCTACGTCCACTGATTCTCTTTGTTAATTCACTTCATATGGGCAGTACAAGTTAAGAAAAGTATCGACGGAGGTGTCGGATGTTCCATGCCCTCTGGAACACCTCTCCGTCCACTGTTGACAAAATGTAAGCTCCGTTGTGGAGATCTTTATGAATTACATATGGTCCGTCCCAGATGGGGTCCAGTGCCCCGGGGCGCGGAAAGATTCGCCTGAGGACAAGATCTCCTTCTTGTAAGCTGCGATGCTTGACTTTGGAATTGTATTGTGCTGCCACTTTTTGTTTGTGAGCTGCTGCTTTGAGTGCTGCATCGTTTCTCCTTTCCTCGATTAGATCCAAAGACATGAGGAGGAGTTCTTCGTTTTCCTCTGGGTTGTAGTGGATCCTACGGTGGGAAGGCACAATAGTCTCAACTGGGAGCATTGCCTCCGATCCATATGCCAAAGAGAAAGGAGTATGTCCCGTTGATGTTCTGAAAGATGTGCGGTATGCCCATAGTGCCGTAGGAAGTTCGTCCACCCAAGCGCCTTTTGACTTTTCAAGTTTCTTCTTGATTAGGGTTTTGAGAATTTTGTTGACAGCTTCAACTTGTCCGTTTGCCTGAGGGTAAGCTACTGATGAGAAGCTTTTATGAATCCCATGCTCTTGGCACCAGTCGGCAAATTCTTCGCTGTCAAACTGGAGTCCGTTGTCGGATACGATCTTGAGTGGGACTCCATACCTGCACAGAATGTTTTTGATCAAGAAGTTGATAACTTTTGCTGAAGATATTTTATTTAAAGGTTCCGCTTCCACCCATTTGGTGAAATAATCGACTGCCACTATAGCATATCTGGCTCCGCCTCGGCCCGTTGGCAGTTCGCCAATTAAGTCAATTCCCCATACAGCAAAGGGCCAAGGGCTAGTCATTTGAGTAATTTCGTTTGTGGGCAGTCGAGGAATCTTGGCGAACTTCTGACATCTGTCGCATTTCTTAACGAAGTCTAGGGCATCTTTGTTTAGTGTGGGCCAGTAATATCCATATCGGAGTATCTTTCTTGCCAAAGTCTGTCCTCCAGTGTGATCTCCGCATCCTCCCTGATGGATGTTTGTTAATATCTCCTTGGCTTCCCTTCCGGCGACGCATCTTAATAAGGGGCTAGAGAAGCCACGCCGGTAGAGGATGTCTTCTTGTATTGTGTAGTGGGGAACTTTCCTCAAGATCTTCTTGGCTTCGTCACGCCTGTCGGGTAGTATGCCATCTTGCAAATATTTCCGGATAGGAGTCATCCAGGTTCCTTCTTCGATTGCTGTTATCAGATTCACTTGTTCGAAACTTGGGGCTAGCTGCCTTGAGATTGCTAGTGCTCCGGAAATGGTGCTGTTCTTCATACTAGCTTGCTTTGCAAGTTCATCCGCCTCTTGGTTTTCTTCTCGAGGAATGTGTTTGATTAGATAATGGTCCAATCGATCGAGCAGCAGTCTGGTTTTCTTTAGGTATGCTGTGAGTCGTTCTCCTCGAGTCTGGAATTCTCCTAGTACCTGGTTTACGATAAGCTGAGAATCACTATGAATACATAAGGAATTGATTCCAATTTCTAGGGCCAGTTCCAATCCCGCTATTACTGCTTCATATTCAGCATCGTTGTTAGTGGCCGTGAACTCCAATCTTAATGCATAGTACAACTTTCTTCCCCTGGGGGTGATGATCACAATACCTGCCCCCGAGCCTTGTTCGTTCGATGCTCCGTCTACAAAGAGGTTCCACTTGATGTTTTTTGCTACTTCGGATTGTTCCTTGCCTTCGTTGGTAGTGAATTCGGCAATGAAATCAGCCATGGCTTGTCCTTTGATAGCGGTGCGAGGATGGTAGGTGATATCATACTGACTTAGTTCGATGCACCATTTGAGGAGTCGCCCAGAAGTGTCAGGACGATGGAGCACTTGTCTTAGTGGTTGATCGGTTAGAACCCTGATGGAGTGAGACTGGAAGTAGTGTCGCAGTTTTCGTGACGCGATCAATAAACAATATGCTAATTTCTCAAGTTTAGGATATCTGGCTTCTGCCTCTGTAAATCTCTTACTTACAAAGTAAACCGGGCGTTGTGTGCGGTCTTCTTCTCTTACCAAGGCGGCGCTTAGAGCATGAGATGATACAGCGAGGTATAGGTATAACACTTCACCTTCATTTGGAGTTGAGAGTACTGGTGGTCTCTGAAGGTGTTCGATTAGGTTGAGGAAGGCTTTTAAGCATTCGTCGGTCCACTCGAACCTCCCTTTGTCTTTCTTGAGTGCTTCGAAGAAAGGGACACACTTGTCAGTTGCCTTGGAAATGAATCTGCTTAGGGCGGCCACCTTTCCGTTTAGGCTCTGCATTTCTTTTCGAGTGGAAGGTATCCTTGTTTCTTTTAAAGCCCGGATTTGTTCAGGGTTTGCTTCGATTCCTCTGGCGTGGACGATGAATCCTAAGAATTTTCCCGATGATACTCCGAAGGAGCACTTTAGAGGATTCAGCTTCATTCCATATCGGCGAAGTACCTGAAACATATCGTCCAGATGGCTTACATGGTCGTTGGCTTTCCTGGACTTTACCAACATGTCATCCACATATACTTCCATAGTTCGTCCTATCAGTTCTGCGAACATTTTGTTGACGAGGCGTTGATAGGTAGCTCCAGCATTTTTGAGTCCAAAAGGCATGACTTTGTAACAATATAATCCACGGTCGGTGATGAAGCTAGTGTGGTCCTGATCGGGAGCGTGCATGGGGATCTGGTTATATCCGGAGTATGCATCCATAAAAGATAGGAGTTCGTGCCCAGCTGTGCTGTCTACGAGTTGGTCAATTCGGGGAAGTGGGAAGCAGTCTTTCGGGCAAGCGTCATTCAGATTGGAGAAGTCAATACATGTTCGCCACTTTCCATTGGCCTTTTTTACTAGCACAGGGTTAGCGATCCATTCTGGGTAGATGGCTTCCCGTATGAAGCCATTAGCAAGTAGATTTTTTACTTCCTCATCAAGGGCTGCTGATCGCTCTGCCCCCATGCTCCTCTTTTTCTGCTTTACTGGTACCTTGGTGGGA
The DNA here is from genome assembly GCA_030765085.1 of Allium cepa. Taxonomy (NCBI): domain Eukaryota; kingdom Viridiplantae; phylum Streptophyta; class Magnoliopsida; order Asparagales; family Amaryllidaceae; genus Allium; species Allium cepa. The sequence continues at coordinate 971,023,880 of CM060935.1, forward strand.
TCGATGTTCAACATGTGGCATGCTATGTCTGGGGAGATTCCTGTCATATCGGCATGGGTCCACGCAAATACATCTAAGTTGTGGCGGAGAAAGTCAATGAGTTGATCCTTCAATTCCGTTTTCAGCTGAGATCCGATTTTTAATAGTCTACTTGAATCATGCTTATCTACCGATACGAATTCCATAGCCTCTGCAGGCTCGGCGGTAGCCTCCTCCTCTTTATCCCTGGGGTCTAGTTCATTGAAGGGATCGCTTGTGTATCGAAGAGGAGGGGCTTTCTTTAGTTGCTATGCCTCCAAGCTTTTCATGCAGAGAGTGGTCTCTGCATCTTTTCCTTTATTCTTTCTGCGGTTATTGCGAAGTTCAGTTACGTAGCAGTCTCGGGCAGCATCTTGATCTCCTTCTACTTCTCCTACTCCGTTGTCTGTTGGAAATTTCATTTTCAGGCACCAGGGGGCTAATACAATCTGGAAGTCAGACAAGGCTGGTCTTCCCAAGAAAGCGTTGTAAGCCGAGTGGTTTTCTATTAGTACGAGCGTTTGTTTTCGCACAACGGAGCGAGGATGACTTCCTATTTCGACGAAGATGTCAAGTTGCCCGAGGGGCATTTTTGCATCTCCAGTGAAACCGTGCAGTGGTTTGTCACAGGGGGATACATCCTTCATTGACAACTTCATTTTGTCGAAAGCATGTTTGAACAGGATATTTACGGAGCTTCCCGTGTCTATTAGAATCCGAAAAATTTCTGGACCGAACCAGGCAGAGATGACCATGGGATCCATATGTGGGTACTGTCTTCCTTCCAAATCACGCCTACTGAATACAATGTCATCGTTTTCTTTTCGTTTCGGGTGGCGTTCCTCCGTAATGGAGTTAACATATCCTTCGGCATTTCTAAGCGACTTGCCGTACCTTTCCATCTCTGCCCAACTTCTGTCGGCGATGTGTGGTCCTCCTGAGATGGTAAGGACCACTATCTTCTCTTGACTAGAGCCACTGGTGTTGTGATTGTTGCGATTCCCTCCGCCTACTTCTGGGAGGGGTTGCTTTGAGTTCTCATTGGCAGGAGTTGGAGTCCTGTTCTGACCTTTCACATAACGTTCCAGTCTTCTTCTTCTAATGTGTTCTTCGATCAAGTCCCGAAGATGGTGGCATTCATTGGTGTCATGTCCGTGGGATTCGTGGAAGCGACAGAACTTTCCGGACTTGAGTGCGTTATCTGATTCTTTCTTGTGCGGGGGGCGCTTGTATCCGAGTTCGCCCTGAGTGGCTAGGTAGATGTTTTCGATTGTTTCATTCAAAGGAGTGTAGGAGTCAAATCTTGGCCCTGGTCGATATTGGCGCTTTTCAACCTTTCTGCCCCCAGCATTGTCTCTAGATTCATTTCTTCGAGCGTCCTTAGCTGCAGCGGGAACCTTGTCCTGAACTGTCTTACCTTGTTGTCCTGATTGCCTTTCTGTAGCAGCGTCTTCAAGTCTCATATACTTTCCAGCTTCATGGAAGAAATCAGGCAAGGTAGCTGGTTTTTCCTTAGTTAACCTTCTGGCAAACTTGGTGTCTGGATGTACACCACTACAGAGGGCCATTAGAGTGAGTTTTTCATCGGCATCTTGAACTGCAGCCGCTGCGGCGTTGAACCGGGTTAGAAATTGTTGTAGCGTCTCTCCGGATTTTTGTTTGACATTGGATAGAGAATAAGCGTCCTTGGGCTGTTCCACATGGATGCGGAACTGGCTGATAAACCTTTCTTTCAACGTCTCCCATGAGTTGATGGATCCTTGGGGTAGATGGCAGAACCAGGAGGTAGCTAGATCTGCTAGGAACAGCGGAAAGCACTTGCATAATACTCCTTCTGTTGCTCCACTCATGAGCATATGCTGGGTGTATCTCTGTAAATGTACGATGGGGTCGGAAGTTCCTTTGTAAGGCTCCATGGTTGGCATTTTCCATTCCCGGGGAGTAATGGCAGTTTCGATATTTCGGGTAAAGGGGCTGGTGACCCTAGCGCCTATTCCTCGGTCCCTTTGCTCCCGTTGTACACATTCTCTGAATAATTGTGCCATTCGTTCGTCAGAACTTGGAGCGGATAAGAATGAGCTTGGTTCTTCCCTGCGGGATCTATCTCGTCCAGATGACCTGTAGGGATGGTACAGTCTATCACTTCTAGCATTATCCAGTGGTTGTCTTTGGCTGCTTGGATGCACGCTAGGACCAGCTACAGTTGCCCCCTGCCTTGAGCTTCCCCTGCGGGGTTCTGTTTCGAGCACATCCATGGGGCCAACTTCGGGCTGGGTTCTAGCTCGGCTCCGTTCAGCGGGGTTTCTATGATTAGGTGGCATGACTGGCTCAGCTACATCCGACCCTCGCCTGGTGCCTCCCCCGCTGGGTTCGGTTCCAAGGGCTTCCTCGAGTCGGAATTCGGGTTGAGTCCGGGCGCGGCCCCTATCATTGTTGTTCCTGTTGATAGCTTCTTCGAATAGTGAAGACCTTTGTTGCCTCCGGGATCCTCCGGATTGGGATTCACCCCATGATTCAGTGTTGCGGTTGGACTCTTCAGCATCCCTTAAGCGTGACATGAGTTGATCCACCAAAGTTTCTTGTTGGGATGTGAAGCGGTTAGTTACTTCAGCCACAACCCTGTCCAGATCTGCCCTAGTGATTGGTTGTTCCGTTGTGGGACCAGTTGGATTTTCCTGATTTTCATCCGGTACTGCTGTTGAAGTGGGCTGATATGTGATTGCTGGATCTGGAAGGCTGCTAGTTGCGATGTTCTTTCCTTTATTAGCATCCCTTCTCTGTTTGGAAGGCATGATTTCTAAGCAACGAGTGATGCTATTAGGAAGAAGGTTGAGTGGGAGAAAATGAAGCTTGAGTTCTATTCTCAGTGAAAGCACCAAAAATGTTTGCACAAAAAATGGACAAACACCTCCAAGTCGTATTATTTAGTTGATTATATGTGATTTTCAATGATTTTAGATGAGTATGTAAATATGGAAAAAGCAGGGCTGAAATGTCAAGACACACAAATTTATAGTGGTTCGGCCAGAATGTGCCTACGTCCACTTTATATGTTATTATCTTCTTTCTTTCAGGTTACAAGTACAATGTTTTGTATACAAGCGTATGAAAGTAGTTTGAAAGTTCCTTCCTTGCTTGAGCTCTCAAACTTGTCTGCCATTGTTGTACCCCTGCCCCTCTATTTATAGAGTGAGGTAGGGGGCAGGGGTCTTGGAAGTATATAGCTGCTAGCGGGCCTGGGCTGGACCAATCTGGCCTGGTAGCATTCTGGTTTGGCGAGGCTTCATTCGGCATGGAGCTTGGACTGGTGATGGTGACTTCATGGTGACTTCATCCCTTGGTCCGGTGGTGGTGTTGGAGTGGCAGTAGGGCTTTGGTCCGGTACCAACCTGGACCGGTGGTAGGAGAGTTGTGATGGACCGGTGTGGCTTGGGGGTCCGGTCCGGTGCTCATCTGGACCGGTCGAGTATTGGTTCGGTGATGGCTGTCTGGTCCGGTTGTGTGACTGGTTCGGCCATGGTGGGGATGGGCTTGGTCCGGTGGTCGAATGGGAATGCCGAATGGACCAGTAGTTGGGCTCTGCCGAATGAGATTGCCTTTGCTCTGCCGAATGAGCTTGCCTTTGCTCTGCCGAATGAGCTTCTTCATGGAGGATGTTGGATGGGCTTCTCGGTTTGTGTTAGCTGAACGAAGTGGAGATTGCGAGCCTGGGTAAAATTGACGCTTCTCAGTCTTGAGATCCTCTGGGTGAGAATTCGCCCAACAAAATTTTTAAAAGAAAACATATTTTCCCGTTTTGGCACACCTCGAGCTATTATAAGTGATAACGGTCCTCCTTTTTGTAATTATGCTTTTGAATCTCTTCTTAAGAAATACTCTATCACTCATAAACTATCTACTCCATTTCATCCACAGACTAGCGGTCAAGTCGAGATTTCCAATAAACAAATTCTTGAAAAGACAGTTAACTCTAATAGAAAAGATTGGTTATCTAAATTTATAGACGCCCTTTGGGCATTTCGCACAGCTTATAAAACCAATCTAGGAATGTCACCATGCCAATTAGTCTTTGGAAAAGCATGCCATTTACCCATTGAGCTCGAGCACCGCACACTTTGGGCAATCAAATACCTTAATTTTGACATAGAAAAAGCCGGATCGCATCGTAAATTACAATTGTCAGAATTAGAAGAACTGAGAAATGAAGCATATGAAAATGCAAAGATTTATAAAGAGAAAACTAAATTTTATCATGAAAAATCCATACTTCGTAAGACATTCAAAGTAGGTCAGAAAGTTCTCCTATATAATTCCAAACTTCATTTATTTCTGGGAAAATTAAGATCTCGGTGGACAGGTCCATATATTGTGAAAATGGTGTACCCTTATGGTGTAGTTGAAATTGAAAATCCTAGTGACAGTTCCATTTCAAAAGTCAATGGACAGCGCTTGAAGCCATTTCTAGAGTTTGAACAACACGAGAACGACGAGTTCATGTATCTCCACGAACCTAGCTATTCGGCATAAGCCACTCACTATCTTGTATATATCATGTTGTATATTTTTTATTTTTTTTTCTGTTTTGTATTTGCATTCCATTAGACAGTTGGGACACTGTCTCATTCTAGTGTGGGGGGACGCATATCATCACTTTAAAGAAAAAATCATCTCATTATTTGTTTTCAAATTTGTTTTCAAATTTGTTTTCAATTTTTTTTCTCCTTTCCCATTATTTTCAAGACTTTGATTTATTTTTAATTAGTCAAGACAAAGTAAGTAAACTGTTGAAGTCAATTGATGAAATTTTATACGAATCACTAATTTCAAATGTAAAATATAATGAAAAGTTGAATTACAAGCGACAATAGTGAGGTTGGTATATAGGGGGATTCGTAGGCGATGGTTATGAAATCCTTTCTAAACTGTAGTCTTTGTTTAAAAAAAGTGGCAGATTTAAAGTACAAGCATTGACATTTCAAATCATTGAAGTTAAGTGGTGCTAAGTTGATTTTCATTACTCTCTTTAGTTAATTTCAAAAACAAAAATAAGAAACACCTCGAGTCAATAGGTGTGCACACTTATGAAAGTGTGTGCACTCGCCACGCTCTGTACTCTTCTCACGTAAGCCCGCAAGGCAGTGCATGGATGGTATATCTGGCCTCAGCATTCTGGGTTAGGTGTATAAAGAAATTAAATAAATAATCACCTAAGGATTACCTATATTTTCTGACATAGTCAGCGTTGGTTTGCACAATCCGCCAAGCTCTGTCTCAACTCTCACGTAAGCTTGCGAGGCAGTACATGGGAGGTATACCATGGTCCAAAAGTTAGGTGTATAAAAAATATTAAAAAAATTAGTAAAGATATACAAAGCTTTGAAACCCAAACACTTCTTGACTTTATGGATTTGGCTTGTTATACAAATGGAAACGAAAAATACCATTTTGAAAAAAACTGTGATTAACCTAAGAATTTATTTCATGGATGCATATGTTATCGACCAAAACAATTAGCCAAACTAGAATCTACTGTATGAAAACTTGAGTTATATTGAAATTTTTGTTTAGTGAGGAACCAAAAATTTCTAAAAGTTGACTAAAATTGATATACATTATTTTTGTTGCAATTATTGTGAAGTAAATCGAGTCTCCATTTGTTTAAAATTTTGCATTCATGTGGTACATTAGAGTCATCACATACTGCATTTGGATTTTGTGGGCAGTATCCGCTGAAAACCCTCACGAGACACCACTCAACCTACTAGGGACACCTAGAGGTTTATCGGCTTGTTGCATATGCTCAATGCAATCGTGTTTCCTACGAAAAAGGATTTAGTTAGTTTCTATTTTCTTGCTTATTCGAGGACGAATAAAGTTCTAGTGTGGGGGTATTTGATGGACGTATTTTTCTGCATTTTAAACCATTGGTTTTGTGTATTTTTATTTTTTTAAGTGGTATTATACGGGTATTTTACTATGGTTTTGCAGATTATAGATTCCAAAGTGCAACGTTGAAATTAATCGGTTGTGTCGTTCATTGGTTCAAATGACACGCAGAAAAAGAGTGCAACATTTTGAGTACCAAATAATTCGAAGAGAACGCACATATCGTTCATGAAGGAATACATCTCACGTCACCAACATGTGTACTATTCATGCAAGAAATCAAATGCAAATATTAAAAGTACACTTTCAAAGTTTAGCCTGAAAATATCTCAAAGCAAGGCCACTTGTTAATCAAATAACAAAGAAAAGACCAATTCAAAGTGAGGTGGCTTTATTATTCTCCAAATATCAAGCACATGGACCTAAATAGTAGGGTTATTTTTGGAGGCTGAAGTCTTTAAATAACAATGATCAATGCAGATGGAAAATGATCTCCGACCCCATCACTCTTCTTCTAGTTTAGTTTTAATTTCAGCAATGTTTTTATTTTCGAACAAAATACGTAGAATTGTTAATTAGATTTAGCAATTTATTTATTCCTGTTCTTTGTTACTTTCTGCACTCTTTCCAGTTAGTTGATGAATTTGGTTCATTTTTATTTCAGCTGTTTGCTTTATTATTTTCTTTTAAGCACTTTTATTTTCTGCTCTGATTTCTACTATTTTATATTTTAATTGCAATTTTGATTAGATGTGAAATCAATTTGGGGTATATTATTGTTTTTATTTCCTGTTCAAGATCCACCATCGAATTTGTTTAACATGCCCAAGATTTAAATATGGATTTCAAATATTTTAAAACAAAATTCCCTGTGTTCGACCTGCATACTTGTAATGATCCAGAATTCCTGTCATTTGAAATTCGTATATTTAATTGATTTTAAATATTAACAAGTAAAATTTGTAAGTCGAATAAATTATATTTCGAATATCTAGATTTAATTGGATAATTAAATCGACAATTTAATATTTGAAATTACAGAAATAATTGGAAATTGGGTTTAATGTGATTAAAATTGATTTGTAAAGTTGTATTAAATCATATTGGAGTTAGAATGATGTTATAGAACTTTTAAAATTGAATTAAAAGTTAATTGGTGGAAATTCGTTGGAAATGGCGGCTGGGTGGGTTGTTATTCGTGTGCGTATGCTTGAGGAAGAAGAAAGAATGTGCGGCCACGATTCTGAGTTGAAAATCTAACGGCCAAGATGAATCTAGGTTATAAAATAAATATAAATATGTAAATCGATTTATTTAAAATCGTACAAACTTTAAAATGTTGTAACTTTTTCATACGAGGTCGAAAATGGACGAAACGAATTGTGTTGGAACCTTATTGTCGAGCACTACGCGATGGAGCTAGATTGGGATTGATTGGAGCTAGTGTGAATTTTGAGTAAAATTAAACGCACGTTTAATTTTATTCGAAATAAAACGCTGAAACCGCTATTGGAAGCAAGGTGAGAACTTCTCACTCAATCGAATTTGTTTCGATTTAAATTTTAAATAGTTAAATTTAAAATTACTTGATTTTGTGATTGAATGATAAATTGCTATCTGTTGTATTAAAATAGACCCTATATGCCGCATATTAAGCGGATTATTATATTAAACACATATACCGCGATATTCCACCGTGAAGTGGAATTGGTATTATATATGTACTTGGAGTTGATGTCCCGCGTTATCTAGCGAATGAGAGCCTATTGCGCCATATAATAGAGGATTTTATATAAACCCATGTACCGCGATATTCCGTCTTGAAACGGGATTGGTATTGTGCTAACATCTGTGGATGTAGGAAAACAGGTTGCAGGGATCCAACTGGATTCCTCAAATAATTGAATTTGTTTCAATGTTGTGTGTTGATTATTTGTAATCTCTATGTGATTATCTTTGTGATTGAAATCGTTAAAGGCTAAAATTTAGCCGAATATAATTTTGGTATCGTTAGATACCGGAAATAAATAAAATTGGATTTTTGAAATTTAGGTTGAAAGTTTATATTAAAATTTATTTTTGATAATTGGATAAATTTAAAAGAAGGAATTCTAAAATAATAAAGTTTTATTTTTAATTTTATTGAATAAAATTTCAAAAGATGGGAAAAGCTTTAATAAATGGATTTCGGGTAATATTATTCAAAGGTTAAAGAATTTATTCAAAATACTGATTTTAAAGAGTTTGAAAAATAAATAAATTGGTTTTCTTTAAAAGGAATTTATTTTTAAAAGGAAATAAAATTTGAAATTCATTTGGGGATTTATTAGGTGTTTTGAAAAGAATTTGAAATAAATTCGAAAATTGATTTGGGGTTTAGTAAAAATTGATTTCAATTTGAGGTTTGAATGAAATTCACTTGGTGTTTAATTTCTTGGAAAATCAATATGGAACTTGATTTGGTTGTTTTTGAAATCAATTGAAAATTTGAATTGTTGTTGAAAGTGAATATTTGAAATCGATTTGAAAATCCTATATCAGTGCATATTTGGAAATTTAAATTCACCATGGAATTTATAAAGGAAAGGGAATTTGTTTAAAAATAAAAATTGATTTATTTTTGAAGTGTGGAAATAAATTTACGGATTTGGAACGTAAATTTAAAGTAAATCGGTAAGGATTTATTTAATTGGTTTAAATGAACCATTTTAAAATGAAAGTGTATTCTCCCTGGAAAGCTGAATAAAATTTCCGAATAACTTTGAAAAATATATACATATATATGTATATAATTCTAGAATTGGTTTTGAAAAGAATACTTTGGAGAAATTAACTTCTTAAATTGTTTTAAATCCTTTAAGTAAAGATTTATTAAGTTGATATAGAAATGATTATTTCTAAGATGTAATCAATAATTGTTTTAGAAATTAGTTATTTAAAGTAATTATACTCTATCTACTAATTTTTATTTTGAAAATTAGTTTGGACTTACGTTATATGTAATATTGGTATAATATTTTTATAACTAATATTTTAAGTAAAGTGTTTAAAGAAAAATAGTTTTATTTCAAAGTGTTTTCCCAATATATTTTGGATAAGTGTTATAAATTATTTTAAAGTATTTGAACTCGGCGGATATTCAGTAAAAATGAATAAATATTTGGAAGTGTTTCCGCGTAAGGAAAATAGTTTGAAATTTGTTTTCAAAAGTTGTAAAGGTGAAAAGTGATTTGAAATTTGTTTTCAAATGGTTGAAGTGCGGGAAAATATATCTTGTAAAGATATTTTTGGAAAATAAATAATTTGGGAAATTATTTGAAATCTGGTAATGTTGTGCATATCTATTGATAGTTAAATAACCGACTATCAATATTTACCTTTAAATGGGTATTTGTTGTGATTTGCTTGAATTTAAATGAACACTTATTTTTAAAAATAAGCGCTCGTTATTTGGATTAGCCGGGAGAGGACCTTTGTGTCATATAGCCCATTCTGAATAATGATACGATGAAATGGGATTGCATTTAAAGACCGATGGTAAAGACCGGGTATTTTCAAGAATTATAGGATGACCTATCGATTGTCTCTGCGCTAAGTTGCTACGGTATAGAGATTCCCTAAGTGATGGGAAGTCCGATCGGGATTGTGAATACCCGGATTCGCAAGGACTTCTTTGGAAGTGCCTTCGGTTCTGTTTGAACCCAGAACAGACTTGTATGGATTGTATGTCTGACATTACATTTTGAGATATAAAGCAGATTGCTTTCAAATACATATCTGTTGGTGGCGGAGAATTTATTCTCTTAGCTTAACACCCTTCTCTGAGACGTACGAGCTTAGAGGTTATGTAGTTGAAGGTTGTCAGTGATATATTCCCAACTTGGTAATGTGGCATGCTGAGTGCCGCTGATCATTTGTTGATCAAAGCGAGGCTTTTGTAAAAAGCGTAGCTTTGTGGACGAGACTTGGTCGAACCTCACAACCCAGTTATGGTTAAAACAGGAATCGTAGCAGCAAGGTTATTTGAGGGTAGCGCCCTCTGAGGGTATGTCATTTCCTTCTGGATTATGAGTGGTATCATGGTATGGAGCCCAGATACTTACTTTGTGGTTGCTTCAAACTTATTGCTTTGTGGTTGTTGGTTGAGAGGATCCTCGGATAAAGGTTGCAAACAACCGGAGGATGGCATGCTCGTGTCAGTAGCTACCTATTACAGAGGTAACCCGACCTTGTCTAGCAGAGATCCGGTTAGGATCTGGGGACGTCCCTCCAGAGGCATTCCATTTTACTTGGGAAGTTCCTTTGCCCAACCATTTGTTGGAAATCCAAACTCCAATATGAACCTTGTACGGTTTTAGTTGTAGAACCTGCCATTTACTTATTGTAGAACCTGTCATTTACTTATGGTGGTCACCACTGTTTAGATGGTAGCTATAGTAGGCATAGTTCGGAATGTCTATGCTGGCTAAGATTTATATTATACTTTCGAAATGTTTTCATACACTTTGCACTTATAGTAATAATAACAAAGAAATTTATCAAGCATGTTTCACTATCATAAGGAGAAATCTCCTCCAATTCTGCATTTGCATTGTGTGTGTGGCGGGAGGCCTTATGGTAATTACATTTTCTAAAAGCATTGCGGATCTATTTTAAAATATTTCTTTGTTTGTTTTTTTAAAGATAAACTGTTTTAAGCTCTCACACCAGCCCCATGACTGACCTGGAGTTTATTGCTCCCTTCCTAAACTCTGGGTGCCCATCATTTTCCACACGGGCAGCCCATAGTCAGGTTATCAGGATATTCTGGAATTCAAGAGGTGTTGTAGAGCTTAAGAGATGAGCTGGATGGCGAGACGTATCACTTGTATATGATATTATCTTTTCCGCTGTGTATTCAGTTGTGAGGACAGGTTTATATACCTGTCCATTATTGTGTTGTGTTGTACATTGACTCTGATGATGTAATGTATAAAATGTACAGTTCTTTTGATTTAAAGATATTCATTTATCTATTATATGTTGTTCCGCTGCGACTGTGAGATTCTGATATCATTTCTTTTGCTTTTCTTCTTTCTTTCTTCTTCTACCTCTTCTTCTTTAACCCTAACAATTCGGTTTTCCGGCCTTCGGTTGTTCGGCAGTTGATGTAGTGGACGTATTAATGTCGATTTTCGAAAGTCGAAAATCCTGAAACGTTACATTACTACATGCCTGTGATCCTGAAACGTTACATTACTACATGCCTGTGTGCTTGCAGAATTAATTAAAATTTATGATTTTCTAGTAAATAGAAAAGTCACAACAATTTCCGAGCAGTATAGAAAGTGATCGTGATCCAATCTTCACTGGCAAGTTTTGGGAAGCACTACAGACAGCTTTGGGAACGAAGCTGAGTATAAGCGCTACATATCACCCCAAACTGATGGATAGATGGAAAAGTCAACCGTGTTTTGGAAGATCTTTTGAGAGCATGTATTCTAGATTTTGGAGGCTCATGGGAGAATCATTTACATTTAGTAGAGTTCTTCTTAATAACAGCTATCAAGCTAGTATCGGCATGGCACCATATGAAGCTTTGTGTGGTCATCCATGTAAATTGCCAGCATGTTGGATAGAAATCAAAGATCGGTTAGTGCTTGGCCCAGATATGATACAAGAAGCTTCAAAGAAAGTTGATATGATTAGAAAGAAGATAAAAGAAGCCTAAAGTAGACAGAAGAGTTATGCATACCGAAGGCATAGAAATATGGAATTCTCAATTAAAGATTTGATCTTTTTGAAAGTCTCTACAATGAGAAGAGTAGTAAGATTTGGAAGAGCCGGGAAGTTGGCTCCTTAGTATATTGAACCTTTTCCCATTCTCGAACGAATCGGCCCAATCGCTTATCGAGTACAACTACCTGAAAGATTGTCTGGTGCACATAAATATTTTTCATGTATCACATTTACGGAAGCATGTGTATGACCCAAAACAAATCATAGAAACGGCTGCTCAAGATTGCTTAGAGATAGAACCAAACTTAGCGGTAATTAGAAGGCCCGTTCGAATGTGGACCAAGATGAAAAATGATTAAGAAGGAATGTTGTAAGGTTGGTCAAAGTTCAATGGAGTGGGAATGCTGATGATTGAATATGGGAAACAGATGGTAGAATGATAAAAGCATGTCCCGAGTCTAGGATCAATGTATGGACTTTATCTATCATTCGAGTGTACTCGCCGCATGTAATGTAGTCACTTATTGTATATATTCCATCTTATTGAATATATATTTCTTTTTGAGCTTTTTCTTCTTATCCAATTTCGAGGACAGAATTCTTTTAAGTAGGGGAGAATGTAACGACCCAAAATTTAACCATTTCAAAATATAATACTTAAAGTAATTTTAAATATAAAATATAAAAGGTTTATGATTCAAATAATATTGGATAGGATTTAGAAATAGAAATATACATAAAATAGTAATATTTGTTTATATCGACAGAACTGACAAAATTCTAATTTCATAAAAGTAAGTTTAAATGGTTTAATAAATTATTTTAATTTATTGATGAGTTTTTATATTTTTGAATAATATTATAAAAATTTATTTTTAAATTTGGTTTACGTAAATAAATAGTTTAACCAACACATTAAAATATGACCATAGAACATTTTGTCAAAAATCAATGTTTTATCGATTTAAAGTTGTCGCAACATTATTGCACCTTTATTTTAATATCCATGTACATTTATATAAGTGTAGTAAGTATTAAATAAGTTTCTAATTAGGTTTATTTTTACTAAAAAACAATTAGGATATTCTAGAATATAATTTGGAAATGTAAACTAAAAAAACATGTCAAATCAAAAGAAACATCATTATTACTTTAAGTTTTCTTACTCCTTAAGTGATAAGGACATAAAGTAAAGATTTGAAATATGATGTTAAGTGCGAAAAAGTAAGATTACTTTAAAAGTAAGCAAATGGTATTTTGGTCTTTTGCAAATACACTATTTTAATCCAATGTTTTTTCTATAAACACACACCCACTTTCTTACTCGTTTCCACACTTATTACTCTCAAAATTTCAAGCTTATTCTCATTCTTTTAATGGCTTCTAACCTTAATAAAATAATGTCAAAATTATTCTGAAAATATACTAAAGAAAGTAATCATCAAATCACCTTAAACATTCACCAAAACTCCTCCTCCTTCCTTCACAACCCATGAACCACTCCTTGACCATCAAGCCGAGCCTAAACCTTCCCTAAAATTCATGAATTTGAGCATATTACCCATCCATAATTCAAGACAAGCTACCTAGAAGCCTTAAAATAAGCATTCGTGAGCACCCAATTGAAGTTAGGAAAGTTATAATCACTTTAAAGTTAGTTCATTTGCAAGTAATGTGAGAACTCTAAATTGTTAAGTATGAAACATTTATATGATTTTTTGCAAGTTATAAATGTTGTTTGGATGTTGTTAATGATGTTTTATAAGTGTTTGAAAAAGAAATCAACCACCTTGAAGTCATTTGAAAAAGTTAGTTAGCAAATACGTACATAAATGACTATCATATTACATTGTAATGAAAAAGTTGTTAAATTGATATGAAAGTTCTTATAACAAAGTTATGATATGTTAAAATGGTTATAAATATTGATTTGGATGTTTATTAGTTGTATATTGAATATATATATTTAAACAAGTCACGATATACACGACATTGACTCATACAGAAAATACTTTTCAAAATAAAATGAAATGCAATATGGAATCACTTATGCCTTTGAAAAATATATTTAAATATGCTTTAGAAATGATTACTGAGTGTTTAAACTTGTATCGACAAAGTTTTAATATGAATCTCAAAATACGTCTAAAATTTGAAGCGTCGCGTAACGTAATTCGTAATTTCGCGTCGAAAGTTCAAACGAACAGACGAAGTGGAACATAGTTCGGAATTTTTCGAAGCACTAATTTTCCAAATTCTTATATCCATGTCTTTCAAATGAAATAATAAAATCAAGATTTCATTTTGTATATTTTGGAATATGGCTTAGTCAATTTTCAAGAAAAATCTAGTTTTTGCACTAAATGGCCAAAATTGGAAATTGATAAAATAATTGTTTTAAAAATATGAAATAAATTACAAAAGCCTTTTAAAACATTTTAAAAGTTATTAAGTTGAAAATATGGTTTTTCAAATGATATAAAAATCGTTTTGAAGTACAAAGCTTTTAGAGCACTTTTTGCAACACTTTTTGCAACACCTTTTCACAACGCTTTTCTATAACTTTTGAAATAAAGGTTAAAACTTAATAATTCTTTCCCAAATCCTTAGTAAATGATTTTAAAAGTATTTTAAAAGAAATTTGAAGAGTTTAAAATTATTTCAAATGTGGTTAAACAAATAGATAAGTAAATAAAAAGGGAAAATGAGTATGCAGAAACGACCAGTACATTTGTCCCGCCCGTGAGATCTAAAAGTGAAAACAAGCTGTGTAACTAAGGTTAGGGATGGAAGAACCGGTGTCCTGAACTTTCATGGCCTCAGTTTTCTCTTTTAGGCGAGGGGTGGAATATATCGAAAGAAAAGCCCGGACGCTCAACTCGGATTTTATAGAAATAATCTTCTTATACTCATTATTAAAATCCAAAGAAGGATCTGGTCCTATTCGTGGAATTTTAAAGACGATCTCACCGTTATTCCATCTGTAGTACTCGTTGAATATGGATGTTGATATTGAATAAAAGTAGAGTGATTTCTATAATCCTATTTTCTCAAAATATACTCTTTAAAAATGATTTGAGAAATATTCAAAAAGAGAGGTTTAAACAATTCCGTATTCACCAAAAGAATATTTTGGAAATATATATCTCTCGAACATATTTTGGTAAAGGAAAATGGTTGAATCGAAAAGCAATCATCTAATTACATCTTTTTTACCGATGATTGGATTTCGAAGGAACCGAGGTCGGATTTGGGTGATTCCTATCCGAAAACCACATCGAACCAAGTGTTCGAAGAATAAAGATGTTTGAAGATTGAGATATTAAGACGAATAATAATAAGGGGCTACTTGTTGATTAATTGGGGATAAACTCCTGATTTACTTATTGTAGCAGTGGTCACTTTTTTATGAAAATTTTCAAAACTACAAGGACTTCTCGGCTTGTAATAGCCGAGGAAAGTACCTTCGGTCTCATTCTGTCCAAGAACAACTTTGTATGGATGAATGTCTGATCTTTCATTCCAAATCACAATGAGTGGTCTCTATAAAGGTATATCAGTCGGCGGAGTAGACATCATTTCTAGGCTTAACACCCTTTCCTACGACATACGAGCTCAGGAAGTTATACGTTTGTAGAAATCAGTCGTGTGAATGTGGAATGGCAATGTGGCATTCAAAGTGAAAGAAGGTATGCTATGTGAAAAGGTAATCATTGCCTCGAGCCTCATTAATCGGAAATGACTGAAATAGAGTAAGATGTAGTAAGGCTAAGCGGGTCATTCCCAATTAGGGTATGATCATTCCTTTCTAGATATATTTCTTTCTGCTATGACGTTCCAGATGTATATTAATGTGGATGTATACGAAGAGAGCTTTCAGATACAGGTCGGTAACGACCGGGGGATGACATATTCGGTACTATCAAGTTATAGAGGTAGGCCGGTCTTATGTTGGTAAAGGGCAAATGTTCTATGCCTCGGTACATTCATCTAGAGGTATGCCCATCGGAAGGTAGTCCCTTCACCTGGTCATTTGTATGGAAATCCATTCTTCAATAAGAACCTACAGACTTTATTGTAAACCTATTATGATGGAATTTAATCAATGTAACAATTTCGGCTAAGGTTAATAAGTTTATTTGCAAATGTTTTCTAAGCAAGTCATTAAAAATAATATCCCTAAATTTTACGTAATAAAGAGTTTTGGTTATCATAAGATAAAAGTTGTTCCATGTTTATGTACGACGTGGTCTTATGAGATACCTTTTTGTTTTCAAAACATTGTACTTTGAGTTCTCACACTAGTCCCATGATTGACCGGAGTTTTTTTCCCTTTAAACTCTAGGTTCCCTATTTTTCGGGAAGCCGTGTAGCCAGGATACCTTAGGGACAGTTTGGAGTATGTTTGGGAGCATTTTGGAGAAGTCTTTTGGAGCTATGAAGCTAAAGTACCTAATGTAGATATCTACCCATTTTCCGCTGTGTTATGTAGTACATATTTTCCAGCATATGTACAGATAGATAGTTATAACTATCCCCCTGGATTTGTATTTGATTCTGGACATTTATGAACAATTAAAATGTTGAATGCAATACGAGATTCTATTATTATGTTATCTCCTATCTTTATCTTCTTTTACACCCCTGATAATCTGCCTTCCTGACACTTGTATTTTCGGCACGTGAGTGTCGTAGATGTATTAGCGTCGATTTCTAAAGGTCGAGGAGATGGTTCATCACATTTTACAAACTAAGCTGATGTCATAAAAAAATGAGTTAAATGAAGTAGAACAAGACAATGAGATGCAATAAGATGATATGGATGTGGGGTATGGGCTAAAGGAACTGGGCCAATCAAAAATAGATGAAATAGGTAGATTTCAAAAAAATTCCTATTTGGATCATATTAGGCCTATGAAGGCTAATGGTATGTTATATTCAATCTAATAAAATTTTAAATAAAATTTTGCTTTGTTTAAATTGTTAAAATATAGATCTAATTTTGATTTAAATTTGTACGTGTTATAATGGATGTATCAAATACATTTGTTTGTGTAAAGTGTAAGTATAATATATAAGTAGGTTATATATGTGTAAATGAAATATGTATAAGTAAACTTAGAGGAGGAAACCTTTTGTTTCCCTTTCTTAACCTATACAATTAATTAAGGGAAGATATGTCAATATATGTAGAATGAAAAACCTTTCATTTCTCTCTCTTTCCCTCTTTAATTATAATAGCTGATATATTAAAAGATATTTATAAATTTTTAACTAAATTTACATATGTCTTTGTTATCTAAGTTTTTTACTAAAGAGATATAAGTGCACATATATAATAGTTATAGATACACACACATATAAATACATACATACATACATACATATATATTTTTAAAATGGGTTCTCTATTAATGACATTAAAGAATAATAAAGATTTCGCCTTCTTAAAAAACCTTGCTAGAGTAGCAAGGAAAAAGAGCACGACAGTCCTTATAATAGAACATATATTACAGTATAAACAGATAACTCCCCTATTCATACACAACCCCTTCTTCCTTCAAACATGCCCGATCCAGCCCGTTTAACATAAAACCTAATTCTCCAATGCAATTTACCCTGGATAAAAAATGATATTCCAATGCCGTAGCAATTCTATGTCCTCCATCTCAAGCTCGTCTGAAAATGTCACATATGGTTGAAAGTGCACATCCATTTCAATAAGCTTTTCCCATTGCTTAGAATTCGAAGACTTCTGTTCAAATAAGCGAAAGTTTTTCTCCATCCACATATGGTGAATCATAGTTATAGCTACCATCAACACAAGGTCTCTGCTTCGTGCTTTATGATGAAATTATCGATCTATACACTTTTGTTCGTCTTGCATGACTGGATAAGCCATTGGTTGTAGAGAAATTCTTCGATGTGCTTCATTCCACAGATAAGCACTAAAACTACATCCAATAAACAAACATGAATTATTTTCCTTATCTTGATTACATAAAAGATAGTCTATATCTTCCATAGCACCCCATAATTGTAGATGATTTTTAGTTAGCGGTCGAAGCAAACACGCTTTATATGCTGTAAATCTAAATTTCTTAGTAATAGTATTATACCAAATAAATCTACACCAATATACCTTTTGTGACTACTGTTTGAACTCATTCCATACTTTTGCCTTATTTTATACTTTTGTAATATGAAGCTTGTAGAATCAGTAACTATCCAATAATATCCACATTCACTTGAAGAAATAGGAACTTGTCGTATAAGATGTCGAATTTCTCAGTTTCAGATAACATTCCTAGATGTAGAACATTATCATGCATTATACTGTTTGTTGTTGTGATAATGTTTGCACAAATGTGCACCTTATTCCTCCCTAACATATGCACCATAGATTTATGGTTGGTCCAAGGATCAAACCACAGAGAAGTTATTGCACCATTGACTATTATTCTTTACATTAATCTATCAGTAGTATTTCTTTCACATAGCATGTATTTTATTATGCAGGAGAAGTTATTGTTAATTGCCATAACTTAGAATTTTTGATTATGTAAGCATGTATTCTTCATACAATTACCCCATAAGTAATTATTAGTCAGTAGGTTCCAAATTAACTTTAAAGTTTCTATTCTCCTTAATCTTTAAACAATCTAAGGCCAATACCACTTTCTATCTTAGGCTTACACAAGAACTGGTTAGAGATTTCAAGAAACAAGGAAATCAATTAACATTTGGTGGAAAAGGCTATATAAGGAAATCAGTTTGGCGACTTCGATGGAATTTCCTCAATGTTAGTTATTCCCTCCTATACCGCCTTTTCCGCCATTTTTTTATTTTTTTAATATATATACACATATACATATATGTATATATATATATGTGTGTGTGTGTGTGTGTATTGAAAACCTATCAGTTGTTTTACATATTTTTGAATCCAAAATTAACATTATTAAAAATGATTTCGATGGAAAAAAAGTTTGACAACTAAATTTAAAATTATTGAAGTAAATCTTATTACACATTTGAATTAAACAACACATGTATATTTCCAAATACATGATTATTATAATTTAATAATGTAGATCTAAAACAACATATATTTGCAAACGTTGCAGCATATAGTATATGTATACACACACACACACACAAAGATATGTTTGATCTTAAGGTTAACGATTTTGATTAAACTTTTAATTTAGGAATGAAACTAGAGTTTAGAATTTCACACGAGACATTAAATATAGAAAACCACAAAGAATTAGAATTTGTACTAAAGGTCATTCATTAGTTTTAAATCAAGTTTTTTTATTCATAAAGACATGTTTTCGGTGATCAAAGAAGATAAGGAGAACTAGAGAAAATGGAAATGGATTTTATCAGGAAGAACGAATCTCTACGAGAAATGAAATAGCGGACATGTTTTAATTGAAAGGATGAAACATATCTCATTCTTTTAATTTAAATTTCATTAATTAGTTCCCTTAGTTCCCCTTCTCTCTCCACTCCACTCCCTTCATATGGTAATGCCAAAATTACCTGCCATAAAATGGCAAAAGACTTCATATATCCCTTTATCCAATTATCTTTTATTTGAAGTCGTTTTAAAAATGCACCGATATCATATGCCGATGCACAAAATATAACTTTTATACATACCAGCAAATGATTAGTATACATCAAATAAATCAAATAATAATTAATATTTCTCAAATATTAATTAATTTCTAATATTTTATAAATTAATTAAATCGTGTGATTTTTCGAAGAATTTATTATTACGGTTGAGCGACTCAAAAGTGTAAATTCAGTCAGTAATTAATATCGAACAACTCGAATATTAACATTCATACATCATCTTAGCTAGTAGTATGATATTTTGGCTGACTTTATCGCTTACACATCTTTTCAGTATAATCCAATTTTACTATTATAAGCGATATTTTGTAGTAAAGATTATTTACACCAATTCTCTTCATCAAAAGTATATCACATTAGGACTTATGGAATTTGGTTTTGGTCAAACTACAACATCATCCACATTTAACTTTGTAATTACAAAAACAAAATTATTGGTTCAATAATAACAATTATCAATAGCCTTTCTGCTCTGGTCAGAGACTTTGATTTTAAGTTGACTATAGTTGATCGTGATACTAACCCCATATAACCGAGGAGACGAATTCCCTATTGAATAGTGTTTCACGTCCAATGCTTCAACTCAAACCTAACTATAGTTGAATTTTTGACCCTTGAACGTCGACACTAAAGACATTCATGGTATTAATGTATCGTGATCCAAGTGGTAAAAAGATATACAGTTAGGATAAAATAAAAGAAAACGAATAGAACAAGAAAGAAAGAACACAACTCTAGAATCTCACGGTTGAACGATAATATATAGTATGAAAAGGATAATACAAAGGGTTATTCCAAATACAGAAATTTCACAATTACAAAAATAAAGTACTATCATTAGCCTGGAGAGTTATAACAGTCTATCCTCATAATGTCGATACATAAATAATACAGTGCAACGGAAATAGAAATAGGTAGATAATGGAAACCATTAGCTCGTCTCCTAAACTCTAAAACATCCAAAGTAACCTACTTTACTTAGCCTACTTGAAAGAGTACACGAGGAATTTCGAGAAAACAAAAACCATCTGCCAAACTTGGTATGAGAAAACCCAGGATACATGCAACACATGTAATAGTAACTAATGAGACCATACGAATTATCATAATAGTTTTCCCTTCAAAATAAATAAAATTTTCATTAAGTTAATATAGTGATATAATAGATAATGTCTAGGGTGTAGAATATAAATCATATCAAATAACTGTGTTGCTTGCATCTCACAACACAGTAATATTATAAGTACATCTCAAACTCCTAAGGTATGTTCGTATAAGGATTTTCCAAGGAGACGCCTCTTGTAAACTGAAGCGGATATCCATGCACAAGGGTCAGAAACTACCTCCAAACATCGTATATCTCTGGATAAAATGTACCTCTAGGTAAATACAGCTGGCTCATGCCCAAACCTAATATAAACTACATGGGACCAAGTATCAAAAACTCCTACTAGTAACATCAATAAGCATACTCTAGATGTGGAGTTGATATATCCTATCGTGAGTTAGCTAAAACCCATACTATTAGGCCTACTTTGTTTTTAGCCATTTACGATGTCGAGGTTACGTTTGGCATCTTCTGTATGAGTCTTCATCACTCGAGCAGAACACAAATCACTCCATGGATTCTTGCATTAGCTCATTGGACAAATGCTAATGCTGACCTCTTCCTTAGACTTAACCTTAGGATAGACAGTTCAACTCTACAGCATAAGTCCAAAATGTTAACGTCGACCTCTCCTTTGGACTTAACCTTAGAATAGATAACTCTTCTCCATAACATTCCTCTTCACAATCGCTTCCAAAACATAGACTCGTATACTAGTTTCGAAGTGGTATTCGATATGTAAAACACTTACCAACCTTGAACTCTCCATAACCAATCGATGAATTTTTGGTTAACTCAATTCCAGTTGTTTTAGAAGTAAGCAAACTATATAAAGAGGAGTCCTTCTAGGGGATATCATATGTATATGTTCTTAAAGCTAAAGATGTTGCATACCAATGCTCCTTCTGGAGGGTCTCAAAATGTATGAAGCCACGAAGCTTTAAGATACCTCTCAACTTATATTTGATCAAGTTCGATAGTCAAATAATCGACTATCTAGTTTAAATGATCATTTATAGAAATCAAAGTTCGTATACTTAACACGTTTTCGACCTTTCAACTTAACTATTCCTTGGTCAAGAGGGAAGCTGGTAGGTTAGAGCACTATTGCTTCTATCCCTACTCAAACACCAATCTTAACTCCTATAAATAGAGAAGTCTAACTCATTGGCTTTTAGTGTTGAGCATAGTATTATTTGAAAGTGTGCTATGGATCGTGTAATATGGATATATGATAATACAGAATATATTGATGATAGCAATGTAGTAAATAGTGCGGAATATAAAAGCAGTATAATAATAAAAATAACACCAGAGATTTTTATACTGGTTCGAAGCACCGTTCTACGTCCAGTCCCAGACTCCTTTTGGAATTTCACTAAAACAACAATCCTCGCTTAACCCAGAGGAACAGGTATATATAGTCTGAGCAGCAAAATAGACACTTAAGCACCGGAACAGGATTTTCGCCTCAGCAGCAGAAGAGGACTTCACTAATACAAAAGAATATCTTACACTGTGTTCTTGATAACACTGATTTGTCTTTGATAGTACAGACCTCCTATAATCAAATCCTTAAGTGTATGAAGTGTATGTGAAGATATGAAAAGAAGGTGATGCTAAGAATCGAAGATTATGAAATTTTATTTTGAGATTCAAAGCAATAATATGCTTGTTTGCTGTTTGAATGCAAGTATGAGAGCATAAGAAGAATATAAGATAGTTAGGAAGATTTTCGACGAATATGAAGTTTTGGGAACGTGTATTTATAGTAGACAGAGAGTTACTTCCATTGGTGAAGAGTTCTGACCAAAAGGAGCATCCATTTCCATTCAAAGAAGGATCGCAACCTTTCGCAGAATGGAGACGTCTATTCAAAATATGACAGATGTGTTCAGGTCAGTCGACTAGTCGAAAATGGTCAGTCGACTGAATAGTGAAGACATAAAAAAAATCGTGCACAAATATGTTAAAATGCACAGATTAAGTCGACTGACTGACTGTATTCAGTCGACTGAATTCTGTTGTTAAGCAAAAATTGCAATAGCTTTTTTGGTTAGAGTACTTGCCTTCTAAACTAGTGACTCGAGTTCGAGTCCCGCTTCATGCATTTTTTGAAAACTTGATTTTGATTAAAATATGCATGCAAGTTTATTTGAATGTGAATGATGATTCGTGAGGAAATATTTTAACAAAGCACTAAACTAGACTCTATATACATATTTGATGACTCTTGTAAAAATATATAACTATATGAACCATACTTTGAGTCGTTGAGCCCGGATGTTGTCGTAGTTGTAGATTCGTGAATTATTGTGTCTTGTCAGCAATCAAAAGCTACGATTCAACATTATCCCCCTTTTTGATGATGACAACTTCATTTGCTACGAATGAATCTTTGACAAGATTTGTTGATCTTATCTCTCTTACTGAATATATTCCTATAATTGTGCTATAGATTTCTCCCCTTGAATCTATGCTATATATTCCTGTAAATAATTAATCTTTTCCCCCCTTAATATGTGCTTGCATGGTTTATTCCTACAAAAAATGTTAGAGCAATATCTTTCTCCCCCTTTGTCGTCGACAAAGGAGAGTTTATATGTTGATATAAATTATATATTACATAAGTGTAACATATAATAATAATAAAAAAAATAACTACTACTTATAATGTTAGGTATCAGAGAAAAAAAAATTAACATTTAAAGCTTGCGATACCCAAGGTTCTTATAATTTCCTAATTTTTAGGAAACCATACCCATTTGGGTGTGATTGAACCTTTATAAATATATTTTCATTATTAACTACCATATCAAAATAATCATCAAAATATTTTTCTCTATTTTTTCAATTAACAGGAACCCAATGTTTAGATAATTTTTATTCATATTTCCTGTCAATGATTTGTACTACTAAAGAAATTATAAACATTATAGGTCATAGCAGTATTTGAGTTTCTATAAAAATTGGATTTAGACTTTTCTCGTAATCTAGTACTAGCACTAACATATTTACTATACATGAAAGCATGTCTAATGCTATTTCTACAATCTTTTTTATTATATCCTAAACCACTTTAATCATTTAAATGTCAAAAACTAGATAAAATCATGTTTAACTCATTTTGACCTTTATTAAATTTTGTGACTTCAGTGTTATGTTTATCAAATTTAGCCTTAAAGTCACAATTATTATTTTCAAAAGAAATATTACTATTATTCAAAATATTAATTTTCTCATTTAATTCAGAATTCTCGTTTTTAATGTAAGATTCTCATTTTTGAGAAGGGAATTTTGAGATTCTGAATTATCTAAAGAGGATTGTAATAAATCATTTTGTCTTTTCAAATCAAAAATTTCTTTTGAAAGTTTCTCTCTATCTTTTTCAAATATGGTGTTTTGTTCATCTAGAGAATCTTTAATAGTTATAAAATTATTCTTTAAAACACCAAGTTGATTTTCTAAATCTAACTTCTCATTTTTCAATTTTTCATTTTCACGTTCTACATATTTCAACTTTTCTAAAATAATAAAATTAAGCTTTGAAATCTTACCGCTAATACTAACTAATTCATTATTATCTTTTACTGAAATTTGTAAATCAGAAAGTATCTTTTTGTAGTCCTCACTGGTGGCTTTGACAGGGATTTTGCCTATTGTATTTCGACTGGATCGTTTTCTAGTCATTATTCTACGATGTTGTAACGATCGATAGGATTCCAGGCTCTGATACCAAATGAGAGTATGCTATGGATCGTGTAATATGGATATATGATAATATAGAATGTATTGATGATAGCAATGTAGTAAATAGTGCGGAATATAAAAGCAGTATAATAACAAAAATAACACCAGAGATTTTTATTCTGGTTCGGAGCACCGTCCTACGTCCAGTCCCAGACTCCTTCTGGAATTTTACTAAAACAACAATCCTCACTTAACCCGAAGGAACAGGTATACACAGTATGAGTAGAAGAATAGGATTTTCGTCTCAGCAGCAGAAGAGGACTCCACTAATACAAAAGAATATCTGACACTGTGTGTTCTTGATAATACTGATTTGTCTCTGATAGTACAGACCTCCTATAATCAAATCCTCAAGTGTATGAAGTGTATGTGAAGATATGAAAAGAAGGTGATGCTAAGAATCGAAGATTATGAAAGTTTATTTTGAGATTCAAAGCAATAATATGCTTGTTTGCTGTTTGAATGCAAGTACGAGAGCATAAGAAGAATATAATATAGTTAGAAAGATTTTCGATGAATATGAAGTGTTTGGGAACATGTATTTATAGTAGACAGAGAGTTACTTCCATTGGTGAAGAGTTTTGACCAAAAGGAGCTTTCATTTTCGTTCAAAGAAGGATCGCAACCTTTCGCGGAAGTTTAGCCACTTTTCGATATGTTACATAACATTTTAGCATTCAAACTTTTTATGGAAGAAAGCATACACAATATACATTACATATATGAAGAGAAACCCCTAAGGATCTATTTACAAAGTTCCTTACAAATTTTCAAATACAAGGGAATTCCTAAGTGTATAGATCACGATAATCACTGTAAAAGCACTTTCGAATCCAAGTCCAATCTAAACCAAAATCCAACTACAACCTATTTTATTTGTTTCAAGGCTATGCAAGAAGTCGTACAAGCCTACTCAAGTCCACACATATGGATTACATATGTCATTTTCTTTCAAAGAAAGAATCTAAATCAATATTACAACATATATAAATACCATTCAAGCAACAAATTAATAATCAATCACAAGCATATACACAAATTGATATTCATTCAACGGTGAGTTAGCTCACTCTTAACCAAGCAAACGAGAAAGTCTAAGCCATCACTTCCTACCTCAACCTTGCAAACACCAACTTTCTACCTCTCCTTGCTTTGTTTTAAACCCTTAGGCAATATTGCCTTAAAATAACTCAAGGCCCAAGATGATGGGGGGATTTGTGCTTTGATTTTTCAAGATCCAAGTTGATAGAAGGGTTATGATGTTTTCCGAAGGTCCTTTTCCAAGTTTGAGTTAATTTGAAGATGTTTGAAAATTATTTTTCTTAGGAAATTTATAAAGAGAAAGGGTGAAGAGCTTATAACTTTTTATGTAAATTTGTGAAATGGATTCAAGGGGTATGCACCCACTTATACAAGCATGAAGTAGTGCTCTCTACCCTTGCACTAACCCTCCTTGGCTTATCAGGGATGGCTTACCCCCATGCTCTATCACATCTCCTCTCCACCTCATTTTTAAGTAAATGACGAAACTACCCCTTACATAAAATATCTCTTTATCTTCTAGAAGATTCCACTTAATTTTTGAAGCAAAGTGTGTTAATTACTTACTAATGTGTTCATATGTTAATTAGATAAGTACAAAAGAGTTCAAGCAACTTATACGAATATAAAGTTGTTTATCGATGAACCAATTTTTGGTCACATTATCGATATTTCTTCGAAGTTTATTTTTGTAAAAAATTACAAAAACAAGTTCCTTATCGTTATTCTTTAATTAAAAGATGTTTAACAAGATTATAAAATCAAGTTTATAACACTTAACTATATATCAAGCAGTTAGATATTCAAAGATGAAGTGTTTGAGATTACGAATCATTATGTTCTCCTCCATTTAGAACATTTCATCCTCGAAATTCAAGTAAGAATGATAATCAAAGAGGATAAAACAAACCAGGTATATATGTAGAGTATTGCTAAATTTATTTGCAAACTAAACTGCAAACCAAATACAAACTAAGCGACTCCACCTCCAATGGTGAGTACATTACAAAAGATATATGATACTAAGACAAAAAATCACTACTCCAAGAATCACTCAAGATAGGACACCCATAAACGATCTTCCATCTCCCATGTACAATCCTTAGCATCCTTGCTACACTGTACTTGGACTAATTTAACAACCTTAGTCCTCAAACTCTTCATATCCCTGTCAACAATCCAAATAGGCTATCTCACAATGGTCAATTCAGGCTCAATCTCTAATTCCTCCAGTTGCAACAGCCTAAAATCAAAGTAGGATCATGCACATACTTAAGTAGATAACATGTATGTAAAAATTGCACACCCAATAATCTAGTTTGTAAATCGCCAACTTTCCTCCCTTCGCAAATTAAACAACACCTCTCATCGGGAAAACTCCAATGAACAAAAAGTTCCCAACTAAGAACTCCAAATCTGTATTCCTCACATCATCATAGATCTTCTGACTACTATGAGCTACCTTCAAATGCCTCCTAATCTCCGCTACCTTATTTGTGGCATTACGAATCACATCCGGCCCAAGCACTAAGCAATCTCCCGGTTCCACCCAACATGTTAGAGATTTACAAGGCCTTCTGTACAATGCCTTAAACGGTGCCATCCTAAGGCTTTCTCGAAAATTATTATTATAAGAAAACTCAATCAGTGGCGAATAATCCTCCCTTAAATCTCCGTAGTCCAAAATGCAAGCACGAAGCAAATCCTCTAAGACATGATTCATTCTTTTAGTTTACTCATCCATCCGTGGGTGATAATTTATACCTAAACTTAGCTCTATCCCAAATGGGCGCTCTTGGTTTACCCATCAACAATAACCCAAATGCCTTCATTACCACTCCTCGATCTAAGCAACCCATCAATAAAGTCCATGGATATCTGCTCCCCATTTCCACTTAGGAATCTCAAGTTGTTGAAGTAGTCCAGCTGTCTTCTGGTGACTACCCTTTACCTGTTGGCAGTTAGCACATATACTCACAAATATAGAAATGCCTCACTTCATACCTTCCCACCAGAAAGTACGTCTCTTGTCCCGGTACATATTAGTGACCCTGGATGTTTTATTAGTTTAGAATGATGGCTCTCTACCAAAATCTCCGAACTAGTCCTATCTACATCCAAAACACACAGCCTACCATTTATCCTCAAAATGCCAAGGTTATCCACCTCTAATCTCAGCCACCTGTTTGTTGCCTCATTCTCGCTCACAGCCTTAGCTATCCTAGCAATACGAAGTTCTCTAAGTTGATACTCTTCGATAACGCTAATCTAAGCCACAACTACATAAATCATCAAGCGCATCAGTTAAGGCATTAGCTTTCCTCGGTATATATAAAATGTCAAGATCATAGGTCATAAGTAACTCCAACCATCTTTTCTACCTCATGTTTAGGTTCTTCTACGTGAAAAATATTCAAACATTTATGGTATGTATACAACTCGAACCTCTCACCTAGTAAATGATGCCTCTACATCTTTAATGCAAATACCACTGCTAACAACTCTAAGTCATGGGTTGCATCCTCGGTTCATGCGGTTTGAGTTGTCGACAAGCATAAGAGATTGCCCTTCAATGCTGCATCAACACAACACCTAACACTGTTTCACAAGCATCTGTGTAAATAGTCAGACACTCACCTCCACCTAACATGGTAAGAATAGAAGCGCTAGTCCACTTTGTCTATAGCTATACGAATGCTTGCTCGCACTTATCAGTCCATACAAATTAAATGTCTTTCTTCATCAAATTCACTAAGCAATAATAACTCTTTGATAAATGCTAAATGAGTTTCTTACAATAACTTGCTAGAGTCGAAAAGCTCCTCATCACAGTTGCGCTTTCTGGGCCTCTTTCAGTTCTAAACAACCACAAGCTTTGTGGGATATCTTGAAATACCCTCTGCTGTGACAACATGACCTAAGAACCTAAATTCTAAACACCAAAAGTGAAACTTCAAGCACTTAGCCTTCAACACATGCTCTCTTAGTGTTTCTAATACAATCCTTAGATGGCACATATGTTCCTCCTCGGTCTTGGAGTAAACCAGAGTACATAGATAAATACAAGGACAAACTTATTTAATATGTCACGGAAAACTTGATTCATCAAGTCCATGGAATATGTTGGAGCATTAATTAGGCTGAACAACATAACTAAACACTCATAAAATTGATCGCATCTAATAGCTATCATGGATACACTCTCCTCTACCACCCTTAACAGATGGAACCCCTAGTAAGATCAAAATAAGAAAACACACTAGCTTCATGAAGCTAATCGAACAAATTCGCTATCCTTAGCGAAGGATACTTGTTCCTAATAGTTCGCTAGTTGAGCTCATGGTAATCCAGTCTTAGGGGACCATTCGCCTTTGTAACAAAGATAACGAGTGCTCCTCAATTCAGATGACTCGGTTGGATCAAGGCCTTCTGCAACAAATCACAAACCTAAGTATATACTTCCAACCTCCCCTTCGGTGCAAGTCTATGAACAAGCAACACTATAGGTTTTTCATCCTTTACCAAATAAATGTGAAACATTATCTCACAATGAGATGGTAAACCCTACACCTCTTTAAAGACATCATCAAACTCCTAAACAACTAAGATCGAATCCAACACCTCTTTTGCTACATCAAAAGAATAAAGAAAAGTATTCATAAGCGAGCTAGGCTATTCATGATATACTACCATCACCTTCCTTCCTTTCCTCACCAATGAAAAAGTCCGCTCAACACAATCCAGGACATTATGAATTCCAGATAACCAATCCATCCCAAGCAAAACTATGACAGCAAGCACCTCCCCACACGCCGATCCAAAACTCAATGTGGATTTCGTCCTTGTTTCATGATGAGAAATACGAATCGTCGGGGGTTTTAACCTTTAATTCAGAGACTAATTCAAGTAGGTATAATCTAAGATATACTATACTTTCCGAACTCACAATGGAAGGAATAAAACATATAACATAGAAAAACGTCAATCTTAAAAAATATCCAAATCACAGTCTAAGAAAATTAGTACGTGGTCCAATAAAGAGTACACAGAAAAATATCTCTCAAAGTTTGATACATGAAGAAAAATGTACTGATAAGACAGAATAATACATGGAGGGAGTTAATATGATTAAAGCATACTCCAAATGTAAGCTTAACTCTCCAAGTATCAAAAATGGGTCAATAACCTGCTGCCCTATCCACCTACGGTGTAGGAAAAGAAGGAAAGAGAATGGGTCAGACAAAATTTTGGTGAATGGGTATAAGTTTAATATATGATGACCATGTGTAGTTAACTTCAAATCTATTCTAAATGACATAAGGTATGCTACAAGTGTTCGTGAATTCCTAAGGTCCATTACCTAAGGGTCCTTATCAAGCATAAACGGCCGAACTACTGATCGAACCTCACACCAACGATTGATCAATGTTCTTAGAATTATCCAATTAGGAAATACTACCTATAGGCGACTAAAGGAACTGCTCTCTAACAAACACCTATATCATCACCATGCCTAGAGAGGAAGAACCCCGAAATTCAAACTCGCTATATGGCTTATCGTATGCACCCACTGTTCACCTCACAGTCGTTGTGCAAAATGCCTCTTATTGTACTACATCGATGTCCACATGTACCATGCTGCGTTAGAATCATGCATATAATAACTTCCATTAGTAACGGGCTGCTTTACCTATATTGCCACTTATTGTAATGCACCAGGTCTGACTATCCATAAAGAATCCCTCTTTAGTACCAGGCACACTCACTAGCATTTGTTAGTCCTACGCGTCCACAATAGAAAATCCCCTGAGTGTTTATTATGCGAAATATGTCTCCCTAGTCAACTCTTAACTCACATTTGTGTATTTAACTATTACGCAAACTGCGATGACCTATTATCTCTTGATAGGGAGCTGACTTCTCTACTATCACTGGCATATGTACTTAGCCTAATATAGGATCAAAAAATCAATTTTCCATTTATATAATTTTTATGAAATTATATAATTTTTATTATTTAATTGGGTCTTAAATCGAGGTTCAATTTAGCAATTTTTGTTTTGACGGTCAATCGCTAGGGGTCCGGGGTCGACCGTTCATGAACAAAATTTGGATTTTCCTACGATTTTTGATTCTCGATTTTTGTTCGTTTAATCATATACTATTAATAGATATTAGATCCTAATTAATTGATGTCTATTTCAAATCTTAATTAGCAATCTATTTGGGTTTGTTAATTTAGGGTTTGCAAGTTTAAATGTAAAAAGGATTATACATCATTTTCAAGTTTTATAGTTACAGTGCTTTAATTCTAGTAAAGTTTGCATATTCCAATTTAGAATTTTATATAGTTCAATTTTGATTTCTAATACCCTAAATCAATTAAAATATTTTAAATCTGTTTGTAATAATTATCTTATTAAAATGGTTTCTACTCACCTGAAGCCTAAGCTCTTACTATTGCTCTTGCCTTAGAATCGCCCCTCTATTTGTTAGATCCGCTTGATCCACTTTGATTCCAATGCTTGTTTTCTTCTAAGTTGATTTAATTTAGCTTTTAGGAAAACTATAAAGTAGGAAAGAGGGAAAATTTTGGTAGATATTTGTTATTATGTTCTGTTAACAGAGTTTTAGGGTTAGATTAGGTTATTATAAGTTATTCAAAATAATATGGGATGTTAGATCTAAGTTGGAGAATCTTTTCAGTCGTTACGTTCGTTCATTAGTTTTTTCATTGCCAAGCATCTAGATCGTTCTAGCATGTCAATCAAAACTGCAAAATGCTTGATTTTATAGGCAAACGCTCGACTGCTAATACTCCTAGGTCGGCTGCTATGGTCGACCTTCCACCCTTCTAGGTCAATCATTGGCTGTGTTAATTTGTGATATATAATTTTCAATTTATTATATTTCCAATACTTCTAACGCCTGTAACTTCTTTATATTAACTCTGTTTATAAAGTGTCATATGTGAAAATCGTCCATAAAATCGCTAAAACGTAGTAGTGGAAGTTTGCAGCCAAATTCGAACGTTTGTGGAAATTTTCTTTTTAGTAGTTGTTTTATTAAACTTACATTTCTTATTAAATTTCCGATTAAATTTTTATTAAATTTTTGTTGAATTTTACATCAATTTCTAGGGAGTTACATTCTCCTCCCCTAATAGGATTTCGTTCCCAAAATCTATAAGGATGGAAAAACATAACTCATACATACTACAATCAATAGATACAACTATCTACTCCTCCATGATCCACGAGCAATTATTGTCCTTAGAATATTTCTAATGCATTATATGTGTGTGTATGTATATATGCAATATGAATTGCACGTGAACCTATACTAATGCAAAAGAATGGGTGGTCTACTGATCCAGTCGACCTCATGTCATGCAAATGCTCATGTCATGCATCTAAATGTATGTAACATCCTAAGTAAATGTACCTGCAATTCTATATATATTTGTAACTATATTACTCATATTCAACATCGAAATGCATAATATCCACTGGAATAACAAAAATCAAGCGATAACATGATATTAAGTGTGAGAGTATGTATGTGTACACCTAGGGGATGTACTATCTTAAACGTGCAAAAGATAGCAATCAAAACATACATCCATATACATCCATTAGTACCCATCATCCATAACATGTCCTATCGAGATGTTTACAACCATTCCAACCATCCAATGGTCTTTACCTAAAGAGTGTACCAAGCTAAGTCCTATACATAATAAATCTGCACTTATGAGAATTAAATTGGGAACGTGCCAGAGAAGAGGTATGGGTGGATTGCGCGGATCTTCCTATCGGGCTCCTATATACTCTCCGCTGGGTCGTCTCCCTATTGGACTTTAACAATTCTGGGTTTTTTATTGCGGATTCTATTGGTACCATGCTCTAAAATACAAGAGGGTGCATGGCGAATGAGTGACTCTCACTCTATCTTCACCTCCTTTAACTAATTCGGCTCGACAGCGGTAGTTGTATCATGTAAGCACTTTCGCAAACGCGACACATGGAAAACATAATGTACCCCCACAAACTTCTCCATTAGCTTTACTCTATATGCCAACTTCCCTACTCTACCAACTGTTGGAAAAAGCCCTATAAGTCTTGATGATAGATTACCTGAACTAACATGTCTTACCACATGCCTAAGGGGGTTAAACCTTCGAGAATACCATGTCTCCCACTACAAACTCTATCACTATACGCCTCTTTTCAACATAGGATTTTACTTATCCTGACCAGTCTTCATTCTTCTATAGATCAGATCCACCTTCTCCGATGTCTCCCTTATTATGCCTAGCTCAATAATAATCTTATCCGTAGTATCCCACCAACATGATGAATATATAGGGTCTACTATACAATGCATCAAATGGTGTGATACCAATGCACCCTTGATAACTGTTGTTGTAGGTAAACTCCACTAATGGCAAGTGATCCCCACTTGAATCTCCAAAGTTTATAATGCACATCCATTGCAAGTCCTCTAAAACCCGATTCGACCTCTCCATCTATCCAATAGTTTATGGATCACATGCAATACTCTAGCTCAAGTCCATCTCCAAAGCCTCTCGAGGATTCCTCCAAAACTCACTAGTGAAAAACGAATCTTAGTCGCTAACTATGCTAATAGGAACTCTATGTAACCAAACAATCTCTATTGCCTATAGAGTCGCGAACGACGTCGACATCCTAGTACTCCTCACTAGTATGAAATAAGCACACTTGGTTAACCGATTGACTATGAACCAAATGCTCTCATTCCATCTCCTACTCCAAGGTAGATAATCTACAAAATCCATAGAAGTACTCTCCCACTTCCACTGATTAATATCCAGTGGCTGCAATAATCCTTGCACTTCTTTTGCTTTGCATTTACCCTCTAGTAAGTCATACACCTAGCCACATACTCCACTACTTTCTTCTTCATATCGAGCCAACAGAAGACTCTCTTCATGTCGCGATACATCTTGTC
The DNA here is from genome assembly GCA_030765085.1 of Allium cepa. Taxonomy (NCBI): domain Eukaryota; kingdom Viridiplantae; phylum Streptophyta; class Magnoliopsida; order Asparagales; family Amaryllidaceae; genus Allium; species Allium cepa. The sequence goes on from CM060935.1 coordinate 971,057,040, forward strand.
CCTACTAGGATGAGTGGTCATCCTAAAATGGTGAGACTTTGCTAATACTGCATCTGTCAAATCCATACTACGGGGAACACAAAGCCTATCACCTCTACATAATCATCCACTTTAGTCAATGGCATAACGCCTCAAATGACTCGATGAATCTCCTTTACCATTCCTCTCCATAATGTCTACTAGCTCCATATCCTCATTCCGCCTAGATCCAATATGCTCCATCATTGTAGGCTGAACATCCAAAGCTGCTGGTAATCTTGGGGTAATATCTGATGATGGTCCAAAATCTAAGGTGGAAATATACTCTAAATGTCTCCACTCTAAGAACATGAGACTCAACACTGCACATTGTCTACTCAAAGCATTCGCCACTACATTATCCCTGCCCTAGGCATAAGAGACATATAAGTCATATGATGCTAAGAACTCCATCCACCTACGCTGCCTCAAATTCAAGTCCTTTTGGGAGATCAAGTACTTCAACGACTTATGATTCATAAATAGCCAAAACTTCTCCCTTAAAACAAAATGCCTCCATGACTTGAGCGCAGAAACAATGGTCGCTAACATATGTAGTGTAGTTCTTTTCATGGGTCCTTAGCTGCTTACTCGTTTAACTCACCACCCTTCCTTATTTTATCAAAACTGCGCCTAACCCCATACAACAAGCACCGGTGTAAAATGTAAACGGGTTCATTCCATTCGATAACACCAAAACTGGCGCACTAGTTACTGCCTTCTTCAATCTAATAAAACCATCTTCACACTTCACATCCTATGAGAAAACTATATTTTTCTTAGTAAGACAGGTCAGTGGGGTAGATAACTTCGCAAGTCCTTTATGAACTGGGATCAACTACTTAACCATTTTCTATGACAGTATGTCCCAAAAAGCGTATCTTCTCTCTCCAAAAGTGGCACTTAAAAAAATTCGCCTTTAGCTTATATGTATAAAGTGTACTAAGCACTTCTCCTAAATGCAACGCATGTTCCTCCACACTCCTTGAGTATACAAGAATATCATCTACAAATACCATGACGAATTTATTAAGCAGCCCCTTAAATACCCAACTCATCAAATCAACAAAGTAGGTGGGTGCATTGGTTAGTCTGAAGGGCATGACTAACAACTCATATAAATCGTTGGGTGTACAGAACGCCGTCTTCTAGACACTAACCACAGCTATGCGCAACTGATAGAATACGATAGCCAAATCAAGCTTTAAGAAAACCTTATCTCCAACTAACTGATCGAATAGATCGTCTATACAAGGCAATGGATAACGATTCTTTTTTTAGTTTATTTAACTCACTAAAATCGATGTAGAGTCTAAGAGAACCATCCTCCTTGGTGGTAAAGACGACTAGTGCTCTGCACTAAAAAATGCTCCTCTTGATAAAGCCCTTGCCCCAACAACTCATGAACCTGCTTGCTCAACTCGTATCTTTCCTTTGGAGCCATATGCCTTAGTAGTAAGGCAACTAGTCTAGCATTCTCTACAAGATTGATCCTAAACTCGATCTCTCACTAAGGCGGGATACCCGTAACCTCAGAAAAACATCTAGGAAATCTCTAACTACAAGCACTATACTAATCTTGTTGTGATATAGGTCTAATGAATATAGGTAGCTCCATATAAGGGGATCGCAGTAACCTCTAACCTACACCCAATAAATATGCTCAACCTTAAAACCTTCCCATCACAATCTAAATATCCCTATACATAGTCATCTAATCCATGCCTAATATCAATACAAACCCGGAAAATCTCAATAAAAAGCATTGCAACTTCAAACCCCTACATACCACGAACAAATTGGCCAATCCTCCTACATAGTTTGATACAACTATAAGGTCCGTGACTATACCAGTGTGCAAGTGTAAGTCATCAACAAGTCTACTTGAAATGAAAGAATGTGAAGCCCCAATAACAAACAAAATGCAAATAGATAAACCGAAAGGATTCAACACACCTTCGACAACCATTTTCTTACCCTTGTCGACCACTGGCTGTGAACTTGAGCTAGGGACTTCCTCTAGCGCATAAGCCAAAACCACCTTTGTGGAAATTTCTTTTCAGTAGAGTTTTTAATTAAATTTACATTTCTTTTAAATTTTCAGTTAAATTTCAATTAATATTTTGTTAAATTTTACATCAATTTCTGGGGTATTACATTCTCCTCTCTTAAAAGGATTTCGCTCCTGAAATCTCTAAGGATGGAAAAAACGTAACTCATACATACTACAATCAATAGCTAACTCAAGATCATGTGTAGGGGATTTCTTTTCATGGGACTTTAGCTGCCAACGTACTTAACTCGCCACCCTTCCTTCGTGCATCAAAACCGCGCCTAACCCTGTATCACAAGCATTGGTATAAACTGTAAATGGTTATGTTCCATCCGATAACACCAAAAAAGGCGCACTAGTCAATGCCTCATTCGACCTAATAAAAGCATCTTCACACTTTGCATCCTATGAGAAAGCTATATTTTTCTTGGTAAGATGGTAGTGGGGCAAAGATCTTTGCAAGCCCTTCTGATAGTAGCCTTCCAAACCAAGGAAACCTTTTACCTCCGTGGAATTCTAAGGAACATGCCAATCCCTACCTGCTGCCACCTAACTGGGGTCAACTATTTAGCCACTTTCTAAGGTGGTGTGCCCCAAAAAGCGTACCTTCTCTCTCCAAAAGTGGCACTTCAAAAAATTCGCCTTTAGCTTATACGTATAGAGTGCACTGAGCACTTCTCCTAATGCAACACATGTTCCTTCTTACTCCCTGAGTATAAAAGAGTATCATCTATAGATACCACAATGAATTTATTAAGCAACCCCTTAATTACTCAACTCATCAAATCAACAAAGTAAGTGGGTGTATTAGTTAGTCCGAAGGGCATAACTAACCACTTATATAATTCCTCAAGTGTACAAAATACCGTCTTCTAGATACTAACCTCAGCTACGCGCAACTGATAGAATCCGATAGCCAAATCAAGCTATAAGAAAACATTAGCTCTAACTAACTGATCGAATAGATCGTCTATACAAGGAAATGGATAACAATTCTTTTTTGTTAGTTTATTTAACTCCTTAAAATCAATGCAGAGTATAAGAGAACCATCCGTCTAAGTGGAAAAGACGACTGGTGCTCCCCACTCAGAAATGTTCGTCTAGGTAAATCCCTTTCCCAATAACTCATTAACTTGCTTGATCAACTTGCATCTTTCCTTTAGAGCCATATGCCTTAGTAGTAAGGCGACTAGTCTAGCATTCTCTACATGATTGATCCTAAACTATATCTCACTAGGGCGGGATACCGGTATCCTCGGTAATATCATCTGGGAAATCTCTAACTACAAGCACTGTACTAAGCTTGTCGTATTATAGGTCTAATGAATATAGGTAGCTTAACATAATAGATTCTTGGGGATCGCAATAAACCTTAAGCTACGCCCAACACACGTGCTCAACCTAACAACCTTCATATCATGGTCTAAATATCCCTATACATAATTATTTAATCCATGCCTAATATCAATCCAAACCCAAAAATCCCAATACAAAGGCATTACAACTTCAAATCCCTACATACCACAATTAATAAGGTCGGTCCTCCTACATGGTTTGATACAACTATAATGTACGTGACTATACTAGTGTGCAAGTGTAAGTGATCAATAAGTCTACTTGAAATGAAAGAATGCGAAGCCTCGGTATCAAATAAAATGCGAATAGATAAATCAAAATGAGTCCACACACCTTAGATCACCACTTTCTTACCCTTGTTTACCATTGGTTGTGCGCTTGAGCTAGGGACTTCCTTTAGCGCATAAGCCAAAACCACCTTTGTGGAAGCCTAAGTAGAAGCTTGAGTAGAAGCTTTCAATAGTGCTTTGCAAGCTTCGTTCAAATGTCCATACTGATCAGAGTTATATCACTTCATCTTTGAGCAATCCAACAAACACTCCTTAGCAAAGTGCCCCATCCTTCCACTCTTATGGAACTTCATATCCTTCTTTTGAATCTTCCCTTTTATCCCGAATCCTCTCTTCTTCTTATTCTTCCGATACCCATTCTCCACATCCTCTTGAGCCTCCTCTTTCACTTCCTTCTTAGAGATGGTAATGAGTAAAGCCATATCTATTAGCCCCTCATAGGTAGCACCCATCAGAATATGACTCACGGCTAAATATTATAAAGGTTGGTTAAGTATCTTTACCAAATTTAAGAGTCTTCTTACGTGGTGTACAAATTAACCCGCATGTAACCTAGCTAGCTTATTAAGCTGATTGACATACTCCTTGACTATCATGTCCTCCTTAAGATGGAAAAATTTCTCCTGTTGAACACCTTCTTCCGACCTAGAAAGGAAATTCACCTCAAATCTCCTATGGCACTCATCTCAGGAAATATCATCTCCATCGGTCTCAAACTCAACAACCTCCCAGCACCTCAATGCCTCACCCTGTAGCTACCATGTAGCTAACTGCCTCCTCTCTACATCGGTCGATACCATCAAACCAAAGATCCTATAACAAGTGCGGATCTATGCCCTCATATCACGTAAGACTCCGTCCGCATATATCGTTTGCCCCCAAGACTAGAAAAATCATTACACATCTTTGAAAATTCTGTAGCGATAGGAGGGATGGTAGGAGCTACACCCATCGCTCCCTCTATAGGTTCTCTAGTGGGATTAGCTCGGTTGTCCCCTGATATGTAGGTAACAGGGGAACCATACCAAGATGTTCATGTCTGGGACCTCGATTGCATCGCTAGAGCCTGAACCAGCGGGATCACTCATCTTTTATCTATGAATTTTAAGAACTTTATTAGCAATTTTTCGCATAAATTTTAGGCATGAAAAAGAGAGATAACATAGACATGAAAAAGAAATATAATATATACATGAATCATAGACAGCATAGGCACCAAAGAGATAGATTAGGGTATGTGTAAAATCCTTGGAAGAACCCTTTGAAAAATCTTTACTTTTATGCATATATATTTTTTTAAAACTTTTTTGAAAAGCTTCGGAAAACTTTGTGGAAATCTTTTTGAAAACCATTTTTCAAAAAAATTTCAAATACGTTCTCTTAATATGGTCTTGTTAACCCGAATTTTAGCAAGGCCGTAGGCATGAGGATTTAGCTAAATCGACTACTCGTTCGCCAAAACTGGAGTATGATGGGTTTGAGTCAATTGGATGGATGGACAATCAATCACGGATGATACACATATGATGATAGAGCGGGGGTTCGACATGACACGGTTCGGCCATGTAGGTCAGCCATTTGGTCTAGGTGGCTCGGTCATATATGGGTCGATCGACATTGGTCGTTTGGTTTGGGAGTCGTGGGTCGGTCGGTCGTCATTGGTCATTCGGTCTGGGAGTCCTGGGTCGGTCGTCATTGGTCGTTCGATCTAGGAGTCATGGGTCGGTCATCATTGATCGTTTGGTCTAGGAGTCATGGGTCGGTCGACATTGGTGGTTCGGTTTGGAAGGGACTAGCTTTGGAGGGATCATGTCATGTGGTTCGGTTTGTGGTGGGTTAGCAAGTATGAGGTCAGTACAATCTTACTACAGGATGTGGAACAAACTACTTTGAGTCAAGCATAGGGCTACTTCGGGTCACACCTAAGGAAGCTTCGGATCGGTAGGAAGAAGACTTCAGGTTGGCTATGGTGAGAGAACATATATGGTTCGGCATGTCTGTGTGGGTCGGTGGTTATGGTTCGGCGTGCCTAGTTCGACCGCTTGGGTTAACACTTATGGGCCGACTTAACTTGACCATGGTCCTGCACAGGGGAACAAGCCTGTCTTCGTTTATAAATACAGCATGTGGGACTTCAAAAAGGGGATATTCATTCTGTTTTCCTTCATCTTCTATACTAAGGCAGCTCTGCCATTATTGTTCCATAAACTCTGTATTGTAACTGTTTGACTCTAACATCAATAAAAAGGAAATTTATGGAGTGGGCGTAGGCCGGAGTCAGCCAAACCACTATAAATCCTCTATTCTTATTGCTTTCTTTTTATTTTTACCGTTCTTTGTATTTATACTCTCTAAATACATTCTATATGTGTTTTGTGACTGTGATTTGGTGCTTTCTGGATTTGGGTGTTAGTGACCAATTTTAGCGCTAACATTTTGGTGCTTTCACTAAGAAAACTAGCACTCAGGAATTCTATAGCTTGGATTTTGGATTTAAAGACTTAGGAACTCGTATTCTAGAGATTATGGCTAGACAATCGACAAGGAGATAGAGGAAGGAAAGGAGTCAGCACAAAGGAAGCCAAGAGGCTTCCTCTTGAGCTAATCAGGCCTCAGTCTATATCATTAGAGACAAGATGGAGACGATGCTGAAAAGGCAGGAGGACATGATATAGAACCTACTTCGACAGGTTGGACAAGTTGGAGCACAAAGTTAAGGGAATGCACCAACCGTGGCTGCTGGCAATATAGAACAAGGAACCAGAGCCGTCGAAGATTTTGGAGGTCAAAACCAGAACCAGACTAGAGAGATTGAAAAAAATTAGCAAAGGCCTGAGGGAAGACCTTCGAGATTGGATACTGGAAGAGCGGTGAATGAGGCTCCGCAAGCAGGGACAAACGTAAACGTAAATGTCAACATGAAGAATACTAACCATAGTACCCCCTAGGACATGAGGGGCAAGGTAGAGATGCGAACAGGGGACTACCCATGGATGGAGATGAGCAGATGGCTGGATTAATAAGAAGGATTATGACAGAAGGACTACCGAGCAGAGGCTTGGAGGAGGTCAGTCGAAGTCCGTTCACTCTGGAAATCAGGAATGCAAGGAACCCTCCAGAATTCAAAATGCCAACATTGGAGGCCTATGATGGAAAATCAGATCCAACTATGCGTGTAACAAGATACATCAGGCATATGGAAGTGCTAGGGGTATTTGAGGAGGTGATGGCAAGATGTTTACCTTTATACTTGATGGATTTGGCTGCACTTTGGTTCAGGCAGATGGAGAATGGATCGATCAGGACATGGGGCGAGCTAGTGGAACGCTTCATGAGAAAATTCAGGGTCCACGTGACGCGACCCAAGAATGTAATGATGCTGGTATTGATGAAGGAGAGGTCAGGAGAGTATGTGAGAGGTTTTCTAATGTGATTTAATGCGGTTATGGCCTCAGTAGAATGCTCGGTTCCATCAATGATTTTGATGGCGGCGATAGCAGGGATTATGGAAGGCACGGAACTCAAGGATTTATTAGCACGGGATCCACCACAGGATCTTGGAGAGTTCTATCATGAGGCGGAAAGATTCATTCAGCTAGATGATTCACGTGCCAAAAGGCACGAGATAAACGTCGTGCGAAGCATAGGAACATCTGATGAAGGACAAAGGCTGAATAAAGGAAAGCGTAAGATGGATGATGGACCTGGTGGTTCCGACAAATGGAGTAGAGGTCGAGAGCCCAAATTTGCGACGTATGGGGATTCAATAGATAATTTGGAATGGATTTACTTAGACACTCAGGGGAAGCTCCCCTATCAGAAACCACCCAGGAGGGATCCCAATGAGCGGGAACGTAAGAGCGGGAAGTACTGCCTATTTCAGAGATGGAAGGGCACTCCATGGATGAATGCCGCCACCTGAAGGATGCAGTGGAGGAAAATTATAGAAATGGCAGGTTGCCACAGTATGTGAGGAATTGGACGAGAGTAGTAGAACACAAGCAACTACCGCTTGGATCAAACAGGAACGACCCTAGAATGGGATCGCGACTCGTCATCCACTATAATAATGGCAAGGACCATGTTCAGGATTTGGATTTTGGTCATCGAATATCCTTTTCTGTTTTTTTTAAAATAAATAACAACTACGCCACTTACACATGCAAGGGAAATAGAGTGATCCCCAGGCATGCTCTAAGATGGTAATAAGCTGCTTTGCCCGGAGAGGCAGCCTTTAGCTTTTTCTATTTTTCTTGTTGGACATTTAGACCTTGGATTTGATAAATAGATTTTGGTTTTATGCAACAAATACCTAAAAAGTGACTTATGGGACATATATTGGAAGTCAATTGTAAATTAATTACTTTATGTTCAGGAACACTAAACCAGAGTGCAGGGAACGATGCGGCTTCGCTGGAGAGCAACAGGATTGGCTCGCTCGTCGTTATTTCCCCTTCACCGGAGAGCGACAGGATGGGATCCAACAAGATCCCGGAGAGGCTACAATCGGTCTAGGACTTAGGCCATGACATCGCTTAATGTTCAAGGACATTGAACCGGAGTGCAGGGAGGGATGCTGCTTTGTCGGAGAGCGATAGGATCGGCTCACTCAACGCTGTTCCCCTTCAGTAGAGAGTGACAGTATGGGATCTAGTAAGTTCTCGGAGAGGCTGATATCGATGCAAGAGGATCAAGGCATCGCTAAATGTTCAGGGACGCTGAATCGAAGTGCAAAGGATAGGTTTCTACGCCGGAGCGTGACATGATCTTCCTATTCAATCGTTAAATTTGGATTGAGCTTAGCAACGGTTCAAAGAGGCCGTCAACGATCTGAAGAGATCGTAGGATTCGATTATTGACTTCCAAGGGATAAAGGGAATTGGATAACGATTTGGAACGGTCACGGAATAGACTATCTGATTTGGATGGAATTTCTTGAAGATGAATGTAACATTGACTTTGGATATCAGGTTTGTGACTATTCAAAACACACCTTCCAATAGCAAGGCATGTTTTAGAGGGAAAATGTTAACCCGCCTTTTGGCAAGGCCATAGACTGGCAGATTTAACTAAGTCGACTACTCGTTCATCGAAATTGGAGTATAATGGGTTTGAGTCATTTGGATGGATGGACGATCAATCATGGATAATACACATATGATTACAGAGCAGGGGTTCAGCATGACATGGTTCGGCCATGTAGGTTAGCCGTTTGGGCCAGGTGGCTCAGTCATATATGGGTCGGTTGGCATTGGTCGTTCGGTCTGGGAGTCATGGGTCAGTCGTCATTGGTCGTTCGGTCTGGGAGTCATGGGTCGGTTGTCATTGGTCGTTCGGTTTGGGAGTCATGGGTCGGTCGGCATTGGTGGTTTGGTTTGGAAGGGACTGGTTTCGGAGGGATCAGGTCATGTGGTTCTGTCTATGGTGGTTTGGTAAGTATGGGGTCGGTACAATCTTACTTCAGGCTATGGAACAAATTACTTTGAGTCAAGCATAGGGCTACTTCGGGTCACACCTAAGGAGGCTTCAGATCGGTAGGAAGAAGATTCTGGGTTGGCTATGGTGAGAGAACATATGTGGTTCGGCATGTTTGTGTGGGTCGGTGGTTACGGTTCGGCTTGCCTAGTTCAGTCGCTTGGATTAACACCTATGGGCCGAGTTAACTTGGCCATGGGCCTGCATAGGGGAACTAGCCTATCTTCGTCTATAAATACAACATGTGGCTCTTTAAAAAAGAGGATCTTCCTTCTGTTTCCCTTCATCTTCTATACTAAGGCTGCTCTGCCATTATTATTACAAAAACTCTGGATTGTAACTGTAATTGATTCTAACATCAATAAAAAGGAAATTTCTAGATTAGACATAGGCCAGAGTCAGCCGAACCACTATAAATCCTCTATATTTTTACTATTCTTCATATTTATACTCTCTAAATACATTCTATCTATGTTTTGTGACTGTGATTTGGTGCTTTCATCTGGATTTGGGTGTTAGTGACCAATTTTGATGCTAATAGGTCCAATCCCTAAGAAACTTTGGACCTCGCTCTAATACCAAATGTGACTACCCACACCTCGTGACACACCGGTCCAAAGCTCAGTGTTGCTTTCGACCTCATGTCATGCTGAGAAATGCATATCGTCAGGGTTTTAACCATTAACAATTCAGAGACTAATACAAGTAGATATAATCTAAGATATACTATACTTTCAGAACTCATAATAGAAGTAATAAGACATATAACATAGAAAATTGTCCATCTTCGAAATATCCAAATCACAGTCTTAGAAAAATCAATACGTGGTCTAACACAAAGTACATAGAAAAATATCTCTCAAAGTTTGATACATGAAGCAAAATGTACTGATAAGATAGAATAATACGTGGAGGGAGTTAATATGATAAAAGCAGACTCCAACTAAAAGCTCAATTCTCCAAGTATCAAGAATGGGCTAATCACCCGTTGCCCTATCCACTTGTGGCGAGGAAAAGGAAGGAAAGAGAATGGGTCAGACAAAACTCTGGCAAATGAATATAAGTTTAATATGCGACGATCTTGTGCGGTTAACTTCAATGCTATTCAAAATGACATAGGGTGTGTTACAAGTGTCCCTAAATTCCTATGGTCCATTACCTAAAGGTATCGGCAATGTTCTTAGAATTATCCAATAAGGAAATACTACCCGTAGGCGACAGTGGGAACTGCTCTTCTATAAATACCTATATCATCACTACGCTTGGAGAGGAAGAACCTCGAAATACAAACTCGTTGTATGACTCATCGTATGCACCCGTTGTTCACTTCACAGTCATAGTGCAAAATGTCTCTTATTGTACTGCATCGATGTCCACATGTATGATGCTGCGTGCATATAAGAACTTCCATTAGTACCAGAATACTTTTTCTATATTGCCATTTATTGTAATGCACCAGGGTCGACTGTTCATATTGAATCCTCGGTTAGTACCAAGCACACTAACTAGCATCCATCAATGCTATATATCCATTGTAGAAAATTCCCTAAGTGTTTATTATGCAAAATACATCGCCATAGTCAATTCTTAACTTTCATAGGTATTTAACTTTTACCCAAACCGCGATGACCTATTGTCTTTTGATAGGGGACTAACTTCCCTACTATCACTAGCATATGTACTTAGCCTAAAATAGGTTCAAACAATCAATTTTTCATTTATATAATTTCTTATGAAATTACATAATTTTTATTATTTAACTTGGACCTTAAGCCAAGGTTCAATTTGGCAATTTTTGTTACGACGGTCGGTCGTTAGGGGTCCATGGTCGACCATTCATGAACATAATTTGGGTTTTCCTACGATTTTTAATTCTCGATTTTTGTTCATTAATCGTATGCTATTAATATATATTAAATCCTAATTACTTGTTGTCTAATTCAAATCTTAATTAGCAATCTACTTGGGTTTAGGGTTTGCAAGTTTAACTGTAAAGGGAGTATACATCATTTTCAAGTTTTACATTTTACAGTGCTTCAATTCTAGTAAAGTTTGCATATCCCAATTTAGCGTTTCAATTTATATTTGTAGCATCCTAAATCAATTAAAATACTTTAAATCTAACTATAATAATTATCTTATTAAACTTGTTTCCACTCACCTTAAGCCTAAGCTCTTCCTATTGCACTTGCCTTAGAATCGCCCCTCAATTTTTTAGATCGCTTGATCCACTTTGATTCCAACGCTTGTTTTCTTCTAGGCTTCTTTAATTTGATTTTCAGGAAATTTCTAAAGTGGGAAACAGGGAAAATTTTGGCAAAGTTTTGTTATTGTGTTCTGCTAACAGAGTTTTAGGGTTAGATTAGGTTTTAATAGGGTTTTCAAACTAATATGGGATGTTAGATCTAAGTTGGAGTTTTCAGTCATCACGTTCGTTCATCAGTTTTTTCATTGCCAAGCAATCATCTAGATTGTTCTAACATGTCGCTAAAAACTCCAAAATGCTTGATTTTACAGGCAAAGATCGACCGCTAATAATCCTAGGTCGACCGCTACTGGTCAACCTTCGACCCTTCTGGGTCGATCATTGACTGTGTTAGTTTGTGTTATATATTTTTCAATTTCTTATTCTATTTTCAGTACTTCTAATGCCCGTAAATTCTCTATACTAATTCTTTTCATCATAAGTGAAAATCGCCCATAAAATTGCAATAAATGTAATTGTGGAAGTTTCATAGCCAAATTTGGACGTTCGTTGCAATTTTCTTTTAAGTAATTGTTTTAATTAAATTTACATTTCTTATTAAATTTTTTTTAAATTTTATATAAATTTCTGGGGTGTTACATTCTCCTTCCTTAAAAGGATTTCGTTCCTAAAATCTCTAAGGATAGAAAAAGTAATCCATACATACTACAATCGATAGCTACAACTATCTACCCCTCTATCACCCACGAGCAATTTTTGTCCTTAGAATTTTCCTAATGCATTATGTGCGTGTGTATGTGTATGTATATATGCAATGTGAAATGCATGTGAACCTACACTAATGCAAAAGAGTGTATGGTCCACCGATCCAATCGACCTTCCGTCATGCAAAAGCTCATGCCATGCATCTAAATGTATGGAACATCCTAAGTATATATACTTGCAATTCTATATGTATGTGCAACCAAACTACTCATATGCAACATCCAAATGCATAACATCCACTGGCACAAAAAAATTCAAGCGATAACATGCTATTAAGTGTGAGTGTGTGTGTATACCTAGGGGATATATTATCTTAAACGTGCAAAAGAGAGTAATACAAACATACATCTAAATACATCCATTAGGACCCATCATCGATAACATGTCCATTAAGATGTTTACAACCATTCCTATCATCCAATGGTCTCTACCTAAAGAGTATACCAAGCTAAGTCCTATACATAAGAAATATGCACTTATGAGAATTAAATTGGGAATGTACTACAGAAGAGTTTTGGGTGGATGGCGCGGATCTTCTCATCAGGCTCCCATATACTCTCCGTCGGGACATCTCTCTATTGGACTTTAACAAGTCTGACTTCCTTATTGCAAAGTCGCTTCGCACCATGCTCTAAATTACAAGTGGTTGCATGGAAACTAAGTGACTCCCACTCTATCTCCACCTCCTCCAACTGATTCAGCTCGACTGCGGTAGCTGTATCAAGTGAGCACTTACGCAAATGCAACACATGGAAAACATAATGTACCCCCGCCAACTTCTCCAACGGCTCTACTCTATATGCTAACTTCACTACTCTAGCACCTATTGGAAAAATACCTATAAATCTCGATGCTAGATTCCCTAAACTACCATATCTCGTCACATGCCTAAGGGGGTGAAACTTTCAAGAATACCATGTCTCTCACTGCACATTCTAGCACTGCACACCTCTTGTCAGCATAGGATTTCTACTTATCCTGAGCAGTCTTCATTCTTCTATAGATTGGATCCACCTTCTCTGATGTCTCCCTTACTATATCTGGCATAATAATAATCCTATATGTTGGATCCCACCAACATGACGGATATACAGGGTCTACTATACAATGCATCAAATGGTGCCAAGCTCATCTGATAGCTATTGTTCAAGGTAAACTCCACCAATGGAAAGTGATCCTCACTTGAATCTCTAAAGTATATAATGAAAATCCATACCAAGTCCTATAAAACTCGATTCACCCTCTCTATCTTTCCATTAGTTTGTGGACGGTATGCAATACTCAAGCTCAAGTCGGTCCCAAAAGCCTCCTATAGACTCCTCCAGAACTCACAAATGAAAAGTGAATCTTGGTAGTTAGCTATGCTAATATGAATACCATGTAACCTAACGACCTCTCTCATGTATAGAGCCGTGAACAACATCGCCATCCTAGTACTCCTCATTAGTATGAAATAAGCACACTTGGTCAGCCGATCGACTATGAACCAAAAGCTCTCATTCCCTCTCCTACTCCGAGGTAGACCATCTACAAAATCCATAGGAGTACTCTCCCACTTCCATTGAGAAATATCCAATGGCTGCAATATTCCTTGCGACTTCTTATGCTCTGCCTTTACAGTCTAGTAAGTCATACATATAGCCATATACTCCGCTAATTTCTTCTTCATATCGGGCCAATAGAAGACTCTCTTGATGTGGCGATACTTCTTGTCTCCATCGGGATGAGTGATCATCCTAGAATGGTGAGACTCTGCCAGTACTGCATCTATCAAATCCATACTATGGGAACACAAATCCTATCATCTCTTCATAATCATCCACTCGAGTCAATAGCGTAACGCCACAAATGACTCGATGACTCTCCTTTACCAATCCTCTCCATAATGTCTACTAGCTCCATATACCCATTCTGCCTAGATCTAATATGCTCCATCAATATAGGCTAAACATCCAATGCTGCTAGTAATCCTAGGGTAATATTTGATGATGGTCCAAAATCAAAGGTAGAAATATACTCCAAAAGTCTCCACTCTAAAAACAAGGACTCAACCCTAGATGGTGTCTACTCAAAGCATCCGCCACTATATTACCCATGCCCAAGGATAAGAGATATCAAAGTCATATGATGCTAAGTACTCCATCCAGATTCGTTGCCCCAAATTCAAGTCCTTCTGGGGGAGCAGTACTTCAAGGACTCATGATCCTTAAATAGTTCAAACTGCTCCCTTAAAAGGAAGTACCTATATGACTTGAGCGCAAAGACAATGGCCACTAACTCAATATCATGTGTAGGGTAGTTCTTTTCGTGGGTCTTTAGCTGCCAACTCGCAACTCACCATCCTTCCTTCTTGCATCAAAACCGCGCCTAACTCCATACCACATGCAACGATATAAACTATAAATGGTTTCATTCTATCCAGTAATACCAAAACTGGTGCACTAGTCAATTCCTCCTTCAATCTAATAAAAGCATCTTCACACTTTGCATCCTATGGCAAGACGGGTCAGTGGGGCAGAGATTTTCGCAAGTCCTTTATGAACTTCCGTTAGTAGACCCCAAACTAAGGAAACTTCTTACCTCCATGGCATTCTTAGGAAAACCTTAGTAGTAAGGCGACCGTCTAGCATTCTCTACAAGATAGATCCTAAACTCGATCTCTCGCTAAGGCGGGGTACCGATAACCTCAACAAAAACATCTAGGAATTCTCTAACTACAAGCACTATACTAAGCTTGTTGTGTGATAGGTCTAATGAATACTGGTAGCTTAACATAATAGATACTTGGGGATCGTAATAAACCTCTAAGCGATGCTTAATACACGTGCTTAACCTAACAATCTTCCTATCACGGTCTAAATCTCCCTATACATAGTCATCTAATCCATGCCTAATATCAATCCAAACCTCGAAAACCCAATACAAAGGCATTACAACTTCAAACCCCTACATACCACAAATAGATAGGCATATCCTCCTACATGGTTTGATACAACTATAAGGTCTGTGACTATACAAGTGTGTTTGTGTAAGTCATCAACAAGTCTACTTGAAATGAAAGAATGTGAAGCCCTAGTATCGAATGAAATGTGAATAGATAAATTGAAAAGAGTCAACACACCTTCGATCGCCACTTTTACCCTTGTCTGCCACTGGCTATGCACTCTAGCGGGGACTTCCTCTAGCTCATAAGACAAAATCACCTAAGTCGAAGCTTAGGTAGAAGCCAGAGTAGAAGCTTCCGGTGGTGTTTTGCAAGCTTGCTTCAAATTCCCATACTAGTCGCATTTATATCACTTCATCTTTAAGCAATCCACCCTACACTCCTTAGCAAAGTGCCCTATCCTGCCACACTTATGAAACTTCATATATTTCCTCTAAATCTTCCCAATGAAAGTGATTATGTTGTAGGATCGAGTAATATGGAATATAATAAATTACTAGGGGTAAAATAATAATAGAAGTAAAGTAAAAAGACACCAGGAATTTTTATACTGGTTCGAACTCTCTTTCTACGTCCAGTCCTAGACTCCTTTTGGAATTAAAGCTAGCAACCCTCACATAACCTAGAGGAATAGGTATTACACCGGTTGAGCAACCGAACAGGACTTGACTTCCTGTGCAACAGTATAGGACTTGATCGCCTAAGCAAACGAACATGACTTTATTACAAACTAGATTTTATTGACTTTGTGTGTTCTAGATAACATGGATTTGTCATTTGTAGCGCACCCTTTCTATAATCTTTTCCTCAAGAGTGATGTGTATAATTGTATATGTATGAAGAATAGGAAGACAAGAATTTCTTAAAGAATATGGAAGTGAAATTGTAAGCAATGATTGTATAATTTTTGTAAGCAATACAATCAAGAATGCTATGCACGTTAGATCAAGAAAGATGAGAGAATTAGGGGATTTGATTATTGAAACTTGAGTGCATTTATAGTGTATCATGAGTTACATTGTTTGGTAAGAGTTCTCTGCGAAAACTAATGGATGCAACACTTGGGGAAGGAGATATCCTTTGATAATTAGAAGTGTCTTTTCATAATATTGGAATGTTACAGGATTCAGTCGACTGAAAGTTCTTGGTCAGTCGACTAAATTCAGAAAGTGCACAAGTCATATACGCAGACTCAGTCGACTGACCATGTGTATTCAGTCGACTGGTCCGTGTTATATATAAAAAAATATATGCTGATTCAGTCGACTGATAGCACATGGTCATTCGACTGAACAGTGCAGTTCAGTGAAGAATGTGTGCATTTGAAATTGAAAGATATTTAAATTTGAATGCCAGTTTATATGTGAATATGAATGAATGAGAATGATGATTCTTGAGGAAAGATTTTAACAAATCGACTGGACTAGACTCTATATACACATTTCATAACTCTTGTTAAAATAAAAAACTATACGAACCATACTTTGAGTCTTGAGTCCGGATGTTGTAGTAGTCGTAGATTCGTGAATTGTTGTGTCATGTCACCAATCAAAGCCTAAGATCCAACATTCTCCCCCTTTTGATGATGACAACTCCATTTGCTACGAACGAATATCAACAAGCTGTGTTGATCTATTTCTCCCTCTGAATATATTCCTGCAACTGTGCTATAGATTTCTCCTCCTAAATCTATGCTAAATATTCCTGTAAATAATTATTAAATGATATCTTTTCTCCCCTTGTCATCGACAAAAAGGAGAGTTCATTTGATAACATAAATTATATTCAACATAAGTGTTAACATAGAACAATATAAAACAAAATAACTACTACTTATAATGTAAGGTATCATAAAAAAATAACAATTAAAGCATGCGATACCCAAGGTTCTTATAATTTACTAATTTTTAGGAAACAATACCCATTTGGGTGTGGTTGAACCTGTATAAATATAATTTTCATTATTAACTACCATATCAAAATAATCATAAATGTATTTTTCTCTATTTTTCCAATTAATAGAAACCCAAATACTTAGATAATTTTTATTCATATTTCCCGTCAATGATTTTGTACTTCTAGAACATTATTGGTCATTGTATTATTTGAATTTCTATTAAAATTAGATTTAGACTTTACTCGAAATTTAGTAATAGCACCAATATTTTTACTACACACGAAAGTGTATCTAGTGTTATTCCTACGATTAGTTTTATTATATCCTAAACAAACTTTATCTTGTAAAGGTATAGAGCTAGATAAAATCATGTTTAAATCATTTTGGCCCTTATTAAATTTTGTGACTTCAGTGCTAAATTTATCAAATTTATTCAGTCAACTGACCATGTATATTCAGTCGACTGGTCTGTGTTATATATAAATACACACACACACACACACTAATTCAGTCGACCGATAGCACATGATCAGTCGACTGAACAGTGTAGTTCAGCGAAGAATGTGTGCATTTGACACCAAAAGGTGTTAAATTTTAACGCTGGTTTATATATGAATATGAATGAAAGAGAATGATGATTCTTGAGGAGAGATTTTAACAAGGCGACTAGACTAAACTCTACGTACACATTTCATGACTCTTGTTAAAATATATAACTATAAGAACCCTACCTTGAGTCATTGATTCCGAATGTTGTAGTAGTCGTAGATTCGTGAATTACTGTGTCTTATCAGCAATCAAAACCTAAGATCCAACACCCTTTCAGCCCAAACCCTTTTTCTTATTCTTTTGATGCCCATTCTCCCCATCCTTCCGAGCCTCCTCTTTCACTTCTTCTTAGAGATGGTAGTGAGTAAAGCCATATCTACTAGCCCCTCATAGGTAGCACCCATCGAAATGTGGCTCACAGCTAAATCTTAGAGAGGTTGGTTCAGTCCTGTAGCAAATTTATGAATCTTCTTACATGGTGTACTAATTAACTCCATACAGAACCTAGCTAACTTATTAAACTAACTGACATATTCCTTGACTATCATGACCCCTGCTTAAGATGAATAAACTTCTCTAGCTGAACACCTTCCTCCTACCTCGAAAGAAAATTCAACTCAAATCATCCCAGGAAATATCATCTCCATCGGTTTCAGACTCAACAACCTCCCACCAGCTCCATGCCTTACCATATAGCTAACTGCCTCCTCTCAATATCGATCCTTCCCATCGAGCCAAAGATCATATCACAAGCATGGATCTATGTCCTCGAATCCATGTAAGGCTCCATCCGCATATATGGCTTGCTTCCAAGACTAGAAAAATCATTGCGCATCTTAGAAAATTCTGTAGCCATAGGAGGTAGGGCAAGAGCCACACCCCTCACTCCTTACGTGGCTCTATAGTGGGATTTAGCTCGATTGTTCCCTCATGTAGGTACCAGGGGAACCATACCAGGATGTTCATGTCTAGGACCTCGATTGCATCATTAGAGCCTAAACCAGCAGGATCACTCATCTTTTAACTGTGAATTTTAAGAACTTTATTAGCAACTTTTCACATAAAGTTTAGGCACGAGAAGGAGAGATAATACAGGCATGAAAACAGAGATGCAATAGACACAAATCAAAAATAACATAGGCACCAAAGAGATAGATTGTGGCATATATAAAATATTTGGAAGAAATCTTTACTTTTATACATATATATTTTAAAAAGTCCATTTTGAAAAGCTTAAAAAAAGATTTTTGTAAACCATTCTAAAAACCTTTTTTTTGAAAACTTTTCAAATACGTTCTCTTAATACGGTCCTAGTCTCTAAGGAGCTTTGAACCTCACTCTGATACCAACTGTGATAACCCGCACCTCCCGACACAGCGATCCAAAGCTCACTATTGCTTTCGACCTCATGTCGTGCTGAGAAATGTAGATCGTCAGGGTCTTAACCTTAACAGTTCGGAGACTGGTACAAGCAGATATAATCTGAGATGTATTATACTTTCAGAACTCATAATAGAAGTAATAAAACATATAATACAAAAAATGTCCATTTAAAAAATATCCAAATCATAGTCTTAGAAAAATCTGTACGTGGTCCAATATAGATTACATAGAAAAATATCTCTCAAAGTTTTATACGTGAAGTAAAATGTAATGATAAGATAGAATAATACATGAAGGGAGTAAATATGATAAAAGCAGACTCCAAATATAAGCTTGATTCTCCAAGTATCAAGAATGGGCAAATCACCTTCTGCCCTATCCACTTGTGGTGAGGAAAAAGAAGGAAAGAGAATGGGTTAGACAAAACTTGGGTAAATGAATATAAGTTTAATATGTGACGATCATGTGCATTTAACTTCAAAGCTACTCTAACTGGCATAGGGTGTTCTACAAGTGTCCTTGAATTCCTTTGGTCCATTACCTCGATCAACCTCACACTAATGATCGGCCAACGTCTTAGAATTATCCAATAAGGAAGTATAGCCCGTAGGCGACTGTGGGAACTGCTTCTCCATAAGTACCCATATTGAAATGCAAACTCGCTGTATAATTCATTGTATGCACTCGCTATTCACTTCCCAATCGTAGTACAAAATCCTTCCTATTATACTACACCAGGCCTGACTGTCCGTATTAAATCCCTTGTTAGAACCACGCACACTCCCTGCCTTCCGTTGGTGCTGCGTGTCCACTGCAGAAAATCCCCCAAATGTTTATCATGCGAAATATATCACCCTAGTCAACTCTTACCTCTCATTTGGGTATTTAACGGTTATCCAAACTACGATGACCTATTATCCTTTGATAGGGAACTAACTTTCCTACTGTCATTATCATATGTGCTTAGCCCAAAATATGCTTAAACAATCAATATTCCATTTATATAATTTTTATTATTTAACTTGGGCCTTAGGCCGAGGTTCAATCTGGAAATTTTTGTTCTGAACAGTCGATCGCTAGACCTAACCAGTCGACCTCTAGGGGTCAAGGGTTGACCGTTTGTGAACAGAATTTGGGTTTTCCTACATTTTTAATTTCTTATTTTTGTTAGTTTAATCGTATGTTTTTAACAGATGTTAGATCCTAATTACTCGATGTCCAGTTCAGATCTCAATTAGCAATTCATTTTAGAATTTGTTAATTTAGGGTTTGCAAGTATAATTGTAAAAGGGGTTATACATCAATTTACAGTTTACAGTGCTTCAATTCTAGTCAAGTTTGCATATTCCACTTTAGGGTTTTAAATAGTTCAATTTAGATTTCTAGCACCCTAAATCAATTAAAATAGTTTGAATCTAATTGTAGTAATTATCTTATTAAAAAATTTCTCACTCAACTCAAGCCTAAGCTCTTCCTATTACTCTTGCTTGAGATTCACCCCTTTATTCGCTAGATCCGCTTTGATTCCAATGCTTGTTATCTTTTGTGTTACTTTAATTTGATTTTTTAAGAAATTTTTAGAGTGGAGAAGGATAGAAAATTTTGGTAGAGTTTTGTTACTGTGTTTTGTTAATTGAGTTTTAGGGTTAGATTAGGCTAGTATTTATAGGGTTTTGAAACTTATCTGGGCCGTTCGATCTAAGTTGGAGAATATTTTCAGTCATCACGTTCATTCATCAGTTTTTTTCGTTGCGAAGCAATCATTTACACCATTCGAATACGTCACTAAAAACTCCAAAACACTCGATTTTGTTGGCGAACGACTGACCGCTAATAACCCCAGGTCGACGTCTACCTGTCGACCTTCGACCCTTCTAAGTCGACCGTTAGCTATGTTAATCTGTGATAAAAAAATTTTCAATTTCCCATTCTATTTCCAATTCTTCCAATGCCTATAACTTTATATTAACTTTGATTACTGGGTGTTATATATGAAAATCGTCCAGAAAATCGCTACGAATGTAATGGTGCAAGTTTCCTAGCCAAATTCAGAAGTTTATGAAAATTTTCTTTTTAGTCCTTATTTTAATTAACTTTACTTTTATTATTAAATTTCTATTAAATTATTATTAAATTTTACATAGTTTTCCAGTGTGTTACAAATACATCAAAACCTTTGAAACCAAAAACATAGATATTGCAAGGAAAGAGTTAGTTAAAGAAAGTAATCAAAACTCCTAAACTGATCATACAAAGATTGGTCGAGCCCCCAAAAGGGTTCGATACACAAATAGAACTTAAAGCGATAAATGGCTTAAGTCCCAATCTATCAATAAGGCTATAGGAAATAAGACTAAAAATAGCACCAATATCAAATAAGATATGAACAGGAATACCATGAACAGATAGAATACCTTGCTGAACTTTTTTCCCCTTTGCACCTATGGAAGTGGAAGGTGCTGAAGACAGTGCAATATTGCTGCCCCTTCTAGTGCATCAGGTAATCCCTAACTATCTGACCGAGCTTATGGAAGTTTTAGCAGCTCCTCGATGCAAGATGTTTCTTGATCATCTATGGCCTTAGCTTCGGTACCTTAGCAATCGGTGCCTTCAATAATGGCACTCTACCACCTATCCTCCTCCTCTAGGCTTAATGTTCTTAGATAAATTCCCCTTCTTCACACACTTATGACAAACTATACCTGAAATATCTATCGACTGCTAAACCTTCCGCTTATTGCCCCCAATTGATGCAGAAATAGACGTCTTCGAAGCTAAACTCTCAAACCTTAAAGACAATTTCACCAAACCCACAAAAGACCCCATGATGTGATTAGTCATGTCCCTTTGAAACACATACGCATATCCACGATGAACATCTTGTTCTTTTTCAATGGCGTTTCAACTCACCCTAACCCAAACTGAAACAATGCAGTGAACAGGTTCTTATACTCTACCAAT
Source organism: Allium cepa (assembly GCA_030765085.1). NCBI lineage: Eukaryota > Viridiplantae > Streptophyta > Magnoliopsida > Asparagales > Amaryllidaceae > Allium > Allium cepa. The sequence goes on from CM060935.1 coordinate 971,078,937, forward strand.
TTCATGGCCCTCTATTTCAGATCCAAGAAGCTCCTAAATAATAAAATCTTTCAGCTTATAGAATAAACTTCATCTTAAATACCTCCTTAAATTGGTCCCAAGAGAATTCATTCATTTGGAAATTGGCAAGGTTGGAACCCCACCAATCCATAGCTACATCTGTCAGATGTCGCGATGCCAACCAATGCGTTGTCATTTCATCTAGCTCCATATTCCCAAATGTCCGGTCACACAATCTAGGCCTAGTACAATTTTTTATAATAATCTCTGAGCCACTAGACCTCTTACCCCCTAACCTCTCATAATCATGAAAAAATGAAGCAAAACTCATCTAATACCTGACTAGCACAACCTTCTCTATGACATTCACTCTTGGTTCCTCGATAGGAACAACATTCCTCGGTGCTCGAATCCCACTGTTCGTGAAAATACTACCATGATTACCTCTACCTCCTCTAACATTGATAGCTCTAATACTCATGGTTTGTATTACCTGAGCATAGCAAAATATATTTAGGATACTTATGGATAGAGTTATTTCAAATAAAGAGTTTATTCCTAAGGAAAACCTAAAAAGGGGGTGTAGGTTTATAGAAAAATATAAATATGCTCTCGTATATATAATACACTCAACTTATTCTAGGGTTTCGCTTACCATGTCTTTGATGAGACATACCCAACCAAAGCAAAGGTTTTCGCTTAACCTGGGCTCTGATACCAAACATAACAACCTGACATTTCGACCCTCGAATGTTGGAACTAAAAGCATCCACAGTATTCATGTGTCATGCACCCAGGAGCTGGAAAGATATATAGTAAGGGTAAATAAAAGAAAACGAATAGAACAAGTAAGAAAGAATACAGCGTTAGAATCACATAGTGGAATGATAATATATAAGATCAAAACGATAGTACAAAGGGTTAACGTTACTCCGAATACAGAAATTTCAGAGTTACAAACGCAAGTACTATCATCAGCCTGGACAGCTATAACAGCTTGTCCTCATAATGTTGATACCTACATATATAATATAGTGTAATGGAAATAGAAATAGGTAGATAACGGAACCCTCAAGTCATCTCCTGAACATTAAAGCGTCCAGAGTAACCTACTTTTCTCATCATACTCAAAAGACTACACAAGGAAATTAGGAATAATAAAAACCACGTTTCAGACATAAGTCTGGTATGGAAAAATCCAAGATACGTGCAACACATTTAACAGTAACTAATGATACCATACAAATCATTATAATGATTTTTCTATCAAAAGAAACCAACCATTGATTAATAGTGATGCAGTAGATAATACTTAGTGTAGAACATAAATAATATTAAATAGCTATATCACTTGCGTCTTAGAACACAACAATACTAGAAGTACAACTAAAACCATCAAGGCACGTTCGCATATGGATTTTCTATGGAGGTGCCTCTAGTAGACTGAAGCAGGTCTCCATGAACAAGGGTCAGAAATTACCTTCCAGCGTCGCGTATCTTTAGATAAAATATACCTCAAGGTAAACATGGTTGGCCTACGACTGAATATAATGTGAACCATGTGAAACCAAGTATCAATAACTCCCACTAGCAACATCGATAAGCATACTTTGGATGTGGACTTGGTATATCCTATCATGTGTTAGCTAAACCTCATACTATAAGGCCTACCTTTTTTAGCCATTTTTGATAACGAGGTTACATTTGATGTCTTCCACATGAGTCTTCAGCACTCGAACATACATGTATCCCTCCATGGATTCTCGCATTAGCCCGTTTGGCAAGTGTTAATGTTGATTTCCCCTTTGGACTTAACTTTAGGATAAACAGTTTAACTTTATAGCATAAGTCTGAAATGTTAATGTTGACCTCTCCCTTGGACTTAACCTTAGAATAGACAGTTTATATCCATAACATTCAACCACTTTCAAAACATAGACTCGTATGCTAGTTTCAAACCTCTTAAAGCTAGAAATGTTTCATATCAATGCTCCTCTCTAGGGGTCTCGAAACGCATGAAGCCACAAAACTTTTAGATAATTCTCAACTTATATTTGGTCAAGTTTGATAGTCGACTAATCGATTATCTAGTTAAAATGATTGCTTATAGAAATTAAAGTTCGTATACTTAATGCATTTTCGATCATCCAACTTAACTATTCCCTGGTCAAGAGTGAAGCCGCAGGTTATAACACTATTTCTTGTTAGAACCTCAGTTATTGGATTTTAATGACAATAAATATACAATTATGTCAAAGAATTGCTAAGCTAATTTGCAGGTACATGAGCATCAAAAAGAGATAATCAAATACGTTCAAAATGAAGATATACAGTACAAAAAGATGAAATAATGTATATGGAGATACAAGATGGGATATACATGATAGAGACAAGGCGAAGGTGACAAACAAAGTATTATTAGTCATATAGTGTCGTGTCTAGAGTTTAAAAATGTTAAAATCTTCTCCAAATGGTATACACACATATACATTCATATTTTAAATGGAAAATCAAGTTTTCAAAAATTGCATGGAGCGGGACTCGAACCTGGGTCGTTGGTTCAGAAGGCAAGTGCTCTAGCCATTTGAGCTATAGTAATTTTTTTTACAGGCTAAATTCAGACGTCTAAAATACTTCATTCAAACATCTGAATGCTGAAACCTGAATATTGTTTCACAATATTCAGACGTCTGAATGAAAATTTTCAAACGTCTGAATAAGGCCATTTTTAGCCTATTTTCTTTCTGGTTTGAGCCCGTGCAAATTCAGAAGTCTGAATTTTTCGATTCAGAAGTCTGAATATCTATAACGGCTATATTTTTCAAATAGACACTACCATTCGTGAAGAGATGCATTCTTCATTTAAATAGATATGTCCATAACTCTTCATGATAACTCTTCACGAACAAATACACCTATTTATAATCAATATAAACACATTAGAATTATGGTTTTTTAACAACTTAATTCAATCTATTCTTACTCTACTCTCATATTCTTGATTCTAATACTCTTGTGCATTCAATTTCATACAATTTCATTCTATTGCTTCCTTGTTCTTCACATATTCATATATATATATATATATATATATATATATATCATAAAGGAGAAGATTATAGGAAGGGTGTACTATAATTGACAAATTCGTGTTATTAAAGAACACATAGTGTCAAGAAAACTTTATTTGTATAAATCCTGTTCTTTTGCTCAGGCGTGTGAAGTCCTCTTCGGCTGTTGAGGCAAAATCCTGTTATGCTGCTCAGGTCCCTTGTTCGGCAGTTCAAGGGTTGTATAGACCTGTTCCTCCACGTTAAATGAGGATTGTTGTGTTAGTTGAAATTCCAGAAGGAGTCTGGGACTGGACGTAGAACTGGAAGTTCAAACCAGTATAAAAATTCCTGATGTGCTTGTTTTAAGTTTACTTATTTTCATTTACTTTGCTATTATCATCTGTATCGCATTTAGATTTTATTATATTCCATATTACACAATCCTAAGTAATAGCTAGCCACACAGTCGTTATTTTCATTTCTTTCATCCTTATTCGAACATCAATCTTAACTCTCACAAATAGAGTAGTCTACCTTGTCGGCCTTTAGTCTTAAGCATAACATTAATGACTTTCCATAAATGAGTAAGTAATCAATATAATTAACATATTTCGGACCTCTCTAACTTAACTATTCTTCAATCAAGAGTGGAGACAGTAGGTTAGAGCACTAGTGCTTATATCCTTACTCGAACATCAATCTTAACTCTCAGAAACAGATAAATCTACTTCGTCGGCTTTTAGTATTATGCATAGTTAATAACTTTTCAAACAAGTAAACAAAACACGATTTAGCTATTAATCAATTACTTATTCCTTTTTATATCCTTTTTTCATGATTTAAAAACCTTTTTAAAAGTGGTATATATATATATATGGTAATTTATTTATAAAACTATATATTTAATAAAACAACTTAAAAGTTAATATAATTACATAAGAAATTTATATTTTAATAAAATAATGAACAAATTTTCTAAAAATATATATACTTGAATATGCTTTTAAAATAATTATAATAAGTTTTAAAATGCCCATTCAAAATAATGTTTTAAAATAACAAGTTTATCAAATATTTAAAAACTTGAAAAAAACCATGTTTCCTTTATATTTAAAAATATACCTTCTACTTTAGAACTTGATAACTAACTCTTAAAAATTCAAAAAATTCCCAAACCACTTTTAAAATACTTTAACAAGAGATAGGAAAGAAATTTAAGAAGAATGGAACAAAATAGCAAAATTTAAAGTCCTTTCCAAACATTTGAAGTTCAAAAACAAATGCTAAACGGGGTAATTTCGCACAAGTGGAAGTTTGGCCACTTTTCGATATGTTACATAACTTTATAACATTATAACCTTTTATGGCAGCAAGCATACATGATATAAATCACAAATATGGTAATAAACCTTTAAGGATCTCTCTACAAAGCTTCTTAGAACTTGCCAAACACAAGGCAATTCCTAAGTGCATTCACATAACGATCATTGCTATAAGAGCACTTTCAAATCCAAGTCTAATCTAAACTAAAGTCCAACTACAATCTATGTGCTTTATTTCAAGGCTATTCAAAAAGTCATACAATTCCATTCAAGTCCATACATATGGATTACATATGTCATTTGCTTTCAAAGCAAGAATCAAAATCAGTATTATAACATATATCATTATCCAATCAAGCAACAAATAAGCAATAATCATAAGCACATATACACATTTATATTCATTCAATGGTGAGTTAGTTCACCCTTAACTAAGTAAACAAGTAAGTCCACGCTACCATTTACTACCTCAACCTTTCAAACACCAACTTCCTACCTCTCCTTGCTTTGTTTCAAGTCCTTAGGCAATATTGCCTTAAAATAGCTCATGGTCCAATATGATGGAGGGAGTTTTGCTTTTCTTCTTCAAGGTGCAAGTTGATAGAAGGTGTTGTGATGTTGTCCTAAGGTGTTGTGATGTTTTCACATTATCAATATTTCTTTGAAGCATTTATTTTTGTGAACAGATTCCAAAAACAAGTTTCTTATCATTATTCATTAACTAAAAGATGTTTAATAAGGTTACAAAACTACGTTTATAATAGTTAACTAGATTTCAAACAATTAGTATATTTAAAGGTGAAGTGTTCGAAATTACGGGTCACTACACATTTGTTGTCAAAGTTATTGACTAATGAAATATATGTGTACATCTATATCTACAATAATTAAAGATATATACATATGCATACATACATATATATACACACACGTACACATTCACACTTTTTTTGAAAATTGATTCTTTATTAATGACGTTAAAGAACAATAAGGATTTCTCCTTCTTAAAGAACCTTGCCAAAGTAGCAAGGAAAAAGAGCACGATAATCATTATAATACAACATATATTATAGTATAAACATATAACTCTCATATTCATATACAACCCCTTCTTCCTCCAAACATGCCCGATCCAGTCTATTTAACATAAGTCCTAATTCTCCACCATAATTTACCCTGGATCAAAAATGATATTCCATTATCACAGCAATTCTATGTCCTCCATCTCAAGCTCCTCTAAAAATCTCATATGTAGCTGAAAGCGCACATCCATTTCAATAAGCTTTGCCCATTGCTTAGAATTCATAAACTTTCATTCAAATAGGTAGTAGTTTCTCTCCATCCATATCTGGTGAAACGTCATTATAGATACCATCGATGCAAGGTCTCTGCTTTGTCCTTTACAACGAAATCGTCGATCTATATGCTTTAGTTCATCTTGCATTATTGCATTAGCCATTGGTTTAAGAGAAAGTCTTCGACGTTCATCATTCCACTAATAAGTACTAAAACTACATCCAAAAAAATAGATATGTGATTTTCCTTATCTTGATTACATAGAATACAGTATGTATCTTCCATAACACCATACGATTGTAGATGATCTTTAGTTGGTGGTCGAAGCAATCATGCTTTATATGCTATAAAGCTATATTTCTTAGCAATAGTATTATGCGTAATAATTCTACCACAATATACCTTTTGCGACTGTTGTCAAACCTCATTCCATACTTTTGTAAATTTGAAGCTTGTAGAATCAGTAAAGGTCTAATAATCTTCACGTTGACTTGATGAAATAGAAACTTATCAGATAAGATGTTGAATTTCTTAAGTTTCAAATAATGCTTCTGGATGTAGAACATTATCTTAAGTCGTATACTTTGTTGTTGTGTTAATTTTCACACAGATGCTCACCTTATTCCACCCCAACATTTCCACCATAGATTTATGGTTGATCTAAGGATAAAACCATAGGGAGGTTGTTGCACCGTTAACTATTATTCTCTACATTAAGCTGGTAGCAGTATTTCTTTCATCTAGCATGTATTTCATTGTACAAGACAAATTATAGTTAATTTCCATCACCTAGAATCTTCGATTATGTAAATATTTGTTCCTCATACAATTGCTCCATAAGCACATTTTAGTCAGCAGGTTCCAAATCAACTTTAACACTGCTACTCTCCTTCAATCTTTAACAATCTAAGGCCACTACTACCTTCTATCTTAGGCTTGCACAAGAACTGGTTAGAGAATTCAAGAAACAAGGAAATCATTTAGTGGGGGAAGTTTGTATAAGAAAATCAATATGGCAGTTTCAATGGAATTTCCTCAATGATAACTATTCCCTCATGTATAGCCTTTCCTACATTTTTTTATTTTTTAAATATATATATACATGCACATATACATACACACGTATACATAGATAGATACATACATATATATATATATATATTGAAAATCTATTAGCTGTTTTACATCATTTGACATCCAGGATTAATGTGAACCAAAATGGTTTCAATGGAAGAAAGTTTGACAACAAAACGTTACATTATTGCATAAAATCCTCATACAATTGAATTAAACTCCACATGTATATTTCCACTTACATGGTCATTACAATTTAATAATTCAGATCTAAAACAACAAATATTTGCAAATATTGTAGCATATGATATAAGCACACATATATACAAATAATTTCAATCTTAAGGTTAATAATTTTTATTAATTTTTAATTCATGACTTAAACTAGAGTTTAGGATTTTACATGAGACTTTAAATTCAGAAAACCACAAAGAATTAGAATCTGCACTAAAGTTCATTCATTAATTTTAATTCAATTTTTTCTATTCATGATGACATGAATTTTGAGCCATTAGAGGAGATAAGAAGAGTAAGAGAAAAAGGAAATGGATTTTGTCAGAAGAATAAATCCCTACAAGAAATGAATTAGTCAACATGTTTTAAGTAAGCAAATTAAACTTTTCTCATTCTTTTAATTCTCTTTCTTTCCCTCTCTTCCCCCTCACTCCTCTCTCTTCACATGGGAAGACCAAAATTACTTGCCATCAAATGGCATAAGATTTCGATAAACTCCTTTATGTGACTATCTTTTATTTAAAACCATTTAAAAAATACATTTATATCATATATTGATGCACACAAACATAACTTTTATATACACGTTCAAATGATTACGGAAAACTCGTATACATCAAATAAATCAAATAATAATTAATATTTCTCAAATATTAATTAATTTCTAACATTTTGTAATTAATTAAAATGTGGTTTATCGAAGAATTCATCATTATGGTTGAGCGACTCTATGCTTCCAAAGTTTTTTGCAAATTTGTCTCTATGCTTTTAGAGATATTGATCAACTCATGTTGATTTAAACTATTGGTTGATATTGTTCATGATCACGGTTATACGATTCAATCCCCCGGTACTGGTCCCTTGCCTAAGGGAGGCACTAATCCATACTTAGAATATTATGGAGAGTTTATCTCTTGGTCTCACTTGATTGTTGCTTCATACCATTGTCTGTGCTTGATATATGGACTCCATGATCACTTCTTGGGGCTATCTTCCTTGTCTATCATCGTCCTAACTTGTCCAATTAGTCTGGATATAGCCGGTTCAAAAGGACAGATAAGACTTGCCTCCCAAACTATGAGTTTTTTCAAACATGACGTGCTTTAAACCGAAACAAGTTAGAGTTGCCGGAAAGGATTCCATTTAATTTCCTGAATAGTCGTTATCCTTCCATCCAATTATCTTTTCGAAGAGTCGTATCTCTCTCTGTTTGTTGCGACGCTTGTTCGACATTAATCAGTATAAATCAGAGATATAACCTTCAATGTTTGTCTGCATTTGGTTCCACTGAGATGGTTGATCGAGTTAGTAGGTCTCGACTATCCATAGTGACTTCTTTTCTATGAAATCCAGGTGAGAAATCAAATTTGATCGATTCAAGAAATAAAATGTTGGGTAGTAGATGTGTAAGTTCATGTACACACTTTGTTAATAATTGCCGAACACGTTCACACATTTACGGGTCGTTGCCAGTTCTTCGTAGTTCTAATGCAATTGGGTTGCACTTTTCTATTATTTTATTTTGGATAGGGGTTTGCTTCCAACCCCCTAGGGGGATTAGATATTCAGTCTATGTGAACTTGAACACTTGAGATTCAGAATAGGACTTGAACATTCGAACTATACCTTAGAGCACATATGACTTGAATATGCATGACATATGATTTTGAATACAAATACCACACTCCAATATGTTGATAACTGATCTCGAATCTCATGTAGAATCCACAATCATTGACTTGAATACCGATTGGAACGGTCAGTGATGGCGGCCACTCTAGTCGAATCCCAGAGTCTTGTAACAGCTGTCACTTTATCTTGAATTATTTATTACTGCACAACATTGCACCACGTCGCACTAGTTTACACTTTGCATAGGGGGGATAGGTTTCTTTCGCTAATAATGACTATCTACTAAGTTTAACAGTTATGGATTCCAGACGCTTAAAGCATTTAGTTTCTATAGCTACTGAACAGCCTGCTTCGCATTGAGATTCTAACGTTGAGTCAAGCTTCGCAATAATATCTGCTCGGCACACTCTGGGCGATCAATCAGAATAGCCCGAAAGTTCTTAACAAGTGCCTGAAATTCATGTGAATCTATAAGCGGAAGATGAACCAGCTCCTGACGTTTCAGAATATGCTATATTTTTAGAAGATCCAAAAGCTTTCATGGCTTCGAGAGTCAATGAGGCTTCTCTCTGCAAGAGGATGTACGAGTCCCGTTTTGTAATGATAGAGCTCGCCCATCTCTGAAAGGATATACTGCCTGTAATAAGTATATGTATTGGGCAGGATGTGTCCCACATTTTAATCCATTCACGTGGAAGATGATACATCATTTGAGATTGGCTTCGGCCCAGTTGCATCTGAATAGCTATGCATTTCTTCACTGTACATATATGATATTCCTTGAATTCTTATATCATGAACCATCTCCAGTGGACATTAGATTCATCTTCAATTTCTAGCGACAAAATGGAAGCCTCTCGTATATATTTCTTGAGCCAGTCAGTAATTATCAAGTCGTGATTGGTGCTTGGAATAAGCTAAGTGCTTTAAAGAATGAGTGGTTTATGTGCGTTGCCCACTTGGCTTCGTAGGATGATGGACAAAAGGTTGTGAGTGTCGTTTTACTCGATCTTGAGTGCTTTTATTCAAGTTATACTTTGAACTGAGCAGTTCTTTGAATCTTGCAGGTAGCTATCTACATCCGATTGATGATAGATATTCAAATGCGGTCACTGAGATCAGGAGCATACCTTCAGAAGAGAGAGATGTTAGATCCCTTATTACAGATGAGTGACGTATTGCTTTGGCTTATTAGAAGAAGGGCGTAGTACCATTAATAGAGAATGTTAATTAGGATGTGAGATGAAGAAGAGGCGCAGGGAGGTAGCGATGTTAATCCGATCATGTCTCAATTGAGGAGGCTTAGGATGTCACTGAAGAAGGCGAAATAAGGGGCAATCTAATGAGCTTGGTCGCGAAAATGCAGGTACAAGCCAGGAGCCTATAGTCGGGTCATCTCAGGACACATAGCTCCTTGCTTTAATGAAGAGAAAAGGGAAGAAGCTCATCTACAAGCTTCGTAAAAGGCAAACTGCCAACCAGCACAAGCCACCTACTACTATTAATCAATCCACTTCCTTGCCTCAGAAAATTTATTTAAGGGATTATCAAACATCCTCATCCCAGACGATTGTGGGAGCTATGATTTTACTAACATGAGCCTTGGGAGTCCGAATCTCTAATCCAAATTGGTGCTGACATTCCTCCAACTAGCATGGGAGAGATTACTTCAGCTAGTAAAGCTCCGTCGGGGGGACACTAGGACAATCACGTGCATTGCACCGCATTACACCTATCCATCTTTAATTTTGGTGATTCACATATATATTTGTTTTATTTGTAGGTTCCATGGGACGTACTCGCAACTATGATCGTTTGAAGAAATCATCATATTCTCGGCCATCTTATTTTAGGACCAATCGAGGTCCTGACTCTGGTCGACAACACAACCAAGAGAGACAAGGTCATGAGGGAAGGGAAGGCCGGGATAAAATCCATTACCATAAGGATTTGTCATCCAGATATAAATCAAAGTCTCAATCTTTTCAACATATGGGCACTAATCCACACCTCACCGTCTATAGTAGTAGCAAGCCGCAGCCTAGCCTACCTGCTTCACCTACACTACACGAGCAACATTCGCGTTCTTCCGACACCCGTCGATCTTTTGGACGCTAGTTTGGTGTAGTAAGTCGTGATACATTATTCATAGGCATAGAAAACAGACCCTCTTAGCTCCAACTGCTTTCAATGCCATATCTGTAGAAAAGATGGCCGAGCCTAAGGTCACATTTCCTAAGTTATGTTTTGATGAATTCAAATTTGTTGCTGCATTGCATTCATTCCTTCAGAGGCTAAGGATACCATGCTCTCTTATGTTAATAATGTCTATGACTAGCATAGCATAACTCTTCATGTGGCCAAGAGGATTTCTGAAGTGTCAATTGAAAGGAAGCACGAGATCGATTGCTTGACTCTCGAAGCGATTCATGATAAAGACATCATCAAACACTTGGACGAAGAAGTCAAAGGTCTGGATATAAAGCTGGCCAATGCTGAGAAAAGAGCAATCAAATGTTATGAAGTAGTGGAAAATTTGATGAAAGTGTATCAAGTTGAACTGGACACAGCTGTTTGCCATAGTGGCACTTTAGCCCTTGAGAAGGATATTTTACAAAAGGAAAAGGACGTGCTAAAAATGATAATGATGCACCAGCCCTTCGTATTCGACAACTTGAGGAGGAGTTTGAGACGGAAAAAACAAGAGAAATTCGAGGCTCAACTAGTGTCCAACGATATTGCGAAGAAACTGTTGAGGCTCTCCTGACCAAGATTGAGGCCGATAAACAACTTGTTTCTTGCTAATATATTACAATGCAAGTTTCCTTGTGAACCGCAACCTTTGCTTCCTTAGGGAGGGGTACTCTGAGTTGCTAATCGAAGCCTGGGGCTATATTGTTGAGCTGAAGAAGAAATCCCTTAGTGGCTCTAAGGTTGATGAAGTGAAGCTTATGTGTGAAATCTTGCATGATGAAGAGCCTAGAACTCAAAGCCGCTCGACTTAGTTTACTCCGTGACCGAGCGATCACCAAGAAGGGGAAGGATGGTGACGAAGCCTCTGAGTCTGGCTCTCTATACCCTCTCACAAGTCAAGCAATTGGTGCCTTAGCTTCTCAGGCCCCTGAAATGGAGATAGGCTACGATCTAAATCAACTTGAAATCCACAAGTCTTTTGGGCTACCTCCGATTCTTCAAGGCGGCACTCTAACTTCGATCGAAGGCCAATCCGGCGAAGATAAGGTTTACATCATGGGCATGAAAGTCATAGGCTTACCCATTGAACCTTGTGAAATTGTAGGTCTATCTACATCTATACATGCTCCTGGAGGTGAAGCCATCATGGGACAGTAGGCATCGATCATGGAGTCTATAGTGGTCGCCACTTCAGTGAAGGTCCCGACTGTCCAATCCACTGAGACTCTCGGGACGGATGTTGAAGTCAAAGAGGCTTTGGATGAAGAAAAGACCGATGATCAATAGGCTCAGGATGAAATAGATAACATCATGGTGACCCATGCCTCTGAGTATATTAAAAAATACAGCTTGAAAGAGCACATTGAAAAGGAAGAGATAGATAAGCAAGTCAAGAGGGAGTACACAAAGGTAGATGTCACTCCACCCCAAATCATACTGCCCGGTGGTATCGTCCCCGAAGAGGTTGACTCTTCCATATCCCAAAGTGAGACTACATCCGTTTTGGTCTCTAAAGGCATTTCACCTAAGAGTGACAAGGGTAAAGGAAGGTCGAAGAGGAGAGGCAAGGGTGAGAGCTCTAGTGAGTCTACCCCAAAGAAGCTTAAGAGGGACAAGAAACAACCGTCGAATTGGCTTGGGTTATGTATAGCTAGGCAGCTAATTTCCTTTTGTTGGCCATGATTGTGCGAGTATGGCCCTTGCTTTTGGTTTTTAGTCTTTGAAATAAACTTGTACTTAGTTTCCATGTTTTAGCATGTCAATAAAAACTCTATTGTTCCAGTTTAGTTTTTGTATGAATTTGTTTAAATGTTTGAGCTATTACATTTTCTAGTTAATGTACTTGTAATTTATCCCTCGTCATTTAAGTTGCATTGTCATTCTATCGCCTGTTATTTAGGGTGTCGATCCAATAAGTTCATCTCAAGGCCTCCTTTCGATTGTGGCCTTAACTTGTATTAAAATCAAGGCATGAGCCACAATGTTATGCTATCATATTCTATGAATGAATGATTATACTCTTGCTTCCAGTCTCAGGTTGGCGTAGTTAGCTAAAGGACGACCGGGTCCCATCCAATATGATTTTATGCTCCTTCTCTCGGGTTCAGGTCGGAATTGGTGAATGAATGGTCGAGTTGCACTCATTTGTTTGTTCATACTCTTATCCGCATTCTAGGAATCAAAGTTAATCGATGGGCAGTTAATCACACCTGTTTGATGTTTATACCCCAACTCACTCTCTACGGACTGGGGTTGTTCTGGTAAAGGTCGAACGCATTTCTCTTGGTTAGTTCCTTTGCCCCCGAGTTTGGGGCAATATCGAAGAGTGGATGGTCGTATCATGCCCATCTTTGTTTTATATTCCTCTTATCAAATCGGGGGTTGGAGTTAGTCTGTGGGCGGTCGAGTCACATACATTCTATGTTTGATACTTAGCCCGTCGGATCGTAGGAGAGGGTAAATGGATGAACGATCGAGTCACATACATTCTATGTTTTATACTTAGCCCGTCGGATCGAAGGCGAGAGTAAATGAATGAACGGTCAAGTCATGTTCATTTTGATTAATTTGATCACGGACCTGAGAAATTGGTTGGCACCAAACTCAGGGTACTAGCTGGTCTATATTAGGTGTACGTATATGTAAGTCGGTCGCATATCACAACTTTTATACTACGCGTAAACAATTCATAAATATCGAAAAACTTCAAGTTTTATTGCCAACTGAAAGTGAAAACGACAAAGTCTGTCTTATTACACGGCTTCGAACTGAAATGCAAAAGAAAATTCTAAATGGAATAAAATTGAATGAAATGAAATTAAATGAAATAGTGTCGTAAATGCTTGCTATTCCACGCTGTATGGAGTATAATGCCATCAATAATCTTTAGCTTGAAAGTTCCATCTCCAAGCTTTAAATTGATGACATACGTTCCTTTCCATCTCGGACCCATGTTTATGGGGCTAGGAAAGATCTGTTATAGGACAAGATCGTAAATTTCAAAGGTCCTAGCTCGAACTTTAACACTATAATATCGGGCGACTCGGTTTCGGTGTGCAGCTGCCCTCAAGTCAACTTCTTTGTGCTTCTCATCGACCATGTTTAGATATTTCAAAAGGAGATCATTATGGTGTCATAGTAAGTCACCCGATGAGAAGGGACTTTAAGTTCTACGGGAATCACGACTTCAAAGCCGTAGGCAAGGGCAAATAGAGTGTGACCGGTCGTAGACTTGTGGGTGGTTCTGTATGCCTATAGGGCTGATGAGAGTTCACCAACCCACTTGCCTCTGGCCTTTTCCAAACACTTCTTCAGAATGGACTTTATGATTTTATTAACAACTTCAACCTGTCCGTTAACTTGAGGGTGAGCAACTATCGCAAATCTTTTCTCAATACGCTTTTGGCGGCATTGTCTTTGAATTTAGCATTGTCGAACCAGGTCGCGTTGTCCGTTGTGATTGGTTGGAGGAATCGAAACGAATGATGATGTTTCGAACAACAAAGTTGACTACTTTTTTAATAGTGATTGTGGCCAACGGCTCCGGTTCAGCCCATTTTGTAACGTAATAGACAGCTGCGATGGCGTACTTCGCTCTACCTTTGGAGTCGGTAAGGAGCCGATGATGTCAATACCTGAAACAACAAATGGCCATGGACTGACCATTTGAGTAATCTCTATCAGTGGGGCTCTCAAAATCTTTGTGAATATCTGGCACTTGTAACATCATCTAGCATAATCAGTTGCATCTCAATTGACGATTGGCCAATAATAACCATAGCGATTATCTTCTTCGCCAAGGTTTGCCCTCCGATGTGATCGCCACATTCTCCCTCATGGACTTCTCTTAATTCCCCTTGATTTCATCGTTAGCGATACATCGAAGTAGGGGTATGGAAAAATCCTTCATGCACATGACTCCTTCTTAAAGGATGCATCGTGAAGCTTTTATGACAAACCCATCATTTTTCATTCCTTCATTTGGGAAGAATTCCCTTTTGAAGATAATCTTTTATCGAAGTCATCCATGACTCCTTTTCAGGATCCGTCTCTAACACCCAATCAATCTCCATCTAGTCAATGCTTGGAGCATTAAGTAATTCAACTGGAACTAGGCCCATCTACTGTGCATCCGCGGAACTGGCCAATTTGGCTAGAGAGTCGGCTTTCTCACTCCATTCTCCGAGGATATGTATAATAGTGTAATGCTCAAATTCGATCAGTAGCTCTTAGACCTAGTTGAGGTAAGGAGTAAATCGCACTCTCTGGCCTGTTATTCTCCCCTGACTTAGTGCATGACTAATTGGGAATTATAGAAAATTTGCAAAGCTTGTACTCCCATCTCATTAGCAAGTTTGATCCTAGCAATTAAGGTCCCATATTCAACTATGTTATTTATCGTAGAGAAGTCGAGTTTAAGGGCGTAGCAGATCGAGCGTTCCTCAAAAGTCACGAGCATGACACCGGCACCAAAACGCCGATCGTTAGATGCTTCATATGAGTACATCTTCCAATGGATGGTAGGTTCTTCACTACTCTCAAGAGAGTTATTTGTGCAGTTAATTCAGCTAGGATGTCCGCCAACACTTGCCCCTAGATGGCTCTACGAGGGAGATAATTGATATCGAACTGGCTCAATTCGATGTTCCATTCTTTATAAAACCCACCAAGGATTTAGCATGAATTGGAGTGTGGATAGAGAATTCAAACTTAAAGTAGCTTGGATTTGGGTTTTGGAAATTTTGAGCATGAGTTATAGAATAAGAGGCGAGTGGAATGATTCTCCTATTCAATTTACTTGTTAAACTTCATATGTTTTTTTAGCAATGCTCATGAAGTTATATGATTTGGAGATTCTAGTTATGGTTTAGGCTTGTGTTCATGTTATAAACATGATTCTAATAGCTAATTATTTGTTTGAACCCTTAATTATCATGTTTGGAAAAGTTAATAAGCTTAGAATTGGGTTAGTGGTTAATTGGATAGTCTCGTATGATGTTATGGTTTAACTGTGATTAATTATTTAATATAACAATGTGCATATCTTTAGAAAACGCTAATTAAACTACTTGATTGAGTTTTTAAAAAGTTAGTAAGCTAATTAAGTGGATTAAGAGCTCAACCTTATTATTAAAGTGATTAGAAGTCTAATGAAGCTTAATTAGTATTTATAAATGTTATTTAAGAGAAGAGATGATTTTATAAAAGAATGGAATATTTCATAAAAAATAAAGATACTAAGCTAATTAGGCAAGTTAAGACCTCTACACTTATTATTAAAGTGATTAGAGGCTTAACGAAGCTTGATTAGTATTTATAAATATTATTTAAGTAAGGAAATAGTTTTATAAGTGAAATATATATTTTGTAAAATAGAATGAGATTTATAAAATAAGAATAAATATATGTTATATAAAATAGAATGAGATTTTATAAAATAGTATAACGGTGATTTTACTAATATATGAGATTTTGTAAAATAATGAAAGGCAATATTTTATAAAAGCATGAGATTTTATAAAATAATAGAAAAAGATATTGAACTTTTATAGAAAGGATTTGATAAACAAAAGTAGGGTTTGATTATTTTAATCATATTATCAATAAAATATATGTATATATATCCATATATGGGTAAAAATACGTATACATGTATTTGAAGTTATATATAATAATAAATACAATTCTTGTATGGTAATTAGAATTGTTAATATTGGATGTGTATGCGTGAATGAATGACTAAATTTGTATGATTGATTATACGTGTCTACACATGTTACATGCAACCTTATATAGCCATAATGACCACCGGGAGAACTAAGTTACGTGAGAGAGCACTGGGTCGAGTAATCGCCCCGTTGGGGCTTGAAACATTATTTGTGAAGTTTTACATGTTTGGAAATACATGTGTTCATATGAATGCATAAGCGTGGGTATCGACACACGTGTGAGCATCACGTGAGGTGAGAGGGTTGGTTGAGTTTATTTGGGTACCCGGGTTGTTAAAATCGTCCCTGTGACGTCCGGACTTTCTAGCCCCGGAAAGTCGTATCATCTTGAAGAAAGAAAGGGGTGAGAAAATAGAAAAGATAGAGAAGAAAGAACAACAATATCAGAATCTCACAGCGGAACGAATAAATTATATTAATCACATAAGTACTTACATAATATACAACATCAATCAGAGTTATACAGATAATACATCACATACTAGTCAGTTATAAACACCTGTCTAGCTAATACAACTCGATACAACTCAAACAAATAACTCAAAGATACCAACACAGCAGAACTATATATATATACATATCTACAACGCTGAAGCCTCCTGCTCCATTACTCCTCCAGAATTCGTCAAAGCCAACCTGAATCCCCTGGCTACTCGTAGAAATTTAAGTACCCGAGAGTTTAGGAAAAACGGAAATAAACTCCGGGTCAGACATGGGTCTGGTGTGAGTAACAGGTTAAAGTTGCTTAATTTTGAAAACCTTTGAAACAAAAGGTATCACGTAAGACTCCCCACAAATAAACATAGGTAAGTTTTTACCTTACGCTAACCAAAACATTTCATAGGAAATTCAGTGATATTATAATAGGTCTAGAGTTTTCAAGTAAATAGAAAATAGCCGAAATTGTTACATCTATTAAATTCCAGCTACTAGCCAAAAAAGTGGGTAATACAATCAAATCCGATGACACTTATTGGATTTTGGATTCCATACAATGGCAGGGCTACTGAGGTACCGCCCCTCACAGTACGTGGCCTAGATCAACGTACCGAGGATCACTCCCGACCCCCTACAACACAAGGCTAGAACCATTCCTTACTGAACATTCCCGAAAAAGATAACCCCGGCAGTTGTTGCAATCAACCGCCCACACAGCCGAAAAATAAAGGGACATCTAGACAGGGGTATATCTCATCCTGCTTGGGCATGACCCACCTAACCTTGCTGCACCTCCCATGTTTTAGCCATTCCCGGTTGATGAGGCTTGAGGCTGCGATTACCTTTAGAGAATACATTTCTTAGAATGCTCATCGCCTACCTGACGATGTTCTGAAAGCATTCAATCCATACAAGTTTGTTCCGGGTTCGAACGAAACCGAAGGCATTATCTCTTTACACTCATTTTGGAATCACCCTCAGAGTTAACGACAATAACCCTTGCACTCTGAATCTTCATCTTCACTTCAGATTCACGACCTATCATTAATTTGGATCGATGTGGTTTTCGGATGTCCAAATATGGAAACCCGATCCCGTTCTCATCGAAATCCAAAACGTATCTTTTAAGGCCAAGCTGTTTAAAGTTAAAACAATTCAATTCAATATTATCAATATTATCAACATATACACAGATAGATAATTCACATCTCATAATAGATAATCACATTATCATCATAAACAGATAATTAATATTATCATCCAAACAGACAATAAATATTATCATACTTAAACCAAGCATCCATATCACATAGATATTACTCATCTCATACTGAGATCACAATCATCAAATGAAATATCAATATCATTCATCCATAAGCAATGATTTATAACCATACCATTTATAATTAATTTAAAATGAATTAAATTAACTACTTCTATCTCTAATTAATTCAAAATAAATTAAATTAATTACTCATTCCATAAATCCTACTCATACAAACATTAATTAATTATAAATCAAATTAATTAATTATCCTCAAGATATTCATCCTGATTAAACACCTTTGATTAATCATCTTCTAATTACGATAACTAATTAGTCTTTATTTAATTCCACAAATTAATTATTTTAAATCATTCATAGTAATTAACATATAATTACTTCATTTATTAATTAAATATGAATAATTACATTTATCCTTAATTAATTACATAAATTAATCACCACCTTATTAATTATTCCTTAATTAATCAATTCTTAATTACATCATTAATTATATTAATTAATAATCTCTAATTATATATAAATTAAATTACTTAATTTAAATTAATTACATTAAATGATTAACCTTTAATTAAACACAATTATTAATCACCCTTGAATTAATAACAAACCAGTAAGTAACTATCCTTAATTACTTATATTAATAAATTAATTATCCCATAATTAATTATCTCCACTAATTAATCCCTTGATTAATTACAAAAGTAATTATCCAAATTACTCCATTAACACATCATCTTTCACTAATTACATTCAGTAATTAACATTAATTACTTCCCTAAGTAATTATGCTCCATTAAATACACTAAGTAATTGCACTTATCAAAAGATCAAATGATTCCTTAAATTAATTAAACTAAATAAATTAACTTAATTTAATCATATCATCTAAATTTATTACAATAAGTAATTTATCTCTTAATTACTTTTATCAAGTAATTACATTTACAATTTACAATAGATTATCTAATTAATCTAATTGATTATCAAACTTAATCACATTAATTAATTAATAATCCTTAGTTAATTATCTTCATTAACTAATAACATTTCTTAATTTACTTCTTAATTAATCTCTAGTTATAAATTAATCTAAATTATTAATTTATAAATTAAATACATAAGTCATTCCTTAATTAACTTATTCATTAAATCATTTTAATATCTAAATTATTCTTAAGATAATTTATTTCTTTATTAATGAGTTCATTAATGTTAAAGTGTATTAGAACATTACATTTTAAATTTAAATTCAAATTCCAAAATACATTAATATTTTAACTTGCAAATTCAAGTTAAAACAATTCATTTACTTTCCATTCAAAAACCTTTTATAAAAGAATTCTCTCAAAATCAAGTTAAACGTTTATTTGAAACAAATTTACTTTTCAAAACTATTTTATTTGAAGTTATTTTTAAAACAATCATGTTTAAAAACTGATTTAAATTTTCAGATTTGAATTCGAAGTAAACTTGAATCCATCAATTTATCTTTGATTTAAAACTTTGATTTAAACTTTCTTTTAAAAAAACTTGATTTCATATCCAAATCCATTTTAAAACCTTAAGGTTCAAAATTCCATTTGAATCTATACTTTTAAACCTCGAATTTAAACTACAGTTAAAACTTTTGTTTTAGATTTAATTTTTAAAATCTGAAACTGTCAGGTTTTTAAACCTGAAAACCCATTTGAATATTTTAAACTTTATTTTAGATTTCCAAATATAAATTTGAATTCATACTTCAAACTGGATCTAAACTTTGTTTAAATATGGTATACGGATTTAAAGTTTCATTTGAATCTAACATTACACTAGTTTTAACTTTTGGTTACAACTAGCTTACAATTTAATTTATTTTAAATTTGGTTTAAACTACAAGCAGTTTTATACATCCTGTAGCAAACCAACTCAAACCGAGACCAAAGCAGAGTGCTTCAAGTCAAACCCTCCCCTGCTTCGAGTCACATACTCGAGTGACCCGAGTACTTCTCGAGTCAAAATACTCTACACCCAACAAAACTCTTCAGTACTTCCATGGGCACGGTGCACATGCACCGTTTCTCCACCTAAGTCCGACCATCTTTGATGACCTCCACAAGTCATCTATCACCACCTCCTCCAGTTCCGATCACCAGGACTTCCACGCATCCTTGAAGATGAATTCAAGCATCAAACTCAACCTGGAACCACCCCTACAATCTGGAAACACCAGAGCATTTCCACCTCATAACCTGTCAACGATTCGCCGCTGCTACTCCGACCATCAGGGGTCCTGAAACTCCGGCCTCGTCTTCCACTACAACCCAACCACCATCTCCGAAAAACACGAAACGCTCGATCAATCATAGTACCTGTAATGACCCACCTTTTTGGACAGTTTAAACCGACGATCAAATACACATGCCGATTCCAAACCATTCAAAAGGGTAGATGGCTATTGGGGTAAATAAGAAAAGAAAGGAAAGGGAAATAAAGGAAATGAAACAACGTAGAATCTTGCAGCGGAACGATAAAAATAATAGTCAAATAAACAGTTCATGAAGCTGTTTACAATACTTTGATCATTATTTATACAACATTTATCAGAGTTATACATATGCAACAGAACAAATAAAATAATGCAGCAGACAGCATGATGCAAAGATAATAATAGTAAAGGTATACCAAATCTTCGTCTTCGTCCTACATAATAGATCTTCAAAAATCTGAAAACTCAGGACTGACCCGAGCGTAATGAAAAGACAAAACACTCGAGTCAGGATTAAAACATCCTTATCAAAGTTAAATCAATCGTAAATAAATATGAGTGTAACGACGTCAGAGATGTTTACGGGGTTTGACATCTCATATCCAGTGTCACTGGGCGTGCAATAACTTAAGAGATGTTACGGGATTTTTTCCATCTCTCAAGGATCCGTTAAACTACCTACTATGTAGTACAATACGCTATTATAATATGTCTACAGTAAAGTAAAAGTATTAAAATAGCGTTAAGGCGTTACCATAATTCCCCTTAACACATTTTATAATGCCATAGTCTATACAACACCGTAAACCCCACCGTAAACTGGTGGTTATCAGAGGGTACCCCATAGGTATAACACAAAACAAAACGTAGTGGTCGCGAATAGGATAATCAGTATGACAAGGTACATGAGGCGATACCAACTAGGATACTAGTAGTTGCGTGATCCGGACTGATGTTGAGCATAGCCAGCAGCTACCTCAACACCGCGAAACAACACTCCCAAATCAAGGGGTGCACCCAAATCGAATCACAAAAGTAATAGATATGGTATCTAAGAAGTGTGTCCGCTAGAGATGGCGAACCTCAATGGCCCGGTGCGGCTCCTGTTTTAGTCATGTAAGGGGTCATCCAATTGTGATATCCCGGAAATTTTAGCAATATCAATTTAATAATCTGTATTTTAAATTAAATTGATTTGATAAAAATTTATTAAAAATTTAACTTGATTTAATAATCCAAATAAATAAATGTTTAATTGATGAAATTTATGTTTTAAAAACTAATAAAATATTTTCCTATTTATAATATATATATATATATATATATATTGTAAATAGATAGGTTTTGATTTGTAGTTAAATAAACAATTAAAATCTTGTATTAAATTCTAATAATCATTTTGATAATTTGGGAATTATATAAGAAAATTTAAAATATCATTTATATATCAAAACATTAATTCATTTAAATAAAATAAGATAAGTAATTTATAATTTCTTAAATGATTTAAATTGGATAAATATGTTATTTTCAAATAATAATAAATGTATAAATATAGATATGTTTTAAAAGACAATATTGTTATTTTTTTTTAAAAATCAAATATGTTAATATAAATTATTTTTAAAATTTGATTTTAAATGTATAAATAGCATTTGAATTTGAATTCATTTTGAAATTCAAATTAATAAATTTATATATGAATCTTGTAAATAAGTTTTCACTTTTATATAAATTGTTTTACTTCATTAGAAAGAAATATATATACATTTATTTGTGAAACTACTTTATATGTGCTTAATAAATAAAGAAAAGGGTTTTATTTACTTTTAAAATACATAAAAATAAATAAAATTCATTTATAAAACATATGTTAATATATAAAACAAGTGTAAGTATCTTATGTAACTAATGAGACATATGTAAACAAATAATCCACTCAATTTGACAAATGTTATGTTTTTAGACAAGTGTTCTTTTCATTTTTGTTTTTTTTAAATTTATAAATAAAACATTTTATCTTATAAAAGCATGTTTCCTTCATTCCCATCCTTTTCTAATGTTCATTTTTTTTTCAAAGATAAATCTGCAGCATTTTTTTCCCTGCAACCATTTTACATATTCAAAATCTGGATTTTCAAATTCAATGCAACCTTTCCTCAAAATCAAATCTGAAACAAATTTGTTTTCCAAAATCCCAAAAGTAAAATCATGTTAAAACTGAATTTCCTCCTCGATTACAAATTTGTAACCCAGTAACCATTTCAATCATGCAAACTGTAAAATTATTTCCAAATGCAAAAGCATAAGCCTGCAGTCCTCTGTTAAAACCTCAAGTTCAAATTGCAAAACTGTAAAAAAATATTTTTCCAAAAGCCTGCAACCTGAAATTCATTTCAGAAAACAAAGCATATGTTGCCTGCATGCAAGTTTTTCTCTTCAAACTGAGTCTTTAAAGTAAGTAGAATCAAAGCCTGCATTTTCAAGTCTGTTCAAACATGCAACTACAAGCATTCAAGTTTGATTCAAAAGCATAATGAAGAAAAAGTCTGCAACTCAGTTTTTAAAACTCCAAGCATACAACTGCAAGCTTATCAAATTCAAGCATTTTCAAATGAAACCTGGGTTTTGCCTTCTGCATTCTGAAAATCAAGCCATCTCAACATGCAACTGCAAATTCAAGTTTTTCAAATTTAAATATCCAAATACATGTGGAGTCAGGCCTGCATGCAAGCTTAAAGCAACAGCAAGGCACTCTGGTTTTAAAATCAAAACAAAAAGCTTTTCAAAAAGAATTTGTGCTCTGCTTTCAAAACATCAGGTGAGTAACTTCACTAATTTAAAAAAATAAGTATTCCCTGTTGCATGTTTTTCCCCTTGAAATAATTAAGTTTGTGTGATTGTTTATTTATGAAATATCTGTGAAATTTGGATATGCATGCATGTGATGACTGTAACCCTTCTCTGTTACCAGTTTCTTTAAAAAAAAGAATTCCTCTTGCTTTGGTTAAATATTTTGTTAAGGCTTAGATTCTGTAATAACTATGTTATTTAGACCATAGTTTAGTTTAAAACTTATTAAGTAAAAACAAATTGGGTGATGACTCTGCAAATTGAAGAACATCAGAGTAAATAAATTAAGGTAAAATCTCAAACGTGATAAATTATAAATTCAATATTATAAACTGAAAACTTAAACAAAAATATGATTTTTAAAGCTAAAATCATATTGTTTAGTTAGGAGTTGGGATTGCAGTACCCATTTGAACAGAAAATGGGTTTTAGTCATTCTCTGATGATCGAGTGGATTCGAGTGTTTGGGGTTCTTGGTGGGGGTAGTGTAGTGATCAAAGAGTGTGGTAAAAAGGCCAGGAAGACGAACAGAGCTTGGTGGAGGCGATGGGAGGTTGATGTAATCTGTAAACCTAGTTTTGGTTATGCTATGGAATTTGATCGGCATTTTCTCTCTGGTTGATCGAGTTCTCTAGTACTCTCGGGAAAGGAAGATAGGGGATGGACGAAGTTTTGGCAGGAGTTTCGGCAGTAACGATGATCGGAGTTAAGGACATGAGTAAGTTTCCAGGTTTGGGTTTGGATGGAGATACCTGTCAGTTTGCATCAGGATTTGGGATAGGGGGACTCGAATTTGTTTTCGAGTCGATGATGATTTTTTTTGGGGATCGCGATGTGTTTCGGTGATGATTGTCGACTTGCTCGACGCCTGGGTGGTGGCCGGAGGTGGCCAAGACCTCCGTGCACATGCACGGAACAGTGGAAAGTATCAGGGAGGATATGGGTTGCAGTAATTTATACTCGAGTTATACTCGAGTAAATTCGAATGTTGCTCGAAGTTTTGTATGATTTTACTCGAAGTAGAAAAGGGGAAACTTGGATTTACTTTCTGTGACTACAGGTTTTTGAAACCTGTAGTTTTAATTTAAAAGTTTGTTTTAAAATCTAAATGCAGGGTTTTAAAACAGAATTTAAAATTTAAATGTAAGGAATGGATTTCAAACTGAGTTTGAATCAAGGTTTACAAATTTAATTTAAACCTTTTAAATTAAAATGTTAAACAATTTTTAAAAGGGTTTAAATAATCTGAAATTAAAGATAAAGCTTTAAAATTTAAGTAGAAGATTTAAACATAAGTTTAAAACTGGATATAAGATTCAGATTTGAATCATAATTTAGAAATAAAGGAAGTTTCAAAATTTAAACTGTTTAAATAAAACTTTGAATGTTTAAGCATATATAAAATATAATTTGTATTTTAAATGAATTTGGGGTTTAAATTTCTTTTAACTTCTTTTATAAAATAAGGAATTCTTTAGTATAAGTTTTAAAAAGGTTTTAAAAATGTTTTTAAAACTTTGATAAAGTTAAGTTTGGTTTTCATTTTAAATTTTAAATTTAAAATGCAATTTGAAACAAATTTTAGGACAAGTTGTTTTAAATTGCTTTGTTAATGATAATGTAATCATTAACAAGAAATGTTTTATTTTAAAGCAAATCAAAGATTTAATGATTATGATTCTTTAAATTAATAAGATAATTTAAATAATTTAATTTATTTATTTAATTAATTAATTAAGGATTTGAAATAAATTAAGGTTAATTAAAATTGTAATTTATATTAATAAATTTAAGTTAATTACTTAGAAGAAAGGTAATTAAGAATTTATTGATAAGTTAATGAAGGTCATTAACTGGGAATTATTTATTAATTAATTAATGTAATTAATATTTATAATTAATTGTATTAAGTATGATTACTTTATGGAAATAATTAGAGTTATTAATTACCTATTGTAAATAATTTAATTATTTGATTAGTTTAAATTAATTAATTAAGTTTAATTAATTTAGAATAATCATTTAATGGATTGATAAGTAATCAAAGATGAATAATTACTTAGAGAAGTAATTAAGGTAAAGAAATTACTGGAGGTAATTAATTAAAGTAGAGAAAAGTTTTGGGGTTAATTACTTTGTGTAATTAGTGTGAAGATAATTTCTTTATGAAGTAATTAATAATTAATTACTTTGTGTAATTAATTTAAGCATTTATTAATTACTTTATTTGCAATAATTAAGTGAGGTAATTAATTAAGAGTAATTAATTACTAATAAGATTAATCAAGATTGATTAATAAATATAATTAATTATTAAATATAATTAATTTAGAAGTAATTAAGAAGTAATTAAGGGTAGTTAATTACTAAATGTAATTAATCAAGAATGATTAATAATTATGGTTTAATTAAGGTTAATTACTTAATGTAATTAATTTGAATAAGTAATTTAAATTTAATTAAGGATCATTAATTAATATGATTAATGATGTAATTAAGGATTAATTAATTAAGATTAATTAAACAATGATAAGTGATTAAGAAAGTAATTAATTAATGTAATTAATTATAATTAATTAAATTAATGAAGTAATTAAAGGTTAATTACTGATATTGGTTAAGGATAATTAATTTGTGAATTAATTAAGATAATTACTTGAATGTAATTAAGGGATAATTAATCAAGGGTGATTAATTAAGGTGATTAATTTGAGAATAATTATTTAATTGATTGATAATCAATTAAGGGTTAAGTAAGCAAGTTTTAAATGGTGAAGTAATTAATTTAATTCATTTTAAATTAATTAAAGATAGGTAATTAATTTAATTCACTTTAAATTAATTAGAGAAAGAAGTAATTAATTTAATTTAATTTAAATTAATTATAGATGTGTGATTGTAGATCCTTGCTTATGAATGGATGATTTGGTTTGACTTGAATGGTTTGAATCTCAGACATGAGATGAATAATGTTGTGTGTTATGGATGCATTAGTTGCATTGTGATGATGGTATGAGTTATCTATGGATGATGGTGATATAGATTGTCAATTTGTGATGATTACTTGTTTGTGATAATATTGTTGATTATCTATTATGATGATGTGAAGTATCTATCTGTGTGTATATAGATAGTTTAAATTGAATTATTTTAAACTTAAACAACTTGGACCTAAAAGACACGCTTTGGATTTCGATGAGACCGGGATCGGATTTCCATATTTGGAATCCGAAAACCACATTGATTCCAATTAAACGTTAGGTCGTTAATCTAAATGGATCAAGTGAAGACTCGAGGTGTAAGGGCTATACGTCAATATAACTCTGTGGGTGATTCCGAAATGAGTTTGACGGAATAGTGCTTATAGATTCGAGATGGTGAATCAGAGTGCAAGGGCTATGGTCGTTGACTCTGAGGGTGATTCCAATGATGAGTGCAACGAGATAGTGCCTTCGATTTCGTTCGAACCCGGAACGAACTTGTATGGATTGAATGCTTTCAACACATCGTCAGGCGGACGATGAGCATTCTAAGATTTGATGTCCTATAAAGGTAATCGTAACCTCAAGCCTCATCAACCGGGAATGGCTAAAACAAGGGAGGTGCAGCAAGGCTTCGTGGGTAGCCCCCACTTGAGAGCAAGATTTACTCCTGTCTAGAGGTCCCTTTATATTTCGGCTGTGTGGGCGGTTGGTCGCGACAACTGCCGGGGTTGTCTTGTTCGGAACTGTTCAGTAAGGAACGGGTCCGGCCTTGTGTTGTAGGGGAGTGGGAGTACTCCTCGGTACGGTGATCTAGGCCACGTACTGTGACGGGCGGTACCCCAGTAGCCCTGCCATTGTATGGAATCCACAATCCAATAAGTGCCAACGATTTTGATTGTATTACCCACTTTTGTGGCTAGTAGCTGGAATTTAATAGATGTAACAATTTCGGCTATTTCATATTTATTTGAAAACCCTAGACACTACTATAATATCATCGGATTTCCTATCAAATGTTTTGGTTAGCGTAAGGTAAAAACTTTTCCATGTTTATGTGTGGGAAGTCTTACGTGATACCTTTCTTTTAAAAGGTTTTTGAAAGTCAAGCAACTTTAAGCTGTTACTCACACCAGACCCCATGTCTGACCCGGAGTTTATTTTTGTTTTTCATAAACTCTTGGGTACTCAAATTTTTACGAGTAGCCAAGGGATTCAGGTTAGGATTCGGGTTAGCTTTGACGAATATTGGAGGAGGAATGGAGAAGGAGGCTTCTGCGTTAGATATTAGTATTCCGCTGTGTGTTCTGTGTTTGTCTCTGAGATTGTATTATGTTGTAAATACTAGACAGATGTTTATAACTGTCTAGTATGAGTTGTATTATCTGTGTACTCTGATAGTGGTTGTAAACTATGTAAATATCTTATGTTATTAATATAATTTATTCGTTCCGCTGTTTAGATTCTGATGTGTTGTTTTCTTCTTCTTCTCTTTCTTTCTATTCTCTATCCCTTTCTTTCTTATCAGCGATGCGATTTCCTGGAGATAGGAAGTTGGGTCGTTACAGTGGTATCAGAGCATTAGGTTGAGTGTATACCTAGGCTCAGGAGTGGTGTCTATCTTGAGAGAGCGTATTTGTAGTTTTGATATATATATATATATATATATATATATATATATATATTTATTATTTCTACCTATCTGTTGGGCTACCTGTTTAGGTTTTCCGATATAAGTTATAAAGGTAGATAAGGTAGTGGTGTGTGTAACACGGTTACTACCCTTGGTTGGAGTTTGAATGTTTGAGGTTGGAAGTGTATTTGTCGAGACTGTAGACCTAATACCGTCTCGAGTGAGTTGAGCAGAGTGTTGAGATTTCATCGATCTCTGAAGGAAACCTGTAAGGTTCAGAGTTATCTTTGAAGATGGATGAGTAGAGTTTGGATCTGTTGGTTGGCAGAAGTGTGTGATGGTATTTTGATACCTCAGGAAGTAGTAGCTGCATGATGAGGTGCGGTAAATATGGATATTTCCGAAGATGTTTCTTTGGAACAAATTTTAGGGAGATATGTCTGCTTCAGTGTTGTGGATGAGTTCAGCAGGATCTGGTGATTGGCTTTGAGGCCTGAGTTTCTCGAAGAACTTTGGCTAAGGAAGTTTTGGCATTGGTGTCAGCAGTGCAGCTCGGAGTGTCTGTGTTGGCAGAAGTTGACTGGCTGAGTAGTTTCTGAAGGTGGAGTTCAGAAACAGCAGAGTGGACCCAATACTTTATTGGATTGGCCAATTAAGAGTAAGTTGTTCTGTTTGTAAAGAGAGAACGGTTTTCTTTGGGAATTGGTCTCTATTGATTGCAAAAGTGACTTGCGATAGTTTGAGTTTCCTTTTGAGGTATTGAAGAATTTTTGGTTATCTTTTGAGAAGTCGGAGGTTTGTCCACTTCTGAAGATTGAGTTTTCTTATCGTCTGGATTCCAGGAGTGCTACCTGTGGATCAGCTAGTAAAAGGAGGATTTCTCGAGATAGGTTTGGTGAGGCAGCTCAGGAATGTTGGAACTTCTGAATTTTCTTGGATATGTTGAGCCATATTTCTGGGAAGTGATATCCAGTTTGTGCTCATATTCTTCATCAGCAGTGTCTTCTGTTCCAGTTCAGAGTTGTGCAGCGGAAGCAGTGTGGGAATGTTTCTGTTTTGTCTTTTCTGGATAGAAGAGTGAGTTTGTTCTTCTGATGTTTGAAGAGTAGAGTTAGTGATCTTGGTCTTGATTGATCTTGAGGAAATCGTTGTGTTGGATTGTTTTTGGTCTAGATTATTTCTAGAGGAATCAGCAAGAGTTGAGCTGATCAGTTTGGATGTAGGCAGCCCAGGATCATCCGAAGAGTTTTGGGGATAAGAGACGAAGGAATTTGAATTCCGGAGCCGGAGATTTGTTTTGGATTTCTTCTGTGTTTTGGTTGGATTGGTGTTTGGTTTTCAAGAATTGAATTGCCAGTTGGGATAACTGGGATTCGATGAGATTCACGTGTCTCTGAGGGAGTACGTGTATGAGTTATCTCTGGAAGTGGAACCAGCTGTTCAAGAAGGTTTAGTGGTTGAGTCAGACTCATTTGTAGTCTGATATCTTGTCTAGTTTTTTAGATCTAGATGAGTAGAAGCTCTGTAGCTTTGTAGTTTAGATTGTTTGTATATTGTAGGGCGAGTATCCCGGTATATATATATATACTTGGGAAAACTCGAGAGATTTTTATCCAGAATTTTATCTGGATAATTAAATTTGTTTGATTAGATAGATTGGTTGCTATGGTTGTTAACATATGATTGATGTATGTTTGTGATTTAAAATTTAAAATTTTAAAATGGGTTATTAAATTATCTTTGCTTTTAAATTTCGGGGACGAAATTCTTTTAAGGGGGGAGGAATGTGATATCCCGGAAATTTTAGCAATATCAATTTAATAATCTGTATTTAAAATTAAATTGATTTGATAAAATTTTAATAAAAATTTAACTTGATTTAATAATCCAAATAAATAAATGTTTAATTGATGAAATTTATCTTTTAAAAACTAATAAAATATTTTCCTATTTATAATATATATATATATATATATGTATGTATGTATGTATGTATTGTAAATAGATAGGTTTTGATTTGTAGTTAAATAAACAATTAAAATCTTGTTTTAAATTCTAATAATCATTTTGATAATTTAGGAATTATATAAGAAAATTTAAAATACCATTTATATATTAAAACATTAATTCATTTAAATAAAATAAGATAAGTAATTTATAATTTCTTAAATGGTTTAAATTGGATAAATATGTTATTTTCAAATAATAATAAATGTATAAATATAGATATGTTTTAAAAGACACTATTGTTATTTTTTTTAAATTAAATATGTTAATATAAATTAGTTCTAAAATTTGATTTTAAATGTATAAATAGCATTTGAATTTGAATTCATTTTGAAATTCAAATTAATAAATTTATATATGAATCTTGTAAATAAGTTTTCACTTTTATATAAATTGTTTTACTTCATTAAAAAGAAATATATATACATTTATTTATGAAACTACTTTATATGTGCTTAATAAATAAAGAAAAGGGTTTTATTTACTTTTAAAATACATAAAAATAAATAAAATTCATTTATAAAACATATGTTAATATATAAAACAAGTGTAAGTATATTATGTAACTAATGAGACGTATGTAAACTAATAATCCACTCACTTTGACAAATGTTATGTTTTTAGACAAGTGTCCTTTTCATTTTTGTTTTTTTTTTAATTTATAAATTAAACATTTTATCTTATAAAAGCATGTTTCCTTCATTCTCATCCTTTTCTAATGTTCATTTTTTTTTCAAAGATAAATCTGCAGCATTTTTTTTTCCCCGCAACCATTTTACATATTCAAAATCTGGTTTTTCAAATTCAATGCAACCTTTCCTCAAAATCAAATCTGAAACAAATTTGTTTTCCAAAATCCCAAAAGTAAAATCATGTTAAAACTGAATTTCCTCCTCGATTACAAATTTGTAACCCAGTAACCATTTCAATCATGCAAACTGTAAAATTATTTCCAAATGCAAAAGCATAAGCCTGCAGTCCTCTGTTAAAACCTCAAGTTCAAATTGCAAAACTGTAAAAAAATCTTTTTGCAAAAGCCTGCAACCTGAAATTCATTTCAGAAAGCAAAGCATATGTTGCCTGCATGCAAGTTTTTCTCTTCAAACTGAGTCTTTAAAGTAAGTAGAATCAAAGCCTGCATTTTCAAGTCTGTTCAAACATGCAACTACAAGCATTCAAGTTTGATTGAAAAGCATAATGAAAAAAAAGTCTGCAACTCAGTTTTTAAAACTCCAAGCATACAACTGCAAGCTTATCAAATTCAAGAATTTTCAAATGAAACCTGGGTTTTGCCTTCTGCATTCTGAAAATCAAGCCATCTCAACATGCAACTGCAAATTCAAGTTTTTCAAATTTAAAGATCCAAATACATATGGAGTCAGGCCTACATGCAAGCTTAAAGCAACAGCAAGGCACTCTGGTTTTAAAATCAAAACAAAAAGCTTTTCAAAAAGAATTTGTGCTCTGCTTTCAAAACATCAGGTGAGTAACTTCACTAATTTAAAAAAATAAGTATTCCCTGTTGCATGTTTTTCCCCTTGAAATAATTAAGTTTGTGTGATTGTTTATTTATGAAATATCTGTGAAATTTGGATATGCATGCATGTGATGATTGTAACCCTTCTCTGTTACCAGTTTCTTTAAAAAAAAGAATTCCTCTTGCTTTGGTTAAATATTTTGTTAAGGCTTAGATTCTGTAATAACTATGTTATTTAGACCATAGTTTAGTTTAAAACTTATTAAGTAAAAACAAATTGGGTGATGACTCTGCAAATTGAAGAACATCAGAGTAAATAAATTAAGGTAAAATCTCAAACATGATAAATTATAAATTCAATATTATAAACTGAAAACTTAAACAAAAATGTGATTTTTAAAGCTAAAATCATATTGTTTAGTTAGGAGTTGGGATTGCAGTACCCATTTGAACAGAAAATGGGTTTTAGTCATTCTCTGATGATCGAGTGGATTAGAGTGTTTGGGGTTCTTGGTGGGGGTAGTGTAGTGATCAGAGAGTGTGGTTAAAAGGCCAGGAAGACGAACAGAGCTTGGTGGAGGCGATGGGAGGTTGATGCAATCTGTAAACCTAGTTTTGGGTATGCTATGGAATTTGATCGGCATTTTCTCTCTGGTTGATCGAGTTCTCTAGTACTCTCGGGAAAGGAAGATAGGGGATGGACGAAGTTTTGGCAGGAGTTTCGGCAGTAACGATGATCGGAGTTGAGGACACGAGTAAGTTTCCAGGTTTGGGTTTGGATGGAGATACCTGTCAGTTTGCATCAGGATTTGGGATAGGGGAACTCGAATTTTCTTTCGAGTCGATGATGATTTTTTTTTTGGGATCGCGATGTGTTTCGGTGATGATTGTCGACTTGCTCTACGCCTGGGTGGTGGTCGGAGGTGGCCAAGACCTCCGTGCACATGCACGGAATAGTGGAAAGTATCAGGGAGGATTTGGGTTGCAGTAATTTATTGTGACGACCCGCCCTTCTACGCCCAGAAAGACGTATCGTCTTGAAGAAAGAAAGGGATGAGAAAATAGAAAAGATAGAGAAGAAAGAACAACAACATCAGAATCTCACAGCGGAATGGAACAAAATATAATAGATCACATAACTATTACATAATTTTACATATATCAGAGTTATACAGATAATACATCACATACTAGGCAGTTATAATCACCTGTCTAGTTATACAACTCAATACACAAAACAAATCAACAAAACGACTCAGAGATACCAACGCAGCAGAACTATATGCATAACTATAACGCTGAAGCCTCCTGCTCCATTGCTCCTCCAGAATTCGTCAAAGCTAACCTGAATCCCTTGGCTACCCGTAAAAATTTGGGTACCCGAGAGTTTATGAAAAACAAAAATAAACTCCGGGTCAGACATGGGTCTGGTATGAGTAACAGGTTAAAGTTTCTTAACTTTGAAAACATTTGAAGACAAAAGGTATCACGTAAGACTCCCCACAAATAAACACGGGTAAGTTTTTACCTTACGCTAACCAAAACATTTGATAGGAAATTCTGTGATATTATAATAGGTCTAGGGTTTTCAAGTAAATAGAAAATAGCCGAAATTGTTACATGAATAAATTCCAGCTACTAGCCGAAGTGGGTAATACAATCAAAACCATTGGCGCTTATTGGATTTTGAATTCCATACAATGGCAGGGCTACTGGGGTACCGCCCGTCACAGTACGTGGCCTAGATCAACGTACCGAGAATTACTCCCTTCATCCCCTGCAACACAAGGCTAGAACCATTCCTTACTGAACAGTCCCGAACAAGACAACCCCGACAGTTGGAGCTCACAACTGTCCACACAACCGAATAAAAAGGGACATCCAGACAGGGGAAAATCTTGTCCTGCTTGGGCATGACCCACCTAATCTTGCTGCACCTCCCCTGTTTTAGCCATTCCCGGTTGATGAGGCTTGAGGCTACGATTACCTTTAGAGAACATATTTCTTAGAATGCTCATCATCCACTTGACGATGTGTTGAAAGCATTCAATCCATACAAGTTCGTTTCGGGTTCGAACGAAACTGAAGGCATTATCTCATTACACTCATTTTGGAATCACCCTCAGAGTTAACGACGATAACCCTTGCATTCTGAATCTTCGTCTTCACTTCAGAATCACGACCTATCTTTAATTTGGAATCGATGTGGTTTTCGGACTTCCAAATGTGGAAAACCCGATCCCGGTCTCATCGAAATCCAAAACGTGTCTTTTAGGGCTAAGTTGTCTATTTAGTCTTAACAGTTTAATTCAAAATAATTCAATACACACACAGATAGATAATTCACAATATCATAATAGATAGTCAACATCAACATAACAGATAATCAATATTATCACTACAACAGATAATGCATATTATCAATCATAAAAGATAATTCATATTATCATCATATTTAAATCAAGCATCCATATCACATAGCATCATTTTCTCATATCTGAGATCTTAAATCATTCAAGGTAAACAATTTCATCCATCCATATATAAGCAATGATATAAGCTACAATTAATTTAAAATGAATTAAATTAATTATATCATCTCTAATTAATTTAAAGTAAATTAAATTAATTACTTCACCATTTAAATCTTGCTTATACAATTATTAATCAATTTCCAATCAATTAATAAATCATTCACTAATTATTTCTTTCAATTAATCATACTTGATTAATTAACATTTAATTATATACAAATAATCATACTTAAATTATTTTCACAAATCAATTATCTTATCTAAATATAGAAATTAACCTTAAATTACAAACATTACATTACTTCTTAATTACACTAATTAATTACTCTTTAATTTCTTATTATTGATTAATTAATCTAAATTTATCATCCCATCATTAATTATATCAATTAATGATTTCTAATTACATTTTAATTAATTCCCTGTTTTAAATTAATTACTTTAAGTAATTAATCATCAATTAAACCACATTTATTAATCACATCTGATTAATACCATTAAGTAATTAACTATCTTTGACTACTCATCAAATAAATTAATTACTCCATAATTAATTTCTCTAATTAATCCCTTGATTAATTACACAAAGTAATTATATTCCAATTACTTCATTATTAAATCACCCTCAGTTAATCACATACAGTAATTATCTTCAATTACTTCCCTTAGTAATTATACTTATCACATCATCAAAATGGTTGTCTAAATTAATTAAACTTAATTAATTAACTTAAACAATTCATAGAATTAATTACAATGAGTAATTAATTCCTTAATTACTTCCGTTAAGTAATTATACTTAACAATTCACAATTGCTTATCTTAAATAAATAATTTAATTAATTATTAAAAATAATCCCATTAATTTATTATTTCACAATTTTAGTTAATGACCTTCATTAACTAATTATAATCCTTTAATTACTTTCCTAAAGTAATTAACTAAAATTTATTATCAATTACATTTTAAGTTAGTCTTAATAACTCATTAATTAATCCTTTATTAATTGATTACTAATCATTAATTAAACCAATGATTTCTTAATTACCAATTAATTTACCTTTAACTTATATCTTATTTAAATAAATTTAACTCTTAATTTCTGAGTTAATTAATTCTAGTCATTCATTATCCATTTAGTTAATTTGATAATTACAAGGCTTAAGTTTTT
Source organism: Allium cepa (assembly GCA_030765085.1). Classification (NCBI taxonomy): domain Eukaryota; kingdom Viridiplantae; phylum Streptophyta; class Magnoliopsida; order Asparagales; family Amaryllidaceae; genus Allium; species Allium cepa. The sequence continues at coordinate 971,114,101 of CM060935.1, forward strand.
AAGACCCTTTCCTTATTTAATGTTCAATTTATCATTCATAAGGTATTTAATCCATTTAATTTAAATTTACTTTTAAATTCATTTTAAATTTAAGATTTAAAATGAAATCAAATTAATCTTATCAATTCCAAACTTCTTTTTTTATTTTACAACTGAAATAATAGTTATCTTAAAATAGTAGATTTAAGGAATTTACACACGGTTTCATTTTGAATTCAAATCTAATTTAAAAATTCACTTTATCATTCAAATTAGTTTAAAACAAATTTAAAATTTAAAATCTTTATTTATTTAAAGACTGAGGTTCAAACTACGTTTTGAATCCAAACTTATCTTGGTTTAAACTTTGTTTAAATACGTATTTTTTCATTTAAAATCCCAGTTTTAAAATTTTTATAAAACTTACAGGTTTTAAAACCTGTAGTTAAAAATACCCGAGATAAACAAATATTTTTACGAGCAAAACCCCACATTTCTTCGAGTCCGACACTCGAATCACTCGAGTGAAACTCGAGCAACAATCCCCTTTATAAAGTGGTTATAAATAATTTAAAATTATAAAATTTTATTATTGTTATTATTTTTAAACTGAGATTCAAATTTCTTTTGAATCCAAACCTTTCTTTTATTTAAATAACTATGTTAAACATTCATATCTCATTTTTAAAAATCCCAGTTTAAAGAATATTAACTTTACAGGTTTTTAAGTAACCTGTTACAACTTACCCAGGTTTCCCCCTCCCCTACACTACTCCGAGTCAACAACGAACATGCTTCGAGTTCGCGTGTTACTTTCCCCGAGTCAAACCCTTACAAACTCGAGCCTCTCCCCCTTCCTCCTGAAAACACAGCACCCATTCATGAACACCGTGCATATGCACTGGGCCGCCGATCATCTCCAACCACCTCTGGTGATCTTCACGCATCAGAAAACTTCAATGCATCCAATAGAAATCACCAGAACATCATCCCATACTCGAAATAAAATTCGAGAGTTTAAACTTAAACCTGAAAAAAACCAGAGCACCACTATGAAACCTAACATCGCCTCGCCTGGAAAATTCTGGCCACCTGACGTTCGGCCACTTCGGCCATGTCTTCCTCTTCGTTCAAGCTTCCCTCACCAAAAATTTCCCATCACTCGATCCATCACACGAACCAAGCCGATCAATTATTCAAACACAGATAAGACTAGGGTTCTAAAACAAAACCCACAACCGCAACCTCCCTATTTAATTTCATTACCATCCAAAAATTTTCCCAACGCCATTGGTCATTCCTCCATCTCCATGCATGTTCCCGAACTCTCAAACCCACTTGATCACAAGCAAATCACGAATTCCCATATTTCGTTCATACCAGAATTTCTCTTCCATCCCTTTTCTAAAAATTATGATTTCCTTCTTAAAAATCATGTTATAAGTTAAGGTTTCTACTTATGATCCCGAATTTATAAATTAAAATGTTTAATTTTTCTCTTATTCATGTTTGCTCTGTTGTTTTGATTTTCCAGAGTAATATAAACAAATTATTTTAGCTTAAAAAAAAACTTAACTCTAATCTAGGATGAAACAAACAATTCTTGTTTGTATTTTAAGTTCTAAAGGTTATCAGATCAATGGATAGTAATTTTTTTTGAACCAAACTCAAGCTTGAAAACTAAAAAAAATAGCATAGTCACAGAAACTACAATATGTACATGGCCATTCATCCATAAATACACAGAGGAATACATATATATATACAAAGCAAACTTATTTCAGGAACATATACTTAAGTTTTTAAAATAATGTTACTCACCTGAAAATAAACAGAGAGCAACTTTGAAACTGGAAAAGGTATTTGCAGGCTTTTGTTTTGATTCCAGAAACTTGTATTTTGAAACATGAGTGCTTGCTACAGATTAACTTAAAAACTTTATCTTGCTTTGATCTTTCTGTAAATCTTCTTGCCTTTGTTGTAGTATGATGTTGTTTAAGTTTGCAAATAAAAACTTACTTATATTTTCTGGTTTTCCAGTTTTGAACAGAGAGTATTGCATATAGATATATGTTAGGCAAGCTTATACAGGAAGATGTAGTTATTATATCATATTATTATTATTTTAATGTCAGAGATATTTTGTTTACATTTCGGCTGAAATGATAAGTAAATATCTCTAATTGACCAAATGGTGTGCTAATTAAATGAAAAAGTACTTATGTTTTCATGCTTATCTTAATTTTGTATGTAAATAGATCTTCTGCACTATGTTTTATTTCTTTTCACATTTTTTTCTTGTCTATCATGCTACTCTATAGGTAACATAATATCTTTCCTCTGCCTAAATTTTTATTTTATTTTATTTTTGACAGATATGCTAATGTACTTTGCTCCTTTATTTGTCCTGCATATGCTTTTATTCTTAAGTACAAAATGTTTTCCTTGTCTAACTTATTAATTTTGATGTTGATAAATTTTTCTTTTATTTTTAAACTTAGCTATTAACACTTAATTTGATGATTATTAATTTATTTTCATACTTATGCTAATATCATAGATGTCTATGTATTTAAATAAATTTTGAAATTGTAATTTCTATCTATATTAAAATCCATTTGTAAGAATATTACATCATTAATATTGTTAAATATAACTCATGATTAAATTAAAATAATTCATAAAGAATTTGTCTTCTTATCTAATAAATTACTTTTTTTATTAGCTACATAAAAACAAACAAATCTTTCTATTCTAAATTTAAACTTAAACTAAAATCAATTTTAAATAATTAAGTTTTTAGCTTGGGTATTAAAATCATATGATTATTTATTTAATAGCTTATATCAAATTAAATCCAATTTTTAATTTATCAAAAATGTTAGAATAAGAAAACAGGCCTATATATATATTAAATTTAAAACAAAGATTTATCTAGTTATAATATATACAGATATGTATACATTACAAATATAAAACAATTTATTTGCCTATAGAAATAGATGATCAGTTTAAATATTTATTTTAAAGAAGATTATTACATTTAATTCAAATTTATTATTAACAATAAGGTCAAATCAATTTAAATTTTGAAATAAATTATTAAATTGTTATTGTCAAAATTTCCAGGATATCACATTCCTCCCCCCTTAAAAGAATTTCTTCCCCGAAATTTAAAACAAAGGTTATTTAATAATTTAATTAAAGATTAAATTTTAAAACACAAGCATATATCAATCTTATGCTAACAACCATAGCAATCAATTCATCCAAACAAACAAATCTAATTGTCCAGATAAAAATTCTAAATAAAATTTTCTCGAGTTTCCCCAAATATAAATATTGGGATACTCTCTCTACAGAATCCAAACAAAACAATATTACTAAACTACTGAGTTTCTACTCATCGGGATCCACAAAACAAAACAGGATATTAGACTACAGATAAGTCTGACTCAACAACCCAAACTCTCTGAACTGCTGACTCTACAAATCAAAGATAGCTCTTACACGTACTCCCTCAGAGATACGTGAAACACACCGAATTCAGTTTTCCAAACTGGCAATCCACTCCTGAAACTAAACACTTATCCAAAATTGAATTTCCGACTTCGAAATCCAAATTCCTCCGTCTCTTATCCACAAAACTCTTCGGACGATCCTGGGCTGCTTACATCCTTCCTAATCAGCTTAACATTTGCTGATTCTCCTTAGAAACAAATTGATCCAAAAACAATCCAACAAAATGATCTTCCAAGATTATCTTAAAAAAATCAGATCACAACTCAATTCCAAAATCAGTAGACTGATCTTGCTTCTTCTCATCTGGAAAAGATAATACAGATGCATTCCAATCTGGTCTTAAGATCCTGAAAAATTTCCAGTAGAAACTCTCTAATCCAAAACACTGCAAATTTTAGTTGTTTCCACACCAAACAGCTGCCACCATGCTTCCACTGCGCAACTCTAACTGAGCAGATGAAAATGCTGATGATGATCATGAGGACAAACTGGACAACACATCTTAGAACTATGGTTCAACTGATTCTTAAAAGAAACTCAGAAGTTCCTCCAAAACTCTAGCTGCTTCACTAACTCATTTTCCAAAAAACATCTTACTACTAAGCTGAACCATCAGTACCACCCCTGGAATCCAGAAGATACCAAACTCAATCTCTAGATACGAACAAAATTCTAACTTCCTGAAGACATCCAGAAAAATCAGATAGCCCAAGAGAAACTCAAACAATCGCAAGTCACTTTTGCGATCAATCTAGTCCAATACCAAAGAAAAACTGTTCTCTCTTTACCAAACAGAACAGCCTATGCTTAATTAGCCAATTTATTGAAGAAACGGAACCACACTGCTGTTTTTGAAATCCACTGCTGATGTAGAAGTCAAAAAATTCCTTGCCAACACCAATGCCAAGAAATTCCTAACCCAGTGCTCTTCGAGAGACTCGGACCTCAAACCAACAGAAACATTCTACTGAACTCAGCCCCAACATCGAAACAGATACACTTCCTTAACTGATTCCAAAGAAACATCTTCGGAGACTTCCATAGTCACTGTGTCTCATCACACAGCTACTACATCCTGCGGTAAGATATCCGGACTTGCTCAAGCCAAACTGACGAGTCCAAACTCTAGCTCATCCAAACTTATGCTTCAAAAATGAACTCCTAATCTTAACAGGTTTCCTTTCAGAGATCAATGAAATCTTTACACCACTCAAAGCTCACTCGAGACGGTAATAAGTCTACAGTCTCGACAGATACACTTCCAACTGCAAATATTCATACTCCAACTATTGGTAGTCGTGTTACACACACCACTACTCTATCTACCTTTATAACATATATTAGATAACCCGGACAGGTAACCCAACAAATAGGTAGAAATAAATATATATATATATATATATTACAAAATTACAAATACGCTCTCTCAAGATAGAAATCACTCAAGAGCCTAGATATTCACTCAACCTAGCGCTCTGATACCAACTGTGACGTCCTAGGCTTTTCAACCATCAACAACGGCTCACGACCGGTAGGCTTTTCAACCATCCCAGCCCCGTTGTGGCTCACAGTGATACCTCGAATTTGCTTTTACGGCCACCCTCTCGAGTCGCAACCAACCCCGCAAGACCTTATACTATCCCCGGGGGCATGTAGGGGTAAGAGTCTCCCGTTCGCCACCTAACGCAAAGCGAGAACCACCTATCATGCTGTAATGTAGCAAATCCGATCCCGGTCTCATCGAATTCCAAAACGTGTCTTTTAGGGCCAAGTTGTCTATTTAGTCTTAACAGTTTAATTCAAAATAATTCAATACACACACGGATAGATAATTCACAATATCATAATAGATAGTCAACATCAACATAACAGATAATCAATATTATCACTACAACAGATAATGCATATTATCAATCATAAAAGATAATTCATATTATCATCATATTTAAATCAAGCATCCATATCACATAGCATCATTTTCTCATATCTGAGATCTTAAATCATTCAAGGTAAACAATTTCATCCATCCATATATAAGCAATGATATAAGCTACAATTAATTTAAAATGAATTAAATTAATTATATCATCTCTAATTAATTTAAAGTAAATTAAATTAATTACTTCACCATTTAAATCTTGCTTATACAATTATTAATCAATTTCCAATCAATTAATAAATCATTCACTAATTATTTCTTTCAATTAATCATACTTGATTAATTAACATTTAATTATATACAAATAATCATTCTTAAATTATTTTCACAAATCTATTATCTTATCTAAATATAGAAATTAACCTTAAATTACAAACATTACATTACTTCTTAATTACACTAATTAATTACTCTTTAATTTCTTATTATTGATTAATTAATCTAAATTTATCATCCCATCATTAATTATATCAATTAATGATTTCTAATTACATTTTAATTAATTCCCTGTTTTAAATTAATTACTTTAAGTAATTAATCATCAATTAAACCACATTTATTAATCACCTCTGATTAATACCATTAAGTAATTAACTATCTTTAACTACTCATCAAATAAATTAATTACTCCTTAATTAATTTCTCTAATTAATCCCTTGATTAATTACACAAAGTAATTATATTCCAATTACTTCATTATTAAATCACCCTCAGTTAATCACATACAGTAATTATCTTCAATTACTTCCCTAAGTAATTATACTTATCACATCATCAAAATGGTTGTCTAAATTAATTAAACTTAATTAATTAACTTAAACAATTCATAGAATTAATTACAATGAGTAATTAATTCCTTAATTACTTCCATTAAGTAATTATACTTAACAATTCACAATTGCTTATCTTAAATAAATAATTTAATTAATTATTAAAAATAATCCCATTAATTTATTATTTCATAATTTTAGTTAATGACCTTCATTAACTAATTATAATCCTTTAATTACTTTCCTAAAGTAATTAACTAAAATTTATTATCAATTACATTTTAAGTTATTCTTAATAACTCGTTAATTAATCCTTTATTAATTGATTACTAATCATTAATTAAACCAATGATTTCTTAATTACCAATTAATTTACCTTTAACTTATATCTTATTTAAATAAATTTAACTCTTAATTTCTGAGTTAATTAATTCTAGTCATTCATTATCCATTTAGTTAATTTATAATTACAAGGCTTAAGTTTTTAAGACCCTTTCCTTATTTAATGTTCAATTTATCATTCATAAGGTATTTAATCCATTTAATTTAAATTTACTTTTAAATTCATTTTAAATTTAAGATTTAAAATGAAATCAAATTAATCTTATCAATTCCAAACTTCTTTTTTTATTTTACAACTGAAATAATAGTTATCTTAAAATAGTAGATTTAAGGAATTTACACACGGTTTCATTTTGAATTCAAATCTAATTTAAAAATTCACTTTATCATTCAAATTAGTTTAAAACAAATTTAAAAAAAAAATCTTTATTTATTTAAAGACTGAGGTTCAAACTACGTTTTGAATCCAAACTTATCTTGGTTTAAACTTTGTTTAAATACGTATTTTTTCATTTAAAATCCCAGTTTTAAAAATTTTATAAAACTTACAGGTTTTAAAACCTGTAGTTAAAAATACCCGAGATAAACAAATATTTTTACGAGCAAAACCCCACATTTCTTCGAGTCCGACACTCGAATCACTCGAGTGAAACTCGAGCAACAATCCCCTTTATAAAGTGGTTATAAATAATTTAAAATTATAAAATTTTATTATTATTATTTTTTTAAACTGAGATTCAAATTTCTTTTGAATCCAAACCTTTCTTTTATTTAAATAACTATGTTAAACATTCATATCTCATTTTTAAAAATCCCAGTTTAAAGAATATTAACTTTACAGGTTTTTAAATAACCTGTTACAACTTACCCAGGTTTCCCCCTCCCCTACACTACTCCGAGTCAACAACAAACATGCTTCGAGTTCGCGTGTTACTTTCCCCGAGTCAAACCCTTACAAACTCGAGCCTCTCCCCCTTCCTCCTGAAAACACAGCACCCATTCATGAACACCGTGCATATGCACTGGGCCGCCGATCATCTCCAACCACCTCTGGTGATCTTCACGCATCAGAAAACTTCACTGCATCCAATAGCAATCACCAGAACATCATTCCATACTCGAAATAAAATTCGAGAGTTTAAACTTAAACCTGAAAAAAACCAGAGCACCACTATGAAACCTAACATCGCCTCGCCTGGAAAATTCTGGCCACCTGACGTTCGGCCACTTCGGCCATGTCTTCCTCTTCATTCAAGCTTCCCTCACCAAAAATTTCCCATCACTCGATCCATCACACGAACCAAGCCGATCAATTATTCAAACACAGATAAGACTAGGGTTCTAAAACAAAACCCACAACCGCAACCTCCCTATTTAATTTCATTACCATCCAAAAAATTTCCCAACACCATTGGTCATTCCTCCATCTCCATGCATGTTCCCGAACTCTCAAACCCACTTGATCACAAGCAAATCACGAATTCCCATATTTCATTCATAATAGAATTTCTCTTCCATCCCTTTTCTAAAAATTATGATTTCCTTCTTAAAAATCATGTTATAAGTTAAGGTTTCTACTTATGATCCCGAATTTAAAATTAAAATGTTTAGTTTTTCTCTTATTCATGTTTTCTCTGTTGTTTTGATTTTCCAGAGTAATATAAACAAATTATTTTAGCTTAAAAAAAACTTAACTCTAATCTAGGATGAAACAAACAATTCTTGTTTGTATTTTAAGTTTTAAAGGTTATCAGATCAATGGATAGTAATTTTTTTTGAACCAAACTCAAGCTTGAAAACTAAAAAAAATAGCACAGTCACAGAAACTACCATATGTACATGGCCATTCATCCATAAATACACAGAGGAATACATATATATATACAAAGCAAACTTATTTCAGAAACATATACTTAAGTTTTTAAAATAATGTTACTCACCTGAAAATAAACAGAGAGCAACTTTGAAACTGGAAAAGGTATTTGCAGGCTTTTGTTTTGATTCCAGAAACTTGTATTTTGAAACATGAGTGCTTGCTACAGATTAACTTAAAAACTTTATCTTGCTTTGATCTTTCTGTAAATCTTCTTGCCTTTGTTGTAGTATGATGTTGTTTAAGTTTGCAAATAAAAATTTACTTATATTTGCTGGTTTTCCAGTTTTGAACAGAGAGTATTGCATATAGATATAAGTTAGGCAAGCTTATACAGGAAGATGTAGTTATTATATCATATTATTATTATTATTATTTTAATGTCAGAGATATTTTGTTTACATTTCTGCTGAAATAATAAGTAAATATCTCTAATAGACCAAATGGTGTGCTAATTAAATGAAAAAGTACTTATGTTTTCATGCTTATCTTAATTTTGTATGTAAATAGATCTTCTGCACTATGTTTTATTTCTTTTCACATTTTGTTCTTTTCTATCATGCTACTCTACAGGTAACATAATATCTTTCCTCTGCCTAAATTTTTATTTTATTTTATTTTTGACAGATATGCTAATGTACTTTGCTCCTTTATTTGCCTGCATATGCTTTTATTCTTAAGTACAAAATGTTTTCCTTGTCTAACTTATTAATTTTGATGTTGATAAATTTTTATTTTATTTTTAAACTTAGTTATCAACACTTAATTTGATGATTATTAATTTGTTTTCATACTTATGCTAATATCATAGATGTTTATGTATTTAAATAAATTTTGAAATAGTAATTTCTATCTATATTAAAATCCATTTGTAAGAATATTACATCATTAATATTGTTAAATATAACTCATGATTAAATTAAAATAATTCATAAAGAATTTGTCTTCTTATCTAATAAATTACTTATTTTATTAGCTACATAAAAACAAACAAATCTTTCTATTCTAAATTTAAACTTAAACTAAAATCAATTTTAAATAATTAAGTTTTTAGCTTGGGTATTAAAATCATATGATTATTTATTTAATAGCTTATATCAAATTAAATCCAATTTTTAATTTATCAAAAATGTTAGAATAAGAAAACAGGCCTATATATATATTAAATTTAAAACAAAGATTTATCTAGTTATAATATATACAGATATGTATACATTACAAATATAAAACAATTTATTTGCCTATAGAAATAGATGATCAGTTTAAATATTTATTTTAAAGAAGATTATTACATTTAATTCAAATATATTATTAACAATAAGGTCAAATCAATTTAAATTTTGAAATAAATTATTAAATTGTTATTGTCAAAATTTCTAGGATATCACATTTATACTCGAGTTATACTCGAGTAAATTCGAATGTTGCTCGAAGTTTTGTATGATTTTACTCGAAGTAGAAAGGGGGAAACTCGAGTTTACTTTCTGTGACTACAGGTTTTTGAAACCTGTAGTTTTAATTTAAAAGTTTGTTTTAAAATCTAAATGCAGGGTTTTAAAACAGAATTTAAAATTTAAATGTAAGGAATGGATTTCAAACTGAGTTTGAATCAAGGTTTACAAATTTAATTTAAACCTTTTAAATTAAAATGTTAAACAATTTTTAAAAGGGTTTAAATAATCTGAAATTAAAGATAAAGCTTTAAAATTTAAGTAGAAGATTTAAACATAAGTTTAAATCTGGAAATAAGATTCAGATTTGAATCATAATTTAGAAATAAAGGAAGTTTCAAAATTTAAACTGTTTAAATAAAACTTTGAATGTTTAAGCATATTTAAAATATAATTTGTATTTTAAATGAATTTGGGGTTTAAATTTCTTTTAGCTTCTTTTATTAAATAAGGAATTCTTTAGTATAAGTTTTAAAAAGGTTATAAAAATGGTTTTAAAATTTTGATAAAGTTAAATTTGGTTTTCATTTTAAATTTTAAATTTAAAATGCAATTTGAAACAAATTTTAGGATAAGTTGTTTTAAATTGCTTTGTTAATGATAATGTAATCATTAACAAGAAATGTTTTATTTTAAAGCAAATCATAGATTTAATGATTATGATTCTTTAAATTAATAAGATAATTTAAATAATTTAATTTATTTATTTATTTAATTAAGGATTTGAAATAAATTAAGGTTAATCAAAATTGTAATTTATATTAATAAATTTAAGTTAATTACTTAGAAGAAAGGTAATTAAGAATTTATTGATAAGTTAATGAAGTTTATTAACTGGGAATTATTTATTAATTAATTAATGTAATTAATCTTGATAATTAATTGTATTAAGTATGATTACTTTATGGAAATAATTAGAGTTATTAATTACCTATTTTAATTAATTTATTTATTTGATTAGTTTAAATTAATTAATTAAGTTTAATTAATTTAGAATAATCATTTGATGGATTGATAAGTAATCAAAGATGAATAATTACTTAGAGAAGTGATTAAGGTAAAGAAATTACTGGAGGTAATTAATTAAAGTAGAGAAGAGTTTTGGGGATTAATTACTTTGTGTAATTAGTGTGAAGATAATTTCTTTATGAAGTAATTAATTATTAATTACTTTGTGTAATTAATTTAAGCATTTATTAATTACTTTATTTGAAATAATTAAGTGAGGTAATTAATTAAGGGTAATTAATTACTAATGAGATTAATCAAGATTGATTAATAAATATAATTAATTATTAAATATAATTAATTTAGAAGTAATTAAGAAGTAATTAAGGGTATTTAATTACTAAATGTAATTAATCAAGAATGATTAATAATTATGGTTTAATTAAGGTTAGTTACTTAATGTAATTAATTTAAATAAATAATTTAAATTTAATTAAGGATCATTAATTAATATGATTAATGATGTAATTAAGGATTAATTAATTAAGATTAATTAATCAATGATAAGTGATTAAGGAAGTAATTAATTAATGTAATTAATTATAATTAATTAAATTAATGAAGTAATTAAAGGTTAATTACTGATATTGGTTAAGGATAATTAATTTGTGAATTAATTAAGATAATTACTAGAATGTAATTAAGGGATAATTAATCAAGGGTGATTAATTAAGGTGATTAATTTGAGAATAATTATTTAATTGATTGATAATCAATTATGGGTCAAGTAAGCAAGTTTTAAATGGTGAAGTAATTAATTTAATTCATTTTAAATTAATTAAAGATAGGTAATTAATTTAATTCACTTTAAATTAATTAGAGAAAGAAGTAATTAATTTAATTTATTTTAAATTAATTATAGATGTGTGATTGTAGATCCTTGCTTATGAATGGATGATTTGGTTTGACTTGAATGGTTTGAATCTCAGACATGAGATGAATAGTGTTGTGTGTTATGGATGCATTGGTTGCATTGTGATGATGTTATGAGTTATCTATGGATGATGGTGATATAGATTGTCAATTTATGATGATTACTTGTTTATGATAATATTGTTGATTATCTATTATGATGATGTGAAGTATCTATCTGTGTGTATATAGATAGTTTAAATTGAATTGTTTTAAACTTAAACAACTTGGACCTAAAAGACACGCTTTGGATTTCGATGAGACCGGGATCGGATTTCCTTATTTGGAATCCGAAAACCACATCGATTCCAATTAAACGTTAGGTCGTTAATCTAAATGGAGCAAGTGAAGACTCGAGGTGTAAGGGCTATACGTCAATATAACTCTATGGATGATTCCGAAATGAGTTTGACGGAATAGTGCTTATAGATTCGAGATGGTGAATCAGAGTGCAAGGGCTATGGTCGTTGACTCTGAGGGTGATTCCAATAATTAATGCAACGAGATAGTGCCTTCGATTTCGTTCGAACCCGGAACGAACTTGTATGGATTGAATGCTTGCAACACATCGTCAGGCGGACGATGAGCATTCTAAGATTTGATGTCCTATAAAGGTAATCGTAAACTCAAGCCTCATCAACCGGGAATGGCTAAAACAGGGGAGGTGCAGCAAGGCTTCATGGGTAGCCCCCACTTGAGAGCAAGATTTACTCCTGTCTAGAGGTCCCTTTATAATTCGGCTGTGTGCGCGGTTGGTCGCGACAACTGCCGGGGTTGTCTTATTCGGAACTGTTCAGTAAGGAACGGGTCCGGCCTTGTGTTACAGGGGAGTGGGAGTACTCTTCGGTACGGTGATCTAGGCCACGTACTGTGACGGGCGGTACCCCAATAGCCCTGCCATTGTATGGAATCCACAATCCAATAAGTGCCAACGGTTTTGATTGTATTACCCACTTTTGTGGCTAGTAGTTGGAATTTAATAGATGTAACAATTTCGGCTATTTCAAATTTATTTGAAAACCCTAGACATTATTATAATATCATCGGATTTCCTATCAAATGTTTTGGTTAGCGTAAGGTAAAAACTTTTCCATGTTTATGTGTGGGAAGTCTTACGTGATACCTTTCTTTTAAAAGGTTTTCGAAAGTCAAGCAACTTTAAGCTGTTACTCACACCAGACCCCATGTCTGACCCGGAGTTTATTTTTGTTTTTCATAAACTCTTGGGTACTCAAATTTTTACGAGTAGCCAAGGGATTCAGGTTAGGATTCGGGTTAGCTTTGACGAATATTGGAGGAGGAATGGAGAAGGAGGCTTCTGCGTTAGATATTAGTATTCCGCTGTGTGTTCTGTGTTTGTCTCTGAGATTGTATTATGTTGTAAATAGTAGACAGATGTTTATAACTGTCTAGTATGAGTTGTATTATCTGTGTACTCTGATAGTGGTTGTAAACTATGTAAATATCTTATGTTATTAATATAATTTATTCGTTCCGCTGTTTAGATTCTGATGTGTTGTTTTCTTCTTCTTCTCTTTCTTTCTATTCTCTATCCCTTTCTTTCTTATCAGCGACGCGATTTCCTGGAGATATGAAGTTGGGTCGTTACACCAATATCGTTCTCTTTCTTCAATCAACGCGTTCACCAAATCATCCACTTCATTCTGGATCAACAATCCGCGTATAATAGTTATTAAAGTGGTTTTCGGTATCGACAGAGAGTGTAACGATCCCGATTTTTGATTAAATTTAAATTGATAATTAGAATGAAATTTTAAAATTAAAATAGGATATTTGTCATTTGGACATTGATTTTTAAAAAATTTAACTATGGATTTGAAATTCTATATTTAATACCTTATAAATAAAATAAAATAAAATAACATTCTAAAATTTGACAATATAAATTAATAATATATTTTGAAATTTTGAAATAATGAGTGTTTTAAAAAGTCAACTAAATTTAAAAAAAAAATTATACATATATGAGTAAGATTGAATTTTTATTCAAGTGAATTGGAATTTGAAATTAAATTTAAAATAAATGTTAAAATTTTAAGTAGCATTTAAAAAGAATTAAGATGTAATGTATATATATATTTAAATAATGTATATAATGTGTATACATTAAGGAATAATGTGTATAATGAAATATTGGTTTAAAAAGTGATATTGTAAAATTGATATAAACAAAAGTTTGCAAAAGCTAAATTATCTTGTATACTTAATAATTAGGTTTGATAAAATAAGAAGGACTTAAAGCACATAGTACCTATATATATATACAAAGCTTTGAGATGAATGCATAATTTGAAAGTGTAAAGTTTAAAGTACATGAAAACAAAACAAATGTAAACATACCTTTAGATCTTACATATCTATATACATACCAATAACATCATTACTTTTATTTAAAATAATGAAATTTAAAATTACAAGAAACTTCACATCTTCCCATATGCCATCATATAGTATCTTAGAAAATCTGAACAAAATAGTAGGAAAAAGATTTGCCTCACACATTTCAAAACCAAAAAGCAAGGCTACAGTTCAAAATCAAAACCAGGCTTTCATTTTCTCAACTAAGTCTCCTCCTTTCTTTAGCAAATCTGAGAAAATGAAACCAGATCGAAATCTGGAAATCAGAGTGAAAAGAAGAAGAAAAATGAAACCTGGGAATATTAAGATAAAAACAATCTTCAAGCTTTGTTTGCATTTCTCAGAATGCAGATTTATAAAAAACATAGTGCTGTAGTTTTTTTGGCAGAACAGTGCAAGCACTCTGGAAAATAAATAAAGGCAGATAAAATTCCTTTGAAATATTTTAGTTTGAAGTTGTAAATCAGCAATGAAGCAAAGATTTAAACAATTATATTAACCAGTTCAGGATACAAATCAAAATCAAAGTTTAAAAGACAACAGTTCCAGTTCTCAAGAATAAGATGCTTCTGCTCTGTCTCTGTCTTTCTTCATCAAGATCCAGGTGAGCAAACATATGCCTTATTCAATTATTTGTGTATGTGTGCCTGAATGGATTGTGAATGGCCTTTGCATGTGAATGAATTGTTATGCTTGTGCTTTCTTTTGCTTGGAATGTTATGATCAGGTTTTGCTTTCCTGTTCTTCTATTATTATTTTTTAGTGCCTGGTTTACAAAATGAAACATGCTGGGTTCAACAGTTTCCCCCTCTGGTCCTCTTTTGTAATTGAAATCTTAAAGAACTAATTAAAGTATTGTTGAGCATACAGTATATTGTGGTAACAAATCAAAGCTAGCAATATGCTTTGTTCTCTCCTGAAAACTGTGAAAACACAGTCATATTGAGTCTCTGGTTTACAGATTAAACCATATCAAAATTCAAATCCCTCTCTCTCGGTTCTCTTCTAGAATTAAAATCGAAACAAATTAAAGTGTTTTTTTTAAACATGCGTTTCGTTTTAATTATAGATCAAAGCAAAGCAATATAGTTTTTCCCTGGAAATGAAGCAAATACAGTCACAATCCAAATTAAGCCAGATTTTGAATATCATAAGTTTTAAATTCAGTAATGCTACCCGAATCACCCTTGAAAATGATGATTTTAGAAAGTAAAATCTAAATTTTTCATAAAGTTTTCACTGAGGAATTGTGGTTGATCAAAAAAATGAAAATTTGCCAAAATCTGATGATCCCGAAATAAAGGTGGATCTCGGGATCATGGCCGTAGCTAGCTTAGAGGTCAATGATCATTAGAAAAATGGTAGAAGATTTTATAAGCGATCAAAATGGCTGATTGACGTTGAGGTAGGGTTTAATGTTTCGATTTAGTCATGTTGTTTTTCGTGACGTTTTCGTCATCACCATTGCGTCGAGTTGTACGGGACCAGGGGGAATAGGTTCGCGAGTCATCAAGGTAGCTGAGGTCAGAATAGCGAGGTGTCTGGTGGCCTGCGGCGGTGTATTGAGGTGAATCACAGTGATCGGTTTCGTTTTTTGCTGATACTGGGTAGCTCGTATCAAATTTTCTGGCGAGCTTGATGATCTAGGACGTTGTGGAGTTAGGGTAGGTCGTTGATGACTCATCGGAGTCGATGAAGTGGGCCGTAACTGTGGCGCTCAGATGTGTAGGTGAACGCGTGTCAGTGGTGCATGGTGGTTTGGGTTTTCGTGATGACTCGAAGTGAGCATCGATGGAAACGTGTGATAGCTTGTGGTGTAACTCGAGCAAAAATCCAAATTTATCGGGTAAGAAATACCTAAAGAAAAAAAATTTAGATTGGAAGTTTGGGGAACGGGTTGATTCTTGGTGAAACTCGAAGTAAACTGTCAATTTCCTCGGGGACGACTCAAAGCAATCTCGGGTCAGCCCCGTAAACCAGTTTTTTTTGCATTAAAATAAATTCAGAATTTTTTTTGAAACATTTTAACCCACGTTTTTCAAAAGATGATCTTGAGTAAAGTTTTGAATTAGTTAAGGATTTAAGTAAGATGTTTTTTTAAGGAATTAAATTTAATTTATTTAATCTTGTCTATATTATTTTATAAAGTTATTTACATTAAATAAATAATGTAATTTTAAAGGGATAAGTAAGATGAAAGGTTATTTTAACTATCTTAACCTAAGCAACTAATATATGAGAATGATGATTTAATAAGATTTGTAACAATATCTAAAGTGGTTAATAAAGACAAAAAGATTTCTCTTTTAAGTTACCAAATAATTAATGGCTTGTTTATGTAATCACTAAAAGGGTAATTACTTAAATTAATTACTTAATATTAAAGATTTAATTAATCAAGTTGAATTAATGTGAAATTAATTAATTAAGAAGTAATTCATTAATAAAAGCAATTAAGAGTTAATTAATTAATCAATTAAGGATAATCAATTATAATTAAGATTTAACTAATAATTAAGGGTTTATTAATTTAAATAATTAATTAAGGCATAATTAATTAATAAAAGTAATTAGGATTTAATTTATTACAATTAAGGGTTAATTAGTTAAGATAATTAATTAAAGAATGATAAATCATGAAGGTGATTAAGACTTAACCAATTGTAATTAATGATAATCAATCATTGATTAAAGAGTACTAATGAAAGTAATTATGTAGGTAATAAATTTAAAACCACCCAATTATTCATCTGAATTGTAGATGTTTGATTGCTACTGAATACTTTGTGATGGATTGATATATTTGATATGTGATGTGATGCTATGTGATGCTTTGTGCTGAGGTGATATATTTGTGATGAATATATCGTTATATGAATATGCAAACCCCTTGACCCGTAAAATGACATTTGAATTTCGATGCGACAGGGAGTCGGATTCCAATTGGTTATCCGAAACCCACATCGAATCATATTAATGAATCTTTGTGAATGATGATCTACTTTATCTATGAATTTGTGAATAGAAATAAGCGTTATGGGTTATATCGCTTATCGATATGATTGAATCTGTGATGATGATGTTGTGCACTATTGTGTTGAACCCCTGGCCACACTTATACACACAAATATGGATTGCACGTGGAAATGGGTTAAGTCACAGATTTTTGAAATAATCTTAAAATTGAATTTTTGAACCCAAAATAGTTTTGGAATTAGAATTGAAAAGCTTTTGAAAAAAAATGTATTTCAAAAATATAAGTTATTTTAAAAAGCTTGATTGAGTTTTGAAAATTTAAATAATTTGATTTAAATTTGAATTCAATATTTGAAAATTGGATTCTATAATTTGGAAACTATGGTTTAAAAGGTTATTCAACTTATAAACGGGTTTATATGTGTTTCTAAAATCATTTTAAAAGTGATGTTTTGGAATTTAAATTTAACCCAAAGATCTTAACTTGTATAAATGAAATCGGATTTTTCCAAAAAGAAAACTATTTGTTTTCAAACGATTGAAGCTTTCACATAAGAATGAATTTCCAATTTGTGTTAAAGGATTTCAAGTCTAAAAATGAAAATAGTTTTCCAAGTTTTAGGTAAATCTTTGGGAATGTGTTGTGAAAGCTATAAATCATTAATTTAAAGATTTAATTGGGTTAATCTAAATTGAATGGGAATTGTTTTGAAATCTATGGATAGATCTTTGTGATATCGGGTGAAACTTTGTGAAATAAATCATTTTGTTTAAAGATTTAAAAATGGTTATTTGTTTAACCATTTGAAAGAAAAGCTTTGGATTTTTAAGTTGTGACTTAACCGAAATCTCATATCCATATGTTTTTAAATATGGCGCTTACTATTCGGTTTAGCCGGGAGAGGACCTTGTGTCATATAACCCATTCTGAATAGTGATACGACGTTATGGATTGCAATTGAAGACCGGTGGTGAAGACCGGGTATTTGTGAGAAAGATAGGATAACCTATCGATTGTCTCTGCACCGAATAGCTACGGTATAGGGATTCCCTTAGTGATGGGAAGTCCGATCGGGATTTTGGATACCCGGATTTGCAAGGGCTTCTTCGGAAGTGCCTTCGGTTCTGTTCGAACCCGGAACAGACTTGTATGGTTGTATGTCCGACATTACACTTTGAGATATTAAACTGATCTCTATCAAATACATTTCTGCTTGGTGGCGGAGAATTTATTCTCTTAGCTTAACACCCTACTCTGAGACGTACGAGCTCAGAGATTATGTAGTTGATATTTATCAGTGATATATTCCCAATTTGGTAATGTGGCATGCTGAGTGCTGCTGTGTGATGATCATTGGTTGATCATTTGTGATATGATCATTTGTTTGATCATTTATCTTTGTGATCATTGCTTTGGTCATCTGTTGACCCAAAGCATGGCTTTGTGCCAAAGCGTAGCTTTGTGGACGAGACTGCATCAGGACCTCACACCCCGGAAATGATCGAAACAGGAAAGATGCGGCAAGGTTATGAGGGTCGCTCCCTTTAGGGTATGTCATTCCCTTCTGGTAAAGGGTGGTATCATGGTATGGAGCCCAGATATTTACTCATGTGGTTGCTCCAATCTCATTTACTGTGTGGTTGTTGCTTTGAGGCGCCTCGGATAAAGGTCCCAAAGGACCGGGGGATGGCATATTCGTGTAGTAGTTACCCAATTACAGAGGCAACCCGGCCTTGTGTTGGCAGAGATCTAACCGTAACGTTAGTTCTCGGGACGTCCCGCCAGAGGCGATCCCATTGACAGTAGGAAGTTCCTTAGCCTGACCATTTGTTGGAAATCCAATCAAAACAATACGCGCCCTGTACGGTTTTAGTTGTATAACCTGCCGTGGAATGTGGTGGTAACCTGCTATTGAACATGGTAGCTATAGTAGACATACGACGAAATGTCGTATGCTGGCTAGGATTTATATTATACTTTTGAAATGGTTTTCCATACTTTGCACTTATAATAATAATATCAAAGAAATTTTCTCGTATCAAGCATATTTGACTATCATAAGGAGAAATCTCCTCCAATTCTGCGTTTGCATTGTGTGTGTGTTGGGAGGCCTTATGGTAGTTTCATTTTCCAAAAAGCATTGCGGATTTATTTTAAATTATCTTGTTGTCTGTTTTAAAGACCAACTGTTTTTGTTTGCTCATACCAGTCCCATGACTGACCTGGAGTTTATTGTTCCTTTCCTAAACTCTGGGTGCTCACTATTTTCCCACACGGGCAGTCTAGAGTTGGGTTTTTCAGATAGTCAGGTTTAGTAGATTATCTGGAGCTAGTTCCGTCTTTGGATCGGGACTGCACTTGCTTAGCTTTGTGCATCGTTATTGAGAGTTCGAGCTATCGATGAATTGGTGATTTGGAGATGGAGATTACCGATACTGGAGTTCTTTCTTGAAGACCATATTTGAGATTTTTGTTTCGCTGCTTTGTTATCTTTTCTTTTCCGCTGCTATTATCTTGTATCATATCTCTGATGTATATTGATATTCATTGTATCATCTGTTGTACCATATTGTATCTGATATTGTATCAATGTTGTATATTGATATATGCTATTCTTTCTCTTCCGCTGTGTTATTTTACTTAATGGTGTTATAAGCTCCGGCGAACCAGATTCGACGTTTGGATCTGCGGCATTTGAATAGGAGTGTCGTATTCGGTGCCGATTTTCGAAGGTCGAGTCAGGGTTGTCACATTTGGTATCAGAGCTGATGGTTAAAACCTTAGCTCAGGAGTATAACACATTAAGTAACTCATTAGAGATAGGGTGAAGTATACCCTAGAATGAGCATATCTCTAAGATATCTGTTCGAATGCCTTAGTAAATTCTCTTACTATCCACTGATAGTAAGTATGAGTGCGAGAAGAGGACGAGATAGGGGACAGGGTAGTACCACTACAAATGATCAACACCCTGCGACAGTGGAAACAACCTTTCTTTTCAATCTCCTTTGATTCGATCCCAAATTCTTTTGATTGCTTCGTGACAGCTCCCAAAAGAAGTTTCGGTGCGATGGTGGCCCTACGAATCGTTGTAGAAAATCCTTACTTCGTATTTTCATCGGTTTCTTGTCAGCTTTTCCATCTAAACCTTAATGAGTTTGAATTAAAAATTGAAAATATTAAATAAATTGGAAATTTTAAATTAAGTAAATTGGTTAACTAATATGAAGCTGAATTTGAATTGTATAAATAAAACGATATCGGTTAAAACCAAATTGGAAATTCTATCGTAATTTCTTGTGGATATCAAGTCCGAAGAGGGACAAGTTATATATAATTTAGGATATTCCAACCCGAATTTGGAATCCTACCCAGCGTTTGAGAAATTGTAGAAGATTGAATCCATCTATCTATTCTCTGGGATCCAATATATTCTACGAACGATTAGTTATCCCTTCGAACTAATCAATGCCTTTGCGTATTCGTAGACCGCTGGACCCAAATATCTCTTGTGTGATATTATATGAGTTTGTCCTCATATTGTCGATGTTCTGATTTGGTAGCCAAATACAGAATTTTTATTCAGTTTGATTTGGAAAGATATTTCTCTATCTTTCATCTTTTCCTTGTTGTCTCCCTTGCAAATTTCGAGGACGAAATTTATTTAAGGGGGGGAATCTGTAACGATCCCGATTTTTGATTAAATTGAAATTGATAATTAGAATGAATTTTTAAAATTAAAATAGGATATTTGTCATTTGGACATTGATTTTTAAAAAATTTAACTATGGATTTGAAATTCTATATTTAATACCTTATAAATAAAATAAAATAAAATAACATTCTAAAATTTGACAATATAAATTAATAATATATTTTAAACTTTTGAAATAATGAGTGTTTTAAAAAGTCAACTAAATTTAAAAAAAAATTATACATATATGAGTAAGATTGAATTTTTATTCAAGTGAATTGGAATTTGAAATTAAATTTAAAATAAATGTTAAAATTTTAAGATGCATTTAGAAAGAATTAAGATGTAATGTATATATATATTTAAATAATGTATATAATGTGTATACATTAAGGAATAATGTGTATAATGAAATATTGGTTTAAAAAGTGATATTGTAAAATTGATATAAACAAAAGTTTACAAAAGCTAAATTATCTTGTATACTTAATAATTAGGTTTGATAAAATAAGAAGGACTTAAAACACATAGTACCTATATATATACAAAGCTTTGAGATGAATGCATAATTTGAAAGTGTAAAGTTTAAAGTACATGAAAACAAAACAAATGTAAACATACCTTTAGATCTTACATATCTATATACATACCAATAACATCATTACTTTTATTTAAAATAATGAAATTTAAAATTACAAGAAACTTCACATCTTCCCATATGCCATCATATAGTATCTTAGAAAATCTGAACAAAATAGTAGGAAAAAGATTTGCCTCACACATTTCAAAACCAAAAAGCAAGGCTACAGTTCAAAATCAAAACCAGGCTTTCATTTTCTCAACTAAGTCTCCTCCTTTCTTTATCAAATCTGAGAAAATGAAACCAGATCGAAATCTGGAAATCAGAGTGAAAAGAAGAAAAAAAATGAAACCTGGGAATATTAAGATAAAAACAATCTTCAAGCTTTGTTTGCATTTCTCAGAATACAGATTTATAAAAAACATAGTGCTGTAGTTTTTTTGGCAGAACAGTGCAAGCACTCTGGAAAATAAATAATGGCAGGTAAAATTCCTTTGAAATATTTTAGTTTGAAGTTGTAAATCAGCAATGAAGCAAAGATTTAAACAATTATATTAACCAGTTCAGGATACAAATCAAAATCAAAGTTTAAAAGACAACAGTTCCAGTTCTCAAGAATAAGATGCTTCTGCTCTGTCTCTGTCTTTCTTCATCAAGATCCAGGTGAGCAAACATACGCCTTATTCAATTATTTGTGTATGTGTGCCTGATTGGATTGTGAATGGCCTTTGCATGTGAATGAATTGTTATGCTTGTGCTTTCTTTTGCTTGGAATGTTATGATCAGGTTTTGCTTTCCTGTTCTTCTTTTTTTTTAGTCCCTGGTTTACAAAATGAAACATGCTGGGTTCAACAGTTTCCCCCTCTGGTCCTCTTTTGTAATTGAAATCTTAAAGAACTAATTAAAGTATTGTTGAGCATACAGTATATTGTTGTAACAAATCAAAGCTAGCAATATGCTTTGTTCTCTCCTGAAAACTGTGAAAGCACAGTCATATTGAGTCTCCGGTTTACAGAGTAAACCATATCAAAATTCAAATCCCTCTCTCTCAGTTCTCTTCTAGAATTAAAATCGAAACAAATTAAAGTGTTTTTTTTAAACATGCGTTTCGTTTTAATTATAGATCAAAGCAAAGCAATATAGTTTTTCCTTGGAAATGAAGCAAATACAGTCACAATCCAAATTAAGCCAGATTTCGAATATCATAAGTTTTAAATTCAGTAATGCTACCTGAATCACGCTTGAAAATGATGATTTTAGAAAGTAAAATCTAAATTTCTCATAAAGTTTTCACTGAGGAATTGTGGTTGATCAAAAAAATGAAAATTTGCCAAAATCTGATGATCGAAATAAAGGTGGATCTCGGGATCATGGCCGTAGCTAGCTTAGAGGTCAATGATCATTAGAAAAATGGCAAAAGATTTTATTAGCGATCAAAATGGCTGATTGACGTTGAGGTAGGGTTTAATGTTTTGATTTAGTCATGTTGCTTTTCGTGACGTTTTCGTCATCGCCATTGCGTCGAGTTGTACGAGACGAGGGGGAATAGGTTCGCGAGTCATCAAGGTAGCTGAGGTCAGAATAGCGAGGTGTCTGGTGGCCTGCGGCGGTGTATTGAGGTGAATCACAGTGATCGGTTTCGTTTTTGGCTGATACTAGGTAGCTCGTATCAAATTTTCTGGCGAGCTTGATGATCTAGGACGTTGTGGAGTTAGGGTAGGTCGTTGATGACTCATCGGAGTCGATGAAGTGGGCCGAAACTGTGGCGCTCAGATGTGTAGGTGAACGCGTGTCAGTGGTGCATGTGGTTTGGGTTTTCGTGATGACTCGAAGTGAGCATCGATGGAAACGTGTGATAGCTCGGGGTGTAACTCGAGTAAAAATCCAAATTTATCGGGTAAGAAATACCTGGAAAAAAAAAAATTAGATTGGAAGTTTGGGGTACGGGTTGATTCTTGGTGAAACTCGAAGTAAACTGTCAATTTCCTCGGGGACGACTCAAAGCAATCTCGGGTCAGCCCCGTAAACCAGTTTTTTTTTGCATTAAAATAAATTCAGAATTTTTTTTGAAACATTTTAACCCATGTATTTCAAAAAAAGATCTTGAGTAAAGTTTTGAATTAATTAAGGATTTAAGTAAGATGTTTTTTTTAAGGAATTTAATTTAATTTATTTAATCTTGTCTATATTATTTTATAAAGTTATTTACATTAAATAAATAATGTAATTTTAAAGGGATAAGTAAGATGAAAGGTTATTTTAACTATCTTAACCTTTTTAAAGCAACTAATATATGAGAATGATGATTTAATAAGATTTGTAACAATATCTAAAGTGGTTAATAAAGACAAAAAGATTTCTCTTTTAAGTTACCAAATAATTAATGGCTTGTTCATGTAATCACTAAACGGGTAATTACTTAAATTAATTACTTAATATTAAAGATTTAATTAATCAAGGTGAATTAATGTGAAATTAATTAATTAAGAAGTAATTCATAAATAAAAGCAATTAAGAGTTAATTAATTAATCAATTAAGGATAATCAATTATAATTAAGATTTAACTAATAATTAAGGGTTTATTAATTTAGATAATTAATTAATTAAGGCATAATTAATTAATAAAAGTAATTAAGATTTAATTTATTACAATTAAGGGTTAATTAGTTAAGACAATTAATTAAAGAATGATAAATCATGAAGGTGATTAAAACTTAACCAATTGTAATTAATGTTAATCAATTATTGATTAAAGAGTACTAATGAAAGTAATTATGTAGGTAATAAATTTAAAACCACCCAATTATTCATCTTAATTGTAGATGTTTGATTGCTACCGAATACTTTGTGATGGATTGATATATTTGATATGTGATGTGATGCTATGTGATGCTTTGTGCTAAGGTGATATATTTGTGATGAATATACCGTTATATGAATATGCAAACCCCTTGACCCGTAAAACGACATTTGAATTTCGATGCGACAGGGAGTCGGATTCCAATTGGTTATCCGAAACCCACATCGAATCATATTAATGAATCTTTGTGATTGATGATCTACTTTATCTATGAATTTGTGAACAGAGATAAGCGTTATGGGTTATATCGCTTATCGATACGATTGAATCTGTGATGATGATGTTGTGCACTATTGTGTTGAACCCCTGGCCACACTTATACACACAA
This sequence comes from Allium cepa, assembly GCA_030765085.1. NCBI lineage: Eukaryota > Viridiplantae > Streptophyta > Magnoliopsida > Asparagales > Amaryllidaceae > Allium > Allium cepa. Next base: position 971,138,716 of record CM060935.1, read on the forward strand.
ATATGGATTGCACGTGGAAATGGGTTAAGTCACAGATTTTTGAAATAATCTTAAAATTGAATTTTTGAACCTAAAATAGTTTTGGAATTAGAATTGAAAAGCTTTTGAAAAAAAATGTATTTCAAAAATATAAGTTATTTTAAAAAGCTTGATTGAGTTTTGAAAATTTAAATAATTTGATTTAAATTTGAATTCAATATTTGAAAATTGGATTCTATAATTTGGAAACTATGGTTTAAAAGGTTATTCAACTTATAAATGGGTTTATATGTGTTTCTAAAATCATTTTAAAAGTGATGTTTTGGAATTTAAATTTAACCCAAAGATCTTAACTTGTATAAATGAAATCGGATTTTTCCAAAAAGAAAACTATTTGTTTTCAAACGATTGAAGCTTTCACATAAAAATGAATTTCCAATTTGTGTTAAAGGATTTCAAGTCAAAAATGAAAATAGTTTTCCAAGTTTTAGATAAATCTTTGGGAATGTGTTTTGAAAGCAATAAATCTTTAATTTAAAGATTTAATTGGGTTAATCTAAATTGAATGGGAATTGTTTTGAAATCTATGGATAGATCTTTGTGATATCAGGTGAAACTTTGTGAAATAAATCTTTTTGTTTAAAGATTTAAAAATGGTAATTTGTTTAACCATTTGAAAGAAAAGCTTTGGATTTTTAAGTTGTGACTTAACCGAAATCCCATATCCATATGTTTTTAAATATGGCGCTTACTATTCGGTTTAGCCGGGAGAGGACCTTGTGTCATATAACCCATTCCGAATAGTGATACGACGTTATGGATTGCAATTGAAGACCGGTGGTGAAGACCGGGTATTTGTGAGAACGATAGGATAACCTATCGATTGTCTCTGCACCGAGTAGCTACGATATAGGGATTCCCTTAGTGATGGGAAGTCCGATCGGGATTGTGGATACCCGGATTTGCAAGGGCTTCTTCGGAAGTGCCTTCGGTTCTGTTCGAACCCGGAACAGACTTGTATGGTTGTATGTCCGACATTACACTTTGAGATATTAAACTGATCTCTATCAAATACATTTCTGCTTGGTGGCGGAGAATTTATTCTCTTAGCTTAACACCCTTCTCTGAGACGTACGAGCTCAGAGGTTATGTAGTTGATATTTATCAGTGATATATTACCAATTTGGTAATGTGGCATGCTGAGTGCTGCTGTGTGATGATCATTGGTTGATCATTTGTGATATGATCATTTTTTTGATCATTTATCTTTGTGATCATTGCTTTGGTCATCTGTTGACCCAAAGCATGGCTTTGTGCCAAAGCGTAGCTTTGTGGACGAGACTGCATCAGGACCTCACACCCCGGAAATGGTCGAAACAGGAAAGATGCGGCAAGGTTATGAGGGTCGCTCCCTTTAGGGTGTGTCAATCCCTTCTGGTAAAGGGTGGTATCGTGGTATGGAGCCCAGATATTTACTCATGTGGTTGCTCCAATCTCATTTACTGTGTGGTTGTTGCTTTGAGGCACCTCGGATAAAGGTCCCAAAGGACCGGGGGATGGCATATTCGTGTAGTAGTTACCTAGTTACAGAGGCAACCCGGCCTTGTGTTGGCAGAGATCTAACCGTAACGTTAGTTCTCGGGACGTCCCGCCAGAGGCGATCCCATTGACAGTAGGAAGTTCCTTAGCCTGACCATTTGTTGGAAATCCAATCAAAACAATACGCACCCTGTACGGTTTTAGTTGTATAACCTGCCGTGGAATGTGGTGGTAACCTGCTATTGAACATGGTAGCTATAGTAGACATACGACGAAATGTCGTATGCTGGCTAGGATTTATATTATACTTTCGAAATGGTTTTCCACACTTTGCACTTATAATAATAATATCAAAGAAATTTTCTCGTATCAAGCATATTTGACTATCATAAGGAGAAATCTCCTCCAATTCTGTGTTTGCATAGTGTGTGTGGTGGGAGGCCTTATGGTAGTTTCATTTTCCAAAAAGCATTGCGGATTTATTTTAAATTATCTTGTTGTCTGTTTTAAAGACCAACTGTTTTTGTTTGCTCATACCAGTCCCATGACTGACCTGGAGTTTATTGTTCCTTTTCTAAACTCTGGGTGCCCACTATTTTCTCACACGAGCAGTCTAGAGTTGGGTTTTTCAGATAGTCAGGTTTAGTAGATTTTCTGGAGCTAGTTCCGTCTTTGGATCGGGACTGCACTTTCTTAGCTTTGTGCATCGTTATTGAGAGTTCGAGCTATCGCTGGATTGGTGATTTGGAGATGGAGATTACCGATGCTGGAGTTCTTTCTTGAAGACCATATTAGAGATTTTTGTTCCGCTGCTGTGTTATCTTTTCTTTTCCGCTGCTATTATCTTGTATCATATCTCTGATGTATATTGATATTCATTGTATCATCTGTTGTACCATATTGTATCTGATATTGTATCAATGTTGTATATTGATATATGCTATTCTTTCTCTTCCGCTGTGTTGTTTTACTTAATGGTGTTATAAGCTCCGGCGAACCTGATTCGACGTTGGGATCTGCGGCATTTGAATACGAGTGTCGTATTCGGTGCCGATTTTCGAAGGTCGAGTCAGGGTCGTCACAGAGAGTATGTCCATATCTGATCTCGGTCTCTTTAATAACTACGTATTATTACACCGATGGCTCTTTTACATTTCAAATCGATTCATAATTGATATCAAAATATCATATTCGCTTCAAAAAATCAAATCCATTTCAAACATCATCATATCTATTCAAATGTAAGATTCCGTTTCAAAATCATTTTTCGCATCAATATCTCATTTCGATTTCAAAATCTTTTCGAATTTCAATTTAGGTTGCGACTTCATTTAACCCCATTCGTATATAAATTCAAGATTTAAACATAAACATTTCACCTTATTGACCAGCTTCAAATTTTAGAAAATAGTTTTAAGTAGTTTTAAAAGTAGTTTTAAATAATTAAAATAGTTAAAGATACTTAAAATCTTTAAATGGATTTCAAATAGTTAAATTAATTTAATATAATTAAATGGATTTAAGATAGATGAAATATAATTAAAATAAGTTAACATGGTTTAAGATGGGTTAAAAATAATTCAATATAGTTAATATAGGTTAAAATAGTTTAAGCATTTGAAGATGGTTTATAACAGAGTAGTTTGGAAACAAAATGAAACAGCTTCAAAACCAAACCATTTCAATTATAACTTCCCAATTCAAACAATTTCAATTTCCATTTACCGATTCAATTTCGATTTCAATTCAAATCAATGTCAACTTTGACTTCAAATTAATTCAATTCTACATTCACCTTCAATTACTTCTATTTCAATTTATACCGATTTGGAGCTTGATTTTTCAAAATATCAATTTATAACACTTAACAAAGTTATCCTTCAATATTCAACTTCTAAATCCAAATTTCAAATATGATTCAATTCCAAGCTCAATTTCAAAATATCATTTTTTATATCACCTTTATTACTTAGTAAGACTCAAAGCTTGAAATAATGTTCAATCTTTAAAACAAATAAATTTTCGAAATTCGATCATATCCAAATTTTAAATTTCAAAGTCTCAACTTAAATTATTTAACAATTTCTTTTAACCAAAATTTATTTCAACATTCCAAACTCAATTTTCGCGATAAATTCGATTTCTATAAATTGATTTTATTTATAACTTTTAAATCATAACATTTAAATAAATTTCAATCAACGATTTTAAAAAATTTATTAATTTAACCAACCCAGTGTCCGTATATAATTTTCTATCCTATGGCCAAGTGATTATTTATTTCAATTAAATGTCAGGGATGAATATATATCACTTAAACCAAATCACAATGTCATATGTATGCATAACAGGATATATATAAGTAAATAAACATCCAAACATTTAAATATCAACCAATAGCATCCATCGAAATAAATCATTCAATAGACAATACAATTCACGACAATTTCATAGTTATCAATGTCAGGTAATTTAATCGCAATTCAATTTTAATTCCAATTTGGCCGTCAATTTAATTTTCAACGGTGAATTCAAATGACAATCTATATGACAATTAAATTTTATCAAACAATGAAAAATAAGAATCATATCACTTCATCATATCAAATTTAACTACCATGAAGATATTTAGTACGTTGTAAGCGTTATAAAAAATAAGAATCATATCACTTCATCATATCAAATTTAACTACCATGAAGATATTTAGTACGTTGTAAGCGTTATAAAACAATCACCTTGATTTTCCGTTGTCACCGAGACGTTCCGGTTTGGAACTAAACCGGACGACTCCCGATTTTAGCCCAAATTTCAACTATCTCCAAATTCGTCCAAACCAGTTTCATTTTGAAGCTCTCGTCATTACGATCGCAACGCAAAAAGTTTCGTTCCAATCTGACCTCGTATGTAGAAGTTATACATTTTTAAGTTATCGACATTCGAATTTATAAAACAATTTATATAGATATTTAAATTTATCCATACCCAAAGCAAAAGAGGCCTAGCCCACTTAACATCTTCTTCCCCAAACAAAGCCTGTACATGCAAAATGCACAAACCCACCATTGTCGTGCACTTCCTTCCAATGATACGGAGCTAGGCTACATAACTCGACGAACCGACAATGCAATCCGACTTCTCATCGAAATCTCCACCATCCCCCATCCCAAACTCCAAGCTCGACGCCACCCTGGGAGTCGCGACTCATGCCCAGCTGCACGCACGACGCGAAATGTCGCGTGCCCCTCAACATGATCACGCGCCACCAAAACGTGCTCCGAGGTTCTATTTTCGATGACGAGCTCAAATAAAAGCTCCGTTTCGCGGATCGAAGCCTATATTCTCCACGATTTCCAACCCTAGTTCACGCCTAAGAATGGCTTCGACCCCAATGGTTGCCGCACCAAGCACGAAGCATACCAGATCAAAGATAAAGCAAAAATAGGATTTTTAAAATTGGTTTCGTGATTTTTAATCGAGTATTCGAAGAGACAGAAATTTTTGAAGTTTGAATTCATTATTTTTCTACTGCCTGAAGCTTGCGTGCGAATTTAAAAGGGAGCAGACCTGATTCTTGCGTGTGGGATGCTTACTACAGTGATTTGAAAAGAAGCTGATGTGAAAAGTTGACTAGACAATATATAAATTTAAATTTCAAAATATCCCAATTTATGCAACTTAAAATCTTGAACCCCTTTCGAGGCGTGTCGCTAGGCGTTTATAATGTTATACTCCTATTCCGGACGCAATGGAAAAGGTTTCAAGCCCTAATTCGATCGTATGTGCGAGTTATGGAAATAAACGATCAATTTTAAATTAAATCAATTAAATTAATTTCTAAGCATTTTGAGCTGCCACGGTCAAACGGCGACTCCGATTGCTATGGAAATTGAAACCCGATAATGATAAACTATTACGGATCTAATGGAACTAGTTTCGTCGAATTCCGAGACTGTGCCCCGGAAGGCTATTATAACTCGTCGATTAAATCGACGACTTTTCAAAATTTACAGAATTTCTTAAAATTCCAATTTTAAAATCTTATTAACTCTATTATAATCCAAATATAACTTATATTCACTTTGGAAACCAATTTCAATCATATTAAATCGAATTTCAGTTATTCACTCTATTTTCATATATTAAATTTCAATATCAAACTAATCATATCAAATTCGGAACTTAATTATTCAAGCATTTGTAATATTAAATTTAAACAAATTTTATTATTCTTCAATCACTATCTTTTGAAATATTCAAAACGAACTCATCAAATTAACTTTCGAAACAATTCAAATTATAGAACAACCATTTCCATTAAACAGTTATTCGATTCCCGTTATTCAATTATTCAATAAATTCCAAATATTAAATTTTAACAATTTAATTGTTCAATATTTGACGAATTTCAATATTGGATTTTAATTGAATTTTAGTTATCACTCAATTGCTTTATTCACATCCAGAGCATCCAACATTTAATATTCGCCTTCAGTTGTTGATTATAAACCTAGTTACTATATAAAATTTCATTTCAATTGCAATTTGTTTCCTAATTCAATTCGACTAACTAAATAAATAGGTAACTTAACTAATTATCACCGTTAACTTTTAATTACACTTATAAGTTTATTATTTACGAATAAGTGTCACAATTACCTATACAATACAAATTCATTCAATTACCGTTGACTACATATTATTTCAATTGATTTGGGATTTCATTCAATTCATAAATAATTAACTTAGATAAAAAATTTTGCAATTCCTTCTAGTTATTTTTATCATAAATAAATTAAAAATTTTAATTCTTCTAACATTAAACCATGAAATCTTATTAAATTAGCTATTTTAATTATCGAAAATTTACGGGTCGTTACACTCTAGCTACTTTAATTATCGAAAATTTACGGGTCGTTACACTCTCCCCCACTAAAAACTTTTCGTCCCCGAAAAGGAAAAAGAAGGGAAAAGGAACTAAGTATAGAATTCAACATTAGATATATTTTATTCAAAGTTACCAACTTATAAAACAATGCAATTCCATTTATAAAGTAATAACTATTCTTCCACTAAGTTACTCTGAACGGCTTTCTAACTTTAAAGTTAGTTATCAAAACAAGTTATAAAATTTTAAAAATTGAAAAATTTTCTAACACCCGGATTTACAAAAAATTTCGGCAGAGTCTCCTTTGCACGGCTCGATCGGTACAGCTACAAAATGCCTCTACAGGCCCCAAACGAGCAAAAGAAAATCAAAAGCCAGGTGGCTCACCAAAAATCACCAAATCCAATGACAAAATAAACATGTACCTTTTGTCGGGAAATCCAAATTTCCTTGATTTTAAATACCTGCATCTTATTTACCAATGATAACCAATTATACAATTTAAAAGGATCATTTTATATTTGGCATCTTCAATTTCCAATATTAGCTTTTAATTAAGTCTGTATACCGTACATATATCATATGCGAGCAATATCAAATCTAATCGCTTATTTGATCACACAATTTCACTTCCAACTAGTATCGTTCACACGACTCTCTAGCGCGGACTCATTTGGTTCCTTGATTGAAAACTGTTACTCTCCTTGCATAGCCATATACTATGATAGAGAATTCCAGAATCAAATTAAAAATCCATATCCACGGTTCGCCGTCGAGAATCAAGTGAAAAATCCTATCTTGGATCGACATAAATCATTTCGAAATTTTGTGCTCGAACTTTGGATCAAATCGTTATGCGAACAAAATTATACGTACAACTCACGTATTACCTTCCAATGGATTTCTATCCAATTTATCTATAATATATTATTTTATTGACTTTTATTTTTATTTACAATTAATTTTTCACAATCCATTATTCAATTAGTATATTCATTTCTTTACATGGCATATTCTTTAACATTATCTTTTCTTAAACATCATATCATAGAATTTACTTAAGTTCATTTTAAACATTCTATATAATTTAATAAATTCAATTTCATTTTCCAATTGATTCTTAGCTATACCAAATTCTTTTGTTTACATTTACTTCAATATCATAATTTTAGTTAATGACAAATTTATTTATGGAATATTTTATTAACCAACACTTTAGTTTATTAATCATCCTATAAAAGTCTAACCTCTCATACGTGACTTTTCTTAGTTTACAGTTATCTTAAAGATTACAAATTTATCTTCACATATTTTTCTTTTTGTTGCAAATTATACTTAATTCTACAACCATTTTACAAAGACATTGCTTGACTCAATGGCCTTCTTTCTTAAGTTCACTTACTTGTTCCATTTATCCATTCATCATTTCATGCTATACTTAAGTATATAACATTTTTATCACAACCAAATTTTCCATTTATATACTAATTTCTTTTGATTTTTTCTTACTTGTATATTTTAACTACTTTCAGGTTCAGTTTATTTGTACAATATCTCATTACAAATCCTAAAACATCATTTTAACTTTTAATATTAGTTAAGTCTTGTTATATGTTATCAGAATGTAATTTGATATTATACAAATTTATAGAATTTCATTTTACTTAATTAGAATGTTCACAAATTTAATTTGTTTAAATCCTCTTCTCCTTTCAACTTTAAAGTTTTCCCAAAACAATAAGCTTAAATATCTTAATCCTCTTATTTTATAAATTATGGTTATTCACATTTCATTCAAATAATTTTAAAATTATTAATTAACAGAACTTAGAAATTTAAATGCCCGGTTCTTTTCAAATCGTTTGAAATAAATATATACACTTATATCTTTAATATATCTAATCATGCCTTTGGAGTTTAAACCAAACCCATTTACCCAAAATAATTTCGAAGAAAAGCAAAGCTTCTTAGAAGTCTCCCCCACTTTGAGACTCAAAAATCAACGTCGATGATGCTGCGCAGTCATCACCGAAATTATTTTCCAGCGACAGAAGAGAGGAGTACTTAATTCATTCCTTCTTAAAAATCCTTTCAAAATATTTCCATAAACATTTTCTAACTAATATTACTATATATCTCTTCAGAGCTTTGAGAACCATTTTCAAAATCCCGGGTCTTAAATTCAATATTTCTCAATTTAAATCTATTTTAATTTATAAGTCACCTTTATAAAATATTCTTATAAGATTTTCTTTCTTAAAACATTCCACTAGTGTTTTATTATTGTTTATTTTTGAATAAACCTTATTTATTAAAACACAATATCCAATTTATGATAACAATCAATATTATCGTTTCCAACAACCAAATAAGCTAGATAGATCACAATAATTTTTGAAAATAAATTCTTTATATACAAAATATAATTAGGGAAAAATTATTTCATTTACCCAATTTCAAAACAATACTATGTTGAATTGTTCTGTTCGAGTGTTTAGAGATCCCTATCAATGACCTTAATTACTCGTATTGACCAGAATCCATAAGCCACTCAACAAATCAACCGACATAATATAAAACATTTTATATCACTAACAAATACGCTCTCTCATATATATACACTCAGCGACTCATCATAGGGTACTACTACCCTATTTATAAAGAGTGAGACCCCACAAAGCTAAGGTTATCGCTAAACCAAAGCTCTGATACCAACTGTAACGACCCACCTTTTTGGACAGTTTAAACCGACGATCAAATACATATGCCAATTCCAAACCATTCAAAAGGGCAGATGGTTATTGGGGTAAATAAGAAAAGAAAGGAAAGGGAAATAAAGGAAATGAAACAACACAGAATCTTGCAGCGGAATGATAAATATAATAGTCAAATAAACAGTTCATGAAGCTGTTTACAATACTTTGATCATTATTTATACAACATTTATCAGAGTTATACATATACAATAGAACAAATAAAATAATGCAGCAGACAGCATGATTCAAAGATAATAATAGTAAAGGTATACCAAATCTTCGTCTTCGTCCTCCAGAATAGATCTTCAAAAATCTGAAAACTCAGGACTGACCCGAGCGTAATGAAAAGACAAAACACTCGAGTCAGGACTAAAATATCCTTATGAAAGTTAAATCAATCGTAAATAAATATGAGTGTAACGGCGTCAGATATGTTTACGGGGTTTGACATCTCATATCCAGTGTCAACGGGCGTGCAATAACTTAAGAGATGTTACGGGATTTTTTCCATCTCTCAAGGATCCGTTAAACTACCTACTATGTAGTACAATACGCTATTATAATATGTCTACAGTAAAGTAAAAGTATTAAAATAGCGTTAAGGCGTTACCATAATTCCCCTTAACACATTTTATAATGCCATAGTCTATAAAGCACCGTAAACCCCACCGTAAACTGGTGGTTATCAGAGGATACCCCATAGGTATAACACAAAACAAAACGTAGTGGTCGCGAATAGGATAATCAGTATGACAAGGTACATGAGGCGATACCAACTAGGATACTAGTAGTTGCGTGATCCAGATTTATGTTGAGCATAGCCAGCAGCTACATCAACACCGCGAAACAACACTCCCAAATCAAGGGGTGCACCCAAATCGAATCACAAAAGTAATAGATATGGTATCGAAGAAGTGTGCCCGCTAGAGATGGAGAACCTCAATAGCCCGGCGTGGGTCCTGTTTTAGTCATGTCAGGGGTCATCCAATATCGTTCTCTTTATTTAATCAACGCGTTCACCAAACCATCCACTTCATTCTGGATCAACACTCCGCGTATAATAGTTATTGAAGTGGTTTTCGGTATCGACGGGTAGTATGTCAATATCCGATCTCGGTCTCTTTAATAACTACGTATTATTACACCAATGGCTCTTTTACATTTCAAATCGATTCATAATTGATATCAAAATATCATATTCGCTTCAAAAATCAAATCCATTTCAAACATCATCATATCTATTCAAATGTAAGATTCCGTTTCAAAATCATTTTTCGCCTCAATATCTCATTTCGGTTTCAAAATCATTTCGAATTTCAATTTAGGTTGCGACTTCATTTAACCCCATTCGTATTTAAATTCAAGATTTAAACATAAACATTTCACATTATTGACCAGCTTCAAATTTAGAAAATCGTTTTAAGTAGTTTTAAAAGTAGTTTTAAATAATTAAAATAGTTAAAGATACTTAAAATCTTTAAATGGATTTCAAATAGATAAATTAATTTAATATAGTTAAATGGATTTAAGATAGATGAAATATAATTAAAATAAGTTAACATGGTTTAAGATGGTTAAAAATAATTTAATATAGTTAATATAGGTTAAAATAGTTTAAGTATTTGAAGATGGTTTATAACAGAGTAGTTTGGAAACAAAATGAAACAGCTTCAAAACCAAACCATTTCAATTATAACTTCCCAATTCAAACAATTTCAATTTCCATTCTACCGATTCAATTTCGATTTCAATTCAAATCAATGTCAACTTTGACTTCAAATTAATTCAATTCTACATTCACCTTCAATTACTTCCATTTCAATTTATACCGATTTGGAGCTTGATTTTTCAAAATATCAATTTATAACACTTAACAAAGTTATCCTTCAATATTCAACTTTTTCCAAATTTCAAATATGATTCAATTCCAAGCTCAATTTCAAAATATCATTTTTATATCACCTTTACTTAGTAATACTCAAAGCTCGAAATAATGTTCAATCTTTAAAACAAATAAATTTTTGAAATTCGTTCATATCCAAAATTTAAATTTCAAAGTCTCAACTTAAATTATTTAACAATTTTTTTTAACCAAAATTTATTTCAACATTCCAAACTCAATTTTCAGGATAAATTCGATTTCTATAAATTGATTTTATTTATAACTTTTAAATCATAACATTTAAATAAATTTCAATCAACGATTTTAAAAATTTATTAATTTAACCAATCCGGTGTCCGTATATAATTTTCTATCCTATGGCCAAGTGATTATTTATTTCAATTAAATGTCAGGGATGAATATATATCACTTAAACCAAATCACAGTGTCATATGTATGCATAACAGGATATATATATAAGCAAATAAACATCCAAACATTTAAATATCAACCAATAGCATCCATCGAAATAAATCATCCAATAGACAATACAATTCACGACAATTTCATAGTTATCAATGTCAGGTAATTTAATCGCAATTCAATTTTAATTCCAATTTGACTGTCAATTTAATTTTCAACGGTGAATTCAAATGACAATCTATATGACAAGTAAATTTTATTGAACAACGACAAATAAGAATCATATCACTTCATAATATCAAATTTAACTACCATGAAGATATTCAGTACGTTGTAAACGTTATAAAACACTCACCTTGATTTTCTGTTGTCACCGAGACGTTCTGGTTTGGAACTAAACCAGACGACTCCCGATTTTAGCCCAAAGTTAAACTGTCTCCAAATTCTTCCAAACCATTTTCATTTCGAAGCTCTCATCATTACGATCGCAACGCAAAAAGTTTCGTTCCAATCGGACCTCGTATGTAGAAGTTATACATTTTTAAGTTATCGACATTCGAATTTATAAAACAATTTATATAGATATTAAAATTTATCCATACCCAAAGCAAAAGAGGCCCAGCCCACTTAACATCTTCTTTCCCAAACAAAGCCTGTACGCGCAAAATACACAAACCCACCATTGTCGTGCACTTCCTTCCAATGATACGGGGCTAGGCTACATCACTCGACGAACCGACAATGCAATTCGACTTCTCATCGAAATCTCCACCATCCCCCATCCCAAACCCCAAGCTCGATGCCACCCTGGGAGTTGCGACTCATGCCCAGCTGCACGCACGACACGAAATGTCGCGTGCCCCTCAACATGATCGTGCGCCACCAAAACGCGCTCCGAGGTGCTATTTTTGATGACGAGCTCAAATCAAAGCTCCGTTTCGCGGATCGAAGCCTCTATCCTCCACGATTTCCAACCCTAGTTCACGCCTAAGAATGGCTTCGACTCCAATGGTTGCCGCACCAAGCACGAAGCATACCAGATCAAAGATAAAGCAAAAATAGGATTTTTAAAATTGGTTTCGTGATTTTTAATCGAGTATTGGAAGAGACAGAAATTTTTGCAGTTTGGATTCATTATTTTTCTACTACCTGAAGCTTACGTGCAAATTTAAAAGGGAGCAGACCTGATTCTTGCATGTGGGATGCTTACTACAGTGATTTGAAAAGAAGCTGATGTGAAAAGTTGACTAGATAATATATAAATTTAAATTTCAAAATATTCCAATTTATGCAACTTAAAATCTTGAACCCCTATCGAGGCGTGCCACTAGGCGTTTATAATGTTATACTCCTATTCCGGACGCAATGGAAAAGGTTTCATGCCCTAATTCGATCGTATGTGCGAGTTACGGAAATAAACGATCAGTTTTAAATTAAATCGATTATATTAATTTCTAAGCATTTTGAGCTGTCACGGTCAATCGGCGACTCCGATTACTATGAAAATTGAAACCCGATAATAATAAACTATTACGGATCTAATGGAACTGGTTTTGTCGAATTCTGAGACTGTGCCCCGGAAGGCTATTTTAACTCGTCGATTAAATCGACGACTTTTCAAAATTTACAGAATTGCTTAAAATTCCAATTTTAAAATTTTATTAACTCTATTATAATCCAAATATAACTTATATTCAGTTTGGAAACCAATTTGAATCATATTAAATCGAATTTCAGTTATTCACTCTATTTTCATATATTAAATATCAATATCAAATTAATCATATCAAATTCGGAATTTAATTATTCAAACATTTGTAATATTAAATTTAAACAAATTTTATTATTCTTCAATCACTATCTTTTGAAATATTCAAAACGAACTTATCAAATTAACTTTTGAAACAATTCAAATTATAGAACAACCATTTCCATTAAACAGTTATTCGATTCCCGTTATTCAATTATTCAATAAATTCCAAATATTAAATTTAAACAAATTAATTGTTCAATATTTGACGGATTTCAATATTGGATTTTAATTGAATTTTAGTTATCACTCAATTGCTTTATTCACATCCAGAGTATCCAACATTTAGTATTCGCCTTCAGTTGTTGATTATAAACCTAGTTACTATATAAAATTTCATTTCAATTGCAATTTGTTTCCTAATTCAATTCGACTAACTAAATGAATAGGAAACTTAACTAATTATCACCCTTAACTTTTATTTACACTTATAAGTTTATTATTTACAAACAAGTGTCACAATTACCTATACAATACAAATTCATTCAATTACCGTTGACTGCATATTATTTCAATTGATTTGGGATTTCATTCAATTCATAAATAATTAACTTAGATAAAATTTGTTGCAATTCATTCTAGTTATTTTTATCATAAATAAATTAAAAAATTTAATTCTTCTAACATTAAACCATGAAATCTTATTAAATTAGCTATTTTAATTATCGAAAATTTACGGGTCGTTACACTCTAGCTATTTTAATTATCGAATATTTATGGGTCATTACAGTACCCGCGGTGGATCGAACAACATAGCCTAGTTAAACTAGGGTTCTAAACAAAAATCCACTACGGCAACCTCCTCGATGAATTCCATCACCTTCGGCCATTTTCCCCATCACCTCCGTAAGCTCCTCCACCTCCTCGCACAACCCGACCACCTCCAGTCCCAAAGATCAACAGTGAAACCCAAATTTTAATATTTTGTTCAACCCAATACTGCTCTTCTAATTCCAAACTAAAAATTATGGTGTTTAGTTCAAAAATCATATTATAGTTGTTGCTTCCAATTTATAGTACTGAATCTATAAATTGCAAAGTTTGAGATTTTACTTTGTTTATCATACACTGTTGTTTTTATATTCCTGAGACACTCAGACTTGAAATTTAACTTAATCAAGCTTCTAAACATTAATCCGTAATAAATCAAACAGCTTTTGTTTTGTAGCTAAGTTCTAATAACAATTAACTGAAGAGAATATGAATTTAAATCTAAAACAGGTAACTGGAAACTAAACAGAGAATGTTCGTGTGGAAATAAACATGCACAAGCAGATTTCATTTTCATATATACATACTACAATATTTATCACAAAAAGCATGTAACCATATTCATTCTTAGATTTAAAAAAAATAATGATGTTACTCACCTTAGATTGATGAACACAGAGCCTCTGGTTTAGATTTTGAAAAAGCTTGAAACTGATATGAATGGCTTTGCCTCAGGTTGAAAAAAATAATAATGCACAGGTTCTTGATTTTGCAAATGATTACAGGCTAATGGCTTGATAAAAAAATGAAGTCTTTGATCTGGTCTTGAGGAAGTTGTTCTCAGATTTGAAAGAATGCAGTCTCAGGTTTGCAAAGTTGATTGAATTGTTGTATGATGTTGTTTAAGTTTGTAAAAATGGATATGGTTGCTTATTCTCTGGTTTTCTTATTTTTGATAAACGAAATGAACTGGAAGATATGTATATATAGAAGGAAAATATTACAGGGGAAGGTGATATCTGGGTTAGCGAAGGCAGGTACAATATTGTTTTTGTTTGTATCAGACAAGATTATTTTATTTTGGAGGCTGAATTGAGTTTATACATTTCGGCTGAAATGATTTTTATACATTTGTAGTAGACCAAATGGTGTGCTAGTATTAAATGAAATGTCCTTCATGTTGTATACATGTCTTATTTTGTATGTAATAAGATACTTTCTCTTTTGTCTTATTTCTTTCTTTGTTCTTGCATACTACCTTACAGGCTACATTCATATATAATTTACTTGCCTAGCTTGCTTTATATCCTATGTACATATATACTTTGTTTTATTAGGCAGATTTGTGGAGGCTGAAATGCTTAATAGGATTTAAAATTGACTTAAGTTTGTGCTGAGATGAAAGCATTTTAACGCTAATGTACTATATGTTTCATGCTTACCCAATTTATATGTTGATTTTTTTTTTATTTTACACAAACCTGGTTTGCTTTCATTCTGGATGTTCATAGATATAAAGTTGTTTATCATTTGTAATGGTTTGTTACTTAACACATGTTATAAAGCTCCAATATGATAACACTTGTTCCTTAAAAATTATCTATTTATTTTAAAACTTAAACTTTCCAATATTACATTATTAATATTGTTTGAAAAAAACTCATTATTAAATTAAAATAATTTATAAATAAAATTATCACTATATAAATAAATTACTTATTTTATCAACTATATTTAAACAAGAACAAAACAACCTTTGTTAAATTTAAATTTAAGTTAAAACCATTTAAACAAATTTTAACTTTATCTTGAGTATATTTAAACCATATTTTTATCAAGCTATACTAAAAAGAAAATAAAACAATCTTTTTGTTAATAAATTTTAAATTTAAACTTAAGCTAGAATAAGTTCTAACTATTAAACATTTATTTTAAGTATTTAAAACCATATAGTTATTTATTTAATAGCTTAATACTAAATCAAATCAAATTTCCAAGTTATCAGAAATATTAAAATTAGAAAACATGTCTTTATTTATTAATTTAAAACAGAGCTTATCTATTTATAATATATACAAATATATGCATATATACATTATAAATAAAAATAATTTAAATCAGCTTTTAAAAGATAAATTTTCAGTTAAATATTTATTTAAAAGAAGATTATTAAACCAATTCGAATCTTATTAACAGATATTATCAAAATCAATTTAATTTTAACACTGATTATTAAATTTATATTGCCAAAAATTCCGGGATATCACATTCCTCCCCCATTAAAAGAATTTCGTCCCCGAAATTTAAAGCAAAGGTAATTTAATAATTCAATTAAAGATTTAATTTTAAAACACAAGCATATATCAATCATATGCTAACAACCATAGCAACCAATTCATCCAAACAAACAAATCTAACTATCCAGACAAAATCAGGATAGATCTATCTAGAGTCCCCTAGGTATAAATACTGGGATACTTGCTCTACAGAATCCAAACAATCTAGCTACTAAGCTACAGAGCCCACTTATCTAGATTTACAAAACAAGATAGGATATCCGACTACAGACAAGTCTGAATCAACAACCAAAACTCCCTGAACTTCTAGTTCTACAACCAGAGATAAATCTTACACGTACTCCCCCAGAGATACGTGAAACACAACAAATTCCAGTTATCCAAACTGACATTTCAAACCTGAATACCAAACACTTATCCAAAATCAAATCTCCGACTCTTATCCAAAAAAATTCTTCGGACGATCCTGGCTGCCTATATCTTTCCTGATCAGCTCAACCCTTGCTGATGTCCATAGAAACAAACTGAACCAAAGAAAATCCAACAAAATGATCTTTCCAAGATCAACCAAATCTCAGAACACAAACTCTATTCCACAATCAGAAGACAGATCTCACTTCTCATATCCGGAAGAGATAAAACAGGTGCACTCCAAACTGGCCTTAAGATCCTGAAAAATTTCCTGTAGAACTCTCTAATCCAAACATTGCAACATCCAATTGCTTCCAAACTAAAACAGCTGCCACCGTGCTTCCACGGCGCCACTCTGACTGAACAGATGAAAATGCTTAAGTCGAACATAGACTGGACAACACATTCCAAAAATAAGGTTCACATATCCAAAAATAAAACTCAGAAGTTCCTCCAAAACCCGAGCTGCTTCACCAAACTCAAAAATCATCCTATTACTAAGCTGAACCACCGGTACCACTTCTGAAATCCAGTCGATACCAAACTCAATCTCCAAATGTTGACAAAACTCTGACTTCCTGAAGACATCCAGAAAAATCTCTGAAAAGCAAGAGAACACTCAAACTATCGCAAGCCACTTTTGCGATCAATCCAGCCTAATTCCAAAGCAAAACTGTTCTCGCTTTACCAATCAGAACAGCTTACGCTTATGTGGTCGATCCATCGAAGAAATGGATCTACTCTACTGCTTTTGAAGTTACCCCATGGAAAACTGCTAAGCCAGAAGACGTCCTAATCCAAAGTTCTTCGAGAAACTCGGACCTCAAACCAAATAGAACCACCTTGCTTAACACAGCCACAACATCGAGTAGACACACTTCCTTAACTTGTTCCAAAGAAATATTATCGGAAACATCCATAGTCACTGTGTCTCATCACACAGCTACTACACCTTGATGTATCAAGATATATATTTCTAGCCCTAGAAAGTCGTATCATCTTGAAGAAAGAAAGGGGTGAGAAAATAGAAAAGATAGAGAAGAAAGAACAACAATATCAGAATCTCACAGCGGAACGAATAAATTATATTAATCACATAAGTACTTACATAATATACAACAACAATCAGAGTTATACAGATAATACATCACATACTAGTCAGTTCTAAACACCTGTCTAGCTAATACAACTCGATACAGCTCAAACAAATAACTCAAAGATACCAACACAGCGGAACTATATATATATCTACAACGCTGAAGCCTCCTGCTCCATTGCTCCTCCAGAATTCATCAAAGCCAACCTGAATCCCTTGGCTACTCGTAAAAATTTGAGTACCCGAGAGTTTAGGAAAACAGAAATAAACTCCGGGTCAGACATGGGTCTGGTGTGAGTAACAGGTTAAAGTTGCTTAACTTTGAAAACCTTTGAAACAAAAGGTATCACGTAAGATTCCCCACAAATAAACATAGGTAAGTTTTTACCTTACGCTAACCAAAACATTTGATAGGAAATTCAGTGATATTATAATAGGTCTAGGGTTTTCAAGTAAATAGAAAATAGCCGAAATTGTTACATCTATTAAATTCCAGCTACTAGCCACAAAAGTGGGTAATACAATCAAATCCGATGGCACTTATTGGATTTTGGATTCCATATAATGGCAGGGCTACTGGGGTACCGCTCGTCACAGTACGTGGCCTAGATCAACGTACCGAGGATCACTCCCGACCCCCTACAACACAAGGCCGGAACCATTCCTTACTGAACAGTCCCGAACAAGATAACCTCGACAGTTTTTGCAATCAACCGCCCACATAGCCGAAAAATAAAGGGACATCTAGACAGGGGTATATCTCATCCTGCTTGGGCATGACCCACCTAACCTTGCTGCGCCTCCCCTGTTTTAGCCATTCCCGGTTGATGAGGCTTGAGGCTGCGATTACCTTTAGAGAATACATTTCTTAGAATGCTCATCGCCCACCTGAAGATGTTCTAAAAGCATTCAATCCATAAAAGTTCGTTCCGGGTTCGAACGAAACCGAAGGCATTATCTCGTTACACTCATTTTGGAATCACCCTCAAGGTTAACGACAATAACCCTTGCACTCTGAATCTTCATCTTCACTTCAGATTCACGACCTATGTTTAATTTGGATCGATGTGGTTTTCGGATGTCCAAATATGGAAACCCGATCCCGTTCTCATCGAAATCCAAAACGTATCTTTTAAGGCCAAGCTGTTTAAAGTTAAAACAATTCAATTCAATATTATCAATATTATCAACATATACACAGATAGATAATTCACATCACATAATAGATAATCACATTATCATCATAAACAGATAATTAATATTATCATCCAAACAGACAATAAATATTATCATTCTTAAACCAAGCATCCATATCACATAGATATTACTCATCTCATACTGAGATCACAATCATCAAATGAAATATCAATATCATTCATCCATAAGCAATGATTTATAATCATACCATTTATAATTAATTTAAAATGAATTAAATTAACTACTTCTATCTTTAATTAATTCAAAATAAATTAAATTAATTACTCATTCCATAAATCCTGCTCATATAAACATTAATGAATCATAAATCAAATTAATTAATTATCCTCTAGATATTCATCTTGATTAAACACCTTTGATTAATCATCTTCTAATTACGATAACTAATTAGTCTTTATTTAATTCCACAAATTAATTATTTTAAATCATTCACAGTAATTAACATATAATTACTTCATTTATTAATTAAATATGAATAATTACATTTATCCTTAATTAATTACATAAATTAATCACCACCTTACTAATTATTCCTTAATTAATCAATTCTTAATTACATCATTAATTATATTAATTAATGATCTCTAATTATATTTAAATTAAATTACTTTATTTAAATTAATTACATTAAATGATTAACCTTTAATTAAACACAATTATTAATCACCCTTGAATTAATAACAAACCAGTAAGTAACTATCCTTAATTACTTATATTAATAAATTAATTATACCATAATTAATTATCTCCACTAATTAATCCCTTGATAAA
Organism: Allium cepa; assembly: GCA_030765085.1. Lineage (NCBI taxonomy): Eukaryota > Viridiplantae > Streptophyta > Magnoliopsida > Asparagales > Amaryllidaceae > Allium > Allium cepa. The sequence continues at coordinate 971,158,495 of CM060935.1, forward strand.
TTACAAAAGTAATTATCCAAATTACTCCATTAACACATCATCTTTCACTAATTACATTCAGTAATTAACATTAATTACTTCCCTAAGTAATCATGCTCCATTAAATAAACTAAGTAATTGCATTTATCAAAACATCAAATGATTCCTTAAATTAATTAAACTAAATAAATTAACTTAATTTAATCATATCATTTAAATTTATTACAATAAGTAATTTATCTCTTAATTACTTTTATCAAGTAATTACATTTAACAATTTACAAAAGATTATCTAATTAATCTAATTAATTATCAAAATTAATCACATTAATTAATTAATAATCCTTAGTTAATTATCTTCATTAACTAATAACATTTATTAATTTACTTCTTAATTAATCTCTAGTTGTAAATTAATCTAAATTATTAATTTATAAATTAAATACATAAGTCATTCCTTAATTAACTTATTCATTAAATCATTTTAATATCTAAATTATTCCTAAGATAATTTATTTCTTTATTAATGAGTTCATTAATGTTAAAGTGTATTAGAACATTACATTTTAATTTAAATTCAAATTCCAAAATACATTAGTATTTTAACTTGCAAATTAAAGTTAAAACAATTCATTTACTTTCCATTCAAAAACCTTTTATAAAAGAATTCTCTCAAAATCAAGTTAAACATTTATTTGAAACAAATTTACTTTTCAAAACTATTTTATTTGAACTTATTTTTAAAAAAAAATCTTGTTTAAAAACTGATTTAAATTTTCATATTTGAATTCGAAGTAAACTTGAATCCATCAATTTACCTTTGATTTAAAACTTTGATTTATACTTTCTTTAAAAAAAACTTGATTTCAAATCCAAATCCATTTTAAAACCTTAAGGTTCAAAAGTCCATTTGAATCTATGCTTTTAAACCTCGAATTTAAACTACTGTTGAAACTTTTATTTAGATTTAATTTTTAAAATCTGAAACTATCACGTTTTTAAACCTGAAAACCCATTTGAATATTTTAAACTTTATTTTAGATTTCAAAATATAAATTTTAATTCATACTTCAAACTGGATTTAAACTTTGTTTAAATCTGGTATACGGATTTAAAGTTTCATTTGAATCTAACATCACACTAGTTTTAACTTTTGGTTACAACTAGCTTACAATTTAATTTATTTTAAATTTGGTTTAAAATACAGGCAGTTTTATACAACCTGTAGCAAACCAACTCAACCCGAGACCAAAGCAAAGTGCTTCGAGTCAAACCCTCCCCTGCTTCGAGTCACATACTCGAGTGACCTGAGTACTTCCCGAGTCAAAATACTCTGCACCCAACAAAACTCTTAAGTACTTCCATGGGCACGGTGCACGTGCACTGTTTCTCCACCTAACTCCGACCATCTTTGACGACCTCCACAAGTCATCTATCACCACCTCCTCCAGTTTGGATCACCAGGACTTCCACGCATCCTTGAAGACGAATTCGAGCATCAAACTCAGCCAGGAACCACCCCTACAACCTGGAAACACCAGAGCATTTCCACCTCACAACCTGTCAACGATTCGCCGCTGCTACTCCGACCATTAGGGGTCCTAAAACTCCGGCCTCGTCTTCCTCTACAACCCAACCACCATCTCCCAAAAACACGAAAAGCTCGATCAATCGTAGCACTCGTGGTGGATCGAACAACATAGCCTAGTTAGACTAGGGTTCTAAACAAAAATCCACTACGGCAACCTCCTCGATGAATTCCATCACCATCGGCCATTTTCCCCATCACCTCCGTAAGCTCCTCCACCTCCTCGCACAACCCGACCACCACCAGTACCAAAGATCAACAATGAAACCCAAATTTTAATATTTTGTTCAACCCAAAACTGCTCTTCTAATTCCAAACAAAAAATTTTGGTGTTTAGTTCAAAAATCATATTATGGTTGTTGTTTCCAATTTATAGTACTGAATCTATAAATTACAAAGTTTGAGATTTTACTTTGTTTATCATACACTATTGTTTTTATATTCCTGAGACACTCATACTTGAAATTTAACTTAATCAAGCTTCTAAACATTAATCCATAATAAATCAAACAGCTTTTGTTTTGTAGCTAAGTCCTAATAACAATTAACTGAAGAGAATATGAATTTAAATCTAAAACTGGAAACTGGAAACTAAACAGAGAATGTTCATATGGAAATAAACATGCACAAGCAGATTTCATTTTCATATATACATACTACAATATTTATCACAAAAAGCATGTAACCATATTCATTCTTAGATTTTAAAAAAATAATGATGTTACTCACCTTAGATTGATTAACATAGAGCCTCTGGTTTTGATTTTGAAAAAGCTTGAAACTGATATGAATGGCTTTGTCTCAGGTTGAAAATAATAATAATGCACAGGCTCTTGATTTTGCAAATGATTACAGGTTAATGGCTTGATAAAAAAATGAAGTCTTTGTTCTGGTCTTGAGGAAGTTGTTCTCAGATTTGAAAGAATGCAGTCTCAGGTTTGCAAAGTTGATTGAATTGTTGTATGATGTTGTTTAAGTTTGTAAAAATGGATATGGTTGCTTATTCTCTGGTTTTCTTATTTTTGATAAACGAAATGAACTGGAAGATATGTATATATAGAAGGAAAATATTACAGGGGAAGGTGATATCTGGGTTAGCAAATGCAGGTACAATATTGTTTTTTTTTGTATCAGGCAAGATTATTTTATTTTGGAGGCTGAATTGAGTTTATACATTTCGGCTGAAATGATTTTTATACATTTGTAGTGGACCAAATGGTGTGCTAGTATTAAATGAAATGTCCTTCATGTTGTATACATGTCTTATTTTGTATGTAATAAGATATTTTCTCTTTTGTCTTATTTCTTTCTTTGTTCTTGCATACTACCTTACAGGCTACATTCATATATAATTTACTTGCCTAGCTTGCTTTATATCCTATGTACATATATACTTTGTTTTATTAGGCAGATTTGTGGAGGCTGAAATGCTTAATAAGATTTCGAATTGACTTAAGTTTGTGCTGAGATGAAAGCATTTTAATGCTAATGTACTATATGTTTCATGCTTACCCAATTTATATGTTGCTTTTTTTTTATTTTACACAAACCTGGTTTGCTTTCATGCTGGATGTTCATAGATATAAAGTTGTTTATCATTTGTAATGGTTTGTTACTTAACACATGTTATAAAGCTCCAATATGATAACACTTGTTCCTTAAACATTATCTATTTATTTTAAAACTTAAACTTTCCAATATTACATTATTATTATTGTTTGAAAAAAAACTCATTATTAAATTAAAATAATTTATAAATGAAATTATCACTATATAAAAAATTACTTATTTTATCAACTATATTTAAACAAGAACAAAACAACCTTTGTTAAATTTAAATTTAAGTTAAAATCATTTAAACAAATTTTAACTTTATCTTGAGTATATTTAAACCATATTTTTATCAAGCTATACTAAAAAGAAAATAAAACAATCTTTTTGTTAATAAATTTTAAATTTAAACTTAAGCTAGAATAAGTTCTAACTATTAAACATTTATCTTAAGTATTTAAAACCATGTAGTTATTTATTTAATAGCTTAATACTAAATTAAATCAAATTTCCAAGTTATCAGAAATATTAAAATTAGAAAACATATTTTTATTTATTAATTTAAAACAGAGCTTATCTATTTATAATATACACATATATATACATATATACATTATAAATAGAAATAATTTAAATTAGCTTTTAAAAGATAAATTATCAGTTAAATATTTATTTAAAAGAAGATTATTAAACCAATTCGAATCTTATTAACAGATATTATCAAAATCAATTTAATTTTAACACGGATTATTAAATTTATATTGCCAAAAACTCCGTGATATCACAGTCCCGACGAGACACTAGACGAAAAAGAGCGGGATTCATATCAAAATCTATTTTTGAATATTTAAGAAACCACTTCCAAATTATCAACTAATAAACTTCAAAAGAGGTCTGATGTGACGAAGATACGCTAGGGGAGATAGTAGACTCACCGGGCGAAGCGACGGTGAAGTCGAAACTCGAATCAATGGCTTAGAGGCTTCTTGCCTAGGCTTTACTACCCACAAAAGGCAGCCATCGTTCAACCGATGGTAGGCCATTGTTCCACCAGTGATGCACTTGACTGGGCAGTAAAGCCCAGGCAGGGTGCAATCTAACGAAAATTCTCACTGGACCCAAATGCAAACCGAGGCGAGGCTTACGCACGACTTCGGGATGGCTTTAGCCTACTCGAGAAAATGGGATGCAAGGTGAAGCTCAGGATTTAGATGCAATGTATAGTGATACATGTGTGATCAATGATGATCGAAACGGTATCTGTAAGGAATCAGAATTTAGTCAATTAATTTTGAAATATTTAATTTATTTTTAATATTGAAATATTAGTTTTATAAGTCAAACGACTTAAATTTCAATTATAGGGATTTATTTGAATAGTGAATTTAAATAACTGGAATATTTAAAATAACTAGATCTTTGATTTAATATGAATTAAAATGATTTGAAGATCTTATTTGAATTCAATATAAATAAGAATGATCATAGTAGACTTTTATATTAGAATTTAAAGGTAAGTAAAAGTGGTTGAAATCGTTTTAATAATAAATTCGTTTAAATTAACGTATGAAAATATCCTTCCAAAACACTGTCTCGGATTTGGACGAAACCAGTTTCATTGGATCTGTAATAGTAAATTATTATATGTTAATGAATTTCATGGCGCCGGACATATCGTTTAGTCGTGGAGCTTGAAACGCTTAGAAATTAATTATAGGAAATTAATATAAAATAATTCAATTTTAAAAGCTAACTTTTGTATATGATTGAATAAGGTCCCTATAATAGTTCCATTGAGTTTGGGATAGGAATATTTGGTATAGACGCCAGTCGGCACGCCTCTATTGGAGTTCGAGATTTGAGGATGTATATTACAGGATATTTTAAATAAAATAATATATACGGCTCATACTTTACTTAGACCATAGCCATACCTATTCACTATTTAGCTCATACCCCTTTACATGTTTGGCTATACCCCTCTCCCTTTATAAACGCGAGCATAATCAGAGAAAAATTTTGTTCATTCATTTTTCAAAATTTCCTTCTCTCCATCCAACGTGCCATAATCCTCGATACCTTTTCGTGTGGTTTTTTAGACTTCAACTTCAACTAGCAAATTGTTAGTGACCTTAAGATGTAGGAGATCAATGGTGGAGATTGGCTAATTCAATTAGAGGTGGGGGAAATCGAGACACGATCGAGAAGGATGAAGTTTTGGTTTTTAGGGATTTATGGCGTCGTCGCCGAACTTTGGTTGTTGGGTCTGAAGGAAAGATAGAGAGGGAAGTTGGGGCTAAATCATGGCAAAGTTTGGCGAATGAATGATCATGGCGACGACAAGAGAAGTTCGGCATTGGGGAAGTTTTCATGGGTTTTTGGTGATAATTGGAGGCGGCGGAGGCGACATGATGGGTGGCACGAGGACATGTGTGGATGGGGCGACCCACAGTGGTGATGCGATGTACTCTTGTGGCCGTAGGTGGTCGCGACGGCGAGGGGTTTCAACGCGCGGCGAACGAGGAGGAAAGGCTTAGGGCTAAGTGTAATTTAAGTTAATTTAACTACTGTAATTATGTTAATTAATATTATTCAAATTCGAATGCTTATAAAATTCATATCTTTTTCATTTTAGATCCAATTTGAACATGGTTTATTGCATTGAATTCATAGAAGCGAATACTACATTATGGAATTGGATTGGTGACATTTGGAGATAATGGAATTTTATGCTGAATTTGAATATCTTTCAAATTCAGATGAAACTAAAACGCCTCGGCAACAACTGGAATTTTCATGAGTTGAACCCACCTTTTTGGTTAACCAGTATGTCATATAGTTGGCGTAAAAATTATTGATTGGATATTTGGATGATTTACTGTTTTATTAGTTGGTTTGGATTTATTCCCATCACTGGAGAGGATGACCTTTTTTATTTACCCAGCCAAGTAGCGGTTGACCCATATTATATGATTATATATTGTTTGTGATGCAGGGGGATAGGTTGGAGGGACCCAACAGAACTCCTCGCTATTGTTGATTTTAATTTCAACAATATTCCTATCATATGAATTATTGGATATTAAACTTAATTATTGGCTCTATTGATTATGACACTGTTATGTATTCAAAACTTAAACCCTGTAGTGATAGAAAATCAATATCGATATTGGTTAAACGTTGGGTAGCTATTAGCCTCAAATTAGTATTTTGGAATACTATAAATTACCATTTGGGTTAGAGTTGTTCTTGAGATAGTGAATGATTTAAAATCTGAATTTGGGGTTTCCCAAAATAGTTTGTTTTAAAAGGATTTAATTTCTATTTTACTCCAAACTTATTATCTGTCATTTCTAAGTCATTTAGAAATGTTTTAAAAGATTATTTATTTATATTTAATATTGTTTTAAAAGATTATTTACTTATATTTAATATTGGTTTAAAGTTATTTAATAATATTTTAATATTTTGAAAAGTTATTTATTTAAATAATTAATATAGTTTGAAATTATTTATTAATAATGTTTTGAACGTTAGCCACTATTTATTATGATAATGTTGAAAATCAATCATTATTGAATTAATAATGTTTTGAAATTATTAATTATTATTTTTATGATGTTTTAAAGTTAATTATTATTATTTATTTATAATGTTCATTATTAATAATTATTATTATATATTAGTGTTTCGAAGTAAATGATTACTATTTATTTATAAATGTTTTCGAATTTATAAAATGAGTCTATAATTGGTTTTAGATAGTGATAAAAGAATTTTAGAAATGAGTTTATAGGTTTATAAATGTGGTTTTATAAATATTTATGGATTTATAAAATGAATTTCATTTAGTGAAGGGGTTTATATTTTTTTTTAGATATTTATTAAAATAGTTTGATAAATGGTTTATAAATTTATAAAGGAGTTTTATAAGTGCTTTGACATTTATAAAAGAGATTATAAATGATTTTTAGAGATTTATCAAAGAGGTTTATAAAGGGGTTTTAGAGATTTCTCAAAGGAGTTTATAAATGATTTTCGGTTATACAAAAGGAATCTTATCAGTGTTTGTGAACATACTTATACCATCGAGATAAGTTTATGGATATTATTTCCAAGTATTGAAATAAACTATAGGGTTTGTGAATGGATCTTTATAAAAGTATTTTAATACAAGTATTTACAAAGTGTTTTTAATTAATGAAAAGATTAATTTAAGAGGTTAGTGGTTGTGTATGTGCTTAACCAATGTTGGTATTCCCTATGGTATAAATCCCTGATTGAATGTTTGTTTGTTGATAGCTAAATAACCGACTATCAAATATGGACCAAAAACATAGCTTTGGAATTATCTAGGAGAAACATGTGAGTTATATGGAATAGTCATCACCGATGATGTTGTACTGTTCTTATAAATCTCATTTCATTCTCTTAGGACAAGTGATAAGAAAATCCATCGACCAATGGTTAAGAGATGATCTCCCCTCTTATCTATTGTCTGATTATTTCCAAAAGAACCGGATTTGAGTTCACGGGAAGCTATCGAATGTCGTTTCGAAGAGACCGATATCAGATATGTTATCTGAAAACCACTTTGATCCAAATCAAGCATTTCGAAGTGCAAACATCTTGAAGATCAGGGAATTTGAAGATGGAGCTCTTTGAAGTGCAAGGGCTGCTTGCTACTAATCGTGAGGGTGATTCTAAAATGGATGTAGTAGAAGTAGCGCCTTCGGTTCGTTCATCTCCTAAACGAATTGTATGGATGAATGCTGACATTGTGTCATCGACTGAAAGGCAATATAACATTCCAAGTGGGAAGTGCTATATAAAGGTAAAATGTAGCCTTAAACCTCATCAACCAAGAAACGATAAAAATGAAGCATACAGTAGGGCCATGTGAGTCGCTCTCATTAAGGTGTGGTCATTCTAAATTAAGATTGATTACTATCTACTCACGTATGCTTCGGGGTTCAAAGTGGGGTGATCATATTCCATACCACTAGTCAAGTGGTAGGTAGGTCGTGTGTGGCAGATGTAACGATCCAGAATTTGACCACTTAAAAATATAACATTTAAAGTGATTTTAAATATAAAACATAAAAAAAATTTATGATTCAAACAATATTAGATAGGATTTGAAAATATATATATATAGTAATATTTGCTTATATCGATAATATAGATAAAATCCTGATTTCACAAAAGTATGTTTAAATGGTTTAATTAATTATTTTAATTTATTTATGAGTGTTTATATTTTTAAATAAAATTATACAAATTTATTTTCAAATTTGGTTTACATAAATAAATAGTTTAACTTAAACGTCAAAATATGACTATAGAACATTTCATCAAAAAATCAACGTCGGTTTAAAGTTGTTGCGACGTTGTTGCACCTTTATGTACACAATTTAATAAATATGTTAACATATAAAGGTAGTTAACAATTAACTAAACAAGGTTACTTTTAATAATCACACTTAGAAAACTTTAGAAATTAATTAGCAAAAGTAAACTAAAAAAGACAAAACACATGTCACATCACATGTGACATAAAGTAAAGTAATCATTCTTAATCTTTACTTAACTCTTAAGTGTTTGAATTTTAAAAGAGTGATGTGATATGGATGGTAAGTGTTGAATTAAATAAGTTTACTCAATTCTTAAGGAAGGTTATATAAGTAAAAACATAAATTTATATTTTAATCTCAGATATTTTCTATAAATACCCATCCACTTCTTCTTCACTTTTGCACCATTTCTTCTCTACTTTATTAAGCTCTCTTACATCCTTTAATGGCTTCTTTCCATAGTTAAATAATGCCAAATTATTAACCAAAATAAAATAAAGAAAAATATCAACAAAACTCTGTCTGAACCACTTCAAAACTCCTCCTCCCCCCTCCTATAGCTCACATCCCCTCCTTCCTCCATTTGGCCGAGCACATTTTTCCCTTCAAGTTTGGTCGTGGCCTCCTAAGGAAAGTATGAGGAAGTTTAGCAAGTTCTAAGAGCTTAAGGCAAAGTTTAGCAAAGTTAGAAAAGATTGAAACTAGTTTAAAAGCAACAAATGGTTGGAACTATAAATTATTAAGTAGGGAAAATGTTTATATGGTATTTTTCAAGTTATAAACGTTGTTTGGATGTTAATAATGATGTTTGATAAGTGTTTGAAAAAGAAAGCAACCACCTTTAAGACATTTGCTAAAGTTAGTAAACAAATATGTACATAAATGACAATCACGTGACATTGTAACAAAAGTTGTTAAATTGATTTGCAAGTTCATATGACATGTTAGCATATGTTAAAATGGTTATAAACATTGTTTTGGATGTATATTAGTTGTATATTGAATATATATGTTGAACTAAGTCACAGATTTACAGGACATATAATCACATGGAAATCACTTTCCAAAAGAAATAAAATATGATATGGAATCATTTATACCTTCAAAAAATGGTGGAATATGCTTCATAAATGATTCCTATGTATTTAGATTTATCTCAATAAAGTTTGGATATGAATCTCAAAATACGCCTAAAATTTGACGCGTCATGTAAAGGTAGTTCGTGTTTTCATGTTAAAAGTTTAAATGAACATACAAAGTGGAATATAGTTCGAAATTCTTCGAAGTAAGAATTTTCCAAATCCCAATATCCATTTCTTTCATATAAAATAATAAAATCAAGATTTCATCTTGTATATTTCGAAATATGGCAAAATCAATTTTCAAGAAAAATCCAATTATTGCACTAAATGACCAAAATTGGAAATTGATAAAATATTCATTTTTAAAATATGAAATAAAGTATAAAAATCTTTTAAAATGTTTTAAAAGTGATTCAAGTTGAAAAGATGGTTTCTAAATGATATAAAAGTCATTCTGAAGAATATAGCTTTTAAAGCACTTTTTGTAACGCTATTTGCAACACTTTTCGCAATGCTTTTCAATAAATTTGAAGCAACGGTTGGACCTAAATAATTCTTTTCCAAATCATATGTAAACATTTTTAAGTAAATGATAAATTAATTTTAAAAGAGATTTGAACGATTCAATTTATTTCAAAGGTGGTTAAACAAATAGTTAAGTGATTTAAAAAGGGAAAATGAGTATGTAGAAACGACTAGTACATTTATCCCGCCTGTGATATCTAAAAGTGAAATAAGGTCACTTACATGGCCTCAGTTTTCCCTTTTAGGCGAGGGGTGGAACATATCGAAAGGAAAGCCCGGATTCTCAACTTGGATTTTATAGAAATAGTCTTCTTATACTCATTTTTAAAATCCGAAGAGGGAACTTGTCATATTCGTGGAATTTAAAAGGTGGTCTAACCATTATTCCGTCCATAGCACTCGTTTAATATGGACGTTGATATTGAATAAAAGTAAAATGATTTCTATAATCCTATTTTCTTAAAAGACACTCTTTAAAAATGATTTGATAAATATTTAAAAAGTGGTTTAAATGATTTCATATTCATCAAAAGAATATTTTGAAAATATATATCTCTTAAAGATATTTTGGTAAAGGAAAATGAATGAATCGAAAAAAGAATAGCCTAATTTCATCATTTTTATTGACGATTGGATTTCGAAGGAGCTGGGTTAGATTTAGGGGATTCTTATCCGAAAACCACTTCCAACCAATTTACGTGTTCAAAGATTAAAGATGTTTGAAGACGGAGATATTAAGATGAATAATAACGAGGGAATACTTGTTGATAAATTGGGGATAAACTCCTAATTCACTATATTGTAGCAGTGGTCTCTTTGTTATGAAAATCTCAAAACCACAAGGACTTCTCGCCTTGTAATGGCTGAGGAAAGTACCTTCAGTTTTGTTCAGTCCTAGAACGAACCTGTATGGATGAGTGTTTGACCTTGCATTCTAAATCACAATGAGTGGTCTCTATAGATATATATATCAGTCAGTGGCGGAGAAGACACCTTCTCTTAGCTTAACACCCTTTCCCGAGAAATATGAGCTCAGGAAGTTATACATTTATAGAAATCAGTCGTGTGAATGTGGAATGGTTATATGGCATTCAAAGTGAAAGAAGATGTGTCATGTGAAAAGGTAATCGTTGCCTCGAGACTCATCAACCGAAAATGACCAAAACAGGGTTAGATGCAGCAAGGCTAAGTGGGTCATTCCCAATTAGGATATGATCATTCCCTTCTAGATATATTTCTTCCCGCTATGACGCTCGGGATGTAAATTAATGTAGATGTATGCGAAGAGAGCTCCCGAATAAAGGTCGATAACGACCGGGGGATTACATATTCGGTACTATCTAGTTATAGTGATAGGCCGGCCTTGTGTTGGTAGAGGATAGATGTTATGTGCCTCGAGACATCTATCTAGACGTGTACCCATCGGAAGGTAGTCCCTTCACCTGGTCATTTATGTGGAAATCTATTCTCCAATAAGAACTTGTGGTTTTTTTGTAGAACCTAGTATGCTGGAATTTAATAATGGGAACAATTTCGCTTAAGAATAATAAGTTTATTTGCAAATGTTTTCAAGGATGCCATTAAAAATAATATCCCTAAATTCTACGTAATAAAGAGTTTTGGTCGTCATAAGGTAAAAACCCATTCTGTGTTTAAGTACGACATGGTCTTAGGAGATACCTTTTTGTTTTTCAAAACATCGTACTTTGAATTCTCACACCAGTCACATGACTGACTTGGAGTTTGTTTTTCCCTTTTAACTCTGGGTGCCCTATGTTTTGGGCAGCCGTATAGTTGGGATACCTTAGGAGCATTTTGGAGCATGTTAGGGAGCATTTTGGGGAAGTCTTTTGGTGCTATGAAGCAGATGTACCTTATGTAGACATCTACCCATTTTCCGTTGTGTTATGTAGTATGTATTTTTCAGCATATATACGGATAGACATTTATAACTATCCTGCTGGATTTGTATTTGACTCTGATCATTTATGTATGATTAAAATGTTGAATGCAATGTGAGTTTCTATTATTGTTTTATCTTCTATCTTTATTTTCTTTTACACCCCTGATAATCTGCCTAACTGTCCAACTAACTCTCCAAATTCAATCATAAGTTTTCAAACAATCTTGTTTACTAACCAATTCAAATTTAAATTTCAAATCAAATTTCAAACTTTTAAAATTTTCTCGAAATTTTTCTAACTCCCTAAATTTTCGAAAAATTTCGCCAGCGTCTCCTTTGCGTGGCTAGCTCGGTACGACTACAAAATGGCACCACGGCCCCCAGATTCAAAAAGAAAACAAAAGGACAAGTGGCTAGACAAGAGAATCATCAAATTTCATACTAAAATTTAAACACATACCTTTTGTCGAGCAATTCAAATTTATCTTCAAAATCCCAATTCCAATTTTTCTTTTTCCTATAATATACATGTATATTCTAGTAGCCATAATATTCAATTACAACATTCATATATCATTTTGCATATTTCATTACAAAAATTTGAATACTTACTTCTTATACCATTTTTACTTCACTATTGAAGTTATATATCCATTTTCATTCAACTTTACACTTTCAATTTCATTTGAATTCAATTTACAATTTCAATTCTATATGGAATCAATTTATCTTCTAAATATCGAATTTTATCAATTATCTTTCGTTCACAACTGCACTATTTTAAATTAGTTTCATTTACTAATTCATTACAAATTCGAATTCATTTTATCTCAAACCATTTCTCTATTTCACCTTTATTATCTTTAGTTCACTTCGAACTAATTTTACAACTCCATTTTATTTCACACGATTCAAATTGGTTTTCGATATTCAGTTTCAATTCCGGTTTTATTCTTTTGCTCATTCTCTTATTCACAATTACCATTTCACAATTTTCAATCTAACCTTCACTTAATTATTAACCTGGTATATTCCCAATAAAAAATTTACTTAAGAATTTCACACTTCATTTCTTAAGTTCGATGCAAATATTTTATATACTTCTTATATTTATTTTTAATTCATCATATTGCTTTATATTTACTTATATTGAACTGGATTTCCAATTCTATATGGATTCAATTTACTTTTTATTTAAAAATATTGGATTCCGTTCATTTTAAACCTTATCCATTTGATCATTCTTCAATTAGTTTCGCTTACTAATTTTAGTTTAATACTTCACTTTGTTTATCAAAAATCAATTTTCAATTCCAACTCCAGTTCTAATTACTTGCAAATTCGAAATGAATTTCAATATTCAATTTCACTTTCATTTGCTTGCAATTGAAAATTATTTATTCATTCGCAATTTATTTTTTCACCTTGATAGATTTTATTCCGAACATTTAGTCTATAAGACTTCTCAAATTCACCTTTATTCAAATTAACTCAAGTTAATTTCAGTTTAATCTAAATTTTCTAAGTTTTCGAATTTATTATTCCATAACTATTTTTTATAAGATTCCAGAGTCTTTTCAACATTTCAAAACCATTTTTTTTGAACTAAATTCAAATTTTCTTATGAATTTCCAAAACCAAATCCAGTTTGCAAACAACTTCCATTTAAAATAATTTGGCAGTAATTCCTCTCTTGGAAACTCGAAAATGAACACCGATGATGACGCGATCATCATCGGAATTATTTTCCAGCGACCAAAAAGAGTTTAGAGCTTTTTATCCCTTCAAAACATTTTTTTCCAAAACCTTTGAAAATTATTTTCAAACCAAAAAGGATTCAATTTCCAAATTTTCCAAAATTTTCAAATTCTTTTCAAAACAATTCTCTTGAATTCCATTTCAAATTACGAATTACATTTACGATTTATAATCTCAAATTCCATTCGTACCTGAATTTATTTCTTAACTTTGGAGTTACGATTTCAATTTCCTATTCAAATGATAATAATATTATCACTTCCTAACAATCAAGCAACCATATGTTATAATAATTTACAAAGATTATTTTCTTTATCTACGAAAATAGTGTTGGGTAACATTATTTCATTCACCCTATTTTAAAACAATATCATTTCGAATTGTTCTGTACGAGTGTTTAGAGATTCCTATCGATAGAGTTGTACAGACTATATCGACCAGAATCCATATACCACTCAACAAACCAATCATCACAATATAAAACAATTTTTTTTATATTCACTAACAAATACGTGCTCATATCTATTATTACACTCAAACTCATTCTAGAGTACTGCTGACTCTCTCTAATGAGTAACACCCAACAAAGCCAAGGTTGTCGCTTAACCAATTGCTCTGATACCACTTATGAAGGCCCGCAAATCCATACCCCTTTTGAGCTGGAAAAATCCCACACCAATTCAGCCCAAAGTGGAACCAATGTACAAGTCTTCGGTTTAAAGAAGAAAGAGGTAGAAGAAGAAGAAGACAGAAGAAGAAACAAGAACAATAACAGAATCTCACATTTCGCAGTGGAACAAATATAATAGATAAATGAATATCTTTAAAACAAAGAACTATATCAGTTGTTACATTACATCACATTACATTATCCGAGTTTACAACAATAAACAACGGAAAAGAAATATTACATATATAAGTGATACGCCTCGCCATCCAGCTTGCTCCTGATCTCCATAACATCTCTTTTTCGACTTCGCTCAAGAATAATAATAACCTAACCTTAGGCTGCCCGTGTGGAAAAATTATGGGCACCCAGAGTTTAGAAAAGGAACAATAAACTCAAGGTCATTCGTGGGACTGGTGTGAGATCTTAAAACAGTTATTTCCATGAAGAAAAGAAAAGAAATTTGCAATGCTTTTAGAAAATGAAACTACCATAAGGCCTCATGCCACACACACAATGCAAACGCAGAATTGAAGGAGATTTCTTCTTATGATAGTCAAACATGCTTGATACGCAAAATCCTTTGATATTATTATTATTATTAGTTCATAGTGTGGAAAACATTTCGAAAGTATAATATTAATCTTAGCCAGCATAGGCATTTCGCACTTATGCCTACTATAGCTATCATGTTCAATAGCAGGTTACCACCACATTCTATGGAAGGTTATACAACTAAAACCGTATAGGCCGCGTATTGTTTCTTTGGATTTCCAACAAATGGTCAGGCTAAGGAACTTCCTACTGCCACATGGGTACGCCTCTAGAGGGACGCCCCGTGAACCTACCTGGCTCTCTACCAACACAAGGCCGGTTACCTCTGTAACTAGGTAACTACTACTCGAGTATGCCATCCTCTGGTCGTTTGCGACCTTTATCCGAGGATCCTCAACCACAAAGCAACAACCACAAAGTGTAATAGATTTGCAGCAACCACATGGGTTAAATATCCGGGCTCCATACCATGATATCACCCTTTTCCAAAAGGAAATGACATACCTTAAAGGGCGCGACCCTGATAACCTTGCCGCATCTTTCCTGTTTTGACCATTTCCGGAGTGTGAGGTCCGACGAAGTCTCGTCCACAAAGCTACACTTTTCACAAAGTCATGCTTTGATCAATAAATGATCAGCAGCACTTCGTATGCCATATTACCAAGTTGGGAGTATATCACTAATAACCATCAACTACATAACCTCTGAGCTCGTACGTCTCAGAGAAGGGTGTTAAGCTAAGAGAATAAAATCTCCGCCACCAACAGAAATGTATTTGATAGAAATCGGCTTTATATCTCAAAGTGTAATGTCAGACACACATCCATAGAAGTCCGTTCCGGGATCGAACGGAACCGAAGGCACTTCTAAAGAAGCCCTTGCAAATCTGGATATTCAATAATCACGTCCGGAATCCCCATCACAAAGTGTGATAAAATCTCTATACCGGAGCAACCTGGTGCAGAGGCGTTCGATAGGTAATCCTTTCGTTTTCGAAAATACCCGGTCTTTAACACCATCTTCATATGCAATCCCATTTCGTCGTATCATTATTCGGAATGAGTTTTATGACACAAGGCCCTCTCCCGTCTAATCCGAATAACGAGCGCTTATTTTTACAAATAAGTGTTCATTCAGATTTCAAACAAATCACAACAATTTCCACTTTGATCTTTTAAATAAAAGATCCATCACAATCACAAAGGTTCGATGTGGGTTTCGAATATCCATTTGGAATTCGACTCCCGATCGCATCGAAATTCTAATGTCATTTAAAGGCCAATATTGATAGTCGGTTATTTAACTATCAATCAACATTCACAACAATCACCAAGATTTAAATAATTTTCCCAATTATTATTTTCAAAATATCTTCGCAAGATATATATATATATATATATATATATATATATATATATATATATATATTAACACTTCAACCATTTGAAAACAAATTTTAAATCACTTTTCACTCGCGGAATAAGATTCCGGATATTATTTATTTCCACTGAAAGTCTGCCGAGTTCAAATACTTTAGAATAATTTAAAATGCTTATCAAAATATACTTGGAACATTCAAAGTAAAAACTATTTTAAAACACTTTATTTAAAACATTAGTTATGAAGATATTATATTAAAATATCATATAAAAATTCAAGTCCAAACTAATTTTAAAATAAAATTAGTAGATAAGATATAACTATTTAAAAATCCATTTTCTAAAACAAATATCAATTAAAACTTTAAATAATCATTTCTATAATAAATTACAGTAAAAGCTTTACTTTAAAGGTTTCCAAAATAACCCAAGTAAATAATTTCTCCAAAATAATCTTTCCTTAAAACCATCTTCACAATCAATTTCATATTTATAGACTATATTGAAAACATACTCGGCTTTCCAGGGAAAGTACACCTTCCATTCTAAAATGGTTCATTCAAATTAACTTATAAATCCTTCTAGATTTACTTTAAATTTACGTTCCAAATCCTTAAATTACTTTCCACACTCTTAAAAATAAAATAATATTTATTTTTAAAAAAAAATTCCCTTCCTTTTATAAAATTCCCATTGTGAATTTTAAATTTTCAAATATCCACAGATATATGATTTTCAAATCGATTTCCAAATAATTATTACTTTTACCAAATCAATATCAAATTGGTTTTTCTAATTTATTTTCAAAACACCAAATCAAATTTCAAATTGATTCTCAAATTTATTTCAAACACCAAATTTATTATCTTTTGAAACAAATTCCTTCTTTTAAATTTATTCAATTTTCTAAAATTAATTTACTATAAATTTTCTACTAAATTTCAAAAGTCAAATTTTATTTATTTCTGGTATCCTACGATACCAAAAATATATTTGGCTAAATTATAGCCTTCGACGGTTTCAATCACAAATAGTCACACACATATTATAAATAATCAACACACAATATTGAAATAAATTCAATTATTTGAGGAATCCAGTTGGATCCCTCCAACTTGTTTCCCTGCATCCACAGATGTTAGCACAACAATTAAATACCAATTCCACTTCGAGGTGGAATGTCGCGGCATATGGGATTTATAAAATATCGTCCCCTATTATGCGGCGCATAGGGTCTCATCCGCTATATAATGCGGGAAATCAACAACTCCAAATACATATATAATACCAATTCCACTTCGAGGTGGAATATCACGATATATGGGTTTAAATATAATATCATCTGCTATTATGCGGCGTATAGGGTCCAAACTAATATAACGAATAATAAATCAATCATCCAAGCACATAATCAATTTTAAATCCAACTATTCAAAATTTAAATCAGAAAAATATTTGATTGAGTGAGAAGATCTCACCTTTTACTACGCATGCAACCCATTTCCATTTCCGACTTGATTTCACGATTTTGACCTTGCATAACAATTATATGATTTTTATTAATATTCGAATCAATCGAACAATTAATTTCAATTTAAAATTTGACTTAACTAATAATTAGTTTTAAACTAATTTCTTTTAATAAAATATTTTATAGTTACCAAATAATTACATTAGTTAAAATGTATTGTATATATATTTATTATTTTCTTTACTTCGAAAAAAAATCTATATAGATTTTAAAAAAATCTATTTTTTTATATACTTTCAAATTAATTAAGGTTAACTGAAAATCAAAAAACTACTTAAAACTTCACCTTACTGTAATAAAATTTTATTTTCTTTCCTGTTTAAAATTATAACATGCATGTAATAAAAATAAAAACAAAAACGGCTAATACCTCACCATGCTACAAACTCGAGACCATCTGAACTCCACTCAAATGCCAACAACTCGAACAGAGGACCGACCTACCTACCACCATAGATTGAACTCGAGCCCTCGACCTCATCGACATCGACCAAAAATCATAGAGCTTATTTCCCCTAAATCCAGATTCGAGCTCAAACAATCACTCCTTCACCACAGCTAGTCTGCTCACCCACGACGACCCCACAGTCGCGCCTCCACCTTCACGACAATGTGAGACCTGCGCAGTAAAAGCGCTCGGCAGATTCGAAGCGGTGGAGGTGCAAAAAGTCATAGCGGTGATACAGCGAGGATATAGCGGGATATAGCGGATAGCTCTAAAATAGCATATAAAACTCGTACTTAATGTTTTTCCTAATATATAAATGGTAATCAAATGAAAAATTATCATTCAATTAAATTATAATTAATAAATAAATGATTTTAAACAAAACGCATGTGCGAATATGCTTTAAATAAACGTAAAACTGTAATATAACATAATTGAATTTAGTAGAATATTAGAGTATTTTCATTTCTGAAGATATATTAAAAATTAAATCAAATAAATTAGTTTCATAATTTTTATAATGTACAAATGCAATTTTTTAATTCATTTTATTAAAGAAGATAAAGCGGAAATAGCAAAATATAGCGGGAATAACGGGATATAGCGGAAATAGCGAGGATTAAAGCGGAAAGGCTATATTTTAGGGCTATATGGAAAAATCGTAGCGGTAGAAATCCGCTATGAGATATTGTGGGGTTATAGCAGGGTAATAGCGGGGCATTAAATACACAGCGTGAGACTAGGGTCGAGATCGATAACGATCGCGCGATAAAAACTGAGAACGAAGAGATTTCCGCCCGCAGCACCGCCTCGACTCATGGTTCTTTCGTCGGCATTGAAGTCGACCTCTATTTCACTTTTCAAGATCGATGCACGATCTGGTCGTGATCCCCCCTCCTTACTGCTATAGATTCAAACGAATTTGAGGAAGATAGTGTAACAACCCACATATTTTACGATTCGAATATTTAAATATTTCATCGTTAGTCGGATTATAATCCGAAAAGCTACCTTTTGCAAACAACCGAATTGGGACTCGAGACCACCCCCATTGAGTTCAAAATGACGTTTGCGATTTTTTTGAGTATAAGCTTCGATATGTTTGAGTAAGTTGATTTTTGCTACTTTTTCTATAGGGCTTTGGGTTTGGGTTCAGCTCATTTGCCCAATTCTGGTTATATCAACCCAACCCCTCTCCACTTCTCTTCATTCACTCACTCTTCCTCCACTTTTCAGTTCTAAAGAGATAAATGGTGGAAAGAAAAGGAAATTGAAACTCCAAGCCCTAGCATCCATTTGTAATTCCAAGTTTAGCTCCAAATTTCCAAAGAGAAGCTTAAGTGAGCATCTCCTTCTTCTTCTCCAACTCTTTCTCCTTCCAATTTCAGAAATTCCTAAACCTAACTTTGGGAATGTTCTCCTTTTAAGCTTTGATTCAAGTTTGTTGAGTTGGAACTGAAGAGTGATTGTCTTGTCATTGCTCAATAGCTTCTTCTTCAATTGTTTTATGTGAAAAGGTGAGATTTTTATCTCACATCTATGCTTATATCTATCTTTGAATGTTGGGTATGAATTCCTAACCCTTATTCATGTGCATTTGATTTTGATTTGGGTTGGTTTTGTGAATATTCCAATTTTAGTGTTTTGGAAGCCAAATCCTTAAAAATCATAGCTTTGATCTTTGATCATGATTTTGTGATGCATCGAAGAGCTTGTAGGGCCGGGTAGTCGATTGGCATAAACCCCTAGCATCCATTGCTCGTCCGATTTCAATTTGGTGGAGATTTGGCCCTCACTTAGATAGGCTGGGAGGTGTTGGAAACAGGCTCCGGTCGACCGAAGTTACTGAGCCGGTCGACCGACCTGCTACCAAAGTGCATAGCACTTCTGTCTCTGGTCCGGTCGACCAGCTACAGAGCCAGTAGACCGACCTTCTTCTTGAGAATTTTCCAGAACAGGGTTTGGTCGACCGAGCTCTGAGGCCGGCCGACCGACCTGTTGCTATTTTGCCTATTTCGCCTATTTTGCATTGTTTCCAAATTTAATCGATTCTTGTTCTTTCCTTATTTGTTGTTATCATTTGTTATTGACTTTGATGACTTCTTTTCTTCGGGAATTTTAGGAATATCCATTTTGATGGATTCGGTATCGATTTCTTTGGATTTTATTCACATCTTCGAATGTGAATTTTAGTGATTGATTGTTTCTAAAATCATTTTTGCGATTTGTCACTTTAAAAATATAAAGGTTTCAATACTAGTAGTAAATATCAGAACTCTTTCATCGAAGCAATTTTTAACTATATTCAAAGCTCTTTTCCTAAACCGTTTTCCAATCTATTAGTATATACAAGCCTTTACCTCACTCGTATGAGAAATCTAATTAAACGACTTAGTAAAACGAGTGGTATGAAACGCTTGCGTTTGCTTCGTCGGTTAATTCTTGGACTTGTTCGATTGAACCTCTTGTGACAATTTTCTAGTGAAGATCTACAGTTTGTTCGTAACTATTTAAGTTAAGCAAGTGGTTATGGGACATGAAGCTAAACTCAAATATTTACTAGCTTGGTGTGATTGACACTTCTTGATGATCATTGACAATCATTTTTGTGATTTAGACTAGCAATTGTGCGAGGTCTCTTTGTCTACGAGGGAGGCTAAACCCCGTTTGTGTGACGTTTCTACTCACATATGTGGGGTAGCGCCCCATGGTCTTCGGGCCGTTCGTGTGGAGTTTCGGCTCAAAATTAATGGTTAGCTACCATGAGATAGAGTCTCGTTTGTGTGATACACGTTTTTGCGAGTTTTCATGCTCTCGTTCTTGTGATAGGCCTCCCCCTTTCTGTGATTTCTGGATTTCGTGTGTTGATTCCTGGAATTGGTGCTTCACCAATTTTCGAGATTTCTATTGATAAGTTTTATCAATTTTTGCGCATTGGTGAATTCGTGTGTCAATGACTATTTGCGAACAAAAGTTTAGGGTATGATACCCCTTTTTGGATCTTTGAGAAGATTCTTGTGATATTGATTAATCTCTTGTTGATGTTCATTTACATGCTTATTATAGTATGTCATTGTGGTTATTATACGTTCATGCTATATTTTTATTCCATATCATATCATTTGATATTTATAGCTAGACTTATCCGTTTATTATTTTCTTATTAAATAATACTCGAGTCAGACCGAGATGTTACAAGTGCTTCTGCTTGACTTTACATCTGGGATTATCTCCTTGACTTTTGGCTAACTACTTAGATTAGTAGTTTTTGGACATATACATTTGAGATATAGACTCTATGATGTATACTTATTCTTTTGTATAGCACATGTTGCTATTCTTCTGGGTTATTGTGGATCTTTCTGACCACTACTCTGATGTACACTTTCATGTGTTATATATATTCATATCTTTTTCCGCCTTTGTGATATGGATGTCTGTGACTGATTTGTGTTATGTTTATTTCTATATTTGTTTCTGAAGATTATTATAGCCACTGTGTAGTAGCTTTGAGTTTGTATTGGTGTCGGATTTCCTCTTGAAATCAAATGCATGTTATACTATCCGACATAGCGGTGCTCGCACAAAGCAATTGCACGGAGGGTCGCTCCTCAACAGCCTTATTCTCCACGCTAGTTGACAGCATTGCTCTGTAGTGTCCTTGGCTAGCGAGGTTATAGAGGTGGGGCATCACAGCTTGGTATCAGAGCGAAACTTCGGAACAATGTAGAATAATTTAGCAAGGATCATCATCCTAAGTCCATCTTAGGAGTCGTGCCTTAGGATTTAATTCGTGTCTTCGTACCGTTCTATCCTATTTTCTTTTATGATTCCTTGTTTTATTTATCAAGGTTGCTTGATATTCATTTGGTGAATAACCTTTTTCTTCTTCTTTCTTTCTTTCTAAAGGAAGGGAAATGGTTAGACCAGGCCGTCCCAGCGTCGGTCAATCTAGTGCTACTCCCCAAGATGGAGTTTTTTTGTCTGCCCAGCAGCTTCTTGATTTAGTTAAGAATGCTCAAGCAGCTGGTTCTAATTCGGAACCTACTCATCCTAAGTCTGGATTTGCACATTTGTGCAACGATTATACCAACTTGGGTGGGAAGCCATTCAAAGGTTCTGAAACTATTATTGAAGTCCAGGCTTGGTTAAGATCATGCAATCGAATCTTTTCTCGCATGAATCTTATAGATCTTCACCGTGTTCAGGTGGCTTCTAGTATGCTCCAGGAAAGAGCATTAGACTGGTATGAGCTTCTGATTTCTGAAATTATTGAAGAAGATCTCACTTGGGAGAAATTCCGAGAACGCTTCGAATTAAAATTTGTGCCAGAAGCTGAGAAGGTGACTTTGGCTCGCCGTTTTATTGACCTTGTTCAAGGTGAATCTTCTGTGACAGACTATGTCGCATCTTTCGAATCTCT
Source organism: Allium cepa (assembly GCA_030765085.1). Taxonomy (NCBI): domain Eukaryota; kingdom Viridiplantae; phylum Streptophyta; class Magnoliopsida; order Asparagales; family Amaryllidaceae; genus Allium; species Allium cepa. Next base: position 971,181,238 of record CM060935.1, read on the forward strand.
TTCCAAGTACGGGGTTGAATACATTAATACCCCCTTGAAGAAAAATCAGAGATTTGTGTATGGCTTGAACAAGAATCTCAAGAAGCCATTACTTCTTAAATTAGAAGTTTCTTTTGATCAAATGATTGATATCGCTCTTCGTCTTGAAGAGGCGGATAAGGAAAGCGATGTTGAAGTTGTGGGTGCTAAACCGAACTTCAACAACAACAACAAGAAAAGGCCTAACAAATTCAAGGGTCCTTATCCTAACAAAAAGGGGAAGCAAGCAACTCCTACTGCAAAGACTTTTTCCTTTAGTAGTGGGAAATGCTTCAATTGTGGATCTAGGGACCATTTTGCGAACAAGTGTTCGAAGCCCCGTTCTTGTCGCTACTGCAAAGGCCCGGACCATTATATGCATGTATTCCCCAAACTTGAAGGCAAAAAGGAGGGAAAGTTAAACATTGCCCAAGCCCCTGGCAACACATCTCATGGTCAAGGTATATTTCATTCTATCCTTGATGGTATTATTATATTCCGTGATCAACCTATTAGAGTTCTCTTTGACGGGTGCATCCCATTCTTTTATATCAAAGGAACTTGTTGATACCTTTTCTTTAAGTGTTGTTGCTTTAATGACTTCATTAAGAATTGCGAATCCAGTCGGTGGATCCGCAACTCTTAGTTTGCTTTGTAAAGATGTCGAGATTATTTTGTGTGATTTCTCTTTCCTAGCCGATTTGCATGTTATGCGTTACTTAGGATTTGGAATGATTTTGGGAATGGATTGGCTTTATCGTTATGAAGCTCATATCCTATGTCCTGAGCGGACTATTCATCTTCGACATCCTCGATCTGTAAAGCATATTTCTATCATTCTTAAAGATTCGGATTCCAACTTGGCAGCATCTTTATATTCTTTAAATCCACATGATGACGATAATGATGATGAGGAAGACGTCATTTCTCTTATTCATGTTGTTCGTGAATTCTCCAACATATATGAGCCCGTTTTAGGATTGCCACCTAAGCGAGCTATTGAGTTCAGAATTAATCTCATCCCTGGAGCTCAACCTATCACTCGTCCTCCTTATCGCATATCCGATAAGGAAAATGAGGTGATGCGCAAACAGTTATCCGAATTGGAGACGAAGCAATTTATTCGCTCTAGTTCCTCGCCTTGGGGAGCTTCGGCTATTTTCGTGAAGAAATCTAATGGTACACTTAGGCTTTGCGTTGATTACCGCAAGCTTAATGGTCTTACAATTAAAAATAAATATCCTTTACCTCGGATTGATGATTTATTTGACCAACTTAGCGGCGCCAGAGTCTTTTCACAATTGGACTTGGCTACCGGTTTTCATCAGCTTCGCATTGCAGAGGATAGCATTCCTTTGACATCTTTCCGTACGCGCTATGGATCTTATGAATAGCTTGTTATGCCATTTGGTTTAACGAATGCCCCGACTTATTTCGTTGACCTTATGAATCGAGTTTTCAAAGATTTACTCGATCGATTTGTTCTCATCTTTATTAATGATATTCTTGTGTATTCAAAAATCGAGGAGGAGCATGAAATGCATCTTCGGAATGTGTTGGAAACTCTTAGGAGTAATCAATTAAAAGAAAATTTTTCTAAATGCCACTTTTGGCAATCTCGTGTGAAGTTTCTCCGTCATATTATTTCTGAATCCGAAATATCAGTGGATCCTTTAAAAATTGAAGTGATTCAAAATTGGAAGAGACCGGAGAGTGTAATGGAAATCCGTAGTTTCCTTGGATTGGCAGGTTATTACCGCCGTTTTATCAAGGACTTTTCTAAAATTGTCGTGCCTCTTACTAGCTTAACAAAGAAAGGTATTAAATACATTTGTTCGGACAAATGTAAAGCTTCTTTTCAAAAACTAAAAGAACTCCTTTCCGATGCTCCTATTCTTGTGATTCCCGAAGGAAACCAAGATTTTATTGTTTATACCGATGCTAATCGCGTTGGTTTGGGTGTCGTTCTTACGCAAAGAGATCGTGTTATTACTTATGCTTCTAGGCAATTGAAGCCAGCCGAGACTAGATATGCCACTCATGATTTAGAGCTCGGGGCTATTGTTTTCTCCCTTCGTATTTGGCGTCATTATCTTTTGGGAGAAAAATTTATTCTTTACACCGATCATAAACCCTTGAAGTATCTATTTTCTCAAAAGGAACTTAATTTGCGTCAACAACGTTGGCTCGAATTCCTAGCACCTTATGATCTTGATATCCTTTATACTCCCGGAAAGGGAAATCGAGTTGCCGATGCACTTAGTCGGAAGCAACAAGAAGTTGTTTCTATGATGATATCTGAATGTAATGATCTCAGGATTTTATCCACTTGTGAAATTCGAGATCGAGTTTCCGATTTATGTTCATCTCTTGTTTTATGTAGCCTTGAGGCTCATCCTTCTCTTTTAGACCGCGTTCTTGAAGCTCAAAAGCTAGATCCCGAATTGGCTCTTCTTTGCCAAAGATTAAGGGATAAAACTGATATTGAAGATTTGAAAGACTTTGATATCGATTCTCGTGGCGGCATTCGAAAATTTGGTAGACTTATCCTGCCAAATATTAGTGATCTTCGTAAAGATATTTTAGAAGATTCACATCGTTCTAAATTTACCATTCATCCTGGTAGTAGTAAAATGTACGCAGATATGAAGCGACTTTACTATTGGAAGGGAATGAAATCTGATATTGCTAACTTTGTTAAGTGTTGCATGACTTGCCAACTTGTCAAGGCAGAGCATCAAAGGCCCGGTGGGTTATTGCAACCTTTAGAAATTCCAATTTGGAAGTGGGCTCAAATTTCTATGGATTTTATTGATGGTCTTCCCCGTTCTCGTTCGGGTCATGATAGCTTATGGGTGACAGTTGATAGACTTGCTAAATCCGCCCATTTTATTCCCGTTCGGTCTAATCGAACCATTCTTTTTTGGCCAAACTCTTTATCAAAGAAATTGTTAAATTACATGGAGTTCCTACTTCTATTGTTAGTGATCGTGATCCATTGTTTACTAGTGGATTTTGGAACAGTCTTCATAAAGCTTTGGGAACGAAGCTTAATTTTAGCACCACTTATCATCCCCTGTCCGATGGACAAACTGAGCGTGTGAATCAAACTCTTGAAGATCTTCTTCGTGCATGTGTTCTTGATTTTGGTGGAAGTTGGGAAGATCATATTTCTCTTGTTGAGTTTTCCTATAATAATAGCTTCCAATCTAGTATTGGTATGGCACCATTCGAGGCACTCTATGGAAGGCCATGCCGAGCTCCTTCTTGTTGGCTTGATGCCGGTGAGAAGCTGGTTTTAGGTCCAGATTTTATTCACGATTCCACAGAAAAAATTGATCTTATTTGTCATAGGATGAAAGAAGCCCAGAGTAGACAAAAATCCTATGCCGATAATCGTAGAAGGAAATTAGAATTATCTATGGGATACCTTGTGTTTATTCATGTTTCACCTATGAAAGGTGTTGTGCGTTTCAGTCGATCGGGAAAGTTAGCACCTCGATATATTGGTACATTTCCTATCACCGAACGCGTTGGTTCCGTGGCTTATCGCCTCTTATTACCGGCTCAGTTTTCTGCTATTCATGACGTGTTTCACGTTTCTCAATTGCGGACATGCCTTCGAGATTCTGATTCTATTCTTGAGCTCAGTGTTGTGGAAGAAATTGAAGTTGCACCTAATTTAACGTATGAGCAACATCCTATTTGTATTATTGATTCAGAGGTTAAACGCCTTCGTAATAAAGATGTCCCGCTTGTGAAAGTTCAATGGTCCTCAAATCCTAAGGATTGCTCCTGGGAATCTAGAGAATTCATCGAGCGAACACATCCGGACTTACTCTCTCGTGCTCTTTGAGTCGAACTTCTTATTTCAAATTTCTTCTTTTGTGTTGATATGCTTTTATGGTTGTTACTTTTTGTTCATTTATTCCTTATGATTGCGAGGACGCAACTGTAACAACCCGCATATTTTACGATTCGAATATTTAAATATTTTATTTAAATATTTCATCATTAGTCGGATTATAATCCGAAAAGCTACATTTTGCAAACAGTCGAATTGGGACTCGAGACCACCCCCATTGAGTTCAAAATGACGTTTGCGATCTTTTTGAGTATAAGCTTCGATATGTTTGGAGGAAGTTGATTTTTGCTACTTTTTATATAGGGCTTTGGGTTTGGGTTCAGCTCATTTTCCCAATTCCGGTTGTATCAACCCAACCCCTCTCCACTTCTCTTCATTCACTCCCTCTTCCTCCACTTTTCAGTTCTAAAGAGATAAATGGTGGAAAGAAAAGGAAATTGAAACTCCAAGCCCTAGCATCCATTTGTAATTCCAAGTTTAGCTCCAAATTTCCAAAGAGAAGCTTAGGTGAGCATCTCCTTCTTCTTCCCCAACTCTTTCGCCTTCCAATTTCAGAAATTCCTTAACTTTGGGAATGTTCTTCTTTTAAGCTTTGATTCAAGTTTATTGAGTTGGAATTGAAGAGTGATTGTCTTGCCATTGCTCAATAGCTTCTTCTTCAATTGTTTTGTGTGAAAAGGTGAGATTTTTATCTCACATCTATGCTTATATCTATCTTTAAATGTTGGGTATGAATTTCTAACACTTATTCATGTGCATTTGATTTTGATTTGGGTTGGTTTTGTGAATATTCCAATTTTAGTGTTTTGAAAGCCAAATCCTTAAAAATCATAGCTTTGATCTTTGATCATGATTTTGTGATGCACCGAAGAGCTTATAGGGCGGGTAGTCGATTGGCATAAACCCCTAGCGTCCATTGCTCATCCGATTTCAATTTGGTGGAGATTTGGCCCTCACTTAGATAGGCTGCGAGGTGCTGGAAACAGGCTCTGGTCGACGGAAGTTACTGAGCCGGTCGACCGACCTGCTACCAAAGTGCATAGAACTTCTCTATCTCTAGTCCGGTCGACTAGCTACAGAGCTTAGTCGACTGACCTGCTTCCCTAGAATTTTCTAGAACAAGGTCCGGTCGACCGAGCTCTGAGGCCGGCCGACCGACCTATTGTTATTTTGCCTATTTCGCCTATTTTGCGTGGTTTCCAAATTTAATCGATTCGTGTTCTTTCCCTATTTGTTGTTATCATTTGTTACTGACTTTGATGACTTCTTTTCTTCGGGAATTTTAGGAATATCCATTTTGATGGATTCGGTATCGATTTTTGGATTTTATTCATGTCTTCGAATGTGAATTTTAGTGATTGATTGTTTCTACAATCGTTTTTGCGATTTGTCACTTTAAAAATATAAAGGTTTCAATACTAGTAGTAAATATCAAAAATCTTTCATCAAAGCAATTTTTAACACTATTCAAAGCTCTTTTCCTAAATTGTTTTCCAATCTATTAGTATATACAAGCCTTTACCTCACTCGTATGAGAAATCTAATTAAACGACTTAGTAAAACGAGTGGTAAGAAACGCTTGCGTTTGCTTCATCGGTTAATTCTTGGACTTGTTCGATTGAACCTCTTATGACAATTTTCTAGTGAAGATCTACAGTTTGTTCGTAAATATTTAAGTTAAGCAAGTGGTTATGGGACATGAAGCTAAACTCAAATATTTACTAGCTTGGTGTGATTGACACTTCTTGATGATCATTGACGATCATTTTTGTGATTTAGACTAGCAATTGTGCGATGTCTCTTTGTCTACAAGGGAGACTAAACCCCGTTTGTGTGACGTTTCAACTCACATATGTGGGGTAGCGCCTCATGGTCTTCGGGCCGTTCGTGTGGAGTTTCGGCTCAAAATTGATGGTTAGCTACCATGAGATAGCGTCTCATTTGTGTGATACACGTGTTGGTGAGTTTTCATGCTTCCGTTCTTGTGATAGGCCTCCCCGTTATGTGATTTCTGGATTTCGTGTGTTAATTCCTGGAATTTGTGCTTCACCAATTTTCGAGATTTCTATTGATAAGTTTTATCAATTTTTGCGCATTGGTGAATTCGTGTGTCAATGACTATTTGTGAATAAAAGTTTAGGGTATGATACCCCTTTTGGATCTTTGAGAAGATTCTTGTAATATTGATTAATCTCTTGTTGATGTTCATTTACATGCTTATTATAGTATGTCATTATGGTTATTATACGTTCATGCCACATCTTTTATTCTATATCATATCATCTGATATTTATAGCTAGACTAATCCATTTATTATTTTCTTATTAAATAATACTCGGGTCAGACCGAGAGGTTACAGGTGCTTCTGCTTGACTTTACATCTGGGATTATCTCCATGACTTTTGGCTAACTACTTAGATTAGTAGTTTTTGGACATATACATTTGAGATATAGACTCTATGATGTATACTTATTCTTTTGTATAGCACATGTTGCTATTCTTTTGGGTTATTGTGGATCTTTCTGACCACTACTCTGATGTACACTTTCATGTGTTATATATATTCATATCTTTTTCCGCCTTTGTGATATGGATGTCTGTGACTGATTTGTGTTATGTTTATTTCTATATTTGTTTTCGAAGATTATTATAGCCACTGTGTAGTAGCTTTGAGTTTGTATCGGTGTGTCGGATTTCCTCTCGAAATCAAATGCATGTTATACTATCCGACATAGCGGTGCTCGCACAAAGCAATTGCACAGAGGGTCGCTCCTCAACAGCCTTATTCTCCGTGCTAGTTGACAGCATTGCTCCGTAGTGTCCTTGGCTAGCGAGGGTATAGAGGTGGGGTATCACAGATAGCAGCTGGAATTTCGCGAATTAAAAGAGGGGGATTCACGCAATCTGGCTTCGAACTTTCATTATGAGATGAAAGAGGGGGATTACGTTCGTCTCCTTCGTTTTTATTAAGATCGGTTAGCTTTCAAAGGAAGATAGGATAGCGGTACAATATAAGGATGTTGGGTAGCATATAGGAGAAAAAAGGCTACAGTAATTGTGAGGTGAAGGCAAAAAAAACATTGACGTGAAATTTGTTGACTGGTCAGGCAAAGCATAAATTATATTAAATTTAAATCGACTTGAATTCGCAGCTCAAAATCTTGACATCCTATCAAGGCATGCCGCTAGGCGTTTATAATGTTATACCCCTATTCCGAACGTAATGGAAAAAGTTCCGGGTCCAAATTCGATCCTATGGAGAAGATAGCTTTTTGAACCCAGCTATTAAATTAAAATTTTGATTTAAATTTCAACGCGTTTGCTTATCGTACGGCCAAATGACAACTCCAAACATTACGAAAATTGAAATCTGATAATAATACAATATTACGGATCCAATGGAACTAGTTTCGTTGAATTCCGAGACTGTGCCTCGGAATGTTATTTTTAAATATCAGTTTAAATCATATAATCTCAAAACTGAACAAAGCATTTCCAAATCAAATTTTGAAGCTTCCATTATCTCCAGTATTATCGATACGAATTTTTGAAGCCTTTAAATTATTTTTAATAAGCTTAAAAATTAAGATTTAAATTTTTACCCGGCTACAGTAAATTAAATTCAATAATTTAATTTTCAAATTCATATTTGTAGTTAAAATTCAAGTTAAACTAATCTCCAAATATTTAAAATCAACTAAATATTCCATTTCAAATGTTAAAAATTTCCGAGTCATCACATCCTTCCCCCTTAAAAGAATTTCGTCCCCAAATTTCTAGTTAAGAAGAATGATCCTTAACCCGTTTACTATTTACCCAAAACCAAATAGTTTTATCAACTTTCCAAAACAAATCTTTTTATTTAAGACCCGTCATTTCTTCAACTAACTCTCCAAATTCAATCATAAGTTTTCAAACAACCTTGTTTACTTAACTAATTCAAATTTAAATTTAAAATCAAATTTCAAAATTTCAAAATTTTCTCAAAATTTTTCTAACTCCCTAAATTTTCGAAAAATTTCGTCGGCGTCTCCTTTGCGCGGCTAGCTCAGTACGACTACAAAATGGCACCACGGCCCCCATATTCAAAAAGAAAACAAAAGGCCAAGTGGCTAGACAAGAGAATCATCAAATTTCGTAATGAAATTTAAATTCATACCTTTTGTCGACCAAATTCAAATTTATCTTCAAAATCCCAGTTCCAATTTTTCTTTTTCCTATAAAATACCTGTATATTCTAGTAGCCATAATATTCAATTACAACATTCATATATCATTTTGCATATTTCAGTACAAAAATTTGAATACTTACTTCTTATACCATTTTTACTTCACTATTGAAGTTATATATCCATTTTCATTCAACTTTACACTTTCAATTTCATTTGAATTCAATTTACGATTTCAATTCTATATGGATTCAATTTATCTTCTAAATATCGAATTTTATCAATTATCTTTCGTTCACAACTGCACTATTTTAAATTAGTTTCATTTACTAATTCATTACAAATTCGAATTCATTTTATCTCAAACCATTTCTCTATTTCATCTTTATTATCTTTAGTTCACTTCGAACTAATTTTACAACTCCATTTTATTTCACACGATTCAAATTGGTTTTCGATATTCAGTTTCAATTCCAGTTTTATTCTTTTCTCATTCTCTTATTCACAATTACCATTTCACAATTTTCAATCTAACCTTCACTTAATTATTAACCTGGTATATTCCCAATAAAAAATTTACTTAAGAATTTCACACTTCGTTTCTTAAGTTCAATGCAAATATTTTATATATTTCTTATATTTATTTTTAATTCATCACTTTGGTTTATATTCACTTATATTGAACAGGATTTCCAATTCTATATGGATTCAATTTACTTATTATTTAAAAATATTGGATTCAGTTCATTTTAAACCTTATCCATTTGGTCATTCTTCAATTAGTTTTGCTTACTAATTTTAGTTTAATACTTCACTTTGTTTATCACAAATCAATTTTCAATTCCAACTCCAGTTCTAATTACTTGCAAATTCGAAATGAATTTCAATATTCAATTTCACTTTCATTTGCTTGCAATTGCAAATATATTTATTCATTTGCAATTTATTTTTTCACCTTAATAGATTTTATTCCGAACATTTAGTCTATAAGACTTCTCAAATTACCCTTTATTCGAATTAACTCAAGTTAATTTCAGTTTAATCTGAATTTTCTAAGTTTTCAAACTTATTATTCCATAACTATTTTTTATAAGATTACAGAGTCTTTTCAACATTTCGGAACCATTTTTCTTGAAATCAATTCAAATTTTCTTTTGAATTTCCGAAACCAAATCCAGTTTGCAAACAACTTCCATTTAAAATAATTTGGCAGCAATTCCTCTCTTGGAAACTCGAAAACGAACACCGATTATGTCGCGATCATCATCGGAATTATTTTTCCGCGACCGAAAAGAGTTTAGAGCTTTTTATCCCTTCAAAACATTTTTTTCCAAAACCTTTGAAAATTATTTTCAAACCAATAAGGGATTTAATTTCCAAATTTTCCCTAAATTTATAAATTCTTTTCAAAACTTTTCTCTGGAATTCCATTTCAAATTACAAATTGCATTTACAATTTATAATCTCAAATTCCATTCGTACGTGAATTTATTTCTTAACTTTGGAGTAACAATTTCAATTTCCTATTCAAATGATAATAATATTATCATTTCCTAAGAATCAAGCAACCATATGTTATAATAATTTACAAAGATTATTTTCTTTATCTACGAAAATAGTGTTGGGTAACATTATTTCATTCACCCTATTTTAAAACAATATCGTGTCGAATTGTTCTGTACGACTGTTTAGAGATTCCTATCGATAGAGTTGTACAGACTATATCGACCAGAATCCATATACCACTCAACAAACCAATCATCACAACATAAAACAATTTTTTTTATATTCACTAACAAATACGCGCTCATATCTATTATTACACTCAAACTCATTCTAGAGTACTGCTGCTCTATCTCTAATGAGTAACACCCAACAGAGCCAAGGTTGTCGCTTAACCAATTGCGTTGATTCCACTTGTGAAGGCCTGCAAATCCGTACCCCTTTTGAGCTGGCAAAATCCCACAACAATTCAGCCTAAAGTGGAACAAATGTACGATTCTTCAGGTTTAAAGAAGAAAGAGGTAGAAGCAGAAGAAGATAGAAGAAGAAACAAGAACAATAACAGAATCTCACATTTAGCAGCGGAACAAATATAATAGATAAATGAATATCTTTAAAACAAAGAACTATATCAGTTGTTACATTACATCACATTAAATTATCATAGTTTACAACAACGAACAGCGGAAAACAAATATTACATATATAAGTGATACGCCCCGCCGTCCAGCTTGCTCCTGATCTCCATAACATCTCTTTTTCGACTTCGCTCCAAAATAATAATTACCTGACTCTAGGTTGTCCGTGAGGAAAAATTGTGGGCATCTAGAGTTTAGAAAGGGAGCAATAAACTTAAGGTCCATCGTGGGACTGGTGTGAGATCTTAAAGCAGTTATTTCCACAAAGAAAAGAAAAGAAATTCGCTATGCTTTTGGAAAATGAAACTACCATAAGGCCTCCCGCCACACACATAATGCAAACGTAGAATTGGCGGAGATTTCTCCTTATAATAGTCAAACATGCTTGATACACAAAATCCTTTGATATTATTATTATTAGTGCATACTGTGGAAAACATTTCGAAACTATAATATTAATCTTAGCCAGCATAGGCATTTCTCACTTATGCCTACTATAGCTATCATGTTCAATAGCAGGTTGCCACCAAATTCCATTGCAGGTTATACAACTAAAACCGTATAGGGCGCGTATTGTTTCTTTGGATTTCCAACAAACTGCCAGGCTAAGGAACTTCCTACTGCCACATGGGTATGCCTCTAGAGGGACGCCCCAAGAACCTACCCGGCTCTCTGCCAACACAAGGCCAGTTACCTCTGTAACTAGGTAACTACTACTCGAGTATGCCATCCCCCGGTCGTTTGTGACCTTTATCCGAGGATCCTCAACCGCAAAGCAACAACCACAAAGTGTAATAGATTTGCAGCAACCACATGGGTTAAATATCTGGGCTCCATACCATGATACCACCCTTTTTCAGAAGGAAATGACATACCCTGAAGGGCGCAACCCTCATAACCTTGCCGCATCTTTCCTTTTTTGACCATTTCCGGGGTGTGAGGTCCGACGAAGTCTCGTCCACAAAGCTACACTTTTCACAAAGTCATGCTTTGGTCAACAAATGATCTGCAGCACTTTGTATGCCACATTACCAAGTTGGGAGTATATCACTAATAACCATCAACTACATAACCTCCGAGCTCGTACGTCTCAGAGAAGGGTGTTAAGCTAAGAGAATAAATTCTCCGCCACCAACAGAAATGTATTTGATAGAAATCAGCTTTATATCTCAAAGTGTAATGTCAGACACACATCCATACAAGTCCATTCCGGGATCGAACGGAACCGAAGGCACTTCTAAAGAAGCCCTTGCAAATCTGGATATTCAATAACCACGTCTGGAATCCCCATCACAAAGTGTGATAAAATCTCTATACCGGAGCAACCCGGTGCAGAGATGTTCGATAGGTAATCCTTTCGTTTTCGAAAATACCCAGTCTTCAACACCATCTTCAAATGCAATCCCATTTCATCGTATCATTACTCGGAATGGGTTTTAATTGTCAAATTCATATTTATATTTAAAATTCAAGTTAAACTAATCTCCAAATATTTAAAATCAATTAAATATTCCATTTCAAATATTAAAATTTCCGGGTCATCACACACCCCCCCTCCTCCATTGGGCCGAGCACATTGTCCCCTTCAAGCTTGGTTGTGGCCTCTTAAGGCAAATACGAGGAAGTTTAGCAAGTTCTAAGAGTTTAAGGCAAAGTTAGAAATGTTTAAAACTAGTTTGAAAGCAACAAAAGGTAAGAACTCTAAATTGTTAAGTAGGGAATGTTTTATATGGTGTTTTGCAAGGTATAAATGTTGTTTGGATGTTAATAATGATGTTTGATAAGTGTTTAAAAAAGAAAGCATCCACCTTTATGTCATTTGCAAAAGTTAGTAAACAAATATGTACATAAATGATAATCATGTGACATTGTAATAAAAAAGTTGTTAAATTGATTTGCAAGCTCATATGACATGTAAGGATATGTTGAAATGGTTATAAACATTGTTTTGGATGTTTATTAGTTGTATATTGAATATATATTTTGAAACAAGTCACTAAATAAGTCGGTAAAGTTTGGATATGAATCTCAAAATACGCCTAAAATTTGACGTATCACGTAATGGTAGTTCGTGTTTTCGCATCAAAAGTTCAAATGAAATATGAAGTGGAATAAAGTTCGGAATTCTTCAAAGTAAGAATTTTTCGAATCATTATATTCATATCTTTCATATAAAAAAAAGAAAATCAAGATTTCATCTTGTATATTTTGAAATATGGCAAAATCAATTTTCAAGAAAAATCCAGTTTTTGCACTAAATGACCAAAGTTGGAAATTGATAAAATATTCGTTTTAAAAATATGAAATAAATTATAAAAATATTTTAAAATGTTTTAAAAGTGATTTAAGTTGAAAAGATGGTTTTTTAATGATATAAAAGTCATTTTGAAGAATATAGCTTTTAAAGCATTTTTTATAACACTATTTGCAACACTTTTCGCAACGCTTGTCAATAACTTTTGAAGTTAAGGTTGGAACTAAACAATTCTTTCACAAGTCATATGTAAACATTTTTAATAAATGATAAAGTAATTTAAAAAGAGATTTGAACAATTCAAAATTATTTCATAGGTGGTTAAACAAATAGTTAAGTGATTTAAAAAGGGAAAATGAGTATGCGAAAACGACTACTACATTTGCCCCACCTGTGAGATCTAAAAGTTAAAACAAGGTTTGTAACTAAGGTTAGGGATGGAGCAACCAGTTCCTAAACTTACTTAGCCTTGGTTTTCTCTTTTAGGCTTGGGGTGGAACATCTCGAAAGGAAAGCCCAGATGCTCAACTTGGATTTTCTAGAAATATTCCTCTTATACTTATTATTAAAATCCGAAGAGGGAACTGGTCCTATTCATGGAATTTAAAAGGTTATCTCACCATTATTCCATCCATAGCACTTGTTGAATATGAAAGTTGAAATTTAATAAAAGTTGAATGATTTCTATAATCCTATTTTCTCAAAAGATACTCTTTAAAAAGGATTTGAGAAATATTCAAAAAGAGGTTTAAATGATTCCGTATTCATTAAAATAATATTTTGAAAAAATATATATCCCTCGAAGATATTTTGGTAAAGGAAAATGAATGAATTGATAAACAATTATCTAATTACATCATTTTTATCGATGATTGGATTTCGAAGGAACCGGGGTCGTATTTAGGCGATTCTTTTCCGAAAACCACTTCGAACCAATTTGCATGTTCAAAGATTAAAGATGTTTGAAGACGGAGATATTAAGATGAATAATAACGAGGGACTACTTGCTGATAAATTGGTGATAAACTCTCGATTCACTATAATGTAGCAGTGGTCTCATTGTTATGAAAATCTCAGAACCATAAGGAATTATCGCCTAGTAATGGCCGAGGAAAGTACCTCCTATTTCGTTTAGTCCTAGAATAAACTTGTATGGATGAGTGTCTGACCTTGCATTCTAAATCACAATGAGTGGTCTCTATAGATGTATATCAGATGGTGGTGGAGAAGGCACATTCTCTTAGCTTAACACCCTTTCCCAAGACATATGATCTTAGGAAGTTATATGTTTATAGAAATCAGTTGTGTGAATATGGAATGACATTGTGGCATTCAAATTGAAAGAAGATGTGTTATGTGAAAAGGTAATCGTTGCCTTAAGCCTCATCAACTAGAAATGACCGAAACAAGGTTAGATGTAGTAAGGCTCATTGGGTCATTCCTAATTAGGGTATGATCATTCCTTTCTAGATATATTTCTTCCCGCTAAAATGCTCGGGATATATATTAATGTGGATGTATACGAAGAGAGCTCTCGGATAAAGGTCGGTAACGACCGGGGGATGACATATTCGGTACTATCTAGTTATTGAGATAGGTAGGTCTTATGTTAGTAGAGAGCAGATGTTCTGTGCCTCGGGACATCCATCTAGAGGTGTACCCCTTGAAAGGTAGTCCCTTCGTCTGGTCATTTGTATGGAAATCCATTCTCCAACAAGAACTTGTGGTTTTGTTTGTAGAACCTAGTATGCTGAAATTTAATAATTGTAACAATTTCGGCTAAGATTAATAAATTTATTCGCAAATGTTTTCAAGAATGTCATTAAAAATAATATCTCAAAATTTTACGTAATAAAGAGTTTTGGTTATCATAATGTAAAAACTCGTTCCGTGTTTATGTGCAGTGTGGTCTTACGAGATACCTTTTTGTGTTTCAAAACATGGTACTTTGAGTTCTCATACCAGTCTCATAACTGACCCGGAGTTTGTTTTTTCCTTTAACCTCTAGGTCCCCTATTTTTCGAACAGCCGTGTAGTCAGGATACCTTAGGAGCATTTTGGAGCATGTTGAGGAGCACTTTGGAGAAGTCTTTTGGAGCTATGAAGCTGAATTACCTTATGTAGATATCACCCATTTTCCACCGTGTTATGTAGTATGTACTTTCTAGCATATGTACGGATAGACAGTTATAACTATCCCACTGGATTTGTAATTGACTCCAATCATTTATGTATAATTAAAATGTTGAATGCGATGTGAGATTCTATTACTGTGTTATCTTCTATCTTTATTTTCTATTACACTCCTGATAATCTGCCTCCCCGACACTTGGATTATGGCACGTGAATATGGTGGAGGTATTAGTGTTGATTTCTGAGGGTCGAGGAGATGGGTTGTCACAGTAGGGGTACAAGATGTTCTTGTCAAACCCCGGTGCATTTTATCTAGAGATGTATCATTAGAAGGTAGTTCCTTACCTATCATGGTATGGAATCCATTCTCTAATACGAGCTTTACGAAATTAATTATGCTCAACTATGCTGAAACATGAGATGCAAGCATTTCAGCTATATTCATATTTTACTTTGACTCCTAGACACTATTATAATATCAATGGATTTTCTATAGAATTTTTTTTAGTTATCATAAGGTAAAATCTCGTCCTGTTAAAGTGTAGTGTGGTCTTACGAGATATCTTTTATTTTAAAGGGGTTTTTCCTAATATAGAAATTAGTTGATTTGATACGAGTTTTTCCACGCTGGTTTACTAGACTGATGCGGGCATTCTTTCATTTCAATGCTTGAGTCAGATCGAGTATATTTACATGTTTCTTTGGATGCATTGGAGCTCGGGAGACGGGCTGAAGGCCCAAGACGTATCTATATATTTCTTTATGTTGTGTTGTGTTCCCTGTTGGTTGTATTTATCGACAATTGTACAGATACGCTATTATAGCCGTCAGGCTAAAATAGGCTAGTGTACTCTGATTGATGTCGATATGTATATTACAGTTTTGTTTCTTTTGTAAAGATATGTTTTCATATTATATATTATTCGTTGCGTTCTGCGATTCTAGATTATTTAGTTTTGTTTTTTTCTTTCTTTCTTTCACCCCTAATGATCGGTTTTCAGCATTCGATTGCTCGACATGCAATACACTGACGTATTAGTGTTGATTTTTGAGGGTCAAAAAATCAAATTCATTACAATATCAATGTAATGATTGGTTACACGGTCTTGTTTAGTGAGCATGTATGATTGAGCGAAGTTAGTCCGTACCCCTTGGCTTTGACCTTGGGGTGGATATGTTTAGTGAATAGTATTGGCCTTATATTAGTGGTTATACTGATTACGGGTCTTTTAATAAAGACCATCCATGAAGATAGATGATGAAGAGATATCGATCTTTGTCTTTGATAGGCAGATTTGATTACGCGATGTTATATTTGATGTGTGCATATATTTACATGGCATTGGTGTTCCTTTATGATCCCTGATAGCATATTATATGAGACATAACCATCGTTCTTTCTGATAAGGAGCGTACATAAGTTACTCGAGAAATCCATGATGTCCTAGAGGAGGATGTCATCTACTATGAGATCATAAAACACTTATGCTCATTACAAGGGGTATAGTGCGACATGCAAAGGTCCAAGTTATTAACAAAAGAATAAATAACATTTATGCTTATTATAGGCGTATAGTGATTTTATTTACTATCTGGACTAGGTTTCAAGTATATAAATAGTTCTTGTAACACGTACACTCATTATAGGGGGTATGGTGAGATCTACACGAGACCTGTCTTTTAGAAGATGGCTAGGGGTCTGTGGTACTGACTTTATTTAACTTAAAATCTTGAATAGAATCATGGGATCGCTATAGGTGTCCATAGTTGACTCCACCTATCAGTAACGATGGGCATTTATCTGCACTTCTTAGTTGTCTTTCATTGTTATGTTATATGTGTTATGAGTTGGCTATTGTTGTTGCTGCTACATTTACTATCATTATGTACTTCATGATAGACTTAAATCATGATCATCCTACTTTTGGATGTTGGGTTACCTTTATCATAGTATGATTGTTGCTTTTCAGTCACATTATATTAGTTGTGTTGACTCGTTGATTATAGGAGAAGAGTAGGTAATTGTATGATTTCCTATCTTTTGGATATATTTACTTTACTTATTTATGGATAGTTCAAATTACCCCTGAGCCATGATTGTGGAGAGGACCAGCAGTGCCTTAGTAGTTCCTGTTTATTTATATATAGTTTCAATATACAATGTTTTGAGGTAGTACCCCTCATGACAGGCTTTATGTCTGACCAACATTTTTTGTTTGTTTATGTCATGCCAACTCTTGGGTACTCAATTAAGTAGTTTATAAGTCAGATGCTTTTAGGGATATGCTTCCAAGACAGTTGGAGCATTCTATGAAGGTGATGTCGATACTTTGTGAGTATGCTTGATATTGTAATAGTACAAGACAGTTATGTAGGTATATATGAGACTTGATGTATCAGATATTATATTTAGAACTCTATCTATATGGAGTTTGATGTATTCTGATTTTTATGTATAGTTATTCGTTTATCAGTTATTTTTGCTAGTGTAGTCTCTTATATATATTATTATCTTGTTTTGTTCATTTATTCAATGTATGATATGCTACCGTTACGTTGAAAGATTTTGTCGGTATGCCTTAGTATAATTTTTGTTTTAATTTGCTTCCCTGACATTTTGTCTTTCGTGGTATTCGAAAGTCAGATGTTTTCATTCAGTGCTAATTTCATGGTATTAGGAAGGGCGGATTGTTACATTTTATATCAAATCTTAGGTTTAACACTCAGATCAAGTAGACCAGTTTGAGTTAATCAATATGGTTAAAGGAGATACATTAAGACAGTGTATTTATATTTTTCTATATTATATTGTATACACCACTTGGCTTCTGGACTTTGAATTATCTCTACCGCTAGTTGCTAAGGTATCTTTGTCATGCTATCAGTATGAGAAGGTGGAGACATAAGCGACTGTGGATGGCCAGCCTGAGATGCATGATAACTTTAGAGATTATTTTGCTACAGCAAGGGATGTTTCGCTATCCGTAAACATTTCCAATAGATGCGTTTGTCGTTAGAGGTGATATGTCCGATGGGGCACCAGTATTTCTATCTTTACCAGCTTTAGAATCTTTAAAGCTATGCCGAGATTTCCTTACCTTGGAGGAAAGCCATATCTGAGCCCTGAGACTATTGTTGAGGCACAGTCTTGGATATGTGAATGAGAGGGATACTGTCAAGATAGGTCTAGAGAATGTTCTCACAAGGAAGATTTCTTCTCGACATTTGGTGTAGGGAGATTTTTGTTGGGTAGGACATAGTGTTTGAATGGTTGATCAGCAGGCACATGACTTGGGATGAATTCAAGGCATTGCTTCGGTTCTCATTTCATTTTTGAGATCAACAAGGGCATGTATCTTGAGCGTTTCATCCATCTTGTGTAGAGCAACTTGTCAGTAAAGGAGTATACTGACCAATTCAATCTTTTATATTTTTGGATTGAGATGGTACGTACTCCATTGGTGTGGAAAAGGAATTTGGCTTGGGTCTTAAAGCATCGGTTGGGGATTCACTTCTTAATCTTATCCCTGTTATGGGGTCACTTTAGAAAGTCTCATTGGGACGGTTCGCCTCTAAGAAAGCAACCGCGAGATACCGTTAGAGGTAGCGAAAGTGGAAAGAAAAACGAACCCCAAACCAAGGTGCAAAGACTAGGATACAAGGAAGATCGAGCTTAAGCAAAGAAGAAAGCATCCTAGTAAGTCACTCTTATGGCATTTAGGGGCATTTCACTAGGGATGTCATCGAGCTAAAGCAATGCGTAAGTGCTTAAATTGCAATTAGCTTGATCATTTGAAGAACGACTATCCAAAGTTTCAAAGGGGTGGACTCGTGACGATGACTTATGCCTTGCGAGCATTATCGAGCCCTGGCAGACCTACTACTCATGAGAAATGGAGAGAGATTATGTGGTATAGTATGCTCTATATTTGGGGTACTCACTTATATTCGTTCCAATACATGAGCTAGTTACTCAGTCTGTAGGATAAACTTGACACTTTTCAACATAGATAAATTCTTCAGTAAAGATAAATCTTGTATAAGTAACCTTAGTTGCAAAGTTGAGGTGAAGTGACCAATACCATTCGAACTAGATGCACAAGCTTTCAAGTTGAGTGGAGTTAGTCAATGGAATGTGACTTGGATTTGTATCCAAGTGGGTTCGGTGGACGCCTAGTAATGAGTAAAGACCAAGTGAATGAATTATAAACGCTTGATTAGAGTCGTTCATCTTAGAAATTTTTTTCTTTATGTCAGTAAACCTTTGGTGACGAGAGTAATCCCATGTAACGAAAGGGATATTTTCTATAGATTGGTCCATTCACATGCCATTTCTTAACCCCTAGTTCGAGCATAGAGTTTCTAAGTGATTTGCACCAGTTAGGAAAGGGTTTTCACTTTATTCTTATAAGTGAACACTTGAGTCGGATTCTTGAGATGACTAGGAGATTTTGCAAATCACTTCCTTGGTCATATCATGAGATTTCATTAGTGGGGTGCCTAAGAAGGTTCAGTTGGCCAGCCCTATTTTGACAAAGAAATCTTGCAAGCAAATGAAGGAATGGGATAAACATTGTGTCATTCTATATGGTCTTTACTTATTGTAAATTTTAGTGTTATACAGCTAAGGTTGCTCGGGGTGCTTCGTGAAAGGATTTCTTGACTAGATTTGTGAAGATTCGGATAATATTCTATGATACTTGCCTAGGCGAGCATCGTAGTGCACTTAGTATATTATCATTATTGATTTTATGCGCTTGAGGTGAGTTTTAACCTAAGAAAACACAAGCATTTATAGATCATCATTTAATGAAGATTTAATTAATAGAGTTTTCTCCTTTGAAAAAAGTGTTCTTTTAGGAAGAAATGGAAGTTAAGGCTTAGATTGCTGGATTTATTTGAGAGTTTTGAGACTCAATGATCTTGTGTATCGTGTAAATTTTCCTTTCGTAGTGGAAGCTCTAATAGTCTTTCGTATATCATATTCTTGAAAGGAGTTATAGCAGTTATGCATTTTGTAAATCTTGAATGTCGAGCAGACTCACCGGAGTTTATAGTCTGATATGCATGCTTCAACCACTATTGGTTATCGTGTGTGTTGGTATAGACTCTTTTTGTGTGCTAGTTATTTTTGCTTATATTGCTTGCTGTTGCTTGATGATTGATTGTTGATGTTTGTCATTGCTTCATGTGTTCATTGTTGCTTATTGATTGGTTGTTTGGATGTTGATTATATGTTGATTGTTTATTGTTGATTGTTGATGGTTGTTGTTGCTTGTTGTAGTTTGCCATTGCTTATGATTATTTGCTACTGTTTGAAGTTGTTTATTTTTATTGATTTTTTTATTGGATGATTTATATGATTGTTGATTTTTGTTTCTTGTTTGCATGTTTGATAGTTTTGTATGCTAGTTATTGTTGCTTATTGTTGTTTCCTATTGATTAATAGTTGCTTGTTACGTATTATTGCTTGTTGATTGTGTGTTGTTTGATGTTGCTTGTTTTGTGTTTGGTTGCTTATATGATAATTATAATAGCCTACTAATGTGTGTGCAAAGAGTGATAGCGATATCAATCTAGAACAGATCATGTGTTCATGGCTATCATAGGGGTTGAGATGGGATCTATACGAGTTTATTTCCTTTTGATGTGTCTCAGAGTCGATGGTATACTTAGAGACTAACTTATTTTTGTTTACTCTTCAATTGATTGTAATGCATTACGATAGTATCGGTTACTACACAAAGGTTATACATGTATGAATTTTGTATTGTGTTGTGTTGATACATAATCCACTTGGTACAGTACAATTAGCTACTTGAGAGACAGAGCATGAATATTTAATTCTTATTTGTTTAGATTTGCATTTAAATGGTGAAAAGCTTTCTTAAAAAGAGTTATGTATTTTTAGAAAAATGTTGGATAGCGTATGTTATCGCATATTTCCTACTTGTGTGATGCATTCTAATTTGGGAATTTTCGTAATGCTGATAGCATAAGTGAAAGCATTGCTGTAATTTTCCGAAACTGAGATTTGGGAATTTTGGTCAGCCTTGTTACTTTTCTGTACTTACAAAAATTTTGGGACAAAATTCTATTAAGGAGGAGAGAATGTAATACCCCGTAATTTTAACGACTGAATATTCAAATGATAAATTTAAATATCAAATCATCAATTAATAGAATGCCTGTTATTCTCAATTTTTTAGAGAAGGTTAAATTGGATCTCGAGGCACCCGTAGTTGAGATCTCTTTTCCAACGATAGAAAAATGAGTATAAACTTTACTATGTTTGGAGTCGATGAATTTTTGGAGTGAACAGTGATTTTGAGTGGATGAAATGAATTTGGGCTAGACCCATAAGTTAGCATATAAGTTAAATAAGTCTTCAAAATTCCACTCATTCATTTCATTCTAACCTTTCTTATTCCTCTTTCTTTCCTAATCTCCTCCTAATTACCCCTTAATCATCTCTTGATCTCCAAGCCTAACACCTCTCAAATAAATTCCTAAATTCATGAAAAATAACCATAATTCCTCTCTTCTCATTCTCTACAAAACCCATCAAGGAATTAGCATGAAGTGGAGTTTGGATGGAGATCTCAAATTTATTGTAAGCTTGGATTTGGGATTTGATAATTTTGAGCATGATTTGGGTATGAGGAAGTGAGTCGAATGATTTTTTTACTTAATTTATTTGTTAAATTCATATATTTTTTTACTAATGATTATGAAGTTATGTGATGTGATCTGGAGAATTATATGTTATGGTTTAGGCTTGTATTCATGTTATAAACATGATTCTATTAGCTAATTTTCTGCTTGAACCTTTAATTATCATGTTTGGAAAAGTTAATAAGCTTATAATTGGATTTGAGATTAATTGGATGGTTTTGTGTGAGATTATGGTTTAGTTTTGATCAATCTATAAATTATTACTTAAATAGGAAAAGAGAAACCAAGTTTCTATATATGACACATGTCATATTTTAAAAATACCACATTTTCCGAAAGCACACCCATTCGTATGTAACCGCTGCTGTTTATTCTTCATTCCATCAAATCTACCGTCTTTCCTCCTTCGCTCCTATCCTCCCAACTACATAGTTCTAAATCAAGAAACTGTACAGCTGACTCTCTCTTTATGCACTGACTATTCGTACCTCATTAACGTCTGCATTAGCGGTCTCCATCCCATGGTCAAACCACAAATTCAGCCAATTCGAAAACTAGGTTTTTCTAAGGTATTAAATATGGTACATTCATAATTAAACTCCGGGATTCTTTATAGATTTAAGGGTATAATGGGTAGGATGTGTGGTTCAACATAATTTTGTGATCTGTTGTTACTGCCCTGTTTGGTAATATACATTTTTCTTAAAAATTTAATATCGTGCGTAAATCGAGAGATGTAGTTGATAGGGTTTGTTCAAACTTCTAATTCCGATCGATAGTTTAATTTTAAATATCAAAGTTTTTACATTCAGTAATAAATTTATATCAGTATGTAATATATTAATTTTGAATGCAAGTTATTAACTGGTAGGTGTTATCTGTTCAATTTTTACTTATTTGTCCAACTTCTAATTATCTGTCTAATTACTCATTGATCCTTTTGGGTTGGTAGGATTTAGAAATTATTTTTTTGGGCTTATGTTGCTTTAAAATTTAGTTTACTAATTTACTAACAAAATGTATACTGATAATAGGGAGAGAAAATACCTTATGATTAAAATTGATGATTTGCCTGGTATGATTTTTGTTTCCACTCACTAGATTTATTTGCTGATATATACTGCTTTTACCAAAAAAATTAATATTGTCATATATTACTGGTATTTTCCTCTATCGATGAAACTACATCCACTGCTTCTTGGTCAGATATCACATCCCAAACTTGATAACACATGCATGTAAATGTGCACTTGGTTTTGCAAATTCTTTGATTTTAGAGATAGTGAATTTGACATTAAGTCTGACAATTGGTGCATTCTTAAGAAAAATATGCACAACTTTATCAAATTACTATAGTAGAAATATAGTATAAGGCCTTTTTTAAGGATTTGATGTTCGTGGATTGTGGCAGTAAAATCTCTCTACCACTTACAATTTTCTATAGTATATTTATGAAGGAGGTTTAATTTGTTAGTCCGTGAGATGATGGTTTTGATGACAACAACCTTAGAATAGATTATAAAATATAAATACTAACATTATGTTTTGATATATATGTATATGCAGGATTTAACCATGTAGGTACTAAGAATGGAGAATGTACAGTATAGAGATTCAAGATATCAAGATAAAATATCAAGATAGAAGACTCATGAGTATCGAGACTATCAAGAGTTCAATATTTCAAGGATAAGTACTTTTTATTATTATTAGGAATTTTTGTTAAAACTCGTAGAAAAGCACTGGCATCTTAAAATCCAATTTATTCGTGGAATGGAATCCACTTCAAGCCCGTTAACGGGATGGAACTCTAAGTAGAATGGAACCTACGAAAAATCTAGTGGAACATTGTTTTGTATCCGCTAACTTTTACTCAAAATGA
Organism: Allium cepa; assembly: GCA_030765085.1. Classification (NCBI taxonomy): domain Eukaryota; kingdom Viridiplantae; phylum Streptophyta; class Magnoliopsida; order Asparagales; family Amaryllidaceae; genus Allium; species Allium cepa. Next base: position 971,204,376 of record CM060935.1, read on the forward strand.
TTTTTCAAAATTATATCCTATTTTCAAAATGTTTTCAAAACTTTCCTTTTAAAAGATTCAAAACCCTCGATCCTGATTTTAAATAATTTTAGCCTCAAAAACATCTTTATTTTCAAAGTCAAATACTCCTGATTTTAAACTATCTTTTTAAATAATATATTTAACTTTTAAATATTTATACTTAGATTTAAATATAAAATTATAGTTAAAATCTATATATATTATTCTTTATATTTACTTATGAATTTTAACTATAGTCAAATATATTTATAAAGTTTAAAATAGTTTTTATATAAGATAAAGGTTATTTTCAAAGGAAATCAAAAACAACAAAAAATCCTTTGGGATGTCGACATGCCTAGCATGACCATGTCGACATGGTGACGGTTTGATTCAAAAATTCAAATTTCGAAAGAAGTGTCTATTCGCCATAACTCTTCATGAATGGTCATGGCTGTTGTTCTTCTATAAATAGGGGTCAGTTTCAACGAATTTTTAATCATAATTTTCTAGTTTTCACTCCTCTTCTTCTTCCTCATTTCTTAATACATATTCTTATCATTACTCTGTCGAAATCAACATTGAATCATACTCGATTACTTCTAGTTTGATTCTCTATCACTATCTCTACAAGATTCTCAGTGCTATTCAGAGTTATAGACTTCTTTGTAATCTATTAAGCGAGAAAAGGTATGATTGTAGCCTTGGAAATCAATCAAAAGGGAAAAGGTGTGATTATAGCCTTGGTAAATCAATTGGGTAAACTTGTGGCCCGAAAATCAAGTATCTCTACCCAGAGGATCGAAATTCTGGAGGGTGTACCTCATAGCCTTGAAACCGAGGGTGTAATTGTACAATTGTTTTTGAAAGGAAATCCGTACTTGTGTTGCGGGACTGGATGTAGGGTAACTCCGAACCAGTATAAAATCTGGTATGTTCTTTCCTTTACTGCTTTTATTTTATTTCTGCATCTGTGATTGTTTCTGTGATCATATCTGTGTCTGTATATTGCATACTTTTGTGTCTAAATTAACATAAATTAAAAAGACATAGTAATTCATAATTAACACTATTCACCCCCCTCTAGTGTTAATGTTAGCCTTAAGATCCGTAATCCGCATTTCTCACAATTGGTGTCAGAGCAAGGTTTTCAAAGTTTTCATAACCTGAATTTTGAAAAAGTTTTTAAAATGGCTATTTTTCAGGATTTTATTGACACTATTTTCATATGGATATGTCACATAATCATGATGATATTTTTGTTTAAAACTATATTTAATTATTTGAAAAGCCACTTGATTCTTTAAAAGGTTATATTGTTTTGCAGGAGAAGAGTTATGTCTAATGACTGTTGGTTAAAAGATACCAGATAATCATTCATCGATCAAGAACAAATGGATATATAATGGAAATCGACAAATAAATGGGTACCAGATAAATTCAAAACTTTTGGTTCTCATCTACAACTTTATTTTATACTGTACTTCCCTCCATTTACTTCGCAATGCCACTGGTTTCGTGCGAATCCGTCAAGAAATGACCAAGTTGTGGTCAAATGAAGTTTTGGTGAACAAAGAGAAAAAGAAGGCAAAACTGTCGAAGGTATTCTTCAAATTTCATCCAGATATTTGAGTTTTTGTTACCACTCGTTTTCAAGATTGTATTTCTTGTTCTCCCGGTCGTTTTGATGGGTGGATCATCAAATTCCGATCAAAATCGAGTGAAATATGACAGTTTGAAGTTAGCTATCCAAAACTGAAAAACTGTGTACGGGAACTTCTATATTTCTTCTACTGTTCTGCCTGTTGCATCCCAATACCGTCCAAATTCGACACCAAACTATTACTAGATCATAGCCCTTGCCTTCCTCTTCGATTTTCCGCTGGTTTCATCCAATTCCATTAAGAAACGAAGGAGATATGCTCTCTAGAAGTTTGAAAGTATATAGAAAAATGGAAAGAAGAAGAGGAAGAGCAATTAAAATGAAAAGTGGTGACCGTTGGGCCTATTTATAGTGGTTGAAGTGTCCATTCTTTCAAAATTCAAATTCAAAGTTTTGGCGCCAAGTTGATCGATGTACTAAATCATCTATATCTTTCTCATACGGTCTCCAAATTCAGCAAATGAATATACTACGATGATCAGAAAAACAAGCCCGTCGCAATAGAGGAGATCTCGTCATCAAATTCTGAAAGATATAAATGTGTGACTCACGACAATGGAAGAACAACAAAGTTAGAAAGACAAGGTGCAAAAATTGGTACGCTTTACTATTATTTCATTATTGTTGCATTTAGGAATATATATATATATATATATATATATATATATATGCATTTAGTTAGGTATAGAAATTTATCTCTTTTATAAGTTTTGATATATTGGTCCATATATCAACACACCATAATATAAATATCGATGTACAAGTCTAATTTTTTTTTAAGTCTTTTAAAATGTGTTTTCTTTCAGACAAAATCTACAACTAATTTATTACAACTATACTAAGTAGAAAAGCATACCTTCATTCATGATTTCAACTTTTCTAATGTTATTTTTACTTCTCATACTCTATTTCTTTTAAGATACTAATTTTATATCTTTAAAAAATTAATATAATGAATTTAGAATGTTAGAATAAGGTTCTATTTATATATTTCTTCAATTAATAAGGTTGCACCACATCACATGACCGGAATTTTAGATAGCATTTCTAAAATGCTTATTTTCTTCTGTAATATTTTGTAAATACTGCAAATTCGTTTTTATAGCATTTCTGTGCTTTGAAACGCTGTAGAGTTTCAGAAACTTTACATAGCATTTGGTAAAAGCTAGTTTTAGTTTATAAAGTTTCGAATATATTTTATTGCAAAAACTTTTTATAGCATTTTGTAAATGCAGTCTTTTCTGTTTGAGACTTTAGATTATGTAAAAATAATATTTAAATTAAGTATTTTTCTCTATTCTTTTTAGAAATTATTTTCTAACTTATATTAAAGATTTTAATTTCATGTTTAAATTTTTTTAGTAATTAATTAATTTTTTTAAAAGTAAGAGGCCTTAATATAACACATGTTTATTTTAGTTTTTCAATCTTTATTATTTTATTTCATTATGATATTTTATAAATTTAAAAGATGTTTTAAACTTGTTTCTAAATATTTAAACCAATAATAATTTATTTTTTTATTTTTTTAAAAAAGAATTAAATACGGAGAATATTAATCTTTATAAAAACCATATTTGATCATATATAGTATAAAGCCTTATTCATTAGCATTTGATTTTAATATTAAGTTTGATTACTACCTTTCACAATTATGTTATAGTTTTAATATCACTTATTACCTTCAAACTCTTACTTTACAACTCTTTCAGTCTCATTCATTAGTTTCCTTAACTTAAGTCTAGTAATTGGTGTGTTTTACCTTTGTATAGTTGAAGTATAATAAATAGTTTGATATATGTATACATACATATATAGGCACATACACATACACACACACAAATATATATATATATATATACTTGTCAATTAGATATTACTTATTACTCATGTTTATCTTATAATCTGGATGTCACTTACCGTAGTATATATATCATCATATCATTCTGCATATTATTATTTTTACTTAATTAACATTTTGTTTCATATTACATATCATTATGCATCCTATTTCATATCTCATTTTATTGCATATTACATCATAAATTACAATGCATATCATAATAATTTGCATTACAAGTTGCACTTCATTCTGCATATTATCTCATGCTACATTGCATCTGTCATACATTTCATACTGCATTACAAACTACATATTACATACATGAATACATAACGAGTGTATTTTATTTAGGAGGAGTTTCTAGTATTGTTTTATAATATAGGATTATTAGTTTTTGATTTGTTTGGTATGTTTTGATTGACTTGATTGACTTGTTTGACTTGTTTGACTTGTCTGACATGATTGGTTTTGATGAGTGTGTTGAAATATACTTAATAAATAATTTATGTTCTTATATTTTTCTAACTATTATAAGTATTATAATAAATTCTTAGTTAGGATAGTTAGTAATTTAGGATTAAGTTTTAGTTTTTAGAGTTAAGTGTTGATTATTTATGATAACACTATCATTATAATCACATGTCATATAGTATTAGATTAAGGGGGAGTAATATAGTTTGGAGTTAGTTTTTGTTGATGACAAAGGGGGTGAAATACAAAATAGGGTTGTTAGGTATAGATTAAGGAGGAGTTGTTAGTTTTAGGGGGAGTTATTAGGATAGAAATAATATTTTATAAACAAAGGTTGTCATCATCAAAAAGTGGGAGATTGTTAGTCCATGAGATGATGGTTTTGATGACAACAACCTTAGAATAGATTATAAAATATAAATACTAACATTATAAGTTTAGATATATATGTATATGCAGGATTTAACCACGTAGGTACTAAGAATGAAGAATGTACAGTATAGAGATTCAAGATATCAAGATAGAAGACTCATGAGTATCGAGACTATCAAGAGTTCAAGATTTCAAGGATAAGTATTTTTTATTATTATTAGGAATTTTTAATAAAACTCGTAGAAAAGCACTGGCATCCTAAAATCCAATTTATTCGTGGAATGGAATCCACTTCAAGCCTGTTAAAGGGATAGAACCCTAAGTAGGATGGAACCTACGAAAAATCTAGTGGAACATTGTTTTGTATCCGCTAACTTTTATTCAAAATGATTTTTCAAAATTATATCCCGTTTTCAAAATGTTTCCAAAACTTTCCTTTTAAAAGATTCGAAACCCTCGATCCTGATTTTAAATAATTTTAGCCTCAAAAGCATCTTTATTTTCAAAGTCAAATTACTCCTGATTTTAAACTATCTTTTTAAATAATATATTTAACTTTTAAATATTTATACTTAGATTTAAATATAAAATTATAGTTAAAATCTATATATATTATTCTTTATATTTACTTATGAATTTTAACTATAGTCAAGTATATTTATAAAGTTTAAAATAGTTTTTATATAAGATAAAGGTTATTTTAAAAGAAAATCAAAAACACCAAAAAATCCTTTGGGATGTCGACATGCCTAGCATGACCATGTCGACATGGTGACGGTTTGATTCAAAAATTCAAATTTCGAAAGAAGTGTCTATTCGCCATAACTCTTCATGAATGGTCATGGCTGTTGTTCTTCTATAAATAGGGGTCAGTTTCAACGAATTTTTAATCATAATTTTCTAGTTTTCACTCCTCTTCTTCTTCCTCATTTCTTAATACATATTCTTATCATTACTCTGTCGAAATCAACATTGAATCATACTCGATTACTTCTAGTTTGATTCTCTATCACTATCTCTACAAGATTCTCAGTGCTATTCAGAGTTATAGACTTCTTTGTAATCTATTAAGCGAGAAAAGGTATGATTGTAGCCTTGGAAATCAATCAAAAGGGAAAAGGTGTGATTATAGCCTTGGTAAATCAATTGGGTAAACTTGTGGCCCGAAAATCAAGTATCTCTACCCAGAGGATCAAAATTCTGGAGGGTGTACCTCGTAGCCTTGAAACCGAGGGTGTAATTGTACAATTGCTTTTGAAAGGAAATCCGTACTTGTGTTGCGGGACTGGATGTAGGGTAACTCCGAACCAGTATAAAATCCGGTGTGTTCTTTCCTTTACTGCTTTTATTTTATTTCTGCATCTGTGATTGTTTCTGTGATCATATATGTGTCTGTATATTGCATACTTTTGTATCTAAATTAACATAAATTAAAAAGATTTATTAATTCTTTATTAACACTATTCACTCCCCCCTTCTAGTGTTAATCTTGGCCTTAAGATCTGTAATCCGCATTTCTCACATAATTTAGTTGAGAACTTACTCCCTCAATGGCTAGAACAAAGAACTGATCTATGTTGATAACCATCTTCTGTGTAACTTCCAAAACTGAAATAATCCAAAATTTCATAATGCAGTAAGCACCAAAAGGTCTCCACATTGTCTATCCAAGAGTTTTCTTATCTATTAGCCACACTCTATGAACTCCTGGCTCATCGTTTAGACAAAATATACGACCCTTACATTTTCCAATATGCTCTGCTTCCTCTTTATAAATATAGAATATGTGTGTCTTTTTTGAAAAACAATCCGCAAATTTTTCACTATTTAACAAATGGCACAATCAATTGATATATTTCTTGTTACAGAATAATATTTTTCTGTGCATTGCACAATTACCTCCGGACTACTGGTGGATGATAAGTTTAATTCCATTTCTTCTTCTTGTAACCACAGTTTATGCTTCAATCATTATGTAGTGTAGACCAGATCTAAAACATATATCAAGCGGTAGCATTTTTTCTAACTATTTTTTTGCTAAAAAATAAATTTTCTTCATTCTGATTACTCAAATTTATGCCTTCAAATTACATTAACAATTTAATTAAATATTATTTTTCGTATGCATCTCACTATTTGGTAGTAGGAATAGTAATTTAAATTGGTGTGGCAAGTTGCATAAACTGTTGTTAGTACCGTGTTTAATTATATATTGCTAAAATAAAAAGGACAATAGTTATATTGATATACTATCCACGTAAGCAGTAGGTGGACCAAAAGATCAAACATAAGTGCCATACACATTGATATTCTTTGTAAATACTTGAGTTCTATTCAGCAACCTTTCTGTCCAATTTTCAAATTTTATATGTGATGTTATACCATAGTTTGTGGTAAGTACCTTACATGATCAGTTGATTCATTTTATTTTTAATACATACATATTGTAATTTGTGGTTTCGTTATGTAGACTAATGTTTTTCACCATTTTGACATCAGTTAAGCAAAAATCAAAATGATAATTAGCTTTTAACATCTATTTAATCTTACATATAGAATTCTTACCGAATCCACATGATGTGCGTATTTGTGCACTCTTAAATAATGCAACTGTTATTATGCCTAAATTCATCGACTTATTGTATGAATTTTTGAATGAATTTGCAATAAATTTGCATGTAATCACAATTTGTTTGGGTATAATTTGGCCTGATAATATAAGAATAATGAATACAAAGCCATGGTCAACTTATTAAGTTTTCTGTTAAAGATATGTCATTTCTTACTAGTTTTTGCATTGTTCAAAAATTGCAAAAACTGTATTTGCATTACAACACAATGATAACCTAACCCTATCACTCGTACACACAACTGTAGACAACTTTTTATCTGAACGATTGTATTTTTCTAAATATTTATTTTACTGCATAGGCTACTCTATACACTTCAAATTTTAAAGTGTCGTACACAAATTTAAGTTGGTTTGATGTAATTTTTTTCCTTCGAAGCCAAGAGTAGTATAACAAGATTCTTCCTTATTGTAGATAATGAATATGCTTTAACTCATGAAATTGAATTCCCATACAAAAGTAATGTTTTATTTTGTCACCTATGTACGTAAATGAACAATTTGTATTTCTCAGTTGAATATTATGAGTACCTGAAAAAATATTGTAACTTTCTACTAAGTTCTTAAATAATACTCCAACAAATTAGTAAATTATTATATAGTTTTACTAAACTTATCTTAATGTACATTACTATGAATTCTTATTTTCATTCAACAGTAAGAAATTCTAAATATTATTGTTTTTGTAATCATAAAACGACAAATAGAATTTCATTCAATTATTTATATGATTTGAAATTTAGTTGTAAATGAAATGTATGAGTAGAAACTTAGTATTAATCAAGTTTATCCTACAAATAAATTTTATTATTACACTAAATTTTCCATTTTCATCAATATTCATTTTTCAAACCAGTTATAATTAAATGAGGAACTTCCGACAACAATTACTAAAAGCTTTAAGCTCAAAATACACCATAGAGCAATATTACGATAGATATTTTGGAAGTAAAAAGTGATGAATTCTTTTTCTTAAAATCATTTATATTATTTGTATGATGACTACCTTCATTCTTTAGGATGTGTAGACTACCGATTAAAAAAAGTCAAACAAGTTTGTTTCTCAAAGCAAAGCAGACTGGATGAACAACCCCTAAAATTGGAGGTTTGATATGAAAATGATATGATGTTCTATTCCATTTTTTTATACAAGTTCAAGTTCTGTTCAGTATGTGTAGATAGTCACTTTTTAATTTAAGCAAAACTTATTTGTCGAATTTAAGAAAAAAAATCTCTTTTGTTTGTAAATTTGATAGGCTATCAGTTTTCATCATACTTGAATTTGGCACAAAGTAACAGTTACTGGTTCAAGCGAAACAGTTGAACATTATTTTGATTCTTAAATCACATGTAATTTTCATTTGCAAAGTTACTCCTTTAAATTTGAACTTAAAATCCATGAGCATCGAAAGGTTTAGGTAAATTTATGTGGGCTTAAATATGACATTTTCATTACCACATTTCTTTTATTAATCACTTAGAATACATAATTCATTTCGTTAAATTCATTTAAGGATAAAGTGATTATGTTGTTCGCATTTTAGTTGTTGTCGTTGGTTGTGGTTCAACTGGATAATGATGTTTTTATATACAATTGTTATCAAGCACTTCAATTTTAAATTATGTTATTGTGATGTCATTTCTACACCCTTGATACCACTAGGTGTTGCCAACTTTGCATTATATTAATTCTCTTATTTTTTATATTATTTAATAGTTCAAAAATTATTCTCTTGGAATAACTAATGTGCAAAAAATTAATTATCCTTGGTATGGTATATGCTGCAATGAATCATATCAGTGTTCATCCAATTATCTTAGTTTTTCTAATCGTGCATTATCAATAATTTGATGTCGACTGTGAGTGTCTGCTCTGAAAATTTTGTGAATACCATGAAAATGGCGATAGTAGTTCATTTGTTAATGCTGTTTTTTCCCTATAATGATTAGCATGTGTACTTAGATGTTTGTTTTTGTTGTTGTTCCTTGATCCTCGGTTCGATTTATCTCAGATGCCTTTTATGCCATTTTCAATCTGTCTATATGCACTATTCCGCAAACTCTTTATTATCACAGTGTTGCTTATAAATGACATGGGCATTTGTGGTGAGAGGGCATGATTAAACTAAACTGGGGAAGCTTGCGCACAAGATTGCTCTTCAGATTGGGGATTTGGCTTTCTAGATAATGCATATCATGAGCATGCAGCAGTGCAGTAAGAGGAGCATCAACTATTAGGAGAGGTTGTTAGATAATCGATCCTTTGGAACAATAGGGAAAAGGGAGGACATAATGAATCCAAGAGAAGTTTAAATATATAATTGCTTCAAAAATTATGTACTACTTGACATGCACTTGCAAGTGAAACCATGTACTGATTACGCTTTGGGATTCTTTAATAAATTAACCAAATTTGTAGTTATTTCTATTCAAAATTATATAGTACTACAAAATTCGTTTTAGGTACAAAAAAGAGAAACCTCAAACGTATCGTTGGCTACTGTGACTCATCCATAAAAGTTGCATCCATGACTTGCAATGCTTCCCATCTAGGTAGCGTGGGTCACACTTGCATTCTTTCATTGACAAAACGTTTACTCAATACATGGCTTTCTATCAGTTGCACTTCGATTATACAAGTGAAAAGCTAAGTTCTGTTGAAGAACTATATTGTTTTTCTATATTTACATTAATTATGTTATATTTTTATCGTTGTAAGAATGTATCATTTATTTGTTGTAAACTAGATATGCAACATTAGTTATAAGTTTGGATAAACATAATGATTGACTACCGTGTTATATATTTATTTTGTTACAATCGAACATTTTGTACATGTTTGCATCTATTGTTGCATTTGCTTTTTCAAGTATACAATTTGGTGGTGGAATGCATGTGCACCCTTTCTTCTCTGTTTGAGGAAGTGTATGAAAATTAGAAATAAACATAAAATAATTTTAAGCAAATTTGCGTGTTGATTTGGACAATTGAATATTTTGTTGTTACTTTAATGGTGTTCAATGTATTGAAAGAGTGAAGACCACCACGACTACATATCTTAACGTAAGACTACAAAACTTAAAATTATTTATAGTAATAATCACTTAAAATGGACCTCTCTAATCATTTGAATCTTGGATAGGAGCATTACAGATCCGTCATGGCTAGGTCTACCAATAGATACTTTCACATAAAAATAATATCATACCCACATTCACAATTATTTTTGAATGTGAGATACTTGTGTTTGCAGATATGGATAGATACAAAATGTTTATCATATTTGCTGATGTTGATAAGTCTAAAATATACATAGAAAATTTTAGTTTAACATTAAATTCAGTCTTATCGTTTATAAAAATACAAAAAAATAATAGATATGATGCTAATAAATCTAAAACATACATAGAAAATTTAGTTTAACATTAAATAATTCAGTCTTATCGTTTATAAAAATACAAAAGAAATAACAAATATGATGCTAATAAATAGTTTTGAGCAGTAATATGCATTGGATGTATATAATATAAACCATTACTTAAAAAATGCATATCATTCATTATAATAAATTAAAATACATAAACTATAAATTTAACTAAAACCAAATGGATAATTTTAGGATATGAATGGCTTCATATTCAAATCAACATTTGTCTTCCTAACGATCATATATGAATTCGTTTTCATATTCAGGTGCAGACGGATTTAGGAATCCATTAACTGATTTAAGCATGGTTGATTCTAACTGACCGGTATACTAAAGTTCTACTAATTTACAGTATCATTATCACAAACGTAAAAATCATTTGGATAAGTATTATATGAAAACAACATACCTTCAAATGCATACAAACACAGTACATAAAATGTTCTATAGTAATCATAACAACATATGAATATGAATATTTAAGAATAAAAACTTCTCCGAATAGAAGTACTTGCAAAAAACATCCTATTTTCAGTCTACATTAGTGTTTAATATACATACATCAATGTAAGCAAAACTCATCAACATATTACAAATATAGTATGACCATCTTAGTATAATTACAGTGTTGCCCACGTGCGTAGCACGAGCCACACACTAGTTATGTAATATAATAATGTGCATGTCATTATAAAATGTTAATTAAACTATTTGAATAAGTTTTAGAAAAGTTAGTAAGTTTATTAAGTGGGTTAGGAGCTCTACACTTATTATTAAAGTAATTGAGGCTTAAAGAAGATTAACTAGTATTCATAAATGTTATTTAAGCGAAGAAATGATTTTATAAAAGAATGAAATATTTCATAAAAAAAAAGTTGTGAGCTAATTAAGCAAGTTAAGAGCTCTACACTTATTATAAAGCGATTAGATGCTTAACCAAGCTAAATTAGTACTTATAAATATTATTTAAGGAAATAATTTTATGAGTGAAATATATATTTTATAAAAGAGAATGAGGTTTTATAAAATAAGAATAACGATATATTTTATAAAATATACCAAGATTTTATAAAATAGTAATAAAGAGATATTTTATAAAATAGGATGATATTTAAAAAAAGTAATAAAGAGATTTTATAAAATAGGATGAGATTTTATAAAATAATATAAAGGAAGTATTTATCAAAAGTATGAGATTTTATAAAATAGTAGAAAATGATATTGAACTTTTATAGAAAGGATTTGTTGAACAAAAGTAAGGTTTGATTATTTAATAAACAAATTATCAGTAAAATGTATGTATATATATACATATATGGGTAAGTATATGTATACGAGTATTTGAAGTTATATAATAATATATACAATTATTGCATAGTATTTTGAATTGTTAATAATGGATATGTATGCGTGAATGAATGACTATATTTGTATGATTGATTATATGTCTGTGTAAACATGGTACGAGCAATCTCATGTAGCCATAGTGACCATCGGGTACGCTAAGTTGCGCAAGAGAGTACTAGGTCGAATAATCACTCTGGTGGAGCTCGAAACGTGATTTATGATGTTTTACATGTTTTCGTATATGTGAGTGCATATGTGTGTATGAGCGGGTGTATCGATACACGCGTGAGCATCACCTGAGGCGAGAGGGTTGATTGAGTTCATTTAGGCGTATTAGAGTAGCCCAGGTTGTTGAAATCGTCCCGAGGAGACTATATACGAAAAAGAGTGGAATTCGTATCGAAATCGGTTTTCAAATATTTAAGAAAACACTTCCAAATTATCAACCAATGAACTCCAAAAAAGGTCTAATGAGATGAATACAGGCTAGGGAGATAGGGGATTCGCTGGGCGAAGCGATGGTGAAACGACCTGGTATTTCGAACCGTTCAAATCGACAATCATCCATACATGTCAGACTTGAATTGCTCAAAATAACAGATTAATAATTTATATTCGGCAAACTTAGCATATACAGTAAATAAAATCAACCACAGAATCGTAGACACGGAGGAATAACATTAAGCAGCGGAATAGATAAATAGTAGTTCATGAAGCTACTATAGAACATCAGAGTTTAAAACAAAATACAATAGAGATCTCAAATACAGTGTAGTCTCAAATACAGAAGCAGATGACAAGTCTGAACATCAACAACTAGAATAAACTGAACTAACAGAATAGCAGAGTAGATGAAGATAGATCTCCAAGCGAAGCTCCAAAGGTGGGTCGCAAATGCTGTGACACTCAGTCTGACCCGAGCATAAAGAAAAACACAAAACACTCAAGTTAGGAATAACATTCTTATACCAGTAAATTCAACTCAAGTGAAATGTCAACTAAAATACAAAATAACTTAAAGGATGTTTGGGATACCCATCCTCTAAGGATCTGTTAAACTATTTACATACATAGTACAAATACGCTACATATATAATGTCTACAATAAAATAAACTATTAAAATAGCATTAAGGTGTTACCAATATCCCCCTTAACACCTTTTTATATATTCTTGTAGTTTATACAATACCTAATTCCTCTATAACTGGAGGGCTATCAGAGAGCACTCCGTAAGTACGGTACAAACTGAACTCGTAAAGTCGCGATAAGGCATGTGACAAGGCACGCGAGGCAATGCCCAAGGTATGATTCTACCGTTTTGCAGATTCGGACGGGTGGTAACGCATAGTAGCTACTACTGCCCACCTTGAGACACAGTCCTAAATCAAAGGTGCACCCAATCAAATCACAGAGTATTAGAATGATATCAAAGAAATGTGCCCAATAGGAGGAGCGGCCTCACTTGGCCTGGCATGGCTCCTGTTTTAGCCACATCAAGCTGATTCGTGGGAGTCAGGGCTGCATTAATACCTCATATAGAATTGTCGCCAAATCATTCTACTTCGTTCAGGAATCTCCACCATGTACACAGCTGTTAAAGTGGTTTTTTGGTATTGGCAGAGAGTATGACAATATCCGATCTCAGCCTCTTTAACAACCAAACGCTTATTTCATGTCGTGGTCGTTTTATAGAATAACTTTATAATCATTTCAAACAGCTCATACTTCACATCAAAAAAATCATATCACTTTGGAAACCATTATTCACTTCCAAAATCATATCACTTTCAAAATCATATTCACAAAATAGTCTAAATCATCGTATCAAAATATTAGTATTTAAATCCATTAAAGCTAGATAATAACGGTTCCAACTTAAATAGTTTAAATATTGAAAATAGCTTATATATATTTTGAAATAGTTATAAATTTAAAATAATTTATATATTCCGAAATAGGTTATAGGTTAAAATAGTTTATATATAAAAATAGTGTATATATATTAAAAAGAGTTTATATTGAAAATAGTTTCAAATTGTTAGCACCAGAATTCGTCATTAACACCCTTGAGAAAGATTGTGTAGAGAGATTAATGAAGAAAGTCAATTAAAACAGAGAACTATATGTTAAATTAAATGCAAAGACAAGAACACCTGATTTATAGTGGTTCGGCATAACTGCCTACGTCCACTTTAGATTTAATCTTTATTGCTTTACTTAATAATTGATTACAGATATAATCCGTACACCCACTACTTGAATACAAATTCTAACTGAAATAGAACGAGTCTTGAATGCAGCAGAGTCTCGCAGGTGTTCTCAAAAAAGGTCCATTTCACTGTGTCTCTACACTTCTATTTATAGACGAAGATGGGTCGGACTTCCCTAATGGGCCTAGGAGAAAGATACCTCGGCCTATGGTAAGTGACTCCTGTGCGCCGAGCCATAAATTCCAAACGACAACTGCCGAACCAATACCTAGGCCGAGCGGTATTCGTACGTCAGTCGAGGAAGGCATGCCGAATGGTACTTGTATGCCGAACGAGGCAGTGCGCTGAGTGAAGAATGTAGGCCAAACAAGACCTGTGCCAAACGAGACTCGATGCCGGTCGACGGGTGATTCCGCGCGAGGCTTCATGCCGACCGACCCTTCAATGTCGAGCGAGGTGCTGTGCCGAACGACCCTTCAATGCCGAGCGAGGTGCTGTGCCAAATGAACCTTTCATGCCGAACGATGGAAGATGCCGAGCGGTCTCCCTATGTCGAACGGGGCAAGATGCCGAGCGACCTCCCTATGCCGAACGAGGCAAGATGCCGAGCGACCTCCCTATGCCGAATGAGGCAAGATGCCGAGCGACCTTTCCTTGCCGAACGAGGCCTTGTGTCGGCCGGCACATCTATGCCAAACGATGCTCTATGTCGAGCGAGGGGAGGTGTACCGAACGAGGCCTGTGCCGAGCCTCTTGTTACATGGTCAAACCCAAAAACTTCTCCGGGTTAGCTTGTATGTCTCGAATAGCTTGAATCTTCTCCGGGTTAGCTTCGATTCTCCACGCATTCACAATGAAACCCAAAAACTTCTCTTATGCAACACCAAAGGAACACTTCAAAGGTTTGATCTTCATCCCATAATGTCTGAGTATATCAAACATCTCTGCTAAGTCCCAAATGTGGTCGTTTGACTGCCGTGACTTCACGAGAATATCATCCACATAGACTTCCATCATCCTACCAATCTGGTCTTCAAACATTCGATTCACCAGACGCTAAGTCGCTCCTGCGTTTTTCAATTCGAAGGGCATCACTACATAGCAATATAACCCAACGTCTGTGACAAAACTGGTGTGTTCTTGGTCCGAAATGTGCATCGGGATCAGATTATATCCGAGTGCGCATCCATAAATGACAGTAACTCGTGTCCAGCCGTTGAGTCGACGAGCTGGTCGATTCTAGGTAAAGGGAAACTATCCTTCGGGCATGCTTTGTTCAAATCAGAGCAATCAACACAAGTTCTCCACTTCCCATTTTCTTTCCTTACTAGCATAGGGTTGGACACCCATTCAGGATAGAGGGCGTCGTGGATGAACCCATTGGCTTTGAGTTTGTCTACACCCTCTCTAAGAGCAGCGGACCTCTCCGGGTCCATGCCTCTCCTTTACTATTTTATAGGAACGTACTTCGGGTCTATGTTTGACTCGCAATAGCGGGAGAAATCATACACATGTTAGAATGTGTCCAAGGGAAAACATCTAGATTCCTTCAGAGGAAATCAATGAGATCCTCGGCCATTGACGGATCGAGTTATGATCCAATCTTGAATACTCGTGATAGGTCATTTCGGTTGACTGGAATGTCAATCGTCAGTTTAACCGGTGCTACTTTTTCTTCCCTGGGTTCCCCATCATCATCTCTCGAATCTATATCTCTATAGATCCGAGAATGTCGCCCGAGCCAGGGCTCGGGCAGTACTTATCAATCGTCAGTATTCCGGATACGGATGGAGCTGTCTGTAACCTTTCCTTTCTCTCTTTGCTGGGCCTCTCTCAGCTCAGCAACATAGCATGCACGACCGGTCGCCTGATCGCCATGCACCATACCAACTCCTTTGTCTATCGGGAACTTCAAAGTCAAACACCACGGGCCAAAGCTGCCCTAAACTCCACCAGGGTCGACCTACCCAAAAACACACTATATGGAGAAACAACATCCAACACTATAAACGGTAGGATTCACACCCTCCTACGCTCACCTTCTCCCAGTTCAACTGGCAAGTCAACATACCCCACTGCATCAGTCGCTGCACCATTAAAGCCATGGATACGGGCTTTAGATGGCTTTAAATCTTTTGTCTCCATCTTCATTTGGTCGTATGCCTTTTTGAAGATGGTGTTAATCGATACTCCATAATTAATTAAAATTATCTTCACATATGCTGGCCCAATCGTCGCAGATATGACCATTGGGTCGACGGTAGGAGCCTTCACCTTGTCCGCATCTCGGCACCTAAATACTATATCATTTGTCATCATGCGTTACTGCTTAGCGGGGGTTCCCATCCTCCACATTCGAACAACACTCATAATCCGCATGCCTTAAGGAGTTAGCATACCGCCTCTTTTCCTTCCAGTTCTTGTCTGCAAGTTGAGGTCCACCGACGATAGTGTTTATGACCAGTCTCCCTACAGTTCGGGCAGGTTCCTCTGGATGGCATGTGGACGGACCGCGTCCGGGGTCCGATGTTCCTTGTCTTCCTTCCTGCGGGTTCTTGACAAATTCCTGCAATTTTTTCTATCTAATCAGCTTTTCGATGGCATCGTGGAGGTGTCTACACTCCTCTGTATTATGCCCTTAAGTCTCGTGGAAGCGACAGTACTTCTCGGTCCGCTTCTGTTCCTCTGTTGACTCCTTTGGGTGAGGCTTTCTGTATTGAAAAGTGTTACTGGTTGACAGGTAAATATTCTCAAGAGATGCATTCAGTGGGGTGTATTTGTTGTAGGTTGGAATCCTTGGCTTCCATTTCCCTGCTTCTCTTTCCTTTAAGGGATTTCCTCCTCCAGACCCTTTAGATTGCTCGGGTTTATTCTGTACATTGACTTGGACCTTCCCTGAATTTTCACCGGACTGTTTCATAGCGATGTTGCTTTTTACAGTCTCCTGAATAGGACCCGGTGCCTTATCTCGCCTCATCCATTTAGCCTTCTCCCTCATTATGAATTGATGAGCCTTTGAATAGAAACGCTCCAACGTAGTTGGAAGCTTTCCTGCCAACCAATCTCCAAACTCTAATTCTGGATCCACACCTCGCATTACCGCCATCAGAATTGCATGGCCGTTAGGGTTGCTAACTTCGGTAGCCGCAACATGAAATTTCTGCAAATGCTCTTCCAATGACTCCCCTAGAGCTTGCATTAAACTAGATAGGGACATCACATCTTTAGGACGAGTGGCGTGTATCCTGAACTATGAAAGAGGCTATGCGGGAGGATCGTGTAATATGAAAAAACGGAATAGTCTAGGTAGATAAAGTAGGTAAATGCAAAGAGACACCAGGATTTTATACTGGTTCGGACCTCTAGTCCTACGTCCAGTCCCTAAGCTTCACTTAGGAATTTCACTAACTCACACCCTCACTTAACCCGGAGGAATAGGTTTACAACTTACCCGAACAACCGAACGGGATTTCTTGCCTCAACTACCGAAGAGGACTTCAACTCAATTACTAAAAAACAATATTCCACTTGTTGTGTTCTTATCAACACTAATGAGTCTAATGTAGTAAAATATTCCTATAATCTTATTCTCGAGAGTATGCAATGTGTTTGTGAAGATTTAGGAAATATGAATTTCTATGAATCAAAAGAATGTTATAAACAAAACAGTGATCCAAGCAATAGATTGGTGATTGCTTTGAGAATATTTTGAGAATATGATCAAGAAAATAGTAAGATTAAAGCAAGAGAATTTGGTGTTTTGAATGATGTTAGAATCATGTATATATATTTGTAGAAGAGGTGCATTTGTTGCCAAAAGTTGCAAACAAGAGATGCTTCCATTTCCATTGATGAATGGTTGCAACTCTTGGGAGGAAGAAGGTGTCCATTCATAAAAAATTCGCAGGTTCAAATTCAGTCCGCTGAACAAAGAATTCAGTCAACTGAAAATATGAAGTAAAATTTTCATGAACAAATTCAGTCGACTGAGCAGGGTGTTTCAGTCGACTGAAACTGTGCATATTTATATATTTGTACCAGTTTCAGTCGACTGGCCATTCCTGTTCAGTCGAATGAACTACTAAAATATGCACAGTGAAAGCTTAAATAAAAATGAAGTTTATAAAATGTTTTCTAGAGTTCGAGCAAGCCTCCTGAGGATAGATTTTAACAATAAATCTAGACTAAGACCTATATAAAAAATCAAACTTATGTTTGTTCGGTCTTCATCGATCTTCCTTTAGCTTTGCACATATCTCTTCCTTTTTTGTCGAAGCACATTGTTATTGATCAAAATCTTCGCGTATCAACATTCTCCCCCTTTTTGATTGATGACAATACTGATTTATTCTAGAGATGTATTTACTTATTTTCTCCCCCTGAATGTATGCACTATCTTTCCTACAAAACAAAGTTAGTACCATAGATTTTCTCCCCCTTTGTCATCGACAAAAAGGAAGATAACAGTAGAAATATTCTATCAAAACAATCACTGAAGCATAGCGAATAGAAAATTTGCATATCCATGGCTTAAGAAAAAATTAAAAATGTTGCGTCAAACAAGCACAAAATGACTATTTATACAAGCCATTAGAAAGTTTTAAATAATCATCAAACCATACTTAAAATTACTCATCTCTATCCCAATCATATGAACCTTCTCTTCCTGTTGGTTCACGTATGACGGGTCCTCCTGTTAGTGGTCTGTACGCTCTTCCTCCTTGACCACCACTTGCTCCGCTTTTGCTGCTACTTGTTTGCTCTTCGGATGACGTCCATGTAAACGTAGGTGTCGAACGTTTGCCGCGAGATGTTGAAGCAGTAGTGGTGCTTGAGCACGAGATTGCATCCCATAGCTTGTTGAAGAATCCTTTGATTTTGTCAAGCTTGTGATCTACCTTTTTAAGACAAGTGTCAAGAATTTGTTGATTTCTTGACAATATCCCCAAAGATTGGTTGGTAGTAAAGCTTGGGTCAACAAGACGAATTTCATCATCTTGCTCGAAATGTTCTTCGTGGTGAGGTTGAGGAGGTTGTTGTTGTTGTTCTTGTTCTTGATGCCTTGCTTCCCATTCGGCGAGTGATATGCGAGGAGGTCGAGATGGGAGTTGCATTAGGCTTATGGTCCGGTGGTTAATTTGATGGACCATTGTATTCTCTGACTCGGGTAATGGCGTATCGACATTGAGGAGAAGTCGCATGATGTATTCTCCAAAATAGATAGTGCGCATTTTTCCATTATTAAAATGAGAAACTCATCAAGAATAAGTTGTACCCAATTGACTTGTATATTGCCAAAAATAGCATATAGAGCTCGATAGTTATTTGGGTAGACAATTTCGTACGAGCCCGTGCGAGGAGTAATTGTTCTCATTAGGGTTTTGTGAAGGATTCTTGCCATAGGTCGAAGAGAGGTGGACTTAAAATCTCTAAAGTTGATATTATCATCCATAAATAGATGGTTTATGTTATCGCGAATATGTGGATTGAATTCTATCTCTTCTAGCTTTCTTCCGACATTTGGTGATTCTAGAATGTGTGCTATTCTATCCAAGGAAAACCAAACTTTCTTTCCACATACCATACTCCAAACACTATTGTTTGGATTTCTTGGAGTTTGGTGTCCAAGATTAAGGTTAGCATAAAATAATTTGACCATTACATGATTTATGGCATGGTCATTTCTTTTCAAATCCAAAAGAGAAGTTAAAACTGCTTGATCGGTTAACGCTTGGATGTTGTAGGTTTGAAAGCTTTGGAAATAAACGAAGGAATGCTCGAAGATATGGGAATTCTTCATCTTATTCCATCTAGTGACAACGACTCCATCGTAAAGCCATTGCGCTATTTGAGCATCAATTGGCTTGGAGGATGAAGAAGAGGAAGCTCTTGATCTCTTTGGTGCCATTTAAGTGAGATTTGAGTGGATTTTGAGGAATTGGGGGCAAGGGTTTCGAAAATAATTGGGGAAGAAAACCGTTTTGGAAAGTAAAAAGTGAATGGATAGGTAAAAAATTGGTGGTTAAAAGGGGAAAGTTTCCCGGGAATTGGCATTCAGTCGACTGAATACACTGTTCATTCGACTGAATACACTGTTCAGTCGACTGAATTGAAGGCCGAAAATTTTCTGGTTTGAAGTCAGTCGACTGAACAGGGTTTTTAGTTGACTGAATTTTTATCTGAAAGTTTCTGTTAGTATTTCAGTCGACTGTGCATAGGATTCAATCGACTGAATTATAAAAAAATTTGCTTTCTGCCTTAAGTCCAGTCGACTGAACAGGGGGTTCCAGTCGACTGACCCATGTATTTTGTTGTTCTTTGTTAATTTTGAAAGTAAACACTTTATTCAATGAAATAATTACAATTATATAGATGTAATACCATGAATAGATTTCAAAACTAACTATTTCTTAGGGGATGGACTTGGAGTCTTTTTCCCTTCATTCTTCATATAATTTATATCCCATGAATTTGGACTATATTGAGGAGTCTTAGGAGACATCCAAGGATTCACAGGATCGACTGGTGTACGGTAAGATGAAGACGGATCAAGTGAACTAACGGGGCGAGGTAGGGGTTCAGCCACTTCGTTCTTTTTTGATCCACAAAAGCGTAAACCGATTTGCTGTAGGAAGCTTAATCGTCTAGCCGTAACCTTTTGTTCGAAGTATAATTCTCATTGAAGATCTATTTGTCGTTGTTGAAAGTGATGAATTTCATCAATCTTTCTTTTTGTGTCTGGAGAAATAAAGAGTCCGCGTTTCTCTTTCTTGGATTCTGGTGTGTAGCCAGTACGATAATTGTTCCATTTGTAAACTGGCTCATGTGTCGGTGTTGGAGTGGGAAGTTTTGGAGACGTTGGAGTGTTATCGACTGAAGAGGTGATGTTGATCGGGGAAAGAGAGTTGTTGGACGACATTTTATAATGAATTTTTTAAGATTTTATTCCTGAGAATGAGTTGTGAAAAAGTAATATTTTTAAGATATATTTATAGCAGGGATTTTCTAAATATATAGTGGTTATAATTTTTTAAAGTTTTTCATCCACTTAATGATTTAATGGTTACCATAATTCATTTAAAAATGTATGGTTTACAAATAACTATTATTTTAAAATATATTATGTAACACATTCGAAATATAAATTGAAAATCTCATTTTTTTTCTTTATTCAGTCGACTGAGCATATAGTGTTAGTCGACTGAATTGTGTAGATTTTTCTAACTTTCACTATATGATATCTTTAAAAGACATTATTCCTAACTCTCGTCATAATTTTATGAAGGAGTTTTCTAATAGAGGTTTAGTAAATATATCGGCAATTTGATTTTCGGTAGAAATATGTTCTAAATTAATTATTCCTTTTTCGATATTGTCACGTAGAAAATGGTGACGAATATCTATATGTTTTGTATGAGAGTGATTAACCGGATTTTTAGATAAGTTTATTGTGCTTGTATTATCACAGTATATTGTAGAATTTGTTA
Organism: Allium cepa; assembly: GCA_030765085.1. Lineage (NCBI taxonomy): Eukaryota > Viridiplantae > Streptophyta > Magnoliopsida > Asparagales > Amaryllidaceae > Allium > Allium cepa. The sequence continues at coordinate 971,225,826 of CM060935.1, forward strand.
AATTTATATTAAAATCTTTAAATGTTTGTTGCATGTATATAACTTGAGTGCAAGCTAAAGCAGCTGATATATACTCTGCTTCGTAGGTGGAAAGCGAGACACAATTTTGTTTCTTACTAAACCAAGATACAAGTGATTTTCCAATGAAATAGCAAGTACCACTTGTACTTTTTCTATCTGTTCGAGATCCACCAAAATCAGCATCACTGAATGACGCTAACTCAAATGGACACTCCTTTGAATAGAAAAGAATGAAATCTTTAGTGTTGTTAAGATATCGCATAATTCTTTTTACCGCTCTTAAGTGTGATTCTTTAGGATTGGATTGAAAACCTGCACATAAACAAACACTCATCATTATGTCAGGTCTACTAGTGGTTAAGTAAAGTAAGGAACCTATCATACTTCTAAACAATTTTTGACCTACACTTTTGCCATTTTCGTCTTGATCGAGATGTGTAGTGGTACTCATAAGAGTAGGTTTAGCAGAAGTGTTTTCCATGCCGAATCGTTTAATTAAATTAGCACAATATTTTCTTGGTTTATAAAAATTCCATTTGTTAATTGTTTGATTTGAAGTCCGAGAAAATATGATAGATCTCCCATATGAGACATTTCGAACTCATTAGTCATTATATTTGAAAATTCTTTACATAAATTTTCATTTGTTGAACCAAAAATAATATCATCTACGTATATTTGAATTATTAAAATATCTTTAGTAGTATTTTTAATAAAGAGCGTTTGATCTACTTTTCCAATCTTAAATCTCGAATTTAATAAATAACTTTTAAGTCTTTCATACCAAGCACGAGGTGCTTGTTTAAGACCATATAGTGCTTTCTTTAATTTAAATACATGATCCGGATATTTTTCATATATAAATAAAGGAGACTGTTCTACATATACATTTTCTTTAATAAAACCATTTAAAAATGCACTTTTAACATCCATTTGATAAAGTTTAAAATTGTGAAAACATGCAAAGGCTAATAGTATACGTATTGCTTCAAGTCTTGCAACGGGAGCAAAGGTTTCTTCAAAATCAATACTTCTTCTTGATTATACCCTTGTGCTACTAGTCTTGCTTTATTCCTTGTTATATTACCTTGTTCGTCTACTTTATTTTTGTAAATCCATTTTGTTCCTATTACTGATTGATTATTAGGACGGGGAACTAATTCCCAAACATCGTTACGTTCAAATTGATTTAATTCTTCTTGCATTGCAATAATCCAATAATCATCTGTTGATGCTTCTTTAGGATTTTTAGGTTCTATTGATGAAATGAAAGCTACATGACCCATTTGATTTAGTTGATTTCTAGTCCTAACTTGATAATTTATTTCTCCTATTATATTTTGAGTTGGATGATCTCGTAATATTCTAGGAGGAGATCTTATTTCATCATTATTATTTTCATGGTTTGTTTCTTCTATATTTATCAATTCTTCATCATCTTTTATATTTAAATGTTTATTAAAATTTTCATCAAAAGATATATGCAAAGTTTCTTCAATTATGTTTGTTCGTTTATTAAATACACGATATGCTTTACTTCGTTCTGAGTATCCTACGAAAATTCCTTCGTCAGCTTTTGGATCGAATTTTCCTAGTTGATCTTTTGTATTTAAAATGAAACATTTTGATCCAGATATTTTAAAATAAGATATATTTGGCTTTTTATTACTAAATAGTTCATAATAAGTATTTTTAGTTAATGGTCTAATTGATATTCTATTTAATACATAACATGCAGTAGCAACGGCTCCTGCCTAAAAATGTTTTGGTAGAGAACATCCATTTAATAATGTTCTTGCGCATTCTTGTAATGTTCTATTCTTTCTTTCTACAACTCCATTTTGTTGAGGAGTTCTAGGAAATGAAAAGTTATGATTTATTCCTTTCTTTTTACAAAAGGTTTCAAAAGCTTCATTTTCGAATTCGCCTCCATGATCGCTTCGAATATTTTTAATTTTCAAATCTTTAGTGTTTTGAATTCTTTTGACAAATGTTTTAAAATGCTCAAAAGTGTCACTTTTATTTTTCATAAAAATAGTCCATGTATATCTTGAAAAATCATCAACTACTACAAATACGTATCGATTATGATTCATGGATTAAACTTGTGTTGGTCCAAATAAATCCATATGTAGTAATTCTAATGGTTGTAAAGTCGAAATATTTTTCTTAGATTTGAAAGATGATTTCGTTAATTTTCCTTTTTGACAATCATCACAAAGATTATTTATTTTAAAGTTTATTTAGGCTAAACCTCTTACTAATTCATTTTTAGAAAGTTTTCTAATAGTTTTAAAATTTATATGACAAAATCTTTTGTGCCATAACCAAGTATCATTATCTTTGGCTAGTAAACACATACTTGTATTATGATTAATATTCATATTTACAACATAAATATTTCTATCTCTATTTCCTTCAAAAACAAGATTTAGGTTTTGATCAAAAATACTACATTTATTATCCGAGAAAGTTATTTTAAAACCTTTGTCACACAGTTGACTTATGCTAAGTAGATTATGTTTTAAATTTTCAACTAATGAAACATTTGTTATAAAAGGTAAATTTGATGTACCGTAATTGTTCACATCTCCTTTGCCAATGATATAGCCTTTTGAATTGTCTCCGAAGGTAACCGAGCCACCATCAAAGTATGTGACGTTTATAAGCATATCTTTGTCTCCGGTCATGTGTTTTGAACAACCACTGTCTAATATCCATTTCTTCTTTTTGAGTGGGACCTGAAAATAAGTATGAAATTATTGGTACCCACCTTTTAATAGGGTCCTAAAAAGTTAGAGTTTAGGAAACCAAACCCAATTTGGTTTAGTATCCTTTTTATAAATATAGTTTTCATTATGATGAACATTATCCATAAATGTTTTAATATATATTTATTTCTTATTAATACATTGTTAGTCTTTGCTACCCAAATTTTAACTACCTTGGTTTCTATTTTTATTTTAATAGGTTTCTTTAGTAATATTTGTTGTTTTGAATCAACATTCCTGTTAAGTTTTATATTTTTCTTATTAGGAATTTTTGACTCTTTTTTATAACCTAAACCTTGTTTGTTTGAAGATGATTGAGAATTTTCTCTTCCTTTGTTAAAGTTAGAAACATTTTTAGTGATGTCATCTAATTTAGCTTAAAGACTATTATTTTCTAATTCAACATGTTTAATCTTAATTTTTAACTCGTGACTTTCAGAAACAAATACATCATTCTTTTTGTTTTGAGTTTCAATTTCTTGACTTAAAAGTGATAATTGAGTTTTCGAATTTGAGTAAGATTCTTGAACTTTTTCAAGTTCTCCTTCAAGAATTTTCTTTTCATCTTTTAACATATCTCTCTCAAACTCAGCTTTGTTTTGATTTTCACGAATTTCCTTAATTTTCTTTTTAAGAATTTTTATTGTGCTTAAAAGTTCATTGTTTACTTCAATTAAATCATCGAAGGTTAAATTACTTACCTCAGAATCTTGAGCCATGAAGCATACATTTTCCTATTCATTATCGCTATCGCTATCATTTTCGGATGAAGATGAATCTGAATCGTCCCATGTTACAGAAAATTCCTTCTTTTTGAATTTATCCTTCTTGTTTTTGTTGTTGAAGCTTTTCTGATGTTCCTTCACTTGTTCTTGACAATCTTTTTGCATGTGTCCTTTCTTGTGACAATTGAAGCATTCTATATTCGAGGATGAAGGTATGTTCAAGAAGTTCTTTTTGAATCCGTTTTTGTTTCCTTTTCTATACTTTACAAATTTCCTGAAATTTTTGGCCATAAATGCTAGATCCTCATCTTCAGACTCTGATTCTTCCTTTTCCGCATGAAAAGCAACATTCTTTCTTTCTTGAGATTGATCTTTCTTAGCTTGCGTATTTACTTCATACGACATAAGATTTCCAATCAATTCTTATGGTTTCATTGTAGATAGATCATTTGCTTCCTCGATTGCTAGTACTTTTCTCTCCCATTCATCAGTGAGTGAATTTAGAACTTTAGACACAATGTCAAAATCCGTATATCTTTCTCCTAGTTCGATTAGAGCATGATGAATGTCTTGAAATCTTGAGTACATGTCATTGATGGATTCATTTTGTTGCATTCTAAAGTTTTGGAATTGGTTCTTCAGCATGGATATCTTTGTTTGTTTAACCTTGTTTGTGCCTTTATGTATGACTTTAAGTCTTTCCCAAATTTGATATGCAGTAGTACATATGCTAACACGGTTGAATTCATTTCTATCCAGGGCGCAAAATAGCATATTCATAGCTTTGGCATTTGCACTAGCTTCATTCTTTTGAGTTTGTGTCCATGTAGGATAATCGGTTGTGGGTACAACGAACTCTGCTTGAGTAGCATTCCAGGCTTCGAAACTTGTTGCTTGCATATAAATCCTCATCCTTGTAGCCCAATAGTTATAGTTTAGTCCATTGAATAGAGGAGGTCTTTGGGTAGATTGTCCTTCCGCAAATGTAGAACTATAGGCAGATGTTGTGCTTGTGCTTGCGTTATTTTCCATATTATTAATATGTCTAATAATGGTGTTATGGTTATAGAACGGCCTTGCTCTGATACCAATTGAAAGAGGCTATGTGGTAGGATCGTGTAATATGGAATAACGGAATAGTCTAGGTAGATAAAGTAGGTAAATGCAAAGAGACACCAGCATTTTGTACTGGTTCGGACCTCTAGTCCTACGTCCAGTCCCTAAGCTTCACTTAGGAATTTTACTAACTCACACCCTCACTTAACCCGGAGGAATAGGTTTACAACTTACCCGAACAACCGAATGGGATTTATTGCCTCAACTACCGAAGAGGACTTCAACTCAATTACTCAAAAAAAATATTCCACTTGTTGTGTTCTTATCAACACTAATGAGTCTAATGTAGTACAATATTCCTATAATCTTATCCTCGAGAGTATGCAATGTGTTTGTGAAGATTTAGGAAATGTGAATTGCTATGAATCAAAAGAATGTTATAAACAAAACAGTGATCCAAGCAATAGATAGGTGATTTCTTTGAGAATATTTAGAGAATATGATGAAGAAAATAGTAAGATTAAAGCAAGAGAATTCGGTGTTTTGAATGATGTTAGAATCATGTATATATATTTGTAGAAGAGGTGCATTTGTTGCCAAAGGTTGCAAACAAGAGATGCTTCCATTTCCATTGATGAATGGTTGCAACTCTTGGGAGGAAGAAGGCGTCCATTCATAAAAAATTCGCAGGTTCAAATTCAGTCGATTGAACAGAGAATTCAGTCAACTGAAAATATGAAGTAAAATTTTCAGGAACAAATTCAGTCGACTGAGCAGGGTGTTTCAGTCGACTGAAACTGTGCATATTTATATATTTGTACCAGTTTCAATCGACTGGCCATTCCTGTTCAGTCGACTGAACTACTAAAATATGCACAGTGAAAGCTTAAATAAAAATGAAGTTTATAAAATGTTTTCTAGGGTTCGTGCAAGCCTCTTGAGGAAAGATTTTAACAATAAATCTAGACTAAGACCTATATAAAAAATCATACTTATGTTTGTTTGGTCTTCATCGATCTTCCTTTAGCTTTGCACATATCTCTTCCTTTTTTGTTGAAGCACGTTGTCATTGATCAAAATCTTCGCATATCAACAAACCGTTCCATAAATTTCGTTGCCAGTTCGTCGAAGCTGGATATAGACCGTGAGGCAAGTCGAGTGAACCACATGGTGGCGATTTCGAATAAAGTAATTGAATAGCATCTACACTTGGTCACGTCATTTTCTCTAGCCGAATCCTTCATCCATTCGTACCTCATCAAATGCTGCCTGGGATCAGTCTTTCCTTCGTTGGCCGGGATAGTTGGCATGCTAAACTTCTTGGGGTACTCGAGCTGTAGAATAGTATCCGTGATTGGAGTATGACTCCTGGATATCCCCCAATCTTTATTAGTCAACCCTTGATTCTCTATGATCAACTGTCTGACCATAGCCGATAAGTCCAGGGTATGTATGGAGGATGAAAGGTTGGGCTCTATTCTTCGGGATTGCTCAGGTTGGTGTCTCCTCTGTTGGCGGTCTGCCAAACGTGTATCCTGGGGACCAGCTTCATTAGGGTCTTGGTGAGCCAGACGTCCAATCTCCACATGTGCTCCAGCTCCTAAGTTTCCTGTTCCGGCTTGGGTGTGGTCTCCGAGATGTAAGTGATCCCTAGTTGATCGATCAGTAGCACCTGCTTATGTAATTTTCGTTTTGCGGTGTCTACGCCTAGGACGTTCGTCAGACGAGGACGAACTATCAGATGAAGAGTAAGGAACAGGGCTACCTCCAGCATTCTGATGTTGTTCCTGAGTAAGCTGAGTCATGAGGTTAGCGTTAGCTTGAATTTGTTCAGCAAGTTGTCTCTTGCTTTCCATGAGTTCTCTCATTAGGTCGTTGAACTCCGTCCTAGTAACAACTTCCGTCTGGTTATGGGTTCCGACAGTCCCTACGCCAGGATTAACTTGTTGATTGCTAGGTCCTATCTGTTGTACGCTAGCAGTCTCGTTGACGTCCGTGTTATGACAGGCAGATATGGTACGTGGTCTTCCCATAGTAGAGTTGTTAATAGAAACTCTGAGTAGATTCAACGGGCGTCCTGTGAACAACTTGGATCTCCTTCGGGGGGCTTATTCAATCCAGTAGCGGCAAAGCCGATCCTAGTGGGCCTGAGAATTCGATTCTCAGTGAAAGCACAAAAATGTTAGCACCGGAATTGGTCACTAATACCCTTGAGAAAGATTGTGTAGTGAGATTAATGAAGAAAGTAAATAAAAACATAGAACTGTATGTTAAATTAAATGCAAAAACAAGAACACCGGATTTATAGTGGTTCGGCATAACTGCCTACGTCTACTCTAGATTTAATCTTTATTGCTTTACTCAATAGTTAATTACAGATACAATCCGTACACCCACTACTTGAATACAAATGCTAACTGAAATAGAATGAGTCTTGAATGCAGTAGAATCTCCCTAGTGTTCTCAAAAAAGTCACATTTCGCTATGTCCCTACCCTTTTATTTATAGACAAAGATGGGTCGGACTTCCCTAATGGGCCTAGGAGTAAGATACCTTGGCTCGTGGTAAGTGACTCCTATGCGCCGAGCCATAAATACCGAATGGCAATTGCCAAACCACATATCTAGGCCGAGCGGCATTCGTGTGCCGATGGAGGAAGGCATGCCGAACGGTACCTGTATGCCGAACGAGACAACGCGCTGAGTGAAGAATGTAGGCCGAACGAGACCTGTGCCGAATGAGACTCGATGCCGGTCGAGGGGAGACGCCTAACGAGGCTTCATGCCGATCGACATTTCAATGCCGAGCGAGGTGTTGTGCCGAACGACCCTTCAATGTCGAGCGAGATGCTACGCCGAATGACCCTTTCATGCTGAATGAGGGAAGATGCTGAGCGATTTCCCTATGCCGAACGAGGCAAGATGCCGAGCGACCTCCCTATGTCGAGCGAGGCAAGATGCTGAACGACCTATTTATGCCGAACAAGGCAAGATGCCAAGCGAGGTGAGGTGTGCCAAACGAGGCCTGTGCTGAGCCTCTTGTTACATGGCCAAACAACCGGGTAACACTTGTCCTCCAAAGTGTATCATGTGGACGAACAAGATGCAGCACTTTGAACCATGAGTACTCCGCGTTTTTCTTTAAGCCCTTATTCTGTCCTCTCCATGGTGGTCTCCTGAATACCGAACAAGGCACTGAATGCCGAACGACATATGGATGTCGAACGGCATTGGATGTAGAAAGACATATGGATGCCGAACGACATTGATGCCCAATGAGGGAGGTACCTTGATCGGTTCTACCGGTCACTGTCCATTCGTCTTCCGTCGTTCCTATATAACTCAACACTTCTTTTCTTTTTCCTTTTTACTTTTTTTCTCTGCTCTAACATCCTTACGAGCCTACCTCCCTCCAGACTTTTGCCAATACTTTAACCTCCTTTTTGACTCCTAAATCCTACGCGTTACTTCTCGACTGCACTCAACAACAAATCTGATAGGATTCCACTTCTAAATTGAGCACCTTATTATACTTTGACCCCTCTTACTAGGTATGAATCTTTTGCTTGCTCGAATTTCTCTAGTTAGGGATTTTGAACAAGATTTGAATTTACTACCTCCCCCTAACCCTGGACAATGGAAACCGCGTACACAATGAAGGTGGATGTGAGGTTTGGATGAGCCTTAGGGTTAAATGGAGAGGAGCCCGGTAGGAACCGGTGAGGGTTGAGATGGTCGGTCGAAGGTGGCGTGCGAATCGGAGTGGTGGTCGACTGGCCACTTAGGAGGGTATCTAGTTTGCTTGAAAAAATAAGTGCGAGTTGGATGTATGGCTGTGGTTTGGCATGAATTCCTCATGCCAAATGATGTGAGGGAGTGTAGGAGTAAAGTTGAGGTTGGGTTTAGCATGCCGAGCGATGTGGTTTGGTATAGCTACGGCTCGGCATGACCCCCTATGTCGAATGGTGTTAAAGGGAGCGCAAGAGAAAAGTAGGAGATGGTACAGTGCCGAACGAGGCGGCTCGACATGACTTGATGGATGACTCATCTGTGCCGAGCGGTAGAGAGGAAGTGTAGGAAGGAAGTTGGCGTTGAGGGCAAAGTGCCGAGCAAGGCGGCTCGGCATGTCTGCGGTCCGGAATGATTACGGTTCGGCATGTCTTGCCGCATGTCGAACGGTAGTGATGGATGGTCGGAGAGTGGTGTACAACAACAACACTAGTTGAACATAATGCATAGTTGACTCAACTTATTTTTGATGTCCGAACATATGGCAGTGAACAAGGACAAGGACTTAAGCAATTAAGCATATCAGACAATCCAGACTAATAAATCTTCTGTTGTGACAACTATAAACCTGAATTTATCTTGATCAAAATGGATAAAAACCTTCAACGTATAATGTTGATGTCGAGATCAAAATATAAACCATCATACGACAAGCTCTCGTAGACGGTCAGCGATGACGGTCTTCGAAGATGATAATTTAGAGCCTAAATCAATCCTGTAACTTTTAATTCTTTGGCACTTATACTTGAATGAAAGCACTAGTGTTGAGTCACAAACTTTATGAAAGTTTTGATTTCTGACAAATAAGGCGATTGATTTCTGACAAACAAGGCGATCGACAAAAACAAGGTCAATAGAGCTATATATGGTACTCTAGATTATAGGTTGATTATTTGTTGTTGTAATAGTAATAAATTTGTTAAAATCTATCCTCAAATAATCATGCATATCAAGGGAATCAATATATATACGAATAATTTATAAGTTGCATGCAGTTGCACAATTCAATGTGCAATTTAACAGGCACCGGTCGACCGGTCAATATAGGTGCGGTCGACCGTTCCTGTGCAAATTGCACAGTGAACGTGCACACATGCACATAACGTATATATATATTTGAATTCCTGTCTACCGGTCCATTTTTGACCTGTCGACCGTTTTTAAACAGAAAGCAACTTTTCCAAAAGACACTTCTCTTCTCCAAAGGTTGCATCTCCTATCTTTCATCAATGATCATAACTCTTAATGGCAACTGTTCACAAAGAGTTACAACTATTTTTCTCTATATATACTCATCTAAATCATTGATTCAAACACAAGTTTTTACAACGATTTCATATATTCTTTTAATCTAATCTCTGATCTCAATACTGTATTATAAAAGCTCTAAATTATTTATTGAATCTTTGAATCTATTTCATATCCTTTGATTCAATAATATACTTTCCTTAATCTTTTCAAAACATCATATCGCATACTTTGAGGATAAGATTATAGGAAGGGTGTACTGCTAGTGACAAATCCGTGTTTTCAAGAACACAAGTTGTCAACAACAATTGTATTTGTTCTTTTGTTGAAGTCCTCTGTGTTGTAAGAGGCAAGTGTTGAAGTCCTCAGTGTATTAGAGGCGTGAAATCCCGTTCGGTTGTTCGGGTATTGTAAACCTGTTCCTCCGGGTGAAGCGAGGTAGTTAATAGTGAAAATCCAGATAGAAGTCTGGGACTGGACGTAGGACGGTGCTCCGAACCAGTATAAAAATCTCTGGTGTGATTTTTCTATTTTCTATTTACAATGCTATTATCATCTATTTCCGCATTTGTATTGTAATCCATATTACACGATCCGTGTATACTATATTAGCACATATAATTGTATACACACCAAACTTTCAACTAGTTCACACACCACACAGGGGGAGTATTTTTGTTATTATGTCTAATATTGATCGTTTTTAAGTATAGTTTAAATAGGTGTTTCATTGGAATCTACACTCATTAGAGATATCTAGAAAATCTAGTTCTGCCACGATCTCGGATAGACCCGAGCCATCCTCTCAACAAGAAGTAGTTGGAACTTCAAATTCGTCAACTACTCCTGTACAAGACATTCCAAGCCCCACGATCGCATCCGTCGACTTGGCTCTTGATGCCCTGGATGCAGCGATCTTTTTAGACAATCAGATCGATTCTCTAGTCTCGAGAATTAACGAAAGCTCCCTTCGTCGCATATGCTCGATGCATGGGATTCCTTTCGATGATGTGCTGGTTCCATCAGGACAAGATCGTCCTCACTTGCCCTTAGTCGGATACATGGCCTGCAGCAAATTCATGTGCTAGGTTAGTAGTGTGCTGCCATTCAACTCCTTTCTTCGCGACCTACTACAGTATATTGAGATTGCTCCATCGCAATTATACCCAAATAGTCACGCGTTCGTGTATGACACGTGCATCCTCTTCATGAATGTCCTTTTCTGGCTCCCGACTCCTGACGATAACCGTTTTATTTATCGTTTCAAGAGACGATCAGACATCCCATCTTTTGTATTTCTTGAACCACACAACAAATGTCAAATTCTAACCGAGCACGGAGCAAATTCTCCCAGTACAAGCAAGAGTGGTTCTACGTGCGTTGTCCCCCTGACTTCCCAAGAAGATGGGTGGAAGGGAGTAAGTTTCTTTTCTGAATCGATACTTGCATTTGGCAGAATTTGCACCTTTTCTAACTCTTTATCTACTTTTTCAAGTATCGGCCCACATCCCAAGGCTCCGGGTATTCTGAAGCTGTCGAGGCTATTCGAGCTATCCCCGTAGGAGACCGAGACATCGGGTCTCCTATTTCGAACGAGTCGCTCTCGAAGTTTGGGCTGCTGGCGGCAGGTCGTCGGATAAACCTTCCTCAAGGTGTCACCATAACAGCATCTGCCTCGGGCAAAGATAAAAAGAAAGCTGGGCCCTCAGCACGTGACGCTTCTGGCACATCTGAGGAGGGGGAGATTAAAAAAGCTGAAATGCCTGAAATACATGGCGAGAATGTTAGCCCTGCTCGGGAACCGGTAGCGGTGGTGCACCATGTCGAAGTTACGCCTCCCCTGCGAAGGAAAAGAAAAAATTGACTTACAAATTGAGGAAGAAGGCAATGAATGGTACCTCTAAAGTCACAATCACCCCGGTGGATAGAGAGTCTTCTCCTCAATGCATAGAGAGTTCATTGAAAGGCCTGTCGGACCTCACTATTCCCGACGACTTTCTTAACTATGGTTTCAATGATCCGGAAGCGCTTAAACTTCATTCGCACGTAAGAGGTGATGCAGGCGCTCAAGCCCATGTTCAGGGAGAAAAAACTCCTATAAGTACAGATAAAGAAACTGGTACGTTGGGGGGAAATACTAGGACACACACGGACACGTGCACTTCACCTTATTCTTAAATTTCTGTCATCGCTCTACTCTTTTCTAACTTGTCGTTGTTTAAATTCTGTGTAGGTGATATGGGACGTACGCACGGGCTCAGTCGTCTTCGTGGATCATCCATCTTTCACCACTCTGGATGGGATTCGGGCTTCGGAAGACGTTGGGATAGAGATGACAACGACGACGGGGATTATCACTCTCGGGATTCAACATCTCAAAAGAAAACTTATCATCAGCATTCAACCATTATAGTCCTCCTTTCACTCGGGGCTAGGCAGGGAGAAATACGGTCACAAGGGTTCCCAATCCAATGCTCCCCGTGATTAACACTCTAGTTCATTCAGCACACGGCAATCTCAGGAACCCCACAAGAAAATTGATCTCTCAAGACCATCTCCCCATGTTCCCGCAACAGATCCTACAATATCGGAGAGGCTAGCTGAGCTTAAGGCCGAGTTCCCTAAAATATGCTTCGATGGTCTGAAGTTTCTTCTAGCGATCCATCACATTCCGGGACACGTCATATAGAGTGCCATTGCTTGTAACAACGAGGTTTATGTTCAGCATGACGCGTTTGTTCATTTAGCCGAAAAAGTCTCGGAAGTCTTTGTTGAGCGTCAACACGAAATTGATCGCCTGAAGCTCGAGGCCATGCACGATAAGGACATTATTAAAGCTCAAGATGAAGAGCTCTCTTTGTCCAAATCTCAGCTTGAAGCCACCCAACAAAGTGCTAATGATACTGCGGAGGCCATCAATCATTTGGAAATGACACATAAGAAAGAAATTGACGAAGCGGTACAACGCTGCGGGGCCCTGGCTTTAGGGAAGGATTCAGTTCAGAAGGAAAGGGATGCATTTGCCCTCCGAGTCAAAGAGTTTGAAGATCAACTCCACAAAGAGAGAGAGGAAAAAACTGTTGCCCAGGAAGAGTCGCAGCGATATTGCGATGAGATTGTTGTTACGCGACTCCTGAAGGAAAACTCGACGACGAGCTCTATAAATTCGGGATGCTGAAAGATGAAGCTCGTGAAGAGGGAAAAAGAATAGCATCCACGGAGATTGACTCTCGCCTTGAGGTGGCTACGTAGGCTGGAAGGGAGGAGATCAAATGCTTGTTCGACCCGCTCATAGCAGAATACAACGCTCGTGTCTTCATGCATCGAGACTTAACTTTTCTTGGCAAGGGCTACCTCGAATCTCTAGCTGAAGCATGGTAAACTTTAATAAAGATTAGAAAAGTAGAGCTGGGCACCAAGGAGGTTGATGAGGAGGCTTCGATAAAAGAATTTCTCAGGGGGAACGAGCCTTCGAACTTGTCTACAGCGAAGGCCCTCTACTGCAAAAATTCCTCCTCATCAAAAGAAAGGATGTCATAGCAGATCTGTCTAGAATCGAGTCCCCAGCTTCTCCTCCTACTCAATCAACTGATCGGCCAGTACTCGATCCATTCGAGCAACACGTTGGTTATGACCCGGAAGACCATGGCCTCAGAATTTATGTTTTACCTCCCATCCAGAGGGAAGGACTCCTCGAACGGTTGAGAGCCAGCAAGAAGCCGGTATATAGCTTTTCTTCTTAAAGTTAAAAGAGTCGTCGTTTTCGGCGAGAGGTTATTGTATTCTAATGTTTGTCTCTTGTGATTTTGCGCAGGCCGTTCTGATCCTGAACCCAACCCAAGGAGCGATGGCGCCAAGGAGGAGAAGGGGAAAACGAGCGAGGCTACTCACGCGGGAGTGATTCCTGGTCCAGATGCTCAAGTTATTGAGGCGCTTGATAAGGATAAGTCTGAGACTTCATCTCCCGTCGAAGAAAGTTATGAAATTTAGATCACAAGCGCCTCTGGACACACTTCTAAAATGAGCATGAAGGAGCAGCTCGCGGAGGAAAAGGAAAAAAGGCTGAAATCAAAGTCGTGCCCCAAGTCGTGGATCTAGATGATCCTTTGAACAAGCCTTTGAAGGTCATCATCCCTAGTGGGTCCAGGCCACTAGAGGTCCCTCGTTTTTCCTCGGTTGTTACCTCCCTATCAAGAAAAACAACCAAATGAAAACGTTTGGGGGAAGAGTCACCTAAGAAAACAAAGGAGGAAAAGAAACCCAAGAAGTTAAAGAAGTAGTTGTTACACTCGTTCAACGAGAGCTAGCTTAGACTATGTAATTATTTTTATTTATTTCTGTAGTCAATGTAAATAGACTTTTGACTCCGAGTTTTGGAGGAGTTGTGGTAGAACATCATTTTGGACGAATAAATAAAATTTAGTTCTTTTGTCTTTCAAATAGCTTTTACTATTCAGCTTTTTGTATTATTGTAGTCGAAACCCGAGCTATTAGGAGTTACATAAACCCCCAATTCATCTTCATATAACTTTAAAATTCTTTAAAATTGTACATCCTTTATTCCATGCTTCGGGTACTTAGAATATTTTTCAGTCCGTACACTGGGGACTTGATGACTTCCAGTCAGTTGTACTCTAGTCTGTACGCCGGGGACTTAGAGATTTTTCAGCCGTTCATACTCCAGTCCGCACTCAGGGGACTCAGAGTACTCCAGTCCGCTCTCAAGGGACTTGGAGATTTAAATCGTTTATACTCTAGTCCGCACTCAAGGGATTCAGAGTACTCCAGTCCGCACTCAGGGGACTTGGAGATTTTAAGTCGTTTATACCCTAGCCCGCACTCAGGGGACTAAGAGTACTCCAGTCCGCTCTCAAGGGACTTGGAGATTTTAAATCGTTTATACTCTAGTCCGCACTCAGGGGACTCAGAGTACTCCAGTCCGCACTCAAGGGACTTGGAGATTTTAAGTCGTTTATACTCTAGTCCGCACTTTGGGGACTCAGAGTACCCCAGTCCGCACTCAGGGGACTTAGAGATTTTAAGTCGTTTATACTCTAGTCGGCACTTTGGGAACTCAGAGTACTCCAGTCTGCACTCAGGGGACTTGGAGATTTTAAGTCATTTATATTCTAGTCCACACTCAGGGGACTCAGAGTACACCGGTACGCACTCAGGGGACATAGAGATTTTTAAGTCATTTATAATCTAGTCCGCACTTAGGGGACTCAGAGTACTCCAGTCCGCACTCAGGGGACCTGGAGATTTTAAGTCGTTTATACTCTAGTCCGCACTCAGGGGACTCAGAGTACTCCAGTCCGCACTCAGGGGACCTGGAGATTTAAGTCGTTTATACTCTAGTCAGCACTCAAGGGACTCAGAGTACTCCAGTCCGCACTCAGGGGACTTGGAGATTTTAAGTCATTTATACTCTAGTCCGCTTTCAGGAGACTTAGAGTACTCCAGTCCGCACTCGGGGGACTTGAAGATTTTAAGTCGTTTATACTCTAATCCACACTCAAGGGACGCAGAGTACTCCAGTCCCCTCTCAGGCGACTTGGATATTTTAAGTCGTTTATACTCTAGTCCGCACTCAGGGGACTCAGAGTACTCCAGTCCGCACTCAGGAGACTCAGAGTACTCCAGTCGCACTCAGGGGACTTAGAGATTTTAAGTCATTTATACCTTAGTCCGCACTCAGGGGACTCAAAGTACTCTAGTCCGCACTCAGGGGACTTGGAGATTTTAAGTCATTTATACCCTAGTCCACACTCAGGGGACTCAGAGTACTCCAGTCTGCACTCAGGGGACTTAGAGATTTTAAGTCATTTATACTCTAGTCCGCACTCAGGGGGCTCAGAGTACTCCAGTCCGCACTCAGGGGACTTGAAGATTTTAAGTCGTATATACTCTAGTCTGCACTCAAGGGACTCAGATTACTCTAGTCCGCACTCAAGGGACTTGGAGATTTTAAGTCGTTTATACTCTAGTTCACACTCAAGGGACTCAGAATACTCCAGTCCGCACCCAGGGGACTTGGAGATTTTAAGTTGTTCATACTCTAGTCCGCACTCTGGGGACTCAGAGTACTCCAGTCCACACTCAGTGGACTTGGAGATTTTAAGTTGTTTATGTACGTTCGTACGTCAAACAGAATAATATAACTCTAGTTTTCTGCCATAAAATTATCATACACGAAAACATCAATAATTCATGGAAAAAATGGCTTATAGCCTTTATTAATGAAGCGAGCAAAGTTGTCTTCTTACATGCTAAAAACTAATAATCAACGTAATAAAAATATGCTGGAAATAATTGCAACTAAAGCATGAAAGGAATAGACCATGTATAATAATGCCGTAGATGCTCGCTATTCCATGCTCGGGGGAGCGTCACGCTATCTATGGTCGCTAGCTTGAAAGTTCCTTCTCTAAGCCTCCATTTAACAACGTATGGACCTTCCCATGTGGGATTCAGATGCGATGGCAGCAAAAAAACTCATTTCAAAACGAGGTCGTCCACGTCAAAGACCCTTGGCCGGACTTTTTCTTTATAATATCGAGCGACTCAGTGTCTATACACGGCTGCTCTTAAATCAGCTTCTTCACGTTTTCATCAATGAATTCCAGCGATTCTAGCAAAAGTACGTGATTCGTCTTGGGGTCGTAATGAGTTACCCAATGTGACCGAACTTCAAGTTCTACGGGTATAACAGCTTCCATGCCATATGCCAATGCGAATGGAGTGTGGCCAGTCGCGGACTTGTGGGTGGTTATATAAGCCCAAAGTGTTGTTGGAAGTTCATCCACCCACTTGCCTCTGGCCTTTTCCAAACGCTTTTTCAATATGGACTTGATTATTTTATTCACATCTTCCACTTGTCCATTAGCTTTTCGATGAGCAACTGCTGCAAACCTTTTTTCATTGCCATACTTTTGACAAAATTCTTTGAACTCCTTGCTTTAGATTTGAGTTCCGTTGTCTGTAATGATAGTTCGTGGGAGGCCAAAACGGCATATAATATTTCGTACAACGAAATTAATGACCTTCTTAGTGGTGATCGTGGCTAAGGGCTTTGCTTCTGCCTATTTAGAAAATAATCGACCGCCACTATCGCGTGTTTCGCACCACCTTTAGATATGGGTAAGGAACCGATTATATTGATCCCCCACATTGCAAACGGCCAGGGACTAACCATTTGCGTGAGTTTCGTTGGCGGAGCTCTCGGGATTTTTGCATACTTCTAGCATTTGTCGCATCTCCTTACGTAGTCTGCAGCGTCCCAATTTACAGTTGGCCAATAGTATCCATAGCGGAGGATTTTCTTTGCTAATGGCTGCCCTCGGTATGGTCACCACATTCTCCTTCATGGACTTCCTTCAGGACTCATTTTATCACATCATGGGAAATGCACCAGAGTAAGGGGGTCGAGAATCCCTTCCGATACATTATTCTGTCCTGCATTACATATCGTAAAGCCTTACGAATGACTTGTCGTCTTTCGCTCCTTCTTTCGAGCAAGATCCCATGCAGCAAGTATCGTTTGAAGGGGGTCAACCATGACTCCTTCCCGATTTCTGTTTCTAACACAAAATCTATCTCTATTACATTTATACTAGGAGCATGTAAGGTTTCGACAAGAACCAATTCCATTTGCTGTGCATCGCCCATGCTTGCAAATTTTGCCAATGAATCGGCTTCTTTGTTTTGATCATGCGGGACATGCGAAATATCATAATATTCCAGATTTGCTAGCAGCTCTTGAACCCAAGCAAGGTATGGGGCAAGTCTCTGCCCTTTCGCTTGATAGTCCTCCCATACCTGGTATACCACCAATTGTGAGTCACAAAAGATTTCAACCGATTTTACCCCCAGCTCATTGACAAGTTTCAAGCCAGTAATTAATGCTTCATACTCGAACTCGTTATTTGTTGCTGGGAATTCGTTGCTTCAAAGCGTAACAAATTGATCGGTTTTCGGGAGTCACAAGAACTATGCCAGCTTCCGAGCAACGGTCGTTAGATGCCTCATCGGTATACATCTTCCATCGAATGGAAGGTATGACACTGTTAC
Organism: Allium cepa; assembly: GCA_030765085.1. Classification (NCBI taxonomy): domain Eukaryota; kingdom Viridiplantae; phylum Streptophyta; class Magnoliopsida; order Asparagales; family Amaryllidaceae; genus Allium; species Allium cepa. Next base: position 971,243,505 of record CM060935.1, read on the forward strand.
CATCTGATTCGTTTGACATGGTGAATTCAGCAATGAAGTCTGCTAGCGCTTGCCTTTATATGGCCCTTCGTGGCAGGTAGGTAATATCGAACTGACTCAACTCGATATTCCATTTTAAAATCCTTCTAGAAGTTTTCGATCATTGGAGTACCTGCCGCAAGGGTTGATCGGTATAAACACTGATTGAGTGTGCCTGAAAGTATGGCCGGAGCTTGCGTGATGAAATCACCAAGCAATAGGCTAGTTTCTCAATCTTAGGATAACTTCTTTCTGCCCCCGTTAAACGTTTACTGACATAGTGCACTGGCTTCTAAACTCGGTCCTCCTCTCAAACCAGAGCTATACTGATAGCATGCTGGGATACAGCCAAGTACACGTACAACATCTCATGGTCTACCAGTTTCGATAGTACCGAGGGACTTTCTAAATTCCTTACCAAAGCTCGAAACGCTTCCTCACAGTCAGATGTCCACTCGAAATTTCTCTTTCCTTGCTTTATCACATCGAAGAACGGACAGTGGCTCTGGATATGAATCGACTCAGCATAGTCACCTTTCCATTCATGCTTTGTACCTGCTTTATAGTTTTAGGCACTTGTATGTCTCGAATAGCATGAATCTTCTCTGGGTTAGCTTCGATCCCCTGCCCATTCACAATGAAACCCAAAAAATTCCCTAACGCAATGCCAAAGGAACACTTCAAAGGATTGATCTTCATTCTATAATGTTTGAGTATATCAAACATCTCCGCTAAGTCCCGAATGTGGTCGTTTGACTGTCGTGACTTCACGAGCATGTCATCCACATAGACTTCCATCATCCTACCAATCTGGTCTTCAAACATTCGATTCACCAGACACTGATAAGTCGCTCCCGCATTTTTCAATCCGAAGGGCATCACTACATAACAATATAACCCAACGTCTGTGACAAAACTGGTGTGTTCTTGGTCCGTAATGTGCATCGAGATCTAATTATATCCCGAGTATGCATCCATAAATGACAGTAACTCGTGTCTAGTCGTTGAGTCGATGAGCTGGTCGATTCTGGGTAAAGGGAAACTATCCTTCGGGCATGCTTTGTTCAAAAAAGAGTAATCAACGCAAGTTCTCCACTTCCCATTCGCTTTCCTTACGAGCACAGGGTTGGACACCCATTCAGGGTAGAGGGTGTCGCGGAGGAGCCCATTGGCTTTGAGTTTGTCCACCTCCTCTTTGAGAGCAGCAGACCTCTCCGGGTCCATGCCTCTCCTTTTCTGTTTTACAAGAACGTACTTCAGGTTTATGTTCAAAATATGACTCGCAATAGTGTGAGAAATCCCACACATGTCAGAATGTGTCCAAGCGAAAACATCCAGACTCGCTTGGACGAAATCAGTGAGATCCTCGACCACTGATGGGTCGAGTTGTGATCCATCTTGAGTACTTGTGATGGGTCATCTCGACTGATTGGAATGTCAATCGTCAGTTCAGAAGGTGCTGCTTTTGCTTCTCTGGGTTCCCCATCATCATCTCTCGGATCTATGTCTCCATAGATCCGAGAATGTCGCCTGAGCCACGGCTCGGGCATTACTTGTCAATTGTCAGTATTCCAGATGCAGACGGAGTTATCCGCAACCTTCCTTTCTCTCTCCATTGGGCCTCTCTCAGCTCAGCCACATAACATGCGCGACCGGTCCCCCGATCGCCATGCACCACACCAACTCCTTTGTCTGTCGGGAACTTCAAAGTCAAACACCACGGGACCAAAGCTGCCATAAACTTCGCTAGGGCCGGCCTACTCAGAAACACATTATATGGAGACTCAACATCCAACACTATAAACGGTAGGACTCGCACCCTCCTATGCTCACCTTCTCCCAGTTCAACTGGCAAACATAGCCCACTGCATCAGTCGCTGCACTATTAAAACCATGGGTACGTGCTTTAGATGGCTTTAAATCTTTTATCTCCATCTTCATTTGGTCGTATTCCTTTTTGAAGATGATGTTAATGGAATTACCGCAATCAATTAAAATTCTCTTCACATATGCTGGCCAGATCGTCGTAGATATGACCATTGGGTCAAAGGTAGGAGCCTCCACCTTATCTGCATCTCGGCTCCTACATACCATATCATCTGTCATCACGCGTTGCTGCTTAGCGGGGGTCCCATCCTCCATATTCGAACAACACTCATAATCCGCATGCCTTAAGGAGTTAGCGTACCCCTCCATTTCTTGCCAGTTCTTGTCTGCAGGATGAGGTCCGCCGTCGATAGTGTTTATGACCAGTCTTCCTACAGTTCGGACAGGTTCCTCTGGATGGCGTGTGGATGGCCCGTGTCCGGGGTCCGATGTTCCTTGCCTTCCTGCGGGTTCTTAACAAACTCCTGCAATTTTTTCTGTCTAATCAGCTTTTCGATGGCATCGTGGAGGTGTCTACACTCCTCTGTATTGTGCTCGTAAGTCTCGTGGAAGCGACAGTACTTCTCGGTCCGCTTCTGTTCCTCTGTTGACTCCTTTGGGCGAGGCTTTATGTATTGAAAAGTGTTACAGGTTGACAGGTAAATATTCTCAAGAGGTGCATTCAGTGGGATGTATTAGTTGTAGGTTGGAATCCTTGGCTTCCATCTAGCTTCCTCCCTCCTTATGAATTGATAAGCCTTTGTATAGAAATGCTCCAGCGTAGTTGGAGGCTTTCCTGCCAACCAATCTCCAAACTCTGAATCCGGATCCACACCTCGCATTACCGTCATCAGAATTGCGTGGTTGTTAGGGTTGCTAACTTCGGTAGTCGCAACATGAAATCTCTGCAAATACTCTTTTAATGACTCCCCCGGAGCCTGGATTACACTAGATAGGGACATCACATCCTTGGGACGAGTGGCTTATATCCTGAACTGTTCCACAAATTTCGTCGCCAATTCGTCGAAGCTGGATATAGACCACGGGGGAAGTCGAGTGAACCACATGGTGGCGATTCCGGATAAAGTAATGGGAAAGCATCTACACTTGGTCGCGTCATTTTCTCTAGCCGAATCCATCATCCCTTCGTACCTCATCACATGCTGCCTGGGATCAGTCTTTCCTTCGTAGGCTGGGATAGTTGGCATGCTAAACTTCCTGGGGTACTCTGACTGTAGAATAGTATCCGTGAATGGAGTTTGATTACTCCTGGATATCCTCCAATCTTAATTGGTCAAGCCTTGATTCTCTCTCATCAACTGTCTGACCATAGCCGATAAGTCCGGTATCTGTATGGAGGATGGAAGGTTGGGCTCTGTTCTTTGGGACCGCTCAGGTTGGTGTCTCCTTTGTTGGTGGTGTGCCAAACGTGTACCTTAGGGACCAGCTTCATTGGGGTCTTGGTGAACCGGACGTCCAGTCCCCATGCGTGCTCCTGCTCCTAAGTTTCCCATTTCGGCTTGGGTGTGGTCTCCAAGATGTAAGTGATCCCTAGTTAATCGATCAGCAACACCTGCTTGTGCAGTTTTCGTTTTGCGGCATCTACGCATGGGAGGTTCGTCAGACGAGGTCGAACTATCAGATGAAGAGTAAGGAATGGGGCTACCTCTAGCATTCTGATGTTGTTGCTGAGTAAGCTGAGTCATAAGGTTAGCATTAGCTTGAATTTTTTCAGCAAGTTGTCTCCTACTTTCCATGAGTTCTCTCATCAGGTTGTTGAACTCCGTATTAATAACAACTTCCGACTGGTTATGGGTTTCGGTAATTCTTATGTCAGGATTAACTTGCTGATTGCTAGGTCCTATCTGTTGTACGCTAGCAGTTTCGTCGACATCCGCGTTATGAGAGGCAGATCTGGTATGTGGTCTTCCTATTATAGAGTTGTTGGTAGAAACTCTAAGTAGATTCAACGGACGTGCTGTGAATGACTTGGATCTCCTTCGTGGGATGTAGTCAATCCAGTAGTGGCAAAGTAGATCCTAGTGGCCTGAGAATTTGATTCTCAATCAAAGCACCAAAATGTTAGCACCTGAAGTGGTCACTAAAACCCTTGAGAAAGATTGTGTAGAGAGATTAATGAAGAAAGTAGATTTAAACAGAGAACTATATGTTAAATTAAATGCAAAGACAAGAACACCGGATTTATAATGGTTCGGCGTAACTGCCTATGTCCACTTTAGATTTAATCTTTATTGCTTTACTCAACAACTGATTACAGATACAATCCGTTCACCTACTACTTGAATACAAATGCTAACTAAAATTGAATGAGTCTTGAATGCAGTAGAGTCTCCCAAGTGTTCTCAAAAAAAGGTCCATTTCACTGTGTCTCTGCCCTTCTATTTATAGACGAAGATGGGCCGAACTTCCCTAATTGGACTACGAGCAAGATACCTTGGCCCGTGGTAAGTGACTCTTACGCACCGAGCCATAAATGGCGAACGACAATTATCGAACCACAGTTCTAGGCCTAGCGGCATTCGTATGCCGACCGAGGAAGTCATGTCGGACGGTACCTGTATGCCGAACGAGACAATGCGCTGAGTGAAGAATGTAAGCCGAATGAGCCCTGTGCCGAACAAGACCCGATGCTGGTCGAGGGGAGATGCCGAGCGAGGCTTTATGCCGACTGACCCTTCAACGCCGAGTGAGGTGCTGTGCCAGACGACCCTTCAATGCCGAGCGAGGTGCTATGCCGAACGACCCTTTCATGCCGAACGAGGGAAGATGCCGAGTGGTCTCCCTATGCCGAACGAGGCAAGATGCCGAGCGACCTCCCTATAACGAACGAGGCAAGATGCCGAGTGACCTATCTATGCCGAATGAGGCAAGATGCCTAGTGACCTCCCTATGCCGAACAAGGCAAAATGTCGAGCGACCTTTCTATGCCGAACAAGGCCTTGTGCCGACCGGCACATCTATGCAGAACGATGCTTTATGCCGAGCAAGGGGAGGTGTGCCGAGTGAGGCCTGTGCCGAGCCTCTTGTTACATGGTCAAACAACCGGGTAACACAAATTAAAATAGGCTCTGCCAATCTTACAAATCAATTCAAACCAACTTAGTTCCAAAGTTCAATTTAATTCAAACTTAGTAAAACAATTTTTAATTCTCATTAAACCATTCATAATTTATTTCGATTTCAAATCCATGTTCAAATTACAAATTTAAACTACTTCCAATTAAATATGTTTCAATATTCAAACAATTTGCAATAACTCAGTTTGATAAATCTCATTTATTCCAAAAATTCAATTTTAATCCAATTTAAATTTCAAAATATTCACTTAATCATCTTAAATGACATTTAAATCAAATCTTAATATTACAAACTAATTTAATATTAGATATTCAATTTCAATTTTATTTAAAGTTAAAATATTCATTTGATCACATTTTATCAAATCAAGTTATAAAATCAAATCTCAAAATCAATAAGTTCAAATCATCCTTATTTATATTCAATTCTAAAAAAATTTACTCATAAATCAATTCTTATTTAAATTCAATTCAAAACAAATTTAATTATAAATCAATTCTTATTTAAATTCAATTCTTAACAAATTTAATTTTAAATTAATTCCTATTTAATTTATCTTTTCAACCTCCATTTACTTAAAGTTATTACAAAAATCTATTTTAAAATATTAATATAAAATTAAATAAATACTTTTAAATTAATACTTAAACATGAATATATACTAATTAAATTAAATTTTATATTAAATCTTATTTTATATATATATATATATATATATATATATATATATATAAATAATAAAATTGTAAGTAAAATCTTAAAATTTATATTTTCAAAACTAACTTATAAACTTAAAATTTTCAAATATATATTTTTAAAAATCTAAACTTACACGTATATAAAAATAAAACTTATATATTATATTTTAAAAATCAATATTTATTAAAATCCTTATATTTCCTTTCAAAACCAGGGAAATCATTTTTCAGAAATAGACCAACGGTGTCCGTATATAGTTTTCTACCCTATGGCAAGTGATATGGATATTTATCATTTCAGTCCGTAATTATTTTAAATTTATGGGTTTATATCATTTCAACCTCTATCCCAAAATTTCAAATAAAATTGCTTGGTTTTATCATTTCAACCCATAGCGATTTTCACATTATTTATAAGATTATTTGGGTATGTATCATTTCAACCCATGGGGAATTTCTAAACTAACAGGGAACTTGCAGAGTGAGAACAACTATGATAATAATATATAACATATCAACAACGGGACTATATCATTAGTAACAACTTTAATTATAATATATACAAAAGGGTTATGGTGCCATATGTCATAGGTAAACAATTACAGAAAATGACATATCATATTTAATAATTAAGTAACTAACAATTCAAGTTTAACAATATATTTCAATCGTTATTTCATGTGAATTAAATTTACTAAATATAAGAATGTTAATCGTGAGTGATCGCTCACCTTTCATGAATATTAAAACAATGATAACAAGATGTAGACGGATATGGATAAGCATGGATCGACAACGGGACAGCGAGACAAGAGATAAACTGCTGCGATACAGACAGCGATAGGCAAGATCTAGAATTCAAAGGAAACAAATGCACATTATATTTTCTTAAAAATCAATATTCAATTTTAAACACATATTTAAAATAAAACTCTTTATATGATATTTCATTAAAATTAACATTTATTAAAACCCATATTTTTCCAAAATTCTTTAAATATATATTTAAATATAATATGTGTATATTAAAGTTATTACCAAAATTTATTTAAAAATCTTAACATAAATTTAAAATAAATATTTTTTCAGCATGGTATATATATTTTTCATAGTAGGAAGAACGTTGACAAAAAAATGAAAGTAAAACTATATATTATATATAGATCTTCCTTTTTGGTTTTTTTTCAAATGTAGATATATCAAAATATATATACATGCATACCGTATATAGGTAATATATATAAAATGAAAACTATAGCTTGCTACCTGGATTGAATCTATGTCAGAGGCTTGGGGCAGAGATATCACAGGCCAAATATATGAATACCATTATATTTATATATATATATATATATATATATATTAGAGGAGACAAAGTCAAAACATGCAAAAAGAAAGAAGTAGCATAAGTTTCATCATCAAGCAAGGGTGATGGCTGCGGAAGGGAACATAGTCGGGTTCGGGTTGCTTCGGGTTTGAGCTGGCGGTTGTGTACTAGGTAGGAGTGGAGAAGAGAGTGGGGAGATAGTTGCGTTCGGGTCTAGGGTGGAATGGAGATGAGGTGGAAAAGGCTGTTGTCGAGGGGAGAGGCCATTGGTATGGAGAGGCATGGTGTTTGGTTGTGTTGGCGTTCGGGTTCAAGGGGTTGGGCGGAGTATGGTTGCATGCGTGGCAGGGTAAGATGGGCTGCAATTGAAGATGTGGAGTTTTCACGAAGGTAGGTGAGGCGGATGGAGCAGTGGAGGCGGGGAGAAGTCACGGCTACGAGCGAAGGTTCATGGTTGATGAGTTGGTGCGGATCTGGCCGTGGTCATGGGGTTGGTGAGGGGAAAAGGTTGGAGCGTGCAGTGGAAGGATAATGGGGTAAGGTGGTGGAGCTTTAATGTTGGTCGTTTCGTGGCTAAGAGGAGAGGTTGTTTCGAAAATGTGAAGGAGGATATGAGTCACAGGCAAAAGAATGAATGCAGATCCTCTTTATTTTATACAAATTATTTTCCCAAAGATGAATCAGAATGGAAAGAACAAATATATTGGAATGGGACAAATATAATTGGAACGAAAAAAATAACATTGAATGGATAGGAATAACCAAAGTCATGGGTTGGATTTTCATAAATATAAATGCTAGCGACTGTTGGTATAATACATTGGGCAAATGAATGGGCATAAGAAACAAAAAGGCACAAAACGGGTACCGATATGGTTAACTATTTCGCGGTTTCGTCGCGTGCTGGACATCAAAACACACAAATGAATATACTGCGGAGATCAACATGACAAGACAAACAGAACGATACACAGATATCAACGATACGATCATCCTATCTGAAATTGATATTCACTGCCAAAATGCTGCTAATTCGCCGAAAATAAGATAAACGGGGCTATAGCAGTCCAAATTTAGCGAAAGGAATTACGACGTCTCACTCAGAAGATGATTTACATTTTTATTATATAAAAATATTTAAGTTTTGAAAATATTTTATTTCCATCAAAAATTAACCGATTTAAATTTAAAAATTGAAATTTCACAACAGAATAAACCTTCATATTTACCAATGAAAATCTGCAGCTTGCTATGCTTAAATAGACGCATACCAAATATTAAATTTTCATTGATAAATTTTAATTGTTTGTTGTCATGAAAATTTAAGTTAATTATGTTATAAAAATCGTTAAAATTTACGGATCGTTACAGACGGGGAGGACGGAGCTCGAAACAACTGGCTCGGAGGCTTCTTGCCTGGGCTTTACTGCCCATGAAAGCCAACGATCAGTCGACCGTTTGACCACTAATCAACCATTAGTGCACTTGTTTGGACAGGAAAGCCAAGGCAGGGTGCAATTTAACAGGAGATTCTCCTCGGACCCGGATGCAGAGTGACACGAGACTTTGGCAAGACTTTAGGACGACTTTAGACTACTCGAGAAAGTGGGATGCGAAGTGAAGCTTTGGATTCAGATGCAATATATAGTGATACATGTCTAATCAATGATGATCGAATACGATATCAATGTAATGATTGGTTACACGTCATGTTTGGTGAGCGTGTATGATTGAGCGAAGTTAGTCCATACCCCTTGGCTTTGACCTTAGGATAGATATGTTTAGTGAATGGTATTGGCCTTATATTAGTGGTCGTATTGATTATGGATCTTATAATAGAGGCATCCATGCAGATAGACAATGATGAGAAATTAATATTCGTCTATGATAGGCGTATTTAATTACGCAGGGTTATATTTGATGTGTGCATATATTTACATGGCATCGGTGTTCCTTTGTGATCCCTAATAGTGTATGCATGAGACATGACCCTCGTTCTCTTATGGATAAGAGGCGTACACAAGTTATCCGAGAGATCCTTAATTTCCTAGAAGGGGATGACTACAATTATCTACTATGGAATCATAGAACACTTATGCTTATTATAGGTACTATAGTGTGATCCATAAAGATCCTTGGTATTTAGAATAGAATGAATTACACTTATGCTCGTTATAAGGGTATGGTGATTTTATTACTATTGGGACTTGGTTTCAAGTATATAGAGTAGATCATATAACACATGCTTATTATAGGGGGTACGATGATATCTACATGAGACCCATCTTTCAGGAGATGGACCGGGGTCTATGGTATGATTAGGTATTGACTCTATTTATGTTAAACTCTCGAATGGAATCATGGAACCATGATAGATGTTCGTAATTAAATTCAACTGTTAGTAATGACGAGCATTGATTTGTAATTTTTAGTTGTCTTTCATTGTTATATTGTATGTGTTATTAGTTGGCTGTTGCTGCTGCTGCATTACTATCATTATGCACTCCATGATAGACTTATATTATGGTCATCCTACTTTTGGATGTTGGGTTAACTTTATCATAGTATGATCATTACGTTTCGGTCATATTATTTTAGTTGTGTTGACTCGTTGATTACAGGAGAAGAGTAGGTTATGGTATTATTTCCTATCTTTTGAATAGGTCTACTTTACTTGTTTATGGACAGTTCAGATTATCCCTGAGCCATGATTTTGGAGAGGACCAGCTGTGCCTTAGTAGTGTCTATTTATTTGTATATAGTTTTGGTATATTGTATTTTGAGAAAGTCCCCCTCACACTAGGCTTATGTTTGACCCACGTTTTCTCTTTTTATTTATGTCATAACAACTCTCAGGTACTCGATTGAGTAGTTTGAGAGTCAGATGCCTTTAGGGATACACTTCCAAGACAACTGGAGCATTCTATGGATGTGTGTTGATACTTTTACATATGCTTGATATTGTAGTACTATATGACATAGATGTAGCTATATATGAGACTTAATGTATTAGATATTATATTAAGAACTCCATTTGCATAGAGTTTGATGTATTCTAACTTTTATGCATTGATATTCATTTATCGGTTATTTCTGCTAGAGCGGTCTCTTTATATATTGTTATCTTGTTTTGTTCGTGTATATTCAGTAAAAAATACGTTATCATTCCATTGTGAGATTCTATTGATATGCCTTTTTATATTGTTTACTTTAATTTTCTTTCCCAACACACTTTCTTTTGTGGTTTTTGAAAGTCTGGCGATGTCATTCGTTGTTGATCTCAGGGTATTAGGAAGGGCGGGCTGTTACATAAACTATTTTGCTCCGATACCATAGATTTGACCCAATCTTCTTTGGGGTGACCCAACTAGGTATCTCACGAGTGTGTTTTACATGCATCCTTTCGACTAGAAAACCATTATAGAACATGCAGGGGTAGGAGGCAATTCTTCATCAACAGATCACAATATGAGAACCCCCTCACATGCTAGTTACAAGGACCGAACCTGCAACATCCAATGTACTAGGTAAATGCCTAACAATCTCGCTTTGATAACATTGAAGGAACCGGGCCAGTTGGAAGCAGATGAAATAGGTAGATTTCAAAAAAAAATCCTATTTGGGTTATATTAGGCCTATGAAGTCTAAAGGAATATTAGATCCAATCGAATAAAACTATAAATAAAAACTCATTTTGTATAAATTGTTAAAATGGAGATTAAAATTTGTATGTATTATAATGAATGTGTCAAATACATTCATTTCTATGAAGCATTAGTGTAGTATATGAATAGGGTATATATGTGCAAATGAAATATGTATAAGTGAATTTAGAGAACAAAACAATTTTATTTTCCTCTCTTAACCAATACATTATATTAAGGGAGGATATGGTAATATACGTAGAGGGAAACCTTTTATTTATCGCTCTCACTTTAATTGTAATAATTGATATATTAAATGACATTTATAACTTATTAACTAAATTTACACATGCCTTTGTTATCCAAGTTTTTGACAAATGAATTATATGTGTACATCTATAATAGTTATAGATATATGCATACACACAGACATATGTATATGTGTGTGTATATGCATGTCTATGTATATCGAAAGCCTATCAGTTGTTTTACATAATTTGAAATCCAAGATTAGCATTAACGAAAATGATTTTAGTTAAAGAAAGGTTGGACAACAAAATGTTACTTTATTGCACAAAATCCTCTTACAAATTTGAATTAAACTACACATGTATATTTCCACATAAATGATTGTTGCAAATTAATAATTTAGATCTTAAAAACATATATTTGCAAACATTGTAACATATGATATATGTAAATATACATATACATATATATATATATAAGTTTGATTTTAAGGTTAACAAATATGATTAAACTTTTAATTTAGGAATTAAATTAGAGTTTAAGATATTACATGAAACTTTACATGTAGAAAACCACAAAGAACTAGAATTTGCACTAAATTTCACTCATTAATTTTAAATCAAGTATTTTTTTAATTCACGAAGACATGAATTTTCAGCCATTGGAGGAGATGAGGAGAGCAATAGAAATTGGAAATGGATTTTTTTCAAGAAGAATGAATCTCAAAATGAATTAGCGGACATGTTTTGTAACGGTCTAGGTTTTTTCGACGCTCAAAAGTCGACATCAATACGTCCACTGTATCAAATGCGCACAATCGAATGCTGGAAAACCGAACCGTTAGGCTTAAAGAAGAAGAAGATAGAAGAAGAAACAGAATAATTATATAATCTCAAATTTCGCAGTGGAACAACATATAATAGATAAATGAATATCTTTAAAACAAAAGCACCATATCAGTTTACATACGTCACATTATCAGTGTTTACAACGACATAATACCACACTGGTAGTTATTTTTACTTGCTTACATAGAAATTTTGACTTGCACCAACCCAAACGCAATGTCTCGCCATCCAGCTTGAACTCCAGATCTCTGCAGCAACTCTTTTCCGACTTCACTCCAGAATAACTGATAACCTGACTCTAGGCTGCCCGTGTGGAAAATTATGGGCACCCAGAGTTTAGAAAGGGAACAATAAACTCCAGGTCATTCATGGGACTGGTATAAGATCTTAAAAACGATTATTTTCACAACGAAAATAAAAAGAAATCCGCCATGCTTTTGGAAAATGAAACTGCCATAAGGCATCCTGCCACACACACAATGCAAACGCGCACTTGGAGGAGATTTCTCCTTATGACAATCAAAAATGTTCGATACGCGAAAACCATTTGATATTATTATTAGTGCATAATGCAGAAAACATTTCGAAAGTATAATATTAATATTAGCCAGTATACCACATTTCGTCGTATGCCTACTATTGCTACCATGTTCAATAGCAGGTTACCGCCACATTCCATGGCAGGTTATGCAACTAAAACCGTACAGGGCGCGTATTGTTTCTTTGGATTTCCAACAATGGTCAGACAAAGGAACTTCCTACACCGAAATGGGTATGCCTCTGGAAGGATGCCCCCGAGAACCTAACTGGATCTCTACCAAACAAGGTCGACGTTACCTCGTGCTTTAACCAAGCTATAACATAGGTAACTGCCACACAAGTATGCCATCCCCAGTCGTTACCGACCTTTATTCGAGGATCCTCAACCACAAAGTATAATAAATTTGCAGCATCAACATATGTAAAATATCTAGGCTCTATACCATGATATCACCTCTTATCCAGAATGAAATCGACATACCCTAGGGGCGCGACCCCTAAAAACCTTGTCGCGACATACCTGTTTCGACCATTTTCGGGTTATGGGGCTCGACGAAGTCTCATCCACAAAGCTACGCTTTTCAAAAAGCCATGCTTCGATCAACAAATGATCGGCAGCACTTCGTATGCCACATTACCAAATTGGGAATGTATCACTAGTAACCATCAACTGCATAACCTCTGAGCTCGTACGTCTCAGAGAATGGTGTTAAGCTAAGAGAATAAATTCTCTGCCACCGACAGAAATGTATGTGATAGAAATCAGCTTTACATCTCAAAGTGTAACGTTAGACACACATTCATACAAGTCTGTTTCGGGTTCGAACAGAACCGAAGGCTCTTCCAAAGAAGTCCTTGCAATCCGGATATTCACAATTCCGATCGGACTCCCCATCACATATGGAGATCTCTATACTGGAGCAACTTGGTGCAGAGTCATTCGACAGGTAATCCTTTCGTTCTCGAAAATACCCGGTCTTCAACACCATCTTCAAATGCAATCCCATTTCGTCGTATCATTATTCGGAATGGGTTTTATGACACAAAGTCCTCTCCCGGCTAATCCAAATAACGAGCACTTATTTTAAAATAAGTGTTACATTCAGATTTCAAACAAATCACAACAATCTCCACTTTGACCTTTTAAACAAAAGATCCATCACAATCACAAAGGTTTGATGTGGTTTTCGAATATCCATTTGGAATCTGACCCCCGGTCACATTGAAATTCAAATGCAATTAAAAGGCCAATATTGATAGTCGGTTATTTAACTATTAATCAACATTCACAAAAATCATTGGATTTCAATTAATTTTTTTCCCAGTTATTTATTTTCAAAATATCTTTGCAAGGTATATTTTCACACTTCAACCATTTGAAAACAAATTTCAAATCACTTTTCACTCGCGGAATAAGATTCCCGATATTATTTATTTCCACTGAAAGTCTACCGAGTTCAAATACTTTAAAATAATTCAAATCGCTTATCCAAAATATACTTGGAAGTACTTAGAATAAAAACTATTTTAAAACACTTGCTTAAATATTTGTTATGAAAATATTATACTAATATCTTATATAAAACTTCAAGTCCAAACCAATTTTAGAATAAAATTAGTAGATAGGGTATAATTATTTAAATAACCTTTTTTTAAAACAAATATTATTTAAATCTTTAAATAATCACTTCTATAATTAATCAAATAAATCTTTACTTTACAGATTTTCAAAATAACTTAAGAAAATAATTTCTCTAAAATATTCTTTTAAAACCATCTCTAGAACTTTAATTTATACTTGAAAGCTACTTTGAAAACATACTTGGCTTTCCAAGGAAAATACGCTTTCCATTTCAAAATGGTCCATTTAAACCAATTAATAAACCCTTCTCGATTTATTTTAAATTTACGTTCCAAGTCCGTAAATTCCTTTCCACGATTTTAAAATATCCCAATGTTTATTTTTAAAACAAAATTCCTTTTCCTTTACAAATTCCCATTGTGAATTTAGATTTCCAAATATCAACCGATATACGAATTTCAAATCGATTTTCAAATATTCACTTTCAAACACCAAATCAAATTTCTAATTGATTTCCCAAATATTCACTTTCAAACACCAAATCAATTTCTAATTGATTTCCCAAAATCATTTCAAACACCAAATCAAATCCTAAATTTATTTCCAAACACCAAATCAATTTCCAAATTGATTTCCCAAAGATTTTCAAATATCAAAATCAAATTTTCCAATCGATTTCCCAAATTTATTTTCTTTTAAAATAAATCTCTTTACTTCTTCCAAACTATTTAAAAATCCGAATTATAAATAAATTCTTCAATTATTTAGCAATATTACTCAAAATCCATTTATTAGAATCTTTTCCCATAATTTGGAATTTATTCAATATGATTCAAAAATAAAACTTTATCCTTTTAAAATTCCTTCTTTTAAATTTATCACATTCTCAAAGATAAGTTTTACTATAAATTTTCTACTTAAATTTCAAAAATCCAATTTTATCTATTTTTGGTACCCTACGATACCAAAAATATATTCGGCTAAATTTTAACCTACAATGATTTCAATTACAATATAATCACACAGAGATTATCAACACACAACATATGAAACAAATTCAAATGTTTTGAGGAATCCTGTTGGATCCCTCTAACTTGTTTCCCTGCATCCACAGATGTTAGCACAACAATTGAATATCAATTCCACTTCGAGGTGGAATATCACGGTATATGGGATTTATAAAATATCATCCGCTATATAATGCGGGAAATCAATCGCTCCAAATACATATGTAATACCAATTCCGCTTTGAGGTGGAATATCGCGGTATATGGGTTTAATATAATATCATCCGCTATTATGCGGTGCATAGGGTCTAAACCAATACAACTGATAATAATTTATCATCTAAGCACACAATCAACACAATCAACAATTTTAAATCTAACTATTTAAAATTTAAATCAGAAAAAAAATCTAATTGAGTGAGAAGATCTCACCTTTAGCCATGCTTGCAGTCCATTTCCATTCCTTTACTTGATCTCTTTACAGTTCTAGACCTTGTATAAATATTTATTAATATTCAAAAAATCGAACAACCAATTATCATTTATTAATTTTAATCAACTAATGATTATTTAAACTAATATTTTTAATTTAACCCAATCTCTTTTAATAAATTTATCTAACTAAAAGTTAAATTTAAAACTAAATTCCTTTTTAACAAAATATTTTCATGTTTAACTGATTTCAAAAAGGGTTTATAACTTCATAAATTTCAATTTCCATTACTGCTATATATATATATATATATATATATATATCCATATACGCACTATGTATATATTATAAGATTTTACTAAATAATTTTAAATTAAGTTATTCAAACTATACCTTCACTGCCGATCTCGATCCCAGGCTCACGACATCGACTTCGCTGGCCTTGCGTCGCCATTGACCCAAATTGCCGAGCACCATCGCGACATCGAAAATCGCCATCCTTCCCAAGCCACAGCTGCCACGAATCTCTCCTCCTCACGCGCGCGACACCAATCTGGAAATCGCAACCCCAAAATCGATCGAGCAATACTTCCTACAGGCTGCGGCCCTCGCCTTGCCTTTACCTCGTCGCTTGCCTCACTTCGATCAATGACGGACACTGCCATGCCCTAGCTCGCGAATGCCGATCTGATTCCATCCCAAAACTCGATTACTGCTCGAGTTGAATGTCGCGGCCTCGATTCGATTCCCTCTTGAGCTCTCTCACCTACCTGCGCGCGATGCCCAAGCAACTGCGATCGATTCGATCGATCTTGAATGAAGACGATTTCTTTCTATTAATATTTTTTTAAATTAACCGAGGAACGAATTATTCCAGATTTAAATTGATAAAAAGGGAAGGGCGGCCATTGAGTTAATTCGAAGGCGAGTCATTTGATTTTTTTTCCTTTGTTTTCTTCGTTCGGTTTTTTTGTTTTTTAATCTGTGAACGAGATAATAGTTCTCGTTATTTTATTTTTGAACGACACGTGTAATAACATTTTTGCCACGCATAAGATTAATGAAACGTGTAAAAAAATTATCAATTGAGAAAGAACATTTATATTTGTATAAATTCAAATTCAAATTCCAATTCAAATTGCCTCGATATATGCAACTCAAAATCTCGATCTCCAATCGAAATGTGCTGCCAGGCGTTTATAATGTTATACGCCTATTCCAAACGCAGTGGAAAAGGTTTCAAGTCCAAATTCGATCCTATGGAGAAGATAGCTTTTCGAACCCAATTATTAATTTAAACTTCGATTTAATTTTCAGCACGTTTTCTTTTCGTACGGCCAAACGATCACTCCAAATGCGATGGAAATTGAAATTCGATAATAAGACAATACTAAGGATCCAACTGAACTGGTTTCGTCGAATTCCGAGACTGTGCTTCGGAAGGCTATTTTTAAATATCGATTTAAACAATAAAATTCCAAAATTGATCAAAGCATTTCCAAATCCGATTCTAAAACTTCCACTATCTTCAGTATCATCAATATAAATTTTTTAAGCCTTTAAAATATTTTTAATCAGCTTAAAAATCAAGATTCAATATTTTACCCAACTTCAATATATTAAATTCAAAATATAATTGTCAAACCCATAGTTATATTTGAAATTCAAGCTAAACCATCATTCAAATATTTAAAATCAATTAAATATTTCAATTTCAATTGTCCAAAATTCAAGGTCGTCACATGTTTTAATTGAAAGAATGAAACATTTCTCATTCTTTTAATTAAAACTTCTTTAATTAAGTCCCTTAACTCTCTCTCTCCACTCCTCTATCTTTATATGGTAAGGCCAGAATTAGTTGCCACAAAATGGCATAAGATTTCTATAAATCCTTTTACGCAACTATCTTTTATTTGAACCCATTTTAAAAATACACCGATATCGTATATCGATGCATGGAAATATAATTTTTATATATGCATTGGAATAATTACATAGAACTATCAAACATCAAATAAATCAAATAATAATTAGTATTCCTTAAATATTAATTAATTTCTAAAGCTTTATAAATTAATAAATCATGTGATTTTTCGAGGAGTTCATCATTATGGTTGAATGACTCGTAGGTGTAAATTCAATCAGCAATTAAAATCGAACAATTCGAATATTAACATTCACACGTCACCTTAGCTAGTGGTGTTAAATTTTGGCTGAATTTTCCACTTCCACATCTTTTTGGTAAAATCCAATTTTACTATTATAAGCGGTACCTGTAACGATTATCTGCACCAATTCTCTTCATCAAAACTAAATCGCATTAGGACTTATGTGATTTAATTTTAGTCAAAACTCCAATATCGTCCACATTCAACTTTGTAGTTCCAAACAAAAAATTCTTGGTTCAATAATAACAAATATTATTAACCTCACTGCTCTGGCCAAAGACTTTGTTTTTGAGTTGACTACAGTTGACCATGATACTAACCATATATAACGGCGGAGACATATTCGCTAACAAATAATGTTTCACTTCTAATGCTTCAATTGAGACCCAACTATAATTATTCGATGGATGCCATGCGACGATTTAACTATAATAAAAGTGGAGTGTCCATATTAAAGGTCCATAGTATTCTCAAGTTGTGGGAATTATGTAACATCATCACTTCGAGATTGTATGTTAGAGAACTCTCGAGTTTGTCATTTCATAGCTATCTAATATCTATTAGCATGTAACCTCTTGGTCCCCCAGCAGTCATGAGAAATACACTACCCAACATTTGGTGAGTATTACGTGCTCTAGTTTTAGCGGATGAAACGATATCTTTTCTCGAAACATCTTGACTAGGAATATTAAAACAATATGTTATTTTCATTGTAATAAAATTTCATGATTACAAAACTTTGTAAGTACTATCACATAACATATCATTTAAGGATTTTCCATCTATATGCTTTAAATTAATTATGTAATTATTTATATCACTATATAACAAGTATAAGAAGAAAGAAAAACATCTTTTATTTTGAACAAGATTGATCAAAAAGCTAGATATATGTAACAAATTATATAATTTCCCATAGTACTTATCTCTAACATTATCGATGGCAAGGTGGAAAAACTTCAGATCATTTACCTTCAGAAATTTCCCAATCTAACTGCATATTTCGCAACCGTTAAGGTATCTTCACTTTTAAATAATTTTTAGTGTCATATTGTTGAGTTTCAAAATTAGTGTATAAAATGCAGCTTAATTTGTATTACAGGATTTTGAATCGAAAGAAGAATTGCGAGATTGGTGTATGTAATGTGGATTAAGCATCAATTGTGTTATTATGACTAGAAGAACTTGAATTAGGAATGTGAACAAAAATTGCAAGGTGTCATGGAGGTACTTGTTTGTGAAATAAGTGAGGAATATTGTATTCATAGGGTAAAAAACTATGTTTCAAAATGAAACAAAAGAGAAGAAGAACTGAAAATAAGAAGGTGTGGATGTCCATTTGAATTAAGCGCAACATATAGGATTGACTGAAAATGGATCCACAATGTCAAAAATAGGCGATATAATCACACTCCTCTTACGTGTCTTATTGGTCATGCTTATGTTGCAATAATGAAAGAAGAAGAAATGAAGATTGTGGAAACTATAACCAAAATAGAGCCTGGCCACATCAAATTTTAACTACCATTAAATTTGAAAACACTGAAAACCAGTCTACTATGAGAAACATGTACAATGCTAAGGTGAAATTAAAATTACAGAATACCAAAGGTAGATCTGTTATGCAACAGTTTATTAAACTACCGGTTGATCATCATTATTCCGTGAAGTATAGATGTCAAATAGAAACTGATTACATATTTGACCTTTTCTTTAGTCATCCTAGATGTGTTGAACTTGCGCAGTCTTTTCATTAAATTTTGTTCTTGGACTGCACTTTCAAAACTAATGGGTACAAGCTCCCTTTCTTTCACATGGTATCTCATACATCAATTAGGTATTCATTTACCATTGTAAAAACTTTTATTAGTCGAGAAACAACAAAATTGTACATTTGAGCTCTTAATGTGTTTGAAAATTATATAGATAACCAGAATTCCCAAGTGTTAAAATACCCGATCCCGAGGTTGCTTTAACTAAAGTCGTGAGTTCCATTTTCCATCGGCTCATCATATCTTATGTGTAGGCATATATCCAAAACGTGCAAGCTAACAATAAACCAAATTTCATTAAGAGTAGAGTGATAGTTGACGATAAGGAGATGATGTTGGAAGATGAGGAAGGAAAATGAGAATACCGGCTATTTTGGGACGGATGAGTTAATGTTGTAAATTCATTGACCAAAGAAGAATATAATCGCAATTTAAATTCTTTCACATATGAGTGGTCATCTAAACACAAGAAGTCGATATATTATGTGATAAAAAATTTGTTTACTAAGTATAAGAAAATATTTCATGTTGGTATGGACTAACCAATTCAAAATTAGGATAATTTTTCCATAAGTATTGAAGAAAGTGTGCATGGTCGATTGAAGATGTATTTTGATTTTATAATAGTTAGTTTTGTCAAGTGTTGGATGAATGCACATCTATGTGTAGAAAAAGAAATAGTGGCAATAGAACACACTTTTGAAACAAATGTTATAAGATCAATGCATCGTTTTAGAAATGAGCCAATGTTTAAAGAACTTAATGGATATGTTTCTCATAAAGCTCTTAATTTACTTCTAACCGAGAAAAGCATCATTTCCAAAGTAGGTTCTAACATTGAATGTTGTGGATGTGTCTTGTGGAAAGTAAGTGGTTTACCTTATGCATATATGCTTGTTGATTTTAAGTTGACATATGGTTATATTCCTTTAGATTCCCTTGACAAATTTTGGAAAAAACTACTTGTACACCCTCAATAATATATTGTGCCACTCTTAGCTTTATTGAACTACCCAAAGTTCAGGCCTTATAATCTAGATATGATGCAACACTTGATAATGAACAAGCCCCTATGCAAAATGAGTTTAAAGTATTGGATTTTACATCGAAAAAAAAATAAGAACCTCTAGCAGCAACAATTAGAAAAGGTAGACCTTCCACAAACCAAGCTTTAAAAGTTAAATCAATCAAAATAGATCCTTATTATTTTGATCTTGTTTAAGCTTCTTTGTCATATGCTTCTAATGCTACTCCTATTCGAAGTTATAAAACTCAAAATATGAAGAAAAATGAAGCCAAAAACATTCAAATAGATGCTTATCATTTGAATCAAACGCCAGATGTTCTGAAGCCATGTAAACTTGGATTAAAAGATATGTTAAAGGATGGTAATTGTGGTTATTGGATAATTGTGAATCAATTATGGCTTT
This sequence comes from Allium cepa, assembly GCA_030765085.1. Classification (NCBI taxonomy): domain Eukaryota; kingdom Viridiplantae; phylum Streptophyta; class Magnoliopsida; order Asparagales; family Amaryllidaceae; genus Allium; species Allium cepa. The sequence goes on from CM060935.1 coordinate 971,264,186, forward strand.
ATAGTAAAAGGCTTGACAATCCATGCAAATACGTATGTGAATCTATGATTTATAACTTAGACCTACATGCGAGCATGTACAATGGAATGTGGTATGAATGTGGTTTCAATAAGTTGAAAATAGGATCCAATGCAATTTTCTGATCTCAGAGAGTGAGTGGATGCAAATGTTGTAGTCTGGTTATGTGATTGGATAAATTTTTGGCATGGTTGTTGCATTTTTAAGTAAGCATATGAGTTGTACTTTTGTACCGACGGTGGTTCATGTAAATTTAGCCAATCAGAAGAGGATGGTGGTAATGGGTTTCGCTGATAATTCACATGTTAGTGTTAAGCTTAAACCACATTCTCCTTTGCTACCCATTTCATAAGCTTCGTAATTTCAAAAGATATTCAACATCAACGCAAGCGATTGATTAAGACATTACAAGGAAAGGGTTGATAAATATATTTCTTGGTTTCGACTGATAAGGTATTAGAAGACTATGTGAAGTTAGAGTAGTTTTATTTTTGAAATATGCAAATAAATGGAGGTATATGGCTTATTATGTATTTTGACTGTTGTGATATGATCTACTGCATTCCACATGTAGTTTGAACGATTAAATGATACTACGTGTATTGTTTAAAATGGTATTGTGTGCTATTCAAATAGTTTATTTTGATTGAATAATACTATGTTTATTATAAAATTTGAAAAACATACGAAAGGGTCTCAATAGTTATACTAAAAATCAGTAAGGATCCATCGAAAAATTTAAAAGTATAGAGCTGCCCCTCATCGTTTGGAACATGTAGTAGACAAACTTGATTAACTCAAGAGTTTATGATAAATACTTTTTCAAAAAAGGCGACATTCTCCCATCGTCTGTTATAGGTAAAAAAAACTTAATTAACCCGAGAGTTTACGATAAAGACTATCGTATATTCTCAAATAATACGACACCCCCGTCGTCTATGACAATTAGTAATCAAACTAAATTAACCTGAGATTTTACGATGATAGGACAATGTATTCCATTAATTTGTACGACTGACCCCTATTGTTGCGCTAGAAAATGGCACAATACTCCAAAATCGATTGAAAGCACCAAATCTGATGAGATATATGTAAAAGCAATAAAAAGACATAATTTTTATAGTGGTTTGGCAAATAAATAATCTGGCCTATGTTTACTTTAATCTTTTTATTTGATCGATTCTCTCTTGAATACAATAATTACAACTCAAATCCGACTATAATCTAGTAGATCTTAGATTTGGGAGTGTTTAGGGAAGAAGAATATAGAAAAAATCAAAGTATCAAAAGTCCTCTTCTAGTTGTAGGTAGCTTGCTATTTATAGGCAAATCCCTACTGCAATCTCCCAATTGGGCCAGAATTCGTAGAAGCCTCTAAGATCCGCGAACACAACATGAAGAATTGGTCATTCTCATGAGTTTTTGAGGCGAAAATCAGGTCGGCATGACCACAAAGTGGTCGATATCGAGTACTTTTTGCTTCTTCTCGGCACGTGTTCCTTTGTGTTTTTGCAACCTTTTATCTTCCAAAGCTCTAAAGTGGACCCTACTTAGAGAAATTCTCAATCTACTTCCATCTTTCTTGAGTTACTACATATCATCCTTCTAGATAGTTCTAATCATGTTGGAGTGAATCATGTCGGCAAAAATCTTATACTTCAAGTCAGGGTTGACCTGACTTGGTGTCTGACCCGAGTGGTTTATGTGTTCGCCTTGGGTCTTGCATCGAGTCATCCAAAGGTTGAAGTGCTTCGAGTCCTACCTGGGTGTTTTGTGTGTCCGACCCGAGGAAAATCACAACTCGGTATCGAGTTGACTTAAGTCTGACCCTAGTCTGACTCAGGTTTTACTTAGATCTGACTCCCGGTCATATTATCTTGCCTTGATATTTCTCGACTTAGGTATCCTTTATTTTTCCTAGGTTCTACTCAGGTACAACTTTGGTCTGATCTGAAGCACCAAGTTGAAAAACTCAAGCCAACTTTTTTTACTCATTTTTTGATATTTCCTTTTTCTTTCCCTTCTATCATGTTTCCAAAGTCCTTGGGTCATTTCTTCATCGTTTGTTCATTCAATTCGCTCGTTTAAGTTTGCTTGGAGACTGCGGAAACATTGGTTATAACATTTGCCCCTAAAGTATGCCTTATGAATGTAAGGTGTGCTTTGCTCTAGAACAAGCCTCAGTAGTAGCGGTCAATCTCTCCGACTATCTATCGAACCAACATGCAGTGAATCATTCGATTCGTTTAGATTTACCTACAAACCAAAGGTCATTCTATACCATTATAGCTAAGGACTTTAGTTCGTGCCTAAGCATTAGTCATAAATTATAATCAGAGCATTTTCATCTAGAGTTATCATAACATGTATCAAAATCGTCACGTGTTCGTTCAGGATTTGTCTATTCTAGTCTAATCACAAGGCGTTCAAATCCTAAGGTCAGGTCAACGTCCATTCTACGGTCCAATCTCTTTGGATCGTTTAACATCCAATCTAGGGTTCAACCTTTCCAAATCTTTTAACATCCAATCTAGGGTTCAATCTCCCTGGATTTTTTAACATCTAATTTAGGTTTGACCTCTTCAGATCGTTTAAAATCCTATTTAGGGTTCGATCTCTCTGGATCATTTAACCCCTAGTCTAGGGTTAGATCTATCGAAATCCTTGCTTTGTCCAACCCGCTCGCTCTTTGACGAGGGTACTCAACATCCAAGCAAGTTCATCCACTCACTCTCTGTTGAGGGGACATACTTTCATACAAGCCCAATCCACTTGCTCTTTGATAAGAAGACTTGTACCTTATGGTGATCCCCCCCCCCATTTCTTCGAACAGGACTACATATTCAATCAACGTCAATCATTACATCCAAATGGCTTTCAAAAATCAAATATCCAAATCAAAGCATCAAACAAATATCATAACATTCGTCACAGACATTCAACTCAGAGTGTGCCTAGAGATTGATCGAGGTCTCATATAGATGTAAGTAGTCTAAGGTCATTCTCGTCTTATTTATCCAAAACAAAAAGAAAAACATGGGAATCAATCCTGTCTCTCGTCCATCTCCATCATGGAATTTTCAATCTCGACCCAGATCCACAGTCCTCTCTTAATGTATTCAGTGCAGATGATGGCTATTGCAGCTACACCATTATAGTCTGATTTCTTACGTACTATTATAGCTAGTTACTCCGAACTAGATCTTCTATCAAATCATGAAAGTGTTTGCATTCGTTTGCTTCATGCACATCCATCTTATGAAAAAGGCAAAATCTTCCATAACTTTTCTCCAATCAATGAGTTCCCACATAGATGGCTTTTGGTAGGAGATCTGCCCCTAATGTCTAGGTATATCCTCTTTGAGGTATCATTTAGATCAGCATAAGAAGAGAATTTTTGTTCCTTATTTTGTCGCTTCGGTCCTCCGAAGCCGTCATCGGCTTTTCATTTTCCTTTGATTTTACCATATCCTGCTTTGGATGGTCCTCTGTCATCCATAGCATTAACCTTAATATTATAAGCTTCAGTATCCTCCTAACACAAATATCTCTCAGCTTCATGATAAAATTCCATGAGATCTATTGGCAGATCCCTTTCCAATGCAACTTTGAAGTCGGTCTTACTTGCGACTCCAAACACCGCCACCATCAGGACTACCGATGGATCCGGCTTATCGGCGGCAGTAACTGCTACATTAAATCTTATCAAATAACTTCTCAAGGTCTCTCCAGCCCTTTGCTTCATGCTTAAAAGTGTCATCACATTCATTGGTCGAGAAATATGAAGTTTGAATTGTCATAAGAACCCGTCGACCAAACTAGCCCACGTACATATTGTAACAACTCATAATTTTTTAATGATAAGATATGTAAATAATTAATTTAATATTGAATCGCTATTGAATTAAAGGTTCGAAATATCACCTTTTAAAAACGGTCGAATTAGGATGCGAGACCACCCCCGTTGAATCCGAATCAATGTTGTGAATCAAAATGAGTATAAATATCGCTATATTTTCAATCACGCAATTTGATGGTCAAGATGATCCCAAAATTCATGAGATTACTATCCTTGAGTGATGGCTCCGAAAGTAATGAAGTTATACTATTGGGACTAGAATAATGAGGTGATGTGCATTTCGTGGTGATCTGATGTGCTATGTGGTCGTACGAGCTTGAAACGTGTAGAGATTTATATGAGAAATCAAATAATATATATATAACCTCACATTTATGCTTTTTGTTATTTTATTTTTCCCCTTTGATTTCTGTTTTTCTTATTCTCACCAAAAAAAAATTAGCCTCCACCTTCAAGAATTTAATTTGACAGCTTCAGTCAACGATATATCATGCTACCCAATTCATTGAACTCGTATAAAGGAAAGCTTCAAATCTATGTTGCCTTTGATACGTATAGCATGACTTGGCTAAGCTCCATTTTCTCAATGCCGAACTAGGGTTCAACTTTGGTAGCGCTTGAAGCGAAGTTAGGAGGAGGCGATTGCTCCATCATTTCGTGCCAAGGAGCACCTTTCCACGAAATCTCGGCAACTTCGATTGAAGGGAGAAAAATGCGACAATGGTGGCTGAATTAGGGGCTACAGGTCGTGATGAATGGGGAGGAGCCGAGTTGGACGTTGTAGGGATTGTCATGGAGTACGTGTGTAGCGGAGTGCGTTGGCGTCGACCGTTCATCGTATCGTTGAGTAACAACTGTGAAATCGAGAAGAGAAGGTGTTGAAAGGGGTAGGTTTTCTTGTGTTTGTGCGTGTATAGGATGCACAATTTGGATAAGAAGAAAGGCTTAGGTGAGGGATTAGTTCAGTTAATTATTTTAATAATCCTATTTTTATAAAAGTCATCTCTTGCATACGAGGTCCAATGAAGATGTGGTATTTGCCGTTGCACTCATAGTGAGGTTATTTATGACATGGTATGGACTTGGATTGGATTCAACAATTAATAATTTACGGTTCAGGATAGCAGAATTATAACTTTATAATTCTGCACATAGAAAAATATTACCTAGTAGAAGTAGAAAATATATATACATATATGAAATTTCTTCTCCATTTGACTGGATTTGTTTGAGTAAAAATCCAGGATAATTGATTAGAATCTCTTATATTTTTATTGTGTTCTATTCGTACTTAATAGAGCTGAACAGCGATGATATTAATGTATAGCATGATTATAAATTAATTAAACCATAATTCGTCATTATATTAGTGATAGAAATATTATTATATATTTTATTATTAATCGAAGATAAGAGTGTGACTTTTAAAATATTTTAAAGGGATTAAAAATGATTTATAAGCTAGTTTTATAGTTTACAGAATAAAGAAATGATTTTATAAAATAATAGAAAAGAGATATGACTTTTATTTAAAAGGGTTAGTAAATAAAAGTAGATTTGATTATTAAATGATGGAATTGTTTATTTAAAATATGAGTATACATGTGTGAAAATATCCATATGGGTATATCATCATACGACAACCAATCTCATGTAGCATATTGATCACAGGGGGCGCTAAGTTGTGTGAGAGAGTACTGGGTCGAATATTCACTTCGTTAAAGGTCGTAGCGTGATTTGTGAAGTTTTCACATGTTTGTATCCATGAGTGTGACTATGCATGTACAAGTAAGTGCATCGACATATGTATGAGCATCACGTGAAGTGAGGGATCAATTGAGTTTGTTTTGGCATGTTAAAGAAGGCAGGTTATTATATTCGCCCGTAGAACTTTATATGTGTAAACAGTGGATTTTAGTATCGAAATCGGTTTTCGAATACTTAAGAAACCACTTCCAAAAGGTCAACCAATCAACTCTGAAAGAGGTTCAATGGGACGAAGGCATTCTAGGAGTGTTACATGACTCATCGGGCGAAGCGTCGGAAGAAACGAGGCTCGAATCGGTGAGTGATGACCGACTTGGCCCGTTGGCGTAGGCTTATTGCCTAGGATTTTTTATTCTCACTTGACTAATGTGTGCACGCCACGGTCTACTGAAGCCAATTGAATAAGAAGATTCCAAGTCGACTATAGGTGCAATTTGATGGTGTTTTCGCCAAATCTAGATGCAAAGCAATATGAGACTTCGACACTACTTCAGGAAGGCTTCGGGTTACTCGAGAAAGAGGAATGCAAGGAAAAGCTCGAAATTTGGATGCACTGCAGAGTGCTCTGTGTGCGGTCAATGATGATCGAACTCGATATCAATGTAGTGATTGATTACCATCGTATTTAGTAAGAATGTACGATTGAGCGGAGTTAGTCCATGCCCCTTGGCTTTCACTTTGGCGTAGATGTGTTTGAAAAATGGTATCGATCATATGATTGTGACCATACCCCTATATTCATCTAATATTAACAATCATACATCGTATTAGCCTTATAATGTGGTTATACATATTATTGGTCTTTCAGTAGTAACCATCCGTATAGACAAACAATGACAAGACATTGGTCTTCATTTATGATAGGCGTATTTAATTACATGACATTATACACACACACACACACATGGAGTCGGTGTTCCTATGTGGTCCCGACAGCGTATTTATACAAAATAACCATTATTTTCTTTTGTAGAGACGTTATGTGAATTTGCAAAGAAATCCTTGATGTCCTAGAGTGAGATGATGACAATCATCTACAACGGGATCATAGAACACTTATGCTTGCTTCAGAGGGTACAATGTGGTCTGCAAAATTATTATTCAGAGTAGACTGAACATCACCAAACTAGTTTCAGAGGGTGGGACTAGGTTTTGAGTATATAAAGTAGGTCAGATATCACCCTTGCTCGCTTCAGAAGATACAATAAGACTTACACGAGACTATGTATCTTGAACTCTCGAAGGGAACCATTGATTTGCGATAGATGACCATAGTGGAGTTCACCCTTCAGTATTGACAGGTATCAGTTTGTTTTCTTTAGTTGTCTTCCATTTCTAGATGATGTGTATTGTTAGTTGGCTGATGTTATTGCTGTTGCATTTACTATTATATGTACTTCACGATAGACTTATATTATTATCTTCCTACTTTTGGATGTTGGGTTGCCTTTATCATAGTACGATTGTTATGTTTCAGTCATATTATATTAGTTGTGCTGACTCGTTGATTACAGGAGAAGAGCAGTTTATGGTATGATTTCCTATCTTTTGGATAGGTTAACTTTGCTTATTTATGGACAGTTCAGATTACCCCTGAACCACGATTGTGTAGAGGGTCGGTTCTTCCTTAGTAGTTCCTTTGTATTTGAATGTAGTTTTAATATACAGTATTTCAAGATAGTTCCCCTTACTTTAGGCTTTATGTTTGATCCGCATTTTGTCTTTGTTTGTCTATGTCATGAAAGCTCTTGGATACTTCATTGAGTAGTTGGGAGTCAAGTGCTTTTAGGGATATGCTATCAGAAAGACGCAGCTGGAGCTTTGGAGGCGCAGGCGATACCTTGGATATGTATATTGATATTGCAGTAATACATGATATAAGTTATTTATATATGAGACTTACTATATCAGATGTTCTATTCTAACCTCTATGCTGATATTTACTTATCGGTTGTTTTCGCTAGTGTAGTCTCTTATATATTGTTCACCATATTCTATTCATGTATATTTAGCATATTATACATTATCATTCCATTGTGAGATCTATCGATATGCCTTCGTATAGTGTTTGTTTTAATTTTCTATCCTGACAATTCGTTGTAACGACCCGTAAAATTGGGTAATTAAATTTCTTAATTTAAGAAGATTTTGGTAACTTAATGTTGAAGGAAATAAAATTTTAGTGAATTATTAATGGAAATAATAACTTGGATAAGATTGGTAAGTTAATTTTTTTAATAACTTGAATGTAACAGTATAAATGTAAGTTAATTGTTAATAACTTGGATGTAATTCCAATAAGTGAAACAATGTAAATGTTAATTTTGTTCTTATTGTAATAAAAGAATGTTACCAAGATGAAGTGATTAATTTGATTAAAATCTTAATTAATGTGTGCATTAGCTTATAATAGGATATAAAAGGTAAATTAATAATTTAAAATGTTGACTTACTAGTAAAATAATGTATAATGAATGGAAATGGAATGAATTGGTGTATGAACTAATGGTCGCACTTGTTGTAAGCTAATAAGTAAATTAAAACGTAACAGTGCTAATTTAGGTTAATAATTAATAGGTTGAATGAAATGACAATTAATGAATTTATTAAAATTGTAAAGTTATAATATAATAGATGGTAATTGGTTGGGAAGAATGAACATACAAGTATTATAAAAGGTAAAATGGTGAAAAATGGTTGTTACCAGTTAATTCACCAATTATAAATAAAGATAATTAAATGTACTTTAATGATAATTAATATAATAACGGAAAGTGTGAATGTAAATTAAAAAGGAAATGTAAAATTTATTTATAAGGTGGTAATTGGTGTAATAGAAAGCATGAGACCAAGTAAATAAATTTATTGAGAATATTAATTGCAATTAATGAATCAAAGAAATAGTAACGGTCGTAAGTTACTATTTAATTTTCCTATTAATTTGTTGTAACTGTTATATTTGGGAATGAGATTTTATTATAAGTAAATAAAGGTAAGTATTGTATGAATATATGAATTAATGTATGATTTATGGTAGTAGAATGAATTCATATGATGTAAGTAATTATAATAAATAAGGAAATAATAACTAGGATGGAATATAACAACGAAGTTAATTAAAGCTGAATTGTGGAAATTGAATGGGATTGCAATAAATGAAATAATGGAACATGGTATAACTTGGTTATAGGATGATGTAAGCTAATAAATAATTGATTGTAAATAGGAATATTTGGTAACAAATTAATATAAGAAAAATAAATGTAAACATTGGATAAATCAATGAATTTACAATGAATAAATAGTGATTGAATAAAATCAATGTTCTGCAAGTAATTATAATATTTGATTGAAAGTAATAAAATTAAAGTTAATTAATGTTTAATGGTTACAATTGTTATGAATTACCTATTTGTTTAGTTCCTAGAATTTAATTTGAAAGCAATTGTAGTAATTGACTTAATTAGTGCAATCCCAATTAATTAAAGCAATTGGTTGGATAAGAAGAATGGAAGTCGGGATTTATAAATTTATTGGGATTTGGACTATGATAATAATTGGAGAAATTGCAATTTAATGAAATTAATCTCTAATTTTTGCGTTAATTGAAATCAATATGGAATGTAAGAATATTAAGGTAATAGTTTGTAAATCCAATGTTAAATTTTATCCGTTGACAATAATGAACTGAATAACAGAATGAAAAGTCAATTTAATTGAATTATTAGAAATTAAATTTACAATTTTGAATTTAATGAAATTGGAAGTTAACATTGAGATTTATAGATTTATCAACTCTAAATTGACATACAAATTGGTTAAATCGTTGTAAATGATTAAGAAAGTTAAAATTGATGAAATTGTCGATTTTAGAATTGAATTTAATTAATTAATTATTAATTTATTTAATTAATGTAAAAATAGTCATTTGGCCACTGACTCGGATTTCGACGAAACCAGTTTCATCGGATTTGTAATGGTGAATTATTGTAGGATTTCAAGTTTCATAACGATCGGATTTGTCGTTTGATCATATGGGCTTGAAACGCCTTGAAATCAATGAAATTGAAATCAATTTGAAATATATTAATTTTGGCATAACTTCTTCATACCATGGAATTTGGACTTGAAACTTGTTCCATCACGTTTAAAATATTTTAAAACATCTATTTTGATATATGGGTTGACCCAATTTCGTTCCAGAGTCGAAACGGGCTTTTCGGGCCATATATTGTTCAGTGTGTTTATAAAACCGGTCCATCTATTCTATCTCAACTTTATCTATAAATACACAGTTATAAACCCTAGCCTTCCTATATTTCTCATTTGTATGTGCATACAATTCAGCTATCTCTCCTCCTCAATGGCAGACAAACAAATTCTAGATCCAAACACAAATCAAATTTCAATCCAAAGCAAAAATTTCAAACTCCTCAGAAAAATTTGAAAAAAATATATATTGAAGCTTTCGAAGAGCGCATCTCAATTCTGCTGTTCATTTTTCGATCTGAGTTTGCGTTTTACCGGGATTGCTCGAAACAGTTTTGGCCATTCATCATCGTGTTGATCGACTTCTTCCGATCGACGAATCAAAGGTACCTGGCTGTGGAGAGAGGCATGCGTGGTTCATCTGTGTAGTTTGTTTGCCAAGGCGATGCCTAGATTTGCCCTAAAAATTCTATTAGGGTTCATCTTTTCGGCGGCTGCTTGCATTGGGACATGGGGGTTTCTCGACTCTGGCGATCGGACCTATGGGAATTGGGAGGCGATGGAGTGGCGAGCTCGACGGCGAGGGTCCCTAGGGCGACGGCGACGTGTAGTCGAGGTTATGGCTGGTCAAAGGGGAGCTACCGAAAGATGGTCTGGGTTCGTTCGTGTTTTTGCTGTGCGCGTTGACTAGGGCTAGGCGATGTGTCATTTGGTAACGAGGGTTTTATTTTATTTTCATTTTTAATTTTGTTTTCAAATGTTCTAATTCGTGTAACTTTTGCATACGTGATCCAATTTACACGCGGTTTTCTCCATTAGGTTCGTATTGGAATTTTGGACATTTTAGCGCTGGTTTGGACGAATTCGAAGATTGGTCAATTTTTGGGTTTAAATTGGATTTGAATTCAATTTAAATTCAAAAGGTGAGTGTTTTAACCCACTCACAACTTCTAGGATTTCTTATGTTTGTTAAATTAATTTTTGATGTGATTTAAAATTTATCTATGATTGTTTGGCATATTTTCATCATCATCTCAGTTGAATTTAATTTACTAGATTAAATTTTTATTTAATTTATTATTGCATATAAACTGTCAGTTAGATAGATGGTTTACTTATTATTGAATATAAATTGTCAGTAATTACCTGTTATTTATTATATGCTCTATATTGATGTTATTGGTTAATTTGGATGGTGATTGTAATAAATGGTTGATGATTGATATTGGATGAATGGATGTTGTATTTTATATTGTTTAAACTGCAAATTGTTATGCACTTTATTTCATTCGGGATTGCGGTTTGAAATGATATAACCATAATTTTTGTTTTAAATTACGGGTTGAAATGATAAATATCTGTATCATTTGACCATAGGATAGAAAATTTTATACAGACACCGTGGTCTATATATAAAAAATATATTTTAGAATGATTTCTATGGTTTGTAAAGAAATATACGATTTTTGAGATATTGATTTGGATATTTTATAAATGTTCCTTTATATATGGTTAATTCTTGGTTTAAGCGGTGAATAAAATCTGTTTAAAGTATAAATAAGTTTAATAATAAAGTTTGATTTCATTAAAATATAATATGGATAAGTATTTACTTAAATTATATTTTAATATGGAGTTTATATTGATTTTTATAAATCAAGGTTGAGAAGATAGTTTGAAATTGATTGAGATTTTATCTAATTAAGAATTATATTTAATAAGAATCCCTTTGGAGCTTATTGAAATTGTGATTTTAAAGGAATGTGGTTTTATAACTTAATTCGGGTTTAAAGTGATTTAAGTGAAATGTATGAAATCTAAATAAATTGAGGAATATTCAGTTATTGAATTTGTAGTTTTATTTAAAGGATATTGGATTTCTTAAGGAAATATTTTAAAATTAAATAATAGTGAAGAGAATTTGGTGTGTGTGTGTATATATATATATATATGAATTATAAAATTTAGTTTTGAAATATTGAATAATTAAAGCTTTGAAATATATGGAAATTGAAATGGTTTATTTGTTATTCAAATCTGCATTTGGAATTGATTTGTGAAATTTAAGAAACTAATTTATTATATAAAGGAATTTAATATTTAAACCATTTAAGTATTAGAAGTTATGTTTCAAAGCTATGGGTTTTCAAGGTATATAGATTTGAAAGTGCTATGGTTTTTGGAAAAAGGATATATTTGAAGTAAAAATGATGTCATATTCCTTTGGGTTTTTAGATAGAAATGATATCGTATTTATATGATTTTGAAATGGATATTATATTCTGGTTTTGTAGTATAATTATTATAAAATGACCACGGTGTTATAATAACGTTTGGTTGTTAAAGAGACCAGGATCGGAAGTTGCCATACTCTCTGCCAACCCCGAAAATCACTTTAACAACCGTGTACGCGGTGGAGATTCCAGAATGAAGTAGGATGGTGGCGGCGTTTCCTTTGAGTTGGCATAAGGTGGCTAAAACAGGAGCGATTCTCGGGCCAATGAGGTAGCACCTTTGATCGGACACATCCCTTCGATATTATACTTTGACTTTTGGATTGATTCGGTGGCCACTTTTAATTTTTTTTATTTAGGGGTGTAGCTCGAGGTGGACGGTATCTGCGGCTATGCGTTACCACCAGCCCGGATAGCAATTGGTATGTCTACCCTGGCATTGCCTAGTTGTGCCGTGTCACCTACCCTAGCGCGCCTTATACGATTTTGTTTTGTAGCATACCTATGGAGTGCCCTCTGACGACGCCCAATACGGGGGAGATTACGGTACTGTATAGACTACGGGACTATAAAAGTGTGTTAAGGGCTATATGGGTAACCCCTTAACGCTATTTTCAGTATATTATACTTTACTTTAGACACTATTATAGTAGCGTATATTACTACATAGTAAATAGTTTAACGGATCTTAGGAGATATGAATCCCGAGCATCTCTTGAGTTACTGCACTCATGTTAGACACTGGATAGGAGATGTCAAATCCCGTAAACATCTCTGACGCCGTTCCACTCATATTTTCCGTTGACTTAACTTACATAAGACCTTTTAGTTCTGACTCGAGTGTTTTGTCTTTTTAATTCGCTCGGGTCAGCCTGAGCATTTTAGGATTTAGAAGACCGTATTCTGAAGGACGAAGATGAAGATTTATTATTATTTATTCCACTACATTCATACTGTTCCGCTGCAGTATTTATTGTTTTATGGCATGTGTAACTCTGATATGTATTATATAAGTATAATCGAATATTTTGTAAAACAGCTTCATGAACTGTATATTTGATTATTATATTTTATCGTTCCACTGCAAGATTCTGTTTTGTTGTTTCTTTCTCTGCCTTTTTCTTATTTACCACATAACAATCAACCCTTCTGTATGGTTTAAGTCTGACGTGTGTGGTTTATCGTCGATCTAAACCGTGCAAAAAGGAGGGATGTTACATTCGTCTTTTGCGGTATTCGAAAGTCAAATGTTTTCGTTCGGTGCTTATTTCAGGATATTGCGAAGGGCGGGTTATTACACTTATGGACCCATTCTCTAACCGCCTGAACCATATAGCAGCCAACTCTATTAAGTATAATGGAAGCATTAACCCATTACCTCTTCAGACACACTCAAACCTCCATATTTCAGATATATCTCATCAAATGAACAGTCGGATTTTTCCTTCCGTTGTATAGTTCCAACGTCGGTAGCTTGAAATCAGGAAGATTCCTCGCATACCAGATATTAGGGGTAAGCAGATTTTTGTTTGCGTCCTACCAACTCTTGCTTGGGGGTCCACCACTCAATATTCTTTTGATCGTCTTAGCTAGATATTCGTTCATTTTTGTCCAATAGAAGTCTTTGATCCATAGATATATTTTACCCCTCGTTCGTATCAGGAAACTCCGTCACATACCTCTTTGGCTGCACGTTTGCATTTTGATCCATACCTCTAGCTTCATTCTACACCCTCCCCCATGTTCCTATAGGGAAACTCTTGCATCTTGAGACGACCCGACTTTTTCTCCAAAAAAAGTCATATCATCTTTAAGAAAGAAAGGGATAGAAAAGAGAAAAGAAAGAAGAGAAAGAAGAAACAACACAAGAATCTCAACAGCGGAACGAATAAATTATATTAACAACATAAGTATTACATAGTATACAACAATTATCAGAGTTACACAGACAATACAACACATACTAAACAGTTATAAACACCTGTCTAGTTATTACAACTCAAAACATTACAGATAAACACTCAGAGATACCAACACAGCGGAAAACTATATATCAATACGCAGAAGCCTCCTGCTCCATTGCTCCTCCACAATTCGTCAAAGCTATCCTGAATCCTAACCTGAATCCCTTGGCTACTCGTAAAAATTTGAGTACCCAAGAGTTTAAGAAAAACAGAAATAAAATCCGGGTCAGACATGGGTATAGAGTGAGTAACAGGTTAAAGTTGCTTAACTTTGAAAAACCTTTGAAAGAAAAAGGTATCACGTAAGACTTCCCACACATAAACATGGAAAAGTTTTTACCTTACGCTAACCAAAACATTTGATAGGAAATCCAGTGATATTATAATAGGTCTAGGGTTTTTAAGTAAATATGGAATAGCCGAAATTGTTACATCTATTAAATTCCAGGTACTAGCCACAAAAGTGAGTAATACAATCAAAACCGTGGGCACTTATTGGATTTTGGATTCCATGCAATGGCAGGGCTAATAGGGTACCGCCCGTCACAGTACGTGGCCTAGATCACCGTACCGAGGAGTACGCCCGCTCCCCTGCAACACAAAGCCGGAACCATTCCTTACTGAACAGTTTCGAACAAGACCACCCCGCAGTTGTGATCAGCAACCGCACCACTAAGCCAAAATAAAGGGACATCTAGACAGGGGTAAATCTTGTCCTACTTGGGCATGACCCACTTAGCCTTGCTGTACCTCCCCTGTTTTAGCCATTCCCGGTTGATGAGGCTTGAGGCTACGATTACCTTTATAGGATATGTCACTTAGAATGCTCATCGTCCACCTGACGATGTTCTAAAAGCATTCAATCCATACAAGTTCGTTTCGGGTTTGAACGAAACCGAGGGCATTATCTCGTTACACTCATTTTGGAATCACCCTCAGAGTTAACGACGATAACCCTTACACTCTGGATATTCATCTTCACTTCTGATTCACGACCTAACGTTAATTTGGATCGATGCGGTTTTTGGATATCCAAATATGGAAACCCGATCCCGGTCTCATCGAAATCCAAAACGTGTCTTTTAAGTCCAAGTTGTTTTAGAATTTAAAACAATTTCAATTCATTATCTATACACACACAGATAGATAATTCACAACATAACAATGGATAATCAATATTATCATCATCAACAGATAATTCATATCATAAACAGATAATCCATATTATCATCACAATGCAACCAATGCATCCATATCACATACATTTCTCATCTCATAGCTGAGATTACAAACCATACAAGGCTACCAATACAAATCATCAAATATAAGCAATGATCTAATGATCACACCAACTATAATTAATTTAAAATGAATTAAATTAATTACATCATCTTTAATTAATTTAAAGTGAACTAAATTAATTACTTCATCATTATAATCCTGCTTAGCTTAACCATCAATTGATTACAAATCAATTAATTAATCACCATCTCATTAGTCATTTTAATTAATCATTACTGATTAATAAATTATTTCTAATTACAATAAGTAATTAGTCTTTAAATTAACTACACAAGTTAATTATACATAATACTTACAATAATTAACTTTAATTACTTAATCAATTAATTAACAAAAGTTAATTACATTAATTCTTTATTAATTAATTTCTTTATTTATTGATTATTCCTTAATTAATCAATTCTAAATTACATCATTAATTTTATTAATTAATGATTCCTAATTACAATTTAATTAATCTTTCTATTAAAATTAATCACATAAGTAATTAATCTGCAATTAAACCACACATATATTAATCACTCTTGATTAATAACCATTATGTAATTAACTTCCCTTAATTACTCATTCCATAAATTAATTACTCTTAATTAATTATCTCAATTAATCCTTGATTAATTTCAAGTAATTAAATCCAAATTACTTCCATCATTAAACATCTTTAATTACATTCAGTAATTATCAATTAATTACTTCCCTAAGTAATTACAAACCATTAATTACATAAAGTAATTGTTCATCAATCATCAAGTGTTTAAATTAATTAAACTTAATTAATTAATCTAAACTAATCACATTAACACAATTAATTACATCAAGTAATTAATTTATTAATTGCTTTTATAAAGTAATTAAACTTAAACAATTCAAACATGATTATTATTAATTAATTAATCTAATTAATTATCAAAACTAATCACATTAATTAATTGTTAAATAATTTTTTTAGTTAATGACCTTCATTAACATTTCTTAATTACTTAATTTAGAAATTAACTTATATTAATCATTATTAATTACAAATTAATTAATATTTAATTACCAATCAATTAATCTCTAATTATTGAATTAATTAAGTATTAACTGCAAATTAATTAATCCTTAATCACTTGATTAATAAATCTTAATCATTAATTAAAATTTAATTAACAATCCTTAATTATAGATTAATTAACCTTAATTAATTAATCTTAAGTCTTTAATTAATTAATTTAAAAATTCTTAATTATTTAATTAATCATCCACATTATAAATTAATTAAATAATTAATTATTCATTTTAAATTAACTTAATAATTTAAATGAACACAAATCATTAAAAATTTATTTATCTTTAAGATAAACATTCCTTCTTATTTAAACATTTAAAAACAAATTGTTTTAAATCTACTTTAGGTTCCATTTTAAAGTTAACATTTAAAAATGAATATAAATTTTAACTTTAACAAGGTTTTAAAAACAATTCAAACCTTAATCTCATATGCTAAAAGAAACATCTACTTTATAAATAAGTTTAAAAGAATTTAAATCCCAATTTAAATTCAAATCAATTTTAAAACACACCTAAACATTCCAGGTTATTTAAAAAAACAAATTCAATTTAAAATTTACTTTTTAAATTTCAAAACTGAAATACAGTTTGAACCTTATTCCTAGTCCAACTTAAAGCTTTAAAAAAGCTTACTTACATTTTAAATCTTCATTTTGAAAATTCAAATCATTTAATCTTTCAATGTAATTAAACAATTTAAATTTAAACTTATTTGATTTTTAAAACTGAAGTTTAAGTTTAATTCCAGATTTAAAAAAACTAGAATTTAAACTTATTTTAAATTTCATACTTTACAATTTTAAACTTCCAATTCAAATGCAAAACACATATGCTTTTACACTTAAAAGTTTTAAACCCAAATTTAAATTTTAAAACTTAAATATTTTCAAATCTCAGATTCAAATAAATTTGAATTCATATTCAATATCAGATTTTCAAAACTCAGTTTAAATTCCTGTTCGCATTTTATACTTTCTTTTAATTTTAAAAACATAAAACAGGTTCTCTGTTTTATTTAAAATTCAAATTAAAATTTAAAAATTCAAATTGATTACAAAAACCAGAATTCAAACTATTTGAATTCATATTTAAATTCAGGTTTTAAATCCTAAGTTGAAATTTCAGTTTATATTTTAAACTTGCTTTTAATTTTAAAAAAACTACAAACAGGCTTCTGTTTATACTCTAAAACCTAAAACACAACATCTACTCGAGCAACCCCTATATTAACTTCGAGTCGAAAGTCTTACCGCTTCGAGTTACTACTTAAATCCCCCGAGACCATCCCGAGCAACAAAATCCTGAAACCACCAAATATTACACCAGCATCCCACTTCCTCTGTGCACCTGCACATCGACTCCGTCCATCACTGGCCAACCACACGACCTCCCCACGGTCAATAATCATCCCCTCAGGCCAACCAAACACCAACCCCATCAACATTTTCCCTAATTCAAAATCGCGACCAATTTTCCCAAACCTGGAAACAAAATAGCAACTTCACTCAAACCCTATCAACGCCTCGTTGATGCGACTCCTGCCACCATCACTTTCGAAACTCCAGCGACATCTTCCTTAAACCACCATCTATCAATACCCCAGAAATGGTTGAACTCGATCAACCGAGAAGATCAAATTCAAGCAAAACAATAACCCAGTGAAAACTAGGGTTCAAGACTTTAAATCCAAATCTCAATATCAAAAACAAATTATAACACAAACCAAGAATTTTCTTGTCTTTACTGATCACTCACCTATCTCCAGAAGAGATTCCAACCCATACAACCCTATAGATCATCAAAACTTCCCCAATTTCCATTTCCAGTGCAAACATAAACTCCACTTCCAATTCCCTTTTAAAAATTGAGATTTTGATCTTAAAAATCATGATTTAGTATAGGGTTTTAATTTATATTACTGTTTTGTTGAATTTTCATACTTGAATTTTCTACAAATTCAATCCATCCTGTTTTCTTTTCTGTTTTCCAGTACATTCCTTTTTAATTTTAACTTAAATAAAATTCTAAGTCTTGATCTTTTAAGTCAACAAAGATGTCTTGTTTAAGTCCTTCATTCTAACAGAAACTAGTTAAAGAAATAAGGATTTTAATTAAAAACTTGTACCAGGAAAACAAAAACAGAACATAGCAAATTTTAACAGCATGCATATAAATACAATCACACATCAGACAGTAAATTTTAAACATATGAAACATTTATTTATTTTAGTATACTAGCATGCAACAAATTTTTAACCTTTAAATTTTTGAAAGAAAAGTTACTCACTTGATTTAAACATGCAGACAGAGCACAGTCCAGATTTTGAAAAATCCTTTTGAACTTCTTTTGCAATTGTTAGAATGCTTTAAAACTTGCTTCTTGTCTCCAGATTTTTACATGCAGGTAGCTAAACTTCAGATTTGAATGAATGCAAGCTTTCCTTGATTTCCAGAAAAATGCAGGCCTTCCTTGCTTTATTTTCCAGATTTTTAAAAGAAATACAGGTGCTTTAATTTGCTTTTTGAAGAGGGGAATGCAGGCTTTTGGAAAATATTTGCTATGCATGATGTTTTTGAGGATGGTATGTGTTTGGATTATGAGTATGAAGAGTGATTTTCAGGTTTCATTTGATTTAAATCTGAAAATCTTGAAAATGTTACAGATTTTCTTTGTTTATGAAATGAAAATGAGAAAAGAAAGGAATGGAAAAAATTGTAAGTTTATATAAATTTTTTATGATTTATTTTTAAAAACAAAGAAAAATAAAATTAAACATGACACGTGTCTTAAATCTTACACTTGTCATTTAAAATGATATTTAGTTTACATTTGTCCTTTAAGTGATTAGTATTTCGATTAAGTGTTAAAGAAAGTTTAAACATAGATAATTAGTTTTAATACTTTGTTATGTTTAGATAAATAATTAAAGAATAAACCAACTATTGTTATAAATAAAAACAATATACAAATTAATCATTTAAATAATATTTTTAATCATTTTAAATAAATTTATGAAAGAGGTTATAACTTATTTGATGTTTAAATGAATACATGTTTCATATTTTAAATTGTATTTTAAATTTCGTATTAAATTTACAAAACACATTTATAAATCAATATTTTAAAAAGAATAAAACAAACATTTTTGTAACTTATTTTAATATACAACTTAAGTCAAAATATAATTTAAACAAATAAAACATTTGTCTTATATATTTAAAATCATTTAGTTATTTATAAAATAGTTTTGAAAAGCTTAAATCAAAAATAAATCATAATTTTCCAATTTCCAAATATTAAAATTAGAAAATATGCATACTAATTAAATTTAAAACCAAACTTATCTATTTAAAATATATATAAAAATATACATATTATAAATAGAAAACAGTTTATTAACTTATTAAAAATAAATTCACTAATTAATTATTTAATAAAAGAAGATTATTAATTCAATTCAAATTTATTAACAAAAATTATCAAATTAATTTAAATTTAAACACAGATTATTAAATTTATATTGCCATAAATTCCGGGATATTACAATCCTTCCCCCTTAAAAGAATTTCGTCCCCGAAATTTAAAACAAAGGTAATTTAATAATCTTATTTAAATATTTTATTTTAAAACATAGCATATGTTAATCATATGCTAACAACCAAAGCAATCAATTCACACAATCTAAACAAATCTAACTATCTCGAAAAAAATTCTGAATAGAACTTCCACGAGTTTCCCCGGTATAAGTATCGGGATACTCGCTCTATAGAATCTGATGCAGCGCAATCTGAAATTTCTAAAAATTCACAAGTCTTAGGTCGCTCACGACCTAAGGGAAAAATTTTAGGTCGATCACGACCTAACGGTAGTGATCTACGACCTAATGGGACACGTGGAGTAGAGCTACGACCTAAGGAAGAGGTTTCGGAGTTAGGTCGTTGGGAAGTTTTAAGTCGTTGCCGACCTAAAGAACACTGCTCACGACCTAACTGTAATACTCTAAGTCGTTTACGACTTAACGAGATAAGAGGCAACGAGCTACAGGAGCAAAAGCATGTTTTAGGTCGACTCCAACCTAACGAGGAACAACCTAACGAGATAACGCAAGAGGAAATAAATACAGGTCGCGAACGACCTAACACGTCCAATAAGTCGCTCCAGCGACCTTATGAGGAAGGTGAGCCGAAGGTAAGTCGCGAGAAGATAGGTCGCGAGGAGATAGGTCGCATGAAGAATACCTGGGTAAAGTAAGGTCGTTAACGACCTTATACCGCCTGCTAATTGGAAGAGCTGCATCTCATAGGTCGCTGTGTATGTTAGGTCGCGTGAGATGTTTTAGGTCGTTGTTTGAGTACTGTGTTGTATAAAAGTGAGTGTGCTGTGTTGATAGGTCGCTGCCGACCTAAGTGTTGTCCAATGTTGAGTTGTGTGGTGTTGTGCTGTAATGGTAGGTCGTTACCGACCTTGTATAGGTCGTAGGTCGTTCAACGACTTAAGGTCAGGGTCGAAAACTCTATAAATAGGGGCGTGTGTTGTACATTTGGGGGTTGAATATTGAATAAAATTCTCTTTGTTAGCTTGTGCTTTCATACAAATTGGTAGTTGAGTGTGATCTCCTATCTCCTCTTTCGGTTAATCGAGTGCGCTCGATTCAACGATCGCAGAAGCCGATTCACGGTATCTAGTGCGCTAGATCAACGTGCGAAGAATCGTAGATCTTCTTTCTCGGCATCGTGCGCGATCAACGGGACGAAGATAGCTAGAATCCGGTATCTTTGGATCAACGGATTTGGGCCTTGCAGTATTCTCAACTCACCGATTGCTACATTCCACCGATTAAAGTTTGTTTCGAATTATCCGCTGCGTCAGTTTTGGTATCGGAGCCATACTTAGCCAATCATAGCTAAGTTGATTCTTGGAACCAAGTATTTGAAGTTGAAGTTTGAAGTTGTGTTCGTTGTGTTCATCTTGAAGTTGCAACAAGTTCGAATATTTTGATCCATCTCATTTTGGATCTAGATTTGGAGAAGTGTTTGAATTTGAAGTTAGGCCGTGTATACTTGGGAAGTAGCCGAGCCTAGTGAAGGGTTTTGAGGTCGAGCCGTGAATTGTTGAGCCGATCTAAGTGTTGCCGAGTTAAGTTCAAGGCCGAGCCTTGTGAAATTGTTGTTTGTGAAAGCTTTGGAGTTTTTGTTCGAATTGTTGAAGTTTTGAGAAATTTTCAATCATGCCACCAAGGAGAGCTAATCGTCATCAAAACGTTGAAGCTTTGTATCGTAGAGAAGAAGCCGAGCTTATGGAACAACGTATTAATGAGAAGTTTGATGAAGGCATTGGTAAATTGGAGAAATTGATGAATGATTTGAATCAAAGGAGAAGATCACCAAACTCGAACCATGGAGGAAACCGAGTTTCGCCATCGGTTACGGAAGCGAGGAGGGTATCACCACATTCTTGTAGAGATAGAAGAGAAACGTCAATTTCATCACGAAGAGATCATCATGACTATGCACATGAAGAGAGAAGAAGTCAACGTGAATTTGAACATGAAGCATATAGAGATGAAGAGAGACATAGTCAAAGAAGTATGCATGAGCGAAGGGATGATAATGGTCGAGATCGATCTAGACGTACCTTTGATTTTGTTGAAGAAGGTGATAGAGCTAGTATTCATTATCGAGATCGAGACCAAGTTCGAAATTCTTATCGGGATGTTGAAGATGATAGACGTTGGGAATCGGGTATGAAGATGGAAATTCCGGAGTTTAAAGGCGGGATGGTTGCTGAGGAATTCTTAGATTGGGTTTCAAATGTTGAAGAGATCTTTGATTTCAAGGAGGTTCCTGAGCATAGAAGAGTAAAGTTGGTTGCTACTAGGTTGAGGGGGAGAGCTTTGGCGTGGTGGCAGCAAACTAAACTTACCAGGGAGAGAATGGGGAAGTCAAAGATAGAATCATGGGATAAGATGAAAAAGTTGATGAGATCTACTTTCTTACCTTACAACTATCAATCACTTATGTATCAGAGGTTGCAGAATCTGAGGCAAGGGACAAAATCTGTTAGTGATTATGCTGATGAATTTTACCAACTCATTGCCAGGAATGATATTATGGAAACGGAAGAACAGCTAACTGCTAGATTCATTGGGGGATTGAGAATGCAGATCCAGGATATGGTTAATATGTTTGATCCTAGATCAGTTGCAGAGGCACATCAGAAAGCGTTGGCTTGGGAGAAACAAGGAAGGCGTGGAGGTGGTGTGTTTACTAATTCCAATAATCAAGCAAGGGGTGTTGGTGGAAGTTCTAATGTTCCTAAACCTGTTTCAAAGCCAGTGGTGAAGGAGGTTGAGAAGGCGAAGGCTAGCAGTGTTTTCAAATGTTATAATTGTCAGGAGTTGGGTCACAAAAGCAATGAATGTCCGAAGCCGAAGAAGAGAACCATGGTTGCAGAAGTTGAGGAGGATGATGGTGAGGAGGCAGAATGTTCAAATACACCTTATGTTGAGGAGGAAGAAGAATTGTTTGGAGATGAAGGTTGTAATCTTATGATGAGGAGAAGTTGTTTGACACCAAAGCAAGAAGAGGATTCTAGTTGGTTGAGAAGCAATATTTTTCAGTCGACATGCACTATTCTGGGAAAGGTTTGCAAGTTCGTTATTGATGCGGGAAGTTGTGATAATATTATTTCTACAGAGGCTGTGAGGAAATTGAACTTGAAGACTGAGAAGCATCCTAAACCGTACAAGCTAGCATGGTTAAGGAAGGGTGGTGAAGTGAAGGTGTGTCGAAGGGCTTGTGTTAATTTTTCTATTGGGAAGAAATACAAAGACGAGATTTGGTGTGATGTAGTCGATATGGATGTTTGTCATCTGTTGTTGGGCAGACCATGGCAGTTTGATAGAGCAGTTCAACATGACGGTCGTGCCAATAGTTACAGTTTCATGTTCGAGGGTACTAAAATCACTTTGGTTCCCAAGAAGCAACAGCAGAAGAAGAGCAAGCTAGAAGAGATTGAAGAGTTGAAAACTTTATTATCTTTGAAGGAGTTTGTTAAAGAAGTTGAGGAAGAACCTGAAGTGTTTTTGTTGATTGGGAGGGAGAGTAGTGAAGAAGTTGAAATTCCAGAAAAAGCAAAGCTAATTTTGAAAGAATTTGAAGATGTCTTTCCAGAGGAGTTGCCTAAGGAGTTACCGCCACTTAGAGACATTCAACATCAAATTGATCTTGTTCCGGGAGCAGTGTTACCACATCGACCACATTACCGAATGAGTCCGAAGGAACATGAGGAGTTACGAAGGCAGGTGGAAGAGTTGTTGGAACAGGGACGTGTTCAGGAAAGCTTGAGTCCTTGTGCAGTGTCAGCATTGTTGGTACCGAAGAAGGATGGAACATGGAGAATGTGTACAGATAGTCGAGCTTTGAACAAGATTACTGTCCGTTACAGATTTCCTATGCCAAGGTTGGATGACTTGCTGGATCAGTTGAGTGGGGCAACTATATTTTCGAAGATTGACTTGAAGAGTGGTTATCATCAGATTCGGATTAGACCTGGAGACGAATGGAAGACAGCTTTCAAAACGAGAGAGGGGTTATACGAATGGTTGGTTATGCCATTTGGTTTGTCAAATGCACCTAGTACATTCATGCGGGTGATGAATCAGATCTTTAGACCGTTCATTGGGAAGTTCGTCGTGGTTTATTTCGATGATATCCTGATATACAGCAAGAGTACGGAGGAGCATGTTCAACATTTGAGGGAAGTATTGATTATTCTTCGTAAGGAACAATTTTATGCTGCTACGAAGAAATGTGTGTTTATGACGCACAGTGTTTTATTTCTGGGTTATGTTGTTTCAGGAGAAGGTATTCAAGTTGATCAGAGTAAAGTTAAGGCAGTCAGGAATTGGCCACAGCCAAAGACAATTACGGAAGTGAGAAGTTTTCATGGGCTAGCGTCATTCTACCGAAGATTCATTCCACACTTCAGTAGCGTGATGGCTCAAGTTACTGATTGCATGAAGGGTAAACAGTTTTCGTGGACAGAAGAAGCCGGGATTGCTTTTGAACGAATCAAAGAACTGTTGACGACAACGCCAATTCTTGTTTTACCTAATTTTCAGTTGTTGTTTGAGCTACACACTGATGCATCAAAGGTGGGGATTGGAGGAGTGTTGAGTCAGCAGGGGAGACCTATTGCATATTTTAGTGAAAAGTTATCAGGGGCAAAGATGAGATACAGTACATATGACATTGAATTCTATGCTGTTGTGCAAGCTGTTAAGCATTGGAGACACTATCTATTTCAGAAGAAATTTGTTCTTTACACTGATCATGAAGCTTTGAAGCATTTACAGGGGCAGGATAAGATTTCAGCGAGACATGCATCATGGATTGCATACTTACAGCAGTTTACTTTTGTCGTTAAGCACAAATCAGGGGTGACAAATCGGGTAGCTGATGCTTTGAGTAGGAGGAGTCATTTGTTAACAACAATGAAGGTTGAAGTGACAGGGTTTGAAATGTTGCCAGAATTGTTTGGGGAGGATCCTTACTTTGCAAAGTTTGTTGGAAAAGTTAAGGATGGAAGTTCAGATGAATTTGTGATGGTTGACGGATTCTTGTTCAAAGGAAATCAATTATGCATTCCAGATTGTAGCTTGAGGTTGAAAATTATCAAGGAGTTACACGAGGAAGGGCATGTGGGCCGAGATCGTACTTTGCAGTTGATTTTACAGTCTTATTTTTGGCCGTCGATGAGAAAAGAGGTTGAAAGATTCGTGGAGAGATGCCATATTTGTCAGGTGTCAAAGGGAACAGCGACGAATGCAGGGTTGTATATGCCGTTGCCTGTACCGTCTAAACCATGGGTTGATATTAGCATGGATTTCGTCTTGGGTTTGCCTAGAACTCAAAGGGGAAATGATTCTATATTTGTTGTGGTAGACAGATTTTCGAAGATGGCACATTTCATTGCCTGCAAGAAGACAGCGGATGCAGTTCGAGTGGCGCAGTTGTTTTTCAAGGAGATTTATCGACTTCATGGATTGCCAGAGTCTATTGTGTCAGATAGAGATACTCGTTTTCTGAGTCACTTTTGGTTGAGTTTGTGGAAGATGGTGGGAACGAAACTGAAATTTAGTAGTGCTTATCATCCGCAAACTGATGGACAGACGGAAGTTGTTAACAGGTCATTGGGAAATTTGTTGCGATGCCTTGTACAGGATAATTTGAGAAGTTGGGACATGAAGTTATGCCAAGCTGAGTTTGCACATAATCATGCAGTGAATCGTAGCACGGGATTCAGTCCATTTCAGGTTGTATATTCAAATTTACCCAGGGGACCGTTGGAGTTGGCAGTAATACCACGACCGAAGGGGACAGTTAAACGAGCTGCTGATTTTGTTGATGAGCTGACTGAATGTCATAAAATCGTTCAGGAACGATTGGAGAGATCGAATGAGAAATATAAGAAATTGGCAGATTTGAAGCGACGAAATGTTAAATTTAACAAAGGCGATTTGGTGTATGCTGTGTTAACAAAGGATCGTTTTCCAGTGGGCACTTACAATAAGTTGAAAGCCAGAAAAATTGGACCTGTAGAAGTTGTGAAACGGATCAATGAGAATGCTTATAAGTTGAAGCTACCAGACGACGTATACATTTCTGACGTGTTCAATGTTAAGCATCTTATACCATATTATGGGGATGAACAATCTGAGGTGGAGGAATTAACAAATTCGAGGTCGAATTTTTCTCAACCAGGGGAGAATGATGCAGCGCAATCTGAAATTTCTAAAAATTCACAAGTCTTAGGTCGCTCACGACCTAAGGGAAAAATTTTAGGTCGATCACGACCTAACGGTAGTGATCTACGACCTAATGGGACACGTGGAGTAGAGCTACGACCTAAGGAAGAGGTTTCGGAGTTAGGTCGTTGGGAAGTTTTAAGTCGTTGCCGACCTAAAGAACACTGCTCACGACCTAACTGTAATACTCTAAGTCGTTTACGACTTAACGAGATAAGAGGCAACGAGCTACAGGAGCAAAAGCATGTTTTAGGTCGACTCCAACCTAACGAGGAACAACCTAACGAGATAACGCAAGAGGAAATAAATACAGGTCGCGAACGACCTAACACGTCCAATAAGTCGCTCCAGCGACCTTATGAGGAAGGTGAGCCGAAGGTAAGTCGCGAGAAGATAGGTCGCGAGGAGATAGGTCGCATGAAGAATACCTGGGTAAAGTAAGGTCGTTAACGACCTTATACCGCCTGCTAATTGGAAGAGCTGCATCTCATAGGTCGCTGTGTATGTTAGGTCGCGTGAGATGTTTTAGGTCGTTGTTTGAGTACTGTGTTGTATAAAAGTGAGTGTGCTGTGTTGATAGGTCGCTGCCGACCTAAGTGTTGTCCAATGTTGAGTTGTGTGGTGTTGTGCTGTAATGGTAGGTCGTTACCGACCTTGTATAGGTCGTAGGTCGTTCAACGACTTAAGGTCAGGGTCGAAAACTCTATAAATAGGGGCGTGTGTTGTACATTTGGGGGTTGAATATTGAATAAAATTCTCTTTGTTAGCTTGTGCTTTCATACAAATTGGTAGTTGAGTGTGATCTCCTATCTCCTCTTTCGGTTAATCGAGTGCGCTCGATTCAACGATCGCAGAAGCCGATTCACGGTATCTAGTGCGCTAGATCAACGTGCGAAGAATCGTAGATCTTCTTTCTCGGCATCGTGCGCGATCAACGGGACGAAGATAGCTAGAATCCGGTATCTTTGGATCAACGGATTTGGGCCTTGCAGTATTCTCAACTCACCGATTGCTACATTCCACCGATTAAAGTTTGTTTCGAATTATCCGCTGCGTCAGAATCCAAACAATCAAAAACTACTAAGCTATAGAGCTCTTATTCATCTATATCTACAACTCAAAACAAGATATTAGACTTCAGACGAGTCTGACTCAACAACCAAACCTCCTGAACTGCTGGTTTCAAAACTAGAGATAGCTCATACTCGTACTCTCTCAGAGATACGTGAAACATTCTGAATCCAGTTATCCAAACTGGCAATTCAACTCTTGAAAACCAAACACTTATCTTACCAAAACACAAAAGAAACCCAAAACACCTCGGAGCTAGCTTCCCAGACTCTCCAAATCTTATAGATCCTTGGATCAGAGAAAAACTTAACCAAACCAAATCTCTGACTCCAGAATCCAAATTCCTCCGCCTCTTATCCACAAAATCTCTTCGGGCGATCCTGGGCTGCCAACATCCTTCCTGATCAGCTCAACCCTAGCTAATGTCTCTAGAAACAGACTGGATCAAAACAAACCAACGATCTCCTCAAGATCAATCCAAAACCAAAAACACAAACTCTACTCCTCAAACATCAGAAGACATAACTAACTTCTCCTTGTCCGGAAAAGAAAAGCAGATGCACCTCAAACTGCTTCCGCTGCACAACTCTGATCCAAAGCAGAAGAAAATGCTGACGAAGAGCACGAGCACAGATTAGACAACACATCTCAGAAATATGGTTCTACAGATCCATAAGAAAACTCAGATGTTTCTCCGAAACTTGAGCTGCTTCACCCACTTCTATCTCAAGGAACCATCCATCTACTAACTGAACCACCAGTTCCTCTCCTGGAATACAAATCGATAAGGAATCTCGATCTCCAGATGTGGACAAACCTCTGACTTCCCTGAAGACATCTGAAAAAATCTCCAATAGCTCAAGAGCACACTCAACTATCGCAAGTCACTTTCGCGATCAACTCAGCCTAATTCCAAAGAAACTGCTCTCTCTTAACCAATCCGAATAGCTTACGTTGGCTTATCCAATTCACCGAAGAAAAGGATCCACTCTACTGCTTCTGAACTCCACCTCAGAAAAACTACCCATCTAGAGAAATTCCTGCCAACACAGAACACTCCGAGTTGTACTACTAACACCAATGCCAAAGAATTCTCAATCCAAAGCTCTTCGAGAAACTCGGACCTCAAAGCAAACAGAAACACCCTGCTGGACTCAGCCATATCACCGAAACAGACACACTTCCTTGCTCTTGTTCCAAAGAAACATCTTCGGAAGTATCCATAGCCACTGCATCTCATCACGCAGCTACTACTTCCTGAGGTATCAAGATACCATCATTCACTTGCTTCTGCCCAACCGACAGATCCAAACTCAATTCAGCACTTCAAAGATGACTCTGAACCTTAACAGGTTTCCTTCAGAGATCGATGAAATCCTTACACCAAGCAAAACTTACTCGAGATGGTTATTAGGTCTACAGTCTCGACAGATACACTTCCAACCTCAACCACTCAAACTCCAACCAATGGTAGTTGTGTTACATACACCACTACCTCATCTACCTTTATAACTTATATTGGAAAACCCGAACAGGAACCCAAAAAATAGGTAGAACTAATATATATATATATATATATATATATATTAAAAGTACAAACACGCTCTCTCAAGATAGACCCACTCCAGAGACTATGTATTCACTCAACCTCGCTCTGATACCAAATGAGACGACCCGACTTTTTCTCCAAAAAAAGTCGTATCATCTTTAAGAAAGAAAGGGATAGAAAAGAGAAAAGAAAGAAGAGAAAGAAGAAACAACACAAGAATCTCAACAGCGGAACGAATAAATTGTATTAATAACATAAGTATTACATAGTATACAACAATTATCAGAGTTACACAGACAATACAACACATACTGAACAGTTATAAACACCTGTCTAGTTATTACAACTCAAAGCATTACAGATAAACACTCAGAGATACCAACATAGTGGAAAACTATATATCAATACGCAGAAGCCTCCTGCTCCATTGCTCCTCCACAATTCGTCAAAGCTATTCTGAATCCTAACCTGAATCCCTTGGCTACTCGTAAAAATTTGAGTACCCAAGAGTTTAAGAAAAACAGAAATAAACTCCGGGTCAAACATGGGTCTGGTGTGAGTAACAGGTTAAAGTTGCTTAACTTTGAAAAACCTTTGAAAGAAAAAGGTATCACGTGAGACTTCCCACACATAAACATGGAAAAGTTTTTACCTTATGCTAACCAAAACATTTGATAGGAAATCCAGTGATATTATAATAGTTCTAGGGTTTTCAAGTAAATATGAAATAGCCGAAATTGTTACATCTATTAAATTCTAGCTACTAGCCACAAAAGTGGGTAATACAATCAAAACCGTGGGCACTTATTGGATTTTGGATTCCATACAATGGCAGGGCTAATGGGGTACCGCCCGTCACAGTACGTGGCCTAGATCACCGTACCGAGGAGTACGCCCGCTCCCCTGCAACACAAAGCCGGAACCATTCCTTACTGAACAGTTCCGAACAAAACCACCCCGCAGTTGTGATCAGCAACCGCACCACTAAGCCGAAATAAAGGGACATCTAGACAGGGGTAAATATCGTCCTACTTGGGCATGACCCACTTAGCCTTGCTGCACCTCCCTTGTTTTAGTCATTCCCGGTTGATGAGGCTTGAGGCTACGATTACCTTTATAGGACATGTCACTTAGAATGCTCATCGTCCACCTGACGATGTTCTGAAAGCATTCAATCCATACAAGTTCGTTCCGGGTTCGAACGAAACCGAGGGCATTATCTCGTTACACTCATTTTGGAATCACCCTCAGAGTTAACGACGATAACTCTTGCACTCTGAATCTTCATCTTCACTTCTGATTCACGACCTAACGTTAATTTGGATCGATGCGGTTTTCGGATATCCAAATATGGAAACCCGATCCCGGTCTCATCGAAATCCAGAACGTGTCTTTTAAGTCCAAATTGTTTTAGAATTTAAAACAATTTCAATTCATTATCTATATACACAAATATAGATAATTCACAACATAACAATGGATAATCAACATTATCATCATCAACAGATAATTCATATCATAAACAGATAATCCATATTATCATCACATTGCAACCAATGCATCCATATCACATACATTTCTCATCTCATAGCTGAGATTACAAACCATACCAGGCAACCAATACCAATCATCAAACATAAGCAATGATCTAATGATCACACCATCTATAATTAATTTAAAATGAATTAAATTAATTACATCATCTTTAATTAGTTTAAAGTGAATTAAATTAATTACTCATCATTATAATCCTGCTTAGCTTAACCATCAATTGATTACAAATCAATTAATTAATCACCATCTCATTAGTCATTTTAATTAATCATTGCTGATTAATAAATTATTTCTAATTACAATAAGTAATTAGTCTTTAAATTAATTACACAAGTTAATTATACATAATACTTACAATAATTAACTTTTAATTACTTAATCAATTAATTAACAAAAGTTAATTACATTAATTCTTTATTAATTAATTTCTTCATTTATTGATTATTCCTTAATTAATCAATTCTAGATTAAATCATTAATTTTATTAACTAATGATTTCTAATTACAATTTAATTAATCTTTATATTAAAATTAATTACATAAGTAATTAATCTGCAATTAAACCACACATATATTAATCACTCTTGATTAATAACCATTCAGTAATTAACTTCCCTTAATTACTCATTCCATAAATTAATTACTCTTAATTAATTATCTCAATTAATCCCTTGATTAATTTCAAGTATTTAAATCCAAATTACTTCCATCATTAAACATCTTTAATTACATTCAGTAATTATCAATTAATTACTTCCCTAAGTAATTACAAACCATTAATTACATAAAGTAATTATTCATCAATCATCAAGTGTTTAAATTAATTAAACTTAATTAATTAATCTAAACTAATCACATTTACACAATTAATTACATCAAGTAATTAATTTATTAATTACTTTTATAAAGTAATTAAACTTAAACAATTCAAACATGATTATTATTAATTAATTAATCTAATTAATTATCAAAACTAATCACATTAATTAATTGTTAAATAATTTTTTTTAGTTAATGACCTTTATTAACATTTCTTAATTACTTAATTTTGAAATTAACTTATATTAATCATTATTAATTACAAATTAATTAATATTTAATTACCAATCAATTAATCTCTAATTATTGAATTAATTAAGTATTAACTGCAAATTAATTAATCCTTAATCACTTGATTAATAAATCTTAATCATTAATTAAAATTTAATTAACAATCCTTAATTATAGATTAATTAACCTTAATTAATTAATCTTAAGTCTTTAATTAATTAATTTAAAAATTCTTAATTATTTAATTAATCATCCACATTATAAATTAATTAAATAATTAATTATTCATTTTAAATTAACTTAATAATTTAAATGAACACAAATCATTAAAAATTTATTTATCTTTAAGATAAACATTCCTTCTTATTTAAACATTTAAAAACAAATTGTTTTAAATCTACTTTAGGTTCCATTTTAAAGTTAACATTTAAAAATGAATATAAATTTTAACTTTAACAAGGTTTTAAAAACAATTCAAACCTTAATCTCATATGCTAAAAGAAACATCTACTTTATAAATAAGTTTAAAAGAATTTAAATCCCAATTTAAATTCAAATCAATTTTAAAACACACCTAAACATTCCAGGTTATTTAAAAAACAAATTCAATTTAAAATTTACTTTTTAAATTTCAAAACTGAAATACAGTTTGAACTTTATTCCTGATCTAACTTAAATCTTTAAAAAAGCTTACTTACATTTTAAATCTTCATTTTAAAAATTCAAATCATTTAATATTTCAAAGTAATTAAACAATTTAAATTTAAACTTATTTGATTTTTAAAACTGAAGTTTAAGTTTAATTCCAGATTTAAAAAAAACTAGAATTTAAACTTATTTTAAATTTCATACTTTACAATTTTAAACTTCCAATTCAAATGCAAAACACATATGCTTTTACACTTATAAGTTTTAAACCCAAATTTAAATTTTAAAACTTAAATATTTTCAAATCTCAAATTCAAATAAATTTGAATTCATATTCAATATCAGATTTCCAAAACTCAGTTTAAATTCCTGTTTGCATTTTATACTTTCTTTTAATTTTAAAAATAGAAAACAGGTTTTCTGTTTTATTTAAAATTCAAACTAAAATTTAAAAATTCAAATTGATTACAAAAACCAGAATTCAAACTATCTAATAAACAGAATCTAAAATCTGTATATTGATTATCTTCAGTCACTGTTTTAACATAATAATAATATTGTTTTACAGTTTCATCAACCTTCTTTTCTATTGTTTTTACTTTCTTATGGGTAACTTGATTCATTATCAACTCTTTAAGATTGAAAAAAACGGAGTCTTTGTCTGAAAAATACGTTGAGAAAGGGAAGATGTATGGAACCTTTCAAATCGAAGCCAAAACATCAACCACACCTTCAAAGAAAGCTCAGCCCGAACCCTTGCCATATTCGTTTATCTATTATCGGCGAAAACCAAAGATGGAGACGGGGTAAGAAGCTGGAATCAAAAGGTTAGCTAGCTAGGCTAGCTCCCAATGGAAGCGGGGATTCATATTTAAATTCAGGTTTTAAATCCTAAGTTGAAATTTCAGTTTATATTTTAAACTTGCTTTTAATTTTAAAAAAAAACTACAAACAGGCTTCTGTTTATACTCTAAAACCTGAAACACAACATCTACTCGAGCAACCCCTATATTAACTTCGAGTCGAAAGTCTTACCGCTTCGAGTTACTACTTAAATCCCCCGAGACCATCCCGAGGAACAAAATCCTGAAACCACCAAGTATTACACCAGCATCCCACTTCCTCTGTGCATCTGCACATCGACTTCGGCCATCACTGGCCAACCACACGACCTCCCCACGGTCAACAATCATCCCCTCAAGCCAACCAAACACCAACCCCATCAACATTTGCCCTAATTCAAAATCGCGACCAATTTTCCCAAACCTGGAAACAAAACAGCAACTTCACTCAAACCCTGTCAACGCCTCGTTGATGCGACTCCTGCCACCATCACCTTCGGAACTCCGGCGACGTCTTCCTCAAACCACCATCTATCAATACCCCAGAAATGGTTGAACTCGATCAACCGAGAAGATCAAATTCAAGCAAAACAATAACCCAGTGAAAACTAGGGTTCAAGACTTTAAATCCAAATCTCAATATTAAAAACAAATTATAACACAAACCAAGAATTTTCTTGTCTTTACTGATCACTCACCTATCTCGAGAAGAGATTCCAACCCATACAACCCTATAGATCATCAAAACTTCCCCAATTTCCATTTCCAGTGCAAACATAAACTGCACTTCCAATTCCCTTTTTAAAATTGAGATTTTGATCTTAAAAATCATGATTTAGTATAGGGTTTTAATTTATATTACTATTTTGTTGAATTTTCATACTTGAATTTTCCATAAATTCAATCCATCCTGTTTTCTTATCTGTTTTCCAGTACATTCCTTTTTAATTTTAACTTAAATAAAATTCTAAGTCTTAATCTTTTAAGTCAACAAAGATCTCTTGTTTAAATCCTTCATTCTAACAGAAACTAGTTAAAGATATAAGGATTTTAATTAAAAACTTGTACCAGGAAAACAAAAACAGAACATAGCAAATTTTAACAGCATGCATATAAATACAATCACACATCAGACAGTAAATTTTAAACATATGAAACATTTATTTATTTTAGTATACTAGCATGCAACAAATTTTTAACCTTTAAATTTTTTTAAAGAAAAATTACTCACTTGATTTAAACATGCAGACAGAGCACAGTCGAGATTTGAAAAAATCCTTTTGAACTTCTTTTGCATTTGTTAGAATGCTTTAAAACTTGCTTCTTGTCTCCAGATTTTTACATGCAGGTAGTTAAACTTCAGATTTGAATGAATGCAAGCTTTCCTTGATTTCCAGAAAAATGCAGGCCTTCCTTGCTTTATTTTCCAGATTTTTAAAAGAAATGCAGATGCTTTAATTTGCTTTTTGAAGAGGGGAATGCAGGCTTTTGGAAAAGATTTGTTATGCATGATGTTTTTGAAGATGGTTTGTGTTTGGATTATGAGTATGAAGAGTGATTTTCAGGTTTCATTTGATTTAAATCTGAAAATCTTGAAAATGTTATAGATTTTCTTTGTTTATGAAATGAAAATGAGAAAAAAAGGAATGGGAAAAATTGTAAGTTTATATAACTTTTTTATGATTTATTTTTAAAAACAAAGAAAAATAAAATTAAACATGACACGTGTCTTAAATCTTACACTTGTCATTTTAAAATGATATTTAGTTTACATTTGTCCTTTAAGTGATTAGTATTTTGATTAAGTGTTAAAGAAAGTTTAAACATAGATAATTAGTTTTAATACTTTGTTATGTTTAGATAAATAATTAAAGAATAAACCAATTACAGTTATAAATAAAAACAATATACAAATTAATCATTTAAATAGTATTTTTAATCATTTTAAATAAATTTATGAAAGAGGTTATAACTTATTTGTTGTTTAAATGAATACATGTTTCATATTTTAAATTGTATTTTAAATTTCATATTAAATTTACAAATCACATTTATAAATCAATATTTCAAAAAGAATAAAACAAACATTTTTGTAACTTATTTTAATATACAACTTAAGTCAAAATATAATTTAAACAAATAAAAAATTTGTCTTATATATTTAAAATCATTTAGTTATTTATAAAATAGTTTTGAAAAGCTTAAATCAAAAATAAATCATAATTTTCCAATTTCAAAATATTAAAATTAGAAAATATACCGTACTAATTAAATTTAAAACCAAACTTATCTATTTAAAATATATATAAATATATATACATATTATAAATAGAAAACAGTTTATTAACTTATTAAAAATAAATTCACTAATTAATTATTTAATAAAAGAAGATTATTAATTCAATTCAAATTTATTAACAAAAATTATCAAATTAATTTAAATTTAAACATAAATTATTAAATTTATATTGCCATAAATTTCGGGATATTACACATCTACTCATATGGTTGTTGTGCATTTGCATTTTGATTTTTGGCTCTAACATCGTCTGATCCCGGCATCCCAGCTCGTCCTAAGCTCAAACCAACATTACCATCGAGTAAATTCATCTTGATACCAACCTAATTCTGGTTGGTGTGTTTTTGTCGTGGGGGCCTTGTTCCATTTTTCTCTGCTCCAACCCTTGCTCTTGCATTGGTTCCTTGATTTTGGTTCCAAATTCCAATTGCTTCGGCTGTTCTTTGTTGATCCATTCTTCTGCAAAATCCATCTAGCATCTCCCACCATCGATCCATTATTCCATCTTGCATCTCTTTCATCATCATCCCCATCTCTTCTCTGGTCATGTGGAAGGATGGATTTGAACTTAAGGACACATCCTGGCTGCCCCATGCTTTGGTCGACTTTCTCCAGTAATAACTTGGTAGTAGGCCTCTTCATCTCTTCCAAACTATGGATCGAAGCTTTAGGTCTTCAAATCTAGCTCATTCTCAGTGCAAGTACCAAAACTGTTGCACCAGAAAATGATACAATACCCTAAAACCGATTGAAAGCACGAGATCTAAAGAAATAAATGTAAAAGCAACAAAATAGAACTAATTTTTACAGTGGCTCCGCAAATACTCCGGTCTACATCCACTTTAATCTTGTTATTTGAATGATTCTCTCTATAATACAATGATTACAACTCAAATCCAGCCATAACATAGTAGATCTCGAATTTGGGAGTGTTGGGGAAGAAGAAGATGGAAATCAAAGTGTCAAAAGTCTGATTCTAGTTATGGGTAGCTTGTTATTTATAGGCAAAATCCCTACTGCGGTCTCGTAATTGGACCAGAATTCACATAAATATCTAAATTTCGCAAACATAACATGAAGAATAGGTCATCCCGTACGATTTTTCAAGGTAAAAAATCAGGTCGGTACCGACCACAAGGTGATCGGTATTGAGTACTTTTCGATTCTTATTGGCATTAGTTCCTATGTCTTTTTGCACGCCTTCATCTTCCAAAGCTCTAAAGTGGACCCCGCCTAAAGAAATTTTTCTTGGCACTAACCACAAAGTGATTAGTACTGACCTCTTTTTGTTGCTCAATATGCTTCCATATTTCTTGAGTTACTTCATATCATCATCTAGATAGTTCTAATCATATTGGAGTGAATCATATCGGTGAAAATTATGAGCTTCAGGTCGGGTTGACCTTACTTGGTGTTCGACCCAAGTGGTTTGTGTGTTTGCCTGGGTCTTGATTGGAGTCGTCCAAAGGTTGAAGTGCTTCGAGATCTACCTGAGAATTTTGTGTGTCCGGCCTGAGAAAAATCACAACTCGGTACCGAATTGACTGGGGTTTGACCCGAGTCCGTCTCGGATCTGACTCCTAGTCATATTTCTTGCCTTGATATTTCTCGACTTAGGTATTCCTTCTGTTTTTCCTAGGTTCAGTTCAAGTACAACTCGGGTTCGACCTGAAGCATTGAGTTGAAAATCTCAAGTCTACTTTTTTTATATTTACTTTTTCTTGCCTTTTTATGATGTTTCTATAGCCCTTAGGTCATTTCTTCTTTGTTTGTTTGTCCAATTCGTTCGTTTAAGTCCATTCGAAGACTGTAGAAAATTTGGTTATAATACTTGTCGCCTAAGCTTATACCATAATTTTCTGGAGTGTTAATGGTGAAGAGCAATCGAACTTTAAAAGTTCTACGATAGCGGTCCATCATTTTTTCTATATACGATGATTATCTGTCATTTTTGTTAATCGTTCTCGATTGACCATCGTCGAAACTACTATATAAGTTATACAACATACATGGTTAAAGTCCATGATAAAACGACAAAAATATGAGTTATACATCATCACGTACATATAATAGCGTTAGACATAAATAAGATGTCTCATTCCACATACGATCATTAAACATATACAGTAGCATCATCCCAAAAATATTAAATTTTATTACATCATCACACCCACAAAATAGAAAGTTTTAATACATTAACACAACCACAAAATATCAAATCCTAACACATTAAACTTGAAGCATGGTACTACTTTTTCTTCCTAACAACTTATTTTATACGTTGCTCATTCCTCCAACATCTACTATATTGTTCTTATTCACCTTCTTTCCTAAAACTTGTTTTTCTATTGGTGTATTCACTCCATATAGGTCCAGTGGTTTTGATTTCTCTGTTCGTTCAACTCTCTCAAGTGCCTGGTTCATTGATTCACCAGAAGCACAAAATATAATAAAACCTGCAATGTATCGAAGTCGCCTTTTCTGAAAAATACAGAACAATGAGACATATGATTTTTAAGAATTTATGAAATAGAAGGGCATAAAATTTGTAAAGTATACACTTACAATGCATAGTAAAAGTGCATTTTTATCACTCACGTTCATTGCCGTTGTTATTCCTTTTTCTGGATTGGCCACAAGAGGATGTGAAATGATCTTGTACTACTGCATATTTGTTTCAGCACAAGCCCGAGAATCTACAACTCTTTAAGATGTTAAACTCTCATTCAAGGGATGATTTCCCCATTCACTTTAACCGAAATCTCCTAAATTAGAATATGTCGCTTTAAAAGATCTAGTTGATGGCTTCAACTTCTTCTTATCGAGAGTGAAAGTAGTAGTAGGGATGTGCTGAAAATAACCAAATTGACGTAGAATTCTTTGTGGCAGATATAATTCGGCGGTTTCAAAGCAAACAAATGAGCCGCTGTAGGATGCAAATTATTGTATTTCGTTAACTGCCCATTTCTCCTTATAATAGTCCCAAACAATATTACACCCTTGCAAATCATTTACCCTCTCTCTCAAATTAACCTATCCGAATGCCAAATTTGGACCGGGTTCCAATGCAAAATAAAAGGATGCTCTTACATCTCCTTTCATCTCACCAACTGTAAAAACCCGATATTTTCAACCATTCTCATCCGCACATGTCGGACTTGAATTGCTCAAGATACCAAGTTGTAAATAAAATTTGGCAAATCTCAGAATATACAGTAAATAAATAATCACATATCACAGACATAGAGTAATAATAATACAACGGAAGTAAAAGAAATAGTAGTTCATGAAGCTACTATATAAGTATATCAGAGTTAAATAACATACAACAGAAGTCTCAATATGATAACCAAGTACAAGCTGAATACAACACTGGGATCAACAGGATAACTGGAAGTGAACTAGATAAAACTAGACAAGTAGATAATCTCCAGCAATTCCAATCTTCAGAAAGTGGAATCCAAATCTGTGAATACTTAGGCTGACCCGAGCGTAAATAAAAATACAAACACTCGAGTTGGGACATACATACTTATATAATGTAAACCAACTCAAGTGAACTGTAGTAAAGGCACAAGTAACTTAAAGGATGTTTGGGCCTCCCATCCTCTAAGGATCCGTTAAACTATTTACTATGTAGTAATATTGTGCTATTATAATAATGTCTATAGTAAAATAAACTTACTTTAAAATAGCATCACGGGTTTACCAATATAGCCCCAGACACGTAATAGTCCCAGTAGTCCATCCAATATCTGCATATCTCCTGATCGGAAGACTACGAGAAGATAAGCATGGGCTATGGGAGAAAACCAAACTCATAGTAAAGGCTCGATACGGTAGGTGATATGGCACAGCGAGGCAATGCCAGGGTAGATATACCAATTACGCGCATGAGCTGGTGGTAACGTAGCAACCACATACGCCCACCTTGAAACACATTCCCAAATCAGAGGGGTGCACCCAATCAATCACAAAAGTAATAGAATGGTATCGAAGAAATGCGTCCGACTAGAGGAGCTACCCCTTTCGGCCCGAGATCGCTCTTGTTTTAGCCACCTTAAGCCAACTCACGGGAGTCTGGTCCATGTAATATACCTCAAGAACGTCGCCACCATCCTACTTCATTCTGGAATCTTCACCGCGTACACGGTTGTCAAAGTGGTTTTCGGTATTGACAGAGAGTATGTCCTTATCTGATTCCGGTCTCTTTGTCAACCAATCGTTATTATAACCCGTGGTTATAATTGAAAAAAAAAATTATACTTCAAAATAAAATATCATTTCAAATCCAAATCTTTATCAAAATAAAGATTAAATCATTTCCAAAACATTTCAATATCCAAAATATTATATCCTTTCAAAGCTTCTTTTTAAATCATTTCAACATATCAAAATATCATATCCATTCAAAACTTCATTATCAAATCATTACTTGAATTCAAACCCAAATATCAAATTTAAAATGCCTTTTTAAATACCAAGATATCATTCATTTATTATCATTTCAAATCACATTTTAAATAATTTATATTCCATCAAATTAATTCATTTAAACCATTTAAAAGCGATGTTATTATACTTTCAAATCAAGTATTCCATTTCTAAAGTTTCAAACCATTCTGAGCTCATTTACTTAGTTAAAAACCATAAACATTGAAAATTTCAACCTTACGCAGCATTTAGAAAAAGCTATTATAAGTTATACTTGAAAATATTTTAATTCAGCAAAGACAGCATTTAAAAACTGCTGTTAAACTCAGTTTTAGTGGAAATTTAGTTTAAAACAGCAAAGACAGCATTTCCAGAAATGTTGTAATAGCTTAGGTTTCAAGTTAAGGTTTTTATTAATTTCAGCAAAGACAGCAGACCACTACAGCATTTACAGAACTGTTGTAATAGGCCTTTATTAAGTTTTAGCCTTTTAAATTTACTACAGCAACTGCAGCATTTCAGAACTGCTGTAATAGCATCTTTTATTCAGTTTTAGTTCATTTACAGAAAGCATAGCATTTCTGAATGCTATAAAAAGTATTTTCCAGATTTTAGTGTATTTCCAGCAAATAAATTACTTCAATTTAAACCCTTTAAACATTATAAAATCACATTTTTAACACAAAATGTTCATTAAAATACTCTTTCAACTTATGATTTTTATAAAGTAACATTTCATAATTAAATCAAATTTTAATAATTTACTTAATAAATTCAAGTGTAAATTTTCTAGCCTTCACATTTTTAATAAATAAACCTAACACTTAAATTTTATTACCATTTTTACAAATATAACTTAATTTCCATTTTTATTTATTTATATAAACCAAATTTCCTTTTTAAACCAAAAACCCAAATTTCCAGACTTGAGTTATATTTCAATAATTCAACTTAACTATATATTTGTTTAACATTTTCCACTTATAGAAAAATCATAAATCCTTAATTTAAAACACGTTAAAATCTATTTAAATCAAATCATCATAAATTTACATTTTAAACCACTTAAAATTTTATTTGTATAACTTAAATGTCATTTTTAAAAGCCAAAGTCCAAATTTCCAGATTTAAGTTATATTTCAGAAATTCAATTAAATCACTTAATTGTTCAACATTTTTAACTTATAGAAAAATCAAATTTTTTTTATTTAAACATTAAAAATCCAATTTAAATCAAATTCCCATAAATTTACACTTTTAAGAATACTTAAAAATATTCAAAATACTTTATAAAATAACCACGGGCCTGTATATAGTTTTCTAACATAGGTCAAGTGATACGGATATAAATCATTTCAATCCGCAATTTACAAAGAAAATCCGGGTTCTATCATTTCAAACCCGCAGTCCCAAGTAAAATAAAATAATTAAAAACCGTTCAGGCCTATCATTTCAGCCCATAACGATTTTTCCCTATTCTAAAGTCCGTTCGGGTATGTATCATTTCAACCCATAGTGATTTCTAAACTAACAGGGAACTAGCAGTGATGAACAGATATAAATGAACATTTCAACAAATATCAGTAACAAATGACATGACAGATAAATAAACATGTTTAACATCATATAATTTATAATCACAGGCAAGTATAACATAATATAACACTCTATACATCAATTGTTGTCAATTCACATTTGCATAAGTATAATGTCAGGTGAGATTACTCACTTTTTTATGCTGGAGCTGGCAATTCAAATGACACAAATGGATTTCCAGATGGCACGATGACACAACGATAGATTCAAGTGGATAAGAACCAAGCTGATGATCTTGTCATAGCCCAAAAACAAAACCAAATAAAATTATAATTCAATACAACATTGAATTGAAATAACTTTGGAATAAAAAGCAATATTGAAATGAATACTTTTGCCTTGCTTTCTACATTTTCTTGCTAGGCCTAGGGATTGATTTGGCTCGGGTTTGGACATGCTTTGGCTCGGGTTTGGGTTCAAAGAGGCACGGTACAAGGCTAGAGCATGGTGGAGGTTACAAGGCATGAGAAGGTCAAAAGGCTAGGCTTGATAGTGGAGATTTGGTCAATGTATTGGCTCGGCCATGGGTAGATTGGGCTCGGCCCGGACATGTTCAAGTTTGGTCAGTATAGGAGGTGATGTGTAGGGGTCATGGAAAGGTGGTGGCGGCGGCTATGGTGGTGGCCAAGGTGATGGATGGAGGTGTTGTTGCATGTAGTGGTCGGCTATGATGGTTTTAAGGGATTTTTTCATTGTTTTTGTGTAGTTTTGTTCAAGGGGAGGTCATGGCACTTTCAAGTCAGAGGAGTGGGATGGTTTGGCCGTGGATTATATGGGAAAGAAGTGGTAGTGGTCGGTGGAGGTGATGGAGAGGCTATGGCCGAGCAAACACATGAAGAAGTCAGGGCAATTTCAAGCAAAATTACATGGAAACAAGTGAAGAAAGTAGAAAAAAAGAAGGAAGCCATTACCAAACTTTTCTTAGCCGTAAATGAAATGAGGAATGATGGTTTCTCACGTGAAAAGTGATAAGAACTCACGGCCAAATAAGAAAATGCATGGTCAAAAGCTAGAGAAAGTGAAGAGCCAAGCAAATGAAAAGACTTAGGAAAAGAAAGGTCATAAGTTATAAAGCTTTAGTCTCTTAGAATTTTCTTTTCTTTTAATTAAATAAAAACAAATGAAATTTTAGTAAATGAATTTAAAAACTGAAACAAAGTAAAATAGAATAAAAATAAATAATTAAATTTAAAGAAAATATAAAAAGAATTAAAGAAATTGCTTAAAAATTGGAAACAGGGTTCAAAAATTACAAATAAATTATCGCTAGCTTTAGAAAAATTTCTGCTTCACTCTAAAACAAATAAAAGTCAAATAAATAAAATAAATGATGAACAAAATAAAGTAGAAATGAAATAAAATAAGATCTTGAGAAAAAAAAAAGAATTTCTTTAATTAATTGAAACTAGAAACTAAAAATTATAAACAGAATACAACTGACATTGAAAAATTTCAATATCACTTAAAAAAAATGTTTTAGAACTAAAATATATACATAAAATCATGTTACACTCATAAAAATAAATCAGAACATGACAAACAAAAATATTATTTATAATAAAATTAAACAAACAATTTTGTTAACTACAGCAAATTTCACACAGTAGTGTAAAAGACATAACTTTCACAATATAAATCAGATTTCAACGAAACGAAAAACAATATTCCTAAAATTTTATTTACTTTCATAATAAAAGATAAAATTCAAAATTTCAAAATTTTAAATTTTTAAATTTAAAGTCAAAGTTTGACCATATTGACCAAAGTTCACTTTTCTAGAAAATTATTCTATTTATTCATGTTTGGAATTCTAATTCACATAGAAATCAAAATTTATATTTAAAATAAGAAAACTATTCACTTTAATAAATAAAATAAAGTTTTTAAATCAGGAAATTCAATTAAAATAATTAAAATATATAATTAAAAAAATCACAAAATACAGGGTTGTTACACCAACACATCAACTATGTCGCCTTAAAACCTAGAACAGAAAAATCCATACCTATATAGAGTACAACATATATATGAATAAACGATATAATATATATTTTGAATTTAAATTTGTGTGCATACTTGAAGTATTGTCATACAACAAAAAATTTGTTGCACATCTTTTCTAGTACTTTGACCTATGCTATAGAGTAACCAGCTCAAACATGCAGCGGCCCCACGGGTATGTATGCATCTGTCTGAGATCAGTAAGATATTATAGAAAATGCACAGACACTTTGTTTTTCGACTTATCACCACAAGCCAAACAATCAATAGCGTACAAAATGTACACGGTTGCATAATGTCTTTTACGATCATCACTATACGACTTTTTAGAACCTTCAAATTGACTTCACAACCATTCAAATCTAATACTTTTCTTCCCTTCTAATACTACAATAGCAGTTGTCTTGTCAATCCCAAGATACTTGTCCAATTGATCATACACATTGTCATAACTAATAACCTTAGATTCATCAAGGGGTCCTGTAACAACTCGGCCTTCAACTGGAAGACCAGTAATGCGAACAACTTCATCGATAGTTATCGTCATCTTACTGAGGGGAAGATGAAAAGTGTTTGTTTCAGGATAAAATCGTTTAATAAAAGCATTAGTAAGGACTATCAAGTTTATCATATGCATGTAATATTAGTTGATATAAACCTGAGCTAGCTACTACACCTTTCACAAATTGACATTCGTTGTTCAAATCCAATAGTTGTTATGTTCCTAAATAACTATGAACTTTAACAATCCTAGTTTTCTCTCGTGGTGCCTAAGATATGACAAAACTAATCAAAATATGCAAACTAGTATTATCATTACTTTAACTATAAATGATATAAAAAACTTACATCGAATTTTCAAATTTTATGAT
The DNA here is from genome assembly GCA_030765085.1 of Allium cepa. Classification (NCBI taxonomy): domain Eukaryota; kingdom Viridiplantae; phylum Streptophyta; class Magnoliopsida; order Asparagales; family Amaryllidaceae; genus Allium; species Allium cepa. The sequence goes on from CM060935.1 coordinate 971,308,314, forward strand.
CTGTATGATCTTTGAAACCAAATAGTAGTGACTGTTGTACTTCTTCTTCTTCTTGGTTTTGAGTGGGTGCTTGCTTCTTCTTCTTGGTTTTCTTTTTGTCTACCCTCTCTGTTTCTTCCTCTTATTCTTCATGCATTTCTACCTCCATTTCTTCTTACTTTTGAATTTCCTTGTCTCCTTCACCTTCAACAGCGTCTTCTTCATGTATTTCTACCTCCATTTCTTCATAATCTTGAATTTCCTCATCTTCTTCATCTTCAATGGTGTCTTCTTCCATCTCGTCATAACCGCTCTTCCATCTCGTCATAACCGCTACCCTCATTGCTACTTTGACTGTTAGTTTTATTTTCTTCAGATTCATTTTCCACCCTATGTTCAGTATCATCATTTATATTTTGGTCCATAAGTTCCTTTCGTCTCTCCATTTCAAACCTAATGTAATTTGATGTCGTTATTGGAACACGAGTAGACGCAGTTGACGAATTTTTGCTACTAGTAAACTATGATAGTTACTATATATATATATACACAAAAAAAGACAGCAAAACATTAGTATAAATGCTGCAATATGATATCGAAAAATAATGGTAAACTTGATAGGGTGCAACCGCATAACAAAATAAAAACGGCAACATCATGTCACATACTCTAATTTGACCAGGGACTATCCCTAACAAATAAATATACGGGAAGGTCTTAACAAATGAAAAATACAACAGGGAGCTGCCGAGTTCGATCAACTACACACCATTCACAAAGTATATTACGGTAATTGGCTACCAAATAACAAGATAAAAAAGGCAGAAACTCATCACAGAGACAAAATTCATAAAAGAAATTCACAAACACAAATGAAATCCAAATTCTACTTTTCTTCTAACGTAACCCGGAATGGGCAGTCAAAAATCACAAGTGACATCGAACTTTGAAAACAAATCACGAATGAAATTCACGAACCTAAGCATTAATTGGACGAGCGACTTTGGATTTGGCTTGTTCTTCTTCGATGTGGTTTTCGTTCTCAGCATTATGATAGCTTAGAAGAGAGAGTTTTTTAATTTTTCTGTTAGCTTAGGAAAGAGCGACTGTGGTAAGTTAGGGTTTTTTGATTTTGATTTCGCACATAAATTCAACGGACGAAAGAAATTAGAGTATTTTAGTCCGTACCGTTGTTATAATAATATAAATTTTTATTCTTAGCAATTAAAATGAGTGTAGTCTCATTAACCATGCCCTGAATATAATGTATAAATAAATTGTGTTCAAATTTTGAACTTCTTCGGGAAATCATGTTTTAGTTACGAAACACTTGGTGCATCTAATCGATGTCAAATTGGTAGTAGACATAATTTAGACTGGGTTTGGATTTTTGTAATATGCCCGCTTACTGGAACATAGAAGCAAACCTTCCGTCTCCCGCCAATTCACGAAATGAAGATACAATGAAAGCAAACTCGTTTCCTTTTTTACGATTCTTGATCCCAGATTCTACCCTCTTGTGCTTTTGCATTCTCATTATGTATACTAAATTTCCCTAGACTATACTGTAAAAAAGGAATATAACAATCATGGCGCTACTTAATCGACTGCCTCTCCTGTTCGCGTTTCTTATTCTATTTCAAATTCCATTCTTGGCAATTTCAACAACAGATCCTTTAGATCGTAAGTTTTTGTTGCATTATTACAACAACATCAATTTTGATTTTTGTTTTTGTGGTTTTGAACCCAAGATTGGTTCTTGGTCTTAAAACAAGGGTTTTGGCTGGTACTGAATTTAAAATTATAAGTAGGGTTTATGAAACGATTTTTGATTAAACCATTGGCGCTTAGTGGCAGCTTTAAAAGCAGTGTTTGAAGCACTCAATAATCCCACCCAATTAATTGGGTGGAATTTTGTTGATGGTGATCCCTGCGGCAGTTCTCAGATTTGGAAAGGAGTGGCTTGCTCAAATCAATCTGTGATTTCCATGTGAGCTGTTTATATACACCTTTTTACATACGTTTCTTGGAATTATTTTGAGAAATTCTACAGGTCAAACCCTAAAATATATGATTTCACATTATGTCCCTATTGTATTAATATACTTTGCCATAAGTGAATTAATCGTTTTTTGAGATCAGAAATTGGCTTATATGGCCATTTACAATAATAATTGGTAAATTAGTATTAACATGTATGAATTATATATTTTGATGAAGATAGTGAACCATGATTGTATGATGTAGCTTACAAAATTAAAATAGTTCCAAGTCACGTTAATGTCTTCTGGTTACTTAATTATTGCTGAAGATTTCATTTGTATGGCAGTTACATCAATGGCTCAGGATTGAGCGGACAGCTAAGTCCACAAATATCCAATCTTCTTTCATTGCGTGAGCTGTAAGATTCATATGATCAAACTGTTTATCGCTTTAATTATGATTTTAGACGCTATGCAATGGCCTAACTGTATGCGCAGGGATTTGAGCTACAATAATATAGGTGGTGAAATACCTCATGGTTTGCCACCTAATGCTACTTACATGTATGTGTTTTATTACTTTTTAGCGTCTCAGTACCATTTTTGTTTTGTTTTTGTTTCTTTTTCATCCAACTGAAAATATCCTTTTGTGTTATTTAATTTAAGAAATTTGGCTGTCAATAGTTTCGGCTACAGCCTTGCTTACCCATTGCCTTCTGTTAGGGCTCTCATTTACCTGTGAGTTGTCATAGTAAAACTTCTATCTCTATCAAGGAATACCCAGTTGAATAACGTGCCTTTTCTTGATAAATTATCTGTGTAGGAATGTAAGCCACAATGGGCTTTCTGGTCCTATAGGTGATGTGTTTTCTGATATGCCGAACTTGGATAAACTGTAAGATTAATATCACTGCTGCTTGTTCAGTTCTATTGCTAAATGATATTAGTCAGTACTGATACGTGGATACACGTTTCAGGGATTTGTCATTTAACCACTTAACTGGTGATCTACCTAGCTCTTTTGCTTCTCTAACGAACCTTCATGCTCTGTAAGTTCCAAACAGAATTAACAAATATGCATCCACAATACCATATTTTATCTCTTGTTCTTTTTACTTACTGTAATAAAATTCCAGTTATTTGCAGAACAATGATTTAACAGGCTCAGTTGGTTTTTTAGCAAATCTTCCACTCAGAAGCCTGTGTGTTTCTCATCTACTGATTTGTTTCATAATCAATTCATCATATTTGCTATCATGTGGTGTCATGATGCATTTGTTTTCGTATATTGTATGTTATGTTTTGTGTGCAGTTATCTCCAGAACAACCATTTTAGTGGTTATGTCCCTAAACATTTCAACTTCATTCCAAACATGAGGTAATGTTTTAGAATCTTAACACACTTTTTTTTTTTAAATGATGGAATTAACCGACTCTCTTTTGATAGTTGACATTAATAATTCTTGTTTCCATATCAGAATTGATGGTAACCAGTTTGAACCTGGATTTGATATTCCATCTTCATTTGTGAATGGAAGCACAGAATCTCCTAAAACATCAAAAGATGCAAAATCCCGAAGTATCCCTGAATCAAAACTAAAACCTCTGAAAAACTCCAATAATCATAGAAGGATTTCAAGCGTTGGAGCAACTGTGGGGATCCTCTGTGGTGTTCTATTAGCGGTTCTATTTGTTTCCATTGTCTTGGTACTGCTTTACAGACCACGTATAACAAACCTGAAGAAATCGAAGATACCAAGAGAATCTCTCTTTGATCTTCCAGTTACTATACCCAAAGGTTAGGTGAAATCTCTAGTCATACATCATTTCGCTTTTCCTTTCACTATTGTTATCTCATACTTGGCATGTCAGGTATACCGTACTGGTAGTTGATGGAAATATCAAATTAGTATAAAACTGCATTGTCAGGTATACTATACTGGCAATTGATGCTAAATGCTAGGACCATGAACAACTTGTTTTGCAGTGTATGCAATCAGTAAGGAACAAATCAACTCGCTTTCTCCTCCTATTCCTACGATCGTAACTCCACCTACTATGGTAGGAAGAATCTCTAAAAGGAAAAGTTGTTCGCGGGGAAATATAAACCTGGAACATGCAAAGGTCTTTTCTCTTCCCGACCTTCTTAAGGCCACACACAATTATAGCAATGATGGTATTATCGGCGAGGGTCCGAATGGCTATGTTTACATATCTCAGTTTCCTGATGGTCAGGTAAACATAAATATTAGTATATTATTACAGAAGAGCTGCATTACAAGGAACCAATACATGGGGCTCATATACTATTTTTTGTGAATTATGAAGATGTTTGCTGTGAAGAAGTTCAAATTGGTCGCAAGTGAAGTAGCCAATGATGAATTTCTAAAATGCATTCATAACATGATGCGACTAAAGCATCCAAATATTAACAACGTCATAGGCTATTCTGTTGATCGAGAAGAACATGTTCTTGTTTACGAATATGCAAAACATGGGTCGCTTAGTGATGTTCTCTATTCCTCTTCCGATGAATTATGCAAAGCTCTTTCCTGGAAAATCAGGCTTAGGATTGCTCTTGGTGTAGGTTATGCTTTAGAGTATGTTTTCTTTCCCACCATTATTATGTTTTAATATATATATATATATATATATATATATATATATATATATATATATATATTATGTATGTAAGTAGATATTGTCGTTTCTTGAAAAGATAAGCAAATGCTATGCTTGGCCTTTTTTTAGATATATGCACTGTATATGTTCTCCTCGCTTGGCACATGGAAATTTGAAGGCAACCAACGTTTTGCTTGACCATGAATTAGTGCCTCGACTCACTGACTGTGGATTCTACACATTAAGGCTTCTTAATAAATCAGATACAAAGGTACATGCTATCACTTAGGGTAACGTGTATAGTATATACACGTACAGCTCAATCTAAGGTATGTTCTTATTGTGTTGCAACTTTAATCAGGCTCCAGACTTTGACGTAGAATCTAGCGGACATGCTGCACCTGAACTCGATACTCCAGGAGCGGACATGACTAAATGTGATGTGTATAGCTTTGGAATTTTATTACTGGAGCTTTTAACTGGAAGAAAACCATTTGACAGGTCTGAACTTTACATGCTTATATATACTTTTTCTTCATTAATTTACATGGAATAATGTTTATCATCAATAGAAAGGTAATTTCTTACTAGATTCCAACATGCGGGACTAAAACAGAGAGTGTAAAAAAAGAGTTAATTATAAAACCATGTTTACTTTGAAAACTTACTTCAAGAATAGACTTGGTTACGGACTTATTTACAAAAATATGTTTCGTTTGGGGTTTAGTATTTGCACGTTATAAAAATGTGCAAATGCATTTTCAAATTTGTATTTGCACACTTAAAATTCGCTGATACGGAAACTGATCCTTTTTTTTTGTAATAAGCTTAAGGGCAAGCTTACTCCTGCAGTAAGAGAGTCCGTAAAAGAATTACCTCATCTCTGTGCTATATATTATTCCTCATTTTGCTCATTTTTTGACGAATATATTAGATCAAGGAACAAAGAGGAGCAATTATTAATAAGATGGGCATACCCCCACCTCCACGACATAGAATCTTTAGAAGCGATGGTTGATCCAGAAATCAAAGGAACCGTATCTTCAAAAGCCCTCTCTCAATACGCCGATATCATCTTATCATGCATTCAGGTACATAATTTAAAAGTAATCAACTTTGTAAAAGATTAAAAATAAGAAATTTTATTCAAAATTTGACTAATGACTATTGTAACAGGTGGAGGCAGGGTTCAGACCAATAATAAGTGCCGTAACTGGAAATTTGCTAGATGTAGTACAGAAGCTGTCTAGGCCTCATCAACATAGCAGTAGGAAGCAAAGAAGATCATCAGTTGATGACTTGGTTTCTGATCTGAATGCAACGTCTGAGATTTCATTCAAGTCAACCCTAGCCTACTTTGACACCCCAACTGCTCCTGTATATGATTAATCCTACTTCAGTTTTTTCTACCGGACATATGTGCTGTATAAAAAGAACCGGATTACTGTCTGTAGATGAATCAGTCTGTCATTCTTTTTTGTTTATAGTCACGTTACAGTAGTCCATTATTTCTGTATGCAAATGCAATGAACAGAGATACCTGAACATAGCTTCAGTTTAGTAAAAAGTAAAAACAAGCAATTTCGGTTTATTTTGCTATGATACTTGAAAATCATAGTGCTTTCAGGTTTACTTTTCTCTGTTGTAAATTATGCCCAAATTGCATCGTCCCTTTCCTTGATTACGTGGCTGGATCATCATTACATGGTACACAATGACAAAACAATAGAAAAATAGGTCTGTTCTTATCAGAGCAGATACAAATTTACTCACTAATAAGATAACATGGGTCTATCTAAAATGGGATTTATATTGAGTAATGCATAAGTTTTATATTGGATGCCTTCTATAGTTCAATAATTTTGTGGTCCTCATATATATATATATATATATATATATATATATATATATATATATATATATATGTGTGTGTGTGTGTGTGTGTATGTCTGTGTGTGTGCGCGCGCGCATATTCATTTTAGTATATTCATGCACATTGCATTTTTAACGGCAGGCCTTTTATCTTATGTCACCACAAAGTCATCATTTAATTTACATGACAACATATTCATGTTTTCTCCGTGTGAATCATCCATCACACGCTTTCACCAAATTGCTATTTTTTATTGTTTATAATGGTGGCAATCCAAATGAATAATGGTTATTTTTAATCATTGATACAAGATCTTAGTACTAAAAGTAAAAAAGCTTTCATCACAAGGCAGCCGGCTTTTATTAATCATTGGTTAGCTTACCTAACTATCAATTCTTGTGATGGTTTTTCTATTAATGTTCATTTTTTTTATCATTGTTAAGAAAATATGGTGATTAGATCAATGATATAAGAATGTATGTAGCTAATGGAAAATAACTGGACCCTTAGACACTCTACTTCTTCCACTTGACACATTCTCCTCTTCAGTTGTTCTTTTAATATAAAGAACGCAAGGTATTTTACGTCACATATTGTTTATGTTGTAAATAAGGTTTTTGTACGGCTTCAAGGATTGAATAGCTGGATATTTTAGAAGGTCTTTTCTCCCTTCAAACTTCATATCACACTTTCCAAATAGAACGATCCCTGTTCGATATAAAAAAACGTTTCCTTATGACAAAATAAATGGTGCGTTTATGTAAACCATAAACTAGAATATTTATTACTGTTGTAACAATATATTTATGTAAACAAATAGATGAATCTTTTTGTAAATGATCTTGTATGAGATTCTTCACCAATAGTTATATATTATTTTTTTCGACAAGACGTTGCCTTGTTAAAAGGTGGTTTTTTTTTCCTTGATTTTTTTTGATCAAGCGTTGCTCTTGTATTACCTGGGGAATCTGCACTCTTTAGACTCTCCCTAGTGACAAAATTTCGGATATACATGTATCAGGTGGGACATTATAAATTTATGCATTGGATATTGATTACAACCCGCACGTGTTAATTTTGAATATTTACACATTTAATTATGTTGAATGTGGTCACTTTGATGCGTGATTAAAACTTGTTTACAAAGAAACTTGGAAAACGTAACTCAAACTTTTAACATAATTTCTTTTTTTTCGAACCTCTAACTTACTGGTTTGGTTAAGAAATCGATAAATTATACTGCAAATGGACAAAAAGGCGCTCAATTAGTCATAGGATCCAATTATATATAATTAGATTAGATACCGATATAGCTGTGGATTAAAATATCGCAAAAAATGTCATCTTCTCAAACTCACATCAATGTTTAATGGTTCCAAACGTGACATGAATGCACATAAAAGTCAGAAATACATTGCACAAAGCGGAACAACAAAATGAAAGAAAATTCTAGCAAATCCACTAAAAAATCAACCCAAACAACTAAAACTGCATCATTTCTCATACAAACAACACTCATATTACAAAGGGAAACAAAAGAACCACCTCACAAGTTAGTCAGAATCAATCAAACCAAAGAACAAAATCAATGCAAACTCAAACCTTAAACAATGCAACATCACTAATTTATAGTTAATCAAATCTTCTATATAACTTGTGCTTCTCCAAGTCCAACCATATGATCCATGTAGCAATTAGAAGATGAATTATTCAACTGATTAAGCAAAGCATAGTCGCTTAAATACCCTTGAAAGAAGCCATGATCGAGCTCGCTAAACCCACTCAAATAATTACCATAATTACCACCATATTCATCCACCTTCTTCTCCTTCTCATTTGCTACAGTTTCCTTAACCTTCTTTGTACTTGCAATGTTTATAGAAGGCTTACCGGTGAGCCTTTGCACGAGGTCTCTGAAGTTGGTGGGATCAGTTTTGATTATCTCGGGCGCGATTATGTGCACGATTCTTATCTTTGGCTTTGGCTTTGATATCATATGAGAATCTTGCTTTTTAATGCTTGATTTTGAGTGTATGATATTTGACATGATTTGCTGCTGCTGCTGTTGTTTCATCCTCTGAGATGTGGGTGTTGGAGAAGGGAGAAAATTGAGTTGGAGAAGTGAGAATTTGTGGTGATGTTATATATATAGAAGGAGGAAAATAGAAGGAAGGGGGGAGGTTAGTTGAAGGCATGTATTTGATGAAGTGGGGAACAAGTCAATATTGTAATGACTTGCATACATACAAGTGGGACAGCGAAAGGTTCTCTCTTTGTTCATGCACATATGGAGTGTGTCTATGTCCTTGCATTAAGGGGCCCCTGACTTGGATTATTTGCTCCACGAATTGATAGAGCAAAAGTATTGGCCGCTCCTGGGCTTTGGCCATGCAAAGGGATCTTTATTTATTTATTTTATTTTTATCGTTTTTAAGCAGTGTTTTAAAACCCGATTCAACCGTGGTTCGATCACGTGTTAGCTTATGATTTTGAAAATAAAATAACTTTGCGCGTACGTGAACCAAAATGCTAACCTTAATTAAAACTGTAAAAAAAAAACACATCTAAACCAACCTTTTAAAACTAAACGATTCTTCAAATTTATGGAGAAAAAAAAACTACCACTTTACTTTCCATTTTTTCTCACAAAATTAATTTAGCAAATAATTTCGTAATGTTAACTACCACATTATTTGATTACCTAGTAAATTATGGACGATATGACACATTATTGGTATACATTTTATGAACCATTATTAAACCGAATCGCTTTTATCTTAATAATTAGTTAAAGTTTTACATTAATTGAAACAATTTTACTTTAAGATTATAAAGATAGAAAACAAAGATTAACGCGATTCTCATTGTCTCACCGGTTGAAACATTAGAGCCTTTAAGGATGCACCAACATGGTTTGACGTACAGCTCGGTCGACGATACTATGCTTTTAGAACCTGAAAGCTTTCGAATTTCTTTTACATAAAATGCAAGTGTAAAAAATTGATCTCTTCATGTGCAATGGTGATAAACGCGATAGACTATGGATATAGATGAGTTAACGAAGAAAGTATCCTTGGTGTTGTGGAGAATATGAATTTAATGAAAGATAAGTTAAGGTCGATGATACAACTACTTAGAATAATGAGAAGGCGTATGAACTTAAACATCATAATTAAACAAAACGATGCATCGTGCAAATTGATAAGTTGTAGAAGGATGAAGATAAAAAACGATATCGAACGTCAAGAAGGAATGAATTTATTACAAGTAGGTCTGGAGGAAAACAGATTAACATTGCAACTAGAGTAGACAATATTTAGTTTGAACCGAATTAACCGAGGAAACCGATTCATTTTGGTCGGTTCGGTTCGGTTATGAAAATGTATCGGTTTGAATTCGGTTTATAAAATAACTTTATTTTGATTATTGGTTCAACCGAATTAACCGAACTTTCATTATATGATCCAAATTCATGACATTATAACACTCTTAATAATTTGTTTAGTAATAAAAATCAAACTTTATCTATTAAAAATATGTTAGTTTTTATTATAAACTTAAAAAAGTAGTCGAAATAGTTTCTTTAAACACAAATTTATGTTTTTCTTTTATTAAATTGATCATTTGAATAATACCTTGATATTTTATCTTACTTACCTTTTTTAGTTTGGTTGAATTGGTTACCGACGGAATTAACAGAAATTAGTTTGGTTTGGTTCGGTTCTGATTTTTCTCGATTTTAATTCGGTTTGATATTTTTTACTTCAAAAACAACCGAACCGATCGGACGCTCACCTCTAGCTACAACATTGTAACTTAATATTTAATATCGATCTACTCTATTAAATATAAAATTAAATATATGCTTTTGGTTATATGCTCTCACGTTCCTCCTCATGCTCTATACTGAATTTTCATTTCTTTAAGGTTCATTTTCCATTTTCACTCTTTAATTATTTTATTTTTGTCTTCAAACACATTAACTCTAGGTACTAATATGATCCCTTCAACTTACGTTTTTTATCAACTTCCTTAAATGTATTCATATTTTAAGCTAGGGCTTCTTTCGTTATTCATCCCTCATTCCTCAGTTGAACAATACTTCTCATTCTAAGCTTAATTTTAGTATCAATTTTTCTAATATTTTCTAATTTTATGAACTAAAAATAATTAATATATATGATTTCAATGTAATAAGATAATGGATCTTTAAGAAGTCAATTAAGTTCAACGCATTTGTTTTTTATTTTGCTTGATCTTTGTTAATTTGAATTTTGCTAATTGATTTGGCATTTAGAATTTTTCCAATTGCAACCTTTGGCTGTTAGATATGATGACATAACATATCATACCGAAGTTATCTATTTCTAGTATAAATAAATGATGCAAGTGAATAATATAGGGACTTTAATATTATTGTTTTGAGGTTTTATTTGATACATCGGTGAAAATTTTCATTTTTTTATCTATAATACTATTTTAATTAAGCTTATACCTTAATTTACATAGGACTTCACACTGCAATTAATGAATGAATTGAAAGGCCCTATGTTGCTGAAATGCAATTTCATTCCACGATCATCTTATTATATTATACATTCAAATTTTCAAATTTTAAAAAACAAGCTAAACATGTTTAGGAGCCTCATGTTGAGCATGTATCATTTTCAAACTGATAACTTGCTTTCTTTGCGTTTCAAATTTTTTTATTCTTTCTTATTCAATAACAACATATATACTATATAGTGTGCTACTATTGGCATTCAGTTTTTTTCTTCTTTCTACCTAAATTAAAGGCCGCCTTGAAATGCGTACTTCATCACTTTCTAACACCATCTGTTATTTCATTAATCTCACTAGGCACTAGAAAAATGCCTTGTGAAGTATCTTTTTAGTAAAACATTATATATTTATTGCAGACAAATTTGCTAATATATCAACAAATCATCATTGTTTTGAATTTATCATAGCAAATAACCACCATTCTTCTACATAATACCATGACTAAAGAGAAATGTCATAATGTATTTATTTACTTGATGACCGTAGTTTAAAACATATAGTTGTGAACTACCACGCTTCCCATTGCTTATGCGGTTTCAAGATGTCGAACTTCTAATAAGTGCTATTATTTGGACAACAAATTTAAAAAAATATATGATACCGCTTCAAAATAATTATGATACCAATAAAAGACAAGAAACACATAACAATTCATTTAAACTAAAATCAACTTGAATCTTACATCACACAAAATATTCAAATTTTCTTTGCATTTCATTACATTTCAATTGTTTCAAAATGAAAAGTTTGTCAACATACATCAGTCATATTTCAAACTCTTTTACATGTCAAGTTAAAAATGAGCATCCATTGTTGACATATCCAGTGGGCATAGTTTCACAAATTCAATCCGTCAATCAACGTATAGTTCAGTCCATTATTGTTCTTCCTTAATTGCCAAAGATTTGTCAAATTAACTTTTATGTCTTTTGAAACATTTAATCTATCATCTTGTACTATATTTTCGCTATCCAAAAATTTAGCATCCAAAACAATAAGTGCAACGGTATCCTCCATCTATGAACCGAAAAAAATAACAGAAGAGAAATAAGACGTATATGTTGAATGATAAAAAATACAATTCGATAACTTATATTGACATTTTCTATTATAACATCATCAAATTTTATATCCTCTAACCATGACATCGTTAGATAAATAATCACAAAACTCTAAACAATTATATCTATGATTGATTTGTTAAAAGATTAAACTTTAACACATGAAAAGGAAACTAAAATCTTTACGATCATTATAATTGGGATTATCTACTAAATATTCACCTTCCATCATCTACTAGGCAAGAAGAATTTTTTTTTACGGTTTAAGGTTTGGAACTTTTGAGAAGTATGTGAGATTTGCTACTGAGAAGAGGTGATGGGTACTGCTTCATAGAGCTGAGTTGTGTAAAAGTGAAAGAATAGAATATGGTGGTCAGAAGTACATAGAAAATAATAATATCTAATAAAATTATAATGGTGGTCGGAAAAAAAAACTAAGTTCCAATAATAGCATACTTTATATAAAAAATATCTATTCTATTACATATAAAAGAGAGTATCTAACTCTTTACATGTTCTTTCCCTAATTTTTCTAATTCTATATATTGATTTCTAAGCAATTTGAGGGACTATTGGCGTTTACACTTTTATAATTTCATTTTCATACCTCTTAAATATTAATGATAGCATTAATGATTATATTATACAATTAATTTCACGTAATCTCCTTCCATTTGTTTATTTCATTCTGATTTGAGCATTCCATTTTAAAAAATAAAATTAACCAATGGTTTTTGGCTCATTATCGAATAATTTTGTTTAATTTCTTATCTAGGATTGACTTTTCGTTTACAAAATATAATATCTGACCCTTTGTATACTCTTTTTGCAGTTCAGCTCATTTTATATACTAAATTCTCAGTGATTTAAGACAATATTAATCTTTACACCCTCATAATCTCATTTCATACTTCTTAGATATTAATGATACCATTAATGATTATAGTATACATTGATTTCACGTAACCTCCTTCTATTTATTTATTTCATTTTTATTTGAGTTGTCCATTTTAAATAATAATAATTAATTAATGTATCTGGTGCACTGTAAACCAATTCTGTTTGAGATTGTTGTAGTATTAGACAAAGTTAATTGAATGATAATGTAGAGAATTAAAGAATTGATTTTCATGTGATTTTTTAATCTTGCGGTAACTTATCTCATTTTTTATTACTATGTACTATATTACAATAACTAAAAAATCCAAATATTTTTTTAATTTCTTTATTGGAGATTGACATTATTATCAGCATTTAAATTGTTGCAAAGTTTAGACTGATTTCCTGTAATATTTAATTCGAAGAACTAAAAGATTAATTTTCAAGTGATTTTCAGTTTATGTTAACTTATCTCTATTGTTTTATTAATCATATTATATTAAATTATGAAAATCATAATACGTTTTTGTAAAGTCTTAGTCTTTAGACCAATAAAAATAAAAATTAATTTTGTATAAACCATAATAGACTAGATCTAAATCATAATAGGTTAGATCTAAATCATAATTGGCTAGATCCAAATCATAATAAGCTAGATCTTTAAACAAAATAATTTTTACAATCACATAATAGGTTAAGAGAGGGTACCTTGATTCATAGTAAAAGCAACTAATTTATGGTGAACAATTACCTCGGATTTTATTTTTCCCTCTTGATCCCTTTAGTTTGCAAGCTTTCTTGATGGAAAGAAAAACGAGATGAGTGGGTGTAGAGGGAACTAATCCTATTAGGGTTTTCTATTCTTTATATAAACCTATCATCAATGTATTAACAGGAAATTACATTTTTATCTACCAATATAAATTATCCTCTTTATTTTATTAAACATAATTTGGTATTTTTTACTTGTGTCGATTAATTATCCACTTGGCCTACATATGGGATTGTGGGTAAGTCCAATATTCTCCCTGTGACGCCCCACCTCTATACCCACATTAGCAAAGAGTATTGTATAGATAATACCGTCTGCTAACACGGAGAATAAGGCTGGATAGGAGCGACAATGTGTAATCTTACCTTAACTATTCACTAAACACGTCGAAAGGTAGAATCACAAACAGTTCGACGTATTCAATAAATATTTAAAGCAAGACTACAATGGCTGTAGGATCTATCAGAACAGAATATAACAACTCAAATGTAATATACATCACAGAACAGTAAACCATCATATACACATATACTGATACAAAGCAGAGTATACAAAATGATAATACATGTCAAGTGGTATAGCAAACCACAATATACAGACGAGTCAATAGAATACACATCAGAGTTACAACAAAATAGGACTACACAAAAAGCTTTAACAAAAAGGAACAAGCTGAATAGTCCATGCGGAAGCAAAATAGGCTAAGTCCAAAAGCACCTAACCTGAAACATCTCGGTCTGACCCGAGTAAAAATACACGGGTCAGTCTAGCTAAACAAATCAGTTAGATAAACTGAACAACAATAAACCTGCAAGGTCACAATATATATATATATATATATATATATATATATCAAATATCTCTAAAAGAAATAACACAATCATCTAACATAAGATGAATCATATCATAACAAACAAGCCTCATATCATCGGCAACTCATAGAAACAAAGGACAGGAATATCCCAAAACAAGCCAAAATGCAAATAACAAATACCAATATGGTATACAAGTTCACAAGGTGATCACTACATATCGTGTGGTTCAAAAAGACCTACACCGTGGGCGATACCTAGGGAATATACATCTCAATTAAAACATCATAAAAATTGCTCGAGCGGTAACGAATGACCAACTCCGAAAGCAATACAATAGGGCAACCTAATATCACTCACGTGGCGCATAACGGCCAACATCGGAAGCGATACAATAGCAACCCAATATCACCCATGTGGCGCATAACGGCCAACGTCGGAAGCGATACCATAGCAACCCAATATCACCCATGTGGCGCATAACGGCCAACATCGAAAGCGATACTAAAGGCAACAAGCCAGAAGGAGACAGTCCGAAGACACTATCCCAAAGGCGATATGTGTCACAAACTCCCAGAAAGGAATCCGAAAAGTGGTAACGTGAGTCCCATAACCACCCGTTCGCACTAAACGGTTTACTATCCGTTAGTTTATTTCACACTCAAAGCAGTATAAAATTCACCTCATATCATCGGTAAACTAAACCCGAATGTCAAAACAATCAATCGAATAGGTCGGGGACTAATCGGAAAGATAAACGCATGGATTCATGGTCCGTGTTTTACCTAACCATTTAATCTTCCTTCCACTTCGCTCGAAGTGCGAAATCGTGTGTGTGCATTATAATGGAATTTATGAATTGGAGACGGAAGCTTTTAATACGATTTAGAGGGATTATTTATAAAAACCCGTGAATGAAGTCAAATTAAGTTATCAAAATCAAAGATGTAATAACAATCACTAAAAACCAATTTGAATCGATATAAAATCCGGAAAATCAATCAAATATGCAAAATAGGAAAAACAGGCAGAATAGAGCAGGTCGGTCGACCGAACTACAGGGCCCGGTCGGCCGGCCAGATGCAGAAAACAAGATATGGCTCAGAGCAGCAGGTCGGTCGACCGGCCCAGGGCGCTCGGTCGGCCGAACCTGATGAATTTGCACTTCCTGCCCTATTTCAATGAAAATGCAAATTCTTTCTAAATCCAAAACAATGGCACATGCATACTTGTTAGGAATTCATACCCAACACCCATGAAATCAAGAGAAGTAGATGTGAGTTCAAAACTCACCTTTTAATCTCACAAACAAAGAAGATGAAGAAGCACAAATGCAAGGAATCAACCAACTACACTCCACTTCAACACTACAAGCTTCAATCTAGAATCAAAGCAAGTATTTCCTAAGTTAGGGTTAGGAAATTACTGAAATTGAAGAGGAGAAGAGATGGAGAAGATGGAGATGAACTTACCAATGGATTCCCTTTGATTTTGGAGCAAGAATCAAGTTACAAAGGAGAAACTAGGGCTTGCTAATTTCTATTTCCAATTCCTTTCCCCCATTTCAGTTTTTAAGTTTAAGTTTTTAAGAAATGAATAAGTGAATGAGAGGAGTGGCTAAGCTAGAGTATTAGTTAAGCTAGTGGCTGAACCCAAACCCAAAACCCAATAGAAAAAGGGTCAAAATTTCACAAACTCCAAACATATCAAAGATTAACTCAAAAAGATCGCAAACGCCATTTTGGAACCAATGGAGGTGGTTTCGAGACCCAATTCGACCATTTGCAAAAAGTAACATTTCAGACCTAAATCCGACTAACGACGCTATATTTAGATTAAAAATTTAAATATAAAATCGTTAAATATGCGGGTTGTTACAGATCTCCCCTCCTTACAAAATTGCGTCCCTGCAATTCCTAGAGACGATATTTGTAACAACTACATACAACACTCAAAAGAGAAGTAAACAAGTTAGAAACGAAAAGACATACTCACCGTTTAAAGCAAAGAAAGAAAACCCGGATAAGATCGCTCGATATACTCTCTGGTTTCCCAAGTACAGTCATTGGGATTAGCGGACCATTGAATTTTAACGAGCGGCACGTCCTTGTTCCGAAGGTGTCGCACCTCCGTGTCAAGCACGCGAATAGGTTGTTGTACAATAGATAAGTCCGGTGAGATCTCAAGCTCTTGCAAATCGGAGAAGTAATAACAGAATCCGACTCCCGAAGACACTTCCGAAGTTGCGAGACGTGAAACACGTCATGTATGCCAGATAAATGAGCTGGAAGTGAAACTCTATAAGCCACAGGGCCAATACGTTCAGTAATAGAAAACAGTCCTATATAACGAGGAGCCAATTTCCCAGTCGCACTGAAACGCATAACCCCTTTCAAAGGAGAAACACGAATAAAAACAAGATCACCAATCGAGAACTCGAGAGGCTTCCTACGGTTGTCCGCGTAGGATTTCTGGCGACTCTGTGCCTCTTTCATTCTCAATCGAATAAGATCAATCTTCTCGGAAGAATCACGAATAAAGTCCGGGCTAAGAATAAGCTTCTCCCCAGATTCCAACCAACATGAAGGTGATCGGCATGGCCTTCCGTATAAGGCTTCGAAAGGAGCCATACCAATGCTAGACTGAAAACTATTGTTGTAGGAGAATTCTACAAGAGGTAGGCGATCCTCCCAACTTCCACCAAAATCAAAGATACAAATACGGAGAAGATTTTCCAAGATACGATTCACCCGTTCAGTCTGTCCGTCAGAGTGCGGATGATAAGCTGTAGAAAAATTAAGCTTTGTTCCCAAAGCTTGCTGAAGACTCTTCCAAAAATGACTCGTGAATAAAGGATCACGGTTACTCACAATAGAACTAGGAACACCGTGAAGTCTCACGATTTCCTTGACATACAACTTAGCCAAAAGTGAAGCAGTCCTATTAGACTAAATAGGGACAAAATGAGCAGACTTAGAAAGGCGATCTACAATAACCCAAATGCTAAAATGGCCAGATCTCGAACGAGGTAGGCCGTCTATGAAATCCATAGAAATCTGATCCCATTTCCACAATGGAATCTCAAGAGGCTGAAGAAGACCAGAAGGACGCTGATGCTCGGCTTTAAAACGCTGACAAGTTATGCAATTGCTCACATAACTCGCCACATCGCTCTTCATGCCTTCCCAATAATAAAGACGATGCATATCGGCATACATCTTGCTACTACCGGGATGAATGGTATACTTAGAACGGTGAAAGTCATCAAGAATGTCATGCCTAAGTGCAAGATCAGAAGGCACAAAAAGACGGTTCTTCTTACGAAGACACCCATGAGAATCAATGCTAAAATCTTTCAACGCCTCATCACAAGATCCAGACTCACAAAGCCGAATAAGATGCAACAAATTAGGATCACACCGCTGGGCATCGGCAATACGATCCAACAAAGAGGGCCGTGCATCTAAACTGAATAGTGCAACCGAAGGATCAGAAGATAAATCACGATCATGAATTTCACAAAAATATAGAGTCTCAAGAACATCCCATTCGGCAAACATCATAGAAATAACAGCCGAATGTTTGCGACTAAGCGCATCAGCAACACGATTACCCTTACCAGGGGTATATTGGATATCAAAGTCATAAGAGGCAAGAAACTCGAGCCAACGTTGTTGTCTTATATTGAGTTCCTTCTGAGTGAACAAATACTTCAAAGATTTATGATCGGTATAAAGAATGAAGCGCTCGCCCAATAAATAATGTCGCCAAATCTTCAGGGCGAAGACAATGGCGGCTAACTCAAGATCATGAGTGGCATAGCGAACTTCATTCGGACGCAGTTGCCTAGAAGCATAAGCAACTACCCGATCCTTCTGCATAAGAACAACACCGAGACCACTACCACAAGCATCGGTGTAAAAAACAAGATCATGATTCTCTTCGGGAACCACAAGAATAGGAGCATTAGTGAGAAGTTCCTTTAATGTCTGAAAGGAAGCTTCACACTTGTCCGACCAAATAAAACGAATGCCTTTACGAGTAAGGCTTGTGAGAGGAAGCACAACACGGGAAAGTTCTTAATGAACCGGCGGTAACAACCCGCCAATCCAAGGAAACTACGGATCTCATGAACATTCTCAGGCCTTTCCCAATTTTGAATGGCTTCGATCTTTGAGGGATCGACAGAAATGCCATCGGAAGATACAACAAGGCCTAAGAACTTAACCTTATTCTCCCAAAAGTGGCACTTGGAGAACGTGGCTTTAAGCTGATGACGACGGAGGGTACTCAAGACAATTCTCAAGTGATTAGCATGCTCAGCTTCAGACTTAGAATAAATAAGGATATCATCAATGAAGACAAGCACGAACTTATCGAGATATTCCCGGAATACTCGATTCATGAGATCGACAAAGAAAGCAGGAGCGTTCGTCAAACCGAACGGCATAACGAGCCACTCAAAAGAACCATAACGAGTGCGGAAAGCTGTAAGAGGTATGCTATCCTCCGCGACTCGTAACTGATGAAAACCTGTGGCAAGGTCAAGCTGAGAAAAGACCTTAGCACCACTCAATAAATCGAACATGTCATCGATCCTAGGCAATGGATACGTATTTCTGATGGTTAACTCGTTAAGCTTGCGATAATCAATGCACAGCCTAAGAGTTCCATCAGATTTCTTCACAAAGACGACCGCGGATCCCCACGGAGAAAAACTAGATTGAATCAACTGCTTGGACTCAAGCTCTAAAAGCTTCTTTTTGAGTTCCTCGTTTTCCTTTATAGACATCCTCGTGGGAGGACGACTAACTGGCTGCGCGCCTGGAATGAGATCAATGCGAAACTCAATTGCCCGTTTGGGTGGCAAACCCGGTACAGGTTCAAAGACATCAGAAAAGTCACAAGCAACAGGAATACGAGATATGTCCTCATCATCTCACGAATCAAGAGAATATAAAGCCATCTCGGAATTATCCACATCCCGAAGAACAAGGGATAACTGAGAAGGCGAATCAGGATGACAAAGATATAAAATTCTCTCGGAACAAATAATCCTGGCATCGTACCTCACTAGCCAGTCCATACCCAAAATCATATCAAATCCCAGACAAGAAATAACATGCAGATTCGCACGAAAAGGAAAACCACATAAAACAATCTCAATATCATCACAAAACAAGCTAAGGGTTGCGGATCCCCCAATAGGATTCGCAATCCTTAAAGAAGTAACCATACAAGAAACATCCAAAGATAAATCATCCACATGCTTCTTCGATACGAAAGAATGTGAAGCACCCGTATCAAAAAGAACTCGTATACTATGGTCATGAAATAGAATTGAACCCTCCAAAATAGATGGAGACATACCTTTGGATTGAGAAGGACCTCCAGAAGCATTTGTTACATTTAACTTGCCAGATGAAGAATTATTCGGAGCAATGGGACAAGTGGAAACACGATGACCTTCCTTCTTGCAGTAGCGGCAGAAGAGAGGCTTAGGACAAGCTCGAATAATATGATCCAGAGAACCACAATTGAAACATTTTCGAACGAAAGGCGTTCCGGAAGACTGTGGCTGAGAGCTAGGACCACCAGTCTTCTTCTTCTTAGAAGGAAAAGGCTTCTTCTGAATTGGAAACGGCCTCTTGTTGGTGTTTTTGGAAACCTCAACATCAACATCACTATCACACTCCTTCTCGACGGTCTCGAGATGAAGTGCCGAATCAACCAACTCCTCAAAAGAAAGTTTAAGCTGGAGCAACAAAGACTTCCTAAGATATTTCTTAAGACCAGAAACAAACTTCAAATTCTTCTTGTAAGGAGTACTGATAAATTCAAGACCATACTGAGATAAAGCCTTGAATGATGCGACATACTCAGAAACAGAAGATTTCCCTTGCTTCAACTCAAGGAAGCGACGGGTCAATAAAACTTTTTCAGATTCAGGAACGAACTTGAGTTCAAATCGTCCCCGAAACTGAGTCCAAGAAAGAGTAGACTCATCAATCTCGGCTACAAGGAGCTCATACCAATCAAGAGCACGCTCTTGTAACAAACTAGAAGTCACAAGAACTCTATCATGGTCGGAAAGATCCATGCGAGAGAAGATACGCTTGCACGTGCGAAGCCAAGCTTGGATTTCAAGAACAGACTCGGAGCCCTTAAACGGTTTTCCTCCAAGATGAGCAAAATCACTGCACTGACGTGCAAAAGCAGACTTGCGAGGTGGAGACACTCGAGGAGGAACGGGAGGCTGAGTGCTCCTAAACAACTCCATAAACTGATCGGCAGACATATAAACGCCATCCGGATGTGAGCCACTAGATTGCCCAGCACCCGAACGTCGACCTCTGCCTCTTCCAGACATAAGCTGAAAGTCAAGATAAGGAAAAGATTATTCACAAGGTAGATATTGCAATATGAAATACTACGGAATAAAAATGCATTCCTAGACGTATTCCCAAACTCTATCTAACCTTGATGGAATAGAGAGACACGATAATTCAAAGATTTGCATCACTTGCACACTTTGATGTACCATAATATGTGCATCTATTCTGTGTTTATCATATTTTGTTCTGAACTCAGCTCTGATACCACGCTGTGACGCCCCACCTCTATACCCACATTAGCAAAGAGTATTGTATAGATAATACCGTCTGCTAACACGGAGAATAAGGCTGGGTAGGAGCGACCATGTGTAATCTTACCTTAACTATTCACTAAACACGTCGAAAGGTAGAATCACAAACAGTTCGACGTATTCAATAAATATTTAAAGCAAGACTACAATGGCTGTAGGATCTATCAGAACAGAATATAACAACTCAAATGTAATATACATCACAGAACAGTAAACCATCATATACACATATACCGATACAAAGCAGAGTATACAAAATGATAATACATGTCAAGTGGTATAGCAAACCACAATATACAGACGAGTCAATAGAATACATATCAGAGTTACAACAAAATAGGACTACACAAAAAGCTTTAACAAAAAGGAACAAGCTGAATAGTCCATGCGGAAGCAAAATAGGCTAAGTCCAAAAGCACCTAACCTGAAACATCTCGGTCTGACCCGAGTAAAAATACACGGGTCAGTCTAGCTAAACAAATCAGTTAGATAAACTGAACAACAATAAACCTGCAAGGTCACAATATATATATCAAATATCTCTAAAAGAGATAACACAATCATCAAACATAAGATGAATCATATCATAACAAACAAGCCTCATGTCATCGGCAACTCATAGAAACAAAGGATAGGAATATCCCAAAACAAGCCAAAAGGCAAATAACAAATACCAATATGGTATACAAGTTCACAAGGTGACCACTACATATCGTGTGGTTCAAAAAGACCTACACCGAGGGGCGATACCTAGGGAATATACATCTCAATTAAAACATCATAAAAATTGCTCGAGCGGTAACGAATGACCAACTCCGAAAGCAATACAATAGGGCAACCTAATATCACTCACGTGGCGCATAACGGCCAACATCGGAAGCGATACAATAGCAACCCAATATCACCCATGTGGCGCATAACGGCCAACATCGAAAGCGATACTAAAGGCAACAAGCCAGAAGGAGACAGTCCGAAGACACTATCCCAAAGGCGATATGTGTCACAAACTCCCAGAAAGGAATCCGAAAAGTGGTAACGTGAGTCCCATAACCACCCGTTCGCACTAAACGGTTTACTATCCGTTAGTTTATTTCACACTCAAAGTAGTATAAAATTCACCTCATATCATCGGTAAACTAAACCCGAAGGTCAAAACAATCAATCGAATAGGTCGGGGACTAATCGGAAAGATAAACGCATGGATTCATGGTCCGTGCTTTACCTAACCATTTAATCTTCCTTCCACTTCGCTCGAAGTGCGAAATCGTGTGTGTGCGTTATAATGGAATTTATGAATTGGAGACGGAAGCTTTTAATACGATTTAGAGGGATTATTTATAAAAACCCGTGAATGAAGTCAAATTAAGTTATCAAAATCAAAGATGTAATAACAATCACTAAAAACCAATTTGAATCGATATAAAATCCGAAAAATCAATCAAATATGCAAAATAGGAAAAACAGGCAGAATAGAGCAGGTCGGTCGACCGGACTACAGGGCTCGGTCGGCCGGCCAGATGCAGAAAACAAGATATGGCTCGGAGCAGCAGGTCGGTCGACCGGTCCAGGGCGCTCGGTCGGCCGAACCTGATGAATTTGCACTTCCTGCCCTATTTCAATGAAAATGCAAATTCTTTCTAAATCCAAAACAATGGCACATGCATACTTGTTAAGAATTCATACCCAACACCCATGAAATCAAGAGAAGTAGATGTGAGTTCAAAACTCACCTTTTAATCTCACAAACAAAGAAGATGAAGAAGCACAAATGCAAGGAATCAACCAACTACACTCCACTTCAACACTACAAGCTTCAATCTAGAATCAAAGCAAGTATTTCCTAAGTTAGGGTTAGGAAATTACAGAAATTGAAGAGGAGAAGAGATGGAGAAGATGGAGATAACTTACCAATGGATTCCCTTTGATTTTGGAGCAAGAATCAAGTTACAAAGGAGAAACTAGGGCTTGCTAATTTCTATTTCCAATTCCTTTCCCCCATTTCAGATTTTAAGTTTAAGTTTTTAAGAAATGAATAAGTGAATGAGAGGAGTGGCTAAGCTAGAGTATTAGTTAAGCTAGTGGCTGAACCCAAACCCAAAACCCAATAGAAAAAGGGTCAAAATTTCACAAACTCCAAACATATCAAAGATTATACTCAAAAAGATCGCAAACGCCATTTTGGAACCAATGGAGGTGGTTTCGAGACCCAATTCGGCCATTTGCAAAAAGTAACATTTCGGACCTAAATCCGACTAACGACGCTATATTTAAATAAAACATTTAAATATAAAATCGTTAAATATGCGGGTTGTTACAGATCTCCCCTCCTTACAAAATTGCGTCCCCGCAATTCCTAGAGACTATATTTGTAACAACTACATACAACACTCAAAAGAGAAGTAAACAAGTTAGAAACGAAAAGACATACTCACCGTTTCAAAGCAAAGAAAGAAAACCCGGATAAGATCGCTCGATATACTCTCTTGTTTCCCAAGTACAGTCATTGGGATTAGCGGACCATTGAATTTTAACGAGCGGCACGTCCTTGTTCCGAAGGTGTCGCACCTCCGCGTCAAGCACGCGAATAGATTGCTGTACAATAGATAAGTCCGGTGAGATCTCAAGCTCTTGCAAATCAGGAGAAGTAATAACAGAATCCGACTCCCGAAGACACTTCCGAAGTTGCGAGACGTGAAACACGTCATGTATGCCAGATAAATGAGCTGGAAGTGAAACTCTATAAGCCACAGGTCCAATACGTTCAGTAATAGAAAACGGTCCTATATAACGAGGAGCCAATTTCCCAGTCGCACTGAAACGCATAACCCCTTTCAAAGGAGAAACACGAATAAAAACAAGATCACCAATCGAGAACTCGAGAGGCTTCCTACGGTTGTCCGCGTAGGATTTCTGGCGACTCTGTGCCTCTTTCATTCTCAATCGAATAAGATCAATCTTCTCGGAAGAATCACGAATAAAGTCCGGGCCAAGAATAAGCTTCTCCCCAGATTCCAACCAACATGAAGGTGATCGGCATGGCCTTCCGTATAAGGCTTCGAAAGGAGCCATACCAATGCTAGACTGAAAATATTGTTGTAGGAGAATTCTACAGAGGTAGGTGATCCTCCCAACTTCCACCAAAATCAAAGATACAAATACGGAGAAGATCTTCCAAGATACGATTCACCCGTTCAGTCTGTCCGTCAGACTGCGGATGATAAGCTGTAGAAAAATTAAGCTTTGTTCCCAAAGCTTGCTGAAGACTCTTCCAAAAATGACTCGTGAATAAAGGATCACGGTCACTCACAATAGAACTAGGAACACCGTGAAGTCTCACGATTTCCTTGACGTACAACTTAGCCAAAAGTGAAGCAGTCCTATTAGACTTAATAGGGACAAAATGAGCAGACTTAGAAAGGCGATCTACAATAAGCCAAATGCTAGAATGGCCAGATCTCGAACGAGGTAGGCCGTCTATGAAATCCATAGAAATCTGATCCCATTTCCACAATGGAATCTCAAGAGGCTGAAGAAGACCGGAAGGACGCTGATGCTCGGCTTTAAAACGCTGACAAGTTATGAAATTGCTCACATAACTCGCCACATCGCGCTTCATGCCTTCCCAATAATAAAGACGATGCATATCGGCATACATCTTGCTACTACCGGGATGAATGGTATACTTAGAACGGTGACAGTCATCAAGAATGTCATGCCTAAGTGCAAGATCAGAAGGCACAAAAAGACGGTTCTTCTTACGAAGACACCCATGAGAATCAATGCTAAAATCTTTCAACGCCTCATCACAAGATCCAGACTCACAAAGCTGAATAAGATGCAACAAATTAGGATCACACCGCTGGGCATCGGCAATACGATCCAACAAAGAGGGCCGTGCATCTAAACTGAATAGTGCAATCGAAGAATCAGAAGATAAATCACGATCATGAATTTCACAAAAAGATAGAGTCTCAAGAACATCCCATTCGGCAAACATCGTAGAAATAACAGCCGAATGTTTGCGACTAAGCGCATCAGCAACACGATTACCCTTACCAGGGGTATATTGGATATCAAAGTCATAAGAGGCAAGAAACTCGAGCCAACGTTGTTGTCTCATATTGAGTTCCTTCTGAGTGAACAAATACTTCAAAGATTTATGATCGGTATAAAGAATGAAGCGCTCGCCCAATAAATAATGTCGCCAAATCTTCAGGGCGAAGACAATGGTGGCTAACTCAAGATCATGAGTGGCATAGCGAACTTCACTCGGACGCAGTTTCCTAGAAGCATAAGCAACTACCCGATCCTTCTGCATAAGAACAGCACCGAGACCACTACCACAAGCATCGGTGTAAACAACAAGATCATGATTCCCTTCGGGAACCACAAGAATAGGAGCATTAGTGAGAAGTTCCTTTAATGTCTGAAAGGAAGCTTCACACTTGTCCGACCAAATAAAACGAATGGCTTTACGAGTAAGGCTTGTGAGAGGAAGCACAACACGGGAAAAGTTCTTAATGAACCGGCGGTAATAACCCGCCAATCCAAGGAAACTACGGATCTCATGAACATTCTCAGGCCTTTCCCAATTTTGAATGGCTTCGATCTTTGAGGGATCGATAGAAATGCCATCGGAAGATACAACATGGCCTAAGAACTTAACCTTATTCTCCCAAAAGTGGCACTTGGAGAATTTGGCTTTAAGCTGATGACGACGGAGGGTACTCAAGACAATTCTCAAGTGATTAGCATGCTCAGCTTCAGACTTAGAATAAATAAGGATATCATCAATGAAGACAAGCACGAACTTATCGAGATATTCCCGGAATACTCGATTCATGAGATCGACAAAGAAAGCAGGAGCGTTCGTCAAACCGAACGGCATAACGAGCCACTCAAAAGAACCATAACGAGTGCGGAAAGCTGTAAGAGGTATGCTATCCTCCGCGACTCGTAACTGATGAAAACCTGTGGCAAGGTCAAGCTGAGAAAAGACCTTAGCACCACTCAATAGATCGAACATGTCATCGATCCTAGGCAATGGATACCTATTTCTGATGGTTAACTCGTTAAGCTTGCGATAATCAATGCACAGCCTAAGAGTTCCATTAGATTTCTTCACAAAGACGACCGCGGATCCCCACGGAGAAAAACTAGATTGAATCAACTGCTTGGACTCAAGCTCTAAAAGCTGCTTTTTGAGTTCCTCATTTTCCTTTGTAGACATCCTCGTGGGAGGACGACTAACTGGCTGCGCGCCTGGAATGAGATCAATGCCGAACTCAATTGCCCGTTTGGGTGGCAAACCCGGTACAAGCTCAAAGACATCAGAAAAGTCACAAGCAACAGGAATACGAGATATATCCTCATCATCTCGTGAATCAAGAGAATATAAAGCCATCTCGGAATTATCCACATCCCGAAGAACAAGGGATAACTGAGAAGGCGAATCAGGATGACAAAGATATAAAATTCTCTCGGAACAAATAATCCTGGCATCGTACCTCACTAGCCAGTCCATACCCAAAATCATATCAAATCCCAGACAAGAAATAATGTGCAAATTCGCACGAAAAGGAAAACCACATAAAACAATCTCAATATCATCACAAAACAAGCTAAGGGTCGCGGATCCCCCAATAGGGTTCGCAATCCTTAAAGAAGTAACCATACAAGAAACATCCAAAGATAAATCATCCACAAGCTTCTTCGATACGAAAGAATGTGAAGCACCCGTATCAAAAAGAACTCGTATACTATGGTCATGAAATAGAATTGAACCCTCCAAAATAGATGGAGACATACCTTTGGATTGAGATGGACGTCCAGAAGCATTTGCTACATTTAACTTGCCAGATGAAGAATTATTCGGAGCAATGGGACAAGTGGAAACACGATGACCTTCCTTCTTGCAGTAGCGGCAAAAGAGAGGCTTAGGACAAGCTCGAATAATATGATCCGGAGAATCACAATTGAAACACTTTCGAACGAAAGGCATTCCGGAAGACTGTGGCTGAGAGCTAGGACCACCAGTCCTTTTCTTCTTAGAAAGAAAAGGCTTCTTCTGAATTGGAAACGGCCTCTTGTTGGGGTTTTTGGAAACCTCAACATCAACATCACTATCGCACTCCTTCTCGACGGTCTCGAGATGAAGTGCCGAATCAACCAACTCCTCAAAAGAAAGTTTAAGCTGGAGCAACAAAGACTTCCTAAGATATTTCTTAAGACCAGAAACAAACTTCAAATTCTTCTTGTAAGGAGTACTGATAAATTCAAGACCATACTGAGATAAAGCCTCGAATGATGCGACATACTCAGAAACAGAAGATTTCCCTTGCTTCAACTCAAGGAAGCGACGGGTCAATAAAACTTTTTCAGATTCAGGAATGAACTTGAGTTCAAATCGTCCCCGAAACTGAGTCCAAGAAAGAGTAGACTCATCAATCTCGGCTACAAGGAGCTCATACCAATCAAGAGCACGCTCTTGTAACAAACTAGAAGTCACAAGAACTCTATCATGGTCGGAAAGATCCATGTGAGAGAAGATACGCTCGCACGTGCGAAGCCAAGCTTGGATTTCAAGAACAGACTCGGAGCCCTTAAACGGTTTTCCTCCAAGATGAGCAAAATCACTGCACTGACGTGCAAAAGCAGACTTGCGAGGTGGAGACACTCGAGGAGGAACGGGAGGCTGAGTGCTCCTAAACAACTCCATAAACTAATCGGCAGACATATAAACGCCATCCGGATGTGAGCCACTAGATTGCCCAGCACCCGAACGTCGACCTTTGCCTCTTCCAGACATAAGCTGAAAGTCAAGATAAGGAAAAGATTATTCACAAGATAGATATTGCAATATGGAATACTACGGAATAAAAATGCATTCCTAGACGTATTCCCAAACTCTATCTAACCTTGATGGAATAGAGAGACACGATAATTCAAAGATTTGCATCACTTGTACACTTTGATGTACCATAATATGTGCATCTATTCTGTGTTTATCATATTTTGTTCTGAACTCAGCTCTGATACCACGCTGTGACGCCCCACCTCTATACCCACATTAGCAAAGAGTATTGTATAGATAATACCGTCTGCTAACACGGAGAATAAGGCTGGATAGGAGCGACCATGTGTAATCTTACCTTAACTATTCACTAAACACGTCGAAAGGTAGAATCACAAACAGTTCGACGTATTCAATAAATATTTAAAGCAAGACTACAATGGCTGTAGGATCTATCAGAACAGAATATAACAACTCAAATGTAATATACATCACAGAACAGTAAACCATCATATACACATATACCGATACAAAGCAGAGTATACAAAATGATAATACATGTCAAGTGGTATAGCAAACCACAATATACAGACGAGTCAATAGAATACATATCAGAGTTACAACAAAATAGGACTACACAAAAAGCTTTAACAAAAAGGAACAAGCTGAATAGTCCATGCGGAAGCAAAATAGGCTAAGTCCAAAAGCACCTAACCTGAAACATCTCGGTCTGACCCGAGTAAAAATACACGGGTCAGTCTAGCTAAACAAATCAGTTATATAAACTGAACAACAATAAACCTGCAAGGTCACAATATATATATCAAATATCTCTAAAAGAGATAACACAATCATCTAACATAAGATGAATCATATCATAACAAACAAGCCTCATATCATCGGCAACTCATAGAAACAAAGGATAGGAATATCCCAAAACAAGCCAAAAGGCAAATAACAAATACCAATATGGTATACGAGTTCACAAGGTGATCACTACATATCGTGTGGTTCAAAAAGACCTACACCGAGGGGCGATACCTAGGAAATATACATCTCAATTAAAACATCATAAAAATTGCTCGAGCGGTAACGAATGACCAACTCCGAAAGCAATACAATAGGGCAATCTAATATCACCCATGTGGCGCATAACGGCCAACATCGGAAGCGATACAATAGCTACCCAATATCACCCATGTGGCGCATAACGGCCAACATCGGAAGCGATACCATAGCAACCCAATATCACCCATGTGGCGCATAACAGCCAACATCGAAAGCGATACTAAAGGCAACAAGCCAGAAGGAGACAGTCCGAAGACACTATCCCAAAGGCGATATGTGTCACAAACTCCCAGAAAGGAATCCGAAAAGTGGTAACTCGAGTCCCATAACCACCCGTTCGCACTAAACGGTTTACTATCCGTTAGTTTATTTCACACTCAAAGCAGTATAAAATTCACCTCATATCATCGGTAAACTAAACTCGAAGGTCAAAACAATCAATCGAATAGGTCGGGGACTAATCGGAAAGATAAACGCATGGATTCATGGTCCGTGTTTTACCTAACCATTTAATCTTCCTTCCACTTCGCTCGAAGTGTGAAATCGTGTGTGCGCATTATAATGGAATTTATGAATTGGACACGGAAGCTTTTAATACGATTTAGAGGGATTATTTATAAAAACCTGTGAATGAAGTCAAATTAAGTTATCAAAATCAAAGATGTAATAACAATCACTAAAAACCAATTTGAATCGATATAAAATCCGGAAAATCAATCAAATATGCAAAATAGGCAAAACAGGCAGAATAGAGCAGGTCGGTCGACCGGACTACAGGGCTCGGTCGGCCGGCCAGATGCAGAAAACAAGATATGGCTCGAAGCAGCAGGTCGGTCGACCGGCCCAGGGCGCTCGGTCGGCCGAACCTGATGAATTTGCACTTCCTGCCCTATTTCAATGAAAATGCAAATTCTTTCTAAATCCAAAACAATGGCACATGCATACTTGTTAGGAATTCATACCCAACACCCATGAAATCAAGAGAAGTAGATGTGAGTTCAAAACTCACCTTTTAATCTCACAAAAAAAGAAGATGAAGAAGCACAAATGCAAGGAATCAACCAACTACACTCCACTTCAACACTACAAGCTTCAATCTAGAATCAAAGCAAGTATTTCCTAAGTTAGGGTTAGGAAATTACTGAAATTGAAGAGGAGAAGAGATGGAGAAGATGGAGATGAACTTACCAATGGATTCCCTTTGATTTTGGAGAAAGAATCAAGTTACAAAGGAGAAACTAGGGCTTGCTAATTTCTATTTCCAATTCCTTTCCCCCATTTCAGTTTTTAAGTTTAAGTTTTTAAGAAATGAATAAGTGAATGAGAGGAGTGGCTAAGCTAGAGTATTAGTTAAGCTAGTGGCTGAACCCAAACCCAAAACCCAATAGAAATAGGGTCAAAATTTCACAAACTCCAAACATATCAAAGATTATACTCAAAAAGATCGCAAACGCCATTTTGGAACCAATGGAGGTGGTTTCGAGACCCAATTCGGCCATTTGCAAAAAGTAACATTTTGGACCTAAATCCGACTAACGACGCTATATTTAAATAAAACATTTAAATATAAAATTGTTAAATATGCGGGTTGTTACACTCCCACTTGGGCCATCTGACATTATGCACTTTAATGATTTAATAATAAAACATAATGCATATGGTGAAGAAAATAAATCCGTCCTCATATTGGTCACATCATAAAGTCATTATTAAGCAGAGAAACTAATAAGAATCCTAGCGGTCGTATATCAATTTATCAATGTGGTCTTTTCCATGTATCCTAATATTAGTCTTCCACGTAACATGACACTAATAAGGTAAATAATGATTCGAGTCTTCGTTAGAGACTAAATCCTGTTTAACTTACACAACACGTTCATGTATATATACTAATCATACAAAACATGTTTCATAAATTCATATCAAAAACGAGCTGAGAGTTACAAATTCATAATAACATAAAACATAATATAACATCAATGATGGTATTTGATAAAGCCCGTCCTTTCGACATGTTCATTAAATGTCATCGAGGGCAATCCATTCATCAACGAATCCACAACCTTAAGGTTTGCGCTAATCTATTCGATTGACACTCTTTGGTTATGAACTTCGACTTTAACGGCAAAGTGTTTTAATTCCATATGCTTAGCACCTTTCGAATATTTTCGTTTTTAGAAAAGAAGACTGCTGCAGATTTGTCACAATAAATTTTCAATGGCTTGGCAATAGTGTCGATAATTCCCAATCCTGAAATGAAGTTCCACAGCCATAAACCATGAACTATGGCCTCAAAGCATGCCACAAACTTAGCCTCCATAGTGGATGCAGCAACGACAAACTACTTCCCACTCTTTCATAAAATAGCTTCGCCCACTAATAGGAACAAATAATATAATATGGATTTTTAGTATCCACACATCCATTAAAATCTGAATATTCAATCACCTCGAGTGTAACGACCCGTAAATTTTGATAAATAAATTAGTTAAATTAATGAGATTTTGTAATTAAATTTAGAAAGAAATAAAAAACCTTATAATTTATAAATGGAATAATATTGAAACAAATAAGATTTGTAAATGAATAATGAAATAATAACTAGGATGAAGTGTAACAATGGTTATTAAAGCTAATTTTTTTATAGATTGAATGAAACTACAATAAATGGAATAGTGTAAGTGTTATACCTGGATATAAATTGAATATGAAAAATATAAAGTAGGTATTGAATTAGTTAATGACAGAACACATTGTTACATTAATTGAATGTAAATTAAGGAAATGTGTTAATGCAAGTTAATAATTTATGAACTTGAATGAACATTCCAATTTAATAAAATAATTAAAATGTTATGACTTAGTTAAATGGAATATAATAAGAACAATTGCAAT
This sequence comes from Allium cepa, assembly GCA_030765085.1. NCBI lineage: Eukaryota > Viridiplantae > Streptophyta > Magnoliopsida > Asparagales > Amaryllidaceae > Allium > Allium cepa. The sequence goes on from CM060935.1 coordinate 971,340,259, forward strand.
TATTGTATTAATCTGTGAAATAATATAATAGATAGTAGTTGTTGTGAAGGATAAACATACTAGTACTACAAAGAGTTATAATAGTGACAAATGTTGTCGCTACCAGTAATTTACCAATTTGTAAATAAAAGTAATTAAACGTTACTTTAATGATAATTAATATAATAACGGAAAGTGTGAATGTAAATTTAAAATAGAAACGTAAAATTTATTTTAAGGTAGTAATTGGTGAAGTGGGAATTAAGTTCAAAGTATGGTAATTGATAAATTAATACGTAATGGATGTAAAGTAATAAACTGGTATAAGAATGGAATTAAGGTAAATTCATTAATTAGTTTTTAAAAACCTTAATTAATGTGTTCAATTGATAAAAGTACACATTTAGAAATGTAATATTTATTCAAATTAAGATGTGAATAGGCGTTTATTAATGTAATAAAATTAGCGTTATATATGGAATTAATGTTAAATCTATTTATAAAATGACTATTGGTTGAATAGAAGGAATGCAAAATAAAGTTTTGTCAATATGGGAATTTAATGTATAATAATAGGATTAATTGCAATTAAAGGTAATTAAATAGTACGTTAATTTGGAATTAGGTTAAAATGGAAGAATATTAAGAACCAAGATTTAAAAGCAATGTTAGCTATATTCTTATTGTAATAAGACTCGAATAACAAGGGTTAAGAATTTAATAAATGGATTTTTGGAGTTTTATTTTATAATTTCTAAATTTAATGAAATTGAAATTAGATATTGAAATCGAGGTTAACATTGGAATTGATGAGTTAATCAACTCAAAATTGACATTTAAATTTGTTTAAATCATTTTGGATGATTGAGAAATTAAAAATGATGAAATTTGTCAATTTAAGAATTGAAATTGAAAAGTTGGATTTAACTAATTAAATTTTAATTTATTTAATTAATTGAAAATATAGTCATTTTGGCCACTGACTCGGATTTCGACGAAACCTGTTTCATCGGATCCATAACGGTGAATTATTGTAGGATTTCAAGTTTCGTAACGATCGGACTCGTCGTTTGATCGTACGGACTCGAAACGCCTTGGAATCAATGAATTTGAAATCAATTGACATCAATTTGGAAAATATTGATTTTAACGTAACTTCTTCATGCGATGGAATTTGGACTTGAAACCTTTTCTATTGCGTTTAAAATATTTTAAAACATCTATTTTGATATATGGGTTGACCCAATTTCGTTCCGGAGTTAGAACGGGCTTTTCGGGCCATTCATCGTTCAGCGTGTTTATAAATTGGGTCCATCTATTCTATTTCAACCTTGCCTATATAAACTCTATTATAAACCCTAACCTACCTCTATTTCTATTTGTCTGTACGTACAATTCATCTATCTCTCCTCCTCAATGGCAGACAAATTCCAAATCCAATTACAGATTCAAAAATCAAAGTGAAATTTCAAACTCCTCAAAAAAATTTAGAAAAAATTACATATCGAAGATCTCTAAGAGTGTAACCCAGATCAGAAATCCGTTTTGCAATTTGGGTCACTGTTTAGCCGAAATCGATGAACCATTTTCGGCCTTTCATCGCTCGACGATGAACTTTGTCTGATCGGGAAATCATTTCTGGGTTTTGTGGAGATTGAGGTGCGTTGTTCATCAGTGCAAGCCGTTCGACGATTCAACGACCAGATCGTCGCAAAAATTCGATTTAGGGTTGCGAATTCTTGTGGCGGCGACAACATTTCTGGGCATGCTGTGGAAGCGTAGGTGGGTGGAGGGCATCGTACAGGCGGAGTGGGGTCGCCAACGAGATCTAGCCTAGTCGCGGCGTTCCTTGGCCAGCGTTCGTGTAGTATTGGGTGGCGGCTGGATTAGGGTTTGGACGAGCTGCTGATCGAATGTAATAATTCACGTGTAGAAGGTGCTGACGTGGATTGTTTAGTGAGTACGTGTTTTTTTTTGTTTTTTTATTTGAAATTTGATTTCAATCATTCTAACGTGAATGTCTTTCACATACGATATCTGATTTACGTACAGTTTCTTTTGTTAGGATCATATTGAAATTCTGAACTTTTTGGCGCTAGTTTGGACGAATTTGGAGACTGTTCAATTTTTGGGTTTAAATTCAATTTAAATTGAGTGTTTTGACCCACTCACAACTTCTAAATTTCTTATGTTCGTTAAATTAAATTTATGTTGTGATTTTGAATTTATTTATGATGTTTTGTATATTTTTTATCATCATCTCAGTTAATTGCAATTATTTAAATTAAATCGTTATTTAATTCATTATTAAATATAACTGCCAGTTAATTTCCCGTTAAATATTATCAGTTATATATTGATAGTTGATTTATTGTTTGGATGATGATTATGATGGATGTATGATTTTATGATGGGCGAATGGATGTTTATTTATATCTTCATAATCTGTAAGTTCTTTATTGCTTTGTCATTATTGATTCGGGATTGCGGTTTGAAATGATATATAACCGTATTTTTATTTTAAATTACGGATTGAAATGATAAATATCTGTATCACTTGACCATAGGATAGAAAATTATATACAGACACCGTCAATCTATATATATAAATATTTTGAATTGATTTTTATGATTTTGGAGAGAAATATACGGTTTAATAAATAATAAATTTTGATATTATATAAATATTATTTATATATATATAGTTAAATTCTTGAATTCAATCTATGTATAAATTTGTGTAATAAAATTAAGCTTATTCATGGAGTTTGATTGTTTTATATTATACGGTTAAGTACCTGTTTAAGATATTGTAAATATATAGAGTTTTAATGACTTAAATAAAAATTAAGTTGGAAGATAAATATGAAATTGGTTTAATTTAAATTAATTAAGAATTTTACTTGAATAAATGTGATTTGAAATCTAAATAAAATTGAGATTTTAAAGGGTATGATTCTTATAACTTGATTTGGTTTAAAGTGATTTAAATGAATATAAAGTTGAGATAAATGCGTATATCAAGTTAAATAAATTGAAAGAATATCCAGTTGTTTGAAGTTAAAAGTTTTACTTAAATTATATTGGATTTATTAAGTAAACATTTCAAATCAAAATAACAGTAATTGAAATTGATATATATATATATATATATATATATATAGAATTATCAAAGAACTAGTTTTGAAATGGTGGAATATGTAAAGCTTTGAAATGTATAAATGAAATGGTTTATTTAGAGGTTCAAACCGATATTTGAAATTTATTTGTGAGATTAAATGAGCTATTTTATTATATAAAGAAATTTAATATTTAAACCATTTAAGTATTAGAAGTTATGTTTCAAAGCTATGGGTTTCAAGGTATATAGATTTGAAAGTGCTATGATTTTGGAAAAAGGATATATTTGAAATAAAAATGATATCATATTGATTTGGGTTTTTAAAATAGAAATGATATCGTATTTATATGGTTTTGAAATGGATATTATATCCTGGTTTGAAGTATAATTATTTTAGAATGACCGCGGTGTTATAATAACGTTTAGTTGTTGAAGAGACCGGGATCGGAAGTTGTCATACTCTCTGCCAACTCCGGAAACCACTTTAACAACCGTGTACGCGGTGGAGATTCCAGAACGAAGTAGGATGGCGATGGTGTTTCCTTTGAGGTAAATACATGGGCCCAACTCCCGTGAGTTGGCATAAGGTGGCTAAAACAAAAACGATTCTCGGGCCAATGAGGTAGCACCTTTGATCGGACACATCCCTTCGATATTATACTTTGACTTTTGGATTTATTCAGTGGCCAGTTTTGATTTTTTTTATTTGGGGGTGTGGCACGAGTTGGACGGTAGCTGCGGCTATGCGTTACCACTAGCCCGGATAGTAATTGGTATACCTACCCTGGAATTGCCTAGTTGTGCCGTGTCACCTACCCTAGCATGTCTTGTACGATTTTGTTTTGTACCATACCTATGGAGTGCCCTCTGATGAAGCCCAGTACGGGGGAGATTACAGTACTGTATAGACTATGAGAATATATTATGTGTTAAGGGGAATATTGGGTCACTCCTTGAAGCTATTTTAAAGTAAGTTTATTTTACTAATAGACACTATTATAATTGCGAAGTATTACTACATAGTAAATAGTTTAACGGATCCTTAGAAGATGTGAATCCCAAGCATCTCTTAAGTTACTGCACTCACGTTGACACTGGATAGGAGATGTCAAATCCCGTAAACATCTCCGACGCCGTTACACTCATATTTATTTCCGTTGATTTAACTTATATAAGATCTTTTAGTTCAGACTCTAGTGTTTTGTCTTTTCAATTCACTCGGGTCAGTCCGAGCATTTCAGGATTTGAAGATTTTATTCTTGGGGACAAAGACGAAGATTTTATTACTATTACCTATTATATTATTCCACTACACCATTGTATTCCGCTGCATTATTAATATTCTCTGGTAAGTGTAACTCTGATATGTATTGTATAAGTATAATCAAATATTTTGAAAAATAGCTTCATAAACTGTATATTTGATTATTATATTTTATCGTTCCGCTGCAAGATTCTATTTTGTTTTTTTTCCCTCTCTGCTTTTTTCTTATTTACCCCATAACCATCCGCCCTTCTGTATGGTTTAAGTCTGACATGTGTGGTTTATCATCGATTTGAACCGTACGAAAAGGCGGACGTTGCATCTGGTATCAGAGCTTTGGTTTAACGATAAACCTTAGCTTTGTGGGGTCAAACTCTTTACTAATAGGGTAGCAATACCCTATGGGAGTCGTTGAGTGTATACATATGAGAGAGCATGTTTGTTAGTATTATAAAAGGTTTTAATATTGTGTTAATTTGTTCCATTTTGTATTTATAAATTCTGATTGATGCATGGGACGCTATGACATCAATAGGGATTTCTAAACACTTAATAGGACAGACCGACATAATATTTGATTTTAATTAGGTGAATGAAATAATTTTGCCTATTATATTTTCTATATATAAAATAAATTTTATAAATAAGGTTATATTTGGATGCAATATATTGGTTGTTAGGTAATAAAATTTATAAATAATAGTCAAAATAAGATTGAAAATAAAATAAATGAAATTGGAAATTTAGAACTTAAGTTCCGGGCTTTTGAAAATTTCTTTCGAATAATTTTGGAATATAATAATATTGTCTATAAAAATATTTTGTAACATCCCGCCTTTATGCATGCTTTAAATTGACACACGTGCCAATTCAAACCATACAGAAGGGCGGATTGTTATGGGGTAAATAAGAAAAACAAGAAAGAAATAAAACAAACAGAATCTCACAGCGGAAGGATAAAATATAATAATCAAGTATACAGTTCAAGAAGCTGTTTTCAAAATATTTAATTATACTTACAATATATATCAGAGTTATACATACCATAGAATATCAATAATGCAGCAGAATACAATAGTGTAGTGGAATAATATAGTAGATAATAGTACTACAAATCTTCGTTTTCGTCCTGCAGAATAATATCTTCAAATCCTGAAACGCTCATACTGACCCGAGCGAATTGAAAAGACAAAACACTCGAGTCAGAACTAAAAGATCTTATGTAAGTTAAATCAACAGAAATAAATACGAGTGCAGTAACTCAAGAGATGCTCGGGATTTACATCTCTTAAGGATCGATCCGTTAAACTATTTACTATGTAGTATATTTCGCTATTATAATAGTGTCTAATTGTAAAATAAACTTACTTTAAAATAGCGTTAGGCTTTACATTTTCCACCTTAACACATTTATATATTCCCATAGTCTATACAGCACCGTAATCTCCCCTGTACTGGGCGTCGTCAGAGGGCACTCCATAGGTATGGTACAAAACCAAAATCGTATAAGGCACTCTAGGGTAGGTGACATGGCACAACTAGGCAATGCCAGGGTAGATATACCAATTGCTATCCGGACTGGTGGTAACACATAGCCGCAGCTACTGCCCACCTCGAACAAACACCCCTAAAATCAAAAAAATAAAGGTGGCTACCGAATCAATCCAAAGTCAGTGTATAGTATCGAAGAGATGTGTCCGATAAAGGGTGCTACCCCCTTGGCCCGAGAATCGCTCCTGTTTTAGCCACCTTATGCCAACTCACGGGAGTCGGGTCCACGTTTTTACCTCAAAGGAAACGTCGCCACCATCCTACTTCATTCTGGAATCTCAACCGCGTACACGGTTGTTAAAGTGGTTTCGGCGTTGGCAGAAAGTATGACAACTTCTGATCCCGGTCTCTTCAACAACCAATCGTTATTATAACACCGCGGTTATTTCAAAATAATTTATACTTTAAAAACAGAATATAATGTCCCTTTCAAAACCATATAAATACGATATCATTTATATTTTTAAAACCCCAAATCAATATGATATCATTTTTATTTTATAAGTATCCCTTTTCCAAAATCATAATAATTTCAAATATATATATCTTAACCCCCATAGCTTTGAACAAAATTCCTGATACTTAAATGGTTTAAGTATTTAACCGCTTTGCATAACAAAATAGCCTTTTAAATTTCACAAATAAATTCCAAATATAGGTTTAAATTCCCAAATAAACCATTTCAATTTCCATATATTCCAAAGCTTTAATTATTCCACCATTTCAAAACTTATTCTTTGATAATTTCATATATATCAAATTCAATTACTATTATTTAGATTTGAAATGTTTACTTAATAAATCAAACATCATTTAAGTAAAACCTTTAAACTTCAAATAACAGGATATTCTCTCAATTTAATCAACTTGATAATATTCATTTAAATCGACTTGATATTCATTTAAGTCTTCCAAACCAAAATCAAGTTATAAAGATCATACGTTTTAAAACCCTAAATTAGTTAAAATTTCAAATAAATTTTATTCGAGGATAATTCTTAAATCCCTTATTTCAAAGAAAATTCATATTTATCTTCCAACATTTATTTTATTTCAGACATTATAAACTCCATCAATAAATTTAAATAAATACTTAACCGTATTATATCTAAATAAAATTGAACTTTTATTTTTTAAACTTCTTTTATTCTTTAAACCAAATTTATACATAGCTTAAATTCAAGCGTTTAACTATATATACAAATAATATTTAAAGTATCAAAAATCAATACTCATTAAACCATATTCTTTCCAAAACCATAGAAAAATCATTTCAAGGATAATTATATATATATATATATATATATATATATATATATATATATATATCCGCGGTGCCTGTATAAAATTTTCTATCCTATGGTCAAGTGATACGGATATTTATCATTAATCCGTAATTTAAAATAAAAGTTACGGTTATATATCATTTCAAACCGCAATCCCGAATGAAATGAAAATGCATAATAACTTGCAGTTTATAACAATATAAGTACGTCATCCATTCTTCCAATATCAACCATCAACCACATATCACAACCATCATCCAAATTCAAAAAATACATCAATATATAACAGGTGGTAATAACAGGTATCAAGTATCAGTTTATATTCAAAAATAAATTATAACTGTTTAACTGGCAGTTTATAACAATAAAATAAATAACAATTTAACTGGCAGTTAATATGAAATAATGAATTAAACAACAGTTAATTAAATAAATGCAAATTAATTGAGGTAATGATGAAATATATTCCAAACAGCTATAAGTAAGTTTCAAATCACATCATAAATGAATTTAACAAACATAAGAAATCTTAGAAGTTGTGAGTGGGTTAAAACACTCACCTTTTGAATTTAAATCCAATTTAAACCCAAAAATTGGACAGTCTCAGAATCCATCCAAACCAGCGCCAAAATGTCCGGAATTTTATTACGATCCTAACAAAAAAATCACGCGTGAAATGGAGTTCGTATGTAGAAGATACAACGATTAGAACAATTGAATTCAAAATTAAAATAAAACACAAAAAGATAACGCACCCAAATTAAAATCTGCCACGTCAGCGCTTACAAGGAAGTCCACATCACAAAATTTTCCTCACGTGCTCAAGCATCTCCAGTACGCACGAACCCAACTCACTCCCCTTTTGGCCATCCTTTGACCGAGCTTCACCACCATCGTAGGCCGCCATTGAACACAGCACCACCACCATCGGCTCTAGCTCGACGAGCCGCACCCCCCCTTTGGTCTCCACTTCCCCTCCGGTCGACCGAAACGCCACCGGTCGCCACCCATACCGAACCCTAATCACGAAATTGCAGCCAATCCGACCATCGATTCAACCAACGACCAACTCTGATGAACTACCCACGACACTCTCCACCCATCCATGCCTTCGATTTGTTGATCAGAAGAAGTCGATCAACACGACAATGAATGGCTGAAAACGATTTCCTGAATTCTGGACAAACCATGCATCGATTTGAAAAATGAATCACACCAGAAGATTACGCACTTCGAGAGCTTCAACATATATTTTTTCTGAATTTTTCTGAGGAGTTTGGATTTTTTGACTTTGATTTTGAATTGGATCTGAATTCGTTAATCTGCCATTGAGGAGGAGAGGGTTGAGATGTACGTACAGACAATGAGAATAGAGATAGGCTAGGGTTTATAACCGGGTTTATATAGGTAGGTCAGCAATTAGAATGGATGAATAAGGGTGGATATACGTGTTAACGCCAAAGTGGCCCAAAAAAGCCCGTTTTGACTACGGAACGAAATTGGGTAAACCCATATATCAAATTAGGTGTTTAAAAATATTTTAAACACGATGGAACAGGTTTCACGTCCAAATTCCAGCGTATGGAGAAGTTATGCTAAAAACAATATTTTCAAATTGATTTCAATTAATCGATTCCAAGGCGTTTCGAATCCGTACGATCAAACGACAAGTCTGATCGATACGACACTTGAAATCCTATAAAAATTCACCGTTATGGATCCGATAAAACTGGTTTCATCGAAATCCGAGTTAGTGGCCAAAATGGCTATTTTTATATTAATTAAATAAATTAAAAATAAATTAATTAAATCACTTTTTAAACTTCAACTCTATAATTAACAAATTTCATCAAATTTAACTTTCTTAATCATTTTCAAAAATTTAAACAAGTCTAGATGTAAATTAAAAGTTGATAAATTTATCAATTGCAGTGTTATATATTTTTCTTTCCATTTATTTTGCGATAAATTCAATTATTGAATTTTATACTTCAATTAAATTAATAAATCTTGCTTTCTATACTTTAAATCAACCAATAGTCATATTGTTCAGTCTATTATTATCAAAAGGATGCAATTTACATTGGTTTGTAGTTATTGCATTAATATTCTCAAATTTCCTCTAAATTTTCATTAACGTGGTTTTTTAATTACGTTTTATTCCAATGGATTTAAAACAAATTCAATAGATGAAACAAATGGGTAAACAATTAGTGATAATCACCAATTTGCCTAATTCAGTCTCATTCTTATAAATTTCATCTCATAACATTTTTTTGCTTCATTCCCCTTTCTATTCATATAAGGATTCATCCATAAAATTTACATTTACTTATTTTACAACTTTTACTTTTATTTATTGGTTCAATGTTTATTTCAAAATTTTCATTTATTACTCCCAAATATTCGTTTTCATTTATAATTGTCATGTCAGTTTCTTCTTTTATTGCATTATATATTTATTCATTCCTTCATTATTACATAACCTCATTTATTATCATTTATTTATTTATAGTAATTATGCTTAAATCCAATTTCTTAGCCTCCCAATTGTTTACTTAAGTTTCTAACCATTTATTTATAATACTTCCCTTCCTATTATATTCTATTAGAAGCAATTTCATTTATACCTAAGTTTATAATACAAAAACAACTAATTCTTATTTATTAAAGAATTTCATCCAATACCTCATTTGAACTTATTTCTTAATTCACCAATTACGACCTAAAATATAAATTTACGTTTCTATTAAATTTACATTCCCTCTTCCGTTACTATGTTAATAATCACTAAGTAACGTTTATTATCAACTATAAATATTACAACTGCTTAACAGACATTGATTTTAAAAATTTACACTTTATTACGTATTCTTTATCAGTTAACAAAATTTTGAATTCCTTTCCCAATTTACTAATTTCAATCAATCCTAACTTTACCTTCTGTTTCAATTAATAGGGTGTGCACAAATTTAGTTAACGTGTTAATTCTTATTAATCTAACATTAAGGCTCATTTAATTCCAATTGATTTTCATTCTAATTATTAAACCAAATAAACGGGTAACTTATAGCGTGTGTTACCATGACTTTAATTACACCTATGAATTCCCTATTATCAAACAAATGTTACAATTCTTAAATACTTCTGCTTTCATCTAATTAGCATTAAGTATATTATTATTTTTCCATTAACAAATTTTAATAATTCGCAAGACCTTCCCTTTCCATTTATTCTTTTATTAAGTTTACATTAATAAATCTTTTCTTACATTTCTTTCATTCAACAAATTGTTCTATTATGAATACCGTTAACATTATTTCCAAATATCCCTTAATTAACATTAACGTAAACTTTTATTTATTTATTTCAATTTATACAAAATTCAATTTATACAAATTCAGTTTTGACTAACTTAATTACCTAAATTTACATGCAGTTACCTTTAATAAATAAATTATTGCATTGGTTAATCCAACAGTTACATTTATTTTCTCATTTTATATTTTATAACCAAATGTAACAACTTACACTATTCATAAAAGGGATTTCACTTCAATTGTCAAAATTAATTTTTTATAACCATTGCTAAATTACATTCTTAACATTTACTTCAATATAGGTTATAATTTTTTTATTTCTTCCTAATTTAATTACAAAATCACATTAATTTACCCAATTTTATTTACCAGAATTTACAGGTCATTACAATCTCCCCCACTCAAAACTTTTCGTCTCCGAAAAGGAAAATAAGGGAGAAGAAATAATTTAAATAAACAATGCGTCATATTCCAAATATTAAATTTATAAACAAATAATTTACAAAATTTATTGCTTTAAATAAAATATACCCATTTTATAATGATTAAATCTTTTTATACTTAAATAAATAAAGTTTGGAAATCATTTTCAAAAAAATTCTAATTCCAAAATTTATGGAAAATTTCGGCAGAGTCTCCTTTGCACGGAGAGGCTCGGGAGAAAATATCATATCAAATATAACAAAATATCGCATATAATATCCAAAATATTATATCCCAACACGGGAAAATATATAAAATAGCGCTATAAAACCGTAATCCGAGAACGTACCTATTTGTCAGGCAATTAACGCTTAATTATGAAACCAAAAGAAGTAGCAATTGCTTCCATAACCTGTATTTCACTTATATAATTCAAAAGAGTTAATAATAATATAAAATGAAATATTTAGCGTTGTTTCAACAAATCCATCAATCACTAGCAACAAAGCATACAACCATCATATAAAAATCAACCCACGTCAATCATTCATTTATATCAAACAAAACAAATAGTTGTTCGGGCTCAAACTTTGAATTGTACGGAATGAAAAATAAACTACTAAGTGTACCCTTCACTCAATAGTCTTAGGTGAAACTAAATAGATTATTCATTCATCCAAACAAATTTTAAAGTATCCTTCCCTAAACAACCATAAACCAAATAAAAAACAAATTGCAAACAATAAATCAAGTTAATTTTTGTTAATTTCATTTCAAACTATTGTTGTTTGAATTCCTTTTTATCCATATATTGATTTATCTCTTAATTTTTCATTATTTCTTGCAAATTTTCATTTTTAGTTCGATTTCTTTGCATATTACTTCATTTATGTACTGCTTATTTCCAAAATAAATAACTTCAACGTTTACTTAAGTATATAACAATTATAACCTCATCCTTTATTAATACAATCAATTTATTTAACACTTCATTACATACTTTTGCTTGTACAATTTCCATTACATTTTCTTATTAAACATTGTAACTTTTATTGTTGGGTAAGTTATATCAATATGCTTTTAAGAATGTAATTGAAAATCATACAAGTTTATCCCATTTCTTTTAATTAATTAAATTTTAAATAATTATGTCCTTTATTTGATAGGCTACAATTTCACTTTCATTTAATTTCATTCATAACCTAGAATTAAATCTCTTTATTTTTAATTAAAGGTTCCATTTATTAATCAGTTACATTCCATTTTACTACAATAACTGAAACTGTTAATTAATGGAAATTTAGGAACTAAATACCGGGTTAAATTTCAAATCATTTAAAATAATAGATAAATGCATATACTGGCAACATATATATCTAATTGTATTTAAAATAATTTAAAATTTATTTTTGGTTATTAAAATAAATCTGCAGTAAAGCTACTACAGTGGCCTTCCCACTTCGAAACTCGAAAATGAATGTCGATGATGCGTGCACTCCTCACCGAAATTATTTTCCAACGACAGAAACGGCAGTACAGAACTTATTTCTTTTCCAAATTTCCTTTTTAAAACATTTGTTTCAAATTATATTGAAACATTAATATCAGAAAATACCTCTAAATAATACTATTATTATATTTCAAAATCATTCAAAAGAAATTTCAAAACCCCAGGACATAGATTCTAAATATCCATATTCATTTATTTTACTATTCAAATCTTATTTCAACTATTATTTATAAATTTTACTACCTAACAACCAATATAATACAACCAAAAATAACCTTTATAAAAATTTGTTCTACATATAAAAAATATAATAGGCAAAAGTTATTTAATTCACCTATATTAAAAATCAAATATTATGTCGGTCTGTCCTATTAAGTGTTTAGAAATCCCTATTGATGTCATATCGTCCCATGCACCAACCAGAATTTATAAATACAAAACGGAACAGATTAACACAATATTAAAACCTTTTTATAACACTAACAAATACGCTCTCTCATATATATACACTCAGCGACTCCCATAGGGTGTTATTACCCTAGTAATAAGAGTCAGACCCCTCGAAGCTAAGTTTTATCGCTAAACCAAAGCTCTGATACCAGATGTAACATCCCGCCTTTACGCACGCTTTAAATCGACACACATGCCAATTCAAACCATACGGAAGGGCGGATTATTGTGGGGTAAATAAGAAAAACAAGAAAGAAATAAAACAAACAGAATCTCACAACGGAAGGATAAAATATAATAATCAAGTATAGAGTTCATGAAGCTGTTTTCAAAATATTTAATTATACTTACAATATATATCTTAGTTATACATACCATAGAATATCAATAATTCAGCGGAATACAATAGTGTAGTGGAATAATATAGTAGATAATAGTACTACAAATCTTCGTCTTCGTCCTCCAGAATAAAATCTTCAAATCCTGAAACGCTCGGACTGACTAGAGCGAATTGAAGAGACAAAACACTCGAGTTAGAACTAAAAGATCTTATATAAGTTAAATCAACAGAAATAAATATGAGTGCAGTAACTCAAGAGATGCTCGGGATTTACATCTCTTAAGGATCGATCCGTTAAACTATTTACTATGTAGTATATTTCGCTATTATAATAGTGTCTAATTGTAAAATAAACATACTTTAAAATAGCGTTAAGGCTTTACATTTTCCACCTTAACACATTTATATATTCCTATAGTCTATATAGTACCGTAATCTCCCCCGTACTGGGGGTCGTCAGAGGGCACTCCATAGGTATGGTACAAAACCAAAATCGTATAAGGCGCGCTAGGGTATGTGACACGGCGCAACTAGGCAATGCCAGGGTAGATATACCAATTGCTATCCGGGCTGGTGGTAACACACATCGCAGCTACCGTCCACCTCGAACAAACACCCAAAAAATCAAAAAATAATAAAGATGCCACCGAATCAATCCAAAGTCAGATTATAGTATCGAAGAGATGTGTCCGATAAAGGGTGCTACTCCCTTGGCCCGATAATCGCTCCTGTTTTAGCCACCTTACGCTAACTCACGGGAGTCGGGTCCACGTTTTTGCCTCAAAAGAAACGTCGCCACCATCCTACTTCATTTTGGAATCTCCACCGCGTACACGGTTGTTAAAGTGGTTTCGGCGTTGGCAGAGAGTATGACAACTTCCGATCCCGGTCTCTTCAACAACCAATTGTTATTATAACACCGCGGTTATTTCAAAATAATTTATACTTTAAAACCAGAATATAATATCCCTTTCAAAACCATATAAATACGATATCACTTATATTTTTAAAACCCCAAATCAATATGATATCATTTTTATTTTATAAATATCCCTTTTCCCAAATCATAATAATTTCAAATATATATATCTTAACCCCCATAGGTTTGAAACAAAATTTATAATACTTAAATCGTCTAAGTATTAAACCGTTTTGCATAACAAAATAGCTTTTTAAATTTAACAAATAAATTCCAAATATAGGTTTAAATTCCCAAATAAACAATTTCAATTTCCATATATTCCAAAGCTTTAATTATTCCACCATTTCAAAACTTATTCTTTGATAATTTCATATATACCAAATCCAATTACTATTATTTTGGTTTGAAATGTGTACTTAATAAATCAAATATCATTTAAGTAAAACCTTTAAACTTCAAATAACAGGATATTCTCTCAATTTAATTAACTTGATAATATTCATTTAAATCGACTTGATATTCAGTTAAGTCCTCTAAACCAAAATCAAGTTATAAAGATCATACCTTTTAAAACCCCAAATTAGTTAAAATTTCAAATAAATTGTATTCGAGGATAATTCTTAAATACCTTGTTTCAAAGAAAATTCATATTTATCTTCCAACATTTATTTTATTTGAGACATTATAAACTCCATCAATAAATTTAAATAAATACTTAACCGTATTATATCTAAATAAAGTTGAACTCTTATTTTTTAATATTCTTTTATTCTTTAAACCAAATTTATACATAGTTTAAATTCAAGCGTTTAACTATATATACAAATAATATTTAAAATATTAAAAATTAATACTCATTAAACCAAATTCTTTCCAAAACCATAGAAAAATCATTTCAAAGATAATTATATATATATATATATATACATACCGTGGTGCCTGTATAAAATTTTCTATCATATGGTTAAGTGGTACAGATATATCATTCAATCCGTAATTTAAAATAAAAATTACGGTTATATATCATTTCAAACCGCAATCCCGAATGAAATGCAAATGCATAATAACTTACAGTTTATAACAATATAAGTACAACATCCATTCATCCAATATCAACCATCAACCATTTATCACAATCATCATCCAAATTCAAACAATACATCAATATATAACAGGTGGTATTAACAAGTATCAACTATCAGTTTATATTCAAAAATAAAATATAACTGTTTAACTGGCAGTTTATAACAATAAAATAAATAATAATTTAACTGGTAGTTAATATGCAATAATGAATTAAATAACAGTTAATTAAATAAATGCAAATTAACTGAGATAATGATGAAATATATTCCAAACAGCTATAAGTAAATTTCAAATCACATCATAAATGAATTTAACAAACATAAGAAACAAACTTAGAAGTTGTGAGTGGGTTAAAACACTCACCTTTTGAATTTAAATTGAATTTAAATCCAATTTAAACCCAAAAATTGGACAGTCTCAGAATCCACCCATACTAGCGCCCTAATGTCCGGAATTTTATTACGATCCTAACAAAAAAAATCGCGCGTGAAACGGAGTTCGTATGTAGAAGATATAGCGATTAGAACAATTGAATTCAAAATTAAAATAAAACAAAAAAAAAACACACCCAAATTAAAATCTGCCACGTCAGCCCTTACAAGGAAGCCCACGTCACAAAATTTTCCTCATGCGCTCAAGAATCTCCAGTACGCACGAACCTAACTCACTCCCCTTTTGACCGTCCTTTGGCCGAGCTTCACCGCCATCGTAGGCCGTCGTTGAACACGGCACCACCACCATCGGCTCTAGCTCGACGAGCCGCACCCCCCTTTGCTCTCCACTTCCCCTTCGGTCGACCAAAATGCCATCGGCTGCCACCCATACCGAACCCTAATCATGAAATTGCAGCCGATCCGACCATCGATTCGACCAACGACCAACTCTGTTGAACTACCCACGACACTCTCTACCCATCCATGCCTCCGATTTGTTGATCAGAAGAAGTCGATCAACATGACAATGAATGGCTGAAAATGATTTCCTGAATACTGGACAAACCGTGCATCGATTTGAAAATTGAATCACACCAGAAGATTACGAACTTCGAGAGCTCCAACATATATTTTTTCTGAATTTTTCTGAGGAGTTTGGATTTTTGACTTTGATTTTGAATTGGATCTGAATTCGTTTATCCGCCATTGAGGAGGAGATGGTTGAGATGTACGTACAGACAATGAGAGTAGAGATAGGGTTTTATAGCCGGGCTTATATAGGTAGGTCAGCAATTAGAATGGATGAATAAGGTTGGATATACGTGCTAACGCCAAAGTGGCCCAAAAAAGCCCGTTTTGACTCCGGAATGAAATTGGATAAACCTATATATCAAAATAGGTGTTCAAATATATTTTAAACGTGATGGAACAGGTTTCACGTTCAAATTCCATCGTATGGAGAAGTTATGCTAAAAACAATATTTTAAAATTGATTTCAATTGATTTCAATTAATCGATTTCAAGACGTTTCGAGTCCGTACGATCAGACGACAAGTCCGATCGATACGAAACATGAAATCCTACAAAAATACACTATTACGGATCCGATGAAACTTGTTTCGTCGAAATCCGAGTCAGTGGCCAAAATGACTATTTTTATATTAATTAAATAAATTAAAAATAAATTAATTAAATCACTTTTTAAACTTCAACTCTATAATTAACAAATTTCATCAAATTTGACTTTCTTAATCATTTCAAAAATTTAAACAAGTCTAGATGTAAATTAAAAGTTGATAAATTTATCAATTGCAGTGTTATATATTTTTCTTTCCATTTATTTTGCAATAAATTCAATTATTGAATTTTATACTTCAATTAAATTAATAAATCTTGGTTCCTATACTTTAAATCAACCAATAGTCATATTGTTCAGTCTATTATTATCAAGAGGATGCAATTTACATTGGTTTGTAGTTATTGCATTAATATTCTCAAATTTCCTCTAAATTTTCATTAACGTAGTTTTTTAATTACGTTTTATTCCAATGGATTTAAAACAAATTCAATAGATGAAACAAATGGGTAAACAATTAGTGATAATCACCAATTTGCCTAATTCAGTCTCATTCTTATAAATTTCATCTCATGGCATTTTTTTGCTTTATTCCGCTTTCTATTCATATAAGGATTCATCCATAAAATTTACGTTTACGTATTTTACAACTTTTACTTTTATTTATTGGTTCAATGTTTATTTCAAAATTTTCATTTATTACTCCCAAATATTCGTTTTCATTTATAATTGTCATGTCAGTTTCTTCTTTTATTGCATTATATATTTATTCATTCCTTCATTATTACATAACCTCATTTATTATCATTCATTTATTTATAGTAATTATGCTTAAATCCAATTTCTTAGCCTCCCAATTGTTTATTTAAGTTTCTAATCATTTATTTATAATACTTCCCTTCCTATTATATTCTATTAGAAGCAATTTCAATTTTACCTACGTTTATAATACAAAAACAACTAATTCTTATTTATTAAAGAATTCCATCCAATACCTCATTTGAACTTATTTCTCAATTCACTAATTACGACCTAAAATATTAATTTACGTTTCTATTAAATTTACATTCCCTCTTCCGTTACTATATTAATAATCACTAAGTAATGTTTATTATCAACTAGAAATATTATAACTGCTTAACGGACATTGATTTTATAAATTTACACTTTATTACATATTCTTCATCAGTTAACAAAATTTTGGATTCCTTTCCCAATTTACTAATTTCAATCAATCCTAACTTTACCTTCTGTTTCAATTAATTGGGTGTGCACAAATTTAGTTAATGCGTTAATTCTTATTAATCTAACATTAAGGCTCATTTAATTCCAATTAATTTACATTCTAATTATAAAACCAAATAAAAGTGGAACTTATAACGTGTGTTACCATGACTTTAATTGCACCTATGAATTCCCTATTATCAAACAAATGTTATAATTCTTAAATACTTCTGCTTTCATCTAATTACCATTAAGTATATTATTATTTTTCCATTAACAAATTTTAATAATTCGCCAGACCTTCCCTTTCCATTTATTCTTTTATTAAGTTTACATTAATAAATATTTTCTTCCATTTCTTTCATTCAACAACTTGTTCTATTATGAATACCGTTAACATTATTTCCAAATATCCCTTAATTAACGTTAACGTAAACTTTTATTTATTTATTTCAATTTATACAAAATTCAATTTATACAAATTCAGCTTTGACTAACTTGATTGCCTAAATTTACATGCGGTTACCTTTAATAAATAAATTATTGCATTGGTTAATCCAACAGTTACTTTTATTTTCTCATTTTATATTTTATAACCAATTGCGACGACTTACACTATTCATAAATGGGATTTCACTTCAATTGTCAAAATTAAAATTGTATAACCATTGCTAAATTACATTCTTAACATTTACTTCAATATTGGTTATAATTTTTTTTTCCTTCCTAATTTAATTATAAAATCTCACTAATTTACCCAATTTTATTTACTAGAATTTACGGGTCGTTACACTCTCCCCCACTCAAAACTTTTCATCCCCGAAAAGGAAAAAGAAGGGAGAAGAAAGAATTTAAATAAACAATACGTCTTATTCAAAATATTAACTTTATAAACAAATAATTTACAAAATTTATTACTTTAAATAAAATATACCCATTTTATAACCATCAAATCTTTTTATACTTAAATAAATAAAGTTTGGAAATCATTTTCAAAAAATTTCTAAGTCCAAAATTTACGGAAAATTTCGGCAGAGTCTCCTTTGTACGGAGAGGCTCGGGAGAAAATATAATATCAAATATAACAAAATATCACATATAATATCCAAAATATTATATCCCAACATGGGAAAATATATAAAATAGCGCTATAAAACCGTAATCCGAGAACGTACCTATTTGTCGGGCAATTAACACTTAATTATAAAACCAAAAGCAGTAGCAATTGCTTCCAAAACCTGTATTTCACTTATATAATCCAAAAGAGTTAATAATTATATAAAATGAAATATTTAGAGTTGTTTCAACAAATCCATCAATCACTAGCAACAAAGCATATAACCATCATATAAAAATAAACCCACATCAATTATTCATTTATATCAAACAAAACAAATAGTTGTTCGGGCTCAAACTTTAAATTGTACGGAATGAAAAATAAACTACTAAGTGTACCCTTCACTCAACAGTCTTAGGTGAAACTAAATAGATTATTCATTCATCCAAACAAATTTTAAAGTATCTTTCCCTTAACAACCATAAACCAAACAAACAACAAATTCCAAACAATAAATCAAGTTAATTTTTGTTAATTTCATTTCAAACTATTGTTGTTTGAATTCCTTTTTATCCATATATTGATTAATCTTTTTAATTTTTCATTATTCCTTGCAAATTTCATTTTTAATTCGATTTCTTTGCATATTAATTCATTTATTTACTGCTTATTTCCAAAATAAATAACTTCAATATTTACTTAAGTATATAACAATTATAACCTCATCCTTTATTAATACAAACAATTTATTTAACACTTCATTGCATACTTTTGCTTGTACAATTTGCATTACATTTTCTTATTAAACATTGTACCTTTATTGTTGGGTAAGTTATATCTATATGGTTTTAAGAATGTAATTGAAAATCATACAAGTTTATCCCATTTCTTTTAATTTATTAAATGTTAAATAATTATATCCTTTATTTTGTAGGCTACAATTTCAATTTCATTTAATTTCATTCATAACCTAGAATTAAATCTCTTTATTTTTAATTAAAGGCTCCATTTATTAGTCAGTTACATTCCATTTTACTACAATAACTGAAACTGTTAATTAATGCAAACTTAGGAACTAAATACCGAGTTAAATTTCAAATCATTTAAAATAATAGATAAATGCATATACTTACAACATATATATCTAATTATATTTAAAATAATTTAAAATTTATTTTTGGTTATTAAAATAAATCTGCAGTAAAGCTACTAGGGTCTTCCCACTTCGAAACTCGAAAATGAATGTCGATGATGCGTGCACTCATCACCGAAATTATTTTCCAGCGACAGAGAGGGAAGTACAGAACTTATTTCTTTTCCAAATTTCCTTTTTAAAACATTTCTTTCAAATTATATTGAAACATTAATATCAGAAAATACCTCTAAATAATACTGTTATTATATTTCAAGATCATTCAAAAGAAATTTCAAAACCCCAGGACATAGATTCTAAATTTCCAAATTCATTTATTTTACTATTCAAATCTTATTTCAACTATTATTTATAAATTTTACTACCTAACAACCAATATAATACAACCAAAAATAACCTTTATAAAAATTTGTTATATATATAGAAAATATAATAGGCAAAATTATTTCATTCACCTATATTAAAAACAAATATTATGTCGGTCTGTCCTATTAAGTGTTTAGAAATCCCTATTGATGTCATGTCGTCCCATGCACCAACCAGAATTTATAAATACAAAATGGAACAGATTAACACAATATTAAAACCTTTTTATAACACTAACAAATACGCTCTCTCATATATATACACTCAGCGACTCCCATAGGGTATTATTACCCTGGTAATAAAGAGTCAGACCCATCGAAGCTAAGGTTTATCGCTAAACCAAAGCTCTGATACCAGATGTAACTTCCCGCCTTTACGCACGCTTTAAATCGACACACGTGCCAATTCAAACCATACGGAAGGGCGGATTATTGTGGGGTAAATAAGAAAAACAAGAAGAAATAAAACAAACAGAATCTCACAGCGGAAGGATAAAATATAATAATCAAGTATAGAGTTCATGAAGATGTTTTCAAAATATTTAATTATACTTACAATATATATCAGAGTTATACATACCATAGAATATCAATAATGCAACGGAATACAATAGTGTATTGGAATAATATAGTAGATAATAGTACTACAAATCTTCGTCTTCGTCCTCCAGAATAAAATCTTCAAATCCTGAAACGCTATGACTGACCCGAGCGAATTGAAGAGACAAAACACTCGAGTTAGAACTAAAAGATCTTATATAAGTTAAATCAACAGAAATAAATATGAGTGCAGTAACTCAAGAGATGCTCGGGATTTACATCTCTTAAGGATCAATCCGTTAAACTATTTACTATGTAGTATATTTCGCTATTATAATAGTGTCTAATTGTAAAATAAACTTACTTTAAAATAGCGTTAAGGCTTTACATTTTCCAACTTAACACATATATATATTCCTATAGTCTATACAGTACCGTAATCTCCCCCGTACTGGGCGTCGTCAGAGGGCACTCCATTAGTATGGTACAAAACCAAAATCGTATAAGGCGCGCTAGGGTATGTGACACGGAGCAACTAGGCAATGCCAGGGTAGATATACCAATTGCTATTCGGGCTGGTGGTAACGCATAGCCGCAGCTACCGTCCACCTCGAACAAACACCCCCAAAATCAAAAAAATAAATAAAGGTGGCCACCGAATCAATCCAAAGTCAGAGTATAGTATCGTAGATATGTGTCCGATAAAGGGTGCTACCCCTTTGGCCCGAGAATCGCTCCTGTTTTAGCCACCTTATGCTAACTCACGGGAGTCGGGTCCATGTTTTTACCTCAAAGGAAACATCGCTACCATCCTACTTCATTCTGGAATCTCCACCGCGTACACGGTTGTTAAAGTGGTTTCGGCGTTGGCAGAGAGTATGACAGCTTCTGATCCCGGTCTCTTCAACAACCAATCGTTATTATAACACCGCGGTTATTTCAAAATAATTTATACTTTAAAACCAGAATATAATATCCCTTTCAAAATCATATAAATACGATATCATTTATATTTTTAAAACCCCAAATCAATATGATATCATTTTTATTTATAAATATCCCTTTTCCCAAATCATAATAATTTGAAATATATATATCTTTACCCCCATAGCTTTGAAACAAAATTTTTAATACTTAAATGGTTTAAGTATTAAACCGCTTTGCATAACAAAATAGCTTTTTAAATTTCACAAATAAATTCCAAATATAGGTTTAAATTCCTAAATAAACCATTTCAATTTCTATATATTCCAAAGCTTTAATTATTCCACCATTTCAAAACTTATTCTTTGATAATTTCATATACATCAAATTCAATTAGTATTATTTAGATTTGAAATGTTTACTTAATAAATCAAATATCATTTAAGTAAAACCTTTAAACTTCAAATAACAGGATATTCTCTCAATTTAATTAACTTGATAATATTCATTGAAATCGACTTGATATTCATTTAAGTCCTCTAAACCAAAATCAAGTTATAAAGATCATATTTTTTAAAACTCCAAATTAGTTAAAATTTCAAATAAATTTTATTCGAGGATAATTCTAAAATACCTTATTTCAAAGAAAATTCATATTTATCTTCCAACATTTATTTTATTTAAGACATTATAAACTGTATCAATAAATTTAAATAAATACTTAACCGTATTCTATCTAAATAAAATTGAACTTTTATTTTTTAAACTTCTTTTATTCTTTTAACCAAATTTATACATAGCTTAAATTCAAGCGTTTAACTATATATACAAATAATTTTCAAAATATCAAAAATCAATACTCTTTAAACCATATTCATTCCAGAACCATAGAAAAATCATTTCAAAGATAATTATATATATATATATATACACACCGCGGTGCCTGTATAAAATTTTCTATCCTATGGTCAAGTGATACAGATATTTATCATTTCAATCCGTCATTTAAAATAAAAATTATGGTTATATATCATTTCAAACCGCAATCCCGAATGAAATGAAAATGCATAATAACCTGCAGTTTATAACAATATAAGTACAACATCCATTCATCCAATATCAATCATCAACCATTTATCACAATCATCATCGAAATTCAAACAATACATCAATATATAACAGGTGGTAATAACAGGTATCAACTATCAGTTTATATTCTAAAATTAATTATAACTGTTTAACGGGCAGTTTATAACAATAAAATAAATAACAATTTAACTGGCAGTTAATATGCAATAATGAATTAAATAATAGTTAATTAAATAAATGCAAATTAACCGAGATAATGATGAAATATATTCCAAACAGCTATAAATAAATTTCAAATCACATCATAAATGAATTTAACAAACATAAGAAATCTTAGAAGTTGTGAGTGGGTTAAAACACTCACCTTTTGAATTTAAATTGAATTTAAATCCAATTTAAACCCAAAAATTGGACAGTCTCAGAATCCACCCATACTAGCGCCGTAATGTCTGGAATTTTATTACGATCCTAAAAAAAAATCGCGCAAGAAATGGAGTTCGTATGTAGAAGATAAAGCGATTAGAACAATTGAATTCAAAATTAAAATAAAACAAAAAAAAGATAACGCACCCAAATTAAAATCTGCCACGTCAGCCCTTACAAGGAAGCCCACGTCACAAAATTTTCATCACACGCTCAAGCATCTCCAGTACGCATGAACCCAACTCACTCCCCTTTTGACCGTCCTTTGACCGAGCTTCACCGTTGAACCTGGCACCACTACCATCGGCTCTAGCTCGACGAGCCGCACCCCCCTTTGGTCTCCACTTCCCCTCCGGTCGACCGAAACGCCACCGGTCGCCACCCATTCCGAACCCTAATCACGAAATTGCAGCCGATTCGACCATCGATTCAACCAACGACCAACTCTGATGAACAACCCACGACACTCTCCACCCATCCATGCCTTCGATTTGTTGATCAGAAGAAGTCGATCAACACGACAATGAATGGCTGAAAAAGATTTCCTGAATTCTGGACAAACTGTGCATCGATTTGAAAAATGAATCACACCAGGAGATTACGCACTTCGAGAGCTTTAACTTATATTTGTTCTGAATTTTTCTGAGGAGTTTGGATTTTTGACTTTGGTTTTGAATTGGATCTGAATTCGTTTATCTGCCATTGAGGAGGAGAGGGTCGAGATGTACGTACAGACAATGAGAATAGAGATATGCTAGGGTTTATAACCAGATTTATATAGGTAGGTCAGCAATTTGAATGGATGGATAAGGTTTGATATACGTGCTAACGCCATGTGGCCCAAAAAAGCCCGTTTTGACTCCGGAACGAAATTGGGTAAACCCATATATCAAAATATGTGTTTAAAAATATTTTAAACACGATGGAACAGGTTTCACGTCCAAATTCCATCGTATGGAGAGTTATGCTAAAAACAATATTTCCAAATTGATTTCAATTGATTTCAATTAATCGATTACAAGGCGTTTCGAGTCCGTACGATCAAACGACAAGTCCGATCGATACGAAACTTGAAATCCTACAAAAATTCACCGTTACGGATCCAATGAAACTGGTTTCGTCGAAATCCGAGTCATTTGCCAAAATGGCTATTTTTATATTAATTAAATAAATTGAAAATAAATTAATTAAATCACTTTTTAAACTTCAACTCTATAATTAACAAATTTCATCAAAATTAACTTTCTTAATCATTTTCAAAAATTTAAACAAGTCTAGATGTAAATTAAAAGTTGATAAATTTATCAACTGTAGTGTTATATATTTTTCTTTCCATTTATTTTGCAATAAATTCAATTATTGAATTTTATACTTCAATTAAATTAATAAATCTTGCTTTCTATGCTTTAAATCAACCAATAGTCATATTGTTCAGTCTATTGTTATCAAAAGGATGCAATTTACATTGGTTTGTAGTTATTGCATTAATATTCTCAAATTTCCTCTAAATTTTCATTAACGTAGTTTTTTAATTACGTTTTATTCCAATGGATTTAAAACAAATTCAATAGATGAAACAAATGGGTAAACAATTAGTGATAATCACCAATTTGCCTAATTCAGTCTCATTCTTATAAATTTCATCTCATAACATTTTTTTGCTTCATTCCCCTTTCTATTCATATAAGGATTCATCCATAAAATTTACGTCTACTTATTTTACAATTTTTTCTTTTATTTATTGGTTCAATGTTTATTTCAAATTGTTCATTTGTTACTCCCAAATATTCATTTTCATTTATAATTGTCATGTCAGTTTCTTCTTTTATTGCATTATATATTTATTCATTCCTTCATTATTACATAACCTCATTAATTATCATTCATTTATTTATAGTAATTATGCTTAAATCCAATTTCTTAGCCTCCTAATTGTTTACTTAAGTTTCTAATCATTTATTTATAATACTTCCCTTCCTATTATACTCTATTAGAAGCAATTTCAATAATACCTAAGTTTATAATACAAAAACAACTAATTCTTATTTATTAAAGGATTCCATCCAATACTCATTTGAACTTATTTCTCAATCCACCAATTACTACCTAAAATATAAATTTACGTTTCTATTAAATTTACATTCCCTCTTCCGTTACTATATTAATAATCACTAAGTAACGTTTATTATCAACTATAAATATTATAACTGCTTAATGACATTGATTTTATAAATTTACACTTTATTATGTATTCTTCATCAGTTAACAAAATTTTGAATTCCTTTCCCAATTTACTAATTTCAATCAATCCTAACTTTATCTTCTGTTTTAATTAATAGGGTGTGCACAAATTTAGTTAATGCGTTAATTCTTTTTAATCTAACATTAAGGCTCATTTAATTCCAATTGATTTACATTTTGATTATTAAATCAAATAAACGGGTGACTTATAACGTGTGTTACCATGACTTTAATTACACCTATGAATTCCCTATTATCAAACAAATGTTACAATTCTTAAATACTTCTGCTTTCATCTAATTACCATTAAATGTATTATTATTTTTCCATTAACAAATTTTAATAATTCGCCAGAACTTCCCTTTCCATTTATTCTTTTATTAAGTTTACATTAATAAATATTTTCTTCCATTTCTTTTATACAACAACTTGTTCTATTATGAATACCGTTAACATTATTTCCACATATCCCTTAATTAACATTAACGTAAACTTTTATTTATTTATTGCAATTTATACAAAATTCATTTTATACAAATTCGGCTTTGACTAACTTAATTGCCTAAATTTACATGCAGTTACCTTTAATAAATAAATTATTGCATTGGTTAATCCAACGGTTACTTTTATTTTCTCTTTTTATATTTTATAACCAAATGTAACAACTTACACTATTCATAAATGGGATTTCACTTCAATTGTCAAAATTAAATTTTTATAACCATTGCTAAATTACATTCTTAACATTTACTTCAATATAGGTTATAATTTTTTTATTTCTTCCTAATTTAATTACAAAATCTCATTAATTTACCCAATTTTATTTACCAGAATTTATGAGTCGTTACACTCTCTCCCACTTAAAACTTTTCGTCCCTGTAAAGGAAAAAGAAGGGAGAAGAAAGAATTTAAATAAACAATACGTCTTATTCAAAATATTACCTTTATAAACAAATAATTTACAAAATTTATTACTTTAAATAAAATATACCAATTTTATAACCATTAAATCTTTTTACACTTAAATAAATAAGGTTTGGAAATCATTTTCAAGAATTTTCTAAGTCTAAAATTTACGGAAAATTTCGGCAGAGTCTCCTTTGTACGGAAAGACTCGGGAGAAAATATAATATCAAATATAACAAAATATCACATATAATATCCCAACATGGGAAAATATATAAAATAACGCTATTAAATCGTAATCCGAGAACGTACCTATTTGTCGGGCAATTAACGCTTAATTATGAAACCAAAAGCAGTAGCAATTGCTTCCATAACCTGTATTTCACTTATATAATCCAAAAGAGTCAATAATTATATAAAATGAAATATTTAGCATTGTTTCAACAAATCCATCAATCACTGGCAACAATGCATACAACCATCATATAAAAATCAACCCTCATCAATCATTCATTTATATCAAACAAACAAATAGTTGTTCGGGCTCAAACTTTAAATTGTACGGAATGAAAAATAAACTACTAAGTGTACCCTTCACTCAACAGTCTTAGGTGAAACTAAATAGATTATTCATTCACCCGAACAAATTTCAAAGTATCCGTCCCTAAACAACCATAAACCAAACAAACAACAAATTCCAAACAATAAATCAAATTAATTTTTGTTAATTTCATTTCAAAATATTGTTGTTTGAATTCCTTTTTATCCATATATTGATTTGTCTTTTTAATTTTTCATTATTTCTTGTAAATTTTCATTTTTAATTTGATTTCTTTGCATATTAATTCATTTATTTACTGCTTATTTCCAAAATAAATAACTTCAATATTTACTTAAGTATATAACAATTATAACCTCATCCTTTATTAATACAATCAATTTATTTAACACTTCATTACATACTTTTGCTTGTACAATTTCCATTACATTTTCTTATTAAACATTGTAACTTTTATTGTTGGGTAAGTTATATCTATATGCTTTTAAGAATGTAATTGAAAATCATACAAGTTTTATCCCATTTCTTTTAATTAATTTAATGTTAAATAATTATATCTTTTATTTCATAGGCTACAATTTCAATTTCATTTAATTTCATTCATAACCTAGAATTAAATCTCTTTATTTTTAATTAAAGGCTCCATTTATTAATCAGCTACATTTCATTTTACTACAAAAACTGAAACTGTTAATTAATGGAAACTTAGGAACTAAATACCGGGTTAAATTCAAATCATTTAAAATAATAGATGAATGCATATACTGGAAACATATATATCTAATTATATTTGAAATAATTTAAAATTTATTTTTGGTTGTTAAAATAAATCTGCAGTAAAGCTACTACAGTGGCCTTCCCACTTCGAAACTCGAAAATGAATGTCGATGATGCGTGCACTCATCATCGAAATTATTTTCTAGCGACAGAGAGGGAAGTACATAACTTATTTCTTTTCCAAATTTCCTTTTTAAAACATTTCTTTCAGATTATATTGAAACATTAATATCAGAAAATACCTCTAAATAATACTATTATTATATTTCAAAATCATTCAAAAGAAATTTCAAAACCCCGGGACATAGATTCTAAATTTCCAACTTCATTTATTTTACTATTCAAATCTTATTTCAACTATTATTTATAAATTTTACTACCTAACAACCAATATAATACAACCAAAAATAACCTTTATAAAAATTTGTTTTATATATAGAAAATATAATAGGCAAAATTATTTCATTCACCTATATTAAAAAAAAAATTATGTCGGTCTGTCCTATTAAGTGTTTAGAAATCCCTATTGATGTCACAGCATCCCATGCACCCACCAGAATTCATAAATACAAAACGGAACAGATTAACACAATATTAAAACCTTTTTATAACACCCACAAATACGTTCTCTCATATATATACACTCAGCGACTCCCATAGGGTATTATTACCCTATTAATAAAGAGTCAGACCCCACAAAGCTAAGGTTTATCGCTAAACCAAAGCTCTGATACCAGATGTAACATCCCGCCTTTACGCCCGCTTTAAATCGACACACGTGCCAATTCAAACCATACGGAAGGGCGGATTGTATGGGGTAAATAAGAAAAACAAGAAAGAAATAAAACAAACAGAATCTCACAGCGGAAGGATAAAATATAATAATCAAGTATACAGTTCATGAAGCTGTTTTCAAAATATTTAATTATACTTACAATATATATCAGAGTTATACATACCATAGAATATCAATAATGCAGTGGAATACAATAGTGTAGTGGAATAATATAGTAGATAATAGTACTACAAATCCTCGTCTTCGTCCTCCAGAATAAAATTTTCAAATCCTGAAATGCTCGGACTGACCCGAGCGAATTGAAAAGACAAAATGCTCGGGTCAGAACTAAAAGATCTTATGTAAGTTAAATCAACAGAAATAAATATGAGTGCAGTAACTCAAGAGATGCTCGAGATTTACATCTCTTAAGGATCCGTTAAACTATTTACTATGTTGTATATTTCGCTATTATAATAGTGTCTAATTGTAAAATAAACTTACTTTAAAATAGCGTTAAAGCTTTACATTTTCCGCCTTAACACGTTTATATATTCCCATAGTCTATACAGTACTGTAATCTCTCCCGTACTGGGCGTCATCAAAGGGCACTCCATAAGTATGGTACAAAATCAAAATCGTATAAGGCGCGCTAGGGTAGGTGGCACGGCACAACTAGGCAATGCCAGGGTAGATATACCAGTTGCTATCCGGGCTGGTGGTAACGCATAGCCGCAGCTACCGCCCACCTCAAGAAAACACCCCCAAAATCAAATAAAATAAAGGTGGCCACCGAATCAATCCAAAGTCAGAGTATAGTATCGAAGAGATGTGTCCGATAAAGGGTGCTACCCCCTTGGCCCGAGAATCGCTCCTGGTTTAGCCACCTTATGCCAACTCACGGGAGTCGGGTCCACGTTTTTACCTCAAAGGAAAAGTCGCCACCATCCTACTTCATTTTGGAATCTCCACCGCGTACACGGTTGTTAAAGTGGTTTCGGCGTTGGCAGAGAGTATGACAACTTCCAATCCCGGTCTCTTCAACAACCAATCGTTATTATAACACCGCGGTTATTTCAAAATAATTTATACTTTAAAACCAGAATATAATATCCCTTTCAAAACCATATAAATACGATATCATTAATATTTTTAAAACCCAAAATCAATATGATATCATTTTTATTTTATAAACATCTTTTTTCCCAAATCATAATAATTTCAAATATATATATCTTAACCCCCATAGCTTTGAAACAAAATTTCTAATACTTAATTGGTTTAAGTATTAAACCGCTTTGCATAACAAAATAGCTTTTTAAATTTCACAAATAAATTCCAAATATAGGTTTAAATTCCCAAATAAACCATTTCAATTTCTATATATTCCAAAGCTTTAATTATTCCACCATTTCAAAACTTATTCTTTGATAATTTCATATACATCAAATTCAATTAGTATTATTTAGATTTGAAATGTTTACTTAATAAATCAAATATCATTTAAGTAAAACCTTTAAACTTCAAATAACAGGATATTCTCTCAATTTAATTAACTTGATAATATTCATTGAAATCAACTTGATATTCATTTAAGTCCTCTAAACCAAAATCAAGTTATAAAGATCATATTTTTTAAAACTCCAAATTAGTTAAAATTTCAAATAAATTTTATTCGAGGATAATTTTAAAATACCTTATTTCAAAGAAAATTCATATTTATCTTCCAACATTTATTTTATTTAAGACATTATAAACTGTATCAATAAATTTAAATAAATACTTAACCGTATTCTATCTAAATAAAATTGAACTTTTATTTTTTAAACTTCTTTTATTCTTTTAACCAAATTTATACATAGCTTAAATTCAAGCGTTTAACTATATATACAAATAATTTTCAAAATATCAAAAATCAATACTCTTTAAACCATATTCATTCCAGAACTATAGAAAAATCATTTCAAAGATAATTTTATATATATATATATATATTTATACCGCGGTGCCTGTATAAAATTTTCTATCCTACGGTCAAGTGATACGGATATTTATCATTTCAATCCGTCATTTAAAATAAAAATTACGGTTATATATCATTTCAAACCGCAATCCCGAATGAAATGAAAATGCATAATAACTTGCAGTTTATAACAATATACGTACAGCATCCATTCATCCAATATCAACCATCAACCATTTATCACAATCATCATCCAAATTCAAACAATACATCAATATATTACCGGTGGTAATAACAGGTATCAACTATCAGTTTATATTCAAAAATGAATTATAACCGTTTAACTGGTAGTTTATAACAATAAAATAAATAACAATTTAACTGGCAGTTAATATGCAATAATGAATTAAATAACAATTAATTAAATAAATGCAAATTAACTGAGATAATGATGAAATATATTCCAAACAACTATAAATAAATTTCAAATCACATCATAAATGAATTTAACAAACATAAGAAATCTTAGAAGTTGCGAGTGGGTTAAAACACTCACCTTTTGAATTTAAATTGAATTTAAATCCAATTTAAACCCAAAAATTGGACAGTCTTAGAATCCACCCAAACAAGTGCCGAAATGTCCGAATTTTATTACGATCCTAACAAAAAAATGGCGCGAGAAACGGAGTTCGTATGTAGAAGATACAGCGATTAGAACAATTGAATTCAAAATTAAAATAAAACACAAAAAGATAACGCACCCAAATTAAAATCTGCCACGTCGGCCCTTACAAGGAAGCCCACGTCACAAAATTTTCCTCACGCGCTCAAGTATCTCCAGTACGCACGAACCCAACTCACTCCCCTTTTGACCGAGCTTCACCGCCATCGTAGGCCGCCGTTGAACACGGCACCACCACCATCAGCTCTAGCTCGGCGAGCCGCACCCCCTTGTGGTCTCCACTTCCCCTTCAGTCGATCGAAACGCCCCTGGCCGCCACCCATACCGAACCCCAATAACGAAATTGCAGCCGATCCGACCATCGATTCAACCAACGACCAACTCTGATGAACTACCCACGACACTCTCCACCCATCCATGCCTTCGATTTGTTGATCAGAAGAAGTCGATCAACACGACAATGAATGGCTGAAAATGATTTCCTGAATTCTGGAAAACCGTGCATCGATTTGAAAAATGAATAACACCAGAAGATTAGGCATTTCAAGAGCTTCAACGTATATTTTTTCTGAATTTTTCTGAGGATTTTGGATTTTTGACTTTGATTTTGAATTGGATCTGAATTCGTTTATCTTCCATTGAGAAGGAGAGGGTCAAGATGTACGTACAGAAATTGAGAATAGAGATGTGTTAGGGTTTATAACCGGGTTTATATAGGTAGGTCAGCAATTAGAATGGATGGATAAGGTTTGATATACGTGCTAACGCCAAGTGGCCCAAAAAAGCCCGTTTTGACTCCGGAACGAAATTGGGTAAACCCATATATCAAAATAGATGTTTAAAAATATTTTAAACGCGATGGAACAGGTTTCACGTCCAAATTCCATCATATGGAGAAGTTATGCTAAAACAATATTTCCAAATTGATATCAATTGATTTCAATTAATCGATTTCAAGGCGTTTCGAGTCCGTACGATCAAAGGACAAGTCCGATCGATACGAAACTTGAAATCCTACAAAAATTCACCATTACGGATCCGATGAAACTAGTTTCGTCGAAATCCGAGTCAGTTGCCAAAATGGCTATTTTTATATTAATTAAATAAATTAAAAATAAATTAATTAAATCACTTTTTAAACTTCAACTCTATAATTAACAAATTTCATCAAATTTAACTTTCTTAATCATTTTCAAAAATTTAAACAAGTCTAGATGTAAATTAAAAGTTGATAAATTTATCAATTGTAATGTCATATATTTTTCTTTCCATTTATTTTGCGATAAATTCAATTATTGAATTTTATACTTCAATTAAATTAATAAATCTTGATTTCTATGCTTTAAATCAACCAATAGTCATTTTGTTCAGTCTATTATTATCAAAAGGATGCAATTTACATTGGTTTGTAGTTATTGCATTAATATTCTCAAATTTCCTCTAAATTTTCATTAACATAGTTTTTTAATTACGTGTTATTCCAATGGACTTAAAACAAATTCAATAGATGAAACAAATGGGTAAACAATTAGTGATAATAACCAATTTGCCTAATTAAGTCTCATTCTTATAAATTTCATCTCATAACATTTTTTTGCTTCATTCCCCTTTCTATTCATATAAGGATTCATCCATAAAATTTACGTTTACTTATTTTACAACTTTTACTTTTATTTATTGGTTCAATGTTTATTTCTAAATTTTCATTTATTACTCCCAAATATTCGTTTTCATTTATAATTGTCATATCAGTTTCTTCTTTTATTGCATTATATATTTATTCATTCCTTCATTATTACATAACCTCATTTATTATCATTTATTTATTTATAGTAATTATGCTTAAACCCAATTTCTTAGCCTCCCAATTGTTTACTTAAGTTTCTAATCATTTATTTATAATACTTCCCTTCCTATTATATTCTATTAGAAGCAATTTCAATTATACCTAAGTTTATAATACAAAAACAACTAATTCTTATTTATTAAAGAATTCCATCCAATACCACATTTGAACTTATTTCTCAATTCACCAATTACGACCTAAAATATAAATTTACGTTTCTATTAAATTTACATTCCCTCTTCCGTTACTATATTAATAATCACTAAGTAACGTTTATTATCAGCTATAAATATTATAACTGCTTAACGGACATTGATTTTATAAATTTACACTTTATTACGTATTCTTCATCAGTTAATAAAATTTTGAATTCCTTTCCCAATTTACTAATTTCAATCAATCCTAACTTTACCTTCTGTTTCAATTAATAGGGTGTGCATAAATTAGTTAATGCGTTACTTCTTATTAATCTAACATTAAGGCTCATTTAATTCCAATTGATTTACATTCTAATTATTAAACCAAATAAATTGGTTACTTATAACGTGTGTTACTATGACTTTAATTACACCTATGAATTCCCTATTATCAAACAAATGTTACAATTCTTAAATACTTCTGCTTTCATCTAATTACCATTAAGTATATTATTATTTTTCCATTAACAAATTTTAATAATTCGCAAGACCTTCCCTTTCCATTTATTATTTTATTAAGTTTACACTAATAAATCTTTTCTTCCATTTCTTTTATACAACAACTTGTTCTATTATGAATACCGTTAACATTATTTTCAAATATCCCTTAATTTACACTAACGTAAAATTTTATTTATTGCAATTTATACAAAATTCAATTTATACAAATTCAGCTTTGACTAACTTAATTGCCTAAATTTACATGCAGTTACCTTTAGTAAATAAATTATTGCATTGGTTAATCCAACAGTTACTTTTATTTTCTCATTTTATATTTTATAACCAAATGTAACAACTTACACTATTCATAAATGGGATTTCACTTCAATTGTCAAAATTAAAATTTTATAACCATTGCTAAATTACATTCTTAACATTTACTTCAATATAGGTTATAAAATTTTTATTTCTTCCTAATTTAATTACAAAATCTCATTAATTTACCCAAATTTATTTACCAGAATTTACGTGTCGTTACATATTTTCTGATATAAATATTTCAATATAATTTGGAAGAATTATTTTAAAGAAGATTTTGGAGAAAATAAGTTCTATACTTCCCTCTCTGTTGCTGGAAAATAATTTCGGTGATGGTGGCCGCATCATCGACATTCATTTTCAAGTATCGAAGGGGAAAGACCACTGTAGTAGTTTTACTGCAGATTCATTTTTATAAATAAATATAAATTTTGAATTGTTTTAAATATAATTAGAGATATATAAGTTGTAAGAATATATTTATCTATTATTTTAAAATAATTTGAAATTTTACCCGGTATTTAAATTCTTAAGTTTCCGTTAATCAATAGTTTCAATTATTGTAGAAAATGGGTTGTAGCTAATTTATAAATTGGAACCTTTAATTAAAATAAGAGATTTAATGCTAAGTTATGAATGAAATTAAAAGAAATTTGAAATTTGTAACTCATGAAGCAAAGGAAATTATTATTGAACATTAAATTAATTAAAGGAAATGAGAAAAACTTGTATAACTTTCAATTACGTTCTTAAAGGCATATATATAACTTACGAAAAGATATAAAAAGCTGAAATGTTAATAAGAAAATGTAATAGATATTATACAAGTAATAAAATTGAGGTAATGAATGTAATTAATGAAATTCTTTAATAAATAAGAATTTGGTGTAGTAGTTATTATAAACTTAAGTATAATTGAAATAATACTAATTAAATATAATAGAAGGCAGGTATTGTAAGTAAGAAATTTCAAACTTAAGTAAATAAGTTGAAGTTATTTCTAAATAAAATTGTAAGAAATAAATGTAAATTTAAAAGATAAATTATTATATGAATGAAATTAATAAAGATTAACTTGATTTGGGATTTTGTTGTTTGTTTGGTTTATAGTTGTTTGGGTAAGGATACTTTAAATTTGTTTGGATGTATGTATAATCTATATAGTTTCTCTTAAGACTGCTGAGTAAATGGTGCACTTGATTGTTTATTTTTCATTCTGTACAATTTAAAATTTTGAACCCGAACAACTATTTGTTGTGTTTGATATGAATGAATAATTGGTTTGTATTGATTCTATGTGATGGTTGTATGCCTCATTGCAAGTGATTGTTATTTGCATTGATTTGTTGGTTTATGGCTAAAGCAACTTTAGATATTTCATTTTATATAATTGTTAACTTTTTTGGATTATATAAGTGAAATACAGATTATGGAAGCAATTGCTACTGCTTTTGGTTTCATAATTTAAGCATTGTTTGCCCGACAAATATGTACGTTTTCGGATTACGGTTTATAGCGTTATTTTGTTGTCTTTCCTAGGTTGGGATATATATTATTTTGGAAAATATGTTGTATGTTGTTATATTTGATATTATAATTTCTCCCAAGCCTCTCCGTACAAAGGAGACTCTGCCAAAATTTTCCGTAAATTTTGGACTTAGAAAATATTTGAAAATGTTTCCAAACCTTATTAATTTGAATATAAAAGATTTAATTGTTTATAAATCTATATATTTTATTTAAATTTTCCCAATTCTATAAACTTATTGTTATGAATATAATGTTTTGAATAACATATATTGATTTATAAGTTCCTCTTTTCCTTTCTTTTCCTTCTCGGGGATGAAAAGTTTTGAGTGGGGGAGAGTGTAACGACCCGTAAATTTTGATAAATAAATTGGTTAAATTAATGAGATTTTGTAATTAAATTTAGAAAGAAATAAAAAAAACCTTATAATTTATAAATGGAATAATATTGAAACAAATAAATTTTGTAAATGGATAATGAAATAATAACTAGGATGAAGTGTAACAATGGTTATTAAAACTAAAATTTTATAGATTGAATGAAACTACAATAAATGGAATAGTGTAAGTGTTATACCTGGATATAAATTGAATATGAAAAATATAAAGTAGGTATGAATTAGTTAATGAAAGAACACATTGTTACATTAATTGAATGTAAATTAAGGAAATGTGTTAATGCAAGTTAATAATTTATGAACTTGAATGAACATTCCAATTGAATAAAATAATTCAAATGTTATCACTTAGTTAAATGGAATATAATAAGAACAATTGCAATTATTGTATTAATGTGTGAAACAATATAATAGATAGTAGTTGTTGTGAAGGATAAACATACTAGTACTATAAAGAGTTATAATGGTGACAAATGTTGTCGTTACCAGTAATTTACCAATTTATAAATAAAACTAACTAATGTTACTTTAATGATAATTAATATAATAATGGAAAGTGTGAATGTAAATTTAAAATAGAAACGTAAAATTTATTTTAAGGTAGTAATTGGTGAAGTGGGAATTAAGTTCAAAGTATGGTAATTGATAAATTAATACGTAATGGATGTAAAGTAATAAACTGGTATAAGAATGGAATTAAGGTGAATTCATTAATTGGATTTTAAAAACCTTAATTAATGTGTTCAAATGATAAAAGTACACATTTAGAAATGTAATATTTATTCAAATTAAGATGTGAATAGGCGTATATTAATGTAATAAAATTAGCGTTATATGTGGAATTAATGTTAAATCTATTTATAAAATGACCGTTGGTTGAATAAAAGGAATGCAAAATAAAGTTTTGTCAATATGGGAATCTAATGTATGATAATAGGATTAATTGCAATTAAAGGTAATTAAATAGTACGTTAATTTGGAATTAGGTTAAAATGGGAGCATATTAAGAACCAAGATTTAAAAGCAATGTTAGCTATATTCTTATTGTAATAAGACTCGAATAACAAGGGTTAAGAATTTAATAAATGGATTTTTGGAGTTTTATTTTATAATTTCTAAATTTAATGAAATTGAAATTAAATATTGAAATTGAGGTTAACATTGGAATTGATGAGTTAATCAACTCAAAATTAACATTTAAATTTGTTTAAATCATTTGGATGATTGAGAAATTAAAAATGATGAAATTTGTCAATTTAAGAATTGAATTGAAAAGTTGGATTTAACTAATTAAATTTTAATTTATTTAATTAACTGAAAATATAGCCATTTTGGCCACTGACTCGAATTTTGACGAAACTAGTTTCATCGGATCCGTAACGGTGAATTTTTGTAGGATTTCAAGTTTCATAACGATCTGACTGGTCGTTAGATCGTACAGACTCGAAACTCCTTGGAATCAATGAAATTGAAACCAATTGAAATCAATTTGGAAAATATTGATTTTAGCGTAACTTCTTCATACGATGGAATTTGGACTTGAAACCTTTTCCATTGCATTTAAAATATTTTAAAACATCTATTTTGATATATGGGTTGACCCAATTTCGTTTCGGAGTCAGAACGGGCTTTTCAGGTCATTCATCGTTCAGCGCGTTTATAAACGGGTCCATCTATTCTATTTCAACCTTGCCTATGTAAACCCTGTTATAAACCTTAGCCTACCTCTATTTCTCATTTGTATGTACGTACAATTCATCTATCTCTTCTCCTCAGTGGCAGACAAATTCCAAATCCAATCACAAATTCAAAAATTAAAGTGAAATTTCAAACTCCTCAAAAAAATTATATATCGAAGCTCTCGAAGAGCGTAACCCAGATCTGAAATTCGTTTTGCAGTTTGGGTCACTGTTTAGCCAGAAATCGATGAACCATTTTCGGCCATTCATTGCTCGACGATGAACTTCATCTAATCGGGAAATCATTTCTGGGTTTTGTGGAGTTTGAGGTGCATTGTTCATCTGTGCAAGCCGTTCGACGATTCAACGGCCAGATCGTCGCAAAAATTTTATTTAGGGTTGCGAATTCTTATGGCGGCGGCAGCGTTTTTGGGCGTGCCATGGAAGCGTAGGTGGGCGGAGGGCATCGTACAGGCGGAGTGGGGTCGCCAACGAGATCTAGCCTAGTCGCGGCGTTCCATGGCCAGCGTTCGTGTAGTATTGTGTGTGTGAGAAATGCGGATTACGTATCTTAAGGCTAGGATTAACACTAGAGGGGGTGAATAGTGTTAATAAAGAATTACTAAATCTTTTTTGATTTATGTTAATTTAGACACCAATGTATGCAATATACAGACATAGATATGATCACAGAAATAAACACAGATGCAGAAATAAAATAAAAGCAGTAAAGGAAAGAACACACCAGATTTTATACTGATTCGGAGTTACCCTACATCCAGTCCCGCAACATAAGTATGGATTTCCTTTCAAAAGCAATTGTACAATTAAACCCTCGGTTTCAAGGCTACGAGGTACACCCTCCAGAATTTCGATCCTCTGGGTAGAAATACTTGATTTCCGGGCCACACGTTTACCCAATTGATTTACCAAGGCTACAATCTCAAATTTTCTTTCTTGATTGATTTTCAAGGCTACAATCACACCTTTTCTCGCTTAATAGATTACAAAGAAGTCTATAGCTCTGAATAGCACCGAGAATCTTGTAGAAAGAGTGATAGAGAATCAAACTAGAAGCAATCGAGTTCGATTCGATGTTGATTTCGGTAGAGTAATGATAAGAATATGTATTAAGGAAAGTGGAAGAAGAAGATGAGTGAAAAACCAGAAAAGCTGATATAAAATTCGTTGAAACTAAACCCTATTTATAGAAGAACAACAGCCATGTCCATTCGTGAAGAGTTATGGCGAATAGACACTTCTTTTGAAATTTAAATTTTGAACTCAACTGACACCATGTCGACATTGGGTATATAGGCATGTCGACATCTAAAGCATTTTTTGATGTTTTGATTTTTTTTGAAAATAATCTTTATCTTATATTAAAACTAATTTAAATTTTATAAATATACTTGAATATAGTTAAAATTCATAAGTAAATATAGAGAATAATATATATAAAATTTAACTCTAATTTTATCTTTTAAATCTAAGTATAAATATTTAAAGGTTAAATATATTATATTAAAAGATAGTTTAAAATCAGGAGTAATTTGACTTTGAAATTAAAGATAATTTTAAGGATAAAATTATTTAAAATCAGGATAGAGGGTTTTGAATCTTTTAAAAGGAAAGTTTGGAAAACATTTTGAAAACATGATATAATTTTGAAAAATCATTTTGAATAAAAAGTTAGCGGATACAAAACAATGTTCCACTAGATTTTTCGTAGGTTCCATCCTACTTAGGGTTCCATCCTTTTAACAGGCTCGAAGTGGATTTCATTCCACGAATAAATTGGATTTTAAGACGGCGGTGCTTTTCTATGAGTTTTAACAAAATTCCTATACTGGACTCTTAATAATTTTGATACTCGTGAGTCTTCTATCTTGATATCTTGAATCTCTATACTATACAATCTTCTTTCTTAGTACCTGCATGGTTAAATCCTGCATATACATATATATCTAAACTTATAATGTTAGTATTTATATTTTATAATCTATTCTAAGGTTATTGTCATCAAAACCATCATTTCACGGACTAACAGTCTCCTCCTTTTTGATGATGACAACCTTTGTTTATAAACTTTTACTTCTATCCTAATAACTCCCCCTAAAACTAATAACTCCCCCTTTATTTATGCCTAACTACCCTATTTTATATTTCTCCCCCTTTGTCATCAACAAAAAACTAAATGTAAACTATATAACTTCAAACTATATAACTTCAAACTATATAACTATATAACTCCAAACTATATAACTATATAACTCCAAACTATATAACTAATACTCTATGACATGTGATTATAATGATAGTGTTATCATAAGTAATCATCACTTAAATCCAATATTAAAACATAGTCCTAAACTATCAACTATCCTAAGTAAGAATTCATAATAGTATTTATAATTAAAACACATATAAAAACACGAGTTATTTATTACGTATGAAGTTGTATGTACATGAACGTTTAGAAAACATAAGGAAACACAAACAACAATGGAGAAGAAAGAAAAGAAACTATTGTGCGTTATTAAACATAGGAGATCTATGAATCGAATAGTTTGGATAGTGGAAGCAGAAGTTTCTACGTTGTTCTACAAGATTCCTATTCTTGTCAAAACACACTTCTCCAACACACACGACTTGGTCATCATCCTCCTCGTGCGCTTCTTCCATAGGTTCTTCTTCTTCTTCCTCGTTGGCCTCTTGTTCTTGATTGAGTGAAGAGTCTTCATCAATCAAGATAGGGTTGGCCTGGTTATCCATTAGGATTTTTCGCAAATTCCTAAGAATCTTGCCTTTCCTTTCCTGTTCCGTTGCCATACGAAGTTGAGTCACTTGAATTTCAGTCATCATCTGAAGTACATCCTTCATAGAATCGTCCATTTTAGTCACACGAGCGAGAGTAGTACGTTGAAATGGACCCGACGTAGGAGAGAGGAATGAAAAGGTTGATTTTATGTTTGATTTGGAAGAGGAGGCCATTATTTTATTTATTTCAGAAGATAGATTAAGGAGAAAACAGAGAGAATGAACAAAAATTCGAAATAAAGAAGAATATATAACTAATTTTTTTGAATTTTGGTGGGAAAATTTCAAAACTTAAAAACGTTGCATGTCGACATGGGTATATTGAGGATGTCGACATGGTCCTTTTTATTTTAAATCTTTGAATTATTTTAATATTAATTATACTTGTTATTTATATTTTGTATTTCAGTTATAGAACAAATACCTAATTCTCTTCTTAATTTAGTAAATATTGATTCATTTAAGGGTTTTGTTAAGATATCAGCAATTTGATTCTTAGAATTGATATACTCGAGAGTAACTACTTCCTTACTTATATTATCTCTGAGAAAATGATGTCTGATATCAATTTCTTTAGTTCGAGCATGTTGAGTAGTATTTTTGGATAAATTTATCGCACTTGTATTGTCACAATAAATTGGTGATTTTGAAAATTTTAAACCAAAATCGTTTAAGGTTTGTTGCATATATATTACTTGAGAACAAGCCAAAGCAGCAGAAATATACTCTGCTTCAGTTGTTGATAAATAAACCGTGTTTTTCTTTTTACTAAGCCAAGAAATCAGAGAATGCCCCAAAAAGTGAAAAGTCCCATTTGTACTTTTTCGGTCTGATTTACAACCAGCATAGTCAGCATCACAGTAAGATATTAAGTCAAAAGAATCATTTTTAGGGTAGAATAAACCATAATCAGATGTGTGTTTAACATATCTTATGATCCGTTTTACGGCTTTTAAGTGGGTCTCTTTAGGTTGGGATTGATATCTGGCACAGAGACAAACACTATGCATGATATCAGGTCTACTGACAGTAATATAGAGTAGTGATCCAATCATTCCTCTACATAGTTTTTGATCTACATCTTTCGAGAGATCTTCTTTACTAAGGTACTCATTGGTTGCCATGGGAGTGGGTTTTCCACTCGTAGTGGTCAAACCAAATTTACTAATTAGGTCTTTAGCATATTTTTCTTGACTAATAAAGATATCATTATCTAATTGTTTCATTTGTAATCCTAAAAAGAAATTTAATTCACCCATATGACTCATCTCAAATTCTTTTGTCATTATTTCAGAAAATTCTTTATTCATTTCAAAATTAGTTGAACCAAAAATGGTATCATCTACGTAAACTTGTACTAGTTGAATATCATTTTTATTTCTTTTAATAAAAAGAGTATTATCTACTTTACCAATTTCAAAATTAGATTGCAATAAATAAGATCTTAGTCTATCATACCACGCTCTAGGAACTTGTTTTAGACCATATAATGCCTTTTTAAGTTTGTAAACATGATTTGGAAATTTTTCATTTTCAAAAAGTGGTGGTTGTTCAACATATACTTCTTCTTTTACAAATACATTTAAAAAGGCACTTTTAACATCCATTTGAAATAATTTGAAATTATTATGATTTGCGAAAGCAAGTAGAATCCTAATGGCTTCTAATCTTGCTACGGGAGTAAATGTTTCATCAAAATCCATTCCTTCTTCTTGACAATAACCTTGAGCGACTAATCGAGCTTTATTTCTAACTACCTCTCCTTGTTCATTTATTTTATTTTTATAAACCTATTTAGTTCCAATTATAGTTTTATTTTCTGGTCTAGGAACAAGTTTCCAAACATCATTTCTAGTAAATTGATTTAATTCTTCTTGCATAGCCAAAATCCATGAATCATCAGTTGATGCTTCTTTTGGATTTTTGGGTTCAATAGTTGATATAAAAGCTACATTACTATAGGATGATCTTTTAAAAGTTTAGTCCTTTTATTAGGATGATTAGTTTCATTATTAGTTTCAATTGATTCTTGACTTTGAGTGATTAAATCCTCTTCATCATTTGTATCTTCAAAATTTTTGAAATTTTCATCAAATGAAACATGCATTGTTTCTTCAATGGAATTAGTTTTTAAATTAAACACTCTATATGCTTTACTTCTATTAGAATATTCGATAAAGATACCTTTGTCGGATTTAGGATCAAATTTATCTAAACTATCTTTTGTATTTAAAATAAAGCATATACTTCCAAAAAATCTGAAATAAAATACCTTAGGTTTCTTTAAATAAAGAAGTTCATAAGATGTCTTATCAGTTAGAGGTCTAATTAAAATTCTGTTCAAAATATAACAGGTGGTAGCAACTGCTTCTGCCCAAAATTTCTTTGGTAAATTACTATCTGTAAGCATAGTTCTCGCACACTCTTGAATCGTCCTATTTTTACGTTCTACTACTCCGTTTTGTTGTGGAGTTCTCGGGAATGAAAAATTGTGAGTTATTCCCTTTTTATTGCAGAATTCCTCAAACTTTTCATTTTCATATTCACCACCGTGATCACTTCGAATAGTTATAATTTTTAGAGAAAATTGATTTTGAATTCTTTTTGAGAATGTCTTAAAACATTCAAAAGTATCACTTTTATGTTTCAAGAATATTGTCCATGTAAATCTAGAATAATCATCTACAATTACAAAGACATATTTACTATGATTTATTGATAGAATTTGAGATGGACCAATAAATCAAGATGAAGTAATTCAAGAGGTTTTGAAGTTGTAATCATATCTTTTAACTTAAAAGAACTTTTTCTATGTTTTCCTAATTGACAAGCATCACATAAACTATCTACTTTAAAATTTATTTTATGGAGACATCTTACTAGATCATGTTTTGACAGTCTAGATAAGAGTTTGAAATTCAAATGCCCAAAACTCTTGTGCCAAATCCAAGGGTCACTTGTATTTGCCAACAGACACAGGTTATCATTTGAAACTTTCATACTAAGAATATAAATATTATTTTTCCTGGCTCCCTCAAATATAATGGTTGAATTATTATCTTCAATGTGACATTTATCTTTTTCAAATTTAATTTTATATCCTTTATCACATAATTGACTTATACTTAGCAGATTATGTTTCAGATTCTAAACTAGCAAAACATTAGTAATAGTAGGAGTTTCAGAATTACCGACTTTTCCCATGCCAATCACATATCATTTTGAATTGTCTCCAAAGTTAACCAATCATGCATCTTTGTATATTATATCATTCACTATATCTGGATTGCCAGTCATGTGTCTAGAACACCTACTATCAAGTATCCACTTGTTCTTTCTGATCTGCACAATTTGTCTGTTGTGGATTGATTTCTCAACACCCATAAAGCATGATTCCTGCACATCAAACAATCTTGGTAGACAACTTGAATTTGAATATTGATTATATGCAGACTCAAGAAACGATGATGGTTTGAATGCTTCTAAAC
Organism: Allium cepa; assembly: GCA_030765085.1. NCBI lineage: Eukaryota > Viridiplantae > Streptophyta > Magnoliopsida > Asparagales > Amaryllidaceae > Allium > Allium cepa. The sequence goes on from CM060935.1 coordinate 971,384,412, forward strand.
TAGTATTAACAAATATAGCCATTTTAAAAAAATTTCAAAAATCAGATTATGAAACTTTGAAAGCCTAGCTCTAATACCAATTTTGAGAAATGCGGATTACGGATCTTAAGGCTAGGATTAACACTAGAGGGGGGGTGAATAGTGTTAATAAAGAATTACTAAATCTTTTTCGATTTATGTTAATTTAGACACCAATGTATGCAATATACAGACATGGATATGATCACAGAAACAAACACAAATGTAGAAATAAAATAAAAGCAGTAAAGGAAAGAACACACCGGATTTTATACTGGTTCGGAGTTACCCTACATCCAGTCCCACAACACAAGTACGGATTTCCTTTCAAAAGCAATTGTACAATTACACCTTCGGTTTCAAGACTACGAGGTACGTCCTCTAGAATTTCGATCCTCTGGGTAGAGATACTTGATTTACGGGCCACAAGTTTACCCAATTGATTTACCAAGGCTACAATCACACCTTTTCTTTATTGATTGATTTTCAAAGCTACAATCACACCTTTTCTCGCTTAATAGATTACAAAGAAGTCTAAAACTCTGAATAGCACCGAGAATATTGTAGAGAGTGATAGAGAAACAAACTAGAAGTAATCGAGTTCGATTCAATATTAATTTTGGCAGAGTAATGATAAGAATATGTATTAAGAGAAGTGGAAGAAGAAGAGTGAAAAACCAGAAAATCTGATATAAAATTCATTGAAACTAAGCCCTATTTATAGAAGAAGAACAGCCATGTCCATTCGTGAAGAGTTATGGCGAATAGACACTTCTTTTGAAATTTAAATTTTGAACTCAACTGACACCATGTCGACATTGGGTATATAGGCATGTCGACATCTAAAGCATTTTTTGATGTTTTGATTTTCTTTGAAAATAACCTTTATCTTATATTAAAACTAATTTAAACTTTATGCATATACTTGAATATAGTTAAAATTCATAAGTAAATATAGAGAATAACATATATAGAATTTAACTCTAATTTTATCTTTTAAATCTAAGTATAAATATTTAAAAGTTAAATATATAATATTAAAAGATATTTAAAATCAAGAGTAATTTGACTTTGAAATTAAAGATAATTTTGAGGCTAAAATTATTTAAATCAGGATAGAGGGTTTTGAATCTTTTAAAAGGAAAGTTTTGAAAACATTTTGAAAACAGGATATAATTTTGAAAAATCATTTTGAATAAAAAGTTAGCGGATACAAAACAGTGTTCCACTAGATTTTTCGTAGGTTCCATCCTACTTAGGGTTCCATCCCTTTAACAGGCTCGAAGTGGATTCCATTCCACGAATAAATTGGATTTTAAGATGCCAGTGTTTTTCTATGAGTTTTAACAAAATTCCTAATAATAAAAAATACTTAACTTTGAAATTTTGATAATCTTGATACTCATGAGTCTTCTATCTTGATATCTTGAATCTCTATACTGTACAGTCTTCTTTCTTAGTACTTGCATGGTTAAATCCTGCATATACATATATATCTAAACTTATAATGTTAGTATTTATATTTTATAATCTATTCTAAGGTTGTTGTCACCAAAACCATCATTTCACGGACTAACAGGGTGGCGATTGGATTAGGGTTTGGATGAACTGTTGATCAAATGTAATAATTCACGTGTAGAAGGTGCTGACGTGGATTGTTTAGTGAGTGTGTTTTTTTTGTTTTTTTATTTGAAATTTTATTTCAATCATTCTAACGTGAATATCTTTCACATACGATATCCGATTTACGTACAGTTTCTTTTGTTAGGATCGTATTGATATTCCGAACATCTCGACGCTGGTTTGGACGAATTTGCAGACTGTTCAATTTTTGGGTTTAAATTGGATTTAAATTCAATTTAAATTCAAAAGGTGAGTATTTTGACCCACTCACAACTTCTAAATTTCTTATGTTCGTTAAATTAATTTATGACTGTTTTGTATATTTTAATCATCATCTCAGTTAATTGCAATTATTTAAATTAAATCATTAATTAATTCATTATTAAATATAACTGCCAGTTAATTACCCGTTAAATATTATCAGTTATATATTGATAGTTGATTTATTGTTTGGATGATGATTGTGATGGATGTATGATTTTATGATGGGTGAATGGATGTTTATTTATATCATCATAATCTGTAAGTTCTTTATTGCTTTGCCATTATTTATTCGGGATTGCGGTTTGAAACGATATATAACCGTATTTTTATTTTAAATTACGGATTGAAATGATAAATATCCATATCACTTGACCATAGGATAGAAAATTATATACAGACACCGTCGGTCTATATATATAAATATTTTGAATTGATTTCTATGGTTTTGAAGAGAAATATATGGTCTAATAAATAATAAATTTTGATATTATATAAATATTATTTTTATATATATAGTTAAATTCTTGAATTTAAGCTATGTATAAATTTGTGTAATAAAATAAGCTTATTCATGGAGTTTGATTGTTTTATATTATATGGTTAAGTACCTGTTTAAGATATGTATATATATATATATATAGAGTTTTAATGACTTAAATAAAAATTAAGTTGGAAGATAAATATGAAATTGGTTTAATTTGAATTAATTAAGAATTTTACTCGAATAAATGTGATTTGAAATCTAAATAAAATTGAGATTTTAAAGGGTATGATTCTTATAACTTGATTTGGTTTAAAGTGATTTAAATGAATATAAAGTTGAGATAAATGAGTATATCAAGTTAAATAAATTGAAAGAATATCCAGTTGTTTGAAGTTAAAAGCTTTACTTAAATTATATTGGATTTATTAAGTAAACATTTCAAATCAAAATAATAGTAATTGAAATTGATATATATATATATATATATATATATATATATATATATATATGGAATTATCAAAGAACTAGTTTTGAAATGGTGGAATATCTAAAGCTTTGAAATATGTAAATTGAAATGGTTTATTTGGAGGTTCAAACCGGTATTTGAAATTTATTTGTGAGATTAAAGGAGCTATTTTATTATATAAAGCAATTTAATATTTAAACCATTTAAGTATTAGAAGTTATGTTTCAAAGCTATGGGTTTCAAGGTATATAGATTTGAAAGTGCTATGATTTTGGAAAAAGGATATATTTGAAATAAAAGTGATATCATATTGATTTGGGTTTTTGAAATAGAAATGATATCGTATTTATATGGTTTTGAAATGGATATTATATTCTGGTTTTGAAGTATAATTATTTTAAAATGACCGCGGTGTTATAATAACGTTTGGTTGTTGAAGAGACCGGGATCGGAAGTTGTCATACTCTCTGCCAACTCTGAAAACCACTTTAACAACCGTGTACGCGGTGGAGATTGCAGAATAAAGTAGGATGGCGGCGGCGTTTCCTTTGAGGTAAATACGTGGACCCGACTCCCGTGAGTTGACATAAGGTGGCTAAAACATGAGCGATTCTCGGAAATGAGGTAGCACCTTTGATCGGACACATCCCTTCGATATTATACTTTGACTTTTGGATTTATTTAGTGGCGACTTTTGAATTTTTTATTTGGGGGTGTGGCTCGAGGTGGGTGGTAACTGCGGCTATGCGTTACCACCAGCCCGGATAGCAATTGGTATATCTACCCTGGCATTGCCTAGTTATGCCGTGTCACCTACCCTAGCGCGTCTTATACGATTTTGCTTTGTACCATACCTATGGAGTGCCCTTTGACGATGCCCAGTACGGGGGAGATTACGGTACTGTATAGATTATGGAAATATATTATGTGTTAAGGGGAATATTGGGTCACTCCTTAACGCTATTTTAAAGTAAGTTTATTTTACTAATAGACACTATTATAATAGCGAAGTATTACTACATAGTAAATAGTTTAACGGATCCTTAGGAGATGTGAATCCCGAGCATCTCTTAAGTTACTGCACTCACGTTAGACACTGTATAGGAGATGTCAAATCCCGTAAACATCTCCGACGCCATTACACTCATATTTATTTCCGTTGATTTAACTTACAAAGATCTTTTAGTTCTGACTCGAGTGTTTTTTCTTTTCAATTCGCTCGGGTCAGTCCGAGCATTTCAAGATTTGAAGATTTTATTCTGGGGGACAAAGATGAAGATTTTATTACTATTACCTATTATATTATTCCACTACACCATTGTATTCCGCTGCATTATTAATATTCTCTGGTAAGTGTAACTCTGATATGTATTGTATAAGTATAATCAAATATTTTGAAAAACAGCTTCATAAACTGTATATTTGATTATTATATTTTATAGTTCCGCTGCAACATTCTATTTTTTTTTTCCTTCTCTGCTTTTGTCTTATTTACCCCATAACAATCCGCCCTTCGGTATGGTTTAAGTCTGACGTGTGTGGTTTATCGTCGATTTGAACCCTGTGAAAAGGCGGGACGTTACATCGAGATGACTAGATCTCTTATAAATGAGCACACGATCTTTATTTCCTTTCAAATTCCTTAACATTTTCTTTGCAGCTTTTCAATGATCAACTCCTAGATTACGTTGATGCCTGCCCAGCATTCCGGCTGAACCGATGTTTCGTCTGGTACAAGTTTGAGCATACATCAAGCTTTCCACAATGGATCCATAAATAATATGTTCTATTTGATTGCATTTTTGGACATTGAGACTAAACTTTTCTCCTTTTTTAATTGAAACGACACTTGCAGAGCATGTTTCTATCTTGAATCTATCTAAAACTTTATTGTTGTATGCATTCTGAGACAATCCCAATGATCCTTGTGATCTATCATGAAATATTTCTATTCCAATCACATATGATGCCTCATTCATATCTTTCATTTTAAAATTCTTAGAGAGAGATCGCTTGGTTTGATGTAATAAATTAAGACCATTAGTAGCAAGCATAATGTCATCAACATACAGAATCAGAGTTATAAACTTACTCCCACTGATCTTCAGATATGTTTTCCTTAAATCCGAAAGATGTGATGGTATCATTGAACTTAAGATACCATTGTCGGGAGGTTTTTTTAAGGCCATATATTGATTTCTTAAGTTTATACACCATATGTTCTTTTCCTTCAACAACGGAACCTTCGGGTTGATCTGTAGAAACTTCTTCATCTAAATTATCATTCAAAAACGTTGCTTTCACATCCATTTGATAGAGCTCTATTGTCATAATAATTCGTAAGGAGTACTTTTTAGAGACATGCGAAAATGTCACATTATAGTCAACACTATTTTTCTAAGTAAAACCTTTAGCAACGAATCAAGCCTTGTGCGTTCGATATTGCCATTTGAGTCACGCTTTGTTCTTGAAGACTGATTTACACCTAACTCTTTTACAACCTTCTGGTAATTCAATAAGGTCCCAAACTTAATTATGATTCCACTGTAAGGAAAACAGTAATTTCCGATGGCTGAAAACTGTCGGGGCCGTCAGAAGCCATCGGTGGCCGTCGAAAAAAGCCGTCGGAAAATAAGGCGTCGGGGAGCAGTGTTTCCGACGGCTTCAGACACAGGACGCCGAATATATTTTCGACGGTTTTCGACGGTTTCTGACGGATTCCGGCACTTGTCGAAATCCATCGGAAACCGCCGGAAAAAATGTCCTACACGCTGTCGGAAGCCGTCGGAAAATGCCTACTTGGAAGTCGTCGGAAATCTGCTGTATTTTTTTATTCCTGCTGCAAATATAGCCTTCCATCCACATTTCTCTTCCAAACACTATTACACCAATACTGCAGAATCCAGTATAAGATACTCCAACCAAATATCAAAACCCAAACTACACAAAATTCATCAAACACACAAATACATCAAATTACATCAAAATAAAATACATAATATACATAACCATTCCAACATTCACAACAACCCCAACAACACAAAATCATCAACATCCACATCATCATACAACCACATAGACAAGTGTATCAAACATAATATTAAAAAAATCAACAACTACCTCCACCGTCTACCAAATCATACGAAACTAAAAAAACATACCTGAAAAAGAAAGCAATCAATCAATCTCCTCCAGATCCAGAGCCAGCCGAGGAAGGCAAGCGACCACCATATTGCTGCATGTATTCTAGCAACTGTGTGGTTTGCATGGCCTGTTGGCGGTTCTGCTCTTCCAGCTAGGCCACTCTAGCTCACAAATCTTCGATATATGCTAGATCGCTTTGAGCTCTATTCCACCGACCTCGTCTCTGACTGCTGGCCTATATTAAATATTTAATTTAGATGTGCGATCTCTGTAAGTGTATGTGCATATCTCTGTAAGCTAGTAAGTAACATAACGTTAATATCTTCTGCCTTCTTGTGCTTTACTAGTGTGATAAAGTCATTTGGTTGGTTTGAATTCAAATTCAACATGGAGGACTTTTCAAGGTTCAAATATTTTTAAATAATGAAAAAATGAATAAAATTCAAGTTTATTGTTTTGAAAAGGTCCAAATAGCATATTTGAAGTATTTTAAGATAAAATTATATATTACAACATAGAATTATGACTTAAATATCAAATTAGCAGTAAAATAAATTATTTACCACTTGATTGCCAAATCTGTATCGTCTGCCATGCTCTGCTGGATCCATAACGGACTCAAAAATAACATCCTCCCTATTAGTCATCAGCTGTTCTCACCCGTATCAGCAAGGAGTTTCTGGCGCTGCTCCATAAACTTTTCGTGCATGAACAAATTAATAACATCATATCTTATTTCATTATAGTTTAACAAGCAGAACAATTACTAATACTGCATAGAATGAAATATGCTTACATGGCTCATGCTGGATTTATCGTCCTGCCATGTATACGAAACAGTCTCGTCCCGATTTACATGCTCGACAGCATGCGTACGAGTGAACACGTCCATATAGCCCATGGGACCATGCGCCTCAGCTTCCTGAAGTTGATTTTTACATACAATTATTATACATTTAAAATTATATAGTATAAACTATTTACAATTATCATTCAGTAAATCTACCAACTCCTTCCGATACTGCTGAAATGACTTCGACCCTCCGCAATGAGTGACGAGATTTTTATTTTTGTTTGCAGAGTTTCTATCCGACTATGCCTGTACATTCAAAATTTGATACATTATTTTTCGATCATGTCAAATTAATAATTCAAAAAAATTTAGTATACTTGCCTTCGCCTCGTCCGTTTTCCAATATCCCAACCATGCTTGTCATACGCTCTCCCCCATCCCCCATGATTTCTTACCAGATTTCTTAATTTCAGATATCGAGTCCCTATAGTTCTTGCACATCTTCTTCATCTGGTATCCTCGTGTCAGTAGCATATCGTCTGTTTGGATGTCTATCTTAGCATGTGTTTCATGATAAAAAGTAAAAAAAAAGATTACACTGTAAACGATAAACAATAGAAAAACGACAAAAATGAATTAAAAATGAAAAACAGAAAAATATGCATACTAGGACATCCTGCCATATACACTCTATGATGTGAGGAGGGATGTTATCCCACTTCGGCTAGGAAGCACTCATCCTACTGCGATAAGAAGCTCTAAAGACATCCAGCACAACCTTCGAGGGAAGTAGGTCGAACCTCCTGTTTTTAAATACGATACAGATAAGTATGTACGTATATCATAAAAAATAAGATGCTGAATAAAATTTAATTCTTACCCCTCTGCTCTAGGGACTAACGAAACTACTGGACGCTATGACTCTTGCGATGGGCTACTGCCATCGCCTCCTATGATCGGAAAGAGCTCCTACCTCTATATGACATTATGATAAACCTGTGACATGTATACACATCATTATATAAGAGAATAACAACATGATAATGAAATATATTTCATATGTAAATGACATCAACGGAATAAATTGCTTAATTAATGACTGAAATGGAAAAAGAAATGGAAGTGTGTTATACCCGATTCATAATGGGTATACTGTTCCGATGATAAGCAGATTTCATTGCATTTTTAATAAAAATTGCTAAATAAATGACAAATGGAAATGACTTTAAAACATGTAAACAATGGTAAACAGATTTGGTTTCATTGTCACATCAATTTCATAATACATCAAGAATTCAACATAGTTACATCAATTGCAAAAAATCAGATTCAGATTTATATCAGTCATCATCGTCTTATGATTCAGATTCGATCTCGTTTTCTACGATATTTTGCTCTGCACTATCAAACGCTTCTACTAAAAACATTGGATTCATCGATCAAAGGACCAAAATCTGTATGATCATATGTAATTAGTATTTCGTTATTTTGCTCAAGATCTGCCTGATAAGCTTGTTCGTCCGGAATATTCTTCCCATCGAATGTGAATCTGGCCTTTGTTTTAAAAACCGCAGACCAATCTGCTTTATCTCTTTTCGAGACGGATAAGGAGCGTAATAAACTTGCAATGCTTGTTTGGCTAGTACAAGAGGATCATACTTGTGATAGTGCGATGTATGCTTTATTTCGATAAGATTATAATCCTTGTGCACATTAATTCCAAAACCTGGAACATTGCTAAACCAATTGCATCTAAATAGAAACACCTCCTCCACGGATCGTGAGAAATATGTCAGTTGTAAAATTTGTGTTAGAACGCCATAAAAATCATTTAAGTGATTTTCTGGATCGTCACTGCCTTTAACAAATACACCAGTATTATTTGTTAATTCTTCTGCACCATATTCTTTGGCGTTAAATTTATATCCATTGACGAAATATATTGGATATGTCTTGACCACTCTTTTCGGTCCCATTGCAAGATGTTTCAACCCTTTGTCAACAACGCAATTTCTCGGCTCATAAACGTAATTTGAAAACCAACCAGAAAATTCTTTACTGAGATCCCGTTTGGATGTTCATGTTCATAAACATTGTTTATATACAAATTATTACATTAGGTTATACACGAGCATGCATTATAGAAAAGAATAAAATACAAATTATTATTTCAGATTACCTAACAAATGGTGCAATCTCGGCACAATTCAAAAAAATATAAGTATGTGCTACATGAAGATCTCTATCGTCTAGCCATATTTCTACACATTTTCCATAAGGCCGACCATGTTGTCTAAAAATAGACAACATTGCTTGAGAGGACTCTTGTTCGTCGCCTTCGTCATTACGAGGAACACTTTCAAATGAAATATTCACATGGTCACTGAAATAGTGAGAGAAAAAGAATGAAGCTTCTTCTTCGATGTAAGATTTATATATCGAACCTTTAACTCGTGCCTTTTGCCTCACTTTTTTCTTCGGATGGTTCAAATATCTATGCAAAATTAATTTATATTAACTTCATATTTCAAATGCAATTAAATTACGTGATAACATATTACATACCTCTCAAATGGATACATCCATCCATATTGAACAGGACCTCGAAGTCGTGCTTCAGATGGGAGATGAATAGGTAAATGTTCCACTACATTAAAAAACCTGGCGGAAATATTTTCTTTAATTTGCAAAGCAATATAGGAATATCCACTTCAAGTTTACGTAAACGTTGCACTTTTAAAGTAGTTGAACAAAGCTCTTTGTAAAACATACTAAGCTTCGTTACTACCTTCCAAACTTTCAACGGCCGTAGTTCTTTGAACATAACGGGAAATAAATTTTCCATCATTATGTGGCAGTCGTGACTTTTCATTCTTCTTAATCTACCATTTTTAAAGTCAACACATCTACGAAAATTTGATGATATCCCATCAGGAAATCTTAACCCTTCCACCCATTTTAACACAGATTTAACTTGATTATTATCTAATTCGTAACATACTTTGGGTTTTTTACTGTCATTTGGTTTCATATGAAGCTCAGGGCGTTTGCATAATTCTTCTATATCACGTCTTGATTTCAAATCATCCTTCGTCTTCCCTTTCACATTCAAAATTGTGTTAAAAACATTATCAAATACATTTTTCTCATTGTGCATCACATCTATATTATGACGAAGCAGAAGATGTTTCCAATACGACAACTCCCAAAAAATAGTTTGTTTGCACTAGTTATGAACAACTGATTTGCCTTCAATTTCTGTTTTCTCTCCTGTTTCATATATCTTTGGATAGTCCCTAACAAGTTCATATATGTCTTCGCTTGACCATATCATCGGTGGTTGTCTGGTTTCTACTCTATTAGCTAAAAAGTTTTTCTTGTCTCCTCTGAAGGGATGATTTACATGGAGAAAATACCGATGACATCCAAACCATGAAATTTTCTTATCATGAGGTGACGAACACGCTGGTGTTTCATTCATGCAATATGGACATGCTAGACGACCGGCAGTACTCCATCTTTAAAGCATTGCATAGGTAGAAAAGTCACTTATAGTCCACAACAAAGAAGAAAACATACGAAAAATTTTCTTCTTGGACACATCGTATGTTTCTACTCCTTCGTTCTACAGTATTTTTAACTCCACAATCAATGGTTGTAAATATACATCGATTCCTTGTGTCGGATCGTCGGGGCCAGGAATGACAACAATAAAAAACATATACTGCGTTTTCATACACATCCATCGAGGTAAATTATACGGTGTGACGATAATGGGCCAAGATGAATATTTAGTACCAAATTGAGAAATGGAGAAAAACCGTCCGTACATAATCCTAATCTAACATTTCGACTCTCCGCTGCAAAATTTGGATACGTTTTATCGAAATGCTTTCATGCTTCTCCATCGAACGGATGTGTCAACGTACCCTCTTCCTTCGTTCTCACACTATGTCATCTCATATTAGATGCAGTTACAGAAGATGCATATAATATTTGAAGCCTTGAAGTTATGGCTATGTAATGCATACGCTTGTATGGAACTTCATTCCCCTTCTTTTTTCTTGGTTTGTATCTCTCCTGGTTACAAATTTTACAATTTCTAAGGTTTGCGTCTTCTTTCCAAAACAACATGCAGCCTTTTAAACATGTATCTATTTTCTGATAAGGTAAACCAAAAGCCGACATAAGTTTTTTAACTTCATAGTGATTTTTACACATTAGATTATCGGACGGCATATGTCTTTTTGCAGCTTGTACAACAGCCGTAAATCCAGCTTCAGTGCTGTTGTATTTTGACTTCATCGCAATGTATTCTGCGATTACTGACAGCCGAGTGCCGCTTTTACAACCATCCCAAATTGGTTTTTTAGCAGCATCTAGTAAATCATAAAAAAAAATTGCTTCAATATTTGGTTCTTCAACATTTCCATCATCGTCATCAACTTCAACCATAGGAAACATTGATCGTGCTGCATCTTCGACCATATTTTCTATATGGGTCGTCGTAACTATTTCGTTAACGACACTTTCAGACTCTACAGAAGTATTTGCTACAACTTCTCCATGCCGATTCCAAACATAATACTCGGATACGAACCTGTTATGGCACAAATGAACTTTCACAATATCTGTTAACAAATACTTCAAATGTCTACACCTACTACACGGACAATGAATTTTTGGATCGTTTCCGTTATTACTTAAAGCGAATTCAACAAATACGTTTATACCATTATAAAAATCTTCTTTTATTGAGCCCCTCAGTCCTTTTCTTGGTACATCCATCTCCTCCAATCAACAAAATAATCAATCATTTTTCCTATTTGAGAAAACGAGAAGTTCAAAATTTAATATTTATTTTCAAGAATACAAATTCGATAAAGATTATTTTCATGGTCGTATAACATTTGAATTTAAAGAACTACGTCACAAATTTAAAAATATTTTCAAATATGGCACATTTTATTTTTTAACATATCGATACAAAAAATTGTACAAATTTTTTTGAGGTAATTAGTTTAAAGGAAAATCTTTAAACCAATATTTAAACCAAAGACGCAACATTTAGAATTTAGGCAGAAGGATAGTAGTGTTTTTTTTTCAATTTTCCGACTTCAACTATTTCCTCCGCTTTCGTCCAAGTTTTCCCCAGCCGCCGTCTACCTTCAGCTACTGCTTGCCCTAGCCGCCACCATCCAAGCAATCGTCATCTGAAGTCGTTGTCGTCCAAGCCGCCATCGTCCAAGCCTCTCTCTTGCCGATGCTCGAATCAAATTGGATCTTCCGTTGTCGACGTCGATTTCTCCAAAATAAAAAAAAAACTTAACTTGTCGCCTGAACCAAAACGTATGTCAGAAATTATTTGACCTTTGAATTCAAGAGCTGCAAATTCAAGATTTAAGAAACGAATGGAAAAGCAAAATGTAGAAGAAGAAGAAAACAGTCTAAAAAGTATCATGAATTTCGGATGATATTTAGATATAGCATTTCTATATTTGAGACACGGTAGATTGGGTTTAATATGCTAAATGATAGACTAATATAGCATTTGTACTTTTAAATATAGTATAATTATATGACTATGCAAAATGATAGTTGGATATAGCATAAGCATATTTCAACTGAATAATGACGAAAAAAGTGCAAAATGATACTTGAATATAGCATAAGTATATTTAAAGTGAACTAGCATGAATAGAATACACAAAATGAAATAAGTATTTCTAAAGAGAACTACCACGAATAGAATATACAAAATGATAACTACATATAGCATCTGTGTTTTTTAATGTAACATTTTAATCATAAAGTTCACTACCATGTTTATGATATACAAAATGATAGTTTAATGTAGCATTTGAGTTATGCAGTCTACTATCATGTTCAAAATAGACAAAATAATACTTTAATGTAGCATTTTAATAATGAAATCCAATATTATGATTGCAATATGCAAATTGGAATTTAGTGTAACATTTTAATCACAAAGTCCACTACCATGTTTATGATATGCAAAATGATAGTTTAATGTAGCATTTAAGTTATGAAGTCAACTATCTCATTTAAAATATATAAAGTGATAGTTTGATATAACATTTTACTTACGAAGTCCAATATCAAAGTTACAGCATGCAAAATGATATCCAATATAGCATTTTAATCACAAAGTCCACTAGCATACTTTAGGCATACAAAATGATATTCTAATATAGCATTTGAGTTAAAAAGTCCAATGTCATGTTTACAATATGCAAAATGATAGTTTAATATAGCATTATAGTTATGAACAACAGCTTGAAGCTTACCAGAAATACAATCCGCATTAAATACACCATCTGAAACTAACAAGAGCAACATTCCACATCAAATACAAAATAATAAAACAATAAAAGACTAAATTGCATAATATACACAGAAATACTAGTTTCATATAGCATAATAATATGAAAGATACAGTAATCACATGCAGAAACAAAAAAATGATCAAAAAACATTACCAATCATCCATAATTCCAATACATGTCAAACATCCAATTAAGATCAACATCGTGTTAGAACTCCATAGCGTTCACAAGCAGGTGGCGATGCACTCAAACTCAAAGCGCTCACAGCATCGTATCCTATTCTCGATATCACAAAGCATAACGAGAATGGCGAACTCGACTTAAGAAATCTAGAATGGAGGAGCGACGATCTCCATCTTCATCTGAGAGAAATGGTGAAGTGAGATGAATCTTCGAGTCGGCATCTTCAGGCGAATAACAATAGTGAGTTTGGGAAGACGGAGCGGGAAATTTTATTCGAGGAGAAGCAAAGATCAATTTAATTTTTGGTAATCGGCATGATTTGAGGTCGAGATTGAAGAAGACGCACGATTTAATTTTTGTTCAAGTTTTTCCTTCAGCCGAAATTATAAAACCCGCGTCCTTAAAAAAGAAAAAAAAAATCTGTGTGTCTCTCAAGCAAAAAAACATGATGTGTTTTTCCTTCAGCCCATTTTCCTGATTTTTTTTCCATGGTCAGGCATCCTACTTCTCATTACAAACACAATAAGCATTTACATTTTGTATATTACTTCGTCTCAAACGATTCAGCAAAATTTCGACAGCATTTCCCTTTTGTTCTCTACATTGTACGCAATGCGTGTACGTAGGAAACAAAAAAGGAAAGTAAGACCAAAATTTTATGAACCGTTTGAGACGAAGTAGTATACAAAATGTAAATGCTTACTGTGTTCATAACTTGTCCAATACAGGGACAAATCCAACAAACATTGTACTAGATGAATATAAATGGTCGTTTTTTTCCGAAAAAAAGACTATTTATACAACGATCATGTACAACACTCGTCAAACGGGGTCAAAAACTCTCTAAGTGACATTTGTCAATTAAATGTGCGCATTTTACGAAAAATAAAGTTATACTAACTATTCACATTTAAAAATATATATTTTAATTTAACACATTTATTCGACGTATTATATCAACTTAACGCTCGTTCGACGTATTTTTTCTGTTGCATGAGTCAATACGTGCACAATATAATATTCCTAACTCGTGCATTCATTTTATCTTTTTCCAACTAACACGATACAATGATAGCAGTGCTACACACATAACAACCGTAGAATCAAGGCATACACAACGATTTACATATAAATGAACAACCATAAATTATACATGTTTTTCATAATTTCATGACAAAAGATGAAATAAGAATACCATGGAATGCTAGAAACTATTATAACACTCTTGGAAACAATTTCAATCACTAATTAGCCCTAATTTATCAACTTATGCAAATATAGAATTAGGGTAAAAATTGAATTTTTCACAAAAATAAGAGATTATACCTAAGCTGGAGATTATACCTAAGTTGAATTCACAGCGGGGGAAGGAGAAAAAAAAATCACGAAATCAGCGATTGGAGGTGGAAAATGGTGATTTGGGGTTTTTTTTTCGTTTTCTGACGTGGGTGGAAAATGAGGAAGAAAGGCTCGGCTGAGCTGTCGTAATTCGCGATTTTCCGACGGCCCGTCGGAGGCCGTCGGAAGCCGTCGCTCCCCCCCCCCCCCCCCCCGGCTATTTGACCATTTTCTAGTAGTGTTCTTTGATTTTAGCTCTTCTTTCTGTGTTTAATCATTTTGTATAACTATCACTTTCTACAGCTTATGAAAACGAATTTGGATCATCATCGATTCCTTAGTTAAATTCTGACTCTTGTGGATATACCACATATCATCTGAAATAGAAATCTTCTTTGCCTATCAAATCTTGTTAATGTGATTTCTTGTGGTTCACCTATCATAGGTCCATTCATGACAACTTCATGCAGCGGGGCTTGATCATTAATTTGTTAGTCTTGCAAATCATCAACATGACCAGCATGTAGAGAAATAAAAACTTGAGAAGAAGCTAAATGCAAAGGAATTTGCACTCTAATTTCTTGAATTTCAACTTTACATGGTTCCAAACTCCCACTAACTTCACCATTCTCAACGAACCTAGCTGTTGGCACCAAAAAGGGGACAAACACTCAAGTATCAGGTGAAAGCACCAGTTCTTGTAAAATAAAATATAAAGCAGAAAAGAAAAAGGTGACAAAAGAAATTTTATAGTGGTTCAATGTATTCTCCGCCCTATGTCTACTTTAATCTTTGTTATAAGTTATTTTCGCTCTAGATTACAACTAGTTATGTTACAATGGAATTTTTAGAGTATTTAAGGGAGAAGATAGGAGTGAAGAGAATGCAGATTGGGAAGCAAAGTCAAGTTCCTTTTATGGTTACCATAGGGCTGGTATTTATAGGAAACAGAGGTACTGTGTTAGAAGTCAACTTGCACTGAGTTCTAGGAGATAGCCCAAAGTTATACCAGGGAATTCGAAGTCCCAGAAGTCAAAATGAAAACTGGGTACCGACCTATATAACTTAGTGTCGATCTATCTTTACTGGTGAAAAGTTAACTCTTCCACTTTTTAGCTCTTTCTACCTTCTACTTGATTTTTACTAAACTTTTTCTAATCGAATTTGAGTTGGTTCTAGTGATCTCTCTATTAACACTTGAGTTATCCTACTTTCTTGGCTTTCCACTCGTCAATCCTTGAAATTGCTCATCCAAACTTTGGAAAATTCAATTTATCACAATAGTTGGAGCAGTGTAGGATATGTATGGAGTTCGGAAGGTGAAATGAGGATGATAAATAGGTTGGTGACCTATATAACTCAGTGCCGAGTTATATACTAGCTCCAATTCGGTTGAAACTTTCCCAAGTTGTTTCTCTAGCTCTCCTAAGTGTACTTTCAGGTCTATGAATCATTTCCTCCTTGTTTTGATCTTCTAAGTCCACTTGAAATCTGCTTTGGCTAAAAAGCATGCTAACAATAGCATTTCTAGTTTCAACAATTCCTATACTATGGTTAGGACAATGAAATCAATACCCTTTAGATTTTTCTGCATAACCAATGAAGAAACCACTAATTTTTCTTGAATTTAGTTTCATTTCTTATGGATTATAAATTCTTACTTTTGTTGGGCAACCCTAAACATGCAGATGCCCTAAACTAGGTTTCCGTCACATCTACGGTGCAAACGGTGTCTTTGGAACTGCCTTACTAGAAACCATGTTCAACAAATAACAACGGTCTTTGAAGCATGCATCCATAATGATTTGGTTAAAGAAGAATTGCTTAACATACTTCTAACCATATTCATTAAAGTACAATTGCGCCTTTCCACAACACCATTTTGTTGTAGTGTTCATGGCATTGTGTATTGAGCATATATTCCATGACTTTTTAGGAATTTAGTAAATGGACCAGGACACTGTCCACTTTCATCATACCTTCCATAGTATTTACTACCTCTATCAATCTGACAATTTTCACCTTTCTATCTAATTGCCTTTCAACTTCATTGATAAACACTTATAGGGTGTTTACCGATTTGATTTTTCATGCAACAAATAGACATATCGATAATGTGAACAATCATCAATAAAGGTGATAAAATTCTATTCTCCACTAAGGGATGTAATATCAAAAGGCCTACATATATCAATGTGTATTATTTCAAGAAGCTATGTGCTTCTTATGGATGCTTTCTTAACAGCGTGTCTTATATGTTTTCCCTCAATATATCCTACATAAATTCCAAGATCAGCAAAATCCAAATCAGGTAGGATTTCATTCTTTACCAATCTTTCAATTTCTTCTTTGGATATGTGACCCGAATGTTCATGCCACAGTAAGCCGATGATCCATCAATTAAACCACGTTTAGTTCCAACATTATGATGTAAGGGTAATAGAGTTTAAGTAATGAGAGTATTCAACTTTAATTTGCACAAACCGTCGTAAAGAATACCTAAACCAATAAAAAGGCCTTGTTTAAACAAATTGTAACATCCATTTCCAAATTTAAAAGAGTATCCAGCAGTATCAAGTTTAGATAGGGAAATCAAATTATGAGAATTATAAGGAGCATAAAAAGTCTGAAAAAGATCTAAATGATGTCCAGTGTCAAAATTAAACGATAAGTTCAAATAGCTTCAATTGGAACTTTGATTCGATTTCCTATAAAGATAAAACTTTCATTTGGGCTTATGGCTTGGCTTATAAGGAGTCCATGCATCATACTTGAGTGGTACAGCCAGAATCAATCAACCAAGTATTATAAGGAACTTCAGCTAAATTTGATTTGAAATATACTGAAGTACCAGGCTTACCTTTCCTTTTGAACCATGCCTTACGTTTAAGGCTATCTTTCTAATAGTGCCTAATCTTTTCATAGAAATTACACTTATCCTTGCTTGGTTTCTTGTTATGGATTTAGGCAGATGATTAATTTAACTTTAATAGTCCATGCTTGCCTTTTTCAACAATCTTTTTTGATTTCTTTCCAGCTCCATTCTGACCCATGAGATTTGCTGAAAGAATTGCTGATTTTTTGAAGCCTTACTTCCTATTGAATGAGCATACTTTACAATTCATGCACATTCCATGTATCCTTCAGACTATTATGGTTTAACCATACTTAAGAGGTAAGGAGTTAAGGATGAACACTACTAAGAAATTTTCACTTACTTCCATTCCTGTGGTCTTTGATTTTGCTTTTATATTCATCATTTCAACGATATGCTTATGCATAGTACAAGAACAATCAAACTTAATAGTGGTTAAGTTACCCATTAGTGTCCTACGAGTGACTTATCAGCTGACTCAGACTGAGAGCATTTTTTCACAATCTTCATAAATTCCTCAGAACTTTTAGTTTTCTTATTTGTGGACTTGATATTGTTTCTACAATTATTCACACAAACATTAAGCTTGGACTATTAGATTTCTTCCAAGCTTTATAAGAAGATCTCTGTTCAATGATGCTAGTAGTAACTGCAGCTGGTCTCTCGCTTAGGACTGCGAAATTAAGATTTAGAACACCAAGGTTAAACTGAGCTTGTTCAGACCATTCAGAGAAATTAAGCCCATTAAACTTAATAAAATGTGCCTTGCGAATGTAGAGAAACAGGAATGGATGCTATAAAAATTATATAAAACATGCTCATACATTAATGCTTTAATTAATTAACTTAAATCTATAACATATATTCAGATTCACCTAACAAACTTAAGGTGTATATTAAAGTTCTTCTTTGGGTGATACGACAATATGCAATAAAATAAACATAATTGCTGCTCAATAAAATTCACATAATTGGCAATGAACATGCTCCAATTAGATATGTTTGATATCCTTAGATATACAAAACATACCTAACCAAGCACATCAATATACCACAGTAATGTTCATATGTTATAAAATAAGTGACAAACATTTGTGCAATCCTAAACATTTTATAACTATGAACTCAATATACTCACGACAACTCTTTAAAATTATACATAAACCATGATGTCATTCATTCATAAGCATCACATAAACATGAGCAAATGAATTTATTTTAATTTGACATTTTTAAACATTTCTAATTTGGCCACTTTGGTGACTAAAAAATTACACATGATATAAATATGAAATTAAAATATCATTATACAATTCATGTGCATAAATCCTTAACTTTTGATAACTTTGGCGGCCAACAACATAATCTTTTTAATTTAAATGTACCAGTAATACGTTAATTCAAATTGTAGCATACATGTATTGTAACACGATCATAAGACATAATATATATATATATATATATATATATATATATATATATATATATAAATCATTTACAACACTGTACCATAATCCAAAGCATTACACATAAGCTGAAATTGTTATTGCGATAAAAAAATACACTCTTCCATTATGTGAGACAGAAGCAAGCATACACGTAAGCATATATAGCATAATTCGAAACTTTATGTTAAGTTACTAATTAGATTTACAGAAAGTTTCAAAGCTTGATCCATAGTTACATACATACATATACATATACATATAGATCACAAATTAATATAAAAAATTACAAACGAACAACGATAACGAAAAACAAATATCAATCGTCAAATACAGTAATATAGCATACTAAGATAATTTTAGAATTATTATATCGCAGCAGAGAAAACAAAATATATCATTCATGGAAAATCATCAAGTTCTTAGCCTAAGATCCGACACCACATGTAAAGTCTTAATTTTTAGATCAATAAAAAGAAAAACTAATTTTGCATAAATCATTATAGGCTAAATCTAAATCTTAATATGCTAGATCTAAATCATAATAAGTTAGAGCTAAATCATAATAGGCTTGATCTAAATCATAATAGAATAGATCTTTAAAAAAATAATTTTCATAATCACATAGTATATTAAGAGAGTGTACCTTGATTCATAGTAAAAGCAATTAAATTTTAGTAAATAATTTCCTAGGATTGTATTTCTCCCTTCCGACCCCTTTAGTTTGACAAACTTTCTTCATGGAAGGGAAAACTAGATGAGTGGGTATAGAGAGCCAATCCTATTACGGTTTTATATGCTTTATATACACCTACCATCAACAGGAAGTTACCTTTTTATCCACTAATATGAATTATTCTCTTTATTTTATTGAAACAAATTTGGCACTTTTCACTTGTGTCGGTTAATTACCTACTTGGCCTACGTATGGGTTTGTGGGTAAGTCCTACAGTTTTTCCATTTAATCCAACATTAATTTTTTTTTATTTATTCTAAATTTGATTTCAAATACTTGCTTCATGTTTTATGATCAAAATTATGTTCTCTTCTACTTTTTGTTAGTATGATTATGAATTTATTTTCTTCATACGAGTGTTACGGCATGCGCTTCGCGTGTGATGATAGCACACGCATCACGCATGGATTGTTGTTCTATAAATATTATGTATTTTACATATACAAGGGAAAATGGTGTGTACAAATGTTGCATAATTTATAAAAAGTCACTCCCTAAAAAAGAAGTAGAAAGACTAAATAGTATAAACAAATTCAAAAGTAACACTGCATAAAATAATATTTAACCATTTTGTCTTCTAGAAGATATAAGTACATCTTTATATACAATGTTTTTTAAATATTTATTCTCGATTTTTCTTGAAAATTGCCATATTTTATCAAAGCTATTGTGTTACACATTGAAACCCCCTTGACAATGCAACATAAAGTTGGCCACGATCAAACACGTGTTGAGGTAAGTAAATTCCTATATTTGGAATTGTTTGTCCTAGAGCTTTGTCCATAGTAAAGGCAAAACTCAACCTTATAGGAAATTGTTTGTGCGACAATATGAATGGTAAAGAAATATCTTCAGAAGGCTTCACGGTATTCTTGGTAAGAAAACTCAATTTCCAAAAAATTATTCAGTGGCAATCTCTGCATCTATAAGGTTTAAATAAAATTCACTGCATATGAGTCAGGATCATTACATAATCCATTCATTGGATCAAGATTCTGGAGTCGCATGATTGGTGCTCCTTTTTATAGGACCAACTTATATGGTGGTAAACCATCTGAAGCCGTTGAACTATGGTACTCAAGTTGGTATAGATTTCTTATATCATCTTCATGAAATAGATTAATAACTTGGTTATTCAACTTATCGACGAATTCATTAAGAGGAGAAATTAAAGCTATTGTCATTATATATTCCTCATGAATGCATTTTCATGTAAATAAAAAAAGATTGTATTTATGAGAGTAGCCATTGAACATTCATCATTTCATGGTATTACCATTTCGTTAGGAATTCAAATCAAGTAATCACCAATGTGTGGTTCATTTCCATCACCAACATGTAATATAAAATTCAAATAGAAATAGTATTCTTTTGCTCTCATATTTTGTGTAAGTTGGATGGCTTCTACATGATTCCACAGTAGTGGTTTAACAATGCATGCATCAATTGTTTCTGCTATTGTACTGTGTTGATAAATTGGTAATACTTGTTGAAAATCCCCTCCAATAATAAGAATTTTTCCTTCGAAAGGAAAGTTATTCCATATAATATCCTAGAGGGATCTATCCAATACTTCAAAAAGCATATCTACGAGTCATAGTTGTTTCATCCCAAATAAGAATAGATGCTTGACGTAAAAGATCAGCTAATTTTGATTGTTTACATATCATACACTTGATTCAGATGACGAATTAAGTGCGATTTTAAATCTCGAATACGTTATTCGACAATCGGGTAGAATAGTTACAACAATCCCTGATGTTGCTATTGTAAGTGCAACCAAACCTTTTTGTCGAAACATTGCAAGTATTGCTCGATAGAGCAATGTCTTTCTCGTTCCACCAGGACCATCAATAAAATAAAATCAGCTCTCTTTACTCTTAAAAACATTCATAATTATAGTATATGCATACAATTGAGATTCATTCAACTTGCTTGAAAAAGTGAAATCCTCTTCCAGTGTTATAATAGAATATTGCTCACTTATTAATCTTGAAGTGAATAAACGAACATCTATGTCAGATCTAATTGCCGAAAGGTCAGAATTAGATTTTTTTTTATAATAGTTCATCAATAAAATATTTTAGATCTTTTAGAAGATGATTTTCAAGTATATCTTGACTTGTTATACTTGAAATCAGGTGATCTTCTATCGTATAGTAGAAAATTCTTCCTATAATCTTTTAATACCTATTGGTACACAGTAAACCAAGATCGTAAAAAATAATCTTCTCAAAGATAATGACATTCATGTGGCTAATGCTTCTTACAAACATGCTCTAATTCTTTAAACTACGCCTAGCAGTCCCATCATCTCCACTATTTTTTGAAATGTTTGATACTTTAACAACATCGACTGTGAGAAGATAGTCAAATAAGGTTAGTCCTTTTACATGATTCAAAAGAATTATCAAGTAGTAACATTCTCCTTCTAATGGAAAAACACTATAAATCCATCCTATTACTTTTTTTTGATGATGTTCTACATCTCTATTTTATTATCTGTTACCCACCTATATTTCTTTGGAAATTCACAATATAAATATTGCCTTACTTGGGGATTTTGCGAATTTGTGTTGAAGAACTTAATAACATTGACGTAGAGAGGCTCTCTCTAACAAAATATCAGACCTTGTTTGATTAGAGTGATATGCAAACATACTACCTACTTGGTAAGTGTATTTGTGAACGTTGAACCGAATGACAAATCGTGTGCAGCGAAATTTTTTGCAAAATTCTCCTAAAGTCCTATTGAGAACATATCCATCTTGTATTAAAAAACTATTTAATTTCATCACACTCACGTCCTGAATGAACTTCAACGGTTACACGATCTGGACCTTTGTAGAAATATTTGTATTAACATTTGACATATTTGATACTACTACAAACTTCGATATTATACAATCATATTTTTTTAACAACCATGGATTATATAGGACAATCCCAATGATTATCGACAATAAAATCATTGTCAGTGTCTAATGCAATTCTTCTACCATTATCTCGCCTCTGATAGATGAGATATGAATCATTGCTCGAAGAGTAGCTGAGAAAATTGTTTTGGACAATCCTTTTTGCATTTCCCATCTTTCATACATGGTGAATTTGGTCGATGTCTTTTGCATGATCCATGAAGCATCCATTTGATAACAACACTATATAATTATGGTTCTTCATCATGATCTAGGATTTCCGCTCTTACAACAACATCATAACCATTCGGGCTATGGAGTTTGTCTTCATCATCTCATATGATACAAATATGAGCATGAGGTAGTCGTCTTTTTAGAAATTCTATAAGACGCACATGTACTGATGTGCATGTAAATATGCATATTTTTACCACTATATTTAATCTATTTAACTTAATTAAATGATCATATTGGATATTTTAACTTGTTTTAATCAAAATCCATATTAATTCCAAATTGTCACATATCCATTTTCATATAGGGGCAAACGGTCTTTTGTGTGCATATATTTCTTTGAAAATAATTAATTTGAAATTTATATATATTTTTGTATGAATTTGATCTCAAATATGAGTGGTTTCATGAAGGAATATGCATGCACAAAGAAGATAGAAATGAATGAAGATGGAAATAATTCAAAATGAAGAACACGGAGGATCCCACCTACCCACCATCTTAATGTACAAATTAGAGGTTAATGCATATGCTTATGGAATTAATATCTTCATGTACACTTAAATGATGATTAGTAGAAGCTAATGATTACTTGGCCTCCACACTTTCTCAAGAGTATTTTGGACATTCTCCAAAAATATGAATTAGAGTTTAACAAATGTATATATACCCCTTATGTTTTATGTAACACTCCTCTTCCTTCTCATTAGTTTAGACTCAAAATAAAAGACAAGTTCTCTTTCTCTTTTCCATGGCTACTTAGCCATTTTTATTTAATGCAATTTCTTTTTATGCAACTTTAAATACATGCTCTTTTCTTCTTTTCTTATTTATTTCCTTTCATGTTGTAGTGTAGATTTCTTTTATTTTTCATGCAAGTAGAATAGTAGTTCTCTTTTCCATTAGCTTTCATTTTCCTTTTCTTTTCTTTTTTTGCTTTCATGTTGCTAGCTATATTTGTTAATCAAATGACAAATATGAGAGGCTAAACCCCTTTAATTTAGGGGTAATGAAGCTCTCTAATTATGTAGCTTAACTATTTGTCAATTCATGCTCTCTTTTTATACTTAATGATGATGATAGAAATGGTTTACTAGTTGTTTTTGCTTTGAATTTGATAGCCTATATTGTTGATACCAAATATGGTATGCTTAAACAATTACTAACACTAATTGTCTCTTCATCAAAATATGATTTTAGCAAAACAAAGTGATTTGAAATTAAAATTTGATTATCTATATTTCTAATCAATAGTTAATAGGTCATACTTAAAATAGATTTCATTTTAATTTCATTGTCAAGTTTCAATCAAGTTAGTATGTGGTTTAAGGGGTGTGTTATAGTTTGATGGCTTATGTTGGCTAATCAATAGCACAAATATGTCATACTTATAATAAGCACATCAATTAAAACATTAATGACCATAAAAGAGAGATCATGATTTTATATGTGTTGAACTACATGATCTAGAGAGTGGATTTATTCTCTAAATTGTCACTTAACTCTTAAATTTGCTCATCTTTTCTTTTAGTTACTTCTCTAATTTTATAGCTTAACTTTCCATCGATTTTGGTTTAATTTGATTGAATAGAATTTTAAAATCATCAATTCCCTGCGGATCGACCCGTATAAGTGTACGCCATGCGCTTGCGGTTATTTTAATTTTAAAATTTTTCGACGGTTTTCTAACTCGATAAAAATTCCGCCGACTAACAAGTTTTTGGCGCCGTTGTAGGAAATTTGTTTTGATTTTGATTTTTTATTCTTCGGATTAGTTTTGTTTTATTTTTTGTGTGATTGCATTTAAAAGAATTTTTATGTGTTTGTGTGATTTTTGATTGCAATTTGGTTTTGTGTGTGTTGTTTTCTAGTTTTCCTTTTTTTATTTGCATTTGTATATTAGAAAAAAAAGAGGCATACACAATTTCAAAAGAAAAAAAATATTTTATTGCATTCACATTTTTTTATATTTGCATTTCATTTTCTCCTTTTATTTACATTTAAAAAAAAAGATTTATGTGCATTAACAGTGTACTGTGCACCTTACTGCAGATCAACACTCTCTGTTTCTGCCCATCACCATTACCCTTCAGACAACCCCACATGCTACTTCTCCACTAAACCCATCACTGAAATTGCCTCCTGCAAACATCCCAAACTTCATCACCTTCTTCCAACCATCACGCTGCAATACCATTACAATTCCACTTCATCATCACCCACCCTGACTGCCTCCTTGCAGCCACAACTGCCTGTTCATTCACAACGGTTTATACAACATCCACGGCTGCTGCCAATAAGCATCAACTTTCCTTCCATTGCTACATCACACTGACCACCCAAAAAACAGTTCTGAGTCATTGTCACTCCTCTGCCTTTCCATTTCATTATCCCTACATCAATTCTGCCTTGCTACATACTTTCACCTGAAATTGCATTTACATCTTCCCTATTAATTGCCTCTACACCGTCGACTTCTCCAAATCCTCCATAACAACATTCACAAAAAAAAAAAAAAAAAAAAAGAAAGAAAAAAAAAGAAGAAGAAGGCATACAAATCCATCATCCCCATCATTTCCCCCCTAACAGAACAGCACCTTACCACTGCTCAACCTTCCCACGACAAACAACCACAGTTCTGCATTTTCACGAAATCGCATCTCACCATACATGTCTGCAAGCAACAGCCGTGCAACTCCACCATACAAGCTTCATCAAACTCACTACAACTTCAACAACCATCAAATTTCCTCCCTCCATTCAATTCACCCACTTCTCATATCACCCACTACAAATTCATCTCCCAACAGCCAAAGGCAAGCATCAAACTTGACCATACCATTTTCTACACATCAGTTCAACACCTGACGTCCTCCTTGCCAAACCACCGAGCCTCACTGATCACCAGAAGAAAATCACCACTCTGATACATCAACCTTTCCCTCTCTGTCAACCACCATCAAACCAACTCTTCTCCTCACTGCTCCTACTACAACATACAAACCACCACTGCCTACAGTCTAACTGCCATATCCACTCATCAACCTTCAAACCATTACCTTCATTCACTGAAACAACAGCCACCATCATTAAACCACACTTCAACCCACAGCATAGCCTACTGCCTCTGAACCAACCTCAACTCTCTACAATAACACTCACTTCACATTCAACTACAATTTCCCCCCCACTTCCTATCACCTCTGCCCCTAAATACTTCCACTAACTACCAAAACAAACAACAATCAATCTGTTCACCTCCTATTCAATCTATTCAATATCAGTGCAATTACCACTTCCCCATCATCTCTGCCATACCAGAAATCAGTTCACCTCCTATAACCACAGTGCACTTATCAATACAACTGCGACCTCCTTTGAAAATCGCCTTGCCACTCTCTGTTCACTTCCACAGCAACTCAACGTCAACTTCCCAACTCCACAACGACGATCAAAAAGGAAAAAAACAGAAAGAAAAAACAGCCTTACTTCTTCCTGACCATCCTGCTTTCACCCATACAAACTACCCAATCGAACATTGCCATATACCTCCACAACTTCACCGTACCCAAAGAAGACAACCGCAAATCACTGCTCCACACCAGCCAAACTCCACCTACTTATTGCTGTCAATGTTGCTGCTCCGATCACGGTGAACACATCACACTACTGCTACATCACTTCAACATACCTCAACTGCAAATTGAACTCGACCTCCACAGCTTCAACGGCGACCTCACTTCAACAATCGAAAACCCCTAATCACCATCACCAACCACGCGACATCTTCCTCCCAGCGACCACAAATCCATCAGCAAAACGCTCGAATATCAGCCACCTTCCCCAATCGACTCAAACACAACATCCGAAATCTCCACTCGCGATTTCCACGACATCGAACAAGTTTTTGTTTCTGTGTTGATTGATGTGGGAAGCGACTGATAAACGAATTTGGGGAATTAAATTGGTGCGTTACGACTTGCGAATTCGAGAGCGATTTAGTTGAACGAAGTTTTTTATCCAAAAAAAAAAAAGATGGGGTCGTGGGCCTTGCTTGATGGGCCGTATTGATTAAATTG
This sequence comes from Allium cepa, assembly GCA_030765085.1. Lineage (NCBI taxonomy): Eukaryota > Viridiplantae > Streptophyta > Magnoliopsida > Asparagales > Amaryllidaceae > Allium > Allium cepa. Next base: position 971,411,356 of record CM060935.1, read on the forward strand.
TTTCAAGTTATATTGAATCCTTTTGTTTTTAACAAGATATCTTCTTATATATAAAAAAAAGACATACAAGTTTGTGGTTTCATTTAACTTGTTTTGTTTTCACCCATTTTTCTTTCATTTGTTTGGTTTGGTTTCGTTTGATTTCATTTGTGTTAGTTTTCCTTTGTTTTAGTTATTTCTTTCATATTAAAATTTTGAAAAAAATTTGGTACATATTCTATTTTTAACTTCTTTTCAGATTGTCAAAGCAGAAAAGGCATACGGATTTGCTTGCTAAAATAAATTGCCTGCTTGCTGAGCTTACCAAAAAAAATAACTGCTTGCTTATTTATAGTTTTCTTTTTATTTTGCCTTGCATTGTATATATCTCTAGTTTTTATTTGTCTTGCATTGTTGTTTGCTTACGTTTAAAAAAAAATTCAAAATTCAAAAATAAAATAAAAATCCATTCGTAGTTGCATTGTTAATACACGTTTAATTTCAAATTTGCATTTCATCTTAATTTTGATTAATAATAACAGTTAGACATCAATAACCTTTACGTGTATATTAACAATTTGTCCCTTTTCGACAATTTAATTTCTTGGTGTCTAGGCTACGGCAGAGTAATAATCATTTATAAATATTACGATGATTCATAAATATTATAGTGGTTGTTCCTCTGAAGGTACTTAAACCTTCGGCTGCGTCGCTACGGTGATTCGTGGTGCACCGATAACTCAGGTCCGTTACCTGGCTGAGAACTATCTTGTTGATTTAAGACAATTTGTGATTATACAATTTGAGGTTAACTTAGGATAAATTATTTGTAATTAACCATTGCATTCATTTAGTTGCATTAGTTCATGCATATTTAAAAAAAAAATTCAAAAATCCAAAACTAAAAAAAAATTGTAAATATTCCTTTTATTTTTCTTTGAAATTTTTAAATCCTTTCCCATTGAAATTTCAAAAATCCAAAAAATATAGAAAAACAAAAATCCAAAAAAAATATAAAACTTTCTTTTTAAAAAAAAGCCAAAAATCCAAAAAAACAAAAATCAATTTTCCATTTTGAAAAATAAATTCTATTTGTAAATATTTTTCTTTATATAAAAAAAAATCTTGAAAATGTCCGAGTTTCCCCACTTACGTGAATTTTACAGCAGTTGTGAAAATCAATATAATCCATACGATTTCACTCCAAATTCATATGGATATTTTAACATCAACTAATGTTTAAATGATTCAAATTTCGAACCACAAAATTTTCAAAATAATGAGCAACGCTCAAATCTTGAAAATTGCATTTCGTCTTTACTTGAAATCTCTACACAACAAAATCAAATGATAAATGATTTGTGTAATTCGTGTTTCTACGATAACTCGAGTCAAAGTTGTCAAGGATTTCAAAATTTGAATTCACTTCAAAATGCAAACGATTTCGAGAATAACCCATGCCAATTAAATTTCGAACTTCAAAATGAGTTTCAAAGTCAAAGTGAAAATGGGAACAACGTTTCAAATGAATTTGGCAACTGGAATAATCTTAACCACGATACGATTGAAAACTTTTGTCCCGAACAATTCAAAGTGTAAAATTTCAAGTTAATAACTACAAATTTGACTTTGTTGAGCAAATGAACGAAATTTTCGATGGTCACACGGATTCGTTGTTTGAAACTTATATGAAGCAACGTGAACAACAAAATCAAATCCCAACGTGTGACAATTCAAACGATAATCCATCTTTTACCATAATCGACGATTTTCAAACAACAACTTTTGAAATTGAAAACGATGACCTTAATGAAGTTGTTGAAAACATGGTAATTGAGTTGGATTTCAATTCTTTTGAGGGTGTGGAACCAAATTTAAAATTTGATCTTCCTTTTCTTGATTTCGAAAATTTGAATACAATAACTTTGGATTTTGAACTTGAGGCATGTAATAAAGTTGTTGATAATCCAACAAAGGAAGATGAATATATTGAACATGAATTTTTTGGACTTTTGGATGACGAGTTGTTAAATTCTGACGGGGAAGATGAAAATCACCATTTTGATTTTGAAATCAATAACTCTAAAAATGTTTTCAATGATAAGCATGAATTTCAAATTGGCGAAAATAAACTTGAACTTCAATCAATTGTTTTATCGACCCCAAAAATCATCGAAAACAAAAATAACTCGTACAATTTTCAGTAAAACAACATTCGTTTTTCCAAATCAATGTTCAATTTTGAAATCTTTTACGGTTTGGTTTTCTGCGCTTAAGATGTGTCTCGCACACTTGGCATGACAAATCAATCGATTTTTGGAAAACCGGTTCATTTACTCTTAAATGGCATACTTTCTGATGTCTTGTAAATAATCATCTTTCCATTTTCATTTAAATAAAGGTTATGTTTTTATTTTTCTTCTTCCACTTGGGTTGACTGTGGGGACACAGTCAAAATCAAGTGCTGGGAGGGGGGGGGGACTCATCTTCTTCTTGATTTTTCAGGATTTTTTTCTTCCAAAAACTAAAAAAAAAATTCAAAAACAAAAGAAGAATTTTTTTTAAGCATTTTGATTTACTTTTAAAGAAACACTATATATATATGGTTTTGGTTTATTAAATTGAAATTTTTGAAAGTTTATCTGTCTTAACAAAAATAAAAATAAAGTTTGATTACAAATAACAATGGTTTAACTAGTATATAGGAAGATTCATATATGTTAATTATGAAATACATCCTAACTGAAAATTTTTGTTTTAAAAAGTGGTTGATTTAAAGTAAAGGACATAACATTTTTTTTGTCTTCTAAGTTAAATGGTGCTAAGATGATTTTGCAAAACTCACTCTTTCTAAAAAAACAAAAAAAAATATAAAAAAGACATTTGTGTGTGTAAATATATATATATATATATATATATATATATATATATATATATATTCTCTTAACACATACGGTCGACAGGTGCACACACTTGTGTGTACACTCACCATGCTCTGTACCTTTCTCACGTAAGCCCGAAAGGCAGTGCATGATTGGTATATCTGGCCTCAGTTTATCTGAGCTAGGTGTATGTATATAAAAATTCTTTTATTAATAATGCCTACAGTCGATAGGTGTTCACATTCGTGTGTTCACTCGCCACGCTTTGTATTCCCCTCACATAAGTCCGTAAGGCAGTGCATGGGTAGTATATTTGGCCTCAATTTACCTGAGTTAGGCATATAAATATTGTAAATATCAATAAAATTTTCAAAAATACAAGAGAGAGTAAGCAATTGAAATCCTAGCACTATTTTTAACTTATTTGATTTGACTTGTTATTGAAAAGAAATGAATATACCACTTTGATAAACTTTGATAATCAACGAAGGATCCATTTTATAATTACACTTTGTTATCAACCGAAACAACAAGTTAAACTATAGTCTATTTGCTATGATAACTTAATTTTTGTTGGAAATTTTAAAGAGTAAATGACTTAAATTTTCAAGATAATGACCGAAACCTATATTTAACTTCTTTGTGTCGATTTAAAAGTGAATCCTTTATTGTAAATATTTTCAAAAACTCGCATTCATCTCTTTGTAAATAAATCTTGCATTTTGTAAATATTTTCACTTTGCATTCGGATTTTGTCGGTAGTATCCGCTGAAAACACTCATGAGACAACACTCTTCCTACTGGGAACACCTAGAGATTTAACGGCTTGTTGCATATGCTCAATGCAATCGTGTTCCCTACGAAAACGGATTTGTCTTAGTTTTCTTTATTCGAGGACGAATAAAAAGATAAGTGTGTGGGTATTTGATGTACAGGTAAATGTGCATATTTTTACCACCATATTTAATCTATTTAAATTAAATAAATGATCATATTGGGTATTTTAACTTGTTTTAACCAAAATCCATATTAATTTCAAATTGTCACATATCCATCTTCATATAGGGGCAAAACGGTCATTTGTGTGCATATGTTTCTTTGATAAAAATTAGTTGGAAATTTATATATATTTTTGTAGGAATTTGATCTCAAATAGGAGTGGTTTCATAAAGGAATATGCATGAATAAAGAAGATATAAAAGAATGAAGATGGAAATAATTCAAAGTGAAGAACATGGAGGACCCTACCTACCCACCATCTTAATGTATAAATTAGAGGCTAATGCACATGCTTGTGGAATTAATGGTTTAATGTACACTTAAGTGATGATTAGTAGAAGCTAATGATTACTTGGCCTCCACACTTTCTCAAGGGTATTTTGGACTTTCCTAAAAATATGAATTAGGGTTTAACACATGTATATATACCCCTTATGTTTCATGTAACCCTCCTCTTACTTCTCATTAGTTTAGGCTCAAAATAAAAGACAAGTTCTCTTTCTCTTTTCCATGACTACTTAGCCATTTTTATTTCATGTAATTTCTTTTTATCCAACTTTAAATACATGCTCTTTTCTTCTTTTCTTGTTTATTTCCTTTCACGTTGTAGTGTAGATTTCTTTCATTTTTCATGCAAGTAGAATAGTAGTTCTCTTTTCCATTGGCTTTCATTTTCCTTTTCTTTTCTTTTTTCTTTCATGTTGCTAGCTACATTTGTTAATCAAATGAAAAATATGAGAGGCTAAACCCCTTCAATTTTGGGGTAATGAAGCTCTCTAATTATGTAGCTTAAATAATTGTTAATTCATGCTCTCTTTTTGTGCTTAATGATGATGATAGAAATGGTTTACTAGTTGTTTTTGCTTTGAATTTGACAGCCTATATTGTTGGCAACAAATAGGCTATGCTTAACAATCACTAACACTAATTGCCTCTTCATCAAAATATGGTTATGGCAAAAGAAAGTGATTTGAAATTCAAATTTGATGGTCTATATTTCTAATCAATAATTAATAGGCCATACTTAAAATAGATTTCATTTTCATTTTCATTGTCAAGTTTCATTCAAGTTAGTAAGTGGTTTAAGGGGTGTGTTATAGTTTGATGGCTTATGTTGGCTAATCAATACCACAAATATGCCATACTTATGATAAGTACATCAATTAAAACACTTAATGATCATAAAAGAGAGATCATGATTTCATATGCGTTGAACTACGTGATTAAGAGAGCGGATTTATTCTCTAAATTGCCACTTAACTCTTATATTTGCTCATCTTTTCTTTTAGTTAGTTAGTTAACTCTCTAATTCTCTAGCTTAACTTTCCATCGATTTTGGTTTAATTTGGTTGAATAGAATTTAAAATCTTCAATTCCCTGCGGATCAACACGTATTCGCCACGTACTACAAGTGTACGCCGTGCGCTTGCGGTTATTTTAATTTTGAAATTTTTCGACGGTTTTCTAACTCGATAGAAATTCCGCCGATTAACGTGTACAACAACTAAACCAAGAACCTTTTGCTATAAATGTCATCCTTTAGTTGTTCATATTTTGCATGAAATATTCTTGTCATAAAATCTGGGCGATCTTGATCTGGTTGTCCATATAATAGTTCAAAAGTGATTTCATCACATGAAGGATCGCATGTTATCGTAATAAAAGACCTAGTTTTCCAAACTTCTATACCATAGCCATTGCATCTTGGTAACGTTGATACATGTTACGTAGGCTTCCATTGAATGAAGCGAGCACTAGGTTCTTCTTCCAATGTTTTCTGTATTTAATTTTCAAATACACACACATATTTGTGTGTGTGTGTTTGTGTATGTATGTATGCATCTAGATTTTATTTACATTTTTCTCAATCACATTATATGTACAATATATGTTATATATATAACACATATTGTACATATAATGTGATTGAGAAAAATGTAAATAAAATCTCATACGCATGCATCGTTCGTTCGAGCATTCAATGCATCTTGTAGGCCTACATTCAATTCTAATCTAAAGTAATGTTATTTTTTTAAAACCATCTCATTCAATTACTTTCAATTTTTATACAATTATCTGTTACATATTATTGCAACAAATGTCCATCAAACAATAAAAGAGATGCATCTTCTTATCGAATCTATAATTAGAAAAGCATAATTTTTTAAGAACATTTTAAAGTTGGGAAAACAAATGAAAAATAGAAGATCCATTAATTATAGAAGTATTTTAATAAGATAAATAAAGGTTGAATAACCTGTTTGATTAATACTATGACTATAAAGATATATTAATTAATTAATGATCTATGTTTGTACCTGTAAGAGATATGGATAATACTCTCCGCATGTAATAGGATTACCATTCTAATTACGACTATTTATGTCTCAACCATTATTTCCATAAGGGAGTAAAAGAGAATATTACAGAGGATCATAACAACCATACATCTCTGGTATGCTCATAGTTTAATGACTGAGATTTTTGACCCTCGAAAATCGATAATAATAATCCACCGTATTGTGTGCAAAGCAATCGAATGCCCAAAAATTCAATTGTTAGGGAGAAAGAAAGAAAGAAGAAGATAAGAAGAAATATAAAAAACATAGAATCTCATAATGGAATGAATAATCTATAATATACGTTGAATCTTTACACAAACAAATTGTAATATATGTATATTTAAAACATCAATCAGAGTATACTAACCTATTTCAGCCTAGAGAGTTATAACAACATGTCCTCACAATTGCTGATAAATATAGTAATAAATACAGTGGAAAAATTACCATCTATGTGAAAATGTCTATGGGATTCCAACTCGTCTTCTGAAGCTCTAAGCATCCAACTAAATTTGTAATATGCTCGGTCTGATCCAAACATTATAATAAAATAACACTCGAGTTGGTCTAGAAAATCAGCATAAGAAAACACACCCAACTAGATTTTAAAGTTATAAAAAGCTTTAAAATAAAAAGTTTCTCGTAAGACCATGCCGCATATAGACACGGACATGGTTTTTACCTTACGATAACCAAAACATTACATATGAAGTCATCTGCTATTATAATAGTTCCTAAGATACAAATACTTATTAACCTTAGCCGAAATTGTTACATTAATTAAATTCCAGCATAATAGGTTCTATAATCAAAACCGTAAAGGCATGTATTGGAGATTGTGTTCCATATTATGACAAGGTAAGGAACTACCTTCCAAAGGTACGCCTCTAGATAAATGCACCGAGGTCTGACAAGAACATCTTGTACCCCTGCAACGAAGGACTGGCCTGGCCTACCGTTTGACTAGTAGTACCAAATATCATCACCCCTCCATTAATGGACCCCAAAGCATACAAATGAGAGATAATAATAATCGATCTAGATTTGGAGTAACCATATCCTACTTGGAAGCGACCCACTTGGCTCTGTTGCATGCTCGATTTTTATCATTTCCCGATTGATGAGGTTCGAGGCTATGTTTTACCTTTTTATAGCACTTCCCACTTAGAATGCTAATACTGCCTTCCAGGCAATAATGAAATACCAGCATTCATCCATATAAGTTCGTTCTAGGACTGAACAAAACATTTGAGAGCTCCATCTTCAATTTCCATCATCTTCAAGATGTCTACACTTCAAAATTCTTATGTTGGATCGAAGTGGTTTTCAGATAACATATCCTACTCCGGTCTCTTCGAAACAACATTCGATAATTTCTGATAAAGTCAATCCCGGTTCTTTAGGAAATAAACATTCAAAGATAAGAACAAATATAGCCTCCTAACCGTTGGTGGATGGATTTCCTTATCATTGTCGTAGAAGAACAAAACGAGATTTATGCGCACAGTATAGCATCATCAAAGATGACTGTGCCATATAACACACGTGTTTCTCCTAGATATTTCCGAAGTTACTTTTGGGTCCAAATTCGATAGTCAGTTATTTAAGTACCAAATAAACAAACATTCAAATCAGGGATTTAAATTCCATAAGGAAACCAACATTGGTTAAACATGTAAGTGAACACTAGCCTCCCTATTTAATCTTTCATTAATTCAATCATTTTGTAATTTTCTTGTATAAAAATACTGTTATAAAGGTATCCCACTAATCCCTATAGTTTCACTACTTAGAAAATATCCATATACTTATCTCAGTGGTATAGGTATATTCACACACACTACATCTCACAACTTACAAAATGTACTCATATACTTATCTCAATAGCATAAGTATATTCACTCACATTACACCTCACAACTTAGAAACAGTATATCTCAATGGTATAAGTATATTCACACATTATACCTCACAACTTAGAAAATGTACTCATATACTTATCTCACCGATATAAGTATATTTACAAAACAGAGAAAGATTTTCTTTTTATTCGATTCTCAGATCATTTATAAATTCCTTGTAATTCTCTAAAGCCAGTTATAAACTATTTTATAGATCTTCTGGGACCATTTATAGAACTCTTTATTCATTTCAATCACTTATAAAATCACTTATAAATCCATAAAACTATTTATAAAACTCCTTTTCTAAATCTATAATCCATTTTCTGAATATTTGTTTATAAATATCTAACCATTTATAAACTCTTTCACCTTATAAATACTCTTCCCTTAAGTCTTAAACTATTTTATAAACTTCCCTTATAAAATTCGAGTCCGTTTGTAAAACTCTATTTATGCCTCTCGGAGACATTCATAAATAATTAAAAAACATTTACTTCAAAACACCATTATATAATAATAACCATTAACAACAATATTATAAATAAATGGAGAATTATTAATTTTAAAAACACCTTAAAAATAATAATTTATGATTCCAAATCACTATGAAATAAACAAAAGTAATTAATCTTTATCATTATAATAATAATTTCTTTATCAACACCTTATTAATAATCCGTATTATTAATTTCAAACCATAATTAATTATAAAATAATTAACCTTTCAAAAGATTAACAATTTGATAAATACTTAAAACAATATTAACTGTATGCAGATGACTTTAAAACAACTCTAATATAATTTAATAACTTTAAACAACGTTAATATAATTAAATAACTTTAAAACAACATTAATATAATTAAATAAGTTTAAAACAATATTAATATAAATAAGTAACTTTAAAACTTTAATATAATTAAATAACTTTTAAAACAATATTAATATAATTAAAAACTTTAAAACAATATATTTTCGAAACCCCAATTTTTGAATTTAAAACCATTTCCTGTCTTAACCCAAATCTAATTCAATTGGCAATTTATAGTATTTCAAAATACTAATTTCTGGCTAATAGCCCCCAAACGCTCAACCAACATCAATATTGATTTTCTATAATCACTAGGTTTTTGTTTTCAAACATATAACAATGTTATAACCTAGTGTCCACAATCAGGTTCATTATTCATTAATCCATATAAAAGAAATATTATTGAAAAAAAGAAATATTATTGAAACAAAGAGTTATCCACAATCAGTGTCCACAATCATAAAATACAAATCTACCGCTTTGAGGTGGGATTCGATACAAAGGGTTATCCGCTCTTACATGAGAATGTAATAGGGTCTCATCCACTCTAGTGGTAGGAATATATCCAAACTAACTAATAATTATAATAATTTATTCAAACAATCATTCAACGGTCTTTATCAACTATATATCATACTAGTTAACCAAAAAAGTGAGTTTAACTCACCGAAATTTTCTGTTGTCGCCGAGGCATTTCAGTTTGGAACTAAAACCGAACAACATCCGATTTTAACCCAAATTTCAATATTCTTCAAATTTGTTGAAACCAGTTCCATAGTGAAGACAATGTCCATACGAGTGAATGCAACAAACGACATCTGAATCAGAATTCGTGTGCAAAAGTTATTCGGTTTATAAGTTATCAAATAATATTGATTAACTAATTACATATTTAATTATTAAATTAACCTTACTCACTTTAATAATCTAACCCCCTATAATGCTCGCTCCCAGAAACACTCGACTGCGCTCATCAAAACCAAATCGCGACATCCACCACGTTAAACCACTGCCCCGGCCCACTACTACTCGTCGCGTCGTCGCTTAGAAACACCCCACTCATCCACCTCGCCTTCGCCGCCGCCGCCGCATTCCAAGTCGACCAAAACCGAGCCCCTTTCTAGATGAACATGAATAAAACACCGCGTCCTCGAGCCACAATATTGCAATCACACCTTCCAACTTCTTTGCCAACTCAGGACGTGTGACTTTGCTGTTAGGACCCACGACCATCTCGGCCTCCAGTGGTCCATCTCGATCGTGGCCGTCCGATTTGTCTTGTTTTTGAATTTGAGAAAATGGCCTGTTCTTTTCTGATTTTGGTTGTTTGTATGAACGAGAAGAATATGGAGGTATGGGCTAGGCATGGTGTGTGAACAGTAGGGTATGGAGGGGTATGTGCTGAGAACATGGGTCAACTCTATGTGTGTGTATATATATATAATTTAATTGTAAATATTCTATATGACAAACCCAAAAGTCTCGAACTCCAAACGAGACCTATCGCTTGGCGTTCTATATGTTACACCCCTATTTTGAACATAATGGAACTTGTTTTAAGACCAAATTCGATCGCGTGCAGAAGATAGCTTTTCAAACCAAATTATTTATATGAATGTCTAAAATTAATTTATACGCATTTCGATCTCGCATGACCAAACGATACTTCCGATCATCATGAAATTCATCAACATACAAAAGTGCACTATTACGGATCCAATGAAACTAGTTTCGGCGAAATCCACGACAGTGCCCCGGAAGGCTATTTTTGTATGTTAATTAAAATGAATTATTTTAAAAAACCAAATTATTCACTTTTAAATTTAATTTAAAAGTTTGCTATCTTCATTCCTATTTAAATAGAATTTAAATCAATTTTAAAAATCATTTTCACTCTTATAAAATCAAGATTCAATTATTTAATCAACTTCAACTATTAATTTCAACAATTTACTAATCAAAAAATTGCTATATTTGAAACCCAAGTTATTTAAGTTATAAAATTAACTTTTCAATATTAATAATTAATTAAATATTCCCATTCAAATGGCTAAAATTCTGGGTCGTACACTCTTCCCTTCTTAAAAGAATTTTTTTCCTAAAATTGCCAAGGTAAGAAAAATGCTCGAACCCATTACTTTTCAAACTCAATTTTTTGAAATAGATTACCAAATCCCATTAAGCATTTTACTTTTTTAGAATCAATTTGTTGTAACCTTATTATTACTTTTATGAAGTTTCTGAATTCATTCATAGATTCCAACCAATATCATCCCATTCAATCATTTCAGGTTATAACTCAAAATCAAATTTTACTTATCAAAAGTTTCTTAAATTTTCTAACTCTTAAATTCACAAAAATATCACAAGCCTCTCCTTTGCACGGCTAGATCAAAAAAACTACAAATCGTCACTACGGGCCCAAACTAGCAAAAGAAGACAAAAGCCAAGTGACTCAATCATAAAACCATCAATCAAACTACAATATAAACATGTATCTTTTTGTTAGGCAACCAAAATTTACTTATGAAACCAAAAGCATCAAATTAACTCTGGCTTTTATATACTTGCATTTTAATTACCAATGATAGCCCATCATATAGTTCACAATCATATCATTTTGTATTTTCAATTGTCAATATTTGCTTTACTAAAGCCCGTACGATGTATGTATATCATCTGTACGTAATATCAAATCTGATCGCTTGCTCGATCATAACATTTCACTTCCGAACTAGTATCGTTCCCACGACCACCCTAATGCAGACTCAGATTCGGTTCCTTGATTAGAAACCGTCATTCTTCTTACATAGCCATACACTATGATAGAGAATTCCAGAATCAACCAAACATCCATATTCGGTGTTCGCCATCGAGAATCGAGTGAAAAATCCTAACTCGGATCGATATGAATCATCTCGAAACTATGTACTCGAATCTGGATCGAATTGTTATGCGAATAAAATATTATACGTACAACTTACGTATTTATTTCAATTGATTTCTTAGATATCCCAAATTCTTTTTATTCACATTCATATCATTGTCATTCATTTCATTCACAATCAATGGATCTACATTCCATTATTCGCATTACTTTATTCACATTCACTTATTACTTAATACATTTCTTTTCAAAAATTCATTTATTTAACTTAAGTTAAATTTAATTCCATAGTTCAATTTCAAATTTACTTTTCTTACATTCATATTCAATAATTTAAAACAATGTCTTAACTTACTAATTCTCAAATTTTCTAAGTTATCGAACTTATTTTCTCATGTTTCATAAAACACTTAATTGGAAATTTCTAGAATTTGAACATTATGTTCTTGTATATAACTAATCATTTGAAATCATAAATATGCAAAATTCACTTAGTATATCAAATCATTTTTTTAGATTTTAAAACCAAAACTAGTTTTACCATAGCAAAACTCAAATAGAAATTCCTCTCTTGGAAACTTGAAAATGAATGTCGATGATGCTGTAGTTTTCATTAAACTTATTTTCCAGCGACCGAAGTGAGTTACAGTGCTTTTATTTCTTTTAAACTCCATGTAACAACCCGAAATTTTCGATCCCGAAAATTCCAGATAGTTAAGGAAAAGAAGAAAGAGATGGAAGGAAAAGAAGAACAGAAACACCAACATCTCACATTCGCAGCGGATAAAATATAATAACAAATAATAATAGTTATACAAAGGAAAACTACACTTGTCAAATTTCACTTTAATACATCAGAGTTACAACATATATACAAACACTGGACAGATACAATCATCATGTCTCAGATATGTACAACAATATAATACAGCGGTAACACTCCATACGTTCCTGCCATCCAGCTCATCTCTTGAGCTTCAGAACGCCCTTACCTGAAAATCTGTAATACTCGGTATGACCCGAGCATTACATCAAAGTAACACCCGGGTCAGGGTGGAAACCAGCGTGAGTAAACCCACATAATATGAAATACCAAACCATAACACATGAGAATATTAAGGTAACTTGTATCCTTTTACGAGTTCTCGTAGTCAACATTTATCACACAACAGTTTCAAGTTAAATATCCATACTACACAATTCATTTCATTCCTGCCTGTTTACTACCCTATATCCAATATTAAGAATTTTGTAGATTACAAATCGAAGTGGTTCCAGGTATTTACTGATACCCAGCTCCGGCCTCTTCGAATCTCATGCCATCTTAACCCAAGTTATTAAATTAAATACAATTCAACTTTAAATACACATTTTTTTACACTGCAATTCATCATTGATAAATAACCACATTATCACTATCACCCAGACATATCATATCAAAAAGCATTTCATATAAGAGATATTAACCAATTCAAGGCTTTAACATCAATCAATCATTCATAAGCAAGATTGATCACTTCCAAAAATTAATTTAATTTATCTCTAATTAAATTAATTACTAATCTTAATCACCTAGTTTACCTTTACTTAATATTGATTAATTATAAACCAATTAATCAATCATCCTTTAATTATCCTTCTTAATTAATCACCCTTGACAAATTATTACAATAAGTAATTAACTCTTAATTAATTACACAAATTAATCACCCTACAATCACTTACATTGATTAATTATCCTATAATTAATCACACTCATTAATTTACTAACCCTTAGTTAGTTTTTCTTCATCAATTAATCTTTAATTAATTACACTAAGTAATTAATCCTTAATTACTTCCATTAAGTAATTAACCTTTAATTATTTCCCATTAAGAATTTTCTCTTATGTTAATTACATCCAGTAATTTATCCATCAATTACTTCACCAAGTAATTACAGTTATCAATCTCATTAATTAATTATACTTAATCAATCACCAAGTGACTATCTTTAATTAATTAACGAATTAATTAATCACATTCTCCTTATTAATTTCAACAGGGTAATTCATCCCTTAATTACCCTATAAACCAATTAATTTATTCTTAATTACTTCTTAATTACCTATTTAATAAATCTTAATTACCCTTAATTACTTAATTAATTAACCACTAATTATTAATTAATTATTTCTAATTATTAATTTATTATCCTTAATTATAGTTTAATTAATCACTAATTAATTAACTTAAAACCCTTAATTGTTAATTAATTAATTCTTAATTATTAACTAATTAAATTAATTGATTTTCCTTATTTACCTCATCAATTTTCAAACCTTAATTAAATTTTAAGATAAAATCATTACCTTTACTGATTTTCTAATCACATATTCTAAATCACTTATTTATAATAAAGATTAAGTTTAAAGATAACTTAAAGATTAACTTAACAAATCATATAACTTCTAATCACAAGTTAAAATAAACACTTATTTATATAAAGGAAATTTATTTAAGAAGTTTAAACCTAATTCATTTTAAACACCAAACCCTATGCCATTAGAAACTTTTAAAATATGTTTAAAAACTTGCCTAATTTCCTACTTCGGGTTAAACCCGATACTTACTCGAGTCCTGACTCGAGTTCCTTCACTTACTTTTTTTCTCCTTCTTGTTAAAATTTCGAACTGTTGCAGATAAAAGCATGTTAATCTTCACATGTTAATCCGAGACAAATCCCATTCTACACGAACTAAAGCCCTGGTCACTCTCATTTTTACTCGACATAATACCTTCTTCCTAAAACTACAGCGACCTACCTCCAACTACTGACACGCGTGCACGTGTACACTAGAAACTTGCCACTTCGATCATCTCCGCGACCAACTCCATGTCACCGACCACCTCCTCCAACTACCCGACCACCCAGACTTCTAGATTTGCCACTAAATCAAAATCGAACCAGGTTACTAGAATGAAACCCCTTGAATAGAAACCACTCAATCCAACTCCACCGATCACTATGATCTTCGAATCTCCGTTCATAGCTCCACCGATGACCACACTTCATTTTCCCCTACACCAAGTTGAGTCCGATGCTTCGAGTCGTCGCGACGAACCTAAAAATCCTCATCGTCACGATTACGTCTTTAAACCCTACAACCACCCTACCACACCACCAAGGCGAAAACCAACCCTTCTGATCAAATTCCCCTCAATTGTCGACAAACAAGCTATCCCTAGTCCAAACCCCGAGTCTTTTGGACTTCGCCGTCGCCAGAGAACAAAGAAAATTCGTTTCCCAATCAACCCTTAAATTCTGAATAACTACAAGCTTTAAAAATCTGATTTTATCTCTAAAAATCATTGTTTCCAAGATCGATTCAGATCATCTACTCAAAACTTGAAATTAAACTACTTTAAATTTTGATATAAGTTGACTTATCACTGTAAATTTCAATTTTTGTCATCAGTACTTTATGGACATACTTGAAATTATTTTTACAAATCGAATCTAACAATTACAAACATTTTTTCTTCAAAGATCCTAACATAAAATTATTTATACAAAGAGTTATTGATTTTTTGATTAAGTTTTGTGTCTGTAAACTAAGAACGGAGCACAACATTGACATGCACGCAGATATATTCTCAAACATGTATACATACAATCAGGAGGTCAACATGCAAAACATTATCTCCCATCTAAACTTAAGTTTATTGCATGAATTCAGGGTTTAAACAAATTTACAGCTCTTTTTAAAAAAAATCAAAATCAAGGTCTGTTTACTCACCTGTGTCTGAGAATGACAGAGGAACAGGCTTCTTGATTTAAAAATCTGGAAATTCTTGCTTTGATCTGAATTGTTAATTTAACCCAAGCTTTAATCTTGATCTATTGCCTGCAGTTTTGAATTTGAATTGCTGGAGATCTTATTGTATTTGAGATGCCTACTTTGATTTGAAAACTGAAGTGCTTTGCTTGCTTAGTTGATTTAAGGTTTTCTTGATTTACTCTAGTTTTGAAATTTTTGTTTTGAAATCTCTCTGGCTAAAGATTTTGTTACAGGTTTTTCTTTCTTCTAGTTCGTTATTCTTTACTAAACAAAGAAACGAAAAAGAGAGATAAGGAGAGATATATTTATATAAATTTAATTTATGTTTTATTAAAAATAAAAGAAAAAGTAAATAAAGTGACACTTGTCCCTAAACTTATTTAATTTCTTAATACATGTATTTAGGAGGGATTACAAGTTAACACATGTATCTTCATGCATAAATAGATTTTTAATATTTAATAAAGCTTTTACAATCAATTTTTCTAATTTATAAATACACATTTAATGTACATAAATAAATCTCTTTAAAAAGAAAATAATATAAAACAAATTTTATGTTCTAAATGAAATCATAAAAATACATTTTAAAACCAAAGTATGATTTAAGATATAAATAACTAACTTTTCAAATTCAATTTAAAAAATCCAATTGATGGATACATACTATTTTAACAAATCAAAATTCCATTTGTATATAATAATTCTATTTAAAACTATATGTAGACAACACAATTATTATTACTGTTTAAAATAACAATTTTATCAATTTTAATTAATTTATAATGGAGATTGTCTCATTTAAATTTGGTTCGAAATTCCGGAATATCAAATTCCTCCCCCCTTTGAATCTTTTCGTCCTCGAAAAGGAACAAAACCAGAATTTATTTAATTGTTAAAATCATATAAATCACTTTTGGATCATTTTTAAAACACTTTAAAATCTATATAATATTGCCAAAATAGTTTTTATAAAGATACTTTTATAACTCGATGTTTCAACAAGTCCGTCCTCGTTCTCACGAAAATTCGGTCATATGTTGATCAGACGTAGGACTGAAAATCTATAAGTACTTAGTAAACCCATTTTCAACACCCAGTGAAAATACTTGGAAAATAATTTTATTGAAAATACAAAAAACATTTTTTTTTAAAAAATAGAGGAAATATCTTTGGTGAGAATGCTCTGGAAATCATCACCCCCATCCATGGTCGTAGTCACATCTTGGGTTACGTTGCCATCGCAGCAAAAGTCCATGTAACTGTAGGCACTCTGCGCCCCACGATTACGCCATGGAACCTACAACAGATCGCAGTTACATTCCAGGGCTACGTTGCCATCACAGCAAAAGTCCATGTAACTGTAGGCATCAGCGTCCTCGATTTTCGCTGCCAAAAATGAAACTTCTCCACTTCCACATATGTCGCAGTCTACCGATGTAAATTCAAACACAGACTGTTGGCTCTCAGCGGCACACATGACTTTCGTTATGTCACCATAGGTTGCAGTCTACCGGTATAAAATCAAACGTAGACTGTTGGCTCTCAGCGGCACGCACGACTTTCGCTATGGTCTGTAGTAGATCGCAATGACATCGAGTTAAACTGTCGTCACAGCATAACTCAAATGCCTTTGCAGGCATCAGCACCCTCGACTTTCCCTACACACTACTCATAATCCTCAGGAACTAGTTTTGTCCACACTCCTCACAGTATCAACTTTAGAACCCCCCCAGGGTTCAAGACAGTACCAACCTATGACACTTCTGAGAAGTTCATTCCAAGGGAGCACCTTTTTCTCCAGGGCCATTTTCAAAACACTTAATACTATACACATATAGTATCTTCCAAATCATACACCTTGTATGAATCTCATATAAATCTCCATTTCACAAAATCGAATATCCCAAAATCGATAACTCTCAACTAGGCTTTCCAAATCTCCAAAATTGATTTTTCCCAAAAATCAAAAGCCTTTCCAAATACATAGGTTCCAAAAACCTTTCCCAAAATCATTCTCATAAGATCCTTTATATATATATATATAACCTTGAAAAATCTTTGGATCATTTCAAACTTGTATAAAACCCCTTTTATACTTCAAATATTTTCAAAACCCTTTTCTCATTTTTTTTCTGGCAAATAATTCAACAAGGGTAGTTTATCATATATACATAACAAAGATACATAACTTTGTTTATTTCAAATCAAATATTCAAATTTGATTACTCTATAAAGTTTCTTACCAAATTACTGGCTTCCATAAAATAAATTTTTACCATAGAAATATCCAATTTCCATTTTACTTCATCATATATTTCACAAAATATACCTTTCATTTCAAAAACCATTTCACAATTATTATCCACAAATTCCCAGCAACAATTTCATTCAAAACCTTACGACGTACACATATCATTCATATGCTATATCAATTTGATAGCTCACTCGATCACAGAATTTCACTTCCGGACTAGTATCGTCCACCCGACTTTCTTGTGTGGACTCAGATCTGGTTTCTTGATCAGAAACCATCATTCTCCTTACATAGCCATAACTATGATAGAGAATATCCAGAACCAATCAACAATCCATATCCAGGTTCACCGTCGAAAATCGAGTGAAAAATCCTAACTCGGATCGATATACTATCTCGAAATTCTATGCTGGAATCCGGATCAAATCACTGTGCGAATAGAGTAATATGCGCACATCCTACATATTAATCTTTATTGACTATCGGCTAAATCATTATCTTTTTCTATTCACATTCACTTATTCACATTGCCTCATTCCTCCATTTGGATTATCACTAAAATTCTTATCTCAATTGGCTATTCAATCATAAACAGTTCGAACTCTGTCCAGTTTAAATTTAGAAAATAGCTTGAAAATTTTAAAAATAGATAAGTAGTTGAAAATTAATTATTAGTTTTTAAAATAGTTAAGTAATTGTAAAATAGTTGGAAAATAGTCAAATAGTTATAATTTTTTTAAATAATTGCAAAATAGTTGTAAAATAATAATTAGTTATAAAGTAGTTGAAAAACAGTAATTAGTTTATAAAATAGTTGAAAAATTGTTAAATAGTTCTAAAAATAATCGTAAAACAATTATAAGATAGTTTAGGTTTAAAAAGGAAAGTTGTATAGTAAATAGTTTGGAAAAATAGATTTATATTAAAACAATTTATTTTGAAAATAGTCCAGAGTCAAACTGTTCAATTCCCAACCTCCATTTCCATCAATTCAATTTAAATTTCCACTTTCATTTAAATTGATTCAATTCCAACTCAATTTGAATTAACTTCAATTTCCATTGAACTTGATTTAATCTCAATTCAAGTTGAATTAACTTCAATTTCTATTCAAATTCAAATCAAATTCTATTTGATTTTAAACCTATTCAACTTTAATTTCAATACCAAATTATTCAAATCAATTTGGACTAATTTCAAATTAATCCAATTCAAATGTTCCATTTGAAATTTTAAACTTATCCATCTTCAATCACAATTTCAAATTAATTCAAATCAAATTCAATTTGAACTAATTCAATTCAATTCAAATTTCAAATTTAAACCATCCCGAATTATATAAATTCGAGTTAAAATTTTAGATTTTGATTTAATCCTTTAAATCAAATCAACTTATATCTTTGAACCATTTAATTCTGAATCCAAATTCCATTTTTAACCTATTTCAAAGTTCAAATAATAATTCAATTCCTTTTTAAACAACTAAATCTTTGAAATTCAATTTATCATCAAATTTCAGTTTTGAAACCAAACCTTTGAAGTTTTTCTTAAACATTCAAATCTTAAATCCAAAATGATCCCATTTTATCTTAATAATGGATATATTACCACACCTATCTCTTCATTCATTTAAACAAGTCCAATTTCAGCTTAAAGATTATTAATAACAACAGGATGGTATCATTCAAATTATTTTAAAACATCCATCCATTTCCAACTTCCAGATCTCAAACCTATTTTGAGATCACACAAACTCCCAATTCAAATTAACCATTTAACTTTCCAAGTTAAATCCCAATTTCATCTTGAAATTTCCAATTCAGGTTGCTTGTTAAATTATTTAACTTTCCCAAAGTTAAATTCAGTTTACTTAATCCTGCCAACCTTACTCAATTTGAATTCTCATTTCAAATTCTAAACTTCACATTAATAATCTTCCCACTTATAAGTTCAAAAACTTATCACTTAGGTTATCACATCTCATTCCAAATTCAAAACTCAACATTTAGAGTTTATTTCAAATTATCTTTGATACTATGTATATCCCTTATTTATACATATTTATTTCCTTTACACACCACGTTATCCTTAAATTTTAAACCACCTTTCAAAACAAATTTCTTTAAATTTTCAAACAACTCTTGTTTGTAACAGACCCTTGATTCAAATATACTAAATAACATAATTTATTATTTCTTTATTACTTTGAAACAATTTTCAAATTCTGGACCCAGATTTAAATTTTCACAATTCAGGTCATCTTCAATTCCAATTTGTAAGTCATACTTACCAATTTTTTTACTACCTTAAAACATTTCATTTTTCTTACACATTAATACACATTTTATTATTAAATATAACAATTATTTATGATAATAACCAAGATTATCATATCTGGAAACTAATTCATTATTATCTTATTCAAAAAATTCAAGATTTTAATTTCAGTTTGAATCCATTTCAAACTTATCTTTATTGAATTTAAATTTTGGTTGTATTACTATTACCACTTAATTCTTATTATTTAATTCCAATAATCAACAACCAATTTCTTTATATATATTGGATAAACTATTGCTTTATATATATTCAAAATAAAAATTTATTTAAAAATCATTTTATAAGAAAATAACAAGTACGCTCTCTCATATATACTACACTCAACTCATTCTAGGGTACTACTTACCCTATCCTTAATGAGTAATCCCACTAGAGCCAAGGTTCTCGCTTAACCTCGCTCTGATACCAAATGTAACGACCCGAAATTTTCGATTCCGAAAATTCCAGATAGTTAGGGAAAAGAAGAAAGAGATGGAAGGAAAAGAAGAACAGAAACACCAACATCTCACATTCGCAGCGGATAAAATATAATAACAAATAATAACAGTTATACAAAGAAAAACTGTACTTGTCAAATTTCACTTTAATACATCAGAGTTACAACATATATACAAACACTGGACAGATACAATCAACATGTCTCAGATATATACAACAATATAATACAGCGGAAACACTCCATATGTTCTTTCCATCCAACTCGTCTCTTGAGCTTCAGAACGTCCTTACTTGAAAATCTAATACTCGGTCAGACCCGAGCATTACATCAAAGTGCACCGGGTCAGGCTAGAAACCAGCGTGAGTAAACCCACATAATATGAAATACTAAACCATAACACATGAGAATATTAAGGTAACTCGTATCCTTTTACGAATTCTCGTAGTCAACATTTATCACACAACAGTTTCAAGTTAAATATACATATTACACAATTCATTCCATTCCAGCCTGTTTAATACCCTATATCCAATATAAATAATTTTGTAGATTACAAATCGAAGTGGTTCCGGGTATTTACTGATACCTGGCTCCGGTCTCTTCGAATCTCATGCCATCTTAACCCAAGTTATTAAATTAAATATAATTCAACTTTAAATACAGGATGACATTTTTTTTACACAGCAATTCATCATTGATAAATAACCACATTATCACTATCACCCAGACATATCATATCAAAAAGCATTTCATATAAGAGATATTAACCAATTCAAGGCTTTAACATCAATCAATCATTCATAAGCAAGATTAATCACTTCCAAAAATTAATTTAATTTATCTCTAATTAAATTAATTACTAATCTTAATCAACTTATTTACCTTTACTTAATATTGACTAATTATAAACCAATTAATCAATCATCCTTTAATTATCCTTCTTAATTAATCACCCTTGACTAATTATTACAATAAGCAATTAACTCTTAATTAATTACACAAATTAATCACCCTACAATCACTTACATTGATTAATTATCCTATAATTAATCACACTCGTTAATTTGCTAACCCTTAGTTTTTCTTCATCAATTAATCCTTAATTAATTACACTAAGTAATTAATCCTTAATTACTTCCATTAAGTAATTAACCTTTAATTATTTCCCATTAAGAATTTTCTCTTATATTAATTACATTCAGTAATTTATCCATCAATTACTTCACCAAGTAATTGCACTTATCAATCTCATTAAGTAATTATACTTAATCAATCACCAAGCGACTATCTTTAATTAATTAACGAATTAATTAATCACATTCTCCTTATTAATTTCAACTGGGTAATTCATCCCTTAATTACCCTATAAACCAATTAATTTATTCTTAATTACTTCTTAATTACCTATTTTATAAATCTTAATTACCCTTAATTACTTAATTAATTAACCAGTAATTATTAATTAATTATTTCTAATTATTAATTTATTATCCTTAATTATAGTTTAATTAATCACTAATTAATTAACTTAAAACCCTTAATTGTTAATTAATTAATTCTTAATTATTAACTAATTAAATTAATTGATTTTTCCTTATTTACCTCATCAATTTTCAAACCTTAATTAAATTTTAAGATAAAATCATTACCTTTACTGATTTTCTAATCACATATTTTAAATCACTTATTTATATTAAAGATTAAGTTTAAAGATAACTTAAAGATTAACTTAACAAATCATATAACTTCTAATCACAAGTTAAAATAAACACTTATTTATATAAAGGAAATTTATTTAAGAAGTTTAAACCTAATTCATTTTAAACACCAAACCCTATGCTATTAGAAACTTTTAAAATATGTTTAAAAACTTGCCTGATTTCCTACTTCGGGTTAAACCCGATACTTACTCGAGTCCTGACTCGAGTTCCTTCACTTACTTTTTTTCTCCTTCTTTATTAAAATTTCGAACTGTTGCATATAAAAGCATGTTAACCTTCACATTTTAACCTGAGACAAATCCCATTCTACACGAACTAAAGCCCTGGTCACTCTCATTTTTACTCGACATGATACCTTCTTCCTAAAACTACAGCGACCTACCTCCAACTACTGACACGCGTGCATGTATACACCAGAAACTTGCCACTTCGATCATCTCCGCGACCAACTCTATGTCATCGACCACCTCCTCCAACTACTCGACCACCCGGACTTCTAGATCTGCCACTAAATCAAAATCGAACCAGATTGCATCTACTGGAATGTAACCCCTCGATCAGAAACTACTCGATTCGACTCCATCGATCACTATAATCCTCGAATCTTCGTTCATAGCTCCATCGATGACCACACTTCATTTTCCCCTATACCAAGTCGAGTCCGATGCTTCGAGTCGTTGCGACGAACCCAAAAATCCTCATCGTCACGATTACGTCTTCAAACCCTACAACCACCCTGCCTCACCACCAAAGCGCAAACTAACCCTTCCAATCAAATTCCCCTCAATCGTCGACCAACTAGCTATCCTTAGTCCAAACCCCGAGGCTTCTGGACTTCGCCGTCGCCAGAGAACAAAGAAAATTCGTTTCCCAATCAACCCTCAACTCTCATTAACTACAAGCTTTAAAAATCTGATTTTATCTCTAAAAATCATTGTTTCCAAGATCGATTCAGATCATCTACTCAAAACTTGAAATTAAACTACTTTAAATTTCGATATAAGTTGACCTATCACCGTAAATTTCAATTTTTGTCATCAGTACTTTATGGGTATACTTGAAATTATTTTTAAAAATCAAATCTAATAATTACAAACATTTTTCTTCAAAGCTCCTAATATAAAAGTATTTATACAAAGAGTTATTGATTTTTTCGATTAAGTTTTGTGTTTGTAAACTAAGAACAGAGCACAACATTGACACACCCATAGATATATCCTCAAACATATATACATACAATCAGGAGATCGACATGCAAAACATTTTCTCCAATTTAAACTCAAGTTTATCGCATGAATCAGGGTTTAAACAAATTTAAAGCTCTTTTAAAAAAAATCAAAATCAAAATTTGTTTACTCACCTGTGTCTGAGAATGACAGAGGAACAGGCTTCTTGATTTAAAAATCTGGAAATTCTTGCTTTGATCTGAATGGTTAATTTAATCCAAGCTTGAATCTTGATCTATTACCTGCAGTTTTGAATTTGAATTGATGGAGATCTTATTGTATTTGAGATGCCTAATTTGAAAACTAAAGTGCTTTGCTTGCTTAGTTGATTTTAGGTTTTCTTTATTTACTCTAGTTTTGAAATTTCTGTTTTGAAATCTCTCTGGCTAAAGATTTTGTTACAGGTTTTTCTTTCTTCTAGTTTATTATTCTTTACTAAATAAAGAAAAGAAAAGGAGAGATAAGGAGAGATATATTTATATAAATTTAATTTAGGTTTTATTAAAAATAATAGAAAAAGGAAATAAAGTAACACTTGTCCCTAAACTTATTTAATTTCTTAACACATGTATTTAGGAGTGATTACAAGTTAACACATATATCTCCATGCATAATTAGATTTTTAAATATTTAATAAAGCTTTTACAATTAATTTTTCTAATTTATAAATACACATTTAATGTATATAAATAAATCACTTTAAAAAGAAAATAATATAAAACAAATTTTATGTTCTAAATAAAATCATAAAAATACATTTCAAAACCAAAGTATGATTTAAGATATAAATAACTAACTTTTCAAATTCAATTTAAAATTGATGGATACATACTATTTTAACAAATCCAAATTCCATTTGTATATTATAATTCTATTTAAAATCTATATGTATACACCACAATTATTATTATTGCTTAAAATAACAATTTTATCAATTTTAATTAATTTATAATGGAGATTGTCTCATTTAAATTTGGTTTGAAATTCCAGAATATCACACTCCAATTTAAAATATTACCATTTAAAAGCAATTTCCAAAAAATATCATTATCATTTTCCAAAACTTTGAAAAACCATTTTCAAAACCAATGGGATTTAAATTCCAAATTCCCAGCTTTTAAATACTTTTGAATTTATAAACTGCTTTTATAAACCATATGTAATTACACTTTGGTTATATAAAATCATTTCTTTGTTTCCATTATAATAATAACAACTTTTATTCGATTACAAACAATAGACAACAAATGATAATACTAAAACATTATCGTTTTCTAACAATCAAGCACACCATATATATCATAATAATTTCCTAAAAAATTAGTCCTTTATATATAAAATATAATACAGGTAAAATTATTTCATTTATGCAATTTCAAAACAATACCGTATCGAATTACTCTTGTCCAAGTGTTTAGAGATCCTTGTCAATAACGTTAATTACCCGTATTGACCAGAATCCATAAGCCACTCAATAGATCAACCAACACAATATAAAACATTTTTATATCACTAACAAATATGTGCTCATATATATGCACATACATACACACATTCAAACTCATAATAAGGCATTCCATTTCCTTGTCTAATGAGTTACCCCACTAAAGCCAAGGTTCTTGCTTAATCTTCAGCTATGATACCAAATGTAACGACCGGGATTTTCGACCCTTAAAAATCGACACTAATACGTCCATTGTATCGCATGTTGAGTAATCGAATGCCAGAAAACCCGATTGTTAGGGAAAAATATAGAAGGAAGATGATAAGAAGAAAACTTAACAATACAGAATCTCACAACGGTATGAATAATCTATAATATACATCAAATCTTTACACAAACTAACTGTAATATATGTATATTCAAAACATCAATCAGAGTATGCTAACCTATTTAAGCCTAGATAGTAATAACAGCCTGTCCTCATAATTTCTGATAAATACAACAACGAATACAGTGGAAAATAACCATCTACGTGAATATGTCTCTAGGCCTCCAACTTGTCTCCTGAAGCTCCAAGCGTCCAAATAAATATGTAATACGCTCGATCTAGCCCAAGAATTATAATAAAATACCACCAAAGTCAGTCTGGAAAACCAGCATGAGAAAACATACCCAATTGGATTTAAAGGTTATAAAAACCTTTGAAATCAAAAGCATCTCGTAAGACCACACCGCACATAAACACGAATAGGGTTTTTATCTTACGATAACCAAAACATTTTATATGAAATCCTTTGCTATTATACTAGTGCCTAAGATACAAATACTTATTAATCTTAGCCGAAATTATTACATTAATTAAATTCGACATAGTAAGTTCTACAATCAAAACCATAAAGGCATGTATTGGAGATTGGGTTCCATAATATGACAAGGTAAGGAAATACCTTACGAAGGTACATCTCTGGATAAATGCACTGGGGTTTGACAAGAACATCTTGTACCCCTGCCATACAGGACTAGCCAACCACTACAATAGTAGTACCAAATATGATCACTCCACCATTATTAGGTCCCGAATCATACAAATGAGAGATAATAAGCAGTCTAGATTTGGAACGACTACACCCTACTTGGAAGCGACCCGCTTGGCCCTATTGCATGTCCGATTTTTGTCATTTCCCTATTGATGAGGTTCGAGGCTAAGTTTTACCTTTTTACAGCACTTTCTACGTGGAATGCTGACACTGCCTTCCAGGCGACAATGCAATATCAACATTCATCCATACAAGTTCGTTCTGAAACTGAACGAAACACTTGAGAGCTCTGTCTTCAATTTCCACCATCTTCAAGATTTCTTCACTTCGAAACGCTTGAGTTGGATCGAGTGGTTTTCGGGTAACATATCCGATCCTCGTCTCTTTTGAAATAACGTTCAATAATTTTCAGGAACTTCAACCTCGGTTCTTTAGGAAATAAAAAGTAAAAGATAAGAATGGAGATCACCTCCTAACCGTTAGTGGATGGATTTGCTTATCATTGTCCCAGGAGAAAAAATGAGACTTATACGCATAGTACAATATCATCGGAGATGACTGTACCATACAACTCATGTATTTCTCCTAGATATTTCTTGAGTTGCTTTTGTATCCAAATTCGATAGTTGGTTATTTAACTATCAAATAAACAAACATTCAAATAAGGGATTAAATTCCATAAGGAAACCAACATTGGTTAAACATGTAGCTAACTACAGGCCTCCTTAATTAATCTTTCATTAATTAAATCACTTTGTAATTTTCTAATATAAAATATTTTTACAAAGGCATCCCACCAATCCCTATATTTTCACTACCTAGAAAATATCCATATACTTATCTCAACAGTATAAGCAAAGTCACACACATTACACCTCACAACTTCTAAAATATGCTCATATATTTATCTTAATGGTATACGTATATTCATGCACATTACACCTCACAACTTAGAAAATGTACTCGTATACTTTTCTTAATGGTATGAATATATTCATACACATTACACCTCACATCTTATAAAATGTATTCATATACTTATCTAAATGGTATAAGTATATTTACCAAACTAAGAAAGATTTTTTTTTAATTCGATTCTCAGATCATTTATAAATTCCTTATAATTTTATAAAGCCATTTACAAACCATTTTATAGATATTCTTGGACCATTTATAAAACTCCTTATAACTTTCAACGACTTATAAATTCTCTTGTACATTTCTAAAATCATTTATAAATCCTTTATCAATCCATAAAACCATTTATAAAACTCCTTTTATAAATCTATAAACCATTTTCTTAAAACTTTTTTATAGATATCTAACCATTTATAAACTCTTTCACCTTATAAATACTATTCCCTTAAATCTTAAACTATTTTACAAATTGCCCTTATAAAATCCAAGTCCGTTTGTAAAACTCTATTTATGCCTTTTAGAGATATTCATAAATAATTAAAAACCATTTGCTTCAAAATACTATTACATAATAATAACTATTATAAATAAATTGAGAATTATTCATTTTAAAAACATCTTAGAAATAATAATTTATGATTCTAAATCACTATGGAATAAACAAAAGTAATTAATCTTTACCATTATAATAATAATTTATTCATCAACACCTTATTAATATCCTTATTATTAATTTCAAACCGTAATCAATTCTAAAATAATTAACCTTTCAAAAGATTAACAATTTGATAAATACTTAAAAACAATATTAATAATAAATAAATGACTTTAAAACAACTCTAATATAAATTGATAACTTTAAACAATATTAATATAATTAAATAACTTTAAAACAACATTAATATAATTAAATAACTTTAACATAAGTAAATAACTTTTAAAAAAATATTTTGAAACCCCTATTTTTGGATTTAAAATCATTTCCTGTCTTAACCCAAATCCAATTCAATTAGCAATTTATAGTATTTAAAAATATTAATTTCAGGCCAATAGCCGCCAAACGCTCAACCAACATTGATATTGATTTTCTATAAACACTAGGTTTTTGTTTTCTAACATAGAACAATATTATAACCATAGTATCCACAATCAAGTTCATTATTCAACAATCCATATAATATGAATATTATTGAAATAATTCAACAATAGCGAGGTTCCTCTCATTGGACCCCTCCAACCTGTCCCCCCGCATCATAACAGTATATGATCATAAAATATAAATCAACTACTTTGAGGTGGGATTTGCATACAAGGGTCATTCACTCTTACACGGGAACGTAATAGGGTCTCATCCGCTCTAATGGCGGGAATATATTCGAACTAATTAGTAATTATAGTAATTCATCTAAACAATCATTCAACAATCTTTATCAACTCTATATCATACTAGTTACCAAAAAAGCGGCCAAAAAAAGGCGAGTTTAACTCATCAAAATTTTCTATTGTTGCCGAGGCGTTCCGCTTTGAAACTAAAATCGAACGACGTCCGATTTTAGCCTAAATTCCAGCTGGCTCTAAATTCATCCAAACTAGTTCCATAGCAAAGACAATTTCCATACGAGTGCAATGCAATAAATGGCGTTTGAACCCGACTTCATACGCAAAAGTTATTCGATTTATAAGTTATAAAATTATATTAATTAACAAATTACACACTTAATTACTAAATTACCCTTAATCACTTTAATAATCTAACCCCCCTCAACAATGCTCGCTCCCAGAAACACTCGATCGTGCTCACCAAAACCAAATCGTGACATCCACCGTGTCGAACCACCTCCCCGGCCCACTACCACTCGCCGCGTCGCCGCCCAGACACACCCCAGTCGCCCACCTTGCCTTCGCCGCCGCCACCCTCCAGGTCAACCAAAACCGAGCCCCCCTTACAGATGAATGCGGCCAATATTCTTCCACCTCGAACCATGATATCGCGATCGGTTCAAATTCTTCATCATCTCAGGACGCGCGACTTTGCCGTTGGTACCTATGATCACTCGACCTCTAGTGGTCCATCTCGATCGTGGTCGTCCGATTTGCCATGTTCTTGAATTTGAAAAAATAATATATCTTTTCTGATTTTGGTTGTTTATATGAACGAGAAAGAATTTAGAGGCATGGGCTAGGCATGGGGTGTGAACTATAGGGTATGTAAGGGTATGGGCTGAGGACATGGATCGAAAATATATATTATTGAATTGTAAATATCCTATAAGAAAAAACCAAAAATCTCAAAATCCAAACAAGTCATGCCGCCTAGCGTTCTATATGTTATACCCTTATTTCAAACACAATGGAACTTGTTACGAGACCTAATTCGATCGTATGCAGAAGATAGCTTTTCAAACCCAATTATTTATATGAATTTTTGAAATTATTTTATACGCGTTTCGATCTCGCAAGACCAATGATACGTACGATCATCATGAAATTCGTTATCATACAATAATACACTATTACGGATCCAATGAGAATGGTTTCATCGAAATCTGAGACACTGCCCGGAAGGCTATTTTTTACACGTTAATTAAAACAATTATTTTTAAAAACTATATTAATCACTTTTAAATCTAGCTTAAAAGTTTAGTATCTTTATTCTTATTTAAAGAGAATTTAAATCAACTTTCAAAATCATTTTCATTCTCTTAAAATCAAGATTCAATTATTTAAACAATTTCAACTACTAATTTCAACAATTTAATAATTAAATAAATTGCTATATTTGAAATACAAGTTGTTAAACTTATAAAATTAAATTTTTAATATTTAAAATTATTTAAATATTCTAATTTCAAATGACTAAAATAACGGGTCTTTGCACTCTTCCCCCTTAAAAGAATTTCGTCCCTTAAATTGCCAAGGTAAGAAAAGTGTCTGAACCCATTACTTTTCAAAAACAATTAGTTGAAGTATATTACCAAATCACTATAAGCCATTAACTTTTCCAAAATCAATTTGTTGAAACCTTGTTATTAATATTACTAAGTTTTCAAATTCATTCATAGATTCCAACCAATATCACCCATTCAATTATTTCAGATTATAACTCAAAATAAAATTTTAGTTATCAAAAATTTCTTCAAAAACTTTCAAAAAATTTCTAACTCCTAAATTCATGGAAATATCACCAGCGTCTCCTTTGCATGGTTTGGTCAAAAAAACTACAAATCACAACTACAAGCCTAAACCAGCAAAAGAAGACAAAAGCCAAGTGGCTCAATCATAAAACCATCAATGAAATAACAATATAAAAATGTACCTTATTGTCAGGCAACCAAATTTTACTTATGAAACCGAAAGCATCAAATTAGCTCCTACTTTTATATACCTACATCTTATTTACCAATGATATCCCATCATATAATTCACAATCATATCACTTTTCAATTGTCAACATTTTCTTTACTAAAGCATGCACTACGTACATATATCATCCGTACGCAATATGTAAAGACCCAATTCTTCGACTTTCGAAAATCGACATTAATACGTCCACTGTATCAACTGCCGAACAATCGAATGCCGGAAAACCGAACCCTTAGGGTTTAAGAAGAAGAAAAAGGTAAAAGAAGTAGAAGATAGAAGAAGAAAACAGAAACAATAACAGAATCTCACATATCGCAGCGGAACAATATATAATAGATAAATGAATATCTTTAAAACAAAGAACTACATCAGTTATTACATTACATCACATTACATTGCATTATCAGAGTTTACAACAACAAACCGCGGAAAAGAAATACTATATACTAGTTGATACGCTATGCCATCCAGCTTGCCACCAGATTTCTACAGCAACTCCTGAATTCTAGAATGACCCGATAACCTGACTCTAGACTGCCCGTGTGGAAATTGGTGGGCACCCAGAGTTTAGGAAAGGAACAATAAACTCCAGGTCAGTCATGAGATTGTGTGAGAACTTAAAAACAGTTTATCTTTAAACGTAAGAAAACAAAAAAAATATTTTTAAAGTCAATTCGCAATGCAAACGAAGAATTTAGTGCATAGTGCATAACTTTCGAAAATATAATAGTAACATTAGTCAGCATGGGCATTACGCACTTATGCCAACTATAGCTACCATGTTCAATAGTAGGTTACCGCCACATTCCATGGCAAGTTATAGAACTAAAACCATACAAGGTACGTATTGTTTCTTTGGATTTTCAAACAAATGATCGGGCTAAGTAACTTCCCATATCGAAATGGAATGCCTCTGGAAGGACGCCCCCGAGAACCTAACCGGATCTCTGCTAAACAAGGCCAACGCTACCTCACGCTGTACAGCTGTGACTAGGTAACTAACACATCGACGCTACCTCACGTTGTATAGCTGTAACTAGGTAGCTAACACACGAGCTATGCCATCCCCGGTCGTTACAGACCTTTATCCGAGCGCTCGAAACCAACAACCACAAAGTAATAAATTTGCAGTAACCACATAGGTTCGATATCTGGGCTCTACACCATGATATCACCTTCTATCCAGAAGGAAATGGACATACTCTAGGGGTGCTACCCCTAACAAAACCTTGCCGCAACATTCCTGTTTCGACCATTACCGGGTTGTGAGGCCCGACGAAGTCTTGTCCACAAAGCTACGCTTTTTCACAAAGCCAGGCTTCGATCAACAAACGATCAGCAACACTTCGTATGCCACATTACCAAATTGGGAATGTATCACTAGTAACCATCAACTACATAACCTCTGAGCTCGTACGTCTCAGAGAAGGGTGTTAAGCTAAGAGAATAATTTCTCCGCCACCAACAGAAATGTATTTGATAGAAACCAGCTTTACATCTCAAAGTGTAACGTCAGACACACATCCATACAAGTCTGTTTTGGGTTCGAACAAAACCGAAGGCACTTCCAAAGAAGCCCTTGCAATCCGGGTATTCACAATTCCGATCGGACTTCCCATCACTTAGGGAATCTCTATACCTGAGCCATGATGCAGAGAAAATTGACAGGTCATCCTATCATTCTCGCAAATACCCGGTCTTCACACCGGTCTTCAATGCTATCCATATACGTTGTATCACTATTCGAAATGGGTTATATGACACAAAGGTCTTCCCCCGGCTAAACCAAATAACGAGCGCATTATTTTAAAAATAAGTGTAGTATTCAAATTCAAGCAACTCACAACAATTTTCCACTTCGATTTTTTAAATAAAAGATTCATCACAATCACAAAGGTTCGATGTGGTTTCCGGATATCCACTTGGAATCCGACCCCCGGTCGCATCGAAATTCAAACGCCATTTAAAGGCAAATATTGATAGTCGGTTATTTAACTATCAATCAATATTCACAACAATTTTCAGGTTTAAATAATTTTCCCAATTATTTATTTTCAAAATATCTTCTCAAGATATATTTTCACACTTCAGCCCTTTGAAAACAAATTTCAAATCACTTTTCAATCCTTTGAAAACAAATTTCAAATCATTTCCCTATACGGGATATATTCACAAATATTTATCCATTTTCATTTCAAAATGGTTCATTTAAACCAATTAAATAAATCCTTATCGATTTACTTTAAATTTACGTTCCAAATCCGTAAATGTATTTACACACTTCAAAAATAATCGATGTTTATTTTAAAACAAATTTTCCTTTCCTTTATAAATTCCGTGGTGAATTTAAATTTCCAAATATCCACTGATATACGATTTTCAAATCGATTTCAAATATGCACTTCCAATTTATCTTTAAAAGATATAATCTCAAAACATTCACTTCATATTGTAAAAAACATTTCCATACTTATTTAATAATAAGTAATTCACCAATCTATTTATTTTCAACATTTGGAAAATATTCAATATACTTAAATCACAAGTAAGTATATATTTTATTCTTTAAGGAAAAGATCCTCTTAAACACATTTATTTGAGTCAAAACGAATGTTGCGTGAAACATCGTTACGACAACCCAAAATCACTAGTATAGGGATTCGAAATTAAGATAGATATACAAACTCCAATACTATATAAAACATTTTCTTTCAAAAATCATTTACTATAACAACAGTGTTATAGTCCACCATTTTCTTTTATTTCTTGAAAACGTCTATTTCAACAATGAATGTTGAAATCTATGGTTTCGATTCTTAATACATTTAAAAACATCTTTAGATCGTTTTAATCCGATTTAAAATATCACTTCCCCAGAACATTTCTTTAATATATTATTCACTGTCCAAAATCGTGAATATTATTCCTAACCAAATTCTTTATTATTACAACATTTAATTTAAAGGATAATTCGTTGTCCAATATCGCGTATATATCACCTTTAATAAACACCTATATTTAATCTATCAAATTCAATTGATTTCGGATTTATAAAACAACGTTTATACATTCACATTTATATATTTTATAAAAACTTCAACTTATAAAATCCCTTAATTAACAAATTCTATTTATATCTCATTTAAATGCCAAAATCCAGTTTATAAGTTAATTACTTATAAATCTTTTATTTTACAAAAATTCATTTCATTTTATAACTTCACAATTTATAAATCTATAAATTTCATTCACTTATGAAATCCATCTATACTTCATTTTAATTACTTATAAAAACTCATTTTATAATCCCAATATTTTCAATTTACAAATATCAATTTTATAAATCTTTTATATAAACCGTTTATAATAATTCAAAAATCCCAATATAAACCACTTTACAAATTAATCAACTACTTATTTCAAACATCACATTTCGGTTATATTTCACAAAAATCATAATTTTTATAACATAAAAATTATAATGTTTATTTATTTGAAATGAATCAATTCCAAAATTCAATAAAACGTTTACTTTCAAAAATCATTTTAAAATCCTTTTAAATTTGAAAATCATCACTTTAACACTTTTAATTTTCCAAAATAGGCCCAATGCTGCAACAGCACTAAATAAAACAATCACGACATCCAAAACATCATATATCATATGATAACAGAATATATCACAATATCTGTAAACAAATCAATACTGTTGAGGAATCCAGTTGGATCCCTCCAACCTGTTTCCCTGCATCCATAGATGTTAGCACAATACCAATACCGTTTCAAGACGGGATATCGCGGTTTATGGGATTTATAAAATATTACCCGCTATTATGCGGCGCAATAGGGTCTCATCCGCTATATAATGCGGGAAATCAACTTCAAGTACATATATTATACCAATTCCACTTCAAGATGGAATATCGCGGTATATGTGTTAAATAATAACCTCCGCTTAATATGCGGCGTATAGGGTCTATTTCAAAACAATAGATAATAATTTATCATCCAAGCATACAATCAACACAATCAAGCGATTATAAATCCATTAATTTAAAATTTAAATCGAAACAGTTTCGATTGAGTGAGAAGTTCTCACCTTGAGTTTCCGATAACAGTTGTAGCGTTTGTTCCGAATAAAATTAAACACGCGTTTAATTTTACCCGAAATTATCACTAGATCCAAACAACTCCAATCTAGCTCCATCACGTAGTACTTGACAAAACGAATCCAACACAATACGTTTCGTGCAATTCCGACCTCGTATGAACAAGTTACAGTGTTTTAAAGTTTACATGAATTATAATATAAACAATTTCAATTTTTATTTTAAATTTTAAACCTAAAATATCATCTGGCCGTTGATTTCCAGCCCTTGCATCAAGGCCATTCATGTTCTTCTTCTCCCACGCATGAATCTACAGGCCAAAGAACCCAAGCCGCCACCCTAAACCCTAATTTACGCGACCAATTCGAGCAACTCTATGACGATCCAGCGACACTACCTCGAAGCCACTCAAGCAAGGCACCATCGGCCAGAAAGCGGTCGAGCTCGGCCCTATATTGGCCTCAAAAAAAATGCCGAGATGCGCGGCCTTCAAGCTCAATTTGTCGACGATCCAAAGCTCCATTTACGATCACCACCGTTGAGATTGAAGATCTTGACGTGCTCTATGACTTTCATGTTGAAGGTTTCTCATAAATGTCGTTGGATTTGAAGAAATTGAAGGCACAACGAGATGAATGTTTTGGCCATTAAATTCGTAACTGACGGCTAGGGTTTTGAGAATTAGGGCTTGTGTAAATTGTGATAAATGAGGTCCTTATATAGAAAATTTCCGTGCACTATTCACCCGAAATTTTTCCGAACTCCAAACGCGGCGTGCCGCCCAGCATTTATTACATTTTACCCCTATTCCGAATGCAATGGAATATATATCGGGAGCTAATTCGATCAAATTTGGAAGATAAGTTTTCGAATCGACTATTTAAATTCAAAATTCACTCGAATCGATTTCTACGCGTTTTAGCTTGCCCCGGACAAACCATAAATCCAATTGACACGAAATTTGAAACCATACAATAATATAACATTATGGATCCGATGAATCTGGTTTCGTCGAAATCCAAGACTGTTTGTAAAATGGCTATTTTTACTCGTCAATTAAATATTAAAATATTCAATTTCTACAGTTTGACTTTTAATTCGATTTTAAAAGTCCTATAACATCATTCTAACTCCAACATGATTAAATACAACTTTACAAATCATTTTTTATGATATTAAACCCAATTTCCAATTATTTCTGTAATTTCAAATATTAAATTATCGATTTAATTATCCAATTAAATCACTATATTCGAAATAAAAGTTTATTCGACTTACATGTTTTACTTGTTACTATTTAATAACCAATTAAATATACGAATTTTAATTAATAGAATTTCTGGGTCGTTACACAGTATCTAATCCGATTGCTTGCTCAATCACACAATTTCATTTTCGAACTAATATAATTCCTACGACTACCCAAGTGTGGACTCAGATTCAGTTCCTTGATTAGAAACCGCTATTCTCCTTCCATAGCCATACACTACGACAAAGAATTCTAGAATCAACTAACATCCATATCTAATATTCACCGTCAAGAATCGAGTGGAAAATCATAACTCAGATCGATATGAATCATCTCGAAACCATATACTCAATTTTGGATCAATTCGTTATGCGAATAAAATAATATACGTACAACTTATGTATTTGTTTCAATTTATTTCTTAGCTATCCCAAATTATTTTTATCCACATTTATTTCAATCTCATTCATTTCATTCTCATTTATTTTATTCACATTCAATTGATCGACATTCCATTATTCACATTGCTTTATTCACATTCGCTAATTGCTTAGTATATTTCTTTTTAATAATTCATTTTATTTAACTTAGGTTAAATTTGATTCCATGGTTCAATTTCAAATTTTCTTTTCTTATATTCGTATTCAAAAATTTAAAACATTGTTTTAACATACTAATTATCAAATTTTATAAGTTATCGAATTTATTTCTCAAATTTTCATAAAACACTTAATTGAAAATTTCCAGAGTTTAAACTTCTCGTTCTTATTTATTTCCAACCTTTTGAAATCATAGATATACGTAATCCCCTTGGTAAATCAAATCATTCTTTCAGATTTTAAAATCAAAACTAGTTTTACCAAAACAAAACTTCAAAGGTAGAAATTCATCTCTTTAAAACCTTAAAATGAATGTCGATGATACTGCAGCCGTCATCGAAATTATTTTCCAGGACTAAAGCGAGTTCAATGCTTTTATTTCTTTTAAACTCCAATCTAAAATATTTCCATTCAAAATTATTTTCCAAATAATATTATCATTTTCCAAAACTTTGAAAAACCTTTACAACCAAAGGGATTTAAATTCCAAAATTCCCAGCTTTAAAATTCTTTCTAATTTACAAACTGCTTTTAGAAACCATATATATTTCCACTTCAGTTACATAAAATCATTTCTATGTTTCCATTATAACAATTACAACTTTTATTCGATTACAAAAAAAGGAATGATAATGATCGAACATCTTTCTAACAACCAAGCACAACATATATACCATAATAATTTCCTAAAAAATTAGTCTTATATATATAAAATATAATAAAGGTAAAATTATTTCATTTACCCAATTTCAATACAATACCATATCGAATTGCTCTTCTTAAAGTGTTTAGAGATCCGTATTAATAATGTTAATTACTTGTATTGACCAGAATCCATAAGCCACTCAATAGATCAACCAGCACAATATAAAATATTTTAATATCACTATTAAATATGCGTTCATATATATACACTCAAACTCACAATAAGGCATTCCATTACTTTATCTCTTAATGAGTTACCCTACCAAAGCCAATGTTCTCTCTTAAACTTCAGCTCTGATACCAAAAGTAATGATCGAGATTTTCGAGCCTCGAAAATCGACACTAATACGTCTACTATATTGCGTACCAAGAAATCAAATGCCAAAAAACACGATTGATAGGGAAAAGAAAGAAGGAAGAAGATAAAAAGAAAACTAAACAACATAGAATCTCATAGTGATATGAAAAATCAATAATATACATCAAATCTTGACACAAACAAATTGTAATATATATATATATATATATATATATATATATATTCAAAACATCAATCAGAGTATAGTAACCTATTTTAGCATGGACAGTTACAACAGTCTGTCCTCACAATTGCTGATAAATACAGTGATGAATACGACGGAAAAATAACTATCTAGGTGAATACGGGCCTCCAACTCGTCTCTTAAAGCTCCAAGCATCCAACTAAATCTGTAATATGCTCGGTCTGATCCAAGTTGTAACGAGCTGCTTTTCTTACCATTAAAAGATGAGTCATTAAGGGTGAAAGAAGGAGATAGAAAAGAAGAACTATACAAAACACAGAATTTAACAGCGGAACGGAATAATATATATTACATAAATAACCTTTACATAGTCACGGACAATACGATACATCAGAGCAATAGTAATACAGACACTATACTTAGATTGTCATAACTACTTGTCCATACATTATAATCCAACATACATATATAAACACAGCGGAATAGATAGTAACTAGCTAACGTGAAGCCACATGATCTAGCTCCTCCAAAATGCAATTGTTGGAACCTGGATCACTTGGCTACTCATAAAAATTTGAGTATCCATGAGTTTGGGGAAAAACAGAAAAATAAACTCCGGGTCAGACATGGGTCTGGTGCGAGTAAAAGGTTAAATTATTTTAAATTGAAAATCATTTGAAATCAAATGTGTCTCGTATGTACACTTCGCACATAAAAACAGACGGGTTTTTACCTTATGATAACCAAAACATTTTAATAGAAAATCCAGTGACATTATCATAGTGTCTAAAATTTTCAAATAAAATAGAACATAGTTGGAATGCGTGCATCTCACGTTCCAACATATTTAGACACAATAAAAAACGTATGGCACTTATTGGAGAATGGATACCATACAAGGCAAGGTATGGAATTACCTTCCAAAGAGTGCACCTCTAAATAAAATGCATTCACGGTCTGATAAGAACATCTTGTACCCCTGCTACGCAGAACCAGCCTACCACTTGACTAGTAGCACTGAATATATCACCAACACGGTTGTGATCGGCAACCGTATCGAAGCATACCAAAATAGGACAAATATCGGTTCTAGATCTGGTGATGACATACATTAATGGGAGTGACCCACTTAGCCCTACTTCATACCCTATTTTTGGCATTCTCGGTTAGTGAGAACCTAAGGTTAAGTCATTACCTTTGAAATAGCACTTCACACTTAGAACACTGACATTGCCTTCCATGTGATGATACAATATCAACATTCGTCCATACAAGTCGTTCAGGTGATGAACGAACCGACGACACCATTTCCACTGCACCCATTTTTGAAATCACCCTCAATGTTAGTGGCGAATAGCCCTTGAACTCCAAAATCTGCATCTTGGATCTTGCCTTTAGAATCTTCCAAATTGCTCGCTTAAATTGGTTTGAAGTGGTATTCCGATAATACTGTTATCCAATCCTGATCTCATCGAACCAAAACGATAAATTTTTAAACACCAAATTATGCTTGAAGCAAACAATTCTACAACCAAAGTGTAAATATTCACGTATGGAAATTCATTCCATATGTTTACTTTATCATGAGCTTTCAGTCGAAACTAATTCGCTTGTAATCTTCACATTTTTCGAAACTCAGAATAGTGATCAGTACAAATCAATTTACTTCGAATAAAACATGTCAACGTTTTATTCTATCAACTTTAATTTGTTTGGCTACTTGATGGCACAGACCAAAGATAATTGAAATCAATATCTAACAGAAATAAAAGTCAAGCATAGTTCATTAACATCAATCAACGATTATAACTAATATTAAATCAAGTTACAAATCAGAACTGGAATTGGTTTCAACCTAACAGAGTGAAGTTATATTTTTAATCCAGATCACTTATCAATCAAAGAAATTTATAAAATGATTTATTCTTAGTTAACTAAAATTAACCAGTCCATTTAATAATTAATTGATTAATCAACATAAAATTAATTAAATATGAAATTACTTATTTGTTCACTTTCAATTGTTATAAATTATTAAATTTTTACATTGCAGAAAAGATATTAGTTCGGATGAAAATACTCGGCAATAGGATCCCGATGCAAAAATCTACGCATCAATTGGATTTGAAATGGAAGAGAAATAGTGTTTTTAGATTTATAGATTATTAAATATAATAATTAATTTAATTCTTTTTTTTAAAACACTCGGCCCATATAAATCCAAACCCAGCCCAAAATCCCTTTTTACTCTTCTTCCCAGCTCTCCCTGTTTTCTCCTTTAATATGAATGCATGGAACGAATGTGTGTACGTGCACACTACCTCCGGCCAACCAACTCACCGCCGACCCACCTCGCCGGTCACCACGACCATCTCATCACATCTACTCACCTGGAAACGTGGCCACACTCTTGATTTGAAAATCGAACTGCTCACCTAAAATTGATATGAATCCGTGCCCACCCAAATGCCTCACCATGTCACTACTGACCACCATCCACCACCAAACTTCACCCACAGCTCTGCTATCACCTCCTCTTTCAGTTCCCCACTATGCGCACCCGTCTCTCCCCTTGTTGCATTTTCCCACGAACCGAGACCCAAACAAAACACTCTAAAACCCTTGTTCGCCCTCGTCTAGCCCATACACACAATTAAAAATCACCGCACTATTTTTCTGGGCCGTGCCATCGCCCCATCCACCTCCATGCCAAACACCATCGCCTGAAATTACTTAGATGGCCAGAATTTGACGAAACGCCTAATTCTATTCATTTCCACATTTCTCCCTCCACAAAACACTAAAAATTCTCAAACCTTTCTTAATAATCATATTTTTCAATTGCGATCACAACTGTAAGATCCATTTGTCAAATTATGAAAGTTGAATCATGACCATATTCGACCCACTCATTGTTATATAGGGTTTTCTCACTCTCCCTCCCCCTCCTCTCTCTCTCTCTCTCTCTCTCTCTCTTTCTCTCTCTGCTTGATGGAATTGAATGAAATAAATTTTAAAATTTTCTATACTCAAAACAAACAACTTTTGTTTTGAAATCATGGTTTAAAACTAAACGGACGACGAGATATTGATTTTTAAAGTTAAAGGTTTGACTGTTTTTAACCAAAAACAATGAACAACGGAGAAGTATAGTGTTTTTGGATGTAGATGGAACTGAGCATGTCGAACACAACATACATACACATATGCACACAACATATACATATACCCTACACATAGAACAATGATTCATCTATAACCACATATATATATATATATATATATATATATATATATATATATATATGTAATAACCAGTTAAAAGAAAACTAAGCTGTTCTACTCACAGTTATAAAATAGATAAACAACTGCTTAATCTCCTCCCTCCAAGCTTTTGAATGACTCAATCTTTTTATCTTAAATGGCAGAGATTTTTATTATAAAGGAACAAGCATATATATATATATATATATATATATATATATATAAGACATTAGAGGGGGATAGTGGAACAATAAGGAGGTTGGAGGTACTGATAAAGTGGATGATATTTCATGTATAGACTCCATCTTTATTTTCTTTTCTTCTTTTGTGGGCTTGATTTTTCTCTTTATAGGCCTGATTTGATCCTTGCAATGATGAAGCTTGTGTGTGTGTGTATATATTTAAATGTCGCGTCGAGTCACTGGTCAAAAAATATCTTGCGCATCTACATCTCATGCTACTTATCGTTCTACACTGAATTCTCTTTTTTTGGACATGAAGAAGTTATTCTTGAATTCCAATTTTATCATATTCAATAGTTAGCATTTGAAAATTTAGTATAGCTTTCAAAATTCATAGAATCAGGTATTCTCAATATCAGAAAATTAAGTTATTCGACTTATAAAAATTAATTTTTCAATATTTAAAATTAGTTAATTATTTTAATAATAGATGGCTAAAAACCTGAGTTTTTACATTCCTTCCTCCTTAATAGAATTTTGTCTCCGAAATTAAAAAACAAAGAGATAATTCAAGCTATAAAAAAGTCATATATTTATATCATAAAGAACATACATAAGTCGTACACTAAACAATCATAACAAACAAGGCATACATTATACATACCAACAACTAGCTGTCCTAACATCATCTTTGGATAGGCTTCTCTCATACTACCCACAGTCTCCCATGTACAGTCCCTAGGATCTTCACTCCATTGAATCTTTCCTAACTTCACCGCTTTGTTCCAAAGTCTCTTCTTATCCCGGTCTACAATATAAACTGGATGTCTGACCATTGTCAAGTTTGGTTCTATCTCTAAATCCTCCTGAACTGATGGCTCCATAATCAATGATGGATTGTGAACATATTTCCTTAGATGAGATGTGTGGAACCCATTATGAACTCCCGCTTTCCTTTTCGACAACTCAACCTTATAAGCAAGAGACCCAATCCTTTCAAGAATATGAAAAGTTCCGATATACCTTGGAGCTAACTTCCCAGCCTTTCCAAATCTAATCTCTCCTCTAATTGGCAAAATCTTCACAAACACAAGATCTCCAAAGAAAATTCCAGATCCCTTTGTCTTATCAGCATAGCTTTTCTAGCGATCATGGGCTTCCTTTATCCTCCTCTTAATCAATTCAACCTTCTCAGATGCCTCTCGAATCATATTTGGACGAAGCACTAGACAATCTGCAGACTCTACCCAATAGGATGGTGACTTACATAGCCTTCCATAAAGAGCTTCATAAGGTGCCATGCCTATGCTAGCTTGATAACTGTTGTTGTAGGAGAATTCCACTAAGTGTAGATGATCCTCCCATGATCCTCCAAAATCCAAAATGTAGGCTCTCAACATATCCTCCAAAATGCGATTAACCTTCTCAGTTTGACCATCGGTTTAAGGGTGGTAAGTAGTACTAAAACTTAACTTTGTTCCTAGGGCACCTTGCAATGCTTCCTAAAATTTACTTGTGAAATTA
Organism: Allium cepa; assembly: GCA_030765085.1. Classification (NCBI taxonomy): domain Eukaryota; kingdom Viridiplantae; phylum Streptophyta; class Magnoliopsida; order Asparagales; family Amaryllidaceae; genus Allium; species Allium cepa. Next base: position 971,453,860 of record CM060935.1, read on the forward strand.
GGATCGCGGTCACTTACTATACTTATTGGGACTCCATTCAACCTAACAATCTCCCTCATAAAAATCTCTGATAAAGAAGCAGCAGTTCTAGTTTGTTTCACTGGTATAAAATGGGCGCTCATGGTCAACCAGTCCACAATGGCCCATACTTCTTCATTTCCCTTTCTGGTTCTAGGTAAATCATCAATAGAATCCATGGATATCATTTCACATTTTCATTTTGGAATCTCCAAAGGTTGCAACAATCCAGCTGTCTTACGATGATCATCTCTGATTTACTGATAGCTGGCAACCTACTAAAAAAGGTAGAGATATCCCTCTTCATTCCTAGCCACTAGAATACTCTTTTCATATCCTTGTACATCTTATGAACTCCAAGATGAATACTTAATTTAGATATTTGGCATTCCAATAAAATTTCATGCCTCAATCCATCTACATATGGAATGCATAGTCGTTAGTTTAACCTCAAAACACCACGACCGTCCACTTGAAAGTCTGAATATCATCCCTCCCCAACTCCTTGAATTGATTCCTTCATATTTTTATACTTTCTCTGACTACACATAATTCTTTCCTACAGAGTTGGTGTAACCTCTAAAAGAGATAAAACTGCATTCCTACTTAGAGCATCTGCTACAACATTCCCCTTCCCTGGCATATAAAGAATATCCAAGTCGTAGGATGCCAGAAACTCCAACCATCTCTGTTGCCTCAAATTCAAATCCTTCTGAGTGAAAAAGTACTTTAGGTGCTTGTGATCCATGAAGAGTTCAAAATTTTCACCTAGTTAGAGAGTGAAGACTAACTTACTAGAATTTTAGAGATGAGAAAGAAACAAGAAGATTGGAGAGATTACCCAACAAATAATGTCTCTACATTTTCAACGTAAAGGCAATTGTTAATAACTCTAAATCATGCGTTGCATAATTTCTTTCGTGTGGCTTCAATTGTCTGCTTGCATATGCAATCACCCTACCATTTTGCATCAAAACAGCACCTAATCATGCTCCATACGCATCGGTATAAATCGTGAGTCCACTTCTTCTGTTTGGAACAACTAGAACTAGCACACTAGTCAATCTCTTCTTCAATTCCAAAAATGCTTCCTTGCACTTAGGAGTCCATACGAATTCTCAACCATCTTAGTCAACTCTGTCAAATGAGAGGAGATCTTAGAATAATCTTGTATGAATCTTCTATAGTATCTAGCCAATCCTGAGAAACTATGAACTTCAGTAGGATTCTATGGTTGCTTCTATTGTTGTACAGCTTCAACTTTTATCGGGTCTACTAAAATACCCTCTCCTGACACAATATAGCCTAATAATCTTACTTTTGTCTGCCAAAAATGACTTGGAGAACATTACCTTCAGAACGTGCCTCCATGAAGTTTCTAACACTACTTCCAAATAGAGTCTATGCTCTTCTTCAGACTTAGAATAGATGAGAATGTCATCGATGAAAACCAACACAAACTTATTTAGGACATATCTGAAAACGCAATTCATCAAGTCTACAAAATATGCAGGTGCATTGGTTAGCTCGAAAGGCATAACCAACCACTCGAAAAAATTGTCTGGACTCCTAAACACAGTTAAGGATATACTATCTTCAGCAGTTCTTAACTGATGAAATCCTGTAGCTAGATCCATTTGGGAAAATACTATTGCCCCATGGAGTTGGTCAAAAAGGTCATCAATGTGAGGTAAAGGATGTTTATTCCTAATGGTCACCTTATTCAATTCTCGATAGTCCACACATAGTCTTACAGAACCATCGAACTTTGCGACAGAACCATCCGACTTTACTGAGCCCTAACTTAAATAACTTGGTCTAATCAACCCTTTATTCAATAAATTATGGGTTTGATTTACTAACTCCTCTCTCTCCCTCGGAGCCATCCTTCTTTTGGTTTGAATCACAGGCCTTACACCAGGAATTAAATCAATTCAAAATTCTATTTCTCTGTGAGGGTGTAAGCTTTTAACTTCTTCAAACACATCGAAAAAATTCCTAACAACTTCAATATACCCTAACTTTTCTTGAGCTTCTTCAAGGGCATAAAGAAAATTACACAAATGGACATCGGGTTTCTTACATGATACCTTAGCCTTTGTCCCTATATTGGTTACTAAAGATATAGTTCTCTTATAACATTTTAAGACAGCCTCATACTTAGATAACCAATCCATACCCAAAATAATGTCAAATCCTTTAAAGTCTAAGACATACGGGTTGCATGAAAAGTTATGGAAAAGGTAGGAAATTGACACATTCTTACAGATCATATTTAAGTGTGTTACCCCACCTATGGGGTTTGATACGCATATATGGTTTCTATAATAGTAGAAATGAGGTAAAACTTGTCTACTGATTCAAAGGAAATAAAGCTATGAGAGGCACCAATATCAAACAATGTTCTAACATAAATTCCATTAATTAGTAAGGTACCTTCAAGGATGCCTTTTCCTTTCACGTCTTCTGAAGTCGATGGCTCATCCTTTATAGCATACACCTTGGGCTGCTGCACTTTCTTCATGAGTGGACAGTCTTTTACCATATACCCAGGCTGATGACAGTTGAAATAGAGGGTCTTCTGGACCATTGGAGAGATAGGTCCATTTTGTTTTTGCTGCTGCGACTAAACTTCAGAATTCCTAAAAAACATAACGATGTGGCCCTTTTGCTGGCACTTGTGGAAAATCCTTGAAATGCTTCCCTTAAGTCTCTCTACCCGGCTTCCTTTTTCCTTAATTCTTCCAATTGGAGTTGAACTTCCTTATGTTGGGGTGGTTTCCACTCATATTCCCAATGGGTGCTGTTGGAACTGACATCTTATCCAATGCTTCATATCGAAGAGCCAAATCTACTAAGTCAATGAAAGATCGCTTGAGATGGCCCATCATCTTTTCATGAAAACTTACCCTCAATCCAGTCACAAATGTCTCATTCTTCTTTAATGGGGTATTGATTAGTTCAAGTCCAAAGCATGAAAGTTCATTAAACTTGTTTTCATATTCCACTATGGACAAATCCCTTGTTTTAAATCCGTAAATTTTTGGTACTTCCTTATCTTACCCATAGCAGGCAGGAACTGAGCTTTAAATTCTTCCTTAAATTTGTTCCAGAAGAACTCTTTTTCGGGAACATTTGCGGTTAGAGAATCCTACCATGCAGCTGCTCCTTCTTGTAACTACCAAGAAGCTAAAAAGTATTTCTGCTCATCGGCCAGATCAAGTCCTTTGAAAATCATTTCATAGTTTCGTAACCATGCTTGGGCTTCCATGATAGATTCTATCCCCTTAAAAGGTTTCCCTCCCACAGTTGTGTAGTCTTTGCACAATTTTGCAATGTTTTCCCTTGGCTAAACCGTCGATGCTTCCTCGGCAATTCCTACTCTTCCGGGATTCGAGGTCCGACCATTTTTGATTGTGGTACTGCCAGTTCCCCTTCCACATCTGCTTCTAGTGCTTATTTCTTACTACCTGGACATAGTAAGATGATGCTTAGAAAATTCGAACGAAATACACTCCAAAGATGGCACTAATCAAATTTATCAAAGCTGATCTAACCATCAGGGATATATATAAATATAAAAGTACAAATGCGCTCTCTCATGATTGAAACTAACCCAAAAGCATAGGTGTTCACTCAACCTAAGCTCTAATACCAAATGTTACGAACCGCCTTTCTTACCATTGAAAGACAAATCATTAAGGGTGAAAGAAAGAGATAGAAAAGAAGAACTAAAAAAACATAGAATCTAACAGCGGAATAGAATATTATATGTTACATAACATAAGCTTTACATAGTCACTGACAATACAATACATCAGAGTAATAGTAATACATACACCATACTTAGACGGCCATGAATACCTGTCCATACATTACAATCCATAATACATATACAGACATAGGGGAAATAGATAGTTACTTGCTAACGGTGAAGCTACCTGCTCCAGCTCCTCAAAAATTCAATTATGAGAACTTAGATCACTTAGCTACTCATAAAAATTTGAGTACCCAAGAGTTTAGGGAAAAACAAAAAAATAAACTCCAGGTCAGATATGGTTCTGGAGTGAGTAAAATGGTTAAATTACTTTAAATTGAAAATCATTTGAAATCTATGGTATCTCGTAAGACCCACACCGTACATAAACACGAATGAGTTTTTACCTTACGATAACCAAAACACGTTAATAGAAAATCCAGTGATATTATCATAGTGTCTATAGTTTTCAAATAAAATAGAACATAGCTGGAATGCTTGCATCTCACGTTCAACCATATTTGGGCACAATCAAAAAAATACGACACTTATTGGAGAATGGATTCCATACATGGTAAGGTAAGGAACTACGTTCCGAAGAGTATACCTCTAGTTAAAATGCACTCAGGGTTTGGCAAGAACATCTTATACCACTACTACACAAAACCATCCTACCACTTGACTAGTGGTACCGAATATATCACCACCACGGTTGTGATCAGCAACCATACCAAAGCATACCAAAGCGGAATAAATATCGAGTCTAGATCTGGTGATGTCAACTCTAATAGGAGCGACCCACATAACCCTACTGCATACCCTATTTTTGCCATTCCCGGTTGGTGAGGCCTGAGGTATGTCATTACCCTTGAAGTAGCACTTCACACTTAGAATACCAACATTGCCTTCCAGGTGATGATATAATATCAGCATTCATCCATACAAGTCATTCAGGTGATGAATGAACCAAAGGCACCATTTCCACTACACCCATTTTTGGAATTACCCTCAGGATTAATGGCAAATAGACCTTACACTCCAAAATCTACATCCTAGTTCTTGCCTTTAGAATCTTCCAAATCACTTGCTTAAATTGGTTCAAAGTGGTATTTGGATAATACTATTATCTGATCCCGGTCTCATCGAACCAAAACAATAAGTTTTTAAAGGCCAAGTTTTGTTTTAAATAAATAATTCTACAACCAGAGTGTAAATATTCACATATGGAAATTCATTCCATATGTTTACTTTATCATGACCTATCCATCAAAATTAATTTGCTTGTAATCATCACATTTTTCAAAACTTGGAATAGTGATCACTACAAATCGATTTACTTCCAATAAAACATGTCAACGTTTTATTCCATCTACTTTAATTTATTTGGCTACTTACTGGCACAAACAAAAGATAATTGAAATCAATATCTAGGAGATATAAAAGTCACTTCAATCAACGATTATAACTAATATTAAATCAAGTTACAAATCAGAACTGAAATTGGTTTCAACCTAACCGTGTCAAGTTATATTTTTAATCCAGATTACTTATCAATCAAAGAAATTTATAAAATGATTTATTCTTAGTTAATTCAAATTAACTAGTCCATTTAATAATTAATTGATTAATTAACATAAAATTAATTAAATAAGAAATTACTTATTAGTTCACTTAAAATTTTACATTGTAGAAATCTTACGATATTAGTTCAGATGAAAATACTCGGTGATAGGATCTCAATGAAAAATTCCACACGTCGATTGGAATTGAAAAGGAAGAGAAATAGTGTTTTTAGACTTATAGATTATTAAATATAATAATTAATTTAATTCCTTTTTTAAACATTTGGCCCATATAAACCCAAACAGGGCCCACAACCCCCTTATACTTCTTCTTCCCGGCTCTCCCTCTTTTCTCCTTCAATACAAATGCATGAAACTATGCACGAAAGTGTGTACGTGCACACTACCTCCGGCCAACCAAACTCGCCGCTGACCCTCCTCACAAGTCACCCATGACTATCCCATCACATCTACTTATCTGGAAATGCAGCCACATCCTCGGTTCGAAAATCGAACTGGTCACCCGAAATTGATACGAAGTCATGCCCACCCAATCGCCTCGCCGTGTCACCACAGACCACCATCCACCACCAAACTTCACATCTAGCTCTGCCTTCACTTCCTCTTCCAATTCCCCCTATGTGCATTCCCCACTCTCTCCCCCTTATCGCATTTGCACATGAATTGAGACCCAAATTAAACAATCTAAAACCCTAGTTCCCCTCATCTAGCCCACACACATGATTAAAAATCACTGCACTATTTTTCTAGGCCATGCCATCACCCCATCCTCCTCCATACCAAACGCCATTGCCTGAAATTGCTTAGATCGTCGGAATTTGACGAAACTCCTAATTCCGTTCATCTCCACATTTCTCCCTCCACACAACACTAAAAATTCACAAATCATTCTTAAAACTCATATTTTTCAATTGTGATCACACTGTAAGATCCATTTGTTAAATTATGAAAGTTGAATCACGACCGTATTCGACCTACTTAGTGTAATATGAGGTTTTCTCTCTCTCTGCTTTATGGAATTGATTGAAATAAATTTTAAAATGTTCTATACTAAAAACAAACAAATTTTGTTTTGAAATAATGGTTTAAAACTAAATGGATGATGAGATATTGATTCTCAAAGTTAAAGGTTTGACTATTTTTAACCAAAAACAATGAACAGAGGAGAAGAAGTACAGTGTTTTTGGATGTAGATGGAACTGATCATGTCGAACACACACAAACATACACATATATAGACAACAGATACATATACATTGGACATAGAACAATGATTCATCCATAATCATAGTTATATATTTATATATAATAACCAGTTAAAAGAAAACTAAGGTGTTCTACTCATAGTTATAAAATAGATGAACAACTGCTTAATCTCCTCCCTCCAAGCTTTTGAATGACTCCATCTTTTTATCTAAATGGCAAAGATTTTTTCTATAAAGGAACAACATATATATAAGAGAATATAGGAGGACAGTGGAACAATAATGAGGCTGTAGGTACTAATAATGTGGCTGATATTTCATGTACAGGCTTCATCTTTATTTTTCTTCTTCTTTTGTGGGCTTGATTTTTTCTCTTTGTAGGCTTGATCGATCCTTGCAATGATGAAGCTTATATATATCTAAATATATATTTTTTTATTTAAATGTCACGTCGAATCATTCGTGGGAAAGTATCTTGAGCATCAACGTCTCGTGCTGCTCATTGTTCTACACTAAATTCTCTTATTTCAGACACGATGGAAATATTCTGGAATTCCAATTTTATCACATTCAGTAGTTAGCGTTTGAAAATTTAGTATAACTTTCAAAATTCATAGATTCAAGTATTCTAAGTATCAAAAATTAAGTTATTCGATTTATAAAAATTAAAATTTCAATATTTAAAAGCAGTTAATTATTCTAATAACAGATGGCTAAAAACCTGGATCATTACACGGGCATTATATTAAAATAACACCCGATTCGGTCTAGAAAACCAGCGTGAGAAAACACGCCCAATTGGATTTTAAGGTTATAAAATCCTTTGAAATCAAACATATCTTGTAAGACCACGCCGCACATAAACACGGATAGAGTTTTTACCTTACGATAACTAAAACATTACATATGAAATCCTCTACTATTATACTAGTGTCTAAGATACAAATACTTATTAATCTTAGCCAAAATTGTTACATTAATTAAATTCCAGCATAATAGGTTCTACAATCAAAATCGTAAAGGCACGTAATGAAGATTGGGTTCCATACTATGGCAAGATAAGGAGCTACCTTTTGAAATTACATCTCTAGATAAATGTATCGGGGTCTGGCCAGAACATCTTGTACCCTGCCAGACAGGATTGGCCTACCACTTGACTTGTAGTATCAAATATGATACCCCTCTATTAATGAACCCCGAAGCATACAAATGAGAGAATATAACCAATCTAAATTTGGAATGACCATAAACTACTTGGAAGAGACCCAATTGGCCCGGTTGCATGCCCCATTTTTTTTCATTTCCCAGTTGATGAGGTTCGATGCTACGTTTTCCATTTTTATAGCACTTCCCACTTGGAATGCTAACATTGCCTTACAGGAAATAATGCAATATCAGCTTTCATCCATACTAGTTCATTCTAGAACTGAAAGAAACACTTGAGAGCCCCTTCTTCGATTTCCACCATCTTCAAGATGTCTTCACTTTGAAATGCTTGAGTTGGATAGAAGTGGTTTTAGATAACATGTTCGATCCCAGTCTCTTCAAAACAACGTTCGATAATTTCCAATAAACTCAACCCCGGTTCGTTAGAAAATAAATAGTCAAAGATAAGAATGGAGATAACTCATAACCTTTAGTGGACAGATCTTCTTATCATTGTCCTAGGAGAACAAAATAAGATTTATACGTATAGTAGAGCATCATCGCGGATGACGGCGCCATACAACTCACGTGTTTCTCCTAAATATTTCCAAAGTTACTTTTGGGTCCAAATTCAATAGTTGATTATTTAACTACCGAATAAACAAACATTCAAATCAGGGATTTAAATTACATAAGGAAACCAACATTGGTTAAACATGTAAGTGACCACTAGCCTCCCTAATTAATCTTTCATTAATTAAATCACTTTGTAATTTTCTTGTATAAAAATACTTTTACAAAGGTATCCCATCAATCCTTATATTTTCACAACTTAGAAAATATCCATATACTTATCTCAATGGTATAAGTATATTCACATGCATTACACCTCACAACTTAGAAAATGTACTCATATAGTTATCTCAATGGTATAAGTATCTTCACACACATTACACCTCACAACTTAGAAAATGTGCTCGTATACTTATCTCAATGGTATAAGTATAGTCACACGCATTACAGCTCATAACTTAGAAAATGTACTCATATACTTATCTCAATGGTATAATTATATTTACAAAACTAAGAAAGATTTTCTTTTTATTCGATTCTTAGATCATTTGTAAATTGCTTATAATTCTCTAAAGCCATTTATAAACCATTTTATAGATCTTTCAGGACCATTTATAAAACTCTTTATAAGTTTCAGTCACTTATAAATTGTCTTGTACAGTTCTAAAATCATTTATAAATCCTTTATCAATCCATAAAACCATTTATAAAACTCCTTTTATAAATCTATAAACCATTTTCTTAAAACTTGTTTATAAATATCTAACCATTTATAAACTCTTTCACCTTATAAATACTCTTCTCTTAAGTTTTAAACTATTTTACAAACTTCCCTTATAAAATCCGAGTCCATTTATAAAACTATATTTATGCCTCTCGGAGACATTCATAAATAATTAAAAATCATTTACTTCAAAACACCATTATATAATAATAACTTTTGACAATAATATTATAAATAAATTGAGAATTATTCATTTTAAAAACATCTTAAAAATAATAATTTATGATTCCAAATCACTATGAAATAAACAAAAGTAATTAGTCTTTACCATTATAACAAAAATTTATTTATCAATAGCAGATTAATAATCCTTATTATTAATTTCAAACCTTAGTTAATTCTAAAATAATTAACCTTTCAAAAGATTAATAATTTGATAAATACTTAAAGATAATAATAACTATAAGCAAATGACTTTAAAACAACTCTAATATAATTTAATAACTTTAAATAATATTAATATAATTAAATAATTTTAACAACATTAATATATTTAAATAACTTTAAAACAACATTAATAAAATTAAATAACTTTAAAATAATATTCCTATAAATAAGTAACTTTAAAGTAATATTAATATAATTAAATAACTTTAAAATAACGTTAATATAATTAAATAGCTTTAAAAAAGTATATTTCTGAAACCCTAATTTTTGGATTTAAAATCATTTCCTGTCTTAACCCAAATCCAATTTAATTGGAAATTATAGTATTTCAAAATACTAATTTCTGACCAATAGCTACCAAACGCTCAACCAACATTGATATTGATTTTTTATAATAACTAGGTTTTTGTTTTCGAACATACAACAATGTTATAACCATAGTGTCCACACTCAGGTTCATTATTCAATAATCCATATAATAGTAATATTATTAAAACAATTCAACAACAGGGAGGAATCCCAGTGGATCCCTCCAATCGGTCCTCCTACATCACAATAGTATATAATCATAAAATATAAATCAACACTTTAAGGTGCTATTCGCATACAAAGGGTCATCCGCTCTTATTGGGAATGTAATAGGGTCTCATCCGCTTTAGTGGTGGGAATATATCCAAACCAACCAATGATTATAGTAATTCATCCAAACAATCATTCAATAATCTTTATCAACTATATATCATAGTAATTAACCAAAAATGTGAGTTTAGCTCATCGAAATTTTTTGTTGTCGCCGAGGCGTTTTGGTTTGGAACTAGAACCGAATGACGCTCGATTTTAGCCCAAATTTCAACCATACCCAAATTCCTCCAAACCAGTTCCATAGCAAAGACAATGTCCATATGAGTGCAATGCAATGAACGACGTCCGAATTTGATCTCGTACACAAAAGTTATTCGATTTATAATTTATCGAATAATATTTATATACTAATTACATACTTAATTATTAATTTACCCTTAATCACTTTAATAATATAACTTCCTCCGCTTCAACAATGCCCGCGTCGAACCACCACCAAGGCCCATTGCCACTTGCCGCGTTGCCGCCCTGGCATAACTCAGTCGTCCACCTCACCTACGTCATTATCGTCACCCTCCAAGTCGACCAAAACCGAGCCCCCTTATAGATGAATGTGACCAAAATGCCTCCTCCTTGAGCCACGATATCGCGATTGCACCGCTCAACTTCTTCGCTACCTCAAAACATGCAACTTTGCTGTTGGGACCCACCACCGTCTCGGCCTTCAGTGGTCCATCTCGATCATAACCATCCAATTTACCTTGTTTTTGAATTTGAGAAAATGGTCGGTTCTTTTCTGACTTTGCTTGTTTATATGAAGAAAGAATATAGAGGTATAGTCTAGGCATGGGGTGTGAATAGTAGGGTATGGTGAGGTATGGTCTGAGGACATGGGTTGAATATATATATATATATATATATATATATATATATTTATATTTATATTATTTAATTGTAAATATCCTACATGACAAACCAAAAATCTCAAACTCCAAATGAAACCTGCCGCCTTGTGTTCTGTATGTTATACCCCTATTTCGAACACAATGGAACTAGTTTTGAAATCTAATTCGATCGTATATAGAAGAAAGCTTTTCAAACCCAATTATTTATATAAATTTATAAAATTAATTTATATGCTTTTCAATCTCGCATGGAAATGGTATGTTCAATTGTCACGAAATTCATTATTATCCAATAATACACTATTATGGATCCAATAAAACTGGTTTCATCGAAATCCAAGACAATGCCCCAGATGACTATTTTTTATACGTAATTAAAATGAGTTATTTTTAAAAACCAAATTAATCACTTTAAAAGTTTACTATCTTCATTCTTATTTAAATAGAATTTAAATCAACTTAAAAATCATTTTCATTCTCATAAAATCAAGATTCAATTATTTAAACAATTTCAACAATTTAATAATCAAATAAATTTCTATATTTGAAATCCAATTTAACTTATAAAATTAACTTCTCAATATTTAAAATTAATTAAATATTCCAATTTCAAATGACTAAAATTCTGGGTCGTTACACGTAAGTTGTCTTGATATTGTTTGCACAACAACATCCCTACCATTTATGATGCTTTTCTCATCTCCAACAAACTATTCCTGCAACTTATGAAGCTTTAGGAAGTGAATATTGCTATTGTAATGGTTATCCTTTGATTATAAATCTATAGTCATAAATTTTAGAAAACTGTGAAACTCGATGTAAGTTTTGAGCAAAACTATTAATTTCATCTAATATACATTGTATTTTTTTACAATATTCTTATATTTATTTATTCTTATATTTATCTCTCTGTAACATTCCCGAATTTTTACCAAGTTTAATTTGACAATTAATTTAATTTTTGGAATTAAATTATGAAATTATTGGTAAAATAATATGAAATTTCCAAAACAAATAAAAATATGTACTTTAAATAGAATTTTGGATTGGAATTCAAAAATAAGTATTTATTTATTTGAATTTGATTTGAATACTCTAAGTTTTGAGATGAATAAAATTGTTTTCTAATTTTAATATATGATATATTGGAAAGTTATAGTTTTAAATTAATATAGTAGAACTAAAATTTCATATTATTTAATATACATATCTCTTGAAAATCAATAAGGATTAAATTAAGAAGTTTATATACCTTCTTTTAAATTTGTTTGAACTAAATTGTAAATATAATATGATGTTTAAACAAGGTTAAATAAAAGATTTAAAATGCTTTTGTCTTATATACTTGAAAATAAAATATGTGTTTTATAAAATAGATTGAAAATAAAACTTGAAATTTATATCCAAAATTAGATAAGGTGTATATTTATGTAAAATAATTAATACAAAGTTTAAAAAATATATATATCTTTTAGGAAATAAATAAAACATGAACATGATTTGTAAAATAAAATGAAGCAAGGATTTAAACACATATTTTTCCTTTTTGACATTTGTAGAATGTAAGTAACAAGTGTTAAAATAATTGTACAAGTGTATGGCTTTAATGATACAAGTGGCAACAAATAATTTTTTTAATTTAAAATTATAGGAAATTATGTAAAAAGAAGAAACCTGGTTATCTACTCAGTTCAAACTTTCTCTCCACCTCTCAATTATCTTCTTTCCTAAAACTGAAAACAAAAGCCATATTGAAAACAAAAGAAATCAAAATCTGGTAAACCAGAAATAATCATCTGCAAACTGGAAACCAACCTGGAAGCTTTAAACAAAAGAAGATCAAAACCAAAGCCCTGTTTTTTCAAGTGTAATCTAGAAACAAAAAGAAATTCCAATTTCTAGATTTAAGAACCAAATTAAATTCAAGGCAAAATTCAAGTTCAACTCAAACCTGAAAATCAAATACGACTTCAAAGCTTGGAAATCAAACTGTTTCTAGATCAACCTGGCAATCAAACAAAAGCAAGTTGAATAAAGCAACTATGCCTGACTACATTTCAAAATTTATCAAGGCAAACAACAAGTAGTAGATTCAAATCAATAATCATCTCAAGCACGCAAGTCCAGGCTTTGTTTTTCTGTTCTTCCCAAACACCCAGGACCGAGTTTGCTTCTTTGTTTACAAGCAGGAAACAGGTGAGCAACCCTTTAATCTTAAAGCCTTAGGTTTGTTTGAATATCTATTGCATGTGATGATCTGGGAAATTATGGATTAGTATGATGATGGGTTTTGCCTGTGTGTATATATCTTCTTTTTGCATAGATCTGGAAACATATATTAAGGCCTCTGGTAGGAAAAAAATTTACAGGCTTAAATTTTAAAGTTCAAAATCCAATTCTAAATGTTCTGATCATTATTAGCCAATGATGTAAAAATAAAATATGATCAATATCATCAGAATGTAATGTTTAAAATAAATTTTTGATATAACATGAAATAGTTTTATCTTGATATGGAGATACGGTGAAAAAAAATCAAGTTCTACCCAATTTTTGTTTTGCATGGAATTAAATTTGGATTATATCATCTAAAACTACTTTGAAAATGATCATTTTAGAAAGTTATATCAGAATTTTTAACGTGTTAAATCGTGGGAAAGAGAGAGATGAACAAAATTGTTGTTTTCTTCAAATTCTGGCGATCACGGTGATCAGGGGTCTCGAGATTGATGTGGTAGGTGGCTGATGGGCTGGTGGTTGTCAGAAAAATCGTGGGTAAATTTATTATTCGTCGTGGTGGCCGTGCAAGCTTAGTGTAAGGTTTTAAGTCAGGTTAGTAACTGGTTGGGTTCTATGATTGCTGCGTGGTCGTGGATGGACCGAGTGCCACCGCACCAGTGCCAAACGAGGCGTCGAACATTGTGGAGGGTTCGTGTGTATTCACGTGATCTACGATGGCCTGAGGTGATGGCGCCGGGCAATTTCCTGATGATGCTTCGCTGGGTTTATTTGGTCGAGACGACTCGATCGCGTTTTCAAATTTGATTAGAGTTTATGGGTGTTTGGATGGCTTGAGGCGGTTGAAGGTGACTGGTCGGCGATGGTTTTGGAGGCCGGAGCTCCGGCATCTGAGGGTACACGTGCACAAGCCCTGGCGTGTATTAGTAGCACGTTGGGAACGAAAGGGTTTATTTCTCGAAGTTGTCTTCGGGATAGAGGGTTGCTGGCTGTAGTTTTTACTCGAGTAAAAATTCTAATTTATCGGGTAAGAATACTTAGGAAAAAAATTTAAGATTTGAAGTTAGGCACTCGGGTTGATTTTTGATATAACCCAAAGTAAACAAGCAAAGTGCTCGGGGGTGACTCGAAGCGAGTCTCGAGTTAATCTGTAAAACAGTTTTTACTTTATAAAAAAATTCAAACTTTTAAATTTTTTAAAACCCATGTTTTCAAAATGATGTTTTGATTAAAGTTTGAATGAATCAAAGATTTAAGTAAAATATATTTCAAAATAATTAAAATTTTAATTTATTTAAATTGGATACATTATTTTGTAAAGTTATTTATATTTAATAATAATGTAATTAAAAAGGGGGTAAATAAGTTAAAATGTTGTTTAAACTAAATCTCAACCTTTTAAAATAACTAATGTGATAAAGTTGATTTATTTAACAAGGTTTAAAAGAAAAAATCAAAGTAATTAAATCGTCTCTCGGTTTATTAAAAAAATTAATGATTTGTTAATATAATTATTTCAATAGGTAATTACTTAAATATAATTATTTTAAAAGGTAATTACTTAAATATAATTATTTTAAAAGGTAATTACTTAATTGATCATTAAGTATTAAAGATTTATTAAATAAATAATTAAGGTTAATTAATTATTAATCAATTAAGGAATAAGTAATTAATAAAAGTAATTAAGATTTAATTGTTTAACAATTAAAGGTTAATTAATTTATGTAATTAAGGATAATTAATTAAGATAATTAATTAAGAAATGATTTAATTTATGATGGTGATTAAGACTTAATCAATAGTAGTTAGTGATAAGTAATTTATTGATTAAAGATAATTAATAAAGGTTAATTAATTTATGAAAGTGATTGGGAATAATCATTTATTTTAATTTAGGATAATTAATTAAGAATTAATTTATTAATTATTGAAATTAATTAAGACTAATTAATCAAAGGATTATTTTTTTATTTAAAGGTTAACTAATGATTAAAGAGTAATTAATCAAAATGGTTTGTAAATAATTAATGATTAATTAATCAGGATTAGAAATTTATTCATAAGTAATTAATCTTATTTAAATAAATCAGATAATTAATTGATCTTACTCATGGATGTTAGGATTCTATGGAGTGCTTTGAATTGATTGATGTCCCTGATTTGTGATAATGTATGATATGAATTATTTTGTTTTGTGAACTGTGATGTAATTTATTCTGTGATGAAATTAATTATCTGTAATGTAATTTATTATCTGTGATATATATCTGTGATCTATGAGTGAAAGATAAGCGTTATAGTTTATACCGCTTATCAAATATATTGTTGTGTTTGAATCTGTGATGGTTGATGTTGTTGCACTATTGTGTGCAAACCCCTGGACCACACTATACACACACAAATATGGATTTCACGAGGAAATCAGTTAAGTCACAGATATTTGAATTTAATATTTTGAAATGGTTTAAAGTTTGAATTTTGAATCCAAATGGTTTTGGAAATGAAATTAGGTTGAATTTGAAAAATAATTGAAAAGGAGTTTTGAAGATAAAAGTTATTTTAAATAACTTGATTTAGTTTGAAATCTGAAATATTTTGATTTGAGTTTGAATTCAATATTTGAAATTGAATTCAATGGTTTGGAAATTTTGGCTTAAATAGATTATACAAGTTATAAAGGTGTTTACATGGGTTTTTAACCATTTAAAAAGTATCGGTTTGGGAGTTTAAATTTAACCCAAGTTTATATTTGAAAGGCCTTAACTCGTGCAAATAAAATCGTGTTTTTCGAAACGGAAACAAGTGGTTTCAAATAACAATTATGATGAAAAGAATTCAATTTGAAATTGGATGGTTTTGAAAGCTATAAAATGAGTCTTTGATTTAATACCGGATGAGTTAATCCAACTTGAAATGGAATTGTTTTGAAAGACTATGATTGATCTTTGTCAAAGATTGGTGATCCTTGTTTTTAAATTGAAAGGGGTCTTAAAGTTGAATCTTTTGTTTAAAAGATTTAAGTATGGAAATTGTTTAAACCATTGAAAGGTTTCTGGAAGTAAATATTTTTGTTTAAAAGATTGGTAAATGGTAATTTATTTAAACCATTTGAAAGAAAAGTTTTGGATTTTAAGTTGTGACTTAACTGAGATCCCATTATCCATATGTTTTTAAATATTGCGCTCATTATTCGGTTTAGCCGGGAGAGGACCTTGTGTTATATGGCCCATTCCGAATAATGATACGACGATATGGATAGCATTTGAAGACCGGTGGTGAAGGCCGGATACTTTCAAAAATGAAATGATGACCTGTCGAATGACTCTGCACCGAATGGACCCGGTATAGATATTTGAGCACCCATTGTGATGGGGAGTCCGGACGTGATTAGAAATTATCCGGATTGCAAGGGCTTCTTTGGAAGTGCCTTCGGCTCTGTTCGAACCCGGAACAGACTTGTATGGATGTGTGTCTGATGTTACACTTTGAGATGTAAAACCGGTTTCTATCAAATACATTTCTGTTTGGTGGCGGAGATTTATTCTCTTAGCTTAACACCCTTCTCTGAGATGTACGAGCTCAGAGGTTATGTAGTTGATGGTTACTAGTGATACATTCCTAATTTGGTAATGTGGCATACGAAGTGCTGCTGATCATTTGTTGATCAAAGCATGACTTTTGTGAAAAGCGTAGCTTTGTGGACGAGACTTCGTCGAGCCTCACACCCCGAAATGGTCGAAACAGGAAGAATGCAGCAAGGTTATAGGGAGTAGCGCCCCTTAGGGTATGTGCATTTCCTTCTGGATAGAAGTGGTATCATGGTATGGAGCCTAGATACTTAACTTATGTGGATTCGCAAATATAAATAAATAAGTGTATATATATATATATATATTACTTTGTGATTGTTGTTGTTGAGGATCCTCAGATAAAGTTTGTTTACAACCGGGGATGGCATACTCGTGTAGTAGTTTCCTATTTTTGCAGAGGTAACCCGGCCTTGTGTCGGCAAAGATCCAGTTAGATTCTCGGGGGGTCCCTCCAGAGGCGTACCCATGTGGCCCAGGAAGTTCCTTAGCCTGACCATTTGTTGGAAATCCAATCACCAATACGCACTTTGTACGGTTTTAGTTGTATTACCTACCATCTATTTATGGTGGCGCCCCACTGTTTAGATGGTAGCTATAGTAGGCATAGTTCGGAATGTCTATGCTGGCAAAGATTAATATTATACTTTCGAAATGTTTTCCATTATGCACTAATAATAATATCAAAATGGTTTTCGCGTATCAAGAATTTTTGACTATCATAAGGAGAAATCTCCTCCAATTCTGCGTTTGCATTGTGTGTGGCGGGAGGCCTTATGGTAGTTTCATTTTTCAAAAAGCATTGCGGATTTCAATTTTAAAATCTTTTGTTTGTTTTAAAGATAAACTGGTTTTGTTTGCTCATACCAGTCCCATGACTGACTCGGAGTTTATTGTTCCCTTCCTAAACTCTAGGTGTCCACAATTTTCCACACGGGCAGTCTAGAGTTGGGTTTTTCAGATAGTAGATATAAATATCGATTCGGTAGCTTTCGGCTTTCTCTTTTGTATTCTTTGGAGATCTTAGATATTGGAGTCTTTGGATTCATGGAAAAGACTTGCTTATCTTTGTGCAACGTGATGGTGGTTCGATCTAGTGGTTTGGAGTTTTGGCTTTGAGCATTGGATTGGACTTACAGTTTGATATTGGAGTTATCTCTTTTGCTATTCGTTTTCCGCTGTTGTTTATTGCCTCTGATATTCTTGTATCATTTTGATATCATTGTTGTATATCATTGGATATTGTATTCATTGGGGTTATATATGATATACATTCTTTTCTTCCGCTGTGTTGTTATACTTGATGTGTTATAAGCTCCGGCGAACCAGATTCGACGTTTGGATCTACGACATTTGAATATGAGTGTCGTATTCGGTGCCGATTTTCGAAGGTCGAGTCAGGGTCGTTACACTCTCCATTTTTTGCCATATGATTTCCAATTTTGTGACCAGTGTCATATATATACAATTGTAGAAATCTTGATCTATATTCTTCTTAAGGTAGTAAGCTGTCAACATTGTGGTACATATATCCTTAAGCACGAACAACGTAGATTCCAGCTTTACCATCTGCTAAATTTTCAACAATATGAAATCCTATTGAAGTAAGAAAAATGCATGATTGTATGACCGAATATTTCTTCTAAACTATACAACATCATTACATTTGTTTGTGTAAAGCTCGAAGAGCTCAGTTGGTGATTGTAACATGGGTAATATAGTTCCTCCCTTCTCATAATATAGAAAATATGTTTCATGTTCAAATAATTTTTCTGAGAAACCAGACAAAATTTTGATTGTTGTAATGAACGTCTTTGAAATTAATTGGGGTCTTTGAATTTTTTGCAATATTTTGAGTTATATGTATTCGTACTCCTTGACATCTTTGCATTTCATTATCATTTTCCATAATTTATCGTCTCTGTTAATAAGAATCTCAATGCTAAGCTTAATAGTGTTCTCTTTCTTTTGTAGAGATGGTTTCTCTTCATTCTCATCATCTTTGATGACTTCTTTTTTGGTGCTAAGGATAGCACTCTTTACTTATATGTTCATTTATCTATTGACATAGTTTCTCTTTGTTCCCTTCATCTGTGATGATTTATTTCTTGGCAATAACGATGATACTCTTCACATATTTTTTCATTTGTCATATTTGAGTTATTTGTCTCTATAACAATCATTTTGGTTTCTTCAAATTGATATGAATTTGTTAGTTGATTGTTTGCTTACGACATTGTAAACAATTCTTCATTTATCGTATTTGAGTTATTTGTTTCTATAACCATCATTTTGGTTTTTATAGATTGATATGAATTTGTTAGCCGACTCATTTGCCTTCGACATTGTAAATATTTCTTCATTTGGGTGATTCTATCATCCAATTTTCATTGGTTATCTCATTTAAACTTGCACTTGAAGATGTATTTTGTGCCTTTCTCAGTGTAGTCTATAAGCATGACAACGCTAAGCTAGATATGCTTCTGTTTTCTCCAGAGTCATGGCTTGTCTTCATTCTGTAGTTCTTATCTGGTTAATTTCTCTTTGTTCATCAGTTTAAGCATTTATTCTTCTATTTTTCCTTCTTCGATTATTCATTAATGATATGTAAATGTATTGAAATATGAATATGAATAATAAGCCTTTAAATTTGTTGATAATACATAATAATTTCTGTAGCACAAAAAATAGCAAGATCATATACTTAATGAACATCAATGTAAATCAAAAGTTAACAACGAAGAATTTAATATGATAATACAAAAAAATTCTTTATTAAATATTTAAAAAAATTCTTTAATGATATAGGATTTAAGCTTAATTGTCTTCGGTGTCGCCATCCATTTTTCTCTAAATAATTTATTTACAAAAATAATCGAAGGAAATATCTGATTAAATAATTTGTACTTGTTATTTTTAAATTTGATTAGCACATAACTTAGTAACTCGGAAATGAAATTTGCATCCCAATCATAGTAGTCGGCCAAGAGAGTTTTTGATTTTTGCTTAGTTGTTTTTGAACTTGTTTTTAGAAAGTGATGTCTCATTGTGTGCCGACTTTAATTTAGTGGATTGTTTGGCATCCATTGTTTGGTTTATAGTTTGTATTACTCAATTGTAATGCACTAGAAATGTTGGATGATGAAGAGATGAAAATGGTTTCGTTTATTAGATATAAATGCGAAATGGAATAAAAATAATGAGGGCATTAATCGTTATGAAACATATTAACAAAACATAACAGGTAAATAAGACGTATATATTTATGTGCGCGCACGCATGCGTGCATGCATGCGCATTTGCATCCTATTCTATAATAATTATTATATTATTAAACTAAGTTAACATACAAAACATGCTTAGTCACAAAAAATATACACAAATATAATATTATTGTATAATAGGGAAGTTCTATTGTATAATAGATGGATAGTAGAGTAATATTCTATTATAGCCTCTAGAAGTCATGGTTGCACATTTTCCACGTGTGATTTTAGAATAAGGTAAGTTGCAATGTGTAGTTCTCATCAACTACAAGCTTGAGGAAATTGAAGAAGTTTGGTATTTTATGTTTCTGCAATTATAATTAGCAGCCATACAAATTCTAACCTAATGTTTAAGCTTTATGTTGTACTTGTAATTCACATGCATGCCTACTCTATCTATAGTTTATTTTTAAGGTCCATTTGAGTATTAAGCTGGCCAATCAAACTAATCCACCATCTATATAACTATAGCATATAAAATGATAGCTACATGAATGACCATACCTGATATACCATTTTCCTATCTTTTTTGGTGAACATGATTTCCTTAGAATACATAATTCATCTCTATAAAGAATGATGGATTCTATACCATTTCAACAGTAACTACTCTTAATAAACAAAATTAGTGCATATATATAGCATATGTATAGATGTAGCAGTATATCAAGAAATTGATTTGTTCAATTTTTTTATTGAACTCAATATAGTTTCAATAAAAATATTTAACTAATGACATACTATACATGCATGCAAGTAAAGTTTCCATGTATCATTACATAGAATTGAGTAAACAGTATACTTACATTTTATTAACTTAGTGGAGATGACTCGATGGAAAGATATGAGGATATTTAAGTAACTTATTTTTGGTTTAAGAGGTTAAAGTGGAGAATAAGGTAATTGATTGTTCCGTGGAAGATGAAAAAATACGGCACTATACTTATAGAGAGGAGAGTATAGTATTTGAGGAGATGTGTTGACTTGGGATATATGAGATATATTAAATCAGTTAAATATATATGAATCGACAAAGGATATTAATCATTATTTAGAATTTTGATTTGTGTTGTTTTGACAATGCCCAATTTTTTAACTCAGTAAAGTAGATTTTTTTTATGAGTAGAAAGATAGGCATAGGACTTGCTCGTAGCTCCATAAGCACATCTTTAATAGTATAAAAATATGTTGAAAGCCCTTACCCATAGTGTATTATCATCATGTACATAAAGCCATAAGTATAAGCATATACCAATTATCACTACGTACAAAAAGTATGATATGATAGTTATAGGTGGGATATATATAAAGTACAAAAATATACATAGGATAAGTATACTATTATTAAAACATAAAGTAAAAAACTATAGGTAGGTATACAGGTAGGATAGACATACATCATTCACATGGTTAATATTATCTCCAACATGTACAAGAAAACTTACATCATTCACATGGTCAGTGTTATACACATAATGTACATGCGTACTTGTAGCTTGCTACTTAAGGTAGGATAACATTATCTTAGTAAAGGTATAACATATATTGACTCGATAAATTAAACTTGAATTTAAATTGGAATCGGAGAAAACTTAGGTAGAAGTAAAAAATATGAAAAGGGAATTTTTAGTAGTCAAAGATTATTTTTGGAAGTCCACGTCTACATCAAAAAATGGTATATTTAAGATATTACAACTACTATCAAAAATATTTTATAGAAGGTTATTGGATTTACCAATACATGAATACCATACAATCTATTCTGGGTATTTTCTTATTCACAAGTTATATATCTCATTCAACTTTTATTTAGTATTTATATCACTTGTTATGATTATTAATTTGGCTTCCATCGTTTATTTTGTAGGGCATCATTTGTTAACTAATCCTAGATACAAAAGATTCTTTAGTAGCTTTGTATGATTTATTAGAGGTAAAATTGATCTTTTTCAAATATCAAAATTATATAAGAGCAAGTTAGGTGGCATCAAACTATAGTAAAAATATTAGAACAACAAATTTTCATATTGTATTTTATGATAAAAATTATAAATGTATAATTTACATTTGTAACGACCCGATTTTTCGACTTCCAAAGGTCGACATCAATACGTCCATTGTATCAAATGTCGAACAATCGAATGCCCAAAAACCGAACCGTTAGGGTTAAAGAAGAAGAATATAGAAGAAGAAACAGAAACAATATCAGAATCCCACATTCATAGCGGAACAATATATAATAAGTAAACGAATAATCTTTAAACAAAAGAACTATATCAGTTTATACATTACACCATCAGAGTATTACAACAACAGAACAACAGAAAAGAATATCATATACTAGTGTACGTCTCGCCATCCAGCTTGCTCCTGATCTCCACAACATACTTTTCTGACTTCGGTCCAGAACAACTGATAACCTGACTCTAGGCTGCCTGTGTGGAAAAATATGGGAACCCAGAGTTTAGAAAGGGAATAATAAACTCTAGGTCGGTCATGAGACTGGTGTGAGATCTTAAAATAGTATTTGCACAAAAGGAAATAAAAAGAAATCCACTATGCTTTTGGAAAATGAAACTACCATAAGGCCTCCCCGCACACTCACAATGCAAGCGCACTATTAGAGTAGATTTCTCCTCATGATAGTCAAACATGCTTGATACGCAAAATCTTTTTGATATTATTATTAGTGCATAGTATGGAAAAAATTTCGAAAGTATGATATAAATCTTGGCCAGCATAGGTACCATTATATTATGCAGGCTATAACTACCAAATAAGGTGGCAGGTTATACAACTGCAATCGTAAAGGGCTCGTATTGTTTTGTTTGGATTTCCAACAAATGGTCAAGGCTACGGAACTTCCTTCACCGAATGGATACGCCTTTGGAGGGACGCCCCAAGAACTTAACCAGATCTCTGCCAACACAAGACCGGGTTACCTTTGTAACTAGGTATCTAACTATCACGAGTATGCCACCCCTGGTCTAGACCAACCTTTATCCGAGGCCTCAACACCAACAAATTCTAACAACCACATAAGTTAAGTATCTGGGCTCCATTCCATGATACACCTTTTTATCCAAAAGGACATGGACATACCCTAAAGTGGCATGATCCTCATAACATTGCCGCGTCATTCCTGTTTCGACCATTTTCCAGGTTGTGAGGTTCGTCGAGGTCTCGTCCACAAAGCTACGCTTTTTAAAAAAGTCATGCTTTGATCAACAAATGATCAGCAGCACTTAGCATGCCACACTACCAAATTGGGAATGTATCACTAGTAACCATCAACTACATAACCTCTGAGCTCGTACATCTCAAAGAACGGTGTTAAGCTAAGATAATAAATTCTCCGCCACCAATCAGAAATGTATTTGATAGAAACCAGCTTTACATCTCAAAGTGTAACGTCATACATACATCCATACAAGTCCGTTCCGGTTCGAACGTAACCGAAGGCACTTCAAAGAAGCCCTTGCAAATTCGGGTAGTCACAATCTCGATTGGACTCCCCATCACTTATTGAGATCTTTATACCATAGCTACTCAGTGTAGAGTCATTCGACAGGTTATCCTATCATTCTCGAAAATACCCGGTCTTCACCACGGATCTTCAAATGCTATCCATTTCGTTGTATCATTATTCGGAATGGCTTTTATGACATAAAGTCCTCTCCCGACTAAATCGAATAATGAGCGCAAATTTTTAAAACCATATGGATATATTGGGATCTTAGTCAAGTCACAACTTTTTACACTTATTTCCCAAAACCTTTCTTTTGAATGGTTCAAATAAATTTCCACTTTTAATCTTTTAAACAAAAGATTCACCCTTGAAGATCCTCTTCAATTTTGAAACAAAGTTCACCAATCTTTAACAAACTATTTGAATTCCAAACTTGAAATCCTTTCAACAAAACTGGAAATTCTTTCCTATATATAAAAGCTATTATCATTTTAAAACAAAGGTTTTCCATTTCGGAAAATCCGGTTCAATATGCTCTAGTTGTAGCCTTTAAAGTATAAAATTGGGTTAAATCTTTAAATTTCCAAAATAATACATTTAAAAATACTAAAAAATGGTTTAAAATCCATACATATACATTATATACTTGTATAACCTTCTTAAACCATAGTTTTCAAAATAATTTCAAAACTTGAACAAGATATATTATATCCAAACTAAATTTCAAATTCAAAATTTCCTTTCAAAAGCTTTTCATATTTAACACAATTCCATTTCCAACCAATTGGATTCAAAATTCAATCTTTGAAACCATTTCATCATTTGAATAAAATAATATTAAATTCAAATTATCCATGACTTAGCCAATTTCCCATGAAATCCATATTTTGTGTGTGTGGCATAGTCCAAGGGTTTTACACACAACAATACAATATAATTAATCATCACAAATCCATGCACAACAATATCGATAAGCGGTATAATCCTATAACGCTTATCTTCGTTCACAGATTCACAGATAAATACGTAAATTAATCACAGATAAATAAATCACAATTCACAGCTCAATCATGTCACAGAACATCACATATCAGGGATATAAACAATTCAAATCATACAATCCAAACATCCATAGTAAGATCAATTAATCACCTTATTAATTTTAAACCAAATTAATTACTTATGAATAAATTACTAATCCTGGTTAATTAATTACAAACCATTTTAATTAATTATCCTTTAATCATTTATTATTTAACCTTTAATAATAAATTAATCAACCTTTAATTATTAATCAATCAATCTCAATTAATAAATCAATCAACCTTTAATCATTAAATAATTTACCTTTAATCATTTAATTATTCCTTAATTAATTATCCTTAATTAAATATATTAATTAATTAACCCTTAATTAATAAATCATCCCTTAATCACTTTCATAAATTAATTAAACTTTAAATTAATTAATTACCTCAAATTAATTACCTTAATTGATTAATCACATAAATTAATTATGCTTTAATTAATTATTATTTAATCACCGGATTAATCAACTTTTAATCTTTAATTAATTATCCTTAGTTACTTTCATTAAATAATTATCTTTAAGTAATCAGTTACCTTAATTACTTATATTAATGAATCTTAATTAATTAATTATCCTTAAATGTAATTACATAAAGTAATTATCCCTTAATTACATTAAGTAATAATCTTTTATTAACTACATTAAGTAATTATGCTTAATTAATTTTATTAAGTAATCATCCTTTAATTACTCACCATTAATTAATTAATTCTTAACAAATTAATTAATCCTTGATTAATACTTAATTAACCTTTAATTAAGTAGTTATCATTAAATTTCAATTTAATGATCCTTTAATCTTAAGATAACCCATTTATCTTAATTAATTACCAAAATCATCATTTAGATCTTATTTTAAATAACCTTTGAAACAATTTAACATAATTACATAATTTATCTTAAATCATTTAAGTTAATCAAAATCATTATTTAAGATAAACCGTTTATCTTTAAAACCTTATTTAAATCATCCTTGAAAATTAACATATGAATTAATCTTAAAATAATTAAAACCATCATCTTTTAACAACTTAATTATACCATAACTTAAGATTTTATTCAAAATAAAGAATTAAACACTTAAACTTAATTAATCTAAAATAATTTTTTTTAAACATTAACCAATTAACAAAACTAGTATAAAACATTTATTTAAGAAGGTGCTTTAAAAACTTGATTAAATTTAAAATTTGAAAAACTTGTTTAATTTTAAAACCAAAAGCTGTTTTCAATACAAACCCGAGACGGCTTTGGGTTTTCACCCGAGTCATTAGCCAATTTACGCGAGACCTTCTTCGATTCACCTCTTTTTTTATTCTTTTAAAATTTTAAACTTGTTGCTGTTAATTTTTTTAATCTATTATTATATATTTAAACCAACGCAAATAACCCAAGAACACACACGAGCCAGCTCCATATTTTCTCAAGCTTCTACCCGAGGCACATCTTTCTTCTCTAAAACCAAACCTACTGACTTGCTACTGACACCTGTACACGTGCACAGGTGATCGGAGCAACTCCGACCACTGCTTTGACCTTCAACCCATCGGCGACCACCCACCCGAGCATCTCGAACACCCAGGATCAAGAATCAATGATGAAATTGAATTTGAGCAAGATCGAACATCACCTGAACCCAAACCATCACCTGGAAACTCCTTGACTCGACGACTCCGACCACCAGCGTCCCTGAAATTCCGTCCGCACCTCCGCCGACCAAGCACTCAATCTTTCTCCCAGGTCCGACGAACTCCGAAGCTTTAGAGACGTCGCAACGACCAACTTTCCCAACCTCGACCAATTTGGTTTTAAACCCTACTCCGACCAATTATTGCCGCCACGGTGGACTAATAACCCACCTGACATTTTTCCCTAACTCGAAAACACCCCAACATCCTCCAGCAGGGACCCCGACCATCCCGAATTCACCGATCACCATAAAAACCTCAAAATCCATTTTCTGGTCAACTTCGAATTACACACTCGATCTAACATTAAAAATTTGAATTCACTTCTTAAAATTCAGGGTTCTTGATGGTGATTAAGATTATATAAATGAATCTAAGAATTGTGATATTTGATTTTAACATGTTTCCAAAGCTTTACTATCTTTTTCATTTCCCAGATGATATTCATAACTATCATGCTCAAATACATTTTTTAATCTTAGTTTAGGTTTAAACAAACATAAATTGTTTGAAAACTAAAACCTAACAGAGAATAGGTGAGGAGATTTGGAATTTTTATCTAAATTTAAACTCTGTAACTTAAAACAGAGATGAATGCATATATATCCAGACATGCATACTTCTAACACATTCATATATACATGAATCACACTCATATATATACATGCAAAGCATAGTTCATTCCAGGAATTCATATGCAACAGATTATCATTTATGTAAGCTTTAAGAAGGATGTTTACTCACCTGTTTTTGATGATGAACAGAGAATAGGAATTTTGTTTTGAACTGGAATACTTTGATCTGGAATCTGTTTATTTGCTCTGAAACTTGATTGTAGTTTGAATCTGATCTTTGCTTTGCTTAGATATCTATACTGAGTTGATCTTTGCTTTGGGATCAGGTTTTGATTTCAGGTTGAAAATTGAACAGATTTGTTTGTTTTGATGTTGATCTTGGTTTTTGATTCTACTTGCCTTTGTTTTGAATTTTATTTCCTGATTGCTTTCATATTTGATTTTCTTTTGCTTAGGTTTTGTTTTAGGTTTTTGATTTGAAAAACATGAAAGAAAATAAAGTAAGAAGTATATATGTTTATATAACTTTGTTCATCCCCTTTTTTATTTTATATAAAATGAAAATTTAAAATTATGTGACACTTATTTAATGTATGTTGTAATTTACTCACAAATGTCAAATTGCATTATAAAACACTTACATTTGTTGATCTTCTTATTATAATGCTTACACATGTCATTTAAATGTTTGAATAAGTTTTATTATATTTTTAAATTTATTTTAAATATTTATATATATGTCTTATATTTTTATTAATACAATTTCTATTATTTAGGTGTTTATATTATCTTAAGAAAATGATTTTTAAAACTAAATTATACACTAATTAATATGTATTAAAATTTGACCTTTAAATAGCCTTTTTAAAATTTATATATATTTATTCAAATCATCACTTCCAAAATACATATTACATATATATATATATATATATATGTATATGTATGTATATCACAATTAGAAAACAAAATTTGTAAATCTCAAAATATAGAGTATTTAGACACAATTTATTTTCTAAAATATTTATTTTTGAGTTTCAAATTAAAAATTAAATTAAAAATCAATTTGTATACATATATACATATATATATATATATATAACATATATTATTTTCAAATTACAATCTATTTATATAAAAAACAGGCACATATCTTATTTAATTTGGAAAATATCAAATTAATTCACAATTTAATTTAAAATTTTATTTTAATTTCCAATTTAAATTTGACTTAAAACCGGGATCTTTGCAACATTTTAGTAAAAATATACAAACAATGAATTTTAATATTGTATTTTAGGAAAAAAAGGTATAAGTGTATAAGCAACATTTTTGTTCTAGTTAGAGTAGGCGGCTTTAAAACTTTGTTGCTAAATATGTATTATGTATACTTATTCTTTTTTAAATATTGTATGCAGTCTTGGTCGATATGAATTTACTTTTGTAAAATCTTATATATCCATCTTAGCCAATGTAAGATTTATTATATGTTTCATGGTGTTCTATAGACCATAAAATGTTCATAGGTACATAATTCATTCATTTGAGTGCATATTACCAGTAAATTTATTGGGATCTTATGAAACAATGGGGTGATTATTTGTTGTTTTACAAAATTTGTTCAATGTTATGTTTTTTTTTTCTGTTTTTTTTCCTGCATTTTGGGGATAATTATAAAGTAAGGATTGGACATGCAATTACTTATAATGTTTACAACTAAAATAACTTCAAGTAGGGGATTTTACCAAATAATATTAAAGGAAATTAATTGTTATCAATTCCATTTTGTATGAATTCAAACTTATAGAATTAATTACAATCAGTTCCCATTAAGTGAAATTCAATTTAATAAGAGAATCAGTTACACACTAATTCTCTATAATTTTTATCAATTTAGAACTAGTCTATGATCGTTTAGCTCCTTTTATAACTAAAATTTATATCAAAATGTAAGTTCAACTCTATAAGTGAATATTAACGTGAATTATTTAGTATTCATAATTGCTTTCTTATTGTAAGAATTATATATACCGCATAGAAGTAGTAATATTGGAACTTAATTCCAGTTCTTAATAAATACTTTTTTCTTAACAAATTTTGGTGGAAGAATAAAATAATGTGCAAAGAAATATTTGTTGATAATTTTCATTAATAAACTAAATAGAATATTGTTACAAGGATGTTTGCATATGTTAATAATAAGCATGTTGGATGTATAGGAAAAATATTATAAGCATTCACATAAACATTAATACATCAATCAAAATTCATGGACAATATCCAATTTGAACTCCAATGAAAAGTCATAGAATTTTTTTAGAGCTATGACATTGTGTGTAAACTAGAAAAGAGTGAAGGTAGTTTACACGAAAATCATAAGATGAAACTTAGAATTATGGAATAAAGAATCGAATTTAGGTCAATAATGTTTAAATTTAGAGTTGCATATGAGGTGTTGTTGATTTTATTAAGGAGTAGAGTTTAAGATGTCTCCTTTTAATTAATCAAGTTGGAATATATTGAAAAATTTTAATGGACTTAATTGATATGCAAGTTTTGTACTAGTTTTTTTGAAAGAAACACATAATTTATCTCCCCGTAAATTATAGTTCCTACAAAATTTGGTTCACAATAAAAAGAATTTACTTCGGCTACTTTTAGCCTTTTTTAGAATAATTATCTTGTTACATAACACTTCTAATAGAGATAACGGTATCCCCAGGGGCATATCTATAACTTACTATAAATTATAACTATATAATAAAATCTCGTTTAATAAAAGGTGATTTTATTCTATTATATTCTTGAGACAATGTGTTATATCAAATAATTATTTAGTTTAAACATATTTAATAGAAAATCCATAAAAGATGTGTTTTGTGATAGTAATTACAATATGTTGTACTTATGAGGAGTTTAGCACAATATAATAAACACATCGTTTTAAATATTCATAGTCAAGATGTATTGAGATTGGATATCGATATGTTCGTTGAGACTAGAGTACGCAATGCTTTCCCAATATTGGAAACTGTATCAATCATGACTGCTGGGGCACCAAGGGTTATGTACAGATAGTTATGTTAGGAATTCAAATCTACGGTTTCGATGACAACAACTATACAATGAAAATCGAATACACACACACATATATATACAGGTACTTGCTAGAGTAACATCACTAGAAAGACAAGAACAAGGCTCAAAGAACATTACAAGAGACTACAAGTCGATAGGATCAAAGAAGCAACAACAAAGATGCACAAAGCAGACATGCATAGTTTTCAGACGTCTGGGTGCACTAGCCAGACGTCTGGAAAAATCTTCTGTAACAAGAAAACAGACAGGATCAGACGTCTGGTAGATGCACCCAAACGTCTGCAAATCTACAAGGTACAAAAAATATATAGTATCAGACGTCTGATACAAATACCAGGCGTCTCATTTTCAACTCGGAATTTAAATTCAAAATTCAACTACCACAATTGAAAAGACATCTTCGCTTCTCTTCGCTGCAACTCTTCATCATCAACAGAAGCAACTGTAGAAGCACTTGTTAATGGACGCAACAACTCAAATGATCTCTCTACAACTATATATATCATCATGAATCAAAGAGAACAATCACCTTACTTACTTATACTCTTTACTTACATACACTATTATATTTTTGATCTCTAGCAATCTATACTTGTATTTCACTCTTGCATATATTCAGTTCTTCACAATTATTACTCTCTAAATATATATTGGAAGCATTTGTACTTATTAGTCAATATCCGTGTTATAGAACACATAATTGACAAGAACAAGCAATGTAACCAAGCCTATTCCTCCGGACGAAGTGAGGGTGTTTAATAGTAGAATTTCGAAGGGTAGCTTCGGGACTGAACGTAGGATGGGAGGTCCGAACCAGTATAAAATCCTGGTGTGCTTATTCTATATTTACCTAGATTAGTATTGTTTTAGTTGCATCATATATTGTGTCACATATACTTGCAAACACACTACGCGATCCACCCTGTAGACTTTCAAATTATTGGATAACTATGAAATGACTCATTCGGTAGTTTTCTGTTGGTAAATATAACAAAGGTCAAACAAAAAATACTGATGTGACAATATTACACAATTCTCTCAACTTGAGAATACGTCGAGCTTCAACGTGGAAGCACCACTTTGATTATGGTTAAATCATGGCATAATGTCCATCGAACGACTATAATTGGCTTGAGTAGAAACTTTTGAAATATTTAAATAAATTTTATTTTATATTAATGGGCCTATAAAATCCATATTTGGATTTTTAACGGGCCTATGAAATCTATTAACTAGAGTTAGATTTAATCTACTTTTTAAATTAAAATCTTATATTATTTAATAAATTATATTAATTAAATAATTAAATAAAGTTTATTTTTGATATATCATATATTCTAAAACTAAGATGGCAACATAATAGATATAAGCCTGTGTTTAACTTTATATACATACATATAGATATTAGGAGTTTTATCCATTGTATATACATATATAATATACTTACATATACATAAGATAAATTCATATGCATATCAACTAAATATAAATGCTTAAGTATATAAATTGTTTAAATATACTATAAAATATGTAAATGTCTATTATGTATGTTGGTTTAATGTTTTTGTAGAGCTTTCCTGTTTTGATGGTCGTTATGTATTTGCCGGCTAAACTAGGACATTTACGTAGTTGGATAGTTAATAGTGGATTGTTATGATTGACTCCTGTTATTGCTCAACTCAAAGTTTCTAGTTGCTGTGTTGCTACTGATTTATTTTGTTTTGTTTTCCCTACTTCTATTATTACATAAGGGTAAATAGATGACATTGTTTATGAATTCCATGTCCAAATATACGAACTACCCATTTTTTGTAATTTAATAGATGATATAGCTTGTTTTTCTTGATTCTCTAGCATTTTGATTTTACTTCTTTACTTTGGACTTTAGTCTTTAGGATTGTGAAGGTTTTTCTTCTTCTTTACGTTGTACGGGAGGATTATGCTACTGCTTGGCTTGTTGGTAGCTCCTTTTGTGTATGGAATATAATTATATGAATGCTCTCCTCCATGGGAGGATCATCCATTTGTCTCAAAAATATATGCATAGGTGTATACATATATTAATAGTACCACGTTTAGACACAAATATATATGTAATTTGTATATATAAATATATATATTTCCATATAAATTAAGTTATTTACGTATATAAATTATAGTTCAAATAATTAATAAATTTAAGTTTTGAATTTAGTTGGTAGACTTAGTAAAACATAAAATATCTTAATTTAAATCAAAACTGACTTTGCCAAAATATTGTATTTGAAACATTTTGCTATTTCAAATAACATGCACACATACACACACACACATATACATATATATAGTTAGAATATTTAAATTACAAAATTTATTATCTTAAATAAACTAAAATATAAAATTTATAAGTATTTTATTTTGGCCTAAAATTAAAATAATATAATATATTTTGAATATAATTATATTATAAAATAACATATAATTTATTTGTAATATATATGTACATGTGTGTGCCCGTGCTCGATTAAATTAATTTTTTTAAATGGTCATGAGTTGATATTTTTTGCTTTTATATATAAAGTAATAAAAGCAATTTTAGATCTATAAATATATATAAACTATCATTTGCTAAAAATAATACATATATGTATAATTATTTAATATTTTAAAATACACTTTATATATAATAATTATATATATCTATATGGCCAAAATAAAAGGCACAAACTATTGTATTTTATATGAACATTATTTTATAAAACAAAAATGTACGTAAACAATTTCAAATTAAACATAATTCAAAGGAAATTAAGTATATTACGTAAGTGAACATGGGTAAAGAGTTAGCATATATGAATGGTTATGATAAAAAAGAAAATATATCTCAATAGGTCTAGCTTTTTATGACACTTTGATCCGTGAATAACCTCCAAGATTCCTTGAATCAACACTCGATGTTGCTATGATCGAATGAACCATTTAACTTTATTTTGTACTTAATGTTGTATGTGGTAGGGCTTGGAGCCGGTGACTAAATAATAGAGGGGTAAAAGTGTCAATTGAGTGAGAATGATATGGTATTTATAGAGAGAAAAAAGAGAAAAAATCTACCACCTTTACTCGTTCTCTTTTACAAATTCAAACTCAGATCCAATTCCAGACCAACATCATTCCACTCCATCAATTTCCAACAATACTTGGTCATATATAGACCAAAAAACCTCCAAGCCCAAAATAATTATTTTTATTTAACGCATGATTAAACATATATCAATATCCTATATCGATACATGCACATACAACATTTATATATACAACCAAATAATCACTAATAGCACCTAGAAAATTTCTAGTAACTACCTCATTTACTATTAGCAATTTAAAGATCAAATACATTAACAATTAATATTTCTTAAGTATTAATTAATTTATAACAATCTATAAACTAATTAAATCATATGGTATTTCCAATACTAGAAACACAGGGTTTGACCAATGCCAGAAAGTTGTCGCTAAACCCTTTATCAACGACTTATCAATGATTTAATGGTCGTCGGTGTAAGCCTCGTGGAAAAATAGTCGTCGACGACTTACCAATAACAAGCGTGCAATAACAATGACTTGGCCATGACTTTGCTTTCTAGGACGTATCGACGACCATTTTGTCGACAAATTGTAGACGCCTCACCCAAAATGTAAAATGTGGACTTGTCGATGACTTGCTGAAACCAAATTTTCAGCATTTCTACTACTCTTCTTACTCTCAAACCACTACACAAAACAAACCATTCCGTTAGTGCTACACGGACAAATATAACACCAAACCAACCATCACATTATCATATTCAAATATATATAAAACCCAAAAATAACAAAAATCATAGAAAAAGGTAAAACAACATCATAAAAAAAATACATAAATGGCACATACATATCCATCCACAACGTCATGTCCATACCACATCATGTCCATACACAACATCCCATACCACAACATGTCCATGTAGTAAATGACATCGTAAATATATACATCATACAACATGACTATACAAAAAAACTCACTTGTGTGGCTGTGGCACAATTCCAAATTGCCGATTGAACATTTGGTACAAGGATTTGACTTGCTACCTATGATCGGCCATCTCTTCCTTATGCATCCTCGTAACCTCTCTTTGTGATGACATCTCCTCATGCTTCTAAAGTAGTTCTGCATGCTCTCATGTCATATCCTCTAACTCAGCCTGGGTCTATGTTTAGGTAGCACTGTAGGAGAAGCCCCTCTCACTGGACAGACACTTTAAATCAATCCTGTAATCTCCTCTAAATCACTACTTAATCTTCAATTCTTAAGAAACACAAACACCCACACTGGTTGCACAACATGACAATATGGTAATGTTGAGAGAATGAGGCACTTGAAAACATTTGGTAGTACCGTTATAATTGGTAGTGGTGTTTGGAATGGTGCTGGTAGTGATACTGTAACCACTGGTAGGGACAACCACCATCATTAACAATCAATGACTCCTTTAGTAACAATATCCCATCCAACACTATCATAATGAAATACCACCAGTTATAATGGCACTACTGTATATGTCTAGGCTTCTCCTCTATTAATACTACTATGTTGCCATGTGTTGAAACCATGGTGTGATTGGAGACATGTATGGTAGCGTTGTTATATTGGCAATGGTAGATAGGAAAGTGCTACTGGTGATGCTTCTACCACTAGTGGTGACAACCACCATCACTGACAGTCAATGACTACAGTGTTAATAGCATCCCCTAGCACTTCCCTAGCCACTATCACCAGTTATAATAGCACTACTACCATGCTATATGGCTTCATGCCAAATGGATGTTGCTTAATAAACCTGTAAAATATTAGAGAAAATAATAAATTAACAAAAAAAGATTAATTCTGAATATATGGCTGATAAATTAAATTTTTATTATAAAAATAAATTAATACATGTATATGTGATATGGATTTAGACCATCTTTGTTTTTTAATATCTAATACACGATAGTTCTTCTGATGATGGGTGTTGCTCCTTTTCCTTGCAAATTCTATCAATCTTTCAACCATATCCATACTATCATTGGATGGATATGATCGAAACACTGGTAGAATTTGTAAAAAAGGAAGCGACATCCATCATCAGAAAAAACTATCATTGTATTATATAGTGAAGAATCATTTAAACTTTCAAGTGCGATGGAATCGATCGTACACGTAAATAAAATTTATATTACCTTTCACATGATAGTATTATTTATTCATATAAAATTATCAATTTTATTATTAATATAATATAATATAATATAATATACTAATTTACTCTTGACACTGGTCAACCTTAGAAAAAGGAGATGGCACTCCATCAACAACGACGAATGACAACCCTCAACCTTAATATGTTTTAGAGCCACCTTCCCTTACCAACTAGACTGCAACCAATATTCATTTTAATCTTACTTCATCTGAGTAAAAAATGAGAAAGTGAAATATTACTTACACCCTAGAAAGATATATATACTCAACTCAAAATCAATGGGCATTACTTTCATATATTCAACTATTTGGATGTACACGAGGGACTACTCCTCGACCTCAACCACACAATGAACCATCACCACACCAACCACAACATGAACCATCACAAGAGGTGGAACAGCACCATGAACCACACAAGAGGAGGAACAACATCGTGAGACTACTCCTCCTCCTCCTGCACCATTTGATTATACGATCCACGATGACATTTTGGAGACTCGAAAATAGACGAATCCAAATGAAAGTATTTGAGATCTCACTCTTCAAAATCAACATATCTTGTATATAAATCAAAAAGTTTTGGCTAAGCGTTTTGACAGCTTTGAAACATCTTTTGCCACACGCCTAGCCACAGTTGAAACATCACTTTCAACTATATTATCGTTCTTAAAGAGGTTCTTTAAAGGGTTCGTGGCCCTACACCCCCTTCTGAAGATTGGCCAACCCTGGTGCCTTCTCCTCGTTCGAAACATTCCAAACTTTTTGAACAGAACGAACCTCTAAAACAAGCTTCGACATCTCCTACAAAGCAACCTAGCTCTTCCAAAAATGAAGATAAAGGAAATGATCAAGAAAAAGATTCCCTAAAAGACTCATTGATTTTTAGGACTTCATCTTATGCATAATTGAAAAAAAATCTATGAATGTACTCGATTACAATTATTAATGTAATTTCTCTTTTGGTGTGTTATCTCTGTATATATCCTTGTCTTACAACGATTGGTCAAAGAGTTAGATATCCTTTTTGATAATGCCAAAGAGGGAAAAATTAAAAAAATATAATAATAAGCACATATTTAGGGGGAGATTTATAAAATTATATATAAGTACATTGTATAATTGTCATCACCAAAAAGGGGGAGATTGTTAGGAAATGAAATCTATGGTTTCGATGACAAAAACTATACAATGGAAATCGAATATGCACAAGTATTTCTATATACGGTTACTTGCTAGAGTAACATCACCAGAAAGACAAGAACAAGGCTCAACGAACATTACAAGAGACTACATGTCGATAGGATCAAAGAAGCAATAATAAAGATGCACAAAGCAGACATGCGTAGTTTTCAGACGTCTGGGTGCACTAGCCAGACGTCTGGAAAAAATCCTCTGTAACAACAAAACAGACAGGATCAGACGTCTGGTAGATGCAATCAGACGTCTGAAAATCTACAAGGTACAAAAAATATATAGTATCAGACGTTTGATACAAATACCATACGTTTGATTTTCAACTCGAAATTTAAATTCAAAATTCACTACCACAATTGAAAGACATCTTCGCTTCTCTTCACTGCAACTCTTCATCATCAACAGAAGCAACTGTAGAAGCACTTGTTAATAGACGCAACAACTCAAGGAATCTCTCTACAACTATATATATCATCAAGAATCAAAGAGAACAATCACCTTACTTACTTGTGCTCTTTACTTACATACTCTATTATATTTTTGATCTCTAGCAATCTATACTTGTATTTCACTCTTCCATATATTCAGTTCTTCACAATCATTACTCTCTAGATATATATTGGAAGCATTTGTACTTATTAGTCAATATCCATGTTATAGAACATAAAATTGACAAGAACAAGCTACTGTAACCAATCCTATTCCTCCGGGCGAAGTGAGGGTGTTTGATAGTCGAATTCCGAAGGGGAGCTCCGAGACTGGACATAGGACGGGAGGTCCAAACCAGTATAAAATCCTGGTGTGCTTATTCTATATTTACCTAGATTAGTATTGTTTTAATTGCATCATATATTGTGTCATATATACTTGCATATACACTACACGATCCACCCGGTAGACTTTCAATTGGTATAAGAGTAAGGTTAGATCAAAATACAGTAACACATTTTTGAATCACTAAAATATGGAAAGTATTTTTCTAGAAGGTCAGTCCACAGCACGATCCCCACTTTTTAATGGTTCTAACTATGCATATTGGTCAACACGTATGAGAATTATATGGAAGCTAATGGATTAGAAATTTGGTCAACCACTCAAAATAAATATGAAACACCTGACACTACTATGAACACATGGACTGATGCACAAAAAACCGCAGCTTCTAATAATGCCAAAGCTATGAATGTTCTATTTTGTTCACTTGATAAAAATGAATTTTCTCGTGTCATGTTATGTAATACTGCATTTGATATTTGGCGTACCTTACAAGTTACACACGAAGGCACAAACAAAGTTAAACATACTAAGATTTCAATATTACAAAATCAACTTTCATCTTTTAAAATGAAACAAAACGAATCTATAGTAGACACGTACTCTAGATACCAAACTATTCAACACGATTTAATGACACTTGGTGTCAAATTGACAAACTTTGATTTAGTATCTAGAATACTCAATTCTTTAACTCCAGAGTGGGAAAGAAAAATATTAGCTATCAAAGAAGCTAATGATCTCTCAACACTCTTCGTTGAAGAGTTGATAGGAAATTTAATGTCTTATAAAGCTAATTTGCAAGCATGAAAAGAACTAAATACGAAAAAGAAGAATATAGCATTCCCAGCAACAAATGAAGACTCCGACTTAGACGAAGAAGAAATCATATTTATTGCCAAAAACTACAACAAATTCAAGAAGTTTAGAAAAATGACTAAATTTTAGAAAGGAGGAAAATCAAGCTCAACAAATCAAACAT